>CM075590.1:28658339-29992078 GCA_037962945.1 Sarcoramphus papa | reverse complement strand
CACGAGCTGAGAAATTGCAAACGTCGACCAATTGCTCAGAGATGAAAAGTGCCAGCACTTAAAGCTGTTGCTAGCCAGCACCCTTCCTTGGAAGTGCTTCTGTAGCCCTTAGAACACTGGGGCTCTGGGCTTCTCTAGCCACCTCATCTTCTGCTCATCCTCTCGCGCAGTCTAAAGAGAGCTCAGGTGAGAAATTGCAAACGTCCAGCAATTGCTCAGAGATGAAAAGTGCCAGCACTGAAAGCTGTTGCTAGCCAGCACCCTTCCTTGGAAGTGCTTCTGTAGCCCTAAGAACACTGCGGCTCTGGGCTTCTCTAGCCACCTCATCTTCTGCTCATCCTATCGCGCACTCTAAAGAGAGCTCAGGTGAGAAATTGCAAACGTCCAGCAATTGCTCAGAGAGGAAAAGTGCCAGCACTGAAAGCTGTTGCTAGCCAGCACCCTTCCTTGGAAGTGCTTCTGTAGCCCTAAGAACACTGGGGCTCTGGGCTTCTCTAGCCACCTCATCTTCTGCTCATCCTCTCGCGCAGTCTAAAGAGAGCTCAGGTGAGAAATTGCAAACGTCGAGCAATTGCTCAGAGAGGAAAAGTGCCAGCACTGAAAGCTGTTGCTAGCCAGCACCCTTCCTTGGAAGCGCTTTCACAGGCGCAGCAACACTGGGACTCTGGGCTTCTCTAGCCACCAAGCGTCACGGTCATTCTTTTTCCGTCTCGTAGACACGAGCTGAGAAATTGCAAACGTCGAGCAATTGCTCAGAGATGAAAAAGCGCCAGCACTGAAAGCTGTTGCTATCCAGCCCCCTTCCTTGGAAGCGCTTTTGTAGGCCTAAGAACACTGGGGCTCTGGGCTTCTCTAGCCACCTCATCTTCTGCTCATCCTCTCGCGCAGTCTAAAGAGAGCTCAGGTGAGAAATTGCAAACATCGAGCAATTGCTCAGAGAGGAAAGTGCCAGCACTGAAAGCTGTTGCTAGCCAGCACCCTTCCTTGGAAGCGCTTTCACAGGCGCAGCAACACTGGGGCTTTGCGCGTCTCTACCCACCAAACGTCACGGTCATTCTCTTTCATCTCGTAGACAAGAGCTGAGAAATTGCAAACGTCGAGCAATTGCTCAGAGATGAAAAGTGCCAGCACTGAAAGCTGTTGCTAGCCAGCACCCTTCCTTGGAAGCGCTTTCACAGGCGCAGCAACACTTGGGCTTTGCGCTTCTCTACCCACCAAACGTCACGGTCATTCTCTTTCCGTCTCGTAGACACAAGCTGAGAAATTGCAAACGTCCAGCAATTGCTCAGAGAGGAAAAGTGCCAGCACTGAAAGCTGTTGCTAGCCAGCACCCTTCCTTGGAAGCGCTTTTGTAGGCCTAAGAACACTGGGGCTCTGGGCTTCTCTAGCCACCTCATCTTCTGCTCATCCTCTCACGCAGTCTAAAGAGAGCTCAGGTGACAAATTGCAAACGTCGAGCAATTGCTCAGAGATGAAAAGTGGCAGCACTGAAAGCTGTTGCTAGCCAGCACCCTTCCTTGGAAGCGCTTTTGTAGGCCTAAGAACACTGGGGCTCTGGGCTTCTCTAGCCACCTCATCTTCTGCTCATCCTCTCGCGCAGTCTAAAGAGAGCTCAGGTGAGAAATTGCAAACATCGAGCAATTGCTCAGAGAGGAAAGTGCCAGCACTGAAAGCTGTTGCTAGCCAGCACCCTTCCTTGGAAGCGCTTTCACAGGCGCAGCAACACTGGGGCTTTGCGCGTCTCTACCCACCAAACGTCACGGTCATTCTCTTTCATCTCGTAGACAAGAGCTGAGAAATTGCAAACGTCGAGCAATTGCTCAGAGATGAAAAGTGCCAGCACTGAAAGCTGTTGCTAGCCAGCACCCTTCCTTGGAAGCGCTTTCACAGGCGCAGCAACACTTGGGCTTTGCGCTTCTCTACCCACCAAACGTCACGGTCATTCTCTTTCCGTCTCGTAGACACAAGCTGAGAAATTGCAAACGTCCAGCAATTGCTCAGAGAGGAAAAGTGCCAGCACTGAAAGCTGTTGCTAGCCAGCACCCTTCCTTGGAAGCGCTTTTGTAGGCCTAAGAACACTGGGGCTCTGGGCTTCTCTAGCCACCTCATCTTCTGCTCATCCTCTCGCGCAGTCTAAAGAGAGCTCAGGTGACAAATTGCAAACGTCGAGCAATTGCTCAGAGATGAAAAGTGGCAGCACTGAAAGCTGTTGCTAGCCAGCACCCTTCCTTGGAAGCGCTTTTGTAGCCCTAAGAACAGTGGGGCTCTGGGCTTCTCTAGCCACCTCATCTTCTGCTCATCCTCTCGCGCAGTCTAAAGAGAGCTCAGGTGAGAAATTGCAAACGTCGAGCAATTGCTCAGAGAGGAAAAGTGCCAGCACTGAAAGCTGTTGCTAGCCAGCCCCCTTCCTTGGAAGCGCTTTTGTAGCCCTAAGAACACTGGGGCTCTGGGCTTCTCTAGCCACCTCATCTTCTGCTCATCCTCTCGCGCAGTCTAAAGAGAGCTCAGTTGACAAATTGCAAAGGTCGAGCAATTGCTCAGAGATGAAAAGTGCCAGCACTGAAAGCTGTTGCTAGCCAGCCCCCTTCCTTGGAAGCGCTTTTGTAGCCCTAAGAACACTGGGGCTCTGGGCTTCTCTAGCCACCTCATCTTCTGCTCATCCTCTCGCGCAGTCTAAAGAGAGCTCAGTTGACAAATTGCAAAGGTCGAGCAATTGCTCAGAGATGAAAAGTGCCAGCACTGAAAGCTGTTGCTAGCCAGCACCCTTCCTTGGAAGTGCTTTCACAGGCGCAGCAACACTGGGGCTTTGCGCTTGCCTACCCACCAAACGTCACGGTCATTCTCTTTCCGTCCCGTAGACACGGGCTGAGAAATTGCAAACGTCGAGCAATTGCTCAGAGATGAAAAGTGCCAGCACTGAAAGCTCATGCTAGCCAGCACCCTTCCTTGGAAGTGCTTCTGTAGCCCTTAGAACACTGGGGCTCTGGGCTTCTCTAGCCACCTCATCTTCTGCTCATCCTCTCGCGCAGTCTAAAGAGAGCTCAGGTGAGAAATTGCAAACGTCGAGCAATTGCTCAGAGATGAAAAGTGCCAGCACTGAAAGCTGTTGCTAGCCAGCACCCTTCCTTGGAAGCGCTTTTGTAGGCCTAAGAACACTGGGGCTCTGGGCTTCTCTAGCCACCTCATCTTCTGCTCATCCTCTCGTGCACTCTAAAGAGAGCTCAGGTGAGAAACTGTAAACGTCGAGCAATTGCTCAGAGAGGAAAAGTCCCAGCACTGAAAGCTATTGCTAGCCAGCACCCTTCCTTGGAAGCGCTTTCACAGGCGCAGCAACACTGGGGCTTTGTGCTTCTCTAGCCACCAAACGTCACGGTCATTCTCTTTCCGTCTCGTAGACACGAGCTGAGAAATTGCAAACGTCGAGCAATTGCTCAGAGATGAAAAGTGCCAGCACTGAAAGCTGTTGCTAGCCAGCACCCTTCCTTGGAAGTGCTTCTGTAGCCCTTAGAACACTGGGGCTCTGGGCTTCTCTAGCCACCTCATCTTCTGCTCATCCTCTCGCGCAGTCTAAAGAGAGCTCAGGTGAGAAATTGCAAACGTCCAGCAATTGCTCAGAGATGAAAAGTGCCAGCACTGAAAGCTGTTGCTAGCCAGCACCCTTCCTTGGAAGTGCTTCTGTAGCCCTAAGAACACTGGGGCTCTGGGCTTCTCTAGCCACCTCATCTTCTGCTCATCCTATCGCGCACACTAAAGAGAGCTCAGGTGACAAATTGCAAACGTCGAGCAATTGCTCAGAGAGGAAAAGTGCCAGCACTGAAAGCTGTTGCTAGCCAGCACCCTTCCTTGGAAGTGCTTCTGTAGCCCTAAGAACACTGGGGCTCTGGGCTTCTCTAGCCACCTCATCTTCTGCTCATCCTCTCGCGCAGTCTAAAGAGAGCTCAGGTGAGAAATTGCAAACGTCGAGCAATTGCTCAGAGAGGAAAAGTGCCAGCACTGAAAGCTGTTGCTAGCCAGCACCCTTCCTTGGAAGCGCTTTCACAGGCGCAGCAACACTGGGACTTTGCGCTTGTCTAGCCACCAAGCGTCACGGTCATTCTTTTTCCGTCTCGTAGACACGAGCTGAGAAATTGCAAACGTCGAGCAATTGCTCAGAGATGAAAAAGCGCCAGCACTGAAAGCTGTTGCTATCCAGCCCCCTTCCTTGGAAGCGCTTTTGTAGGCCTAAGAACACTGGGGCTCTGGGCTTCTCTAGCCACCTCATCTTCTGCTCATCCTCTCGCGCAGTCTAAAGAGAGCTCAGGTGAGAAATTGCAAACATCGAGCAATTGCTCAGAGAGGAAAGTGCCAGCACTGAAAGCTGTTGCTAGCCAGCACCCTTCCTTGGAAGCGCTTTCACAGGCGCAGCAACACTGGGGCTTTGCGCGTCTCTACCCACCAAACGTCACGGTCATTCTCTTTCATCTCGTAGACAAGAGCTGAGAAATTGCAAACGTCGAGCAATTGCTCAGAGAAGAAAAGTGCCAGCACTGAAAGCTCATGCTAGCCAGCACCCTTCCTTGGAAGCGCTTTTGTAGGCCTAAGAACACTGGGGCTCTGGGCTTCTCTAGCCACCTCATCTTCTGCTCATCCTCTCGCGCAGTCTAAAGAGAGCTCAGGTGACAAATTGCAAACGTCGAGCAATTGCTCAGAGATGAAAAGTGGCAGCACTGAAAGCTGTTGCTAGCCAGCACCCTTCCTTGGAAGCGCTTTTGTAGCCCTAAGAACACTGGGGCTCTGGGCTTCTCTAGCCACCTCATCTTCTGCTCATCCTCTCGCGCAGTCTAAAGAGAGCTCAGGTGAGAAATTGCAAACGTCGAGCAATTGCTCAGAGAGGAAAAGTGCCAGCACTGACAGCTGTTGCTAGCCAGCCCCCTTCCTTGGAAGCGCTTTTGTAGCCCTAAGAACAGTGGGGCTCTGTGCTTCTCTAGCCACCTCATCTTTTGCTCATCCTCTCGCGCAGTCTAAAGAGAGCTCAGGTGAGAAATTGCAAACGTCGAGCAATTGCTCAGAGATGAAAAAGCGCCAGCACTGAAAGCTGTTGCTAGCCAGCCCCCTTCCTTGGAAGCGCTTTTGTAGGCCTAAGAACACTGGGGCTCTGGGCTTCTCTAGCCACCTCATCTTCTGCTCATCCTCTCGCGCACTCTAAAGAGAGCTCAGGTGAGAAATTGCAAACGTCGAGCAATTGCTCAGAGATGAAAAGTGCCAGCACTGAAAGCTGTTGCTAGCCAGCACCCTTCCTTGGAAGCGCTTTCACAGGCGCAGCAACACTGGGACTCTGGGCTTCTCTAGCCACCAAGCGTCACGGTCATTCTCTTTCCGTCTCGTAGACACGAGCTGAGAAATTGCAAACGACGAGCAATTGCTCAGAGAGGAAAAGTGGCAGCACTGAAAGCTGTTGCTAGCCAGCCCCCTTCCTTGGAAGTGCTTCTGTAGCCCTTAGAACACTGGGGCTCTGGGCTTCTCTAGCCACCTCATCTTCTGCTCATCCTCTCGCGCAGTCTAAAGAGAGCTCAGGTGAGAAATTGCAAACGTCCAGCAATTGCTCAGAGAGGAAAAGTGCCAGCACTGAAAGCTGTTGCTAGCCAGCCCCCTTCCTTGGAAGCGCTTTTGTAGCCCTAAGAACACAAGGGCTCTGGGCTTCTCTAGCCACCTCATCTTCTGCTCATCCTCTCGCGCAGTCTAAAGAGAGCTCAGGTGAGAAATTGCAAACGTCGAGCAATTGCTCAGAGATGAAAAGTGCCAGCACTGAAAGCTGTTGCTAGCCAGCACCCTTCCTTGGAAGCGCTTTTGTAGCCCTAAGAACACTGGGGCTCTGGGCTTCTCTAGCCACCTCATCTTCTGCTCATCCTCTCGCGCACTCTAAAGAGAGCTCAGGTGAGAAATTGCAAACGTCGAGCAATTGCTCAGAGATGAAAAGTGCCAGCACTGAAAGCTGTTGCTAGCCAGCACCCTTCCTTGGAAGCGCTTTCACAGGCGCAGCAACACTGCGACTTTGCGCATCTCTAGCCACCAAACGTCATGGTCATTCTCTTTCCATCTCGTAGACACGAGCTGAGAAATTGCAAACGTCGAGCAATTGCTCAGAGAGGAAAAGTGCCAGCACTGCAAGCTGTTGCTAGCCAGCACCCTTCCTTGGAAGCGCTTTTGTAGGCCTAAGAACACTGGGGCTCTGGGCTTCTCTAGCCACCTCATCTTCTGCTCATCCTCTCGCGCAGTCTAAAGAGAGCTCAGGTGAGAAATTGCAAACGTCGAGCAATTGCTCAGAGAGGAAAAGTGCCAGCAGTGAAAGCTCATGCTAGCCAGCACCCTTCCTTGGAAGCGCTTTTGTAGGCCTAAGAACACTGGGGCTCTGGGCTTCTCTAGCCACCTCATCTTCTGCTCATCCTCTCGCGCAGTCTAAAGAGAGCTCAGGTGACAAATTGCAAACGTCGAGCAATTGCTCAGAGAGGAAAAGTGCCAGCACTGAAAGCTGTTGCTAGCCAGCACCCTTCCTTGGAAGCGCTTTTGTAGGCCTAAGAACACTGGGGCTCTGGGCTTCTCTAGCCACCTCATCTTCTGCTCATCCTCTCGCGCAGTCTAAAGAGAGCTCAGGTGAGAAATTGCAAACGTCGAGCAATTGCTCAGAGATGAAAAGTGCCAGCACTGACAGCTGTTGCTAGCCAGCACCCTTCCTTGGAAGCGCTTTTGTAGCCCTAAGAACACTGGGGCTCTGGGCTTCTCTAGCCACCTCATCTTCTGCTCATCCTCTCACGCAGTCTAAAGAGAGCTCAGGTGAGAAATTGCAAACGTCCAGCAATTGCTCAGAGATGAAAAGTGCCAGCACTGACAGCTGTTGCTAGCCAGCACCCTTCCTCGGAAACGCTTTCACAGGCGCAGCAACACTGGGACTTTGCGCATCTCTAGCCACCAAGCGTCATGGTCATTCTCTTTCAATCTCGTAGACACGAGCTGAGACATTGCAAATGTCGAGCAATTTCTCACAGAGGAAAAGTGCCAGCACTGAAAGCTGTTGCTAGCCAGCCCCCTTCCTTGGAAGCGCTTTTGTAGCCCTAAGAACACTGGGGCTCTGGGCTTCTCTAGCCACCTCATCTTCTGCTCATCCTCTCGCGCAGTCTAAAGAGAGCTCAGGTGACAAATTGCAAACGTCGAGAAATTGCTCACAGACGAAAAGTGCCACCACTGAAAGCTCATGCTAGCCAGCACCCTTCCTTGGAAGTGCTTCTTTAGCCCTTAGAACACAAGGGCTCTGTGCTTCTCTAGCCACCTCATCTTCTGCTCATCCTCTCGCGCAGTCTAAAGAGAGCTCAGGTGAGAAATTGCAAAGGTCGAGCAATTGCTCAGAGATGAAAAGTGCCACCACTGAAAGCTGTTGCTAGCCAGCCCCCTTCCTTGGAAGCGCTTTTGTAGCCCTAAGAACACTGGGGCTCTGGGCTTCTCTAGCCACCTCATCTTCTGCTCATCCTCTCGCGCAGTCTAAAGAGAGCTCAGGTGAGAAATTGCAAACGTCGAGCAATTGCTCAGAGAGGAAAAGTGCCAGCACTGAAAGCTGTTGCTAGCCAGCACCCTTCCTTGGAAGCGCTTTCACAGGCGCAGCAACACTGGGACTCTGGGCTTCTCTAGCCACCAAGCGTCACGGTCATTCTCTTTCCGTCTCGTAGACACGAGCTGAGAAATTGCAAACGTCGAGCAATTGCTCAGAGATGAAAAGTGCCAGCACTGAAAGCTGTTGCTAGCCAGCCCCCTTCCTTGGAAGCGCTTTTGTAGCCCTAAGAACACTGGGGCTCTGGGCCTCTCTAGCCACCTCATCTTCTGCTCATCCTCTCGCGCAGTCTAAAGAGAGCTCAGGTGAGAAATTGCAAACGTCGAGCAATTGCTCAGAGATGAAAAGTGCCAGCACTGAAAGATGTTGCTAGCCAGCACCCTTCCTTGGAAGTGCTTTCACAGGCGCAGCAACACTGCGACTTTGCGCATCTCTACCCAACAAACGTCACGGTCATTCTCTTTCCGTCTCGTAGACACGAGCTGAGAAATTGCAAACGTCGAGCAATTGCTCAGAGATGAAAAGTGCCAGCACTGAAAGCTGTTGCTAGCCAGCCCCCTTCCTTGGAAGCGCTTTTGTGGCCCTAAGAACACTGGGGCTCTGGGCTTCTCTAGCCACCTAATCTTCTGCTCATCCTCTCGCGCAGTCTAAAGAGAGCTCAGGTGAGAAACTGCAAACGTCGAGCAATTGCTCAGAGATGAAAAGTGCCAGCACTGAAAGCTGTTGCTAGCCAGCCCCCTTCCTTGGAAGCGCTTTTGTAGCCCTAAGAACACTGGGGCTCTGGGCTTCTCTAGCCACCTCATCTTCTGCTCATCCTCTCGCGCAGTCTAAAGAGAGCTCAGGTGAGAAATTGCAAACGTCGAGCAATTGCTCAGAGATGAAAAGTGCCAGCACTGACAGCTGTTGCTAGCCAGCACCCTTCCTTGGAAGCGCTTTCACAGGCGCAGCAACACTGGGGCTTTGCGCTTCTCTAGCCACCAAACGTCACGGTCATTCTCTTTCCGTCTCGTAGACACGAGCTGAGAAATTGCAAACGTCGAGCAATTGCTCAGAGATGAAAAGTGCCAGCACTGAAAGCTGTTGCTAGCCAGCCCCCTTCCTTGGAAGCGCTTTTGTAGCCCTAAGAACACAAGGGCTCTGGGCTTCTCTAGCCACCTCATCTTCTGCTCATCCTCTCGCGCAGTCTAAAGAGAGCTCAGGTGAGAAATTGCAAACGTCGAGCAATTGCTCAGAGAGGAAAAGTGCCAGCACTGAAAGCTGTTGCTAGCCAGCACCCTTCCTTGGAAGCGCTTTCACACGCGCAGCAACACTGGGACTCTGGGCTTCTCTAGCCACCAAGCGTCACGGTCATTCTCTTTCCGTCTAGTAGACACGAGCTGAGAAATTGCAAACGTCGAGCAATTGCTGAGAGATGAAAAGTGCCAGCACTGAAAGCTGTTGCTAGCCAGCACCCTTCCTTGGAAGCGCTTTTGTAGGCCTAAGAACACTGGGGTTCTGGGCTACTCTAGCCACCTCATCTTCTGCTCATCCTCTCGCGCAGTCTAAAGAGAGCTCAGGTGAGAAATTGCAAACGTCGAGCAATTGCTCAGAGAGGAAAAGTGCCAGCACTGACAGCTGTTGCTACCCAGCATCCTTTCTTGGAAGCGCTTTGTAGGCCTAAGAACACTGGGGCTCTGGGCTTCTCTAGCCACCTCATCTTCTGCTCATCCTCTCGCGCAGTCTAAAGAGAGCTCAGGTGAGAAATTGCAAACGTCGAGCAATTGCTCAGAGAGGAAAAGTGCCAGCACTGAAAGCTGTTGCTAGCCAGCACCCTTCCTTGGAAGCGCTTTCACAGGCGCAGCAACACTGCGACTTTGCGCATCTCTAGCCACCAAACGTCACGGTCATTCTCTTTCCTTCTCGTAGACACGAGTTGAGAAATTGCAAACGTCGAGCAATTGCTCAGAGATGAAAACTGCCAGCACTGAAAGCTGTTGCTAGCCAGCCCCCTTCCTTGGAAGCGCTTTTGTAGGCCTAAGAACACAAGGGCTCTGGGCTTCTCTAGCCACCTCATCTTCTGCTCATCCTCTCGCGCAGTCTAAAGAGAGCTCAGGTGAGAAACTGCAAACGTCGAGCAATTGCTCAGAGATGAAAAGTGCCAGCACTGAAAGCTATTGCTAGCCAGCACCCTTCCTTGGAAGCGCTTTCACAGGCGCAGCAACACTGGGGATTTGCGCTTCTCTAGCCACCAAACGTCACGGTCATTCTCTTTCCGTCTCGTAGACACGAGCTGAGAAATTGCAAACGTCGAGCAATTGCTCAGAGATGAAAAGTGCCAGCACTGAAAGCTGTTGCTAGCCAGCACCCTTCCTTGGAAGCGCTTTCACAGGCACAGCAACACTGGGACTCTGGGCTTCTCTAGCCACCAAGCGTCACGGTCATTCTTTTTCCGTCTCGTAGACACGAGCTGAGAAATTGCAAACGTCGAGCAATTGCTCAGAGATGAAAAAGCGCCAGCACTGAAAGCTGTTGCTAGCCAGCCCCCTTCCTTGGAAGCGCTTTTGTAGCCCTAAGAACACTGGGGCTCTGCGCTTCTCTAGCCACCTCATCTTCTGCTCATCCTCTCGCGCAGTCTAAAGAGAGCTCAGGTGAGAAATTGCAAACGTCGAGCAATTGCTCAGAGAGGAAAAGTGCCAGCACTGAAAGCTGTTGCTAGCCAGCACCCTTCCTTGGAAGCGCTTTCACAGGCGCAGAAACACTGCGACTCTGGGCTTCTCTAGCCACCAAGCGTCACGGTCATTCTCTTCCCGTCTAGTAGACACGAGCTGAGAAATTGCAAACGTCGAGCAATTGCTCAGAGATGAAAAAGCGCCAGCACTGAAAGCTGTTGCTAGCCAGCACCCTTCCTTGGAAGCGCTTTCACAGGTGCAGCAACACTGGGGCTTTGCGCAACTCTAGCCACCAAGCGTCACGGTCATTCTCTTTCCATCTCGTAGACACGAGCTGAGAAATTGCAAACGTCGAGCAATTTCTCACAGAGGAAAACTGCCAGCACTGAAAGCTGTTGCTAGCCAGCACCCTTCCTTGGAAGCGCTTTTGTAGCCCTAAGAACAATGGGGCTCTGGGCTTCTCTAGCCACCTCATCTTCTGCTCATCCTCTCGCGCAGTCTAAAGAGAGCTCAGGTGAGAAATTGCAAACGTCGAGCAATTGCTCAGAGAGGAAAACTGCCAGCACTGAAAGCTGTTGCTAGCCAGCACCCTTCCTTGGAAGCGCTTTCACAGGCACAGCAACACTGGGACTCTGGGCTTCTCTAGCCACCAAACGTCACGGTCATTCTTTTTCCGTCTCGTAGACACGAGCTGAGAAATTGCAAACGTCGAGCAATTGCTCAGAGAAGAAAAGTGCCAGCACTGAAAGCTCATGCTAGCCAGCACCCTTCCTTGGAAGCGCTTTTGTAGCCCTAAGAACACTGGGGCTCTGGGCTTCTCTAGCCACCTCATCTTCTGCTCATCCTCTCGCGCAGTCTAAAGAGAGCTCAGGTGAGAAATTGCAAACGTCGAGCAATTGCTCAGAGATGAAAAGTGCCAGCACTGAAAGCTGTTGCTAGCCAGCACCCTTCCTTGGAAGCGCTTTCACAGGCACAGCAACACTGGGACTTTGCGCATCTCTAGCCACCAAGCGTCACGGTCATTCTCTTTCCATCTCGTAGACACGAGCTGAGAAATTGCAAACGTCTAGCAATTTCTCACAGAGGAAAACTGCAAGCACTGAAAGCTGTTGCTAGCCAGCACCCTTCCTTGGAAGCGCTTTTGTAGCCCTAAGAACACTGGGGCTCTGGGCTTCTCTAGCCACTTCGTCTTCTGCTCATCCTCTCGCGCACTCTAAAGAGAGCTCAGGTGAGAAATTGCAAACGTCGAGCAATTGCTCAGAGAGGAAAAGTGCCAGCACTGAAAGCTGTTGCTAGCCAGCACCCTTCCTTGGAAGCGCTTTTGTAGCCCTAAGAACACAAGGGCTCTGTGTTTCTGTAGACACCTAATCTTCTGCTCATCCTCTCGCGCAGTCTAAAGAGAGCTCAGGTGAGAAATTTCAAACGTCTAGAAATTGCTCACAGACGAAAAGTGCCACCACTGAAAGCTCATGCTAGCCAGCACCCTTCCTTGGAAGCGCTTTGTAGGCCTTAAGAACAGTGGGGCTCTGGGCTTCTCTAGCCACCTCATCTTCTGCTCATCCTCTCGCGCAGTCTAAAGAGAGCTCAGGTGAGAAATTGCAAACGTCGAGCAATTGCTCAGAGATGAAAAGTGCCAGCACTGAAAGCTGTTGCTAGCCAGCACCCTTCCTCGGAAGCGCTTTCACAGGCGCAGCAACACTGGGACTTTGCGCATCTCTAGCCACCAAACGTCACGGTCATTCTCTTTCCGTCTCGTAGACACGAGCTGAGAAATTGCAAACGTCGATCAATTGCTCAGAGAGGAAAAGTGCCAGCACTGAAAGCTGTTGCTAGCCAGCCCCCTTCCTTGGAAGCGCTTTTGTAGCCCTAAGAACACTGGGGCTCTGGGCTTCTCTAGCCACCTCATCTTCTGCTCATCCTCTCGCGCAGTCTAAAGAGAGCTCAGGTGAGAAATTGCAAACGTCGAGCAATTGCTCAGAGATGAAAAGTGCCAGCACTGAAAGCTGTTGCTAGCCAGCACCCTTCCTTGGAAGCGCTTTTGTAGCCCTAAGAACACTGGGGCTCTGGGCTTCTCTAGCCATCTAATTTCTGCTCATCCTCTCGCGCAGTCTAAAGAGAGCTCAGGTGACAAATTGCAAACGTCCAGCAATTGCTGAGAGATGAAAAGTGCCAGCACTGACAGCTGTTGTTAGCCAGCACCCTTCCTTGGAAGCGCTTTCACAGGCGCAGCAACACTGGGACTTTGCGCTTCTCTAGCCACCAAACGTCACGGTCATTCTCTTTCCGTCTCGTAGACACGAGCTGAGAAATTGCAAACGTCGAGCAATTGCTCAGAGATGAAAAGTGCCAGCACTGAAAGCTGTTGCTAGCCAGCCCCCTTCCTTGGAAGCGCTTTTGTAGGCCTAAGAACACTGGGGCTCTGGGCTTCTCTAGCCACCTCATCTTCTGCTCATCCTCTCGCGCAGTCTAAAGAGAGCTCAGGTGAGAAATTGCAAACGTCGAGCAATTGCTCAGAGAGGAAAAGCGCCAGCACTGAAAGCTATTGCTAGCCAGCACCCTTCCTTGGAAGCGCTTTCACAGGCGCAGCAACACTGGGGCTTTGCGCTTCTCTAGCCACCAAACGTCACGGTCATTCTCTTTCCGTCTCGTAGACACGAGCTGAGAAATTGCAAAGGTCGAGCAATTGCTCAGAGATGAAAAGTGCCAGCACTGAAAGCTGTTGCTAGCCAGCACCCTTCCTTGGAAGTGCTTCTTTAGCCCTTAGAACACTGGGGCTCTGGGCTTCTCTAGCCACCTCCTCTTCTGCTCATCCTCTCGCGCACTCTAAAGAGAGCTCAGGTGAGAAATTGCAAACGTCGAGCAATTGCTCAGAGATGAAAAGTGCCAGCACTGAAAGCTGTTGCTAGCCAGCACCCTTCCTTGGAAGCGCTTTTGTAGCCCTAAGAACACTGGGGCTCTGGGCTTCTCTAGCCACCTCATCTTCTGCTCATCCTCTCGCGCAGTCTAAAGAGAGCTCAGGTGAGAAATTGCAAACGTCGAGCAATTGCTCAGAGATGAAAAGTGCCAGCACTGAAAGCTGTTGCTAGCCAGCACCCTTCCTTGGAAGCGCTTTTGTAGCCCTAAGAACACAAGGGCTCTGTGTTTCTCTAGCCACCTCATCTTCTGCTCATCCTCTCGCGCACTCTAAAGAGAGCTCAGGTGAGAAATTGCAAACGTCGAGCAATTGCTCAGAGAGGAAAAGTGCCAGCACTGAAAGCTGTTGCTAGCCAGCACCCTTCCTTGGAAGCGCTTTCACAGGCGCAGCAACACTGCGACTTTGCGCATCTCTAGCCACCAAACGTCACGGTCATTCTCTTTCCTTCTCGTAGACACGAGTTGAGAAATTGCAAACGTCGAGCAATTGCTCAGAGATGAAAACTGCCAGCACTGAAAGCTGTTGCTAGCCAGCCCCCTTCCTTGGAAGCGCTTTTGTAGGCCTAAGAACACAAGGGCTCTGGGCTTCTCTAGCCACCTCATCTTCTGCTCATCCTCTCGCGCAGTCTAAAGAGAGCTCAGGTGACAAATTGCAAACGTCGAGCAATTGCTCAGAGATGAAAAGTGCCAGCACTGAAAGCTATTGCTAGCCAGCACCCTTCCTTGGAAGCGCTTTCACAGGCGCAGCAACACTGGGGATTTGCGCTTCTCTAGCCACCAAACGTCACGGTCATTCTCTTTCCGTCTCGTAGACACGAGCTGAGAAATTGCAAACGTCGAGCAATTGCTCAGAGATGAAAAGTGCCAGCACTGAAAGCTGTTGCTAGCCAGCACCCTTCCTTGGAAGCGCTTTCACAGGCACAGCAACACTGGGACTCTGGGCTTCTCTAGCCACCAAGCGTCACGGTCATTCTTTTTCCGTCTCGTAGACACGAGCTGAGAAATTGCAAACGTCGAGCAATTGCTCAGAGATGAAAAGTGGCAGCACTGAAAGCTGTTGCTAGCCAGCCCCCTTCCTTGGAAGCGCTTTTGTAGCCCTAAGAACACTGGGGCTCTGCGCTTCTCTAGCCACCTCATCTTCTGCTCATCCTCTCGCGCAGTCTAAAGAGAGCTCAGGTGAGAAATTGCAAACGTCGAGCAATTACTCAGAGAGGAAAAGTGCCAGCACTGAAAGCTGTTGCTAGCCAGCACCCTTCCTTGGAAGCGCTTTCACAGGCGCAGCAACACTGGGACTCTGGGCTTCTCTAGCCACCAAGCGTCACGGTCATTCTCTTCCCGTCTAGTAGACACGAGCTGAGAAATTGCAAACGTCGAGCAATTGCTGAGAGATGAAAAGCGCCAGCACTGAAAGCTGTTGCTAGCCAGCACCCTTCCTTGGAAGCGCTTTCACAGGTGCAGCAACACTGGGGCTTTGCGCTTCTCTAGCCACCAAGCGTCACGGTCATTCTCTTTCTGTCTCGTAGACACGAGCTGAGAAATTGCAAACGTCGAGCAATTGCTCAGAGATGAAAAGTGCCAGCACTGAAAGCTGTTGCTAGCCAGCACCCTTCCTTGGAAGCGCTTTTGTAGCCCTAAGAACAATGGGGCTCTGGGCTTCTCTAGCCACCTCATCTTCTGCTCATCCTCTCGCGCAGTCTAAAGAGAGCTCAGGTGAGAAATTGCAAACGTCGAGCAATTGCTCAGAGAGGAAAACTGCCAGCACTGAAAGCTGTTGCTAGCCAGCACCCTTCCTTGGAAGCGCTTTCACAGGCACAGCAATACTGGGACTTTGCGGTTCTCTAGCCACCAAACGTCACGGTCATTCTTTTTCCGTCTCGTAGACACGAGCTGAGAAATTGCAAACGTCGAGCAATTGCTCAGAGATGAAAAGTGCCAGCACTGAAAGCTCATGCTAGCCAGCACCCTTCCTTGGAAGCGCTTTTGTAGCCCTAAGAACAGTGGGGCTCTGGGCTTCTCTAGCCACCTCATCTTCTGCTCATCCTCTCGCGCAGTCTAAAGAGAGCTCAGGTGAGAAATTGCAAACGTCGAGCAATTGCTCAGAGATGAAAAGTGCCAGCACTGAAAGCTGTTGCTAGCCAGCACCCTTCCTTGGAAGCGCTTTCACAGGCACAGCAACACTGGGACTTTGCGCATCTCTAGCCACCAAGCGTCACGGTCATTCTCTTTCCATCTCGTAGACACGAGCTGAGAAATTGCAAACGTCTAGCAATTTCTCACAGAGGAAAACTGCAAGCACTGAAAGCTGTTGCTAGCCAGCACCCTTCCTTGGAAGCGCTTTTGTAGCCCTAAGAACACTGGGGCTCTGGGCTTCTCTAGCCACTTCGTCTTCTGCTCATCCTCTCGCGCACTCTAAAGAGAGCTCAGGTGAGAAATTGCAAACGTCGAGCAATTGCTCAGAGAGGAAAAGTGCCAGCACTGAAAGCTGTTGCTAGCCAGCACCCTTCCTTGGAAGCGCTTTTGTAGCCCTAAGAACACTGGGGCTCTGGGCTTCTCTAGCCACCTCATCTTCTGCTCATCCTCTCGCGCAGTCTAAAGAGAGCTCAGGTGACAAATTGCAAACGTCGAGCAATTGCTCAGAGATGAAAAGTGCCAGCACTGAAAGCTGTTGCTAGCCAGCACCCTTCCTTGGAAGCGCTTTTGTAGCCCTAAGAACACTGGGGCTCTGGGCTTCTCTAGCCATCTAATTTCTGCTCATCCTCTCGCGCAGTCTAAAGAGAGCTCAGGTGAGAAATTGCAAACGTCGAGCAATTGCTCAGAGATGAAAAGTGCCAGCACTGAAAGCTGTTGCTAGCCAGCACCCTTCCTCGGAAGCGCTTTCACAGGCGCAGCAACACTGGGACTTTGCGCATCTCTAGCCACCAAACGTCACGGTCATTCTCTTTCCGTCTCGTAGACACGAGCTGAGAAATTGCAAACGTCGATCAATTGCTCAGAGAGGAAAAGTGCCAGCACTGAAAGCTGTTGCTAGCCAGCCCCCTTCCTTGGAAGCGCTTTTGTAGCCCTAAGAACACTGGGGCTCTGGGCTTCTCTAGCCACCTCATCTTCTGCTCATCCTCTCGCGCAGTCTAAAGAGAGCTCAGGTGACAAATTGCAAACGTCGAGCAATTGCTCAGAGATGAAAAGTGCCAGCACTGAAAGCTGTTGCTAGCCAGCACCCTTCCTTGGAAGCGCTTTTGTAGCCCTAAGAACACTGGGGCTCTGGGCTTCTCTAGCCATCTAATTTCTGCTCATCCTCTCGCGCAGTCTAAAGAGAGCTCCGGTGACAAATTGCAAACGTCCAGCAATTGCTGAGAGATGAAAAGTGCCAGCACTGACAGCTGTTGCTAGCCAGCACCCTTCCTTGGAAGCGCTTTCACAGGCGCAGCAACACTGGGACTTTGCGCTTCTCTAGCCACCAAACGTCACGGTCATTCTCTTTCCGTCTCGTAGACACGAGCTGAGAAATTGCAAACGTCGAGCAATTGCTCAGAGATGAAAAGTGCCAGCACTGAAAGCTGTTGCTAGCCAGCACCCTTCCTTGGAAGCGCTTTTGTAGGCCTAAGAACACTGGGGCTCTGGGCTTCTCTAGCCACCTCATCTTCTGCTCATCCTCTCACGCAGTCTAAAGAGAGCTCAGGTGAGAAATTGCAAACGTCGAGAAATTGCTCACAGACGAAAAGTGCCACCACTGAAAGCTGTTGCTAGCCAGCACCCTTCCTTGGAAGCGCTTTGTAGGCCTTAAGAACAGTGGGGCTCTGTGCTTCTCTAGCCACCTCATCTTCTGCTCATCCTCTCGCGCAGTCTAAAGAGAGCTCAGGTGACAAATTGCAAACGTCGAGCAATTGCTCAGAGATGAAAAGTGCCAGCACTGAAAGCTGTTGCTAGCCAGCACCCTTCCTCGGAAGCGCTTTCACAGGCGCAGCAACACTGCGACTTTGCGCACCTCTAGCCACCAAACGTCACGGTCATTCTCTTTCCGTCTCGTAGACACGAGCTGAGAAATTGCAAACGTCGAGCAATTGCTCAGAGATGAAAAGTGCCAGCACTGAAAGCTGTTGCTAGCCAGCACCCTTCCTTGGAAGCGCTTTTGTAGCCCTAAGAACACTGGGGCTCTGGGCTTCTCTAGCCACCTCATCTTCTGCTCATCCTCTCGCGCAGTCTAAAGAGAGCTCAGGTGAGAAATTGCAAACGTCGAGCAATTGATCAGAGATGAAAAGTGCCAGCACTGAAAGCTGTTGCTAGCCAGCACCCTTCCTTGGAAGCGCTTTTGTAGGCCTAAGAACACTGGGGCTCTGGGCTTCTCTAGCCATCTAATTTCTGCTCATCCTCTCGCGCAGTCTAAAGAGAGCTCAGGTGACAAATTGCAAACGTCGAGCAATTGCTCAGAGAGGAAAAGTGCCAGCACTGACAGCTGTTGCTAGCCAGCACCCTTCCTTGGAAGCGCTTTCACAGGCGCAGCAACACTGGGACTTTGCGCTTCTCTAGCCACCAAACGTCACGGTCATTCTCTTTCCGTCTCGTAGACACGAGTTGAGAAATTGCAAACGTCGAGCAATTGCTCAGAGATGAAAAGTGCCAGCACTGAAAGCTGTTGCTAGCCAGCACCCTTCCTTGGAAGCGCTTTTGTAGCCCTAAGAACACTGGGGCTCTGGGCTTCTCTAGCCACCTCATCTTCTGCTCATCCTCTCACGCAGTCTAAAGAGAGCTCAGGTGAGAAATTGCAAACGTCGAGCAATTGCTCAGAGAGGAAAAGCGCCAGCACTGAAAGCTATTGCTAGCCAGCACCCTTCCTTGGAAGCGCTTTCACAGGCGCAGCAACACTGGGGCTTTGCGCTTCTCTAGCCACCAAACGTCACGGTCATTCTCTTTCCGTCTCGTAGACACGAGCTGAGAAATTGCAAAGGTCGAGCAATTGCTCAGAGATGAAAAGTGCCAGCACTGAAAGCTGTTGCTAGCCAGCACCCTTCCTTGGAAGTGCTTCTTTAGCCCTTAGAACACTGGGGCTCTGGGCTTCTCTAGCCACCTCCTCTTCTGCTCATCCTCTCGCGCACTCTAAAGAGAGCTCAGGTGAGAAATTGCAAACGTCGAGCAATTGCTCAGAGATGAAAAGTGCCAGCACTGAAAGCTCATGCTAGCCAGCACCCTTCCTTGGAAGCGCTTTCACAGGCGCAGCAACACTGGGACTTTGGGCTTCTCTAGCCACCAAGCGTCACGGTCATTCTTTTTCCGTCTAGTAGACACGAGCTGAGAAATTGCAAACGTCGAGCAATTGCTCAGAGATGAAAAGCGCCAGCACTGAAAGCTGTTGCTAGCCAGCACCCTTCCTTGGAAGCGCTTTTGTAGCCCTAAGAACACTGGGGCTCTGGGCTTCTCTAGCCACCTCATCTTCTGCTCATCCTCTCGCGCAGTCTAAAGAGAGCTCAGGTGAGAAATTGCAAACGTCGAGCAATTGCTCAGAGATGAAAAGTGCCAGCACTGAAAGCTGTTGCTAGCCAGCCCCCTTCCTTGGAAGCGCTTTTGTAGCCCTAAGAACACTGGGGCTCTGGGCTTCTCTAGCCACCTCATCTTCTGCTCATCCTCTCGCGCAGTCTAAAGAGAGCTCAGGTGAGAAATTGCAAACGTCGAGCAATTGCTCAGAGATGAAAAGTGCCAGCACTGAAAGCTGTTGCTAGCCAGCACCCTTCCTTGGAAGCGCTTTTGTAGCCCTAAGAACACAAGGGCTCTGTGTTTCTCTAGCCACCTCATCTTCTCCTCATCCTCTCGCGCAGTCTAAAGAGAGCTCAGGTGAAAAATTGCAAACGTCGAGCAATTGCTCAGAGAGGAAAAGTGCCAGCACTGAAAGCTGTTGCTAGCCAGCACCCTTCCTTGGAAGCGCTTTTGTAGCCCTAAGAACACTGGGGCTCTGGGCTTCTCTAGCCACCTCATCTTCTGCTCATCCTCTCGCGCACTCTAAAGAGAGCTCAGGTGAGAAATTGCAAACGTCGAGCAATTGCTCAGAGATGAAAAGTGCCAGCACTGAAAGCTGTTGCTAGCCAGCACCCTTCCTTGGAAGCGCTTTCACAGGCGCAGCAACACTTGGGCTTTGCGCTTCTCTACCCAACAAACGTCACGGTCATTCTTTTTCCATCTCGTAGACACGAGCTGAGAAATTGCAAACGTCGAGCAATTGCTCAGAGATGAAAAGTGCCAGCACTGAAAGCTGTTGCTAGCCAGCACCCTTCCTTGGAATCGCTTTTGTAGCCCTAAGAACACTGGGGCTCTGGGCTTCTCTAGCCACCTCCTCTTCTGCTCATCCTCTCGCGCAGTCTAAAGAGAGCTCAGGTGAGAAATTCCAAACATCCAGCAATTGCTCAGAGATGAAAAGTGCCAGCACTGAAAGCTGTTGCTAGCCAGCACCCTTCCTTGGAAGCGCTTTTGTAGCCCTAAGAACACAAGGGCTCTGTGTTTCTCTAGCCACCTAATCTTCTGCTCATCCTCTCGCGCAGTCTAAAGAGAGCTCAGGTGAGAAATTGCAAACGTCGAGCAATTGCTCAGAGAGGAAAAGTGCCAGCACTGAAAGCTGTTGCTAGCCAGCACCCTTCCTTGGAAGCGCTTTCACAGGCGCAGCAACACTGGGACTCTGGGCTTCTCTAGCCACCAAGCGTCACGGTCATTCTCTTTCCGTCTAGCAGACACGAGCTGAGAAATTGCAAACGTCGAGCAATTGCTCAGAGATGAAAAGCGCCAGCACTGAAAGCTGTTGCTAGCCAGCCCCCTTCCTTGGAAGCGCTTTTGTAGGCCTAAGAACACTGGGGCTCTGGGCTTCTCTAGCCACCTCATCTTCTGCTCATCCTCTCGCGCAGTCTAAAGAGAGCTCAGGTGAGAAATTGCAAACGTCGAGCAATTGCTCAGAGATGAAAAGTGCCAGCACTGAAAGCTGTTGCTAGACAGCCCCCTTCCTTGGAAGCGCTTTTGTAGCCCTAAGAACACTGGGGCTCTGGGCTTCTCTAGCCACCTCATCTTCTGCTCATCCTCTCGCGCAGTCTAAAGAGAGCTCAGGTGAGAAATTGCAAACGTCGAGCAATTGCTCAGAGAAGAAAAGTGCCAGCACTGAAAGCTGTTGCTAGCCAGCACCCTTCCTTGGAAGCGCTTTCACAGGCACAGCAACACTGGGACTTTGCGCAACTCTAGCCACCAAGCGTCACGGTCATTCTCTTTCCATCTCGTAGACACGAGCTGAGAAATTGCAAACGTCGAGCAATTTCTCACAGAGGAAAACTGCCAGCACTGTGAGCTGTTGCTAGCCAGCACCCTTCCTTGGAAGCGCTTTTGTAGCCCTAAGAACACTGGGGCTCTGGGCTTCTCTAGCCACCTCATCTTCTGCTCATCCTCTCGCGCAGTCTAAAGAGAGCTCAGGTGAGAAATTGCAAACGTCGAGCAATTGCTCAGAGAGGAAAAGTGCCAGCACTGAAAGCTCATGCTAGCCAGCACCCTTCCTTGGAAGCGCTTTTGTAGCCCTAAGAACACAAGGGCTCTGTGTTTCTGTAGACACCTAATCTTCTGCTCATCCTCTCGCGCACTCTAAAGAGAGCTCAGGTGAGAAATTTCAAACGTCGAGAAATTGCTCACAGACGAAAAGTGCCACCACTGAAAGCTCATGCTAGCCAGCACCCTTCCTTGGAAGCGCTTTGTAGGCCTTAAGAACAGTGGGGCTCTGGGCTTCTCTAGCCACCTCATCTTCTGCTCATCCTCTCGCGCACTCTAAAGAGAGCTCAGGTGAGAAATTGCAAACGTCGAGCAATTGCTCAGAGAGGAAAAGTGCCAGCACTGAAAGCTGTTGCTAGCCAGCACCCTTCCTCGGAAGCGCTTTCACAGGCGCAGCAACACTGGGACTTTGCGCATCTCTAGCCACCAAACGTCACGGTCATTCTCTTTCCATCTCGTAGACACGAGCTGAGAAATTGCAAACGTCGAGCAATTGCTCAGAGATGAAAAGTGCCAGCACTGAAAGCTGTTGCTAGCCAGCACCCTTCCTTGGAAGCGCTTTTGTAGCCCTAAGAACACAAGGGCTCTGGGCTTCTCTAGCCACCTCATCTTCTGCTCATCCTCTCGCGCAGTCTAAAGAGAGCTCAGGTGAGAAACTGCAAACGTCGAGCAATTGCTCAGAGATGAAAAGTGCCAACACTGAAAGCTGTTGCTAGCCAGCACCCTTCCTTGGAAGCGCTTTTGTAGGCCTAAGAGCACTGGGGCTCTGGGCTTCTCTAGCCACCTAATCTTCTCCTCATCCTCTCGCGTAGTCTAAAGAGAGCTCAGGTGAGAAATTGCAAACATCGAGCAATTGCTCAGAGATGAAAAGTGCCAGCACTGACAGCTGTTGCTAGCCAGCCCCCTTCCTTGGAAGCGCTTTCACAGGTGCAGCAACACTGGGACTTTGCGCATCTCTAGCCACCAAGCTTTACGGTCATTCTCTTTCCATCTCGTAGACACGAGCTGAGAAATTGCAAACGTCGAGCAATTTCTCACAGAGGAAAACTGCCAGCACTGTGAGCTGTTGCTAGCCAGCACCCTTCCTTGGAAGCGCTTTTGTAGCCCTAAGAACACTGGGGCTCTGGGCTTCTCTAGCCACCTCATCTTCTGCTCATCCTCTCGCGCAGTCTAAAGAGAGCTCAGGTGAGAAATTGCAAACGTCGAGCAATTGCTCAGAGATGAAAAGTGCCAGCACTGAAAGCTGTTGCTAGCCAGCACCCTTCCTTGGAAGCGCTTTTGTAGCCCTAAGAACACAAGGGCTCTGTGTTTCTCTAGCCACCTCATCTTCTGCTCATCCTCTCGCGCAGTCTAAAGAGAGCTCAGGTGAGAAATTGCAAACGTCGAGCAATTGCTCAGAGATGAAAAGTGCCAGCACTGAAAGCTGTTGTAGCCAGCACCCTTCCTTGGAAGCGCTTTTGTAGCCCTAAGAACACAAGGGCTCTGGGCTTCTCTAGCCACCTCATCTTCTGCTCATCCTCTCGCGCAGTCTAAAGAGAGCTCAGGTGAGAAATTGCAAACGTCGAGCAATTGCTCAGAGATGAAAAGTGCCAGCACTGAAAGCTCATGCTAGCCAGCACCCTTCCTTGGAAGCGCTTTTGTAGCCCTAACAACACTGGAGCTCTGGGCTTCTCTAGCCACCTCATCTTCTGCTCATCCTCTCGCGCACTCTAAAGAGAGCTCAGGTGAGAAATTGCAAACGTCGAGCAATTGCTCAGAGATGAAAAGTGCCAGCACTGAAAGCTGTTGCTAGCCAGCACCCTTCCTTGGAAGCGCTTTCACAGGCGCAGCAACACTTGGGCTTTGCGCTTCTCTACCCAACAAACGTCACGGTCATTCTTTTTCCGTCTCGTAGACACGAGCTGAGAAATTGCAAACGTCGAGCAATTGCTCAGAGATGAAAAGTGCCAGCACTGAAAGCTGTTGCTAGCCAGCACCCTTCCTTGGAAGCGCTTTTGTAGCCCTAAGAACACTGGGGCTCTGGGCTTCTCTAGCCACCTCCTCTTCTGCTCATCCTCTCGCGCAGTCTAAAGAGAGCTCAGGTGAGAAATTCCAAACATCCAGCAATTGCTCAGAGAGGAAAAGTGCCAGCACTGAAAGCTGTTGCTAGCCAGCACCCTTCCTTGGAAGCGCTTTTGTAGCCCTAAGAACACAAGGGCTCTGTGTTTCTCTAGCCACCTAATCTTCTGCTCATCCTCTCGCGCAGTCTAAAGAGAGCTCAGGTGAGAAATTGCAAACGTCGAGCAATTGCTCAGAGATGAAAAGTGCCAGCACTGAAAGCTGTTGCTAGCCAGCACCCTTCCTTGGAAGCGCTTTTGTAGCCCTAAGAACACTGGGGCTCTGGGCTTCTCTAGCCACCTCATCTTCTGCTCATCCTCTCGCGCAGTCTAAAGAGAGCTCAGGTGAGAAATTGCAAACGTCCAGCAATTGCTCAGAGAGGAAAAGTGCCAGCACTGACAGCTGTTGCTAGCCAGCACCCTTCCTTGGAAGTGCTTTCACAGGCGCAGCAACACTGCGACTTTGCGCATCTCTAGCCACCAAGCGTCACGGTCATTCTCTTTCCGTCTCGTAGACACGAGCTGAGAAATTGCAAACGTCGAACAATTGCTCAGAGATGAAAAGTGCCAGCACTGAAAGCTGTTGCTAGCCAGCCCCCTTCCTTGGAAGCGCTTTTGTAGGCCTAAGAACACTGGGGCTCTGGGCTTCTCTAGCCACCTCATCTTCTGCTCATCCTCTCGCGCACTCTAAAGAGAGCTCAGGTGAGAAATCGCAAACGTCGATCAATTGCTCAGAGATGAAAAGTGCCAGCACTGAAAGCTGTTGCTAGCCAGCACCCTTCCTTGGAAGCGCTTTTGTAGCCCTAAGAACACTGGGGCTCTGGGCTTCTCTAGCCACCTCATCTTCTGCTCATCCTCTCGCGCAGTCTAAAGAGAGCTCAGGTGAGAAATTGCAAACGTCGAGCAATTGCTCAGAGAGGAAAAGTGCCAGCACTGAAAGCTGTTGCTAGCCAGCACCCTTCCTTGAAAGCGCTTTTGTAGCCCTATGAACACTGGGGCTCTGGGCTTCTCTAGCCACCTCATCTTCTGCTCATCCTCTCGCGCACTCTAAAGAGAGCTCAGGTGAGAAATTGCAAATGTCCAGCAATTGCTCAGAGAGGAAAAGTGCCAGCACTGACAGCTGTTGCTAGCCAGCACCCTTCCTTGGAAGCGCTTTCACAGGCGCAGCAACACTGCGACTTTGCGCATCTCTAGCCACCAAGCATCACGGTCATTCTCTTTCCGTCTCGTAGACACGAGCTGAGAAATTGCAAACGTCGAGCAATTGCTCAGAGATGAAAAGTGCCAGCACTGAAAGCTGTTGCTAGCCAGCACCCTTCCTTGGAAGCGCTTCTGTAGGCCTAAGAAGACTGGGGCTCTGGGCTTCTCTAGCCACCTCATCTTCTGCTCATCCTCTCGCGCAGTCTAAAGAGAGCTCAGGTGACAAATTGCAAACGTCGAGCAATTGCTCAGAGAGGAAAAGTGCCAGCACTGAAAGCTGTTGCTAGCCAGCACCCTTCCTTGGAAGCGCTTTCACAGGCGCAGCAACACTGGGACTTTGCGCTTCTCTAGCCACCAAACGTCACGGTCACTCTCTTTCCGTCTCGTAGACACGAGCTGAGAAATTGCAAACGTCGAGCAATTGCTCAGAGATGAAAAGTGCCAGCACTGAAAGCTGTTGCTAGCCAGCACCCTTCCTTGGAAGTGCTTCTGTAGCCCTTAGAACACTGGGGCTCTGGGCTTCTCTAGCCACCTCCTCTTCTGCTCATCCTCTCGCGCAGTCTAAAGAGAGCTCAGGTGACAAATTGCAAACGTCGAGCAATTGCTCAGAGATGAAAAGTGCCAGCACTGAAAGCTGTTGCTAGCCAGCCCCCTTCCTTGGAAGCGCTTTTGTAGCCCTAAGAACACTGGGGCTCTGGGCTTCTCTAGCCACCTCATCTTCTGCTCATCCTCTCGCGCAGTCTAAAGAGAGCTCAGGTGAGAAATTGCAAACGTCGAGCAATTGCTCAGAGATGAAAAGTGCCAGCACTGAAAGCTGTTGCTAGCCAGCCCCCTTCCTTGGAAGCGCTTTTGTAGCCCTAAGAACACTGGGGCTCTGGGCTTCTCTAGCCACCTCATCTTCTGCTCATCCTCTCGCGCAGTCTAAAGAGAGCTCAGGTGAGAAATTGCAAACGTCGAGCAATTGCTCAGAGAAGAAAAGTGCCAGCACTGAAAGCTGTTGCTAGCCAGCACCCTTCCTTGGAAGCGCTTTCTCAGGCACAGCAACACTGGGACTTTGCGCAACTCTAGCCACCAAGCGTCACGGTCATTCTCTTTCCATCTCGTAGACACGAGCTGAGAAATTGCAAACGTCGAGCAATTTCTCACAGAGGAAAACTGCCAGCACTGTGAGCTGTTGCTAGCCAGCACCCTTCCTTGGAAGCGCTTTTGTAGCCCTAAGAACACTGGGGCTCTGGGCTTCTCTAGCCACCTCATCTTCTGCTCATCCTCTCGCGCAGTCTAAAGAGAGCTCAGGTGAGAAATTGCAAACGTCGAGCAATTGCTCAGAGAGGAAAAGTGCCAGCACTGAAAGCTCATGCTAGCCAGCACCCTTCCTTGGAAGCGCTTTTGTAGCCCTAAGAACACAAGGGCTCTGTGTTTCTGTAGACACCTAATCTTCTGCTCATCCTCTCGCGCACTCTAAAGAGAGCTCAGGTGAGAAATTTCAAACGTCGAGAAATTGCTCACAGACGAAAAGTGCCACCACTGAAAGCTCATGCTAGCCAGCACCCTTCCTTGGAAGCGCTTTGTAGGCCTTAAGAACAGTGGGGCTCTGGGCTTCTCTAGCCACCTCATCTTCTGCTCATCCTCTCGCGCAGTCTAAAGAGAGCTCAGGTGAGAAATTGCAAACGTCGAGCAATTGCTCAGAGATGAAAAGTGCCAGCACTGAAAGCTGTTGCTAGCCAGCACCCTTCCTTGGAAGCGCTTTCACAGGCGCAGCAACACTGGGACTTTGCGCATCTCTAGCCACCAAACGTCACGGTCATTCTCTTTCCGTCTCGTAGACACGAGCTGAGAAATTGCAAACGTCGAGCAATTGCTCAGAGATGAAAAGTGCCAGCACTGAAAGCTGTTGCTAGCCAGCACCCTTCCTTGGAAGCGCTTTTGTAGCCCTAAGAACACAAGGGCTCTGGGCTTCTCTAGCCACCTCATCTTCTGCTCATCCTCTCGCGCAGTCTAAAGAGAGCTCAGGTGAGAAACTGCAAACGTCGAGCAATTGCTCAGAGATGAAAAGTGCCAACACTGAAAGCTGTTGCTAGCCAGCACCCTTCCTTGGAACCGCTTTTGTAGGCCTAAGAGCACTGGGGCTCTGGGCTTCTCTAGCCACCTAATCTTCTCCTCATCCTCTCGCGTAGTCTAAAGAGAGCTCAGGTGAGAAATTGCAAACATCGAGCAATTGCTCAGAGATGAAAAGTGCCAGCACTGACAGCTGTTGCTAGCCAGCCCCCTTCCTTGGAAGCGCTTTCACAGGCACAGCAACACTGGGACTTTGCGCATCTCTAGCCACCAAGCGTTACGGTCATTCTCTTTCCATCTCGTAGACACGAGCTGAGAAATTGCAAACGTCGAGCAATTTCTCACAGAGGAAAACTGCCAGCACTGTGAGCTGTTGCTAGCCAGCACCCTTCCTTGGAAGCGCTTTTGTAGCCCTAAGAACACTGGGGCTCTGGGCTTCTCTAGCCACCTCATCTTCTGCTCATCCTCTCGCGCAGTCTAAAGAGAGCTCAGGTGACAAATTGCAAACGTCGAGCAATTGCTCAGAGATGAAAAGTGCCAGCACTGAAAGCTGTTGCTAGCCAGCACCCTTCCTTGGAAGCGCTTTTGTAGCCCTAAGAACACAAGGGCTCTGTGTTTCTCTAGCCACCTCATCTTCTGCTCATCCTCTCGCGCAGTCTAAAGAGAGCTCAGGTGAGAAATTGCAAACGTCGAGCAATTGCTCAGAGAGGAAAAGTGCCAGCACTGAAAGCTGTTGTAGCCAGCACCCTTCCTTGGAAGCGCTTTTGTAGCCCTAAGAACACAAGGGCTCTGGGCTTCTCTAGCCACCTCATCTTCTGCTCATCCTCTCGCGCAGTCTAAAGAGAGCTCAGGTGAGAAATTGCAAACGTCGAGCAATTGCTCAGAGATGAAAAGTGCCAGCACTGAAAGCTCATGCTAGCCAGCACCCTTCCTTGGAAGCGCTTTTGTAGCCCTAACAACACTGGGGCTCTGGGCTTCTCTAGCCACCTCATCTTCTGCTCATCCTCTCGCGCACTCTAAAGAGAGCTCAGGTGAGAAATTGCAAACGTCGAGCAATTGCTCAGAGATGAAAAGTGCCAGCACTGAAAGCTGTTGCTAGCCAGCACCCTTCCTTGGAAGCGCTTTCACAGGCGCAGCAACACTTGGGCTTTGCGCTTCTCTACCCACCAAACGTCACGGTCATTCTTTTTCCGTCTCGTAGACACGAGCTGAGAAATTGCAAACGTCGAGCAATTGCTCAGAGATGAAAAGTGCCAGCACTGAAAGCTGTTGCTAGCCAGCACCCTTCCTTGGAAGCGCTTTTGTAGCCCTAAGAACACTGGGGCTCTGGGCTTCTCTAGCCACCTCCTCTTCTGCTCATCCTCTCGCGCAGTCTAAAGAGAGCTCAGGTGAGAAATTCCAAACATCCAGCAATTGCTCAGAGAGGAAAAGTGCCAGCACTGAAAGCTGTTGCTAGCCAGCACCCTTCCTTGGAAGCGCTTTTGTAGCCCTAAGAACACAAGGGCTCTGTGTTTCTGTAGCCACCTCATCTTCTGCTCATCCTCTCGCGCAGTCTAAAGAGAGCTCAGGTGAGAAATTGCAAACGTCGAGCAATTGCTCAGAGATGAAAAGTGCCAGCACTGAAAGCTGTTGCTAGCCAGCACCCTTCCTTGGAAGCGCTTTTGTAGCCCTAAGAACAGTGGGGCTCTGGGCTTCTCTAGCCACCTCATCTTCTGCTCATCCTCTCGCGCACTCTAAAGAGAGCTCAGGTGAGAAATTGCAAACGTCCAGCAATTGCTCAGAGAGGAAAAGTGCCAGCACTGACAGCTGTTGCTAGCCAGCACCCTTCCTTGGAAGTGCTTTCACAGGCGCAGCAACACTGCGACTTTGCGCATCTCTAGCCACCAAGCGTCACGGTCATTCTCTTTCCGTCTCGTAGACACGAGCTGAGAAATTGCAAACGTCGAACAATTGCTCAGAGATGAAAAGTGCCAGCACTGAAAGCTGTTGCTAGCCAGCCCCCTTCCTTGGAAGCGCTTTTGTAGGCCTAAGAACACTGGGGCTCTGGGCTTCTCTAGCCACCTCATCTTCTGCTCATCCTCTCGCGCACTCTAAAGAGAGCTCAGGTGAGAAATCGCAAACGTCGAGCAATTGCTCAGAGATGAAAAGTGCCAGCACTGAAAGCTGTTGCTAGCCAGCACCCTTCCTTGGAAGCGCTTTTGTAGCCCTAAGAACACTGGGGCTCTGGGCTTCTCTAGCCACCTCATCTTCTGCTCATCCTCTCGCGCAGTCTAAAGAGAGCTCAGGTGAGAAATTGCAAACGTCGAGCAATTGCTCAGAGAGGAAAAGTGCCAGCACTGAAAGCTGTTGCTAGCCAGCACCCTTCCTTGGAAGCGCTTTTGTAGCCCTATGAACACTGGGGCTCTGGGCTTCTCTAGCCACCTCATCTTCTGCTCATCCTCTCGCGCACTCTAAAGAGAGCTCAGGTGAGAAATTGCAAACGTCCAGCAATTGCTCAGAGAGGAAAAGTGCCAGCACTGACAGCTGTTGCTAGCCAGCACCCTTCCTTGGAAGCGCTTTCACAGGCGCAGCAACACTGCGACTTTGCGCATCTCTAGCCACCAAGCATCACGGTCATTCTCTTTCCGTCTCGTAGACACGAGCTGAGAAATTGCAAACGTCGAGCAATTGCTCAGAGATGAAAAGTGCCAGCACTGAAAGCTGTTGCTAGCCAGCACCCTTCCTTGGAAGCGCTTCTGTAGGCCTAAGAAGACTGGGGCTCTGGGCTTCTCTAGCCACCTCATCTTCTGCTCATCCTCTCGCGCAGTCTAAAGAGAGCTCAGGTGAGAAATTGCAAACGTCGAGCAATTGCTCAGAGAGGAAAAGTGCCAGCACTGAAAGCTGTTGCTAGCCAGCACCCTTCCTTGGAAGCGCTTTCACAGGCGCAGCAACACTGGGACTTTGCGCTTCTCTAGCCACCAAACGTCACGGTCACTCTCTTTCCGTCTCGTAGACACGAGCTGAGAAATTGCAAACGTCCAGCAATTGCTCAGAGAGGAAAAGTGCCAGCACTGAAAGCTGTTGCTAGCCAGCACCCTTCCTTGGAAGTGCTTCTGTAGCCCTTAGAACACTGGGGCTCTGGGCTTCTCTAGCCACCTCCTCTTCTGCTCATCCTCTCGCGCAGTCTAAAGAGAGCTCAGGTGACAAATTGCAAACGTCGAGCAATTGCTCAGAGACGAAAAGTGCCAGCACTGAAAGCTGTTGCTAGCCAGCCCCCTTCCTTGGAAGCGCTTTTGTAGCCCTAAGAACACTGGGGCTCTGGGCTTCTCTAGCCACCTCATCTTCTGCTCATCCTCTCGCGCAGTCTAAAGAGAGCTCAGGTGAGAAATTGCAAATGTCGAGCAATTGCTCAGAGATGAAAAGTGCCAGCACTGAAAGCTGTTGCTAGCCAGCACCCTTCCTTGGAAGCGCTTTCACAGGCGCAGCAACACTGGGACTCTGGGCTTCTCTAGCCACCAAGCGTCACGGTCATTCTCTTTCCGTCTAGCAGACACGAGCTGAGAAATTGCAAACGTCGAGCAATTGCTCAGAGATGAAAAGCGCCAGCACTGAAAGCTGTTGCTAGCCAGCACCCTTCCTTGGAAGCGCTTTTGTAGCCCTAAGAACACTGGGGCTCTGGGCTTCTCTAGCCACCTCATCTTCTGCTCATCCTCTCACGCAGTCTAAAGAGAGCTCAGGTGAGAAATTGCAAACGTCGAGCAATTGCTCAGAGATGAAAAGTGCAAGCACTGAAAGCTGTTGCTAGCCAGCCCCCTTCCTCGGAAGCGCTTTTGTAGCCCTAAGAACACAAGGGCTCTGGGCTTCTCTAGCCACCTCATCTTCTGCTCATCCTCTCGCGCAGTCTAAAGAGAGCTCAGGTGAGAAATTGCAAACGTCGAGCAATTGCTCAGAGATGAAAAGTGCCAGCACTGAAAGCTCATGCTAGCCAGCACCCTTCCTTGAAAGCGCTTTTGTAGCCCTAAGAACACTGGGGCTCTGGGCTTCTCTAGCCACCTCATCTTCTGCTCATCCTCTCGCGCAGTCTAAAGAGAGCTCAGGTGAGAAATTGCAAACGTCAAGCAATTGCTCAGAGAGGAAAAGTGCCAGCACTGAAAGCTGTTGCTAGCCAGCACCCTTCCTTGGAAGCGCTTTCACAGGCGCAGCAACACTGGGACTCTGGGCTTCTCTAGCCACCAAACGTCACGGTCATTCTCTTTCCGTCTCGTAGACACGAGCTGAGAAATTGCAAACGTCGAGCAATTGCTCAGAGATGAAAAGCGCCAGCACTGAAAGCTGTTGCTAGCCAGCACCCTTCCTTGGAAGCGCTTTTGTAGCCCTAAGAACACTGGGGCTCTGGGCTTCTCTAGCCACCTCATCTTCTGCTCATCCTCTCGCGCAGTCTAAAGAGAGCTCAGGTGAGAAATTGCAAACGTCGAGCAATTGCTCAGAGAGGAAAAGTGCCAGCACTGAAAGCTGTTGCTAGCCAGCCCCCTTCCTTGGAAGCGCTTTCACAGTCGCAGTAACACTGGGGCTTTGCGCTTCTCTAGCCACCAAGCGTCACGGTCATTCTCTTTCCTTCTTGTAGACACCAGTTGAGAAATTGCAAACGTCGAGCAATTGCTCAGAGAGGAAAAGTGCCAGCACTGAAAGCTGTTGCTAGCCAGCACCCTTCCTTGGAAGCGCTTTTGTAGCCCTAAGAACAGTGGGGCTCTGGGCTTCTCTAGCCACCTCATCTTCTGCTCATCCTCTCGCGCACTCTAAAGAGAGCTCAGGTGAGAAATTGCAAATGTCGACCAATTGCTCAGAGATGAAAAGTGCCAGCACTGACAGCTGTTGCTAGCCAGCACCCTTCCTTGGAAGCGCTTTCACAGGCGCAGCAACACTGGGACTCTGGGCTTCTCTAGCCACCAAGCATCACGGTCATTCTCTTTCCGTCTCGTAGACACGAGCTGAGAAATTGCAAACGTCGAGCAATTGCTCAGAGATGAAAAGTGGCAGCACTGAAAGCTGTTGCTAGCCAGCCCCCTTCCTTGGAAGTGCTTTTGTAGGCCTAAGAAGACTGGGGCTCTGGGCTTCTCTAGCCACCTCATCTTCTGCTCATCCTCTCGCGCACTCTAAAGAGAGCTCAGGTGAGAAATTGCAAACGTCGAGCAATTGCTCAGAGAGGAAAAGTGCCAGCACTGAAAGCTGTTGCTAGCCAGCACCCTTCCTTGGAAGCGCTTTCACAGGCGCAGCAACACTGGGACTTTGCGCTTCTCTAGCCACCAAACGTCACGGTCATTCTCTTTCCGTCTCGTAGACACGAGCTGAGAAATTGCAAACGTCGAGCAATTGCTCAGAGAGGAAAAGTGCCAGCACTGAAAGCTGTTGCTAGCCAGCACCCTTCCTTGGAAGCGCTTTTTTAGGCCTAAGAACAGTGGGGCTCTGGGCTTCTCTAGCCACCTCATCTTCTGCTCATCCTCTCGCGCAGTCTAAAGAGAGCTCAGGTGAGAAATTGCAAACGTCGAGCAATTGCTCAGAGAGGAAAAGTGCCAGCACTGAAAGCTGTTGCTAGCCAGCCCCCTTCCTTGGAAGCGCTTTTGTAGGCCTAAGAACACAAGGACTCTGGGCTTCTCTAGCCATGTCATCTTCTGCTCATCCTCTCGCGCACTCTAAAGAGAGCTCAGGTGAGAAATTGCAAACGTCGAGCAATTGCTGAGAGAGGAAAAGTGCCAGCACTGAAAGCTGTTGCTAGCCAGCCCCCTTCCTTGGAAGCGCTTTTGTAGGCCTAAGAACACAAGGGCTCTGGGCTTCTCTAGCCACCTCATCTTCTGCTCATCCTCTCGCGCACTCTAAAGAGAGCTCAGGTGAGAAATTGCAAACGTCCAGCAATTGCTCAGAGAGGAAAAGTGCCAGCACTGAAAGCTGTTGCTAGCCAGCACTCTTCCTTGGAAGCGCTTTCACAGGCGCAGCAACACTGGGACTTTGCGCATCTCTAGCCACCAAGCATCACGGTCATTCTCTTTCCGTCTCGTAGACACGAGCTGAGAAATTGCAAACGTCGAGCAATTGCTCAGAGAGGAAAAGTGCCAGCACTGAAAGCTGTTGCTAGCCAGCCCCCTTCCTTGGAAGCGCTTTTGTAGCCCTAAGAACACTGGGGCTCTGGGCTTCTCTAGCCACCTCATCTTCTGCTCATCCTCTCGCGCAGTCTAAAGAGAGCTCAGGTGACAAATTGCAAACGTCGAGCAATTGCTCAGAGACGAAAAGTGCCAGCACTGAAAGCTGTTGCTAGCCAGCCCCCTTCCTTGGAAGCGCTTTTGTAGCCCTAAGAATACTGGGGCTCTGGGCTTCTCTAGCCACCTCATCTTCTGCTCATCCTCTCGCGCACTCTAAAGAGAGCTCAGGTGAGAAATTGCAAACGTCGAGCAATTGCTCAGAGATGAAAAGTGCCAGCACTGAAAGCTGTTGCTAGCCAGCCCCCTTCCTTGGAAGCGCTTTTGTAGGCCTAAGAACACAAGGGCTCTGGGCTTCTCTAGCCACCTCATCTTCTGCTCATCCTCTCGCGCACTCTAAAGAGAGCTCAGGTGAGAAATTGCAAACGTTGAGCAATTGCTCAGAGATGAAAAGTGCCAGCACTGAAAGCTGTTGCTAGCCAGCACCCTTCCTTGGAAGCGCTTTCACAGGCGCAGCAACACTGGGACTTTGCGCATCTCTAGCCACCAAGCATCACGGTCATTCTCTTTCCGTCTCGTAGACACGAGCTGAGAAATTGCAAACGTCGAGCAATTGCTCAGAGAGGAAAAGTGCCAGCACTGAAAGCTGTTGCTAGCCAGCCCCCTTCCTTGGAAGCGCTTTTGTAGCCCTAAGAACACTGGGGCTCTGGGCTTCTCTAGCCACCTCATCTTCTGCTCATCCTCTCGCGCACTCTAAAGAGAGCTCAGGTGAGAAATTGCAAACGTCGAGCAATTGCTCAGAGAGGAAAAGTGCCAGCACTGAAAGCTGTTGCTAGCCAGCACCCTTCCTTGGATGCGCTTTCACAGTCGCAGTAACACTGGGGCTTTGCGCTTCTCTAGCCACCAAGCGTCACGGTCATTCTCTTTCCTTCTTGTAGACACCAGTTGAGAAATTGCAAACGTCGATCAATTGCTCAGAGAGGAAAAGTGCCAGCACTGAAAGCTGTTGCTAGCCAGCCCCCTTCCTTGGAAGCGCTTTTGTAGCCCTAAGAACACTGGGGCTCTGGGCTTCTCTAGCCACCTCATCTTCTGCTCATCCTCTCGCGCAGTCTAAAGAGAGCTCAGGTGAGAAATTGCAAACGTCGAGCAATTGCTCAGAGAGGAAAAGTGCCAGCACTGAAAGCTGTTGCTAGCCAGCCCCCTTCCTTGGAAGCGCTTTTGTAGGCCTAAGAACACAAGGACTCTGGGCTTCTCTAGCCACGTCATCTTCTGCTCATCCTCTCGCGCACTCTAAAGAGAGCTCAGGTGAGAAATTGCAAACGTCCAGCAATTGCTCAGAGAGGAAAAGTGCCAGCACTGAAAGCTGTTGCTAGCCAGCACCCTTCCTTGGAAGCGCTTTCACAGGCACAGCAACACTGCGACTTTGCGCATCTCTAGCCACCAAGCATCACGGTCATTCTCTTTCCGTCTCGTAGACACGAGCTGAGAAATTGCAAACGTCGAGCAATTGCTCAGAGATGAAAAGTGCCAGCACTGAAAGCTGTTGCTAGCCAGCCCCCTTCCTTGGAAGCGCTTTTGTAGGCCTAAGAAGACTGGGGCTCTGGGCTTCTCTAGCCACCTCATCTTCTGCTCATCCTCTCGCGCACTCTAAAGAGAGCTCAGGTGAGAAATTGCAAACGTCGAGCAATTGCTCAGAGAGGAAAAGTGCCAGCACTGAAAGCTGTTGCTAGCCAGCACCCTTCCTTGGAAGCGCTTTTGTAGGCCTAAGAACACAAGGACTCTGGGCTTCTCTAGCCACGTCATCTTCTGCTCATCCTCTCGCGCACTCTAAAGAGAGCTCAGGTGAGAAATTGCAAACGTCCAGCAATTGCTCAGAGAGGAAAAGTGCCAGCACTGACAGCTGTTGCTAGCCAGCACCCTTCCTTGGAAGCGCTTTCACAGGCGCAGCAACACTGGGACTTTGCGCATCTCTAGCCACCAAGCATCACGGTCATTCTCTTTCCGTCTCGTAGACACGAGCTGAGAAATTGCAAACGTCGAGCAATTGCTCAGAGATGAAAAGTGCCAGCACTGAAAGCTGTTGCTAGCCAGCCCCCTTCCTTGGAAGCGCTTTTGTAGGCCTAAGAAGACTGGGGCTCTGGGCTTCTCTAGCCACCTCATCTTCTGCTCATCCTCTCGCGCAGTCTAAAGAGAGCTCAGGTGAGAAATTGCAAACGTCGAGCAATTGCTCAGAGAGGAAAAGTGCCAGCACTGAAAGCTGTTGCTAGCCAGCACCCTTCCTTGGAAGCGCTTTCACAGGCGCAGCAACACTGCGACTTTGCGCTTCTCTAGCCACCAAACGTCACGGTCATTCTCTTTCCGTCTCGTAGACACGAGCTGAGAAATTGCAAACGTCGAGCAATTGCTCAGAGAGGAAAAGTGCCAGCACTGAAAGCTGTTGCTAGCCAGCACCCTTCCTTGGAAGTGCTTCTGTAGCCCTTAGAACACTGGGGCTCTGGGCTTCTCTAGCCACCTCCTCTTCTGCTCATCCTCTCGCGCAGTCTAAAGAGAGCTCAGGTGACAAATTGCAAACGTCGAGCAATTGCTCAGAGACGAAAAGTGCCAGCACTGAAAGCTGTTGCTAGCCAGCCCCCTTCCTTGGAAGCGCTTTTGTAGCCCTGAGAATACTGGGGCTCTGGGCTTCTCTAGCCACCTCATCTTCTGCTCATCCTCTCGCGCACTCTAAAGAGAGCTCAGGTGAGAAATTGCAAACGTCGAGGAATTGCTCAGAGAGGAAAAGTGCCAGCACTGAAAGCTGTTGCTAGCCAGCCCCCTTCCTTGGAAGCGCTTTCACAGGCGCAGCAACACTGGGACTCTGGGCTTCTCTAGCCACCAAGCGTCACGGTCATTCTCTTTCCGTCTAGCAGACACGAGCTGAGAAATTGCAAACGTCGAGCAATTGCTCAGAGATGAAAAGTGCCAGCACTGAAAGCTGTTGCTAGCCAGCACCCTTCCTTGGAAGCGCTTTTGTAGGCCTAAGAACACAAGGACTCTGGGCTTCTCTAGCCACGTCATCTTCTGCTCATCCTCTCGCGCACTCTAAAGAGAGCTCAGGTGAGAAATTGCAAACGTCGAGCAATTGCTGAGAGAGGAAAAGTGCCAGCACTGAAAGCTGTTGCTAGCCAGCCCCCTTCCTTGGAAGCGCTTTTGTAGGCCTAAGAACACTGGGGCTCTGGCCTTCTCTAGCCACCTCATCTTCTGCTCATCCTCTCGCGCACTCTAAAGAGAGCTCAGGTGAGAAATTGCAAACGTCCAGCAATTGCTCAGAGAGGAAAAGTGCCAGCACTGAAAGCTGTTGCTAGCCAGCACCCTTCCTTGGAAGCGCTTTCACAGGCGCAGCAACACTGGGACTTTGCGCATCTCTAGCCACCAAGCATCACGGTCATTCTCTTTCCGTCTCGTAGACACGAGCTGAGAAATTGCAAACGTCGAGCAATTGCTCAGAGATGAAAAGTGCCAGCACTGAAAGCTGTTGCTAGCCAGCCCCCTTCCTTGGAAGCGCTTTTGTAGGCCTAAGAAGACTGGGGCTCTGGGCTTCTCTAGCCACCTCATCTTCTGCTCATCCTCTCGCGCAGTCTAAAGAGAGCTCAGGTGAGAAATTGCAAACGTCGAGCAATTGCTCAGAGAGGAAAAGTGCCAGCACTGAAAGCTGTTGCTAGCCAGCACCCTTCCTTGGAAGCGCTTTCACAGGCGCAGCAACACTGGGACTTTGCGCTTCTCTAGCCACCAAACGTCACGGTCATTCTCTTTCCGTCTCGTAGACACGAGCTGAGAAATTGCAAACGTCGAGCAATTGCTCAGAGATGAAAAGTGCCAGCACTGAAAGCTGTTGCTAGCCAGCACCCTTCCTTGGATGCGCTTTCACAGTCGCAGTAACACTGGGGCTTTGCGCTTCTCTAGCCACCAAGCGTCACGGTCATTCTCTTTCCTTCTTGTAGACACCAGTTGAGAAATTGCAAACGTCGAGCAATTGCTCAGAGAGGAAAAGTGCCAGCACTGAAAGCTGTTGCTAGCCAGCCCCCTTCCTTGGAAGCGCTTTTGTAGCCCTAAGAACACTGGGGCTCTGGGCTTCTCTAGCCACCTCATCTTCTGCTCATCCTCTCGCGCAGTCTAAAGAGAGCTCAGGTGAGAAATTGCAAACGTCGAGCAATTGCTCAGAGATGAAAAGTGCCAGCACTGAAAGCTGTTGCTAGCCAGCACCCTTCCTTGGAAGCGCTTTTGTAGCCCTAAGAAGACTGGGGCTCTGGGCTTCTCTAGCCACCTCATCTTCTGCTCATCCTCTCGCGCAGTCTAAAGAGAGCTCAGGTGAGAAATTGCAAACGTCGAGCAATTGCTCAGAGAGGAAAAGTGCCAGCACTGAAAGCTGTTGCTAGCCAGCCCCCTTCCTTGGAAGCGCTTTTGTAGGCCTAAGAACACAAGGACTCTGGGCTTCTCTAGCCACGTCATCTTCTGCTCATCCTCTCGCGCACTCTAAAGAGAGCTCAGGTGAGAAATTGCAAACGTCCAGCAATTGCTCAGAGAGGAAAAGTGCCAGCACTGAAAGCTGTTGCTAGCCAGCACCCTTCCTTGGAAGCGCTTTCACAGGCACAGCAACACTGCGACTTTGCGCATCTCTAGTCACCAAGCATCACGGTCATTCTCTTTCCGTCTCGTAGACACGAGCTGAGAAATTGCAAACGTCGAGCAATTGCTCAGAGATGAAAAGTGCCAGCACTGAAAGCTGTTGCTAGCCAGCCCCCTTCCTTGGAAGCGCTTTTGTAGGCCTAAGAAGACTGGGGCTCTGGGCTTCTCTAGCCACCTCATCTTCTGCTCATCCTCTCGCGCACTCTAAAGAGAGCTCAGGTGAGAAATTGCAAACGTCGAGCAATTGCTCAGAGAGGAAAAGTGCCAGCACTGAAAGCTGTTGCTAGCCAGCCCCCTTCCTTGGAAGCGCTTTCACAGGCGCAGCAACACTGGGACTTTGCGCTTCTCTACCCACCAAACGTCACGGTCATTCTCTTTCTGTCTCGTAGACACGAGCTGAGAAATTGCAAACGTCGAGCAATTGCTCAGAGATGAAAAGTGCCAGCACTGAAAGCTGTTGCTAGCCAGCACCCTTCCTTGGAAGTGCTTCTGTAGCCCTTAGAACAGTGGGGCTCTGGGCTTCTCTAGCCACCTCCTCTTCTGCTCATCCTCTCGCGCAGTCTAAAGAGAGCTCAGGTGACAAATTGCAAACGTCGAGCAATTGCTCAGAGATGAAAAGTGCCAGCACTGAAAGCTGTTGCTAGCCAGCCCCCTTCCTTGGAAGCGCTTTTGTAGCCCTAAGAATACTGGGGCTCTGGGCTTCTCTAGCCACCTCATCTTCTGCTCATCCTCTCGCGCAGTCTAAAGAGAGCTCAGGTGAGAAATTGCAAACGTCGAGGAATTGCTCAGAGAGGAAAAGTGCCAGCACTGAAAGCTGTTGCTAGCCAGCACCCTTCCTTGGAAGCGCTTTCACAGGCGCAGCAACACTGGGACTCTGGGCTTCTCTAGCCACCAAGCGTCACAGTCATTCTCTTTCCGTCTAGCAGACACGAGCTGAGAAATTGCAAACGTCGAGCAATTGCTCAGAGATGAAAAGCGCCAGCACTGAAAGCTGTTGCTAGCCAGCCCCCTTCCTCGGAAGCGCTTTTGTAGCCCTAAGAACAGTGGGGCTCTGGGCTTCTCTAGCCACCTCATCTTCTGCTCATCCTCTCGCGCAGTCTAAAGAGAGCTCAGGTGAGAAATTGCAAACGTCAAGCAATTGCTCAGAGAGGAAAAGTGCCAGCACTGAAAGCTCATGCTAGCCAGCACCCTTCCTTGGATGCGCTTTCACAGTCGCAGTAACACTGGGGCTTTGCGCTTCTCTAGCCACTAAGCGTCACGGTCATTCTCTTTCCTTCTTGTAGACACCAGTTGAGAAATTGCAAAAGTCGAGCAATTGCTCAGAGAGGAAAAGTGCCAGCACTGAAAGCTCTTGCTAGCCAGCACCCTTCCTTGGAAGCGCTTTTGTAGCCCTAAGAACAGTGGGGCTCTGGGCTTCTCTAGCCACCTCATCTTCTGCTCATCCTCTCGCGCAGTCTAAAGAGAGCTCAGGTGAGAAATTGCAAACGTCGAGCAATTGCTCAGAGATGAAAAGTGCCAGCACTGAAAGCTGTTGCTAGCCAGCCCCCTTCCTTGGAAGCGCTTTTGTAGCCCTAAGAACACTGGGGCTCTGGGCTTCTCTAGCCACCTCATCTTCTGCTCATCCTCTCGCGCAGTCTAAAGAGAGCTCAGGTGAGAAATTGCAAACGTCGAGCAATTGCTCAGAGAGGAAAAGTGCCAGCACTGAAAGCTGTTGCTAGCCAGCACCCTTCCTTGGAAGCGCTTTCACAGGCGCAGCAACACTGGGACTTTGCGCTTCTCTAGCCACCAAACGTCACGGTCATTCTCTTTCCGTCTCGTAGACACGAGGTGAGAAATTGCAAACGTCGAGCAATTGCTCAGAGAGGAAAAGTGCCAGCACTGAAAGCTGTTGCTAGCCAGCCCCCTTCCTTGGAAGCGCTTTTGTAGGCCTAAGAACAGTGGGGCTCTGGGCTTCTCTAGCCACCTCATCTTCTGCTCATCCTCTCGCGCACTCTAAAGAGAGCTCAGGTGAGAAATTGCAAACGTCGAGCAATTGCTCAGAGATGAAAAGCGCCAGCACTGAAAGCTGTTGCTAGCCAGCACCCTTCCTTGGAAGCGCTTTTGTAGCCCTAAGAAGACTGGGGCTCTGGGCTTCTCTAGCCACCTCATCTTCTGCTCATCCTCTCGCGCAGTCTAAAGAGAGCTCAGGTGAGAAATTGCAAACGTCGAGCAATTGCTCAGAGAGGAAAAGTGCCAGCACTGAAAGCTGTTGCTAGCCAGCACCCTTCCTTGGATGCGCTTTCACAGTCGCAGTAACACTGGGGCTTTGCGCTTCTCTAGCCACCAAGCGTCACGGTCATTCTCTTTCCTTCTTGTAGACACCAGTTGAGAAATTGCAAACGTCGAGCAATTGCTCAGAGAGGAAAAGTGCCAGCACTGAAAGCTCTTGCTAGCCAGCACCCTTCCTTGGAAGCGCTTTCACACGCGCAGCAACACTGGGACTTTGCGCTTCTCTAGCCACCAAGCGTCACGGTAATTCTCTTTCCTTCTCGTAGACACGAGCTCAGAAATTGCAAACGTCGAGCAATTGCTCAGAGATGAAAAGTGCCAGCACTGAAAGCTGTTGCTAGCCAGCACCCTTCATTGGAAACGCTTTTGTAGCCCTAAGAACAGTGGGGTTCTGGGCTACTCTAGCCACCTCATCTTCTGCTCATCCTCTCGCGCAGTCTAAAGAGAGCTCAGGTGAGAAATTGCAAATGTCGGCAATTGCTCAGAGAGGAAAAGTGCCAGCACTGAAAGCTGTTGCTAGCCAGCCCCCTTCCTTGGAAGCGCTTTTGTAGCCCTAAGAACAGTGGGACTCTGGGCTTCTCTAGCCACCTCATCTTCTGCTCATCCTCTCGCGCAGTCTAAAGAGAGCTCAGGTGAGAAATTGCAAACGTCGAGCAATTGCTGAGAGAGGAAAAGTGCCAGCACTGAAAGCTGTTGCTAGCCAGCACCCTTCCTTGGAAGCGCTTTCACAGGCGCAGCAACACTGGGACTCTGGGCTTCTCTAGCCACCAAGCGTCACGGTCATTCTTTTTCCGTCTCGTAGACACGAGGTGAGAAATTGCAAACGTCGAGCAATTGCTCAGAGATGAAAAAGCGCCAGCACTGAAAGCTGTTGCTAGCCAGCACCCTTCCTTGGAAGTGCTTTTGTAGGCCTAAGAACACTGGGGCTCTGGGCTTCTCTAGCCACCTCATCTTCTGCTCATCCTCTCGCGCAGTCTAAAGAGAGCTCAGGTGAGAAATTGCAAACGTCGAGCAATTGCTCAGAGATGAAAAGTGGCAGCACTGAAAGCTGTTGCTAGCCAGCACCCTTCCTTGGAAGCGCTTTTGTAGCCCTAAGAACACTGGGGCTCTGGGCTTCTCTAGCCACCTCATCTTCTGCTCATCCTCTCGCGCAGTCTAAAGAGAGCTCAGGTGAGAAATTGCAAACGTCGAGCAATTGCTCAGAGATGAAAAGTGCCAGCACTGAAAGCTCTTGCTAGCCAGCACCCTTCCTTGGAAGCGCTTTTGTAGGCCTAAGAACACTGGGGCTCTGGGCTTCTCTAGCCACCTCATCTTCTGCTCATCCTCTCGCGCAGTCTAAAGAGAGCTCAGGTGAGAAATTGCAAAGGTCCAGCTATTGCTCAGAGAGGAAAAGTGCCAGCACTGAAAGCTGTTGCTAGCCAGCACCCTTCCTTGGAAGCGCTTTCACAGGCGCAGCAACACTGGGACTTTGCGCATCTTTAGCCACCAAGCGTCACGGTCATTCTCTTTCCGTCTCGTAGACACGAGCTGAGAAATTGCAAACGTCGAGCAATTGCTCAGAGATGAAAAGTGCCAGCACTGAAAGCTGTTGCTAGCCAGCCCCCTTCCTTGGAAGTGCTTTTGTAGGCCTAAGAACACTGGGGCTCTGGGCTTCTCTAGCCACCTCATCTTCTGCTCATCCTCTCGCGCAGTCTAAAGAGAGCTCAGGTGAGAAATTGCAAACGTCCAGCAATTGCTCAGAGAGGAAAAGTGCCAGCACTGAAAGCTGTTGCTAGCCAGCCCCCTTCCTTGGAAGCGCTTTCACAGGCGCAGCAACACTGGGACTCTGGGCTTCTCTAGCCACCAAGCGTCATGGTCATTCTTTTTCCGTCTCGTAGACACGAGCTGAGAAATTGCAAACGTCGAGCAATTGCTCAGAGATGAAAAAGCGCCAGCACTGAAAGCTGTTGCTAGCCAGCACCCTTCCTTGGAAGCGCTTTTGTAGCCCTAAGAACACAAGGGCTCTGGGCTTCTCTAGCCACCTCATCTTCTGCTCATCCTCTCGTGCAGTCTAAAGAGAGCTCAGGTGAGAAATTGCAAACGTCGAGCAATTGCTCAGAGAGGAAAAGTGCCAGCACTGAAAGCTGTTGCTAGCCAGCACCCTTCCTTGGAAGCGCTTTCACAGGCGCAGCAACACTGCGACTCTGGGCTTCTCTAGCCACCAAGCGTCACGGTCATTCTCTTTCCGTCTCGTAGACACGAGCTGAGAAATTGCAAACGTCGAGCAATTGCTCAGAGATGAAAAAGCGCCAGCACTGAAAGCTGTTGCTAGCCAGCACCCTTCCTTGGAAGTGCTTTTGTAGGCCTAAGAACACTGGGGCTCTGTGCTTCTCTAGCCACCTCATCTTCTGCTCATCCTCTCGCGCAGTCTAAAGAGAGCTCAGGTGACAAATTGCAAACGTCGAGCAATTGCTGAGAGAGGAAAAGTGCCAGCACAGAAAGCTGTTGCTAGCCAGCCCCCTTCCTTGGAAGCGCTTTTGTAGCCCTAAGAACACTGGGGCTCTGGGCTTCTCTAGCCACCTCATCTTCTGCTCATCCTCTCGCGCAGTCTAAAGAGAGCTCAGGTGAGAAATTGCAAACGTCGAGCAATTGCTCAGAGATGAAAAGTGCCAGCACTGAAAGCTGTTGCTAGCCAGCCCCCTTCCTTGGAAGCGCTTTTGTAGGCCTAAGAACAATGGGGCTCTGGGCTTCTCTAGCCACCTCCTCTTCTGCTCATCCTCTCGCGCAGTCTAAAGAGAGCTCAGGTGAGAAATTGCAAACGTCGAGCAATTGCTCAGAGAGGAAAAGTGCCAGCACTGAAAGCTGTTGCTAGCCAGCACCCTTCCTTGGAAGCGCTTTCACAGGCGCAGCAACACTGGGACTCTGGGCTTCTCTAGCCACCAAGCGTCACGGTCATTCTCTTTCCGTCTAGCAGACACGAGCTGAGAAATTGCAAACGTCGAGCAATTGCTCAGAGATGAAAAGTGCCAGCACTGAAAGCTGTTGCTAGCCAGCACCCTTCCTTGGAAGCGCTTTTGTAGCCCTAAGAACAGTGGGGCTCTGGGCTTCTCTAGCCACCTCATCTTCTGCTCATCCTCTCGCGCAGTCTAAAGAGAGCTCAGGTGAGAAATTGCAAACGTCGAGCAATTGCTCAGAGATGAAAAGTGCCAGCACTGAAAGCTGTTGCTAGCCAGCACCCTTCCTTGGAAGCGCTTTCACAGGCGCAGCAACACTGGGACTCTGGGCTTCTCTAGCCACCAAGGGTCACAGTCATTCTCTTTCCGTCTCGTGGACACGAGCTGAGAAATTGCAAACGTCGAGCAATTGCTGAGAGATGAAAAGCGCCAGCACTGAAAGCTGTTGCTAGCCAGCCCCCTTCCTTGGAAGCGCTTTTGTAGCCCTAAGAACACTGGGGCTCTGGGCTTCTCTAGCCACCTCATCTTCTGCTCATCCTCTCGCGCAGTCTAAAGAGAGCTCAGGTGAGAAATTGCAAACGTCGAGCAATTGCTCAGAGATGAAAAGTGCCAGCACTGAAAGCTGTTGCTAGCCAGCACCCTTCCTTGGAAGCGCTTTCATAGTCGCAGTAACACTGGGGCTTTGCGCTTCTCTACCCACCAAGCGTCACGGTCATTCTCTTTCCTTCTTGTAGACACCAGTTGAGAAATTGCAAACGTTGAGCAATTGCTCAGAGATGAAAAGTGCCAGCACTGAAAGCTGTTGCTAGCCAGCACCCTTCCTTGGAAGCGCTTTCACACGCGCAGCAACACTGGGACTTTGCGCTTCTCTAGCCACCAAGCGTCACGGTAATTCTCTTTCCTTCTCGTAGACACGAGTTGAGAAATTGCAAACGTCGAGCAATTGCTCAGAGATGAAAAGTGCCAGCACTGAAAGCTGTTGCTAGCCAGCACCCTTCCTTGGAAACGCTTTTGTAGGCCTAAGAACACTGGGGTTCTGGGCTACTCTAGCCACCTCATCTTCTGCTCATCCTCTCGCGCAGTCTAAAGAGAGCTCAGGTGAGAAATCGCAAACGTCGATCAATTGCTCAGAGATGAAAAGTGGCAGCACTGAAAGCTGTTGCTAGACAGCACCCTTCCTTGGAAGCGCTTTTGTAGCCCTAAGAACACTGGGGCTCTGGGCTTTTCTAGCCACCTCATCTTCTGCTCATCCTCTCGCGCAGTCTAAAGAGAGCTCAGGTGAGAAATTGCAAACGTCGAGGAATTGCTCAGAGATGAAAAGTGCCAGCACTGAAAGCTATTGCTAGCCAGCACCCTTCCTTGGAAGCGCTTTCACAGGCGCAGTAACACTGGGGCTTTGCCCTTCTCTAGCCACCAAGAGTCACGGTCATTCTCTTTCCGTCTCGTAGACACGAGCTCAGAATTTGCAAACGTCCAGCAATTGCTCAGAGATGAAAAGTGCCAGCACTGAAAGCTGTTGCTAGCCAGCACCCTTCATTGGAAACTCTTTTCTAGCCCTAAGAACAGTGTGGTTCTGGGCTACTCTAGCCACCTCATCTTCTGCTCATCCTCTCGCGCAGTCTAAAGAGAGCTCAGGTGAGAAATTGCAAATGTCGGCAATTGCTCAGAGAGGAAAAGTGCCAGCACTGAAAGCTGTTGCTAGCCAGCACCCTTCCTTGGAAGCGCTTTCACAGTCGCAGTAACACTGGGGCTTTGCGCTTCTCTAGCCACCAAGCGTCACGGTCATTCTCTTTCCTTCTTGTAGACACCAGTTGAGAAATTGCAAACGTTGAGCAATTGCTCAGAGATGAAAAGTGCCAGCACTGAAAGCTGTTGCTAGCCAGCACCCTTCCTTGGAAGCGCTTTCACAGGCGCAGCAACACTGGGACTTTGCGCTTCTCTAGCCACCAAGCGTCACGGTAATTCTCTTTCCTTCTCGTAGACACGAGTTGAGAAATTGCAAACGTCGACCAATTGCTCAGAGATGAAAAGTGCCAGCACTGAAAGCTGTTGCTAGCCAGCACCCTTCCTTGGAAACGCTTTTGTAGCCCTAAGAACAGTGGGTCTCTGGGCTTCTCTAGCCACCTCATCTTCTGCTCATCCTCTCGCGCAGTCTAAAGAGAGTTCAGGTGAGAAATTGCAAACGTCGAGCAATTGCTCAGAGATGAAAAGCGCCAGCACTGAAAGCTGTTGCTAGCCAGCACCCTTCCTCGGAAGCGCTTTTGTAGCCCTAAGAACACTGGGGCTCTGGGCTTCTCTAGCCACCTCATCTTCTGCTCATCCTCTCGCGCAGTCTAAAGAGAGCTCAGGTGAGAAATTGCAAATGTCGGCAATTGCTGAGAGAGGAAAAGTGCCAGCACTGAAAGCTGTTGCTAGCCAGCACCCTTCCTTGGAAGCGCTTTTGTAGCCCTAAGAACAGTGGGACTCTGGGCTTCTCTAGCCACCTCATCTTCTGCTCATCCTATCGCGCAGTCTAAAGAGAGCTCAGGTGAGAAATTGCAAACGTCGAGCAATTGCTCAGAGAGGAAAAGTGCCAGCACTGAAAGCTGTTGCTAGCCAGCACCCTTCCTTGGAAGCGCTTTCACAGGCGCAGCAACAGTGGGACTTTGCGCTTCTCTAGCCACCAAGCGTCACGGTCATTCTCTTTCCGTCTAGCAGACACGAGCTGAGAAATTGCAAACGTCGAGCAATTGCTCAGAGATGAAAAGTGCCAGCACTGAAAGCTGTTGCTAGCCAGCACCCTTCCTTGGAAGTGCTTTTGTAGCCCTAAGAACACTGGGGCTCTGGGCTTCTCTAGCCACCTCATCTTCTGCTCATCCTCTCGCGCAGTCTAAAGAGAGCTCAGGTGAGAAATTGCAAACGTCCAGCAATTGCTCAGAGATGAAAAGTGCCAGCACTGAAAGCTGTTGCTAGCCAGCACCCTTCCTTGGAAGCGCTTTTGTAGGCCTAAGAACACTGGGGCTCTGGGCTTCTCTAGCCACCTCATCTTCTGCTCATCCTCTCGCGCAGTCTAAAGAGAGCTCAGGTGAGAAATTGCAAACGTCGAGCAATTGCTCAGAGAGGAAAAGTGCCAGCACTGAAAGCTGTTGCTAGCCAGCACCCTTCCTTGGAAGCGCTTTCACAGGCGCAGCAACACTGGGACTCTGGGCTTCTCTAGCCACCAAGCGTCACGGTCATTCTCTTTCCGTCTAGTAGACACGAGCTGAGAAATTGCAAACGTCGAGCAATTGCTGAGAGATGAAAAGCGCCAGCACTGAAAGCTGTTGCTAGCCAGCACCCATCCTTGGAAGCGCTTTTGTAGCCCTAAGAACACTGGGGCTCTGGGCTTCTCTAGCCACCTCATCTTCTGCTCATCCTCTCGCGCAGTCTAAAGAGAGCTCAGGTGACAAATTGCAAACATCGAGCAATTGCTCAGAGATGAAAAGTGCCAGCACTGAAAGCTGTTGCTAGCCAGCCCCCTTCCTTGGAAGCGCTTTTGTAGCCCTAAGAACAGTGGGGCTCTGGGCTTCTCTAGCCACCTCATCTTCTGCTCATCCTCTCGCGCACTCTAAAGAGAGCTGAGGTGAGAAATTGCAAATGTCGGCAATTGCTGAGAGAGGAAAAGTGCCAGCACTGAAAGCTGTTGCTAGCCAGCACCCTTCCTTGGAACCGCTTTTGTAGCCCTAAGAACACTGGGGCTCTGGGCTTCTCTAGCCACCTCATCTTCTGCTCATCCTCTCGCGCAGTCTAAAGAGAGCTCAGGTGAGAAATTGCAAACGTCGAGCAATTGCTCAGAGATGAAAAGTGCCAGCACTGAAAGCTGTTGCTAGCCAGCACCCTTCCTTGGAAGCGCTTTCACAGTCGCAGTAACACTGGGGCTTTGCGCTTCTCTAGCCACCAAGCGTCACGGTCATTCTCTTTCCTTCTTGTAGACACCAGTTGAGAAATTGCAAACGTTGAGCAATTGCTCAGAGATGAAAAGTGCCAGCACTGAAAGCTGTTGCTAGCCAGCACCCTTCCTTGGAAGCGCTTTCACAGGCGCAGCAACACTGGGACTTTGCGCTTCTCTAGCCACCAAGCGTCACGGTAATTCTCTTTCCTTCTCGTAGACACGAGTTGAGAAATTGCAAACGGAGAGCAATTGCTCAGAGATGAAAAGTGCCAGCACTGAAAGCTGTTGCTAGCCAGCACCCTTCCTTGGATACGCTTTTGTAGCCCTAAGAACACTGGGGTTCTGGGCTACTCTAGCCACCTCATCTTCTGCTCATCCTCTCGCGCAGTCTAAAGAGAGCTCAGGTGAGAAATCGCAAACGTCCAGCAATTGCTCAGAGATGAAAAGCGCCAGCACTGAAAGCTGTTGCTAGCCAGCACCCTTCCTCGGAAGCGCTTTTGTAGCCCTAAGAACACTGGGGCTCTGGGCTTCTCTAGCCACCTCATCTTCTGCTCATCCTCTCGCGCAGTCTAAAGAGAGCTCAGGTGAGAAATTGCAAACATCGAGCAATTGCTGAGAGAGGAAAAGTGCCAGCACTGAAAGCTGTTGCTAGCCAGCACCCTTCCTTGGAAGCGCTTTTGTAGCCCTAAGAACAGTGGGACTCTGGGCTTCTCTAGCCACCTCATCTTCTGCTCATCCTCTCGCGCAGTCTAAAGAGAGCTCAGGTGAGAAATTGCAAAGGTCGAGCAATTGCTCAGAGATGAAAAGTGCCAGCACTGAAAGCTGTTGCTAGCCAGCACCCTTCCTTGGAAGCGCTTTCACAGGCGCAGCAACACTGGGACTCTGGGCTTCTCTAGCCACCAAGCGTCACGGTCATTCTTTTTCCGTCTCGTAGACACGAGCTGAGAAATTGCAAACGTCGAGCAATTGCTGAGAGATGAAAAAGCGCCAGCACTGAAAGCTGTTGCTAGCCAGCACCCTTCCTTGGAAGTGCTTTTGTAGGCCTAAGAACAGTGGGGCTCTGGGCTTCTCTAGCCACCTCATCTTCTGCTCATCCTCTCGCGCAGTCTAAAGAGAGCTCAGGTGAGAAATTGCAACCGTCGAGCAATTGCTCAGAGATGAAAAGTGCCAGCACTGAAAGCTCTTGCTAGCCAGCCCCCTTCCTTGGAAGCGCTTTTGTAGCCCTAAGAACACTGGGGCTCTGGGCTTCTCTAGCCACCTCATCTTCTGCTCATCCTCTCGCGCACTCTAAAGAGAGCTCAGGTGAGAAATTGCAAACGTCCAGCAATTGCTCAGAGAGGAAAAGTGCCAGCACTGACAGCTGTTGCTAGCCAGCACCCTTCCTTGGAAGCGCTTTCACAGGCGCAGCAACACTGGGACTCTGGGCTTCTCTAGCCACCAAGCGTCACGGTCATTCTTTTTCCGTCTCGTAGACACAAGCTGAGAAATTGCAAACGTCGAGCAATTGCTCAGAGATGAAAAAGCGCCAGCACTGAAAGCTGTTGCTAGCCAGCACCCTTCCTTGGAAGCGCTTTTGTAGGCCTAAGAACACTGGGGCTCTGGGCTTCTCTAGCCACCTCATCTTCTGCTCATCCTCTCGCGCAGTCTAAAGAGAGCTCAGGTGACAAATTGCAAACGTCGAGCAATTGCTGAGAGAGGAAAAGTGCCAGCACTGAAAGCTGTTGCTAGCCAGCACCCTTCCTTGGAAGCGCTTTTGTAGCCCTAAAACACTGGGGCTCTGGGTTTCTCTAGCCACCTCATCTTCTGCTCATCCTCTCGCGCAGTCTAAAGAGAGCTCAGGTGAGAAATTGCAAACGTCCAGCAATTGCTCAGAGATGAAAAGTGCCAGCACTGAAAGCTGTTGCTAGCCAGCACCCTTCCTTGGAAGCGCTTTGTAGGCCTAAGAACACTGGGGCTCTGGGCTTCTCTAGCCACCTCATCTTCTGCTCATCCTCTCGCGCACTCTAAAGAGAGCTCAGGTGAGAAATTGCAAACGTCGAGCAATTGCTCAGAGAGGAAAAGTGCCAGCACTGACAGCTGTTGCTAGCCAGCACCCTTCCTTGGAAGCGCTTTCACAGGCGCAGCAACACTGGGACTTCGCGCTTCTCTACCCAACAAACGTCACGGTCATTCTCTTTCCGTCTCGTAGACACGAGCTGAGAAATTGCAAACGGAGAGCAATTGCTCAGAGATGAAAAGTGCCAGCACTGAAAGCTGTTGCTAGCCAGCACCCTTCCTTGGAAGTGCTTCTGTAGCCCTTAGAACACTGGGGCTCTGGGCTTCTCTAGCCACCTAATCTTCTGCTCATCCTCTCGCGCACTCTAAAGAGAGCTCAGGTGAGAAATTGCAAACGTCGAGCAATTGCTCAGAGAGGAAAAGTGCCAGCACTGAAAGCTCTTGCTAGCCAGCCCCCTTCCTTGGAAGCGCTTTTGTAGCCCTAAGAACAGTGGGGCTCTGGGCTTCTCTAGCCACCTCATCTTCTGCTCATCCTCTCGCGCAGTCTAAAGAGAGCTCAGGTGAGAAATTGCAAACGTCGAGCAATTGCTCAGAGATGAAAAGTGGCAGCACTGAAAGCTGTTGCTAGCCAGCACCCTTCCTTGGAAGCGCTTTTGTAGCCCTAAGAACACTGGGGCTCTGGGCTTCTCTAGCCACCTCATCTTCTGCTCATCCTCTCGCGCACTCTAAAGAGAGCTCAGGTGAGAAATTGCAAACGTCGAGCAATTGCTCAGAGATGAAAAGTGCCAGCACTGAAAGCTGTTGCTAGCCAGCCCCCTTCCTTGGAAGCGCTTTCACAGGCGCAGCAACACTGGGACTCTGGGCTTCTCTAGCCACCAAGGGTCACGGTCATTCTCTTTCCGTCTAGTAGACACGAGCTGAGAAATTGCAAACGTCGAGCAATTGCTGAGAGATGAAAAGCGCCAGCACTGAAAGCTGTTGCTAGCCAGCCCCCTTCCTTGGAAGCGCTTTTGTAGCCCTTAGAACACTGGGGCTCTGGGCTTCTCTAGCCACCTCATCTTCTGCTCATGCTCTCGCGCACTCTAAAGAGAGCTCAGGTGAGAAATTGCAAACGTCGAGCAATTGCTCAGAGATGAAAAGTGCCAGCACTGAAAGCTGTTGCTAGCCAGCACCCTTCCTTGGAAGCGCTTTCACAGTCGCAGTAACACTGGGGCTTTGCGCTTCTCTAGCCACCAAGCGTCACGGTCATTCTCTTTCCTTCTTGTAGACACCAGTTGAGAAATTGCAAACGTCGAGCAATTGCTCAGAGATGAAAAGTGCCATCACTGAAAGCTGTTGCTAGCCAGCACCCTTCCTCGGGAACGCTTTCACAGGCGCAGCAACACTGGGACTTTGCGCTTCTCTAGCCACCAAACGTCACGGTCATTCTCTTTCCGTCTCGTAGACACGACATGAGAAATTGCAAACGTCGAGCAATTGCTGAGAGATGAAAAGTGCCAGCACTGAAAGCTGTTGCTAGCCAGCACCCTTCCTTGGAAGTGCTTCTGTAGCCCTTAGAGCACTGGGGCTCTGGGCTTCTCTAGCCACCTAATCTACTCATCCTCTCGCGCACTCTAAAGAGAGCTCAGGTGAGAAATTGCAAACGTCCAGCAATTGCTCAGAGATGAAAAGCGCCAGCACTGAAAGCTGTTGCTAGCCAGCACCCTTCCTTGGAAGCGCTTTTGTAGCCCTAAGAACACTGGGGCTCTGGGCTTCTCTAGCCACCTCATCTTCTGCTCATCCTCTCGCGCAGTCTAAAGAGAGCTCAGGTGAGAAATTGCAAACGTCGAGCAATTGCTCAGAGATGAAAAGTGCCAGCACTGAAAGCTGTTGCTAGCCAGCACCCTTCCTTGGAAGCGATTTTTAGGCCTAAGAACAGTGGGGCTCTTGGCTTCTCTAGCCACCTCATCTTCTGCTCATCCTCTCGCGCAGTCTAAAGAGAGCTCAGGTGAGAAATTGCAAACGTCGAGCAATTGCTGAGAGAGGAAAAGTGCCAGCACTGAAAGCTGTTGCTAGCCAGCACCCTTCCTTGGAACCGCTTTTGTAGCCCTAAGAACAGTGGGACTCTGGGCTTCTCTAGCCACCTCATCTTCTGCTCATCCTCTCGCGCAGTCTAAAGAGAGCTCAGGTGAGAAATTGCAAACGTCGAGCAATTGCTCAGAGAGGAAAAGTGCCAGCACTGAAAGCTGTTGCTAGCCAGCACCCTTCCTTGGAAGCGCTTTCGCAGGCGCAGCAACACTGGGACTCTGGGCTTCTCTAGCCACCAAGCGTCACGGTCATTCTCTTTCCGTCTAGTAGACATGAGCTGAGAAATTGCAAACGTCGAGCAATTGCTGAGAGATGAAAAGCGCCAGCACTGAAAGCTGTTGCTAGCCAGCACCCTTCCTTGGAAGCGCTTTTGTCGCCCTAAGAACACAAGGGCTCTGGGCTTCTCTAGCCACCTCATCTTCTGCTCATCCTCTCGCGCAGTCTAAAGAGAGCTCAGGGGAGAAATTGCAAACGTCGAGCAATTGCTGAGAGATGAAAAGTGCCAGCACTGAAAGCTGTTGCTAGCCAGCACCCTTCCTTGGAAGCGCTTTCACAGGCGCAGTAACACTGGGGCTTTGCGCTTCTCTAGCCACCAAGCGTCACGGTCATTCTTTTTCCGTCTCGTAGACACAAGCTGAGAAATTGCAAACGTTGAGCAATTGCTCAGAGATGAAAAGTGCCAGCACTGAAAGCTGTTGCTAGCCAGCACCCTTCCTTGGAAGCGCTTTCACAGGCGCAGCAACACTGGGACTTTGCGCTTCTCTAGCCACCAAGCGTCACGGTAATTCTCTTTCCTTCTCGTAGACACGAGTTGAGAAATTGCAAACGTCGAGCAATTGCTCAGAGATGAAAAGTGCCAGCACTGAAAGCTGTTGCTAGCCAGCACCCTTCATTGGAAACGCATTTCTAGGCCTATGATCACTGGGGTTCTGGGCTACTCTAGCCACCTCATCTTCTGCTCATCCTCTCGCGCAGTCTAAAGAGAGCTCAGGTGAGAAATTGCAAACGTCCAGCAATTGCTCAGAGATGAAAAGTGCCAGCACTGAAAGCTCATGCTAGCCAGCACCCTTCCTTGGAAGCGCTTTGTAGGGCTAAGAACACTGGGGCTCTGGGCCTCTCTAGCCACCTCATCTTCTGCTCATCCTCTCGCGCAGTCTAAAGAGAGCTCAGGTGAGAAATTGCAAACGTCGAGCAATTGCTCAGAGATGAGAAGTGCCAGCACTGAAAGATGTTGCTAGCCAGCACCCTTCTTCGGAAACGCTTTCACAGGCGCAGCAACACTGGGACTTTGCGCATCTCTAGCCACCAAACGTCACGGTCATTCTCTTTCCGTCTCGTAGACACGACATGAGAAATTGCAAACGTCGAGCAATTGCTGAGAGAGGAAAAGTGCCAGCACTGAAAGCTGTTGCTAGCCAGCACCCTTCCTTGGAAGCGCTTTTGTAGGCCTAAGAACACTGGGGCTCTGGGCTTCTCTAGCCACCTCATCTTCTGCTCATCCTCTCGCGCAGTCTAAAGAGAGCTCAGGTGAGAAACTGCAAACGTCGAGGAATTGCTCAGAGATGAAAAGTGCCAGCACTGAAAGCTGTTGCTAGCCAGCACCCTTCCTTGGAAGTGCTTTCACAGGAGCAGCAACACTGGGGCTTTGCGCTTGCCTACCCACCAAACGTCACGGTCATTCTCTTTCCGTCTCGTAGACACGAGCTGAGAAATTGCAAACGTCGAGCAATTGCTCAGAGATGAAAAGTGCCAGCACTGAAAGCTCTTGATAGCCAGCACCCTTCCTTGGAAGTGCTTCTGTAGCCCTTAGAACACTGCGGCTCTGGGCTTCTCTAGCCACCTCATCTTCTGCTCATCCTCTCGCGCAGTCTAAAGAGAGCTCAGGTGACAAATTGCAAACGTCGAGCAATTGCTCAGAGATGAAAAGTGCCAGCACTGAAAGCTGTTGCTAGCCAGCCCCCTTCCTTGGAAGCGCTTTTGTAGCCCTAAGAACAGTGGGGCTCTGGGCTTCTCTAGCCACCTCATCTTCTGCTCATCCTCTCGCGCAGTCTAAAGAGAGCTCAGGTGAGAAATTGCAAACGTCGAGCAATTGCTGAGAGAGGAAAAGTGCCAGCACTGAAAGCTGTTGCTAGCCAGCACCCTTCCTTGGAAGCGCTTTCACAGGCGCAGCAACACTGGGACTCTGGGCTTCTCTAGCCACCAAGCGTCACGGTCATTCTTTTTCCATCTCGTAGACACGAGCTGAGAAATTGCAAACGTCGAGCAATTGCTCAGAGATGAAAAAGCGCCAGCACTGAAAGCTGTTGCTAGCCAGCACCCTTCCTTGGAAGTGCTTTTGTAGGCCTAAGAACACTGGGGCTCTGGGCTTCTCTAGCCACCTCATCTTCTGCTCATCCTCTCGCGCAGTCTAAAGAGAGCTCAGGTGAGAAATTGCAAACGTCGAGCAATTGCTCAGAGATGAGAAGTGCCAGCACTGAAAGATGTTGCTAGCCAGCACCCTTCTTCGGAAACGCTTTCACAGGCGCAGCAACACTGGGACTTTGCGCATCTCTAGCCACCAAGCGTCACGGTCATTCTCTTTCCTTCTTGTAGACACCAGTTGAGAAATTGCAAACGTCGAGCAATTGCTCAGAGAGGAAAAGTGCCAGCACTGAAAGCTCTTGCTAGCCAGCACCCTTCCTTGGAAGCGCTTTTGTAGCCCTAAGAACACTGGGACTTTGCGCTTCTCTAGCCACCTCCTCTTCTGCTCATCCTCTCGCGCACTCTAAAGAGAGCTCAGGTGAGAAACTGCAAACGTCGAGGAATTGCTCAGAGATGAAAAGTGCCAGCACTGAAAGCTGTTGCTAGCCAGCACCCTTCCTTGGAAGCGCTTTTGTAGCCCTAAGAACACTGGGGCTCTGGGCTTCTCTAGCCACCAAGCGTCACGGTCATTCTTTTTCCGTCTCGTAGACACGAGCTGAGAAATTGCAAACGTCGAGCAATTGCTCAGAGATGAAAAGTGCCAGCACTGAAAGCTGTTGCTAGCCAGCCCCCTTCCTTGGAAGCGCTTTTGTAGGCCTAAGAACACTGGGGCTCTGGGCTTCTCTAGCCACCTCATCTTCTGCTCATCCTCTCGCGCAGTCTAAAGAGAGCTCAGGTGAGAAATTGCAAACGTCGAGCAATTGCTGAGAGAGGAAAAGTGCCAGCACTGAAAGCTGTTGCTAGCCAGCACCCTTCCTTGGAAGCGCTTTCACAGGCGCAGCAACACTGGGACTCTGGGCTTCTCTAGCCACCAAGCGTTACGGTCATTCTTTTTCCATCTCGTAGACACGAGCTGAGAAATTGCAAACGTCGAGCAATTGCTCAGAGATGAAAAAGCGCCAGCACTGAAAGCTGTTGCTAGCCAGCACCCTTCCTTGGAAGTGCTTTTGTAGGCCTAAGAACACTGGGGCTCTGGGCTTCTCTAGCCACCTCATCTTCTGCTCATCCTCTCGCGCAGTCTAAAGAGAGCTCAGGTGAGAAATTGCAAACGTCGAGCAATTGCTCAGAGAGGAAAAGTGCCAGCACTGAAAGCTGTTGCTAGCCAGCACCCTTCCTTGGAAGCGCTTTTGTAGCCCTAAGAACACTGGGGCTCTGGGCTTCTCAAGCCACCTCATCTTCTGCTCATCCTCTCGCGCAGTCTAAAGAGAGCTCAGGTGAGAAATTGCAAACGTCCAGCTATTGCTCAGAGATGAAAAGTGCCAGCACTGACAGCTGTTGCTAGCCAGCACCCTTCCTTGGAAGCGCTTTCACAGGCGCAGCAACACTGGGACTTTGCGCTTCTTTAGCCACCAAGCGTCACGGTCATTCTCTTTCCGTCTCGTAGACACGAGCTGAGAAATTGCAAACGTCGAGCAATTGCTCAGAGAGGAAAAGTGCCAGCACTGAAAGCTGTTGCTAGCCAGCACCCTTCCTTGGAAGTGCTTTTGTAGGCCTAAGAACACTGGGGCTCTGGGCTTCTCTAGCCACCTCATCTTCTGCTCATCCTCTCGCGCAGTCTAAAGAGAGCTCAGGTGAGAAATTGCAAACGTCGAGCAATTGCTCAGAGAGGAAAAGTGCCAGCACTGAAAGCTGTTGCTAGCCAGCACCCTTCCTTGGAAGCGCTTTCACAGGCGCAGCAACACTGGGACTCTGGGCTTCTCTAGCCACCAAGCGTCACGGTCATTCTTTTTCCGTCTCGTAGACACGAGCTGAGAAATTGCAAACGTCGAGCAATTGCTCAGAGATGAAAAAGCGCCAGCACTGAAAGCTGTTGCTAGCCAGCACCCTTCCTTGGAAGTGCTTTTGTAGGCCTAAGAACAGTGGGGCTCTGGGCTTCTCTAGCCACCTCATCTTCTGCTCATCCTCTCGCGCAGTCTAAAGAGAGCTCAGGTGAGAAATTGCAAACGTCGAGCAATTGCTGAGAGAGGAAAAGTGCCAGCACTGAAAGCTGTTGCTAGCCAGCCCCCTTCCTTGGAAGCGCTTTTGTAGCCCTAAGAACACTGGGGCTCTGGGCTTCTCTAGCCACCTCATCTTCTGCTCATCCTCTCGCGCAGTCTAAAGAGAGCTCAGGTGAGAAATTGCAACCGTCGAGCAATTGCTCAGAGATGAAAAGTGCCAGCACTGAAAGCTGTTGCTAGCCAGCACCCTTCCTTGGAAGCGCTTTTGTAGCCCTAAGAACACTGGGGCTCTGGGCTTCTCTAGCCACCTCATCTTCTGCTCATCCTCTCGCGCAGTCTAAAGAGAGCTCAGGTGAGAAATTGCAAACTTCGAGGAATTGCTCTGAGAGGAAAAGTGCCAGCACTGACAGCTGTTGCTAGCCAGCACCCTTCCTTGGAAGCGCTTTCACAGGCGCAGCAACACTGCGACTTTGCGCTTCTCTACCCACCAAACGTCACGGTCATTCTCTTTCCGTCTAGTAGACACGAGCTGAGAAATTGCAAACGTCGAGCAATTGCTCAGAGATGAAAAGTGCCAGCACTGAAAGCTGTTGCTAGCCAGCCCCCTTCCTTGGAAGCGCTTCTGTAGCCCTTAGAACACTGGGGCTCTGGGCTTCTCTAGCCACCTAATCTTCTGCTCATCCTCTCGCGCACTCTAAAGAGAGCTCAGGTGAGAAATTGCAAACGTCGAGCAATTGCTCAGAGATGAAAAGTGCCAGCACTGAAAGCTGTTGCTAGCCAGCACCCTTCCTTGGAAGCGCTTTTGTAGGCCTAAGAACACTGGGGCTCTGGGCTTCTCTAGCCACCTCATCTTCTGCTCATCCTCTCGCGCAGTCTAAAGAGAGCTCAGGTGAGAAATTGCAAACGTCGAGCAATTGCTCAGAGAGGAAAAGTGCCAGCACTGAAAGCTGTTGCTAGCCAGCACCCTTCCTTGGAAGCGCTTTCACAGGCGCAGCAACACTGGGACTCTGGGCTTCTCTAGCCACCAAACGTCACGGTCATTCTCTTTCCGTCTAGCAGACACGAGCTGAGAAATTGCAAACGTCGAGCAATTGCTCAGAGATGAAAAGCTCCAGCACTGAAAGCTGTTGCTAGCCAACCCCCTTCCTTGGAAGCGCTTTTGTAGCCCTAAGAACACTGGGGCTCTGGGCTTCTCTAGCCACCTCATCTTCTGCTCATCCTCTCGCGCAGTCTAAAGAGAGCTCAGGGAAGAAATTGCAAACGTCGATCAATTGCTCAGAGATGAAAAGTGCCAGTACTGAAAGCTGTTGCTAGCCAGCCCCCTTCCTTGGAAGCGCTTTTGTAGCCCTAAGAACACAAGGGCTCTGGGCTTCTCTAGCCACCTCATCTTCTGCTCATCCTCTCGCGCAGTCTAAAGAGAGCTCAGGTGAGAAATTGCAAACGTCGAGCAATTGCTCAGAGATGAAAAGTGCCAGCACTGAAAGCTGTTGCTAGCCAGCCCCCTTCCTTGGAAGCGCTTTTGTAGGCCTAAGAACACAAGGGCTCTGGGCTTCTCTAGCCACCTCATCTTCTGCTCATCCTCTCGCGCACTCTAAAGAGAGCTCAGGTGAGAAATTGCAAACGTCGAGCAATTGCTCAGAGATGAAAAGTGCCAGCACTGAAAGCTGTTGCTAGCCAGCACCCTTCCTTGGAAGCGCTTTCACACGCGCAGCAACACTGGGACTTTGCGCTTCTCTAGCCACCAAACGTCACGGTCATTCTCTTTCCTTCTCGTAGACACAAGTTGAGAAATTGCAAACGTCGACCAATTGCTCAGAGATGAAAAGTGCCAGCACTGAAAGCTGTTGCTAGCCAGCACCCTTCATTGGAAACGCTTTTCTAGGCCTAAGAACACTGGGGTTCTGGGCTACTCTAGCCACCTCATCTTCTGCTCATCCTCTCGCGCAGTCTAAAGAGAGCTGAGGTGAGAAATCGCAAACGTCGATCAATTGCTCAGAGATGAAAAGCGCCAGCACTGAAAGCTCTTGCTAGCCAGCACCCTTCCTTGGAAGCGCTTTTGTAGCCCTAAGAACACTGGGGCTCTGGGCTTCTCTAGCCACCTCCTCTTCTGCTCATCCTCTCGCGCAGTCTAAAGAGAGCTCAGGTGACAAATTGCAAACGTCGAGCAATTGCTCAGAGAGGAAAAGTGCCAGCACTGAAAGCTATTGCTAGCCAGCACCCTTCCTTGGAAGCGCTTTCACAGGCGCAGTAACACTGGGGCTTTGCCCTTCTCTAGCCACCAAGCGTCACGGTCATTCTCTTTCCGTCTCGTAGACACGAGCTCAGAAATTGCAAACGTCCAGCAATTGCTCAGAGATGAAAAGTGCCAGCACTGAAAGCTGTTGCTAGCCAGCACCCTTCATTGGAAACTCTTTTGTAGCCCTAAGAACAGTGTGGTTCTGGGCTACTCTAGCCACCTCATCTTCTGCTCATCCTCTCGCGCACTCTAAAGAGAGCTCAGGTGAGAAATTGCAAATGTCGGCAATTGCTCAGAGAGGAAAAGTGGCAGCCCTGAAAGCTGTTGCTAGCCAGCCCCCTTCCTTGGAAGCGCTTTTGTAGCCCTAAGAACACTGGGGCTCTGGGCTTCTCTAGCCACCTCATCTTCTGCTCATCCTCTCGCGCACTCTAAAGAGAGCTCAGGTGAGAAATTGCAAACGTCGAGCAATTGCTCAGAGATGAAAAGTGCCAGCACTGAAAGCTGTTGCTAGCCAGCACCCTTCCTTGGAAGCGCTTTCACAGGCGCAGCAACACTGGGACTCTGGGCTTCTCTAGCCACCAAGGGTCACAGTCATTCTCTTTCCGTCTCGTAGACACGAGCTGAGAAATTGCAAACGTCGAGCAATTGCTCAGAGATGAAAAAGCGCCAGCACTGAAAGCTGTTGCTAGCCAGCACCCTTCCTTGGAAGTGCTTTTGTAGGCCTAAGAACACTGGGGTTCTGGGCTACTCTAGCCACCTCATCTTCTGCTCATCCTCTCGCGCAGTCTAAAGAGAGCTCAGGTGACAAATTGCAAACGTCGAGCAATTGCTGAGAGAGGAAAAGTGCCAGCACTGAAAGCTGTTGCTAGCCAGCACCCTTCCTTGTAAGCGCTTTCATAGTCGCAGTAACACTGGGGCTTTGCGCTTCTCTAGCCACCAAGCGTCACGGTCATTCTCTTTCCTTCTTGTAGACACCAGTTGAGAAATTGCAAACGTCGAGCAATTGCTCAGAGATGAAAAGTGCCAGCACTGAAAGCTGTTGCTAGCCAGCACCCTTCCTTGGAAGCGCTTTCACACGCGCAGCAACACTGGGACTTTGCGCTTCTCTAGCCACCAAGCGTCACGGTAATTCTCTTTCCTTCTCGTCGACACGAGTTGAGAAATTGCAAACGTCGACCAATTGCTCAGAGATGAAAATTGCCAGCACTGAAAGCTGTTGCTAGCCAGCACCCTTCATTGGAAACGCTTTTCTAGGCCTAAGAACACTGGGGTTCTGGGCTACTCTAGCCACCTCATCTTCTGCTCATCCTCTCGCGCAGTCTAAAGAGAGCTGAGGTGAGAAATCGCAAACGTCGATCAATTGCTCAGAGATGAAAAGCGCCAGCACTGAAAGCTGTTGCTAGCCAGCACCCTTCCTTGGAAGCGCTTTTGTAGCCCGAAGAACACTGGGGCTCTGGGCTTCTCTAGCCACCTCATCTTCTGCTCATCCTCTCGCGCAGTCTAAAGAGAGCTGAGGTGACAAATTGCAAACGTCGAGCAATTGCTCAGAGAGGAAAAGTCCCAGCACTGAAAGCTATTGCTAGCCAGCACCCTTCCTTGGAAGCGCTTTCACAGGCGCAGCAACACTGGGGCTTTGCCCTTCTCTAGCCACCAAGCGTCACGGTCATTCTCTTTCCGTCTCGTAGACACGAGCTCAGAAATTGCAAACGTCCAGCAATTGCTCAGAGATGAAAAGTGCCAGCACTGAAAGCTGTTGCTAGCCAGCACCCTTCCTTGGAAGTGCTTTTGTAGGCCTAAGAACAGTGGGGCTCTGGGCTTCTCTAGCCACCTCATCTTCTGCTCATCCTCTCGCGCAGTCTAAAGAGAGCTCAGGTGAGAAATTGCAAACGTTGAGCAATTGCTCAGAGATGAAAAGTGCCAGCACTGAAAGCTGTTGCTAGCCAGCCCCCTTCCTTGGAAGCGCTTTTGTAGGCCTAAGAACACTGGGGCTCTGGGCTTCTCTAGCCACCTCATCTTCTGCTCATCCTCTCGCGCAGTCTAAAGAGAGCTCAGGTGAGAAATTGCAAACGTCGAGCAATTGCTCAGAGAGGAAAAGTGCCAGCACTGAAAGCTCTTGCTAGCCAGCACCCTTCCTTGGAAGCGCTTTCACAGGTGCAGCAACACTGCGACTTTGCGCATCTCTAGCCACCAAGCGTCACGGTCATTCTCTTTCCGTCTCGTAGACACGAGCTGAGAAATTGCAAACGTCGAGCAATTGCTCAGAGATGAAAAGCGCCAGCACTGAAAGCTGTTGCTAGCCAGCCCCCTTCCTTGGAAGCGCTTTTGTAGGCCAAAGAACACTGGGGCTCTGGGCTTCTCTAGCCACCTCATCTTCTGCTCATCCTCTCGCGCAGTCTAAAGAGAGCTCAGGTGAGAAATTGCAAACATCGAGCAATTGCTGAGAGAGGAAAAGTGCCAGCACTGAAAGCTCTTGCTAGCCAGCACCCTTCCTTGGAAGCGCTTTCACAGGCGCAGCAACACTGGGACTTTTCGCATCTCTAGCCACCAAGCGTCACGGTCATTCTTTTTCCGTCTCGTAGACACGAGCTGAGAAATTGCAAACGTCGAGCAATTGCTCAGAGATGAAAAGTGCCAGCACTGAAAGCTGTTGCTAGCCAGCCCCCTTCCTTGGAAGCGCTTTTGTAGCCCTAAGAACACTGGGGCTCTGGGCTTCTCTAGCCACCTCATCTTCTGCTCATCCTCTCGCGCACTCTAAAGAGAGCTCAGGTGAGAAATTGCAAACGTCGAGCAATTGCTCAGAGAGGAAAAGTGCCAGCACTGAAAGCTGTTGCTAGCCAGCACCCTTCCTTGGAAGCGCTTTCACAGGCGCAGCAACACTGGGGCTTTGCCCTTCTCTAGCCACCAAGCGTCACGGTCATTCTCTTTCCGTCTCGTAGACACGAGCTCAGAAATTGCAAACGTCCAGCAATTGCTCAGAGATGAAAAGTGCCAGCACTGAAAGCTGTTGCTAGCCAGCCCCCTTCCTTGGAAGTGCTTTTGTAGGCCTAAGAACAGTGGGGCTCTGGGCTTCTCTAGCCACCTCATCTTCTGCTCATCCTCTCGCGCAGTCTAAAGAGAGCTCAGGTGACAAATTGCAAACGTCGAGCAATTGCTGAGAGAGGAAAAGTGCCAGCACTGAAAGCTGTTGCTAGCCAGCCCCCTTCCTTGGAAGCGCTTTTGTAGGCCTAAGAACACTGGGGCTCTGGGCTTCTCTAGCCACCTCATCTTCTGCTCATCCTCTCGCGCAGTCTAAAGAGAGCTCAGGTGAGAAATTGCAAACGTTGAGCAATTGCTCAGAGATGAGAAGTGCCAGCACTGAAAGCTGTTGCTAGCCAGCCCCCTTCCTTGGAAGCGCTTTTGTAGGCCTAAGAACACTGGGGCTCTGGGCTTCTCTAGCCACCTCATCTTCTGCTCATCCTCTCGCGCAGTCTAAAGAGAGCTCAGGTGAGAAATTGCAAACGTCGAGCAATTGCTCAGAGAGGAAAAGTGCCAGCACTGAAAGCTCTTGCTAGCCAGCACCCTTCCTTGGAAGCGCTTTCACAGGCGCAGCAACACTGCGACTTTGCGCATCTCTAGCCACCAAGCGTCACGGTCATTCTCTTTCCGTCTCGTAGACACGAGCTGAGAAATTGCAAACGTCGAGCAATTGCTCAGAGATGAAAAGCGCCAGCACTGAAAGCTGTTGCTAGCCAGCCCCCTTCCTTGGAAGCGCTTTTGTAGGCCAAAGAACACTGGGGCTCTGGGCTTCTCTAGCCACCTCATCTTCTGCTCATCCTCTCGCGCAGTCTAAAGAGAGCTCAGGTGAGAAATTGCAAACATCGAGCAATTGCTGAGAGAGGAAAAGTGCCAGCACTGAAAGCTCTTGCTAGCCAGCACCCTTCCTTGGAAGCGCTTTCACAGGCGCAGCAACACTGGGACTTTTCGCATCTCTAGCCACCAAGCGTCACGGTCATTCTTTTTCCGTCTCGTAGACACGAGCTGAGAAATTGCAAACGTCGAGCAATTGCTCAGAGATGAAAAGTGCCAGCACTGAAAGCTGTTGCTAGCCAGCCCCCTTCCTTGGAAGCGCTTTTGTAGCCCTAAGAACACTGGGGCTCTGGGCTTCTCTAGCCACCTCATCTTCTGCTCATCCTCTCGCGCACTCTAAAGAGAGCTCAGGTGAGAAATTGCAAACGTCGAGCAATTGCTCAGAGAGGAAAAGTGCCAGCACTGAAAGCTGTTGCTAGCCAGCACCCTTCCTTGGAAGCGCTTTCACAGGTGCAGCAACACTGGGACTTTTCGCATCTCTAGCCACCAAGCGTCACGGTCATTCTCTTTCCGTCTCGTAGACACGAGCTGAGAAATTGCAAACGTCGAGCAATTGCTCAGAGAGGAAAAGTGCCAGCACTGAAAGCTGTTGCTAGCCAGCACCCTTCCTTGGAAGCGCTTTGTAGGCCTAAGAACACTGGGGCTCTGGGCCTCTCTAGCCACCTCATCTTCTGCTCATCCTCTCGCGCAGTCTAAAGAGAGCTCAGGTGAGAAATTGCAAACGTCGAGCAATTGCTCAGAGAGGAAAAGTGCCAGCACTGAAAGCTCTTGCTAGCCAGCACCCTTCCTTGGAAGCGCTTTCACAGGCGCAGCAACACTGGGACTCTGGGCTTCTCTAGCCACCAAGCGTCACGGTCATTCTTTTTCCGTCTCGTAGACACGAGCTGAGAAATTGCAAACGTCGAGCAATTGCTCAGAGATGAAAAAGCGCCAGCACTGAAAGCTGTTGCTAGCCAGCACCCTTCCTTGGAAGTGCTTTTGTAGGCCTAAGAACAGTGGGGCTCTGGGCTTCTCTAGCCACCTCATCTTCTGCTCATCCTCTCGCGCAGTCTAAAGAGAGCTCAGGTGAGAAATTGCAAACGTCGAGCAATTGCTCAGAGATGAAAAGTGCCAGCACTGAAAGCTGTTGCTAGCCAGCACCCTTCCTTGGAAGCGCTTTTGTAGGCCTAAGAACACTGGGGCTCTGGGCTTCTCTAGCCACCTCATCTTCTGCTCATCCTCTCGCGCAGTCTAAAGAGAGCTCAGGTGAGAAATTGCAAACGTCGAGCAATTGCTCAGAGAGGAAAAGTGCCAGCACTGAAAGCTCTTGCTAGCCAGCACCCTTCCTTGGAAGCGCTTTCACAGGCGCAGCAACACTGCGACTTTGCGCATCTCTAGCCACCAAGCGTCACGGTCATTCTCTTTCCGTCTCGTAGACACGAGCTGAGAAATTGCAAACGTCGAGCAATTGCTCAGAGAGGAAAAGTGCCAGCACTGAAAGCTGTTGCTAGCCAGCCCCCTTCCTTGGAAGCGCTTTTGTAGGCCTAAGAACACTGGGGCTCTGGGCTTCTCTAGCCACCTCATCTTCTGCTCATCCTCTCGCGCAGTCTAAAGAGAGCTCAGGTGAGAAATTGCAAACATCGAGCAATTGCTGAGAGAGGAAAAGTGCCAGCACTGAAAGCTCTTGCTAGCCAGCACCCTTCCTTGGAAGCGCTTTCACAGGCGCAGCAACACTGCGACTTTTCGCATCTCTAGCCACCAAGCGTCACGGTCATTCTTTTTCCGTCTCGTAGAAACGAGCTGAGAAATTGCAAACGTCGAGCAATTGCTCAGAGATGAAAAGTGCCAGCACTGAAAGCTCTTGCTAGCCAGCACCCTTCCTTGGAAGCGCTTTTGTAGCCCTAAGAACACTGGGGCTCTGGGCTTCTCTAGCCACCTCATCTTCTGCTCATCCTCTCGCGCAGTCTAAAGAGAGCTCAGGTGAGAAATTGCAAACGTCGAGCAATTGCTCAGAGAGGAAAAGTGCCAGCACTGAAAGCTGTTGCTAGCCAGCACCCTTCCTTGGAAGCGCTTTCACAGGCGCAGCAACACTGGGACTTTTCGCATCTCTAGCCACCAAGCGTCACGGTCATTCTCTTTCCGTCTCGTAGACACGAGCTGAGAAATTGCAAACGTCGAGCAATTGCTCAGAGAGGAAAAGTGCCAGCACTGAAAGCTGTTGCTAGCCAGCACCCTTCCTTGGAAGCGCTTTGTAGGCCTAAGAACACTGGGGCTCTGGGCCTCTCTAGCCACCTCATCTTCTGCTCATCCTCTCGCGCAGTCTAAAGAGAGCTCAGGTGAGAAATTGCAAACGTCGAGCAATTGCTGAGAGAGGAAAAGTGCCAGCACTGAAAGCTCTTGCTAGCCAGCACCCTTCCTTGGAAGCGCTTTCACAGGCGCAGCAACACTGGGACTCTGGGCTTCTCTAGCCACCAAGCGTCACGGTCATTCTTTTTCCGTCTCGTAGACACGAGCTGAGAAATTGCAAACGTCGAGCAATTGCTCAGAGATGAAAAAGCGCCAGCACTGAAAGCTGTTGCTAGCCAGCACCCTTCCTTGGAAGTGCTTTTGTAGGCCTAAGAACAGTGGGGCTCTGGGCTTCTCTAGCCACCTCATCTTCTGCTCATCCTCTCGCGCAGTCTAAAGAGAGCTCAGGTGACAAATTGCAAACGTCGAGCAATTGCTCAGAGATGAAAAGTGCCAGCACTGAAAGCTGTTGCTAGCCAGCCCCCTTCCTTGGAAGCGCTTTTGTAGCCCTAAGAACACTGGGGCTCTGGGCTTCTCTAGCCATCTAAATTTCTGCTCATCCTCCCGCGCAGTCTAAAGAGAGCTCAGGTGAGAAATTGCAAACGTCGAGCAATTGTTCAGAGATGAAAAGTGCCAGCACTGAAAGCTGTTGCTAGCCAGCACCCTTCCTTGGAAGCGCTTTCACAGGTGCAGCAACACTGGGGCTTTGCGCTTGCCTACCCACCAAACGTCACGGTCATTCTTTTTCCGTCTCGTAGACACGAGCTGAGAAATTGCAAACGTCGAGCAATTGCTCAGAGATGAAAAGTGCCAGCACTGAAAGCTGTTGCTAGCCAGCCCCCTTCCTTGGAAGCGCTTTAGTAGGCCTAAGAACACTGGGGCTCTGGGCTTCTCTAGCCACCTCATCTTCTGCTCATCCTCTCGCGCACTCTAAAGAGAGCTCAGGTGAGAAATTGCAAACGTCGAGCAATTGCTCAGAGATGAAAAGTGCCAGCACTGAAAGCTCATGCTAGCCAGCCCCCTTCCTTGGAAGCGCTTTCACAGGCGCAGCAACACTGGGACTTTTCGCATCTCTAGCCACCAAGCGTCACGGTCATTCTCTTTCCGTCTCGTAGACACGAGCTGAGAAATTGCAAACGTCGAGCAATTGCTCAGAGATGAAAAGTGCCAGCACTGAAAGCTGTTACTAGCCAGCACCCTTCCTTGGAAGCGCTTTGTAGGCCTAAGAACACTGGGGCTCTGGGCCTCTCTAGCCACCTCATCTTCTGCTCATCCTCTCGCGCAGTCTAAAGAGAGCTCAGGTGAGAAATTGCAAACGTCGAGCAATTGCTCAGAGATGAGAAGTGCCAGCACTGAAAGATGTTGCTAGCCAGCACCCTTCCTCGGAAACGCTTTCACAGGCGCAGCAACACTGGGACTTTGCGCATCTCTAGCCACCAAACGTCACGGTCATTCTCTTTCCGTCTCGTAGACACGACATGAGAAATTGCAAACGTCGAGCAATTGCTCAGAGATGAAAAGTGCCAGCACTGAAAGCTGTTGCTAGCCAGCACCCTTCCTTGGAAGCGCTTTTGTAGGCCTAAACACTGGGGCTCTGGGCTTCTCTAGCCACCTCATCTTCTGCTCATCCTCTCGCGCAGTCTAAAGAGAGCTCAGGTGAGAAACTGCAAACGTCGAGCAATTGCTCAGAGATGAAAAGTGCCAGCACTGAAAGCTGTTGCTAGCCAGCACCCTTCCTTGGAAGCGCTTTTGTAGCCCTAAGAACACTGGGGCTCTGGGCTTCTCTAGCCATCTAAATTTCTGCTCATCCTCTCGCGCAGTCTAAAGAGAGCTCAGGTGAGAAATTGCAAACGTCGAGCAATTGCTCAGAGATGAAAAGTGCCAGCACTGAAAGCTGTTGCTAGCCAGCACCCTTCCTTGGAAGCGCTTTCACAGGTGCAGCAACACTGGGGCTTTGCGCTTGCCTACCCACCAAACGTCACGGTCATTCTCTTTCCGTCTCGTAGACACGAGCTGAGAAATTGCAAACGTTGAGCAATTGCTCAGAGATGAAAAGTGCCAGCACTGAAAGCTGTTGCTAGCCAGCACCCTTCCTTGGAAGCGCTTTCACAGGCGCAGCAACACTGGGGCTTTGCGCTTCTCTAGCCACCAAACGTCACGGTCATTCTCTTTCCGTCTCGTAGACACGAGCTGAGAAATTGCAAACGTCGAGCTATTGCTCAGAGATGAAAAGTGCCAGCACTGAAAGCTGTTGCTAGCCAGCACCCTTCCTTGGAAGTGCTTTTGTAGCCCTAAGAACACTGGGGCTCTGGGCTTCTCTAGCCACCTCATCTTCTGCTCATCCTCTCGCGCAGTCTAAAGAGAGCTCAGGTGAGAAATTGCAAACGTCGAGCAATTGCTCAGAGATGAAAAGTGCCAGCACTGAAAGCTCATGCTAGCCAGCACCCTTCCTTGGCAGCGCTTTCACAGGCACAGCAACACTGGGACTCTGGGCTTCTCTAGCCACCAAGCGTCATGGTCATTCTCTTTCCGTCTCGTAGACACGAGCTGAGAAATTGCAAACGTCGAGCAATTGCTCAGAGATGAAAAGCGCCAGCACTGAAAGCTGTTGCTAGCCAGCCCCCTTCCTTCGAAGCGCTTTTGTAGCCCTAAGAACAGTGGGGCTCTGGGCTTCTCTAGCCACCTCATCTTCTGCTCATCCTCTCGCGCAGTCTAAAGAGAGCTCAGGTGAGAAATTGCAAACGTCGAGCAATTGCTCAGAGATGAAAAGTGCCAGCACTGAAAGCTGTTGCTAGCCAGCCCCCTTCCTTGGAAGCGCTTTTGTAGCCCTAAGAACAGTGGGGCTGTGGGCTTCTCTAGCCACCTCATCTTCTGCTCATCCTCTCGCGCAGTCTAAAGAGAGCTCAGGTGAGAAATTGCAAACGTCGAGCAATTGCTCAGAGAGGAAAAGTGCCAGCACTGAAAGCTCTTGCTAGCCAGCACCCTTCCTTGGAAGCGCTTTCACAGGCGCAGCAACACTGGGGCTTTGCGCTTGCCTACCCACCAAACGTCACGGTCATTCTCTTTCCGTCTCGTAGACACGAGCTGAGAAATTGCAAACGTCGAGCAATTGCTGAGAGATGAAAAGCGCCAGCACTGAAAGCTGTTGCTAGCCAGCCCCCTTCCTTCGAAGCGCTTTTGTAGCCCTAAGAACAGTGGGGCTCTGGGCTTCTCTAGCCACCTCATCTTCTGCTCATCCTCTCGCGCAGTCTAAAGAGAGCTCAGGTGAGAAATTGCAAACGTCGAGCAATTGCTCAGAGATGAAAAGTGCCAGCACTGAAAGCTGTTGCTAGCCAGCACCCTTCCTTGGAAGCGCTTTCACAGGCGCAGCAACACTGGGACTCTGGCCTTCTCTAGCCACCAAGCGTCACGGTCATTCTCTTTCCGTCTAGCAGACACGAGCTGAGAAATTGCAAACGTCGAGCAATTGCTCAGAGATGAAAAGTGCCAGCACTGAAAGCTGTTGCTAGCCAGCCCCCTTCCTTGGAAGCGCTTTAGTAGGCCTAAGAACACTGGGGCTCTGGGCTTCTCTAGCCACCTCATCTTCTGCTCATCCTCTCGCGCAGTCTAAAGAGAGCTCAGGTGAGAAATTGCAAACGTCGAGCAATTGCTCAGAGATGAAAAGTGCCAGCACTGAAAGCTCATGCTAGCCAGCACCCTTCCTTGGAAGCGCTTTGTAGGCCTAAGAACACTGGGGCTCTGGGCCTCTCTAGCCACCTCATCTTCTGCTCATCCTCTCGCGCAGTCTAAAGAGAGCTCAGGTGAGAAATTGCAAACGTCGAGCAATTGCTCAGAGATGAGAAGTGCCAGCACTGAAAGATGTTGCTAGCCAGCACCCTTCCTCGGAAACGCTTTCACAGGCGCAGCAACACTGCGACTTTGCGCATCTCTAGCCACCAAACGTCACGGTCATTCTCTTTCCGTCTCGTAGACACGACATGAGAAATTGCAAACGTCGAGCAATTGCTCAGAGAGGAAAAGTGCCAGCACTGAAAGCTGTTGCTAGCCAGCACCCTTCCTTGGAAGCGCTTTTGTAGGCCTAAACTCTGGGGCTCTGGGCTTCTCTAGCCACCTCATCTTCTGCTCATCCTCTCGCGCAGTCTAAAGAGAGCTCAGGTGAGAAACTGCAAACGTCGAGCAATTGCTCAGAGATGAAAAGTGCCAGCACTGAAAGCTGTTGCTAGCCAGCACCCTTCCTTGGAAGCGCTTTTGTAGCCCTAAGAACACAAGGGCTCTGTGTTTCTGTAGCCACCTCATCTTCTGCTCATCCTCTCGCGCAGTCTAAAGAGAGCTCAGGTGAGAAATTGCAAACGTCGAGCAATTGCTCAGAGATGAAAAGTGCCAGCACTGAAAGCTGTTGCTAGCCAGCACCCTTCCTTGGAAGCGCTTTTGTAGCCCTAAGAACACTGGGGCTCTGGGCTTCTCTAGCCACCTCATCTTCTGCTCATCCTCTCGCGCACTCTAAAGAGAGCTCAGGTGAGAAATTGCAAACGTCCAGCAATTGCTCAGAGAGGAAAAGTGCCAGCACTGACAGCTGTTGCTAGCCAGCACCCTTCCTTGGAAGTGCTTTCACAGGCGCAGCAACACTGCGACTTTGCGCATCTCTAGCCACCAAGCGTCACGGTCATTCTCTTTCCGTCTCGTAGACACGAGCTGAGAAATTGCAAACGTCGAACAATTGCTCAGAGATGAAAAGTGCCAGCACTGAAAGCTGTTGCTAGCCAGCCCCCTTCCTTGGAAGCGCTTTTGTAGGCCTAAGAACACTGGGGCTCTGGGCTTCTCTAGCCACCTCATCTTCTGCTCATCCTCTCGCGCACTCTAAAGAGAGCTCAGGTGAGAAATCGCAAACGTCGAGCAATTGCTCAGAGATGAAAAGTGCCAGCACTGAAAGCTGTTGCTAGCCAGCACCCTTCCTTGGAAGCGCTTTTGTAGCCCTAAGAACACTGGGGCTCTGGGCTTCTCTAGCCACCTCATCTTCTGCTCATCCTCTCGCGCAGTCTAAAGAGAGCTCAGGTGAGAAATTGCAAACGTCGAGCAATTGCTCAGAGAGGAAAAGTGCCAGCACTGAAAGCTGTTGCTAGCCAGCACCCTTCCTTGGAAGCGCTTTTGTAGCCCTATGAACACTGGGGCTCTGGGCTTCTCTAGCCACCTCATCTTCTGCTCATCCTCTCGCGCACTCTAAAGAGAGCTCAGGTGAGAAATTGCAAACGTCCAGCAATTGCTCAGAGAGGAAAAGTGCCAGCACTGACAGCTGTTGCTAGCCAGCACCCTTCCTTGGAAGCGCTTTCACAGGCGCAGCAACACTGCGACTTTGCGCATCTCTAGCCACCAAGCATCACGGTCATTCTCTTTCCGTCTCGTAGACACGAGCTGAGAAATTGCAAACGTCGAGCAATTGCTCAGAGATGAAAAGTGCCAGCACTGAAAGCTGTTGCTAGCCAGCACCCTTCCTTGGAAGCGCTTCTGTAGGCCTAAGAAGACTGGGGCTCTGGGCTTCTCTAGCCACCTCATCTTCTGCTCATCCTCTCGCGCAGTCTAAAGAGAGCTCAGGTGAGAAATTGCAAACGTCGAGCAATTGCTCAGAGAGGAAAAGTGCCAGCACTGAAAGCTGTTGCTAGCCAGCACCCTTCCTTGGAAGCGCTTTCACAGGCGCAGCAACACTGGGACTTTGCGCTTCTCTAGCCACCAAACGTCACGGTCACTCTCTTTCCGTCTCGTAGACACGAGCTGAGAAATTGCAAACGTCCAGCAATTGCTCAGAGAGGAAAAGTGGCAGCACTGAAAGCTGTTGCTAGCCAGCACCCTTCCTTGGAAGTGCTTCTGTAGCCCTTAGAACACTGGGGCTCTGGGCTTCTCTAGCCACCTCCTCTTCTGCTCATCCTCTCGCGCAGTCTAAAGAGAGCTCAGGTGACAAATTGCAAACGTCGAGCAATTGCTCAGAGACGAAAAGTGCCAGCACTGAAAGCTGTTGCTAGCCAGCCCCCTTCCTTGGAAGCGCTTTTGTAGCCCTAAGAACACTGGGGCTCTGGGCTTCTCTAGCCACCTCATCTTCTGCTCATCCTCTCGCGCAGTCTAAAGAGAGCTCAGGTGAGAAATTGCAAATGTCGAGCAATTGCTCAGAGATGAAAAGTGCCAGCACTGAAAGCTGTTGCTAGCCAGCACCCTTCCTTGGAAGCGCTTTCACAGGCGCAGCAACACTGGGACTCTGGGCTTCTCTAGCCACCAAGCGTCACGGTCATTCTCTTTCCGTCTAGCAGACACGAGCTGAGAAATTGCAAACGTCGAGCAATTGCTCAGAGATGAAAAGCGCCAGCACTGAAAGCTGTTGCTAGCCAGCACCCTTCCTTGGAAGCGCTTTTGTAGCCCTAAGAACACTGGGGCTCTGGGCTTCTCTAGCCACCTCATCTTCTGCTCATCCTCTCACGCAGTCTAAAGAGAGCTCAGGTGAGAAATTGCAAACGTCGAGCAATTGCTCAGAGATGAAAAGTGCAAGCACTGAAAGCTGTTGCTAGCCAGCCCCCTTCCTCGGAAGCGCTTTTGTAGCCCTAAGAACACAAGGGCTCTGGGCTTCTCTAGCCACCTCATCTTCTGCTCATCCTCTCGCGCAGTCTAAAGAGAGCTCAGGTGAGAAATTGCAAACGTCGAGCAATTGCTCAGAGATGAAAAGTGCCAGCACTGAAAGCTCATGCTAGCCAGCACCCTTCCTTGAAAGCGCTTTTGTAGCCCTAAGAACACTGGGGCTCTGGGCTTCTCTAGCCACCTCATCTTCTGCTCATCCTCTCGCGCAGTCTAAAGAGAGCTCAGGTGAGAAATTGCAAACGTCAAGCAATTGCTCAGAGAGGAAAAGTGCCAGCACTGAAAGCTGTTGCTAGCCAGCACCCTTCCTTGGAAGCGCTTTCACAGGCGCAGCAACACTGGGACTCTGGGCTTCTCTAGCCACCAAACGTCACGGTCATTCTCTTTCCGTCTCGTAGACACGAGCTGAGAAATTGCAAACGTCGAGCAATTGCTCAGAGATGAAAAGCGCCAGCACTGAAAGCTGTTGCTAGCCAGCACCCTTCCTTGGAAGCGCTTTTGTAGCCCTAAGAACACTGGGGCTCTGGGCTTCTCTAGCCACCTCATCTTCTGCTCATCCTCTCGCGCAGTCTAAAGAGAGCTCAGGTGAGAAATTGCAAACGTCGAGCAATTGCTCAGAGAGGAAAAGTGCCAGCACTGAAAGCTGTTGCTAGCCAGCACCCTTCCTTGGAAGCGCTTTCACAGTCGCAGTAACACTGGGGCTTTGCGCTTCTCTAGCCACCAAGCGTCACGGTCATTCTCTTTCCTTCTTGTAGACACCAGTTGAGAAATTGCAAACGTCGAGCAATTGCTCAGAGAGGAAAAGTGCCAGCACTGAAAGCTGTTGCTAGCCAGCACCCTTCCTTGGAAGCGCTTTTGTAGCCCTAAGAACAGTGGGGCTCTGGGCTTCTCTAGCCACCTCATCTTCTGCTCATCCTCTCGCGCACTCTAAAGAGAGCTCAGGTGAGAAATTGCAAATGTCGACCAATTGCTCAGAGATGAAAAGTGCCAGCACTGACAGCTGTTGCTAGCCAGCACCCTTCCTTGGAAGCGCTTTCACAGGCGCAGCAACACTGGGACTCTGGGCTTCTCTAGCCACCAAGCATCACGGTCATTCTCTTTCCGTCTCGTAGACACGAGCTGAGAAATTGCAAACGTCGAGCAATTGCTCAGAGATGAAAAGTGGCAGCACTGAAAGCTGTTGCTAGCCAGCCCCCTTCCTTGGAAGTGCTTTTGTAGGCCTAAGAACACTGGGGCTCTGGGCTTCTCTAGCCACCTCATCTTCTGCTCATCCTCTCGCGCAGTCTAAAGAGAGCTCAGGTGAGAAATTGCAAACGTCGAGCAATTGCTCAGAGAGGAAAAGTGCCAGCACTGAAAGCTGTTGCTAGCCAGCACCCTTCCTTGGAAGCGCTTTCACAGGCGCAGCAACACTGGGACTTTGCGCTTCTCTAGCCACCAAACGTCACGGTCATTCTCTTTCCGTCTCGTAGACACGAGCTGAGAAATTGCAAACGTCGAGCAATTGCTCAGAGAGGAAAAGTGCCAGCACTGAAAGCTGTTGCTAGCCAGCACCCTTCCTTGGAAGCGCTTTTTTAGGCCTAAGAACAGTGGGGCTCTGGGCTTCTCTAGCCACCTCATCTTCTGCTCATCCTCTCGCGCAGTCTAAAGAGAGCTCAGGTGAGAAATTGCAAACGTCGAGCAATTGCTCAGAGAGGAAAAGTGCCAGCACTGAAAGCTGTTGCTAGCCAGCCCCCTTCCTTGGAAGCGCTTTTGTAGGCCTAAGAACACAAGGACTCTGGGCTTCTCTAGCCATGTCATCTTCTGCTCATCCTCTCGCGCACTCTAAAGAGAGCTCAGGTGAGAAATTGCAAACGTCGAGCAATTGCTGAGAGAGGAAAAGTGCCAGCACTGAAAGCTGTTGCTAGCCAGCCCCCTTCCTTGGAAGCGCTTTTGTAGGCCTAAGAACACAAGGGCTCTGGGCTTCTCTAGCCACCTCATCTTCTGCTCATCCTCTCGCGCACTCTAAAGAGAGCTCAGGTGAGAAATTGCAAACGTCCAGCAATTGCTCAGAGAGGAAAAGTGCCAGCACTGAAAGCTGTTGCTAGCCAGCACTCTTCCTTGGAAGCGCTTTCACAGGCGCAGCAACACTGGGACTTTGCGCATCTCTAGCCACCAAGCATCACGGTCATTCTCTTTCCGTCTCGTAGACACGAGCTGAGAAATTGCAAACGTCGAGCAATTGCTCAGAGAGGAAAAGTGCCAGCACTGAAAGCTGTTGCTAGCCAGCCCCCTTCCTTGGAAGCGCTTTTGTAGCCCTAAGAACACTGGGGCTCTGGGCTTCTCTAGCCACCTCATCTTCTGCTCATCCTCTCGCGCAGTCTAAAGAGAGCTCAGGTGACAAATTGCAAACGTCGAGCAATTGCTCAGAGACGAAAAGTGCCAGCACTGAAAGCTGTTGCTAGCCAGCCCCCTTCCTTGGAAGCGCTTTTGTAGCCCTAAGAATACTGGGGCTCTGGGCTTCTCTAGCCACCTCATCTTCTGCTCATCCTCTCGCGCACTCTAAAGAGAGCTCAGGTGAGAAATTGCAAACGTCGAGCAATTGCTGGGAGAGGAAAAGTGCCAGCACTGAAAGCTGTTGCTAGCCAGCCCCCTTCCTTGGAAGCGCTTTTGTAGGCCTAAGAACACAAGGGCTCTGGGCTTCTCTAGCCACCTCATCTTCTGCTCATCCTCTCGCGCACTCTAAAGAGAGCTCAGGTGAGAAATTGCAAACGTCCAGCAATTGCTCAGAGAGGAAAAGTGCCAGCACTGAAAGCTGTTGCTAGCCAGCACCCTTCCTTGGAAGCGCTTTCACAGGCGCAGCAACACTGGGACTTTGCGCATCTCTAGCCACCAAGCATCACGGTCATTCTCTTTCCGTCTCGTAGACACGAGCTGAGAAATTGCAAACGTCGAGCAATTGCTCAGAGAGGAAAAGTGCCAGCACTGAAAGCTGTTGCTAGCCAGCCCCCTTCCTTGGAAGCGCTTTTGTAGCCCTAAGAACACTGGGGCTCTGGGCTTCTCTAGCCACCTCATCTTCTGCTCATCCTCTCGCGCACTCTAAAGAGAGCTCAGGTGAGAAATTGCAAACGTCGAGCAATTGCTCAGAGAGGAAAAGTGCCAGCACTGAAAGCTGTTGCTAGCCAGCACCCTTCCTTGGATGCGCTTTCACAGTCGCAGTAACACTGGGGCTTTGCGCTTCTCTAGCCACCAAGCGTCACGGTCATTCTCTTTCCTTCTTGTAGACACCAGTTGAGAAATTGCAAACGTCGAGCAATTGCTCAGAGAGGAAAAGTGCCAGCACTGAAAGCTGTTGCTAGCCAGCCCCCTTCCTTGGAAGCGCTTTTGTAGCCCTAAGAACACTGGGGCTCTGGGCTTCTCTAGCCACCTCATCTTCTGCTCATCCTCTCGCGCAGTCTAAAGAGAGCTCAGGTGAGAAATTGCAAACGTCGAGCAATTGCTCAGAGAGGAAAAGTGCCAGCACTGAAAGCTGTTGCTAGCCAGCACCCTTCCTTGGAAGCGCTTTTGTAGGCCTAAGAACACAAGGACTCTGGGCTTCTCTAGCCACGTCATCTTCTGCTCATCCTCTCGCGCACTCTAAAGAGAGCTCAGGTGAGAAATTGCAAACGTCCAGCAATTGCTCAGAGAGGAAAAGTGCCAGCACTGAAAGCTGTTGCTAGCCAGCACCCTTCCTTGGAAGCGCTTTCACAGGCACAGCAACACTGCGACTTTGCGCATCTCTAGCCACCAAGCATCACGGTCATTCTCTTTCCGTCTCGTAGACACGAGCTGAGAAATTGCAAACGTCGAGCAATTGCTCAGAGATGAAAAGTGCCAGCACTGAAAGCTGTTGCTAGCCAGCCCCCTTCCTTGGAAGCGCTTTTGTAGGCCTAAGAAGACTGGGGCTCTGGGCTTCTCTAGCCACCTCATCTTCTGCTCATCCTCTCGCGCAGTCTAAAGAGAGCTCAGGTGAGAAATTGCAAACGTCGAGCAATTGCTCAGAGAGGAAAAGTGCCAGCACTGAAAGCTGTTGCTAGCCAGCCCCCTTCCTTGGAAGCGCTTTTGTAGGCCTAAGAACACAAGGACTCTGGGCTTCTCTAGCCACGTCATCTTCTGCTCATCCTCTCGCGCACTCTAAAGAGAGCTCAGGTGAGAAATTGCAAACGTCGAGCAATTGCTGAGAGAGGAAAAGTGCCAGCACTGAAAGCTGTTGCTAGCCAGCCCCCTTCCTTGGAAGCGCTTTTGTAGGCCTAAGAACACTGGGGCTCTGGCCTTCTCTAGCCACCTCATCTTCTGCTCATCCTCTCGCGCACTCTAAAGAGAGCTCAGGTGAGAAATTGCAAACGTCCAGCAATTGCTCAGAGAGGAAAAGTGCCAGCACTGAAAGCTGTTGCTAGCCAGCACCCTTCCTTGGAAGCGCTTTCACAGGCGCAGCAACACTGGGACTTTGCGCATCTCTAGCCACCAAGCATCACGGTCATTCTCTTTCCGTCTCGTAGACACGAGCTGAGAAATTGCAAACGTCGAGCAATTGCTCAGAGATGAAAAGTGCCAGCACTGAAAGCTGTTGCTAGCCAGCACCCTTCCTTGGAAGCGCTTTTGTAGGCCTAAGAACACTGGGGCTCTGGGCTTCTCTAGCCACCTCATCTTCTGCTCATCCTCTCGCGCAGTCTAAAGAGAGCTCAGGTGAGAAATTGCAAACGTCGAGCAATTGCTCAGAGAGGAAAAGTGCCAGCACTGAAAGCTGTTGCTAGCCAGCACCCTTCCTTGGAAGCGCTTTCACAGGCGCAGCAACACTGCGACTTTGCGCTTCTCTAGCCACCAAGCGTCACGGTCATTCTCTTTCCGTCTCGTAGACACGAGCTGAGAAATTGCAAACGTCGAGCAATTGCTCAGAGAGGAAAAGTGCCAGCACTGAAAGCTGTTGCTAGCCAGCACCCTTCCTTGGAAGTGCTTCTGTAGCCCTTAGAACACTGGGGCTCTGGGCTTCTCTAGCCACCTCCTCTTCTGCTCATCCTCTCGCGCAGTCTAAAGAGAGCTCAGGTGACAAATTGCAAACGTCGAGCAATTGCTCAGAGACGAAAAGTGCCAGCACTGAAAGCTGTTGCTAGCCAGCCCCCTTCCTTGGAAGCGCTTTTGTAGCCCTGAGAATACTGGGGCTCTGGGCTTCTCTAGCCACCTCATCTTCTGCTCATCCTCTCGCGCACTCTAAAGAGAGCTCAGGTGAGAAATTGCAAACGTCGAGGAATTGCTCAGAGAGGAAAAGTGCCAGCACTGAAAGCTGTTGCTAGCCAGCACCCTTCCTTGGAAGCGCTTTCACAGGCGCAGCAACACTGGGACTCTGGGCTTCTCTAGCCACCAAGCGTCACGGTCATTCTCTTTCCGTCTAGCAGACACGAGCTGAGAAATTGCAAACGTCGAGCAATTGCTCAGAGATGAAAAGTGCCAGCACTGAAAGCTGTTGCTAGCCAGCACCCTTCCTTGGAAGCGCTTTTGTAGGCCTAAGAACACAAGGACTCTGGGCTTCTCTAGCCACGTCATCTTCTGCTCATCCTCTCGCGCACTCTAAAGAGAGCTCAGGTGAGAAATTGCAAACGTCGAGCAATTGCTGAGAGAGGAAAAGTGCCAGCACTGAAAGCTGTTGCTAGCCAGCCCCCTTCCTTGGAAGCGCTTTTGTAGGCCTAAGAACACTGGGGCTCTGGCCTTCTCTAGCCACCTCATCTTCTGCTCATCCTCTCGCGCACTCTAAAGAGAGCTCAGGTGAGAAATTGCAAACGTCCAGCAATTGCTCAGAGAGGAAAAGTGCCAGCACTGAAAGCTGTTGCTAGCCAGCACCCTTCCTTGGAAGCGCTTTCACAGGCGCAGCAACACTGGGACTTTGCGCATCTCTAGCCACCAAGCATCACGGTCATTCTCTTTCCGTCTCGTAGACACGAGCTGAGAAATTGCAAACGTCGAGCAATTGCTCAGAGATGAAAAGTGCCAGCACTGAAAGCTGTTGCTAGCCAGCCCCCTTCCTTGGAAGCGCTTTTGTAGGCCTAAGAAGACTGGGGCTCTGGGCTTCTCTAGCCACCTCATCTTCTGCTCATCCTCTCGCGCAGTCTAAAGAGAGCTCAGGTGAGAAATTGCAAACGTCGAGCAATTGCTCAGAGAGGAAAAGTGCCAGCACTGAAAGCTGTTGCTAGCCAGCACCCTTCCTTGGAAGCGCTTTCACAGGCGCAGCAACACTGCGACTTTGCGCTTCTCTAGCCACCAAACGTCACGGTCATTCTCTTTCCGTCTCGTAGACACGAGCTGAGAAATTGCAAACGTCGAGCAATTGCTCAGAGATGAAAAGTGCCAGCACTGAAAGCTGTTGCTAGCCAGCACCCTTCCTTGGATGCGCTTTCACAGTCGCAGTAACACTGGGGCTTTGCGCTTCTCTAGCCACCAAGCGTCACGGTCATTCTCTTTCCTTCTTGTAGACACCAGTTGAGAAATTGCAAACGTCGAGCAATTGCTCAGAGAGGAAAAGTGCCAGCACTGAAAGCTGTTGCTAGCCAGCCCCCTTCCTTGGAAGCGCTTTTGTAGCCCTAAGAACACTGGGGCTCTGGGCTTCTCTAGCCACCTCATCTTCTGCTCATCCTCTCGCGCAGTCTAAAGAGAGCTCAGGTGAGAAATTGCAAACGTCGAGCAATTGCTCAGAGATGAAAAGTGCCAGCACTGAAAGCTGTTGCTAGCCAGCACCCTTCCTTGGAAGCGCTTTTGTAGCCCTAAGAAGACTGGGGCTCTGGGCTTCTCTAGCCACCTCATCTTCTGCTCATCCTCTCGCGCAGTCTAAAGAGAGCTCAGGTGAGAAATTGCAAACGTCGAGCAATTGCTCAGAGAGGAAAAGTGCCAGCACTGAAAGCTGTTGCTAGCCAGCCCCCTTCCTTGGAAGCGCTTTTGTAGGCCTAAGAACACAAGGACTCTGGGCTTCTCTAGCCACGTCATCTTCTGCTCATCCTCTCGCGCACTCTAAAGAGAGCTCAGGTGAGAAATTGCAAACGTCCAGCAATTGCTCAGAGAGGAAAAGTGCCAGCACTGAAAGCTGTTGCTAGCCAGCACCCTTCCTTGGAAGCGCTTTCACAGGCACAGCAACACTGCGACTTTGCGCATCTCTAGTCACCAAGCATCACGGTCATTCTCTTTCCGTCTCGTAGACACGAGCTGAGAAATTGCAAACGTCGAGCAATTGCTCAGAGATGAAAAGTGCCAGCACTGAAAGCTGTTGCTAGCCAGCCCCCTTCCTTGGAAGCGCTTTTGTAGGCCTAAGAAGACTGGGGCTCTGGGCTTCTCTAGCCACCTCATCTTCTGCTCATCCTCTCGCGCACTCTAAAGAGAGCTCAGGTGAGAAATTGCAAACGTCGAGCAATTGCTCAGAGAGGAAAAGTGCCAGCACTGAAAGCTGTTGCTAGCCAGCCCCCTTCCTTGGAAGCGCTTTCACAGGCGCAGCAACACTGGGACTTTGCGCTTCTCTACCCACCAAACGTCACGGTCATTCTCTTTCTGTCTCGTAGACACGAGCTGAGAAATTGCAAACGTCGAGCAATTGCTCAGAGATGAAAAGTGCCAGCACTGAAAGCTGTTGCTAGCCAGCACCCTTCCTTGGAAGTGCTTCTGTAGCCCTTAGAACAGTGGGGCTCTGGGCTTCTCTAGCCACCTCCTCTTCTGCTCATCCTCTCGCGCAGTCTAAAGAGAGCTCAGGTGACAAATTGCAAACGTCGAGCAATTGCTCAGAGATGAAAAGTGCCAGCACTGAAAGCTGTTGCTAGCCAGCCCCCTTCCTTGGAAGCGCTTTTGTAGCCCTAAGAATACTGGGGCTCTGGGCTTCTCTAGCCACCTCATCTTCTGCTCATCCTCTCGCGCAGTCTAAAGAGAGCTCAGGTGAGAAATTGCAAACGTCGAGGAATTGCTCAGAGAGGAAAAGTGCCAGCACTGAAAGCTGTTGCTAGCCAGCACCCTTCCTTGGAAGCGCTTTCACAGGCGCAGCAACACTGGGACTCTGGGCTTCTCTAGCCACCAAGCGTCACGGTCATTCTCTTTCCGTCTAGCAGACACGAGCTGAGAAATTGCAAACGTCGAGCAATTGCTCAGAGATGAAAAGCGCCAGCACTGAAAGCTGTTGCTAGCCAGCCCCCTTCCTCGGAAGCGCTTTTGTAGCCCTAAGAACAGTGGGGCTCTGGGCTTCTCTAGCCACCTCATCTTCTGCTCATCCTCTCGCGCAGTCTAAAGAGAGCTCAGGTGAGAAATTGCAAACGTCAAGCAATTGCTCAGAGAGGAAAAGTGCCAGCACTGAAAGCTCATGCTAGCCAGCACCCTTCCTTGGATGCGCTTTCACAGTCGCAGTAACACTGGGGCTTTGCGCTTCTCTAGCCACAAAGCGTCACGGTCATTCTCTTTCCTTCTTGTAGACACCAGTTGAGAAATTGCAAAAGTCGAGCAATTGCTCAGAGATGAAAAGTGCCAGCACTGAAAGCTCTTGCTAGCCAGCACCCTTCCTTGGAAGCGCTTTTGTAGCCCTAAGAACAGTGGGGCTCTGGGCTTCTCTAGCCACCTCATCTTCTGCTCATCCTCTCGCGCAGTCTAAAGAGAGCTCAGGTGAGAAATTGCAAACGTCGAGCAATTGCTCAGAGATGAAAAGTGCCAGCACTGAAAGCTGTTGCTAGCCAGCCCCCTTCCTTGGAAGCGCTTTTGTAGCCCTAAGAACACTGGGGCTCTGGGCTTCTCTAGCCACCTCATCTTCTGCTCATCCTCTCGCGCAGTCTAAAGAGAGCTCAGGTGAGAAATTGCAAACGTCGAGCAATTGCTCAGAGAGGAAAAGTGCCAGCACTGAAAGCTGTTGCTAGCCAGCACCCTTCCTTGGAAGCGCTTTCACAGGCGCAGCAACACTGGGACTTTGCGCTTCTCTAGCCACCAAACGTCACGGTCATTCTCTTTCCGTCTCGTAGACACGAGGTGAGAAATTGCAAACGTCGAGCAATTGCTCAGAGAGGAAAAGTGCCAGCACTGAAAGCTGTTGCTAGCCAGCCCCCTTCCTTGGAAGCGCTTTTGTAGGCCTAAGAACAGTGGGGCTCTGGGCTTCTCTAGCCACCTCATCTTCTGCTCATCCTCTCGCGCACTCTAAAGAGAGCTCAGGTGAGAAATTGCAAACGTCGAGCAATTGCTCAGAGATGAAAAGCGCCAGCACTGAAAGCTGTTGCTAGCCAGCACCCTTCCTTGGAAGCGCTTTTGTAGCCCTAAGAAGACTGGGGCTCTGGGCTTCTCTAGCCACCTCATCTTCTGCTCATCCTCTCGCGCAGTCTAAAGAGAGCTCAGGTGAGAAATTGCAAACGTCGAGCAATTGCTCAGAGAGGAAAAGTGCCAGCACTGAAAGCTGTTGCTAGCCAGCACCCTTCCTTGGAAGCGCTTTCACAGTCGCAGTAACACTGGGGCTTTGCGCTTCTCTAGCCACCAAGCGTCACGGTCATTCTCTTTCCTTCTTGTAGACACCAGTTGAGAAATTGCAAACGTCGAGCAATTGCTCAGAGATGAAAAGTGCCAGCACTGAAAGCTGTTGCTAGCCAGCACCCTTCATTGGAAACGCTTTTGTAGCCCTAAGAACAGTGGGGTTCTGGGCTACTCTAGCCACCTCATCTTCTGCTCATCCTCTCGCGCAGTCTAAAGAGAGCTCAGGTGAGAAATTGCAAATGTCGGCAATTGCTCAGAGAGGAAAAGTGCCAGCACTGAAAGCTGTTGCTAGCCAGCCCCCTTCCTTGGAAGCGCTTTTGTAGCCCTAAGAACAGTGGGACTCTGGGCTTCTCTAGCCACCTCATCTTCTGCTCATCCTCTCGCGCAGTCTAAAGAGAGCTCAGGTGAGAAATTGCAAACGTCGAGCAATTGCTGAGAGAGGAAAAGTGCCAGCACTGAAAGCTGTTGCTAGCCAGCACCCTTCCTTGGAAGCGCTTTCACAGGCGCAGCAACACTGGGACTCTGGGCTTCTCTAGCCACCAAGCGTCACGGTCATTCTTTTTCCGTCTCGTAGACACGAGGTGAGAAATTGCAAACGTCGAGCAATTGCTCAGAGATGAAAAAGCGCCAGCACTGAAAGCTGTTGCTAGCCAGCACCCTTCCTTGGAAGTGCTTTTGTAGGCCTAAGAACACTGGGGCTCTGGGCTTCTCTAGCCACCTCATCTTCTGCTCATCCTCTCGCGCAGTCTAAAGAGAGCTCAGGTGAGAAATTGCAAACGTCGAGCAATTGCTCAGAGATGAAAAGTGGCAGCACTGAAAGCTGTTGCTAGCCAGCACCCTTCCTTGGAAGCGCTTTTGTAGCCCTAAGAACACTGGGGCTCTGGGCTTCTCTAGCCACCTCATCTTCTGCTCATCCTCTCGCGCAGTCTAAAGAGAGCTCAGGTGAGAAATTGCAAACGTCGAGCAATTGCTCAGAGATGAAAAGTGCCAGCACTGAAAGCTCTTGCTAGCCAGCACCCTTCCTTGGAAGCGCTTTTGTAGGCCTAAGAACACTGGGGCTCTGGGCTTCTCTAGCCACCTCATCTTCTGCTCATCCTCTCGCGCAGTCTAAAGAGAGCTCAGGTGAGAAATTGCAAAGGTCCAGCTATTGCTGAGAGAGGAAAAGTGCCAGCACTGAAAGCTGTTGCTAGCCAGCACCCTTCCTTGGAAGCGCTTTCACAGGCGCAGCAACAGTGGGACTTTGCGCATCTTTAGCCACCAAGCGTCACGGTCATTCTCTTTCCGTCTCGTAGACACGAGCTGAGAAATTGCAAACGTCGAGCAATTGCTCAGAGATGAAAAGTGCCAGCACTGAAAGCTGTTGCTAGCCAGCCCCCTTCCTTGGAAGTGCTTTTGTAGGCCTAAGAACACTGGGGCTCTGGGCTTCTCTAGCCACCTCATCTTCTGCTCATCCTCTCGCGCAGTCTAAAGAGAGCTCAGGTGAGAAATTGCAAACGTCCAGCAATTGCTCAGAGAGGAAAAGTGCCAGCACTGAAAGCTGTTGCTAGCCAGCCCCCTTCCTTGGAAGCGCTTTCACAGGCGCAGCAACACTGGGACTCTGGGCTTCTCTAGCCACCAAGCGTCATGGTCATTCTTTTTCCGTCTCGTAGACACGAGCTGAGAAATTGCAAACGTCGAGCAATTGCTCAGAGATGAAAAAGCGCCAGCACTGAAAGCTGTTGCTAGCCAGCACCCTTCCTTGGAAGCGCTTTTGTAGCCCTAAGAACACAAGGGCTCTGGGCTTCTCTAGCCACCTCATCTTCTGCTCATCCTCTCGCGCAGTCTAAAGAGAGCTCAGGTGAGAAATTGCAAACGTCGAGCAATTGCTCAGAGATGAAAAGTGCCAGCACTGAAAGCTGTTGCTAGCCAGCACCCTTCCTTGGAAGCGCTTTCACAGGCGCAGCAACACTGGGACTCTGGGCTTCTCTAGCCACCAAACGTCACGGTCATTCTTTTTCCGTCTAGTAGACACGAGCTGAGAAATTGCAAACGTCGAGCAATTGCTGAGAGATGAAAAGCGCCAGCACTGAAAGCTGTTGCTAGCCAGCACCCTTCCTTGGAAGCGCTTTTGTAGCCCTAAGAACAGTGGGGCTCTGGGCTTCTCTAGCCACCTCATCTTCTGCTCATCCTCTCGCGCAGTCTAAAGAGAGCTCAGGTGAGAAATTGCAAACGTCGACCAATTGCTCAGAGATGAAAAGTGCCAGCACTGAAAGCTGTTGCTAGCCAGCACCCTTCCTTGGAAGCGCTTTCACAGTCGCAGTAACACTGGGGCTTTGCGCTTCTCTAGCCACCAAGCGTCACGGTCATTCTCTTTCCTTCTTGTAGACACCAGTTGAGAAATTGCAAGCGTTGAGCAATTGCTCAGAGATGAAAAGTGCCAGCACTGAAAGCTGTTGCTAGCCAGCACCCTTCCTTGGAAGCGCTTTCACAGGCGCAGCAACACTGGGACTTTGCGCTTCTCTAGCCACCAAGCGTCACGGTAATTCTCTTTCCTTCTCGTAGACACGAGTTGAGAAATTGCAAACGTCGACCAATTGCTCAGAGATGAAAAGTGCCAGCACTGAAAGCTGTTGCTAGCCAGCACCCTTCCTTGGAAGCGCTTTCACAGGCGCAGCAACACTGGGACTTTGCGCTTCTCTAGCCACCAAGCGTCACGGTAATTCTCTTTCCTTCTCGTAGACACGAGTTGAGAAATTGCAAACGTCGAGCAATTGCTCAGAGATGAAAAGTGCCAGCACTGAAAGCTGTTGCTAGCCAGCACCCTTCCTTGGAAGCGCTTTTGTAGCCCTAAGAACAATGGGGCTCTGGGCTTCTCTAGCCACCTCCTCTTCTGCTCATCCTCTCGCGCACTCTAAAGAGAGCTCAGGTGAGAAATTGCAAACGTCGAGCAATTGCTCAGAGAGGAAAAGTGCCAGCACTGAAAGCTGTTGCTAGCCAGCACCCTTCCTTGGAAGCGCTTTTGTAGCCCTTTTGAACACAAGGGCTCTGGGCTTCTCTAGCCACCTCATCTTCTGCTCATCCTCTCGCGCAGTCTAAAGAGAGCTCAGGTGAGAAATTGCAAACGTCGAGCAATTGCTCAGAGATGAAAAGTGCCAGCACTGAAAGCTGTTGCTAGCCAGCACCCTTCCTTGGAAGCGCTTTCACAGGCGCAGCAACACTGGGACTCTGGGCTTCTCTAGCCACCAAACGTCACGGTCATTCTCTTTCCGTCTAGTAGACACGAGCTGAGAAATTGCAAACGTCGAGCAATTGCTGAGAGATGAAAAGCGCCAGCACTGAAAGCTGTTGCTAGCCAGCACCCTTCCTTGGAAGCGCTTTTGTAGCCCTAAGAACACTGGGGCTCTGGGCTTCTCTAGCCACCTCATCTTCTGCTCATCCTCTCGCGCAGTCTAAAGAGAGCTCAGGTGAGAAATTGCAAACGTCGAGCAATTGCTCAGAGATGAAAAGTGCCAGCACTGAAAGCTGTTGCTAGCCAGCACCCTTCCTTGGAAGCGCTTTCACAGTCGCAGTAACACTGGGGCTTTGCGCTTCTCTAGCCACCAAGCGTCACGGTCATTCTCTTTCCTTCTTGTAGACACCAGTTGAGAAATTGCAAACGTTGAGCAATTGCTCAGAGATGAAAAGTGCCAGCACTGAAAGCTGTTGCTAGCCAGCACCCTTCCTTGGAAGCGCTTTCACAGGCGCAGCAACACTGGGACTTTGCGCTTCTCTAGCCACCAAGCGTCACGGTAATTCTCTTTCCTTCTCGTAGACACGAGTTGAGAAATTGCAAACGTCGACCAATTGCTCAGAGATGAAAAGTGCCAGCACTGAAAGCTGTTGCTAGCCAGCACCCTTCCTTGGAAGCGCTTTCACAGGCGCAGCAACACTGGGACTTTGCGCTTCTCTAGCCACCAAGCGTCACGGTAATTCTCTTTCCTTCTCGTAGACACGAGTTGAGAAATTGCAAACGTCGACCAATTGCTCAGAGATGAAAAGTGCCAGCACTGAAAGCTGTTGCTAGCCAGCACCCTTCCTTGGAAGCGCTTTTGTAGCCCTAAGAACAATGGGGCTCTGGGCTTCTCTAGCCACCTCCTCTTCTGCTCATCCTCTCGCGCACTCTAAAGAGAGCTCAGGTGAGAAATTGCAAACGTCGAGCAATTGCTCAGAGAGGAAAAGTGCCAGCACTGAAAGCTGTTGCTAGCCAGCACCCTTCCTTGGAAGCGCTTTTGTAGCCCTTTTGAACACAAGGGCTCTGGGCTTCTCTAGCCACCTCATCTTCTGCTCATCCTCTCGCGCAGTCTAAAGAGAGCTCAGGTGAGAAATTGCAAACGTCGAGCAATTGCTCAGAGATGAAAAGTGCCAGCACTGAAAGCTGTTGCTAGCCAGCACCCTTCCTTGGAAGCGCTTTCACAGGCGCAGCAACACTGGGACTCTGGGCTTCTCTAGCCACCAAACGTCACGGTCATTCTCTTTCCGTCTAGTAGACACGAGCTGAGAAATTGCAAACGTCGAGCAATTGCTGAGAGATGAAAAGCGCCAGCACTGAAAGCTGTTGCTAGCCAGCACCCTTCCTTGGAAGCGCTTTTGTAGCCCTAAGAACACTGGGGCTCTGGGCTTCTCTAGCCACCTCATCTTCTGCTCATCCTCTCGCGCAGTCTAAAGAGAGCTCAGGTGAGAAATTGCAAACGTCGAGCAATTGCTCAGAGATGAAAAGTGCCAGCACTGAAAGCTGTTGCTAGCCAGCACCCTTCCTTGGAAGCGCTTTCACAGTCGCAGTAACACTGGGGCTTTGCGCTTCTCTAGCCACCAAGCGTCACGGTCATTCTCTTTCCTTCTTGTAGACACCAGTTGAGAAATTGCAAGCGTTGAGCAATTGCTCAGAGATGAAAAGTGCCAGCACTGAAAGCTGTTGCTAGCCAGCACCCTTCCTTGGAAGCGCTTTCACAGGCGCAGCAACACTGGGACTTTGCGCTTCTCTAGCCACCAAGCGTCACGGTAATTCTCTTTCCTTCTCGTAGACACGAGTTGAGAAATTGCAAACGTCGACCAATTGCTCAGAGATGAAAAGTGCCAGCACTGAAAGCTGTTGCTAGCCAGCACCCTTCCTTGGAAGCGCTTTCACAGGCGCAGCAACACTGGGACTTTGCGCTTCTCTAGCCACCAAGCGTCACGGTAATTCTCTTTCCTTCTCGTAGACACGAGTTGAGAAATTGCAAACGTCGACCAATTGCTCAGAGATGAAAAGTGCCAGCACTGAAAGCTGTTGCTAGCCAGCACCCTTCCTTGGAAGCGCTTTTGTAGCCCTAAGAACAATGGGGCTCTGGGCTTCTCTAGCCACCTCCTCTTCTGCTCATCCTCTCGCGCACTCTAAAGAGAGCTCAGGTGAGAAATTGCAAACGTCGAGCAATTGCTCAGAGAGGAAAAGTGCCAGCACTGAAAGCTGTTGCTAGCCAGCACCCTTCCTTGGAAGCGCTTTCACAGGCGCAGCAACACTGGGACTCTGGGCTTTTCTAGCCACCAAACGTCACGGTCATTCTCTTTCCGTCTAGCAGACACGAGCTGAGAAATTGCAAACGTCGAGCAATTGCTGAGAGATGAAAAGCTCCAGCACTGAAAGCTCTTGCTAGCCAACCCCCTTCCTTGGAAGCGCTTTTGTAGCCCTAAGAACACTGGGGCTCTGGGCTTCTCTAGCCACCTCATCTTCTGCTCATCCTCTCGCGCAGTCTAAAGAGAGCTCAGGTGAGAAATTGCAAACGTCGAGCAATTGCTGAGAGAGGAAAAGTGCCAGCACTGAAAGCTGTTGCTAGCCAGCACCCTTCCTTGGAAGCGCTTTTGTAGCCCTAAGAACACAAGGGCTCTGGGCTTCTCTAGCCACCTCATCTTCTGCTCATCCTCTCGCGCACTCTAAAGAGAGCTCAGGTGAGAAATTGCAAACGTCCAGCAATTGCTCAGAGATGAAAAGTGCCAGCACTGAAAGCTGTTGCTAGCCAGCACCCTTCCTTGGAAGCGCTTTCACAGGCGCAGCAACACTGGGGCTCTGGGCTTCTCTAGCCACCAAACGTCACGGTCATTCTCTTTCCGTCTAGTAGACACGAGCTGAGAAATTGCAAACGTCGAGCAATTGCTGAGAGATGAAAAGCGCCAGCACTGAAAGCTGTTGCTAGCCAGCACCCTTCCTTGGAAGCGCTTTTGTAGCCCTAAGAACACTGGGGCTCTGGGCTTCTCTAGCCACCTCATCTTCTGCTCATCCTCTCGCGCAGTCTAAAGAGAGCTCAGGTGAGAAATTGCAAACGTCGACCAATTGCTCAGAGAGGAAAAGTGCCAGCACTGAAAGCTGTTGCTAGCCAGCACCCTTCCTTGGAAGCGCTTTCACAGTCGCAGTAACACTGGGGCTTTGCGCTTCTCTAGCCACCAAGCGTCACGGTCATTCTCTTTCCTTCTTGTAGACACCAGTTGAGAAATTGCAAGCGTTGAGCAATTGCTCAGAAATGAAAAGTGCCAGCACTGAAAGCTGTTGCTAGCCAGCACCCTTCCTTGGAAGCGCTTTCACAGGCGCAGCAACACTGGGACTTTGCGCTTCTCTAGCCACCAAGCGTCACGGTAATTCTCTTTCCTTCTCGTAGACACGAGTTGAGAAATTGCAAACGTCGACCAATTGCTCAGAGATGAAAAGTGCCAGCACTGAAAGGTGTTGCTAGCCAGCACCCTTCCTTGGAAGTGCTTTTGTAGGCCTAAGAACACTGGGGTTCTGGGCTACTCTAGCCACCTCATCTTCTGCTCATCCTCTCGCGCAGTCTAAAGAGAGCTCAGGTGAGAAATCGCAAACGTCGATCAATTGCTCAGAGATGAAAAGTGCCAGCACTGAAAGCTGTTGCTAGCCAGCACCCTTCCTCGGAAGCGCTTTTGTAGCCCTAAGAACAGTGGGGCTCTGGGCTTCTCTAGCCACCTCATCTTCTGCTCATCCTCTCGCGCACTCTAAAGAGAGCTCAGGTGAGAAATTGCAAACGTTGAGCAATTGCTCAGAGAGGAAAAGTGCCAGCACTGAAAGCTGTTGCTAGCCAGCACCCTTCCTTGGAAGCGCTTTCACAGGCGCAGTAACACTGGGGCTTTGCCCTTCTCTAGCCACCAAGCGTCACGGTCATTCTCTTTCCGTCTCGTAGACAGGAGCTCAGAAATTGCAAACGTCCAGCAATTGCTCAGAGATGAAAAGTGCCAGCACTGAAAGCTGTTGCTAGCCAGCACCCTTCATTGGAAACTCTTTTGTAGCCCTAAGAACAGTGTGGTTCTGGGCTACTCTAACCACCTCATCTTCTGCTCATCCTCTCGCGCAGTCTAAAGAGAGCTCAGGTGAGAAATTGCAAATGTCGGCAATTGCTCAGAGATGAAAAGTGCCAGCACTGAAAGCTGTTGCTAGCCAGCACCCTTCCTTGGAAGCGCTTTTGTAGCCCTAAGAACACTGGGGCTCTGGGCTTCTCTAGCCACCTCATCTTCTGCTCATCCTCTCGTGCAGTCTAAAGAGAGCTCAGGTGAGAAATTGCAAACGTCGAGCAATTGCTCAGAGATGAAAAGTGCCAGCACTGAAAGCTGTTGCTAGCCAGCACCCTTCCTTGGAAGCGCTTTCACAGGCGCAGCAACACTGGGACTCTGGGCTTCTCTAGCCACCAAGCGTCATGGTCATTCTTTTTCCGTCTCGTAGACACGAGCTGAGAAATTGCAAACGTCGAGCAATTGCTCAGAGATGAAAAAGCGCCAGCACTGAAAGCTGTTGCTAGCCAGCACCCTTCCTTGGAAGCGCTTTTGTAGCCCTAAGAACACAAGGGCTCTGGGCTTCTCTAGCCACCTCATCTTCTGCTCATCCTCTCGCGCAGTCTAAAGAGAGCTCAGGTGAGAAATTGCAAACGTCGAGCAATTGCTCAGAGATGAAAAGTGCCAGCACTGAAAGCTGTTGCTAGCCAGCACCCTTCCTTGGAAGCGCTTTCACAGGCGCAGCAACACTGGGACTCTGGGCTTCTCTAGCCACCAAACGTCACGGTCATTCTTTTTCCGTCTAGTAGACACGAGCTGAGAAATTGCAAACGTCGAGCAATTGCTGAGAGATGAAAAGCGCCAGCACTGAAAGCTGTTGCTAGCCAGCACCCTTCCTTGGAAGCGCTTTTGTAGCCCTAAGAACAGTGGGGCTCTGGGCTTCTCTAGCCACCTCATCTTCTGCTCATCCTCTCGCGCAGTCTAAAGAGAGCTCAGGTGAGAAATTGCAAACGTCGACCAATTGCTCAGAGATGAAAAGTGCCAGCACTGAAAGCTGTTGCTAGCCAGCACCCTTCCTTGGAAGCGCTTTCACAGTCGCAGTAACACTGGGGCTTTGCGCTTCTCTAGCCACCAAGCGTCACGGTCATTCTCTTTCCTTCTTGTAGACACCAGTTGAGAAATTGCAAGCGTTGAGCAATTGCTCAGAGATGAAAAGTGCCAGCACTGAAAGCTGTTGCTAGCCAGCACCCTTCCTTGGAAGCGCTTTCACAGGCGCAGCAACACTGGGACTTTGCGCTTCTCTAGCCACCAAGCGTCACGGTAATTCTCTTTCCTTCTCGTAGACACGAGTTGAGAAATTGCAAACGTCGACCAATTGCTCAGAGATGAAAAGTGCCAGCACTGAAAGCTGTTGCTAGCCAGCACCCTTCCTTGGAAGCGCTTTCACAGGCGCAGCAACACTGGGACTTTGCGCTTCTCTAGCCACCAAGCGTCACGGTAATTCTCTTTCCTTCTCGTAGACACGAGTTGAGAAATTGCAAACGTCGAGCAATTGCTCAGAGATGAAAAGTGCCAGCACTGAAAGCTGTTGCTAGCCAGCACCCTTCCTTGGAAGCGCTTTTGTAGCCCTAAGAACAATGGGGCTCTGGGCTTCTCTAGCCACCTCCTCTTCTGCTCATCCTCTCGCGCACTCTAAAGAGAGCTCAGGTGAGAAATTGCAAACGTCGAGCAATTGCTCAGAGAGGAAAAGTGCCAGCACTGAAAGCTGTTGCTAGCCAGCACCCTTCCTTGGAAGCGCTTTTGTAGCCCTTTTGAACACAAGGGCTCTGGGCTTCTCTAGCCACCTCATCTTCTGCTCATCCTCTCGCGCAGTCTAAAGAGAGCTCAGGTGAGAAATTGCAAACGTCGAGCAATTGCTCAGAGATGAAAAGTGCCAGCACTGAAAGCTGTTGCTAGCCAGCACCCTTCCTTGGAAGCGCTTTCACAGGCGCAGCAACACTGGGACTCTGGGCTTCTCTAGCCACCAAACGTCACGGTCATTCTCTTTCCGTCTAGTAGACACGAGCTGAGAAATTGCAAACGTCGAGCAATTGCTGAGAGATGAAAAGCGCCAGCACTGAAAGCTGTTGCTAGCCAGCACCCTTCCTTGGAAGCGCTTTTGTAGCCCTAAGAACACTGGGGCTCTGGGCTTCTCTAGCCACCTCATCTTCTGCTCATCCTCTCGCGCAGTCTAAAGAGAGCTCAGGTGAGAAATTGCAAACGTCGAGCAATTGCTCAGAGATGAAAAGTGCCAGCACTGAAAGCTGTTGCTAGCCAGCACCCTTCCTTGGAAGCGCTTTCACAGTCGCAGTAACACTGGGGCTTTGCGCTTCTCTAGCCACCAAGCGTCACGGTCATTCTCTTTCCTTCTTGTAGACACCAGTTGAGAAATTGCAAGCGTTGAGCAATTGCTCAGAGATGAAAAGTGCCAGCACTGAAAGCTGTTGCTAGCCAGCACCCTTCCTTGGAAGCGCTTTCACAGGCGCAGCAACACTGGGACTTTGCGCTTCTCTAGCCACCAAGCGTCACGGTAATTCTCTTTCCTTCTCGTAGACACGAGTTGAGAAATTGCAAACGTCGACCAATTGCTCAGAGATGAAAAGTGCCAGCACTGAAAGCTGTTGCTAGCCAGCACCCTTCCTTGGAAGCGCTTTCACAGGCGCAGCAACACTGGGACTTTGCGCTTCTCTAGCCACCAAGCGTCACGGTAATTCTCTTTCCTTCTCGTAGACACGAGTTGAGAAATTGCAAACGTCGACCAATTGCTCAGAGATGAAAAGTGCCAGCACTGAAAGCTGTTGCTAGCCAGCACCCTTCCTTGGAAGCGCTTTTGTAGCCCTAAGAACAATGGGGCTCTGGGCTTCTCTAGCCACCTCCTCTTCTGCTCATCCTCTCGCGCACTCTAAAGAGAGCTCAGGTGAGAAATTGCAAACGTCGAGCAATTGCTCAGAGAGGAAAAGTGCCAGCACTGAAAGCTGTTGCTAGCCAGCACCCTTCCTTGGAAGCGCTTTTGTAGCCCTTTTGAACACAAGGGCTCTGGGCTTCTCTAGCCACCTCATCTTCTGCTCATCCTCTCGCGCAGTCTAAAGAGAGCTCAGGTGAGAAATTGCAAACGTCGAGCAATTGCTCAGAGATGAAAAGTGCCAGCACTGAAAGCTGTTGCTAGCCAGCACCCTTCCTTGGAAGCGCTTTCACAGGCGCAGCAACACTGGGACTCTGGGCTTCTCTAGCCACCAAACGTCACGGTCATTCTCTTTCCGTCTAGTAGACACGAGCTGAGAAATTGCAAACGTCGAGCAATTGCTGAGAGATGAAAAGCGCCAGCACTGAAAGCTGTTGCTAGCCAGCACCCTTCCTTGGAAGCGCTTTTGTAGCCCTAAGAACACTGGGGCTCTGGGCTTCTCTAGCCACCTCATCTTCTGCTCATCCTCTCGCGCAGTCTAAAGAGAGCTCAGGTGAGAAATTGCAAACGTCGAGCAATTGCTCAGAGATGAAAAGTGCCAGCACTGAAAGCTGTTGCTAGCCAGCACCCTTCCTTGGAAGCGCTTTCACAGTCGCAGTAACACTGGGGCTTTGCGCTTCTCTAGCCACCAAGCGTCACGGTCATTCTCTTTCCTTCTTGTAGACACCAGTTGAGAAATTGCAAGCGTTGAGCAATTGCTCAGAGATGAAAAGTGCCAGCACTGAAAGCTGTTGCTAGCCAGCACCCTTCCTTGGAAGCGCTTTCACAGGCGCAGCAACACTGGGACTTTGCGCTTCTCTAGCCACCAAGCGTCACGGTAATTCTCTTTCCTTCTCGTAGACACGAGTTGAGAAATTGCAAACGTCGACCAATTGCTCAGAGATGAAAAGTGCCAGCACTGAAAGCTGTTGCTAGCCAGCACCCTTCCTTGGAAGCGCTTTCACAGGCGCAGCAACACTGGGACTTTGCGCTTCTCTAGCCACCAAGCGTCACGGTAATTCTCTTTCCTTCTCGTAGACACGAGTTGAGAAATTGCAAACGTCGACCAATTGCTCAGAGATGAAAAGTGCCAGCACTGAAAGCTGTTGCTAGCCAGCACCCTTCCTTGGAAGCGCTTTTGTAGCCCTAAGAACAATGGGGCTCTGGGCTTCTCTAGCCACCTCCTCTTCTGCTCATCCTCTCGCGCACTCTAAAGAGAGCTCAGGTGAGAAATTGCAAACGTCGAGCAATTGCTCAGAGAGGAAAAGTGCCAGCACTGAAAGCTGTTGCTAGCCAGCACCCTTCCTTGGAAGCGCTTTCACAGGCGCAGCAACACTGGGACTCTGGGCTTTTCTAGCCACCAAACGTCACGGTCATTCTCTTTCCGTCTAGCAGACACGAGCTGAGAAATTGCAAACGTCGAGCAATTGCTGAGAGATGAAAAGCTCCAGCACTGAAAGCTCTTGCTAGCCAACCCCCTTCCTTGGAAGCGCTTTTGTAGCCCTAAGAACACTGGGGCTCTGGGCTTCTCTAGCCACCTCATCTTCTGCTCATCCTCTCGCGCAGTCTAAAGAGAGCTCAGGTGAGAAATTGCAAACGTCGAGCAATTGCTGAGAGAGGAAAAGTGCCAGCACTGAAAGCTGTTGCTAGCCAGCACCCTTCCTTGGAAGCGCTTTTGTAGCCCTAAGAACACAAGGGCTCTGGGCTTCTCTAGCCACCTCATCTTCTGCTCATCCTCTCGCGCACTCTAAAGAGAGCTCAGGTGAGAAATTGCAAACGTCCAGCAATTGCTCAGAGATGAAAAGTGCCAGCACTGAAAGCTGTTGCTAGCCAGCACCCTTCCTTGGAAGCGCTTTCACAGGCGCAGCAACACTGGGGCTCTGGGCTTCTCTAGCCACCAAACGTCACGGTCATTCTCTTTCCGTCTAGTAGACACGAGCTGAGAAATTGCAAACGTCGAGCAATTGCTGAGAGATGAAAAGCGCCAGCACTGAAAGCTGTTGCTAGCCAGCACCCTTCCTTGGAAGCGCTTTTGTAGCCCTAAGAACACTGGGGCTCTGGGCTTCTCTAGCCACCTCATCTTCTGCTCATCCTCTCGCGCAGTCTAAAGAGAGCTCAGGTGAGAAATTGCAAACGTCGACCAATTGCTCAGAGAGGAAAAGTGCCAGCACTGAAAGCTGTTGCTAGCCAGCACCCTTCCTTGGAAGCGCTTTCACAGTCGCAGTAACACTGGGGCTTTGCGCTTCTCTAGCCACCAAGCGTCACGGTCATTCTCTTTCCTTCTTGTAGACACCAGTTGAGAAATTGCAAGCGTTGAGCAATTGCTCAGAAATGAAAAGTGCCAGCACTGAAAGCTGTTGCTAGCCAGCACCCTTCCTTGGAAGCGCTTTCACAGGCGCAGCAACACTGGGACTTTGCGCTTCTCTAGCCACCAAGCGTCACGGTAATTCTCTTTCCTTCTCGTAGACACGAGTTGAGAAATTGCAAACGTCGACCAATTGCTCAGAGATGAAAAGTGCCAGCACTGAAAGGTGTTGCTAGCCAGCACCCTTCCTTGGAAGTGCTTTTGTAGGCCTAAGAACACTGGGGTTCTGGGCTACTCTAGCCACCTCATCTTCTGCTCATCCTCTCGCGCAGTCTAAAGAGAGCTCAGGTGAGAAATCGCAAACGTCGATCAATTGCTCAGAGATGAAAAGTGCCAGCACTGAAAGCTGTTGCTAGCCAGCACCCTTCCTCGGAAGCGCTTTTGTAGCCCTAAGAACAGTGGGGCTCTGGGCTTCTCTAGCCACCTCATCTTCTGCTCATCCTCTCGCGCACTCTAAAGAGAGCTCAGGTGAGAAATTGCAAACGTTGAGCAATTGCTCAGAGAGGAAAAGTGCCAGCACTGAAAGCTGTTGCTAGCCAGCACCCTTCCTTGGAAGCGCTTTCACAGGCGCAGTAACACTGGGGCTTTGCCCTTCTCTAGCCACCAAGCGTCACGGTCATTCTCTTTCCGTCTCGTAGACAGGAGCTCAGAAATTGCAAACGTCCAGCAATTGCTCAGAGATGAAAAGTGCCAGCACTGAAAGCTGTTGCTAGCCAGCACCCTTCATTGGAAACTCTTTTGTAGCCCTAAGAACAGTGTGGTTCTGGGCTACTCTAACCACCTCATCTTCTGCTCATCCTCTCGCGCAGTCTAAAGAGAGCTCAGGTGAGAAATTGCAAATGTCGGCAATTGCTCAGAGATGAAAAGTGCCAGCACTGAAAGCTGTTGCTAGCCAGCACCCTTCCTTGGAAGCGCTTTTGTAGCCCTAAGAACACTGGGGCTCTGGGCTTCTCTAGCCACCTCATCTTCTGCTCATCCTCTCGTGCAGTCTAAAGAGAGCTCAGGTGAGAAATTGCAAACGTCGAGCAATTGCTCAGAGAGGAAAAGTGCCAGCACTGAAAGCTGTTGCTAGCCAGCACCCTTCCTTGGAAGCGCTTTCACAGGCGCAGCAACACTGGGACTCTGGGCTTCTCTAGCCACCAAGCGTCACGGTCATTCTCTTTCCGTCTCGTAGACACGAGCTGAGAAATTGCAAACGTCGAGCAATTGCTCAGAGATGAAAAAGCGCCAGCACTGAAAGCTGTTGCTAGCCAGCACCCTTCCTTGGAAGTGCTTTTGTAGGCCTAAGAACACTGGGGCTCTGTGCTTCTCTAGCCACCTCATCTTCTGCTCAACCTCTCGCGCAGTCTAAAGAGAGCTCAGGTGACAAATTGCAAACGTCGAGCAATTGCTGAGAGAGGAAAAGTGCCAGCACAGAAAGCTGTTGCTAGCCAGCCCCCTTCCTTGGAAGCGCTTTTGTAGCCCTAAGAACACTGGGGCTCTGGGCTTCTCTAGCCACCTCATCTTCTGCTCATCCTCTCGCGCAGTCTAAAGAGAGCTCAGGTGAGAAATTGCAAACGTCGAGCAATTGCTCAGAGATGAAAAGTGCCAGCACTGAAAGCTGTTGCTAGCCAGCACCCTTCCTTGGAAGCGCTTTTGTAGGCCTAAGAACACTGGGGCTCTGGGCTTCTCTAGCCACCTCATCTTCTGCTCATCCTCTCGCGCAGTCTAAAGAGAGCTCAGGTGAGAAATTGCAAACGTCGAGCAATTGCTCAGAGAGGAAAAGTGCCAGCACTGACAGCTGTTGCTAGCCAGCACCCTTCCTTGGAAGCGCTTTCACAGGCGCAGCAACACTGGGACTTTGCGCTTCTCTAGCCACCAAACGTCACGGTCATTCTCTTTCCGTCTCGTAGACACGAGCTGAGAAATTGCAAACGTCGAGCAATTGCTCAGAGATGAAAAGTGCCAGCACTGAAAGCTGTTGCTAGCCAGCACCCTTCCTTGGAAGTGCTTCTGTAGCCCTTAGAACAGTGGGGCTCTGGGCTTCTCTAGCCACCTCATCTTCTGCTCATCCTCTCGCGCACTCTAAAGAGAGCTCAGGTGAGAAATTGCAAACGTCGAGCAATTGCTCAGAGAGGAAAAGTGCCAGCACTGAAAGCTGTTGCTAGCCAGCCCCCTTCCTTGGAAGCGCTTTTGTAGGCCTAAGAACAATGGGGCTCTGGGCTTCTCTAGCCACCTCCTCTTCTGCTCATCCTCTCGCGCAGTCTAAAGAGAGCTCAGGTGAGAAATTGCAAACGTCGAGCAATTGCTCAGAGAGGAAAAGTGCCAGCACTGAAAGCTGTTGCTAGCCAGCACCCTTCCTTGGAAGCGCTTTCACAGGCGCAGCAACACTGGGACTCTGGGCTTCTCTAGCCACCAAGCGTCACGGTCATTCTCTTTCCGTCTAGCAGACACGAGCTGAGAAATTGCAAACGTCGAGCAATTGCTCAGAGAGGAAAAGTGCCAGCACTGAAAGCTCATGCTAGCCAGCACCCTTCCTTGGAAGCGCTTTTGTAGCCCTTTAGAACACTGGGGCTCTGTGCTTCTCTAGCCACCTCATCTTCTGCTCATCCTCTCGCGCAGTCTAAAGAGAGCTCAGGTGAGAAATTGCAAACATCGAGCAATTGCTCAGAGATGAAAAGTGCCAGCACTGAAAGCTGTTGCTAGCCAGCACCCTTCCTTGGAAGCGCTTTTGTAGCCCTAAGAACACTGGGGCTCTGGGCTTCTCTAGCCACCTCATCTTCTGCTCATCCTCTCGCGCAGTCTAAAGAGAGCTCAGGTGAGAAATTGCAAACGTCGAGCAATTGCTCAGAGATGAAAAGTGCCAGCACTGAAAGCTGTTGCTAGCCAGCACCCTTCCTTGGAAGCGCTTTCACAGGCGCAGCAACACTGGGACTCTGGGCTTCTCTAGCCACCAAGGGTCACAGTCATTCTCTTTCCGTCTCGTGGACACGAGCTGAGAAATTGCAAACGTCGAGCAATTGCTGAGAGATGAAAAGCGCCAGCACTGAAAGCTGTTGCTAGCCAGCCCCCTTCCTTGGAAGCGCTTTTGTAGCCCTAAGAACACTGGGGCTCTGGGCTTCTCTAGCCACCTCATCTTCTGCTCATCCTCTCGCGCAGTCTAAAGAGAGCTCAGGTGAGAAATTGCAAACGTCGAGCAATTGCTCAGAGATGAAAAGTGCCAGCACTGAAAGCTGTTGCTAGCCAGCACCCTTCCTTGGAAGCGCTTTCATAGTAGCAGTAACACTGGGGCTTTGCGCTTCTCTACCCACCAAGCGTCACGGTCATTCTCTTTCCTTCTTGTAGACACCAGTTGAGAAATTGCAAACGTTGAGCAATTGCTCAGAGATGAAAAGTGCCAGCACTGAAAGCTGTTGCTAGCCAGCACCCTTCCTTGGAAGCGCTTTCACACGCGCAGCAACACTGGGACTTTGCGCTTCTCTAGCCACCAAGCGTCACGGTAATTCTCTTTCCTTCTCGTAGACACGAGTTGAGAAATTGCAAACGTCGAGCAATTGCTCAGAGATGAAAAGTGCCAGCACTGAAAGCTGTTGCTAGCCAGCACCCTTCCTTGGAAACGCTTTTCTAGGCCTAAGAACACTGGGGTTCTGGGCTACTCTAGCCACCTCATCTTCTGCTCATCCTCTCGCGCAGTCTAAAGAGAGCTCAGGTGAGAAATCGCAAACGTCGATCAATTGCTCAGAGATGAAAAGTGGCAGCACTGAAAGCTGTTGCTAGACAGCACCCTTCCTTGGAAGCGCTTTTGTAGCCCTAAGAACACTGGGGCTCTGGGCTTTTCTAGCCACCTCATCTTCTGCTCATCCTCTCGCGCAGTCTAAAGAGAGCTCAGGTGAGAAATTGCAAACGTCGAGGAATTGCTCAGAGATGAAAAGTGCCAGCACTGAAAGCTATTGCTAGCCAGCACCCTTCCTTGGAAGCGCTTTCACAGGCGCAGTAACACTGGGGCTTTGCCCTTCTCTAGCCACCAAGAGTCACGGTCATTCTCTTTCCGTCTCGTAGACACGAGCTCAGAATTTGCAAACGTCCAGCAATTGCTCAGAGATGAAAAGTGCCAGCACTGAAAGCTGTTGCTAGCCAGCACCCTTCATTGGAAACTCTTTTCTAGCCCTAAGAACAGTGTGGTTCTGGGCTACTCTAGCCACCTCATCTTCTGCTCATCCTCTCGCGCAGTCTAAAGAGAGCTCAGGTGAGAAATTGCAAATGTCGGCAATTGCTCAGAGAGGAAAAGTGCCAGCACTGAAAGCTGTTGCTAGCCAGCACCCTTCCTTGGAAGCGCTTTTGTAGCCCTAAGAACAGTGGGACTCTGGGCTTCTCTAGCCACCTCATCTTCTGCTCATCCTCTCGCGCAGTCTAAAGAGAGCTCAGGTGAGAAACTGCAAACGTCGAGGAATTGCTCAGAGAGGAAAAGTGCCAGCACTGAAAGCTGTTGCTAGCCAGCACCCTTCCTTGGAAGCGCTTTCACAGGCGCAGCAACACTGGGACTTTGCGCTTCTCTAGCCACCAAGCGTCACGGTCATTCTCTTTCCGTCTAGCAGACACGAGCTGAGAAATTGCAAACGTCGAGCAATTGCTCAGAGATGAAAAGTGCCAGCACTGAAAGCTGTTGCTAGCCAGCACCCTTCCTTGGAAGTGCTTTTGTAGCCCTAAGAACACTGGGGCTCTGGGCTTCTCTAGCCACCTCATCTTCTGCTCATCCTCTCGCGCACTCTAAAGAGAGCTCAGGTGAGAAATTGCAAACGTCCAGCAATTGCTCAGAGATGAAAAGTGCCAGCACTGAAAGCTGTTGCTAGCCAGCACCCTTCCTTGGAAGCGCTTTTGTAGCCTAAGAACACAAGGGCTCTGGGCTTCTCTAGCCACCTCATCTTCTGCTCATCCTCTCGCGCAGTCTAAAGAGAGCTCAGGTGAGAAATTGCAAACGTCGAGCAATTGCTCAGAGAGGAAAAGTGCCAGCACTGAAAGCTGTTGCTAGCCAGCACCCTTCCTTGGAAGCGCTTTCACAGGCGCAGCAACACTGGGACTCTGGGCTTCTCTAGCCACCAAGCGTCACGGTCATTCTCTTTCCGTCTAGTAGACACGAGCTGAGAAATTGCAAACGTCGAGCAATTGCTGAGAGATGAAAAGCGCCAGCACTGAAAGCTGTTGCTTGCCAGCACCCATCCTTGGAAGCGCTTTTGTAGCCCTAAGAACACTGGGGCTCTGGGCTTCTCTAGCCACCTCATCTTCTGCTCATCCTCTCGCGCAGTCTAAAGAGAGCTCAGGTGAGAAATTGCAAACATCCAGCAATTGCTCAGAGATGAAAAGTGCCAGCACTGAAAGCTGTTGCTAGCCAGCCCCCTTCCTTGGAAGCGCTTTTGTAGCCCTAAGAACAATGGGGCTCTGGGCTTCTCTAGCCACCTCCTCTTCTGCTCATCCTCTCGCGCAGTCTAAAGAGAGCTCAGGTGAGAAATTGCAAATGTCGGCAATTGCTGAGAGAGGAAAAGTGCCAGCACTGAAAGCTGTTGCTAGCCAGCACCTTTCCTTGGAAGCGCTTTTGTAGCCCTAAGAACACTGGGGCTCTGGGCTTCTCTAGCCACCTCATCTTCTGCTCATCCTCTCGCGCAGTCTAAAGAGAGCTCAGGTGAGAAATTGCAAACGTCGAGCAATTGCTCAGAGAGGAAAAGTGCCAGCACTGAAAGCTGTTGCTAGCCAGCACCCTTCCTTGGAAGCGCTTTCACAGTCGCAGTAACACTGGGGCTTTGCGCTTCTCTAGCCACCAAGCGTCACGGTCATTCTCTTTCCTTCTTGTAGACACCAGTTGAGAAATTGCAAACGTTGAGCAATTGCTCAGAGATGAAAAGTGCCAGCACTGAAAGCTGTTGCTAGCCAGCACCCTTCCTTGGAAGCGCTTTCACAGGCGCAGCAACACTGGGACTTTGCGCTTCTCTAGCCACCAAGCGTCACGGTAATTCTCTTTCCTTCTCGTAGACACGAGTTGAGAAATTGCAAACGTCGACCAATTGCTCAGAGATGAAAAGTGCCAGCACTGAAAGCTGTTGCTAGCCAGCACCCTTCCTTGGAAACGCTTTTGTAGCCCTAAGAACAGTGGGTCTCTGGGCTTCTCTAGCCACCTCATCTTCTGCTCATCCTCTCGCGCAGTCTAAAGAGAGTTCAGGTGAGAAATTGCAAACGTCGAGCAATTGCTCAGAGATGAAAAGCGCCAGCACTGAAAGCTGTTGCTAGCCAGCACCCTTCCTCGGAAGCGCTTTTGTAGCCCTAAGAACACTGGGGCTCTGGGCTTCTCTAGCCACCTCATCTTCTGCTCATCCTCTCGCGCAGTCTAAAGAGAGCTCAGGTGAGAAATTGCAAATGTCGGCAATTGCTGAGAGAGGAAAAGTGCCAGCACTGAAAGCTGTTGCTAGCCAGCACCCTTCCTTGGAAGCGCTTTTGTAGCCCTAAGAACAGTGGGACTCTGGGCTTCTCTAGCCACCTCATCTTCTGCTCATCCTATCGCGCAGTCTAAAGAGAGCTCAGGTGAGAAATTGCAAACGTCGAGCAATTGCTCAGAGAGGAAAAGTGCCAGCACTGAAAGCTGTTGCTAGCCAGCACCCTTCCTTGGAAGCGCTTTCACAGGCGCAGCAACAGTGGGACTTTGCGCTTCTCTAGCCACCAAGCGTCACGGTCATTCTCTTTCCGTCTAGCAGACACGAGCTGAGAAATTGCAAACGTCGAGCAATTGCTCAGAGATGAAAAGTGCCAGCACTGAAAGCTGTTGCTAGCCAGCACCCTTCCTTGGAAGTGCTTTTGTAGCCCTAAGAACACTGGGGCTCTGGGCTTCTCTAGCCACCTCATCTTCTGCTCATCCTCTCGCGCAGTCTAAAGAGAGCTCAGGTGAGAAATTGCAAACGTCCAGCAATTGCTCAGAGATGAAAAGTGCCAGCACTGAAAGCTGTTGCTAGCCAGCACCCTTCCTTGGAAGCGCTTTTGTAGGCCTAAGAACACTGGGGCTCTGGGCTTCTCTAGCCACCTCATCTTCTGCTCATCCTCTCGCGCAGTCTAAAGAGAGCTCAGGTGAGAAATTGCAAACGTCGAGCAATTGCTCAGAGAGGAAAAGTGCCAGCACTGAAAGCTGTTGCTAGCCAGCACCCTTCCTTGGAAGCGCTTTCACAGGCGCAGCAACACTGGGACTCTGGGCTTCTCTAGCCACCAAGCGTCACGGTCATTCTTTTTCCGTCTCGTAGACACGAGCTGAGAAATTGCAAACGTCGAGCAATTGCTGAGAGATGAAAAGCGCCAGCACTTAAAGCTGTTGCTAGCCAGCACCCATCCTTGGAAGCGCTTTTGTAGCCCTAAGAACACTGGGGCTCTGGGCTTCTCTAGCCACCTCATCTTCTGCTCATCCTCTCGCGCAGTCTAAAGAGAGCTCAGGTGACAAATTGCAAACATCGAGCAATTGCTCAGAGATGAAAAGTGCCAGCACTGAAAGCTGTTGCTAGCCAGCCCCCTTCCTTGGAAGCGCTTTTGTAGCCCTAAGAACAGTGGGGCTCTGGGCTTCTCTAGCCACCTCATCTTCTGCTCATCCTCTCGCGCACTCTAAAGAGAGCTGAGGTGAGAAATTGCAAATGTCGGCAATTGCTGAGAGAGGAAAAGTGCCAGCACTGAAAGCTGTTGCTAGCCAGCACCCTTCCTTGGAACCGCTTTTGTAGCCCTAAGAACACTGGGGCTCTGGGCTTCTCTAGCCACCTCATCTTCTGCTCATCCTCTCGCGCAGTCTAAAGAGAGCTCAGGTGAGAAATTGCAAACGTCGAGCAATTGCTCAGAGATGAAAAGTGCCAGCACTGAAAGCTGTTGCTAGCCAGCACCCTTCCTTGGAAGCGCTTTCACAGTCGCAGTAACACTGGGGCTTTGCGCTTCTCTAGCCACCAAGCGTCACGGTCATTCTCTTTCCTTCTTGTAGACACCAGTTGAGAAATTGCAAACGTTGAGCAATTGCTCAGAGATGAAAAGTGCCAGCACTGAAAGCTGTTGCTAGCCAGCACCCTTCCTTGGAAGCGCTTTCACAGGCGCAGCAACACTGGGACTTTGCGCTTCTCTAGCCACCAAGCGTCACGGTAATTCTCTTTCCTTCTCGTAGACACGAGTTGAGAAATTGCAAACGGAGAGCAATTGCTCAGAGATGAAAAGTGCCAGCACTGAAAGCTGTTGCTAGCCAGCACCCTTCCTTGGATACGCTTTTGTAGCCCTAAGAACACTGGGGTTCTGGGCTACTCTAGCCACCTCATCTTCTGCTCATCCTCTCGCGCAGTCTAAAGAGAGCTCAGGTGAGAAATCGCAAACGTCCAGCAATTGCTCAGAGATGAAAAGCGCCAGCACTGAAAGCTGTTGCTAGCCAGCACCCTTCCTCGGAAGCGCTTTTGTAGCCCTAAGAACACTGGGGCTCTGGGCTTCTCTAGCCACCTCATCTTCTGCTCATCCTCTCGCGCAGTCTAAAGAGAGCTCAGGTGAGAAATTGCAAATGTCGGCAATTGCTGAGAGAGGAAAAGTGCCAGCACTGAAAGCTGTTGCTAGCCAGCACCCTTCCTTGGAAGCGCTTTTGTAGCCCTAAGAACAGTGGGACTCTGGGCTTCTCTAGCCACCTCATCTTCTGCTCATCCTCTCGCGCAGTCTAAAGAGAGCTCAGGTGAGAAACTGCAAACGTCGAGGAATTGCTCAGAGAGGAAAAGTGCCAGCACTGAAAGCTGTTGCTAGCCAGCACCCTTCCTTGGAAGCGCTTTCACAGGCGCAGCAACACTGGGACTTTGCGCTTCTCTAGCCACCAAGCGTCACGGTCATTCTCTTTCCGTCTAGCAGACACGAGCTGAGAAATTGCAAACGTCGAGCAATTGCTCAGAGATGAAAAGTGCCAGCACTGAAAGCTGTTGCTAGCCAGCACCCTTCCTTGGAAGTGCTTTTGTAGCCCTAAGAACACTGGGGCTCTGGGCTTCTCTAGCCACCTCATCTTCTGCTCATCCTCTCGCGCACTCTAAAGAGAGCTCAGGTGAGAAATTGCAAACGTCCAGCAATTGCTCAGAGATGAAAAGTGCCAGCACTGAAAGCTGTTGCTAGCCAGCACCCTTCCTTGGAAGCGCTTTTGTAGCCTAAGAACACAAGGGCTCTGGGCTTCTCTAGCCACCTCATCTTCTGCTCATCCTCTCGCGCAGTCTAAAGAGAGCTCAGGTGAGAAATTGCAAACGTCGAGCAATTGCTCAGAGAGGAAAAGTGCCAGCACTGAAAGCTGTTGCTAGCCAGCACCCTTCCTTGGAAGCGCTTTCACAGGCGCAGCAACACTGGGACTCTGGGCTTCTCTAGCCACCAAGCGTCACGGTCATTCTCTTTCCGTCTAGTAGACACGAGCTGAGAAATTGCAAACGTCGAGCAATTGCTGAGAGATGAAAAGCGCCAGCACTGAAAGCTGTTGCTTGCCAGCACCCATCCTTGGAAGCGCTTTTGTAGCCCTAAGAACACTGGGGCTCTGGGCTTCTCTAGCCACCTCATCTTCTGCTCATCCTCTCGCGCAGTCTAAAGAGAGCTCAGGTGAGAAATTGCAAACATCCAGCAATTGCTCAGAGATGAAAAGTGCCAGCACTGAAAGCTGTTGCTAGCCAGCCCCCTTCCTTGGAAGCGCTTTTGTAGCCCTAAGAACAATGGGGCTCTGGGCTTCTCTAGCCACCTCCTCTTCTGCTCATCCTCTCGCGCACTCTAAAGAGAGCTGAGGTGAGAAATTGCAAATGTCGGCAATTGCTGAGAGAGGAAAAGTGCCAGCACTGAAAGCTGTTGCTAGCCAGCACCTTTCCTTGGAAGCGCTTTTGTAGCCCTAAGAACACTGGGGCTCTGGGCTTCTCTAGCCACCTCATCTTCTGCTCATCCTCTCGCGCAGTCTAAAGAGAGCTCAGGTGAGAAATTGCAAACGTCGAGCAATTGCTCAGAGAGGAAAAGTGCCAGCACTGAAAGCTGTTGCTAGCCAGCACCCTTCCTTGGAAGCGCTTTCACAGTCGCAGTAACACTGGGGCTTTGCGCTTCTCTAGCCACCAAGCGTCACGGTCATTCTCTTTCCTTCTTGTAGACACCAGTTGAGAAATTGCAAACGTTGAGCAATTGCTCAGAGATGAAAAGTGCCAGCACTGAAAGCTGTTGCTAGCCAGCACCCTTCCTTGGAAGCGCTTTCACAGGCGCAGCAACACTGGGACTTTGCGCTTCTCTAGCCACCAAGCGTCACGGTAATTCTCTTTCCTTCTCGTAGACACGAGTTGAGAAATTGCAAACGTCGACCAATTGCTCAGAGATGAAAAGTGCCAGCACTGAAAGCTGTTGCTAGCCAGCACCCTTCCTTGGAAACGCTTTTGTAGCCCTAAGAACAGTGGGTCTCTGGGCTTCTCTAGCCACCTCATCTTCTGCTCATCCTCTCGCGCAGTCTAAAGAGAGTTCAGGTGAGAAATTGCAAACGTCGAGCAATTGCTCAGAGATGAAAAGCGCCAGCACTGAAAGCTGTTGCTAGCCAGCACCCTTCCTCGGAAGCGCTTTTGTAGCCCTAAGAACACTGGGGCTCTGGGCTTCTCTAGCCACCTCATCTTCTGCTCATCCTCTCGCGCAGTCTAAAGAGAGCTCAGGTGAGAAATTGCAAATGTCGGCAATTGCTGAGAGAGGAAAAGTGCCAGCACTGAAAGCTGTTGCTAGCCAGCACCCTTCCTTGGAAGCGCTTTTGTAGCCCTAAGAACAGTGGGACTCTGGGCTTCTCTAGCCACCTCATCTTCTGCTCATCCTATCGCGCAGTCTAAAGAGAGCTCAGGTGAGAAATTGCAAACGTCGAGCAATTGCTCAGAGAGGAAAAGTGCCAGCACTGAAAGCTGTTGCTAGCCAGCACCCTTCCTTGGAAGCGCTTTCACAGGCGCAGCAACAGTGGGACTTTGCGCTTCTCTAGCCACCAAGCGTCACGGTCATTCTCTTTCCGTCTAGCAGACACGAGCTGAGAAATTGCAAACGTCGAGCAATTGCTCAGAGATGAAAAGTGCCAGCACTGAAAGCTGTTGCTAGCCAGCACCCTTCCTTGGAAGTGCTTTTGTAGCCCTAAGAACACTGGGGCTCTGGGCTTCTCTAGCCACCTCATCTTCTGCTCATCCTCTCGCGCAGTCTAAAGAGAGCTCAGGTGAGAAATTGCAAACGTCCAGCAATTGCTCAGAGATGAAAAGTGCCAGCACTGAAAGCTGTTGCTAGCCAGCACCCTTCCTTGGAAGCGCTTTTGTAGGCCTAAGAACACTGGGGCTCTGGGCTTCTCTAGCCACCTCATCTTCTGCTCATCCTCTCGCGCAGTCTAAAGAGAGCTCAGGTGAGAAATTGCAAACGTCGAGCAATTGCTCAGAGAGGAAAAGTGCCAGCACTGAAAGCTGTTGCTAGCCAGCACCCTTCCTTGGAAGCGCTTTCACAGGCGCAGCAACACTGGGACTCTGGGCTTCTCTAGCCACCAAGCGTCACGGTCATTCTTTTTCCGTCTCGTAGACACGAGCTGAGAAATTGCAAACGTCGAGCAATTGCTGAGAGATGAAAAGCGCCAGCACTTAAAGCTGTTGCTAGCCAGCACCCATCCTTGGAAGCGCTTTTGTAGCCCTAAGAACACTGGGGCTCTGGGCTTCTCTAGCCACCTCATCTTCTGCTCATCCTCTCGCGCAGTCTAAAGAGAGCTCAGGTGACAAATTGCAAACATCGAGCAATTGCTCAGAGATGAAAAGTGCCAGCACTGAAAGCTGTTGCTAGCCAGCCCCCTTCCTTGGAAGCGCTTTTGTAGCCCTAAGAACAGTGGGGCTCTGGGCTTCTCTAGCCACCTCATCTTCTGCTCATCCTCTCGCGCACTCTAAAGAGAGCTGAGGTGAGAAATTGCAAATGTCGGCAATTGCTGAGAGAGGAAAAGTGCCAGCACTGAAAGCTGTTGCTAGCCAGCACCCTTCCTTGGAACCGCTTTTGTAGCCCTAAGAACACTGGGGCTCTGGGCTTCTCTAGCCACCTCATCTTCTGCTCATCCTCTCGCGCAGTCTAAAGAGAGCTCAGGTGAGAAATTGCAAACGTCGAGCAATTGCTCAGAGATGAAAAGTGCCAGCACTGAAAGCTGTTGCTAGCCAGCACCCTTCCTTGGAAGCGCTTTCACAGTCGCAGTAACACTGGGGCTTTGCGCTTCTCTAGCCACCAAGCGTCACGGTCATTCTCTTTCCTTCTTGTAGACACCAGTTGAGAAATTGCAAACGTTGAGCAATTGCTCAGAGATGAAAAGTGCCAGCACTGAAAGCTGTTGCTAGCCAGCACCCTTCCTTGGAAGCGCTTTCACAGGCGCAGCAACACTGGGACTTTGCGCTTCTCTAGCCACCAAGCGTCACGGTAATTCTCTTTCCTTCTCGTAGACACGAGTTGAGAAATTGCAAACGGAGAGCAATTGCTCAGAGATGAAAAGTGCCAGCACTGAAAGCTGTTGCTAGCCAGCACCCTTCCTTGGATACGCTTTTGTAGCCCTAAGAACACTGGGGTTCTGGGCTACTCTAGCCACCTCATCTTCTGCTCATCCTCTCGCGCAGTCTAAAGAGAGCTCAGGTGAGAAATCGCAAACGTCCAGCAATTGCTCAGAGATGAAAAGCGCCAGCACTGAAAGCTGTTGCTAGCCAGCACCCTTCCTCGGAAGCGCTTTTGTAGCCCTAAGAACACTGGGGCTCTGGGCTTCTCTAGCCACCTCATCTTCTGCTCATCCTCTCGCGCAGTCTAAAGAGAGCTCAGGTGAGAAATTGCAACCGTCGAGCAATTGCTCAGAGATGAAAAGTGCCAGCACTGAAAGCTCTTGCTAGCCAGCCCCCTTCCTTGGAAGCGCTTTTGTAGCCCTAAGAACACTGGGGCTCTGGGCTTCTCTAGCCACCTCATCTTCTGCTCATCCTCTCGCGCACTCTAAAGAGAGCTCAGGTGAGAAATTGCAAACGTCCAGCAATTGCTCAGAGAGGAAAAGTGCCAGCACTGACAGCTGTTGCTAGCCAGCACCCTTCCTTGGAAGCGCTTTCACAGGCGCAGCAACACTGGGACTCTGGGCTTCTCTAGCCACCAAGCGTCACGGTCATTCTTTTTCCGTCTCGTAGACACAAGCTGAGAAATTGCAAACGTCGAGCAATTGCTCAGAGATGAAAAAGCGCCAGCACTGAAAGCTGTTGCTAGCCAGCACCCTTCCTTGGAAGCGCTTTTGTAGGCCTAAGAACACTGGGGCTCTGGGCTTCTCTAGCCACCTCATCTTCTGCTCATCCTCTCGCGCAGTCTAAAGAGAGCTCAGGTGACAAATTGCAAACGTCGAGCAATTGCTGAGAGAGGAAAAGTGCCAGCACTGAAAGCTGTTGCTAGCCAGCACCCTTCCTTGGAAGCGCTTTTGTAGCCCTAAAACACTGGGGCTCTGGGTTTCTCTAGCCACCTCATCTTCTGCTCATCCTCTCGCGCAGTCTAAAGAGAGCTCAGGTGAGAAATTGCAAACGTCCAGCAATTGCTCAGAGATGAAAAGTGCCAGCACTGAAAGCTGTTGCTAGCCAGCACCCTTCCTTGGAAGCGCTTTGTAGGCCTAAGAACACTGGGGCTCTGGGCTTCTCTAGCCACCTCATCTTCTGCTCATCCTCTCGCGCACTCTAAAGAGAGCTCAGGTGAGAAATTGCAAACGTCCAGCAATTGCTCAGAGAGGAAAAGTGCCAGCACTGACAGCTGTTGCTAGCCAGCACCCTTCCTTGGAAGCGCTTTCACAGGCGCAGCAACACTGGGACTTCGCGCTTCTCTACCCAACAAACGTCACGGTCATTCTCTTTCCGTCTCGTAGACACGAGCTGAGAAATTGCAAACGGAGAGCAATTGCTCAGAGATGAAAAGTGCCAGCACTGAAAGCTGTTGCTAGCCAGCACCCTTCCTTGGAAGTGCTTCTGTAGCCCTTAGAACACTGGGGCTCTGGGCTTCTCTAGCCACCTAATCTTCTGCTCATCCTCTCGCGCACTCTAAAGAGAGCTCAGGTGAGAAATTGCAAACGTCGAGCAATTGCTCAGAGAGGAAAAGTGCCAGCACTGAAAGCTCTTGCTAGCCAGCCCCCTTCCTTGGAAGCGCTTTTGTAGCCCTAAGAACAGTGGGGCTCTGGGCTTCTCTAGCCACCTCATCTTCTGCTCATCCTCTCGCGCAGTCTAAAGAGAGCTCAGGTGAGAAATTGCAAACGTCGAGCAATTGCTCAGAGATGAAAAGTGGCAGCACTGAAAGCTGTTGCTAGCCAGCACCCTTCCTTGGAAGCGCTTTTGTAGCCCTAAGAACACTGGGGCTCTGGGCTTCTCTAGCCACCTCATCTTCTGCTCATCCTCTCGCGCACTCTAAAGAGAGCTCAGGTGAGAAATTGCAAACGTCGAGCAATTGCTCAGAGATGAAAAGTGCCAGCACTGAAAGCTGTTGCTAGCCAGCCCCCTTCCTTGGAAGCGCTTTCACAGGCGCAGCAACACTGGGACTCTGGGCTTCTCTAGCCACCAAGGGTCACGGTCATTCTATTTCCGTCTAGTAGACACGAGCTGAGAAATTGCAAACGTCGAGCAATTGCTGAGAGATGAAAAGCGCCAGCACTGAAAGCTGTTGCTAGCCAGCCCCCTTCCTTGGAAGCGCTTTTGTAGCCCTTAGAACACTGGGGCTCTGGGCTTCTCTAGCCACCTCATCTTCTGCTCATGCTCTCGCGCACTCTAAAGAGAGCTCAGGTGAGAAATTGCAAACGTCGAGCAATTGCTCAGAGATGAAAAGTGCCAGCACTGAAAGCTGTTGCTAGCCAGCACCCTTCCTTGGAAGCGCTTTCACAGTCGCAGTAACACTGGGGCTTTGCGCTTCTCTAGCCACCAAGCGTCACGGTCATTCTCTTTCCTTCTTGTAGACACCAGTTGAGAAATTGCAAACGTCGAGCAATTGCTCAGAGATGAAAAGTGCCATCACTGAAAGCTGTTGCTAGCCAGCACCCTTCCTCGGGAACGCTTTCACAGGCGCAGCAACACTGGGACTTTGCGCTTCTCTAGCCACCAAACGTCACGGTCATTCTCTTTCCGTCTCGTAGACACGACATGAGAAATTGCAAACGTCGAGCAATTGCTGAGAGATGAAAAGTGCCAGCACTGAAAGCTGTTGCTAGCCAGCACCCTTCCTTGGAAGTGCTTCTGTAGCCCTTAGAGCACTGGGGCTCTGGGCTTCTCTAGCCACCTAATCTACTCATCCTCTCGCGCACTCTAAAGAGAGCTCAGGTGAGAAATTGCAAACGTCCAGCAATTGCTCAGAGATGAAAAGCGCCAGCACTGAAAGCTGTTGCTAGCCAGCACCCTTCCTTGGAAGCGCTTTTGTAGCCCTAAGAACACTGGGGCTCTGGGCTTCTCTAGCCACCTCATCTTCTGCTCATCCTCTCGCGCAGTCTAAAGAGAGCTCAGGTGAGAAATTGCAAACGTCGAGCAATTGCTCAGAGATGAAAAGTGCCAGCACTGAAAGCTGTTGCTAGCCAGCACCCTTCCTTGGAAGCGATTTTTAGGCCTAAGAACAGTGGGGCTCTTGGCTTCTCTAGCCACCTCATCTTCTGCTCATCCTCTCGCGCAGTCTAAAGAGAGCTCAGGTGAGAAATTGCAAACGTCGAGCAATTGCTGAGAGAGGAAAAGTGCCAGCACTGAAAGCTGTTGCTAGCCAGCACCCTTCCTTGGAACCGCTTTTGTAGCCCTAAGAACAGTGGGACTCTGGGCTTCTCTAGCCACCTCATCTTCTGCTCATCCTCTCGCGCAGTCTAAAGAGAGCTCAGGTGACAAATTGCAAACGTCGAGCAATTGCTCAGAGAGGAAAAGTGCCAGCACTGAAAGCTGTTGCTAGCCAGCACCCTTCCTTGGAAGCGCTTTCGCAGGCGCAGCAACACTGGGACTCTGGGCTTCTCTAGCCACCAAGCGTCACGGTCATTCTCTTTCCGTCTAGTAGACATGAGCTGAGAAATTGCAAACGTCGAGCAATTGCTGAGAGATGAAAAGCGCCAGCACTGAAAGCTGTTGCTAGCCAGCACCCTTCCTTGGAAGCGCTTTTGTCGCCCTAAGAACACAAGGGCTCTGGGCTTCTCTAGCCACCTCATCTTCTGCTCATCCTCTCGCGCAGTCTAAAGAGAGCTCAGGGGAGAAATTGCAAACGTCGAGCAATTGCTGAGAGATGAAAAGTGCCAGCACTGAAAGCTGTTGCTAGCCAGCACCCTTCCTTGGAAGCGCTTTCACAGGCGCAGTAACACTGGGGCTTTGCGCTTCTCTAGCCACCAAGCGTCACGGTCATTCTTTTTCCGTCTCGTAGACACAAGCTGAGAAATTGCAAACGTTGAGCAATTGCTCAGAGATGAAAAGTGCCAGCACTGAAAGCTGTTGCTAGCCAGCACCCTTCCTTGGAAGCGCTTTCACAGGCGCAGCAACACTGGGACTTTGCGCTTCTCTAGCCACCAAGCGTCACGGTAATTCTCTTTCCTTCTCGTAGACACGAGTTGAGAAATTGCAAACGTCGAGCAATTGCTCAGAGATGAAAAGTGCCAGCACTGAAAGCTGTTGCTAGCCAGCACCCTTCATTGGAAACGCATTTCTAGGCCTATGATCACTGGGGTTCTGGGCTACTCTAGCCACCTCATCTTCTGCTCATCCTCTCGCGCAGTCTAAAGAGAGCTCAGGTGAGAAATTGCAAACGTCCAGCAATTGCTCAGAGATGAAAAGTGCCAGCACTGAAAGCTCATGCTAGCCAGCACCCTTCCTTGGAAGCGCTTTGTAGGGCTAAGAACACTGGGGCTCTGGGCCTCTCTAGCCACCTCATCTTCTGCTCATCCTCTCGCGCAGTCTAAAGAGAGCTCAGGTGAGAAATTGCAAACGTCGAGCAATTGCTCAGAGATGAGAAGTGCCAGCACTGAAAGATGTTGCTAGCCAGCACCCTTCTTCGGAAACGCTTTCACAGGCGCAGCAACACTGGGACTTTGCGCATCTCTAGCCACCAAACGTCACGGTCATTCTCTTTCCGTCTCGTAGACACGACATGAGAAATTGCAAACGTCGAGCAATTGCTGAGAGAGGAAAAGTGCCAGCACTGAAAGCTGTTGCTAGCCAGCACCCTTCCTTGGAAGCGCTTTTGTAGGCCTAAGAACACTGGGGCTCTGGGCTTCTCTAGCCACCTCATCTTCTGCTCATCCTCTCGCGCAGTCTAAAGAGAGCTCAGGTGAGAAACTGCAAACGTCGAGGAATTGCTCAGAGATGAAAAGTGCCAGCACTGAAAGCTGTTGCTAGCCAGCACCCTTCCTTGGAAGTGCTTTCACAGGAGCAGCAACACTGGGGCTTTGCGCTTGCCTACCCACCAAACGTCACGGTCATTCTCTTTCCGTCTCGTAGACACGAGCTGAGAAATTGCAAACGTCGAGCAATTGCTCAGAGATGAAAAGTGCCAGCACTGAAAGCTCTTGATAGCCAGCACCCTTCCTTGGAAGTGCTTCTGTAGCCCTTAGAACACTGCGGCTCTGGGCTTCTCTAGCCACCTCATCTTCTGCTCATCCTCTCGCGCAGTCTAAAGAGAGCTCAGGTGACAAATTGCAAACGTCGAGCAATTGCTCAGAGATGAAAAGTGCCAGCACTGAAAGCTGTTGCTAGCCAGCCCCCTTCCTTGGAAGCGCTTTTGTAGCCCTAAGAACAGTGGGGCTCTGGGCTTCTCTAGCCACCTCATCTTCTGCTCATCCTCTCGCGCAGTCTAAAGAGAGCTCAGGTGAGAAATTGCAAACGTCGAGCAATTGCTGAGAGAGGAAAAGTGCCAGCACTGAAAGCTGTTGCTAGCCAGCACCCTTCCTTGGAAGCGCTTTCACAGGCGCAGCAACACTGGGACTCTGGGCTTCTCTAGCCACCAAGCGTCACGGTCATTCTTTTTCCATCTCGTAGACACGAGCTGAGAAATTGCAAACGTCGAGCAATTGCTCAGAGATGAAAAAGCGCCAGCACTGAAAGCTGTTGCTAGCCAGCACCCTTCCTTGGAAGTGCTTTTGTAGGCCTAAGAACACTGGGGCTCTGGGCTTCTCTAGCCACCTCATCTTCTGCTCATCCTCTCGCGCAGTCTAAAGAGAGCTCAGGTGAGAAATTGCAAACGTCGAGCAATTGCTCAGAGATGAGAAGTGCCAGCACTGAAAGATGTTGCTAGCCAGCACCCTTCTTCGGAAACGCTTTCACAGGCGCAGCAACACTGGGACTTTGCGCATCTCTAGCCACCAAGCGTCACGGTCATTCTCTTTCCTTCTTGTAGACACCAGTTGAGAAATTGCAAACGTCGAGCAATTGCTCAGAGAGGAAAAGTGCCAGCACTGAAAGCTCTTGCTAGCCAGCACCCTTCCTTGGAAGCGCTTTTGTAGCCCTAAGAACACTGGGACTTTGCGCTTCTCTAGCCACCTCCTCTTCTGCTCATCCTCTCGCGCACTCTAAAGAGAGCTCAGGTGAGAAACTGCAAACGTCGAGGAATTGCTCAGAGATGAAAAGTGCCAGCACTGAAAGCTGTTGCTAGCCAGCACCCTTCCTTGGAAGTGCTTTCACAGGCGCAGCAACACTGCGACTTTGCGCTTCTCTAGCCACCAAACGTCACGGTCATTCTCTTTCCGTCTCGTAGACACGAGCTGAGAAATTGCAAACGTCGAGCAATTGCTCAGAGATGAAAAGTGCCAGCACTGAAAGCTCTTGATAGCCAGCACCCTTCCTTGGAAGTGCTTCTGTAGCCCTTAGAACACTGCGGCTCTGGGCTTCTCTAGCCACCTCATCTTCTGCTCATCCTCTCGCGCAGTCTAAAGAGAGCTCAGGTGACAAATTGCAAACGTCGAGCAATTGCTCAGAGAGGAAAAGTGCCAGCACTGAAAGCTGTTGCTAGCCAGCACCCTTCCTTGGAAGCGCTTTTGTAGCCCTAAGAACACTGGGGCTCTGGGCTTCTCTAGCCACCAAGCGTCACGGTCATTCTTTTTCCGTCTCGTAGACACGAGCTGAGAAATTGCAAACGTCGAGCAATTGCTCAGAGATGAAAAGTGCCAGCACTGAAAGCTGTTGCTAGCCAGCCCCCTTCCTTGGAAGCGCTTTTGTAGGCCTAAGAACACTGGGGCTCTGGGCTTCTCTAGCCACCTCATCTTCTGCTCATCCTCTCGCGCAGTCTAAAGAGAGCTCAGGTGAGAAATTGCAAACGTCGAGCAATTGCTGAGAGAGGAAAAGTGCCAGCACTGAAAGCTGTTGCTAGCCAGCACCCTTCCTTGGAAGCGCTTTCACAGGCGCAGCAACACTGGGACTCTGGGCTTCTCTAGCCACCAAGCGTTACGGTCATTCTTTTTCCATCTCGTAGACACGAGCTGAGAAATTGCAAACGTCGAGCAATTGCTCAGAGATGAAAAAGCGCCAGCACTGAAAGCTGTTGCTAGCCAGCACCCTTCCTTGGAAGTGCTTTTGTAGGCCTAAGAACACTGGGGCTCTGGGCTTCTCTAGCCACCTCATCTTCTGCTCATCCTCTCGCGCAGTCTAAAGAGAGCTCAGGTGAGAAATTGCAAACGTCGAGCAATTGCTCAGAGAGGAAAAGTGCCAGCACTGAAAGCTGTTGCTAGCCAGCACCCTTCCTTGGAAGCGCTTTTGTAGCCCTAAGAACACTGGGGCTCTGGGCTTCTCAAGCCACCTCATCTTCTGCTCATCCTCTCGCGCAGTCTAAAGAGAGCTCAGGTGAGAAATTGCAAACGTCCAGCTATTGCTCAGAGATGAAAAGTGCCAGCACTGACAGCTGTTGCTAGCCAGCACCCTTCCTTGGAAGCGCTTTCACAGGCGCAGCAACACTGGGACTTTGCGCTTCTTTAGCCACCAAGCGTCACGGTCATTCTCTTTCCGTCTCGTAGACACGAGCTGAGAAATTGCAAACGTCGAGCAATTGCTCAGAGAGGAAAAGTGCCAGCACTGAAAGCTGTTGCTAGCCAGCACCCTTCCTTGGAAGTGCTTTTGTAGGCCTAAGAACACTGGGGCTCTGGGCTTCTCTAGCCACCTCATCTTCTGCTCATCCTCTCGCGCAGTCTAAAGAGAGCTCAGGTGAGAAATTGCAAACGTCGAGCAATTGCTCAGAGAGGAAAAGTGCCAGCACTGAAAGCTGTTGCTAGCCAGCACCCTTCCTTGGAAGCGCTTTCACAGGCGCAGCAACACTGGGACTCTGGGCTTCTCTAGCCACCAAGCGTCACGGTCATTCTTTTTCCGTCTCGTAGACACGAGCTGAGAAATTGCAAACGTCGAGCAATTGCTCAGAGATGAAAAAGCGCCAGCACTGAAAGCTGTTGCTAGCCAGCACCCTTCCTTGGAAGTGCTTTTGTAGGCCTAAGAACAGTGGGGCTCTGGGCTTCTCTAGCCACCTCATCTTCTGCTCATCCTCTCGCGCAGTCTAAAGAGAGCTCAGGTGAGAAATTGCAAACGTCGAGCAATTGCTGAGAGAGGAAAAGTGCCAGCACTGAAAGCTGTTGCTAGCCAGCCCCCTTCCTTGGAAGCGCTTTTGTAGCCCTAAGAACACTGGGGCTCTGGGCTTCTCTAGCCACCTCATCTTCTGCTCATCCTCTCGCGCAGTCTAAAGAGAGCTCAGGTGACAAATTGCAAACGTCCAGCAATTGCTCAGAGATGAAAAGTGCCAGCACTGAAAGCTGTTGCTAGCCAGCACCCTTCCTTGGAAGCGCTTTTGTAGCCCTAAGAACACTGGGGCTCTGGGCTTCTCTAGCCACCTCATCTTCTGCTCATCCTCTCGCGCAGTCTAAAGAGAGCTCAGGTGAGAAATTGCAAACTTCGAGGAATTGCTCTGAGAGGAAAAGTGCCAGCACTGACAGCTGTTGCTAGCCAGCACCCTTCCTTGGAAGCGCTTTCACAGGCGCAGCAACACTGCGACTTTGCGCTTCTCTACCCACCAAACGTCACGGTCATTCTCTTTCCGTCTCGTAGACACGAGCTGAGAAATTGCAAACGTCGAGCAATTGCTCAGAGATGAAAAGTGCCAGCACTGAAAGCTGTTGCTAGCCAGCCCCCTTCCTTGGAAGCGCTTCTGTAGCCCTTAGAACACTGGGGCTCTGGGCTTCTCTAGCCACCTAATCTTCTGCTCATCCTCTCGCGCACTCTAAAGAGAGCTCAGGTGAGAAATTGCAAACGTCGAGCAATTGCTCAGAGATGAAAAGTGCCAGCACTGAAAGCTGTTGCTAGCCAGCACCCTTCCTTGGAAGCGCTTTTGTAGGCCTAAGAACACTGGGGCTCTGGGCTTCTCTAGCCACCTCCTCTTCTGCTCATCCTCTCGCGCAGTCTAAAGAGAGCTCAGGTGAGAAATTGCAAACGTCGAGCAATTGCTCAGAGAGGAAAAGTGCCAGCACTGAAAGCTGTTGCTAGCCAGCACCCTTCCTTGGAAGCGCTTTCACAGGCGCAGCAACACTGGGACTCTGGGCTTCTCTAGCCACCAAACGTCACGGTCATTCTCTTTCCGTCTAGCAGACACGAGCTGAGAAATTGCAAACGTCGAGCAATTGCTCAGAGATGAAAAGCTCCAGCACTGAAAGCTGTTGCTAGCCAACCCCCTTCCTTGGAAGCGCTTTTGTAGCCCTAAGAACACTGGGGCTCTGGGCTTCTCTAGCCACCTCATCTTCTGCTCATCCTCTCGCGCAGTCTAAAGAGAGCTCAGGGAAGAAATTGCAAACGTCGATCAATTGCTCAGAGATGAAAAGTGCCAGTACTGAAAGCTGTTGCTAGCCAGCCCCCTTCCTTGGAAGCGCTTTTGTAGCCCTAAGAACACAAGGGCTCTGGGCTTCTCTAGCCACCTCATCTTCTGCTCATCCTCTCGCGCAGTCTAAAGAGAGCTCAGGTGAGAAATTGCAAACGTCGAGCAATTGCTCAGAGATGAAAAGTGCCAGCACTGAAAGCTGTTGCTAGCCAGCCCCCTTCCTTAGAAGCGCTTTTGTAGGCCTAAGAACACAAGGGCTCTGGGCTTCTCTAGCCACCTCCTCTTCTGCTCATCCTCTCGCGCAGTCTAAAGAGAGCTCAGGTGAGAAATTGCAAACGTCGAGCAATTGCTCAGAGATGAAAAGTGCTAGCACTGAAAGCTGTTGCTAGCCAACACCCTTCCTTGGAAGCGCTTTCACACGCGCAGCAACACTGGGACTTTGCGCTTCTCTAGCCACCAAACGTCACGGTCATTCTCTTTCCTTCTCGTAGACACAAGTTGAGAAATTGCAAACGTCGACCAATTGCTCAGAGATGAAAAGTGCCAGCACTGAAAGCTGTTGCTAGCCAGCACCCTTCATTGGAAACGCTTTTCTAGGCCTAAGAACACTGGGGTTCTGGGCTACTCTAGCCACCTCATCTTCTGCTCATCCTCTCGCGCAGTCTAAAGAGAGCTCAGGTGAGAAATCGCAAACGTCGATCAATTGCTCAGAGATGAAAAGCGCCAGCACTGAAAGCTGTTGCTAGCCAGCACCCTTCCTTGGAAGCGCTTTTGTAGCCCTAAGAACACTGGGGCTCTGGGCTTCTCTAGCCACCTCCTCTTCTGCTCATCCTCTCGCGCAGTCTAAAGAGAGCTCAGGTGACAAATTGCAAACGTCGAGCAATTGCTCAGAGAGGAAAAGTGCCAGCACTGAAAGCTATTGCTAGCCAGCACCCTTCCTTGGAAGCGCTTTCACAGGCGCAGTAACACTGGGGCTTTGCCCTTCTCTAGCCACCAAGCGTCACGGTCATTCTCTTTCCGTCTCGTAGACACGAGCTCAGAAATTGCAAACGTCCAGCAATTGCTCAGAGATGAAAAGTGCCAGCACTGAAAGCTGTTGCTAGCCAGCACCCTTCATTGGAAACTCTTTTGTAGCCCTAAGAACACTGGGGCTCTGGGCTTCTCTAGCCACCTCATCTTCTGCTCATCCTCTCGCGCACTCTAAAGAGAGCTCAGGTGAGAAATTGCAAATGTCGGCAATTGCTCAGAGAGGAAAAGTGGCAGCCCTGAAAGCTGTTGCTAGCCAGCCCCCTTCCTTGGAAGCGCTTTTGTAGCCCTAAGAACACTGGGGCTCTGGGCTTCTCTAGCCACCTCATCTTCTGCTCATCCTCTCGCGCACTCTAAAGAGAGCTCAGGTGAGAAATTGCAAACGTCGAGCAATTGCTCAGAGATGAAAAGTGCCAGCACTGAAAGCTGTTGCTAGCCAGCACCCTTCCTTGGAAGCGCTTTCACAGGCGCAGCAACACTGGGACTCTGGGCTTCTCTAGCCACCAAGGGTCACAGTCATTCTCTTTCCGTCTCGTAGACACGAGCTGAGAAATTGCAAACGTCGAGCAATTGCTCAGAGATGAAAAGTGCCAGCACTGAAAGCTGTTGCTAGCCAGCACCCTTCCTTGGAAGTGCTTTTGTAGGCCTAAGAACACTGGGGCTCTGGCCTTCTCTAGCCACCTCATCTTCTGCTCATCCTCTCGCGCAGTCTAAAGAGAGCTCAGGTGACAAATTGCAAACGTCGAGCAATTGCTGAGAGAGGAAAAGTGCCAGCACTGAAAGCTGTTGCTAGCCAGCACCCTTCCTTGTAAGCGCTTTCATAGTCGCAGTAACACTGGGGCTTTGCGCTTCTCTAGCCACCAAGCGTCACGGTCATTCTCTTTCCTTCTTGTAGACACCAGTTGAGAAATTGCAAACGTCGAGCAATTGCTCAGAGATGAAAAGTGCCAGCACTGAAAGCTGTTGCTAGCCAGCACCCTTCCTTGGAAGCGCTTTCACACGCGCAGCAACACTGGGACTTTGCGCTTCTCTAGCCACCAAGCGTCATGGTAATTCTCTTTCCTTCTCGTCGACACGAGTTGAGAAATTGCAAACGTCGACCAATTGCTCAGAGATGAAAATTGCCAGCACTGAAAGCTGTTGCTAGCCAGCACCCTTCATTGGAAACGCTTTTCTAGGCCTAAGAACACTGGGGTTCTGGGCTACTCTAGCCACCTCATCTTCTGCTCATCCTCTCGCGCAGTCTAAAGAGAGCTGAGGTGAGAAATCGCAAACGTCGATCAATTGCTCAGAGATGAAAAGCGCCAGCACTGAAAGCTGTTGCTAGCCAGCACCCTTCCTTGGAAGCGCTTTTGTAGCCCGAAGAACACTGGGGCTCTGGGCTTCTCTAGCCACCTCATCTTCTGCTCATCCTCTCGCGCAGTCTAAAGAGAGCTGAGGTGACAAATTGCAAACGTCGAGCAATTGCTCAGAGAGGAAAAGTCCCAGCACTGAAAGCTATTGCTAGCCAGCACCCTTCCTTGGAAGCGCTTTCACAGGCGCAGCAACACTGGGGCTTTGCCCTTCTCTAGCCACCAAGCGTCACGGTCATTCTCTTTCCGTCTCGTAGACACGAGCTCAGAAATTGCAAACGTCCAGCAATTGCTCAGAGATGAAAAGTGCCAGCACTGAAAGCTGTTGCTAGCCAGCACCCTTCCTTGGAAGTGCTTTTGTAGGCCTAAGAACAGTGGGGCTCTGGGCTTCTCTAGCCACCTCATCTTCTGCTCATCCTCTCGCGCAGTCTAAAGAGAGCTCAGGTGAGAAATTGCAAACGTTGAGCAATTGCTCAGAGATGAAAAGTGCCAGCACTGAAAGCTGTTGCTAGCCAGCCCCCTTCCTTGGAAGCGCTTTTGTAGGCCTAAGAACACTGGGGCTCTGGGCTTCTCTAGCCACCTCATCTTCTGCTCATCCTCTCGCGCAGTCTAAAGAGAGCTCAGGTGAGAAATTGCAAACGTCGAGCAATTGCTCAGAGAGGAAAAGTGCCAGCACTGAAAGCTCTTGCTAGCCAGCACCCTTCCTTGGAAGCGCTTTCACAGGCGCAGCAACACTGCGACTTTGCGCATCTCTAGCCACCAAGCGTCACGGTCATTCTCTTTCCGTCTCGTAGACACGAGCTGAGAAATTGCAAACGTCGAGCAATTGCTCAGAGATGAAAAGCGCCAGCACTGAAAGCTGTTGCTAGCCAGCCCCCTTCCTTGGAAGCGCTTTTGTAGCCCTAAGAACACTGGGGCTCTGGGCTTCTCTAGCCACCTCATCTTCTGCTCATCCTCTCGCGCACTCTAAAGAGAGCTCAGGTGAGAAATTGCAAACGTCGAGCAATTGCTCAGAGAGGAAAAGTGCCAGCACTGAAAGCTGTTGCTAGCCAGCACCCTTCCTTGGAAGCGCTTTCACAGGCGCAGCAACACTGGGGCTTTGCCCTTCTCTAGCCACCAAGCGTCACGGTCATTCTCTTTCCGTCTCGTAGACACGAGCTCAGAAATTGCAAACGTCCAGCAATTGCTCAGAGATGAAAAGTGCCAGCACTGAAAGCTGTTGCTAGCCAGCCCCCTTCCTTGGAAGTGCTTTTGTAGGCCTAAGAACAGTGGGGCTCTGGGCTTCTCTAGCCACCTCATCTTCTGCTCATCCTCTCGCGCAGTCTAAAGAGAGCTCAGGTGACAAATTGCAAACGTCGAGCAATTGCTGAGAGAGGAAAAGTGCCAGCACTGAAAGCTGTTGCTAGCCAGCCCCCTTCCTTGGAAGCGCTTTTGTAGGCCTAAGAACACTGGGGCTCTGGGCTTCTCTAGCCACCTCATCTTCTGCTCATCCTCTCGCGCAGTCTAAAGAGAGCTCAGGTGAGAAATTGCAAACGTTGAGCAATTGCTCAGAGATGAGAAGTGCCAGCACTGAAAGCTGTTGCTAGCCAGCCCCCTTCCTTGGAAGCGCTTTTGTAGGCCTAAGAACACTGGGGCTCTGGGCTTCTCTAGCCACCTCATCTTCTGCTCATCCTCTCGCGCAGTCTAAAGAGAGCTCAGGTGAGAAATTGCAAACGTCGAGCAATTGCTCAGAGAGGAAAAGTGCCAGCACTGAAAGCTCTTGCTAGCCAGCACCCTTCCTTGGAAGCGCTTTCACAGGCGCAGCAACACTGCGACTTTGCGCATCTCTAGCCACCAAGCGTCACGGTCATTCTCTTTCCGTCTCGTAGACACGAGCTGAGAAATTGCAAACGTCGAGCAATTGCTCAGAGATGAAAAGCGCCAGCACTGAAAGCTGTTGCTAGCCAGCCCCCTTCCTTGGAAGCGCTTTTGTAGGCCAAAGAACACTGGGGCTCTGGGCTTCTCTAGCCACCTCATCTTCTGCTCATCCTCTCGCGCAGTCTAAAGAGAGCTCAGGTGAGAAATTGCAAACATCGAGCAATTGCTGAGAGAGGAAAAGTGCCAGCACTGAAAGCTCTTGCTAGCCAGCACCCTTCCTTGGAAGCGCTTTCACAGGCGCAGCAACACTGGGACTTTTCGCATCTCTAGCCACCAAGCGTCACGGTCATTCTTTTTCCGTCTCGTAGACACGAGCTGAGAAATTGCAAACGTCGAGCAATTGCTCAGAGATGAAAAGTGCCAGCACTGAAAGCTGTTGCTAGCCAGCCCCCTTCCTTGGAAGCGCTTTTGTAGCCCTAAGAACACTGGGGCTCTGGGCTTCTCTAGCCACCTCATCTTCTGCTCATCCTCTCGCGCACTCTAAAGAGAGCTCAGGTGAGAAATTGCAAACGTCGAGCAATTGCTCAGAGAGGAAAAGTGCCAGCACTGAAAGCTGTTGCTAGCCAGCACCCTTCCTTGGAAGCGCTTTCACAGGCGCAGCAACACTGGGACTTTGCGCATCTCTAGCCACCAAGCGTCACGGTCATTCTCTTTCCGTCTCGTAGACACGAGCTGAGAAATTGCAAACGTCGAGCAATTGCTCAGAGAGGAAAAGTGCCAGCACTGAAAGCTGTTGCTAGCCAGCACCCTTCCTTGGAAGCGCTTTGTAGGCCTAAGAACACTGGGGCTCTGGGCCTCTCTAGCCACCTCATCTTCTGCTCATCCTCTCGCGCAGTCTAAAGAGAGCTCAGGTGAGAAATTGCAAACGTCGAGCAATTGCTGAGAGAGGAAAAGTGCCAGCACTGAAAGCTCTTGCTAGCCAGCACCCTTCCTTGGAAGCGCTTTCACAGGCGCAGCAACACTGGGACTCTGGGCTTCTCTAGCCACCAAGCGTCACGGTCATTCTTTTTCCGTCTCGTAGACACGAGCTGAGAAATTGCAAACGTCGAGCAATTGCTCAGAGATGAAAAAGCGCCAGCACTGAAAGCTGTTGCTAGCCAGCACCCTTCCTTGGAAGTGCTTTTGTAGGCCTAAGAACAGTGGGGCTCTGGGCTTCTCTAGCCACCTCATCTTCTGCTCATCCTCTCGCGCAGTCTAAAGAGAGCTCAGGTGAGAAATTGCAAACGTCGAGCAATTGCTCAGAGATGAAAAGTGCCAGCACTGAAAGCTGTTGCTAGCCAGCACCCTTCCTTGGAAGCGCTTTTGTAGCCCTAAGAACACAAGGGCTCTGGGCTTCTCTAGCCACCTCATCTTCTGCTCATCCTCTCGCGCAGTCTAAAGAGAGCTCAGGTGAGAAATTGCAAACGTCGAGCAATTGCTCAGAGAGGAAAAGTGCCAGCACTGAAAGCTCTTGCTAGCCAGCACCCTTCCTTGGAAGCGCTTTCACAGGCGCAGCAACACTGCGACTTTGCGCATCTCTAGCCACCAAGCGTCACGGTCATTCTCTTTCCGTCTCGTAGACACGAGCTGAGAAATTGCAAACGTCGAGCAATTGCTCAGAGAGGAAAAGTGCCAGCACTGAAAGCTGTTGCTAGCCAGCCCCCTTCCTTGGAAGCGCTTTTGTAGGCCTAAGAACACTGGGGCTCTGGGCTTCTCTAGCCACCTCATCTTCTGCTCATCCTCTCGCGCAGTCTAAAGAGAGCTCAGGTGAGAAATTGCAAACATCGAGCAATTGCTGAGAGAGGAAAAGTGCCAGCACTGAAAGCTCTTGCTAGCCAGCACCCTTCCTTGGAAGCGCTTTCACAGGCGCAGCAACACTGCGACTTTGCGCATCTCTAGCCACCAAGCGTCACGGTCATTCTTTTTCCGTCTCGTAGAAACGAGCTGAGAAATTGCAAACGTCGAGCAATTGCTCAGAGATGAAAAGTGCCAGCACTGAAAGCTCTTGCTAGCCAGCACCCTTCCTTGGAAGCGCTTTTGTAGCCCTAAGAACACTGGGGCTCTGGGCTTCTCTAGCCACCTCATCTTCTGCTCATCCTCTCGCGCAGTCTAAAGAGAGCTCAGGTGAGAAATTGCAAACGTCGAGCAATTGCTCAGAGAGGAAAAGTGCCAGCACTGAAAGCTGTTGCTAGCCAGCACCCTTCCTTGGAAGCGCTTTCACAGGCGCAGCAACACTGGGACTTTTCGCATCTCTAGCCACCAAGCGTCACGGTCATTCTCTTTCCGTCTCGTAGACACGAGCTGAGAAATTGCAAACGTCGAGCAATTGCTCAGAGAGGAAAAGTGCCAGCACTGAAAGCTGTTGCTAGCCAGCACCCTTCCTTGGAAGCGCTTTGTAGGCCTAAGAACACTGGGGCTCTGGGCCTCTCTAGCCACCTCATCTTCTGCTCATCCTCTCGCGCAGTCTAAAGAGAGCTCAGGTGAGAAATTGCAAACGTCGAGCAATTGCTGAGAGAGGAAAAGTGCCAGCACTGAAAGCTCTTGCTAGCCAGCACCCTTCCTTGGAAGCGCTTTCACAGGCGCAGCAACACTGGGACTCTGGGCTTCTCTAGCCACCAAGCGTCACGGTCATTCTTTTTCCGTCTCGTAGACACGAGCTGAGAAATTGCAAACGTCGAGCAATTGCTCAGAGATGAAAAAGCGCCAGCACTGAAAGCTGTTGCTAGCCAGCACCCTTCCTTGGAAGTGCTTTTGTAGGCCTAAGAACAGTGGGGCTCTGGGCTTCTCTAGCCACCTCATCTTCTGCTCATCCTCTCGCGCAGTCTAAAGAGAGCTCAGGTGACAAATTGCAAACGTCGAGCAATTGCTCAGAGATGAAAAGTGCCAGCACTGAAAGCTGTTGCTAGCCAGCCCCCTTCCTTGGAAGCGCTTTTGTAGCCCTAAGAACACTGGGGCTCTGGGCTTCTCTAGCCATCTAAATTTCTGCTCATCCTCCCGCGCAGTCTAAAGAGAGCTCAGGTGAGAAATTGCAAACGTCGAGCAATTGTTCAGAGATGAAAAGTGCCAGCACTGAAAGCTGTTGCTAGCCAGCACCCTTCCTTGGAAGCGCTTTCACAGGTGCAGCAACACTGGGGCTTTGCGCTTGCCTACCCACCAAACGTCACGGTCATTCTTTTTCCGTCTCGTAGACACGAGCTGAGAAATTGCAAACGTCGAGCAATTGCTCAGAGATGAAAAGTGCCAGCACTGAAAGCTGTTGCTAGCCAGCCCCCTTCCTTGGAAGCGCTTTAGTAGGCCTAAGAACACTGGGGCTCTGGGCTTCTCTAGCCACCTCATCTTCTGCTCATCCTCTCGCGCACTCTAAAGAGAGCTCAGGTGAGAAATTGCAAACGTCGAGCAATTGCTCAGAGATGAAAAGTGCCAGCACTGAAAGCTCATGCTAGCCAGCCCCCTTCCTTGGAAGCGCTTTCACAGGCGCAGCAACACTGGGACTTTTCGCATCTCTAGCCACCAAGCGTCACGGTCATTCTCTTTCCGTCTCGTAGACACGAGCTGAGAAATTGCAAACGTCGAGCAATTGCTCAGAGATGAAAAGTGCCAGCACTGAAAGCTGTTACTAGCCAGCACCCTTCCTTGGAAGCGCTTTGTAGGCCTAAGAACACTGGGGCTCTGGGCCTCTCTAGCCACCTCATCTTCTGCTCATCCTCTCGCGCAGTCTAAAGAGAGCTCAGGTGAGAAATTGCAAACGTCGAGCAATTGCTCAGAGATGAGAAGTGCCAGCACTGAAAGATGTTGCTAGCCAGCACCCTTCCTCGGAAACGCTTTCACAGGCGCAGCAACACTGGGACTTTGCGCATCTCTAGCCACCAAACGTCACGGTCATTCTCTTTCCGTCTCGTAGACACGACATGAGAAATTGCAAACGTCGAGCAATTGCTCAGAGATGAAAAGTGCCAGCACTGAAAGCTGTTGCTAGCCAGCACCCTTCCTTGGAAGCGCTTTTGTAGGCCTAAACACTGGGGCTCTGGGCTTCTCTAGCCACCTCATCTTCTGCTCATCCTCTCGCGCACTCTAAAGAGAGCTCAGGTGAGAAACTGCAAACGTCGAGCAATTGCTCAGAGATGAAAAGTGCCAGCACTGAAAGCTGTTGCTAGCCAGCACCCTTCCTTGGAAGCGCTTTTGTAGCCCTAAGAACACTGGGGCTCTGGGCTTCTCTAGCCATCTAAATTTCTGCTCATCCTCTCGCGCAGTCTAAAGAGAGCTCAGGTGAGAAATTGCAAACGTCGAGCAATTGCTCAGAGATGAAAAGTGCCAGCACTGAAAGCTGTTGCTAGCCAGCACCCTTCCTTGGAAGCGCTTTCACAGGTGCAGCAACACTGGGGCTTTGCGCTTGCCTACCCACCAAACGTCACGGTCATTCTCTTTCCGTCTCGTAGACACGAGCTGAGAAATTGCAAACGTCGAGCAATTGCTCAGAGATGAAAAGTGCCAGCACTGAAAGCTGTTGCTAGCCAGCACCCTTCCTTGGAAGCGCTTTCACAGGCGCAGCAACACTGGGGCTTTGCGCTTCTCTAGCCACCAAACGTCACGGTCATTCTCTTTCCGTCTCGTAGACACGAGCTGAGAAATTGCAAACGTCGAGCTATTGCTCAGAGATGAAAAGTGCCAGCACTGAAAGCTGTTGCTAGCCAGCACCCTTCCTTGGAAGTGCTTTTGTAGCCCTAAGAACACTGGGGCTCTGGGCTTCTCTAGCCACCTCATCTTCTGCTCATCCTCTCGCGCAGTCTAAAGAGAGCTCAGGTGAGAAATTGCAAACGTCGAGCAATTGCTCAGAGATGAAAAGTGCCAGCACTGAAAGCTCATGCTAGCCAGCACCCTTCCTTGGCAGCGCTTTCACAGGCACAGCAACACTGGGACTCTGGGCTTCTCTAGCCACCAAGCGTCATGGTCATTCTCTTTCCGTCTCGTAGACACGAGCTGAGAAATTGCAAACGTCGAGCAATTGCTCAGAGATGAAAAGCGCCAGCACTGAAAGCTGTTGCTAGCCAGCCCCCTTCCTTCGAAGCGCTTTTGTAGCCCTAAGAACAGTGGGGCTCTGGGCTTCTCTAGCCACCTCATCTTCTGCTCATCCTCTCGCGCAGTCTAAAGAGAGCTCAGGTGAGAAATTGCAAACGTCGAGCAATTGCTCAGAGATGAAAAGTGCCAGCACTGAAAGCTGTTGCTAGCCAGCCCCCTTCCTTGGAAGCGCTTTTGTAGCCCTAAGAACAGTGGGGCTGTGGGCTTCTCTAGCCACCTCATCTTCTGCTCATCCTCTCGCGCAGTCTAAAGAGAGCTCAGGTGAGAAATTGCAAACGTCGAGCAATTGCTCAGAGAGGAAAAGTGCCAGCACTGAAAGCTCTTGCTAGCCAGCACCCTTCCTTGGAAGCGCTTTCACAGGCGCAGCAACACTGGGGCTTTGCGCTTGCCTACCCACCAAACGTCACGGTCATTCTCTTTCCGTCTCGTAGACACGAGCTGAGAAATTGCAAACGTCGAGCAATTGCTGAGAGATGAAAAGCGCCAGCACTGAAAGCTGTTGCTAGCCAGCCCCCTTCCTTCGAAGCGCTTTTGTAGCCCTAAGAACAGTGGGGCTCTGGGCTTCTCTAGCCACCTCATCTTCTGCTCATCCTCTCGCGCAGTCTAAAGAGAGCTCAGGTGAGAAATTGCAAACGTCGAGCAATTGCTCAGAGATGAGAAGTGCCAGCACTGAAAGCTGTTGCTAGCCAGCACCCTTCCTTGGAAGCGCTTTCACAGGCGCAGCAACACTGGGACTCTGGCCTTCTCTAGCCACCAAGCGTCACGGTCATTCTCTTTCCGTCTAGCAGACACGAGCTGAGAAATTGCAAACGTCGAGCAATTGCTCAGAGATGAAAAGTGCCAGCACTGAAAGCTGTTGCTAGCCAGCCCCCTTCCTTGGAAGCGCTTTAGTAGGCCTAAGAACACTGGGGCTCTGGGCTTCTCTAGCCACCTCATCTTCTGCTCATCCTCTCGCGCAGTCTAAAGAGAGCTCAGGTGAGAAATTGCAAACGTCGAGCAATTGCTCAGAGATGAAAAGTGCCAGCACTGAAAGCTCATGCTAGCCAGCACCCTTCCTTGGAAGCGCTTTCACAGGCGCAGCAACACTGGGACTTTTCGCATCTCTAGCCACCAAGCGTCACGGTCATTCTCTTTCCGTCTCGTAGACACGAGCTGAGAAATTGCAAACGTCGAGCAATTGCTCAGAGATGAAAAGTGCCAGCACTGAAAGCTGTTACTAGCCAGCACCCTTCCTTGGAAGCGCTTTGTAGGCCTAAGAACACTGGGGCTCTGGGCCTCTCTAGCCACCTCATCTTCTGCTCATCCTCTCGCGCAGTCTAAAGAGAGCTCAGGTGAGAAATTGCAAACGTCGAGCAATTGCTCAGAGATGAGAAGTGCCAGCACTGAAAGATGTTGCTAGCCAGCACCCTTCCTCGGAAACGCTTTCACAGGCGCAGCAACACTGCGACTTTGCGCATCTCTAGCCACCAAACGTCACGGTCATTCTCTTTCCGTCTCGTAGACACGACATGAGAAATTGCAAACGTCGAGCAATTGCTCAGAGAGGAAAAGTGCCAGCACTGAAAGCTGTTGCTAGCCAGCACCCTTCCTTGGAAGCGCTTTTGTAGGCCTAAACACTGGGGCTCTGGGCTTCTCTAGCCACCTCATCTTCTGCTCATCCTCTCGCGCAGTCTAAAGAGAGCTCAGGTGAGAAACTGCAAACGTCGAGCAATTGCTCAGAGATGAAAAGTGCCAGCACTGAAAGCTGTTGCTAGCCAGCACCCTTCCTTGGAAGCGCTTTTGTAGCCCTAAGAACACTGGGGCTCTGGGCTTCTCTAGCCACCTCATCTTCTGCTCATCCTCTCGCGCACTCTAAAGAGAGCTCAGGTGAGAAATTGCAAACGTCGAGCAATTGCTCAGAGATGAAAAGTGCCAGCACTGAAAGCTGTTGCTAGCCAGCACCCTTCCTTGGCAGCGCTTTCACAGGCGCAGCAACACTGGGACTTTGCGCTTCTCTAGCCACCAAACGTCACGGTCATTCTCTTTCCGTCTCGTAGACACGAGCTGAGAAATTGCAAACGTCGAGCTATTGCTCAGAGATGAAAAGTGCCAGCACTGAAAGCTGTTGCTAGCCAGCACCCTTCCTTGGAAGTGCTTTTGTAGCCCTAAGAACACTGGGGCTCTGGGCTTCTCTAGCCACCTCATCTTCTGCTCATCCTCTCGCGCAGTCTAAAGAGAGCTCAGGTGAGAAATTGCAAACGTCGAGCAATTGCTCAGAGATGAAAAGTGCCAGCACTGAAAGCTCATGCTAGCCAGCACCCTTCCTTGGCAGCGCTTTCACAGGCACAGCAACACTGGGACTCTGGGCTTCTCTAGCCACCAAACGTCATGGTCATTCTCTTTCCGTCTCGTAGACACGAGCTGAGAAATTGCAAACGTCGAGCAATTGCTCAGAGATGAAAAGCGCCAGCACTGAAAGCTGTTGCTAGCCAGCCCCCTTCCTTCGAAGCGCTTTTGTAGCCCTAAGAACAGTGGGGCTCTGGGCTTCTCTAGCCACCTCATCTTCTGCTCATCCTCTCGCGCAGTCTAAAGAGAGCTCAGGTGAGAAATTGCAAACGTCGAGCAATTGCTCAGAGAGGAAAAGTGCCAGCACTGAAAGCTCTTGCTAGCCAGCACCCTTCCTTGGAAGCGCTTTCACAGGCGCAGCAACACTGGGGCTTTGCGCTTGCCTACCCACCAAACGTCACGGTCATTCTCTTTCCGTCTCGTAGACACGAGCTGAGAAATTGCAAACGTCGAGCAATTGCTGAGAGATGAAAAGCGCCAGCACTGAAAGCTGTTGCTAGCCAGCCCCCTTCCTTCGAAGCGCTTTTTTAGGCCTAAGAACAGTGGGGCTCTGGGCTTCTCTAGCCACCTCATCTTCTGCTCATCCTCTCGCGCAGTCTAAAGAGAGCTCAGGTGACAAATTGCAAACGTCGAGCAATTGCTCAGAGATGAAAAGTGCCAGCACTGAAAGCTGTTGCTAGCCAGCACCCTTCCTTGGAAGCGCTTTCACAGGCGCAGCAACACTGGGACTCTGGCCTTCTCTAGCCACCAAGCGTCACGGTCATTCTCTTTCCGTCTAGCAGACACGAGCTGAGAAATTGCAAACGTCGAGCAATTGCTCAGAGATGAAAAGCGCCAGCACTGAAAGCTGTTGCTAGCCAGCACCCTACCTTGGAAGCGCTTTTGTAGGCCTAAGAACAGTGGGGCTCTGGGCTTCTCTAGCCACCTCATCTTCTGCTCATCTTCTCGCGCAGTCTAAAGAGAGCTCAGGTGAGAAATTGCAAACGTCGAGCAATTGCTCAGAGATGAAAAGTGCCAGCACTGAAAGCTGTTGCTAGCCAGCACCCTTCCTTGGAAGCACTTTTGTAGCCCTAAGAACACTGGGGCTCTGGGCTTCTCTAGCCACCTCATCTTCTGCTCATCCTCTCGCGCAGTCTAAAGAGAGCTTAGGTGAGAAATTGCAAACGTCGAGCAATTGCTCAGAGATGAAAAGTGCCAGCACTGAAAGCTGTTGCTAGCCAGCACCCTTCCTTGGAAGCGCTTTCACACGCGCAGCAACACTGCGACTTTGCGCATCTCTACCCACCAAACATCACGGTCATTCTCTTTCCGTCTCGTAGACACGAGCTGAGAAATTGCAAACGTCGAGCAATTGCTCAGAGATGAAAAGTGGCAGCACTGAAAGCTGTTGCTAGCCAGCCCCCTTCCTTGGAAGCGCTTTTGTAGCCCTAAGAACAGTGGGGCTCTGGGCTTCTCTAGCCACCTCATCTTCTGCTCATCCTCTCGCGCAGTCTAAAGAGAGCTCAGGTGAGAAATTGCAAACGTCAAGCAATTGCTCAGAGATGAAAAGTGCCAGCACTGAAAGCTCTTGCTAGCCAGCACCCTTCCTTGGAAGTGCTTTCACAGGCGCAGCAACACTGCAACTTTGCGCTTCTCTAGCCACCAAACGTCACGGTCATTCTCTTTCCGTCTCGTAGACACGAGCTGAGAAATTACAAACGTCGAGCAATTGCTCAGAGATGAAAAGTGCCAGCACTGAAAGCTGTTGCTAGCCAGCACCCTTCCTTGGAAGCGCTTTTGTAGCCCTAAGAACACTGGGGCTCTGGGCTTCTCTAGCCACCAAACGTCACGGTCATTCTTTTTCCGTCTCGTAGACACGAGCTGAGAAATTGCAAACGTCGAGCAATTGCTCAGAGATGAAAAGTGCCAGCACTGAAAGCTGTTGCTAGCCAGCCCCCTTCCTTGGAAGCGCTTTTGTAGCCCTAAGAACACTGGGGCTCTGGGCTTCTCTAGCCACCTCATCTTCTGCTCATCCTCTCGCGCAGTCTAAAGAGAGCTCAGGTGAGAAATTGCAAACGTCGAGCAATTGCTCAGAGATGAAAAGTGCCAGCACTGAAAGCTCATGCTAGCCAGCACCCTTCCTTGGAAGCGCTTTCACAGGCGCAGCAACACTGGGACTTTTCGCATCTCTAGCCACCAAGCGTCACGGTCATTCTCTTTCCGTCTCGTAGACACGAGCTGAGAAGTTGCAAACGTCCAGCAATTGCTCAGAGAGGAAAAGTGCCAGCACTGAAAGCTGTTGCTAACCAGCACCCTTCCTTGGAAGCGCTTTTGTAGCCCTAAGAACACTGGGGCTCTGGGCTTCTCTAGCCACCTCATCTTCTGCTCATCATCTCGCGCAGTCTAAAGAGAGCTCAGGTGAGAAATTGCAAACGTCGAGCAATTGCTCAGAGATGAAAAGTGCCAGCACTGAAAGCTGTTGCTAGCCAGCCCCCTTCCTTGGAAGCGCTTTTGTAGGCCTAAGACCACTGGGGCTCTGGGCTTCTCTAGCCACCTCATCTTCTGCTCATCCTCTCGCGCAGTCTAAAGAGAGCTCAGGTGAGAAATTGCAAACGTCCAGCAATTGCTCAGAGAGGAAAAGTGCCAGCACTGAAAGCTCATGCTAGCCAGCACCCTTCCTTGGAAGCGCTTTCACAGGCGCAGCAACACTGGGACTTTTCGCATCTCTAGCCACCAAGCGTCACGGTCATTCTCTTTCCGTCTCGTAGACACGAGCTGAGAAATTGCAAACGTCGAGCAATTGCTCAGAGATGAAAAGTGCCAGCACTGAAAGCTGTTGCTAGCCAGCACCCTTCCTTGGAAGCGCTTTGTAGGCCTAAGAACACTGGGGCTCTGGGCTTCTCTAGCCACCTCATCTTCTGCTCATCCTCTCGCGCAGTCTAAAGAGAGCTCAGGTGAGAAATTGCAAACGTCGAGCAATTGCTCAGAGATGAAAAGTGCCAGCACTGAAAGCTGTTGCTAGCCAGCACCCTTCCTTGGAAGCGCTTTGTAGGCCTAAGAACACTGGGGCTCTGGGCCTCTCTAGCCACCTCATCTTCTGCTCATCCTCTCGCGCAGTCTAAAGAGAGCTCAGGTGAGAAATTGCAAACGTCGAGCAATTGCTCAGAGATGAGAAGTGCCAGCACTGAAAGATGTTGCTAGCCAGCACCCTTCCTCGGAAACGCTTTCACAGGCGCAGCAACACTGGGACTTTGCGCATCTCTAGCCACCAAACGTCACGGTCATTCTCTTTCCGTCTCGTAGACACGAGTTGAGAAATTGCAAACGTCGAGCAATTGCTCAGAGATGAAAAGTGCCAGCACTGAAAGCTGTTGCTAGCCAGCACCCTTCTTTGGAAGCGCTTTCACAGGCGCAGCAACACTGGGGCTTTGCGCTTCTCTAGCCACCAAACGTCACGGTCATTCTCTTTCCGTCTCGTAGACACGAGCTGAGAAATTGCAAACGTCGAGCTATTGCTCAGAGATGAAAAGTGCCAGCACTGAAAGCTGTTGCTAGCCAGCACCCTTCCTTGGAAGTGCTTCTTTAGCCCTTAGAACACTGGGGCTCTCGGCTTCTCTAGCCACCTCATCTTCTGCTCATCCTCTCGCGCAGTCTAAAGAGAGCTCAGGTGAGAAATTGCAAACGTCGAGCAATTGCTCAGAGATGAAAAGTGCCAGCACTGAAAGCTCATGCTAGCCAGCACCCTTCCTTGGCAGCGCTTTTGTAGGCCTAAGAACACTGGGGCTCTGGGCTTCTCTAGCCACCTCATCTTCTGCTCATCCTCTCGCGCAGTCTAAAGAGAGCTCAGGTGACAAATTGCAAACGTCGAGGAATTGCTCAGAGATGAAAAGTGCCAGCACTGAAAGCTGTTGCTGGCCAGCACCCTTCCTTGGAAGCGCTTTCACAGGCGCAGCAACACTGGGACTCTGGGCTTCTCTAGCCACCAAGCGTCACGGTCATTCTCTTTCCGTCTAGTAGACACGAGCTGAGAAATTGCAAACGTCGAGCAATTGCTGAGAGATGAAAAGCGCCAGCACTGAAAGCTGTTGCTAGCCAGCCCCCTTCCTTGGAAGCGCTTTTGTAGGCCTAAGAATACTGGGGCTCTGGGCTTCTCTAGCCACCTCATCTTCTGCTCATCCTCTCGCGCAGTCTAAAGAGAGCTCAGGTGAGAAATTGCAAACGTCGAGCAATTGCTCAGAGATGAAAAGTGCCAGCACTGAAAGCTGTTGCTAGCCAGCCCCCTTCCTTGGAAGCGCTTTTGTAGGCCTAAGAACACTGGGGCTCTGGGCTTCTCTAGCCACCTCCTCTTCTGCTCATCCTCTCGCGCAGTCTAAAGAGAGCTCAGGTGAGAAATTGCAAACGTCGAGCAATTGCTCAGAGATGAAAAGTGCCAGCACTGAAAGCTGTTGCTAGCCAGCACCCTTCCTTGGAAGCGCTTTCACAGGCGCAGCAACACTGGGGCTTTGCGCCTGCCTACCCACCAAACGTCACGGTCATTCTCTTTCCGTCTCGTAGACACGAGCTGAGAAATTGCAAACGTCGAGCAATTGCTGAGAGATGAAAAGCGCCAGCACTGAAAGCTGTTGCTAGCCAGCCCCCTTCCTTCGAAGCGCTTTTGTAGCCCTAAGAACAGTGGGGCTCTGGGCTTCTCTAGCCACCTCATCTTCTGCTCATCCTCTCGCGCAGTCTAAAGAGAGCTCAGGTGAGAAATTGCAAACGTCCAGCAATTGCTCAGAGATGAAAAGTGCCAGCACTGACAGCTGTTGCTAGCCAGCACCCTTCCTTGGAAGCGCTTTCACAGGCGCAGCAACACTGGGACTCTGGGCTTCTCTAGCCACCAAGCGTCACGGTCATTCTCTTTCCGTCTCGTAGACACGAGCTGAGAAATTGCAAACGTCGAGCAATTGCTCAGAGATGAAAAGTGCCAGCACTGAAAGCTGTTGCTAGCCAGCCCCCTTCCTTGGAAGCGCTTTTGTAGCCCTAAGAACAGTGGGGCTCTGGGCTTCTCTAGCCACCTCATCTTCTGCTCATCCTCTCGCGCAGTCTAAAGAGAGCTCAGGTGACAAATTGCAAACGTCGAGCAATTGCTCAGAGAGGAAAAGTGCCAGCACTGAAAGCTGTTGCTAGCCAGCACCCTTCCTTGGAAGCGCTTTCACACGCGCAGCAACACTGCGACTTTGCGCTTCTCTAGCCACCAAACGTCACGGTCATTCTCTTTCCGTCTCGTAGACACGAGCTGAGAAATTGCAAACGTCGAGCAATTGCTCAGAGATGAAAAGTGCCAGCACTGAAAGCTGTTGCTAGCCAGCACCCTTCCTTGGAAGTGCTTCTTTAGCCCTTAGAACACTGCGGCTCTGGGCTTCTCTAGCCACCTCATCTTCTGCTCATCCTCTCGCGCAGTCTAAAGAGAGCTTAGGTGACAAATTGCAAAAGTCGAGCAATTGCTCAGAGATGAAAAGTGCCAGCACTGAAAGCTGTTGCTAGCCAGCACCCTTCCTTGGAAGCGCTTTTGTAGGCCTAAGAACACTGGGGCTCTGGGCTTCTCTAGCCACCAAGCGTCACGGTCATTCTTTTTCCGTCTCGTAGACACGAGCTGAGAAATTGCAAACGTCGAGCAATTGCTCAGAGATGAAAAGTGCCAGCACTGAAAGCTGTTGCTAGCCAGCCCCCTTCCTTGGAAGCGCTTTTGTAGGCCTAAGAACACTGGGGCTCTGGCCTTCTCTAGCCACCTCATCTTCTGCTCATCCTCTCGCGCAGTCTAAAGAGAGCTCAGGTGAGAAATTGCAAACGTCGAGCAATTGCTCAGAGATGAAAAGTGCCAGCACTGAAAGCTGTTGCTAGCCAGCACCCTTCCTTGGAAGCGCTTTCACAGGCACAGCAACACTGGGACTTTTCGCATCTCTAGCCACCAAGCGTCACGGTCATTCTTTTTCCGTCTCGTAGACACGAGCTGAGAAATTGCAAACGTCGAGCAATTGCTCAGAGATGAAAAGTGCCAGCACTGAAAGCTGTTGCTAACCAGCACCCTTCATTGGAAGCGCTTTTGTAGCCCTAAGAACACTGGGGCTCTGGGCTTCTCTAGCCACCTCATCTTCTGCTCATCCTCTCGCGCAGTCTAAAGAGAGCTCAGGTGAGAAATTGCAAACGTCCAGCAATTGCTCAGAGATGAAAAGTGCCAGCACTGAAAGCTGTTGCTAGCCAGCACCCTTCCTTGGAAGCGCTTTCACAGGCGCAGCAACACTTGGGCTTTGCACTTCTCTACCCACCAAACGTCACGGTCATTCTCCTTCCGTCTCGTAGACACGAGCTGAGAAATTGCAAACGTCGAGCAATTGCTCAGAGATGAAAAGTGCCAGCACTGAAAGCTGTTGCTAGCCAGCACCCTTCCTTGGAAGCGCTTTTGTAGCCCTAAGAACACTGGGGCTCTGGGCTTCTCCAGCCACCTCATCTTCTGCTCATCCTCTCGCGCAGTCTAAAGAGAGCTCAGGTGAAAAATTGCAAACGTCGAGCAATTGCTCAGAGAGGAAAAGTGCCAGCACTGACAGCTCATGCTAGCCAGCACCCTTCCTTGGAAGCGCTTTTACGGGCGCAGCAACACTGGGGATTTGCGCTTCTCTAGCCACCAAGCGTCACGATCATTCTCTTTCCATCTCGTAGACACGAGCTGAGAAATTGCAAACGTCCAGCAATTGCTCAGAGAGGAAAAGTGCCAGCACTGAAAGCTGTTGCTAGCCAGCACCCTTCCTTGGAAGCCCTTTCACAGGCGCAGCAACACTGCGACTTTGCACTTCTCTACCCACCAAACGTCATGGTCATTCTCTTTCCGTCTCGTAGACACGAGCTGAGAAATTGCAAACGTCGAGCAATTGCTCAGAGATGAAAAGTGGCAGCACTGAAAGCTGTTGCTAGCCAGCACCCTTCCTTGGAAGCGCTTTTGTAGGCCTAAGAACACTGGGGCTCTGGGCTTCTCTAGCCACCTCATCTTCTGCTCATCCTCTCGCGCACTCTAAAGAGAGCTGATGTGAGAAATTGCAAACGTCGATCAATTGCTCAGAGATGAAAAGTGCCAGCACTGAAAGCTGTTGCTAGCCAGCCCCCTTCCTTGGAAGCGCTTTTGTAGCCCTAAGAACACAAGGGCTCTGGGCTTCTCTAGCCACCTCATCTTCTGCTCATCCTCTCGCGCAGTCTAAAGAGAGCTCAGGTGAGAAATTGCAAACGTCGAGCAATTGCTCAGAGAGGAAAAGTGCCAGCACTGAAAGCTATTGCTAGCCAGCACCCTTCCTTGGAAGCGCTTTCACAGTCGCAGTAACACTGGGGCTTTGCCCTTCTCTAGCCACCAAGCGTCACGGTCATTCTCTTTCCTTCTCGTAAACACGAGCTGAGAAATTGCAAACGTCGAGCAATTGCTCAGAGATGAAAAGCGCCAGCACTGAAAGCTGTTGCTAGCCAGCACCCTTCATTGGAAACGCTTTTGTAGCCCTAAGAACAGTGGTGTTCTGGGCTTCTCTAGCCACCTCATCTTCTGCTCATCCTCTCGCGCAGTCTAAAGAGAGCTCAGGTGAGAAATTGCAAATGTCGAGCAATTTCTCAGAGAGGAAAAGTGCCAGCACTGAAAGCTGTTGCTAGCCAGCCCCCTTCCTTGGAAGCGCTTTTGTAGCCCTAAGAACACTGGGGCTCTGGGCTTCTCTAGCCACCTCATCTTCTGCTCATCCTCTCGCGCAGTCTAAAGAGAGCTCAGGTGAGAAATTGCAAACGTCGAGCAATTGCTGAGAGAGGAAAAGTGCCAGCACTGAAAGCTGTTGCTAGCCAGCACCCTTCCTTGGAAGTGCTTTCACAGGCGCAGCAACACTGCGACTTTGCGCATCCCTAGCCACCAAACGTCACGGTCCTTCTCTTTCCGTCTCGTAGACACGAGCTGAGAAATTGCAAACGTCGAGCAATTGCTCAGAGATGAAAAGTGCCAGCACTGAAAGCTCTTGATAGCCAGCACCCTTCCTTGGAAGTGCTTCTGTAGCCCTTAGAACACTGGGGCTCTGGGCTTCTCTAGCCACCAAGCATCACGGTCATTCTTTTTCCGTCTCGTAGACACGAGCTGAGAAATTGCAAACGTCGAGCAATTGCTCAGAGATGAAAAGTGCCAGCACTGAAAGCTGTTGCTAGCCAGCACCCTTCCTTGGAAGCGCTTTTGTAGCCCTAAGAACACTGGGGCTCTGGGCTTCTCTAGCCACCTCATCTTCTGCTCATCCTCTCGCGCAGTCTAAAGAGAGCTCAGGTGAGAAATTGCAAACGTCGAGCAATTGCTCAGAGAGGAAAAGTGCCAGCACTGAAAGCTGTTGCTAGCCAGCACCCTTCCTTGGAAGCGCTTTCACAGGCGCAGCAACACTGGGGCTTTTCGCATCTCTAGCCACCAAGCGTCACGGTCATTCTCTTTCCGTCTCATAGACACGAGCTGAGAAATTGCAAACGTCGAGCAATTGCTCAGAGATGAAAAGTGCCAGCACTGAAAGCTGTTGCTAGCCAACCCCCTTCCTTGGAAGCGCTTTTGTAGCCCTAAGAACACTGGGGCTCTGGGCTTCTCAAGCCACCTCATCTTCTGCTCATCCTCTCGCGCAGTCTAAAGAGAGCTCAGGTGACAAATTGCAAACGTCGAGCAATTGCTCAGAGAGGAAAAGTGCCAGCACTGAAAGCTCTTGCTAGCCAGCACCCTTCCTTGGAAGCGCTTTCACAGGCGCAGCAACACTGGGACTTTGCGCATCTCTAGCCACCAAGCGTCACGGTCATTCTCTTTCCGTCTCGTAGACACGAGCTGAGAAATTGCAAACGTCGAGCAATTGCTGAGAGATGAAAAGTGCCAGCACTGAAAGCTGTTGCTAGCCAGCACCCTTCCTTGGAAGCGCTTTCACAGGCGCAGCAACACTGCGACTTTGCACTTCTCTACCCACCAAACGTCATGGTCATTCTCTTTCCGTCTCGTAGACACGAGCTGAGAAATTGCAAACGTCGAGCAATTGCTCAGAGATGAGAAGTGCCAGCACTGAAAGCTGTTGCTAGCCAGCACCCTTCCTTGGAAGCGCTTTTGTAGCCCTAAGAACACTGGGGCTCTGGGCCTCTCTAGCCACCTCATCTTCTGCTCATCCTCTCGCGCACTCTAAAGAGAGCTGAGGTGAGAAATCGCAAACGTCGATCAATTGCTCAGAGATGAAAAGTGCCAGCACTGAAAGCTGTTGCTAGCCAGCACCCTTCCTTGGAAGCGCTTTTGTAGCCCTAAGACCACTGGGGCTCTGGGCTTCTCTAGCCACCTCATCTTCTGCTCATCCTCTCGCGCAGTCTAAAGAGAGCTCAGGTGAGAAATTGCAAACGTCGAGCAATTGCTCAGAGATGAAAAGTGCCAGCACTGAAAGCTGTTGCTAGCCAGCACCCTTCCTTGGAAGCGCTTTCACACGCGCAGCAACACTGCGACTTTGCGCATCTCTACCCACCAAACGTCACGGTCATTCTCTTTCCGTCTCGTAGACACGAGCTGAGAAATTGCAAACGTCGAGCAATTTCTCACAGAGGAAAAGTGGCAGCACTGAAAGCTGTTGCTAGCCAGCACCCTTCCTTGGAAGCGCTTTTGTAGCCCTAAGAACACTGGGGCTCTGGGCTTCTCTAGCCACCTCATCTTCTGCTCATCCTCTCGCGCAGTCTAAAGAGAGCTCAGGTGAGAAATTGCAAACGTCGAGCAATTGCTCAGAGAGGAAAAGTGCCAACACTGAAAGCTGTTGCTAGCCAGCACCCTTCCTTGGAAGTGCTTTCACAGGCGCAGCAACACTGCGACTTTGCGCATCCCTAGCCACCAAACGTCACGGTCATTCTCTTTCCGTCTCGTAGACACGAGCTGAGAAATTGCAAACGTCGAGCAATTGCTCAGAGATGAAAAGTGCCAGCACTGAAAGCTCTTGATAGCCAGCACCCTTCCTTGGAAGTGCTTCTGTAGCCCTTAGAACACTGCGGCTCTGGGCTTCTCTAGCCACCTCATCTTCTGCTCACCCTCTCGCGCAGTCTAAAGAGAGCTCAGGTGAGAAATTGCAAACGTCGAGCAATTGCTCAGAGATGAAAAGTGCCAGCACTGAAAGCTGTTGCTAGCCAGCCCCCTTCCTTGGAAGCGCTTTTGTAGCCCTAAGAACACTGGGGCTCTGGGCTTCTCTAGCCACCTCATCTTCTGCTCATCCTCTCGCGCAGTCTAAAGAGAGCTCAGGTGACAAATTGCAAACGTTGAGCAATTGCTCAGAGATGAAAAGTGCCAGCACTGAAAGCTCTTGCTAGCCAGCACCCTTCCTTGGAAGTGCTTTCACACGCGCAGCAACACTGGGACTTTGCGCATCTCTACCCACCAAACGTCATGGTCATTCTCTTTCCGTCTCGTAGACACGAGCTGAGAAATTGCAAACGTCGAGCAATTTCTCACAGAGGAAAAGTGCCCGCACTGAAAGCTGTTGCTAGCCAGCACCCTTCCTTGGAAGTGCTTTCACAGGCGCAGCAACACTGCGACATTGCGCTTCTATAGCCACCAAACGTCACGGTCATTCTCTTTCCGTCTCGTAGACACGAGCTGAGAAATTGCAAACGTCGAGCAATTGCTCAGAGATGAAAAGTGCCAGCACTGAAAGCTCTTGATAGCCAGCACCCTTCCTTGGAAGTGCTTCTGTAGCCCTTAGAACACTGCGGCTCTGGGCTTCTCTAGCCACCTAATCTTCTGCTCATCCTCTCGCGCAGTCTAAAGAGAGCTCAGGTGACAAATTGCAAACGTCGAGGAATTGCTCAGAGATGAAAAGTGCCAGCACTGAAAGCTGTTGCTAGCCAGCACCCTTCCTTGGAAGCGCTTTTGTAGCCCTAAGAACACTGGGGCTCTGGGCTTCTCTAGCCACCAAGCGTCACGGTCATTCTTTTTCCGTCTCGTAGACACGAGCTTAGAAATTGCAAACGTCGAGCAATTGCTCAGAGAGGAAAAGTGCCAGCACTGAAAGCTGTTGCTAGCCAGCACCCTTCCTTGGAAGCGCTTTTGTAGCCCTAAGAACACTGGGGCTCTGGGCTTCTCTAGCCACCTCCTCTTCTGCTCATCCTCTCGCGCAGTCTAAAGAGAGCTCAGGTGAGAAATTGCAAACATCGAGGAATTGCTCAGAGAGGAAAAGTGCCAGCACTGAAAGCTCATGCTAGCCAGCACCCTTCCTTGGAAGCGCTTTGTAGGCCTAAGAACACTGGGGCTCTGGGCTTCTCTAGCCACCTCATCTTCTGCTCATCCTCTCGCGCAGTCTAAAGAGAGCTCAGGTGAGAAATTGCAAACGTCGAGCAATTGCTCAGAGATGAAAAGTGCCAGCACTGACAGCTCATGCTAGCCAGCACCCTTCCTTGGAAGCGCTTTCACAGGCGCAGCAACACTGGGACTTTGCGCATCTCTAGCCACCAAGCGTCACGGTCATTCTTTTTCCGTCTCGTAGGCTAGAGCTGAGAAATTGCAAACGTCGAGCAATTGCTCAGAGAGGAAAAGTGCCAGCACTGAAAGCTGTTGCTAGCCAGCACCCTTCCTTGGAAGCGCTTTCACAGGCGCAGCAACACTGCGACTTTGCGCTTCTCTACCCACCAAACGTCATGGTCATTCTCTTTCCATCTCGTAGACACGAGCTGAGAAATTGCAAACGTCGAGCAATTGCTCAGAGATGAAAAGTGCCAGCACTGAAAGCTGTTGCTAGCCAGCCCCCTTCCTTGGAAGCGCTTTTGTAGCCCTAAGAACACTGGGGCTCTGGGCTTCTCTAGCCACCTCATCTTCTGCTCATCCTCTCGCGCAGTCTAAAGAGAGCTCAGGTGAGAAATCGCAAACGTCGATCAATTGCTCAGAGATGAAAAGTGCCAGCACTGAAAGCTGTTGCTAGCCAGCACCCTTCCTTGGAAGCGCTTTTGTAGCCCTTAGAACAGTGGGGCTCTGGGCTTCTCTAGCCACCTCATCTTCTGCTCATCCTCTCGCGCAGTCTAAAGAGAGCTCAGGTGAGCAATTGCAAACGTCGAGCAATTGCTCAGAGAGGAAAAGTGCCAGCACTGAAAGCTGTTGCTAGCCAGCACCCTTCCTTGGAAGCGCTTTCACAGGCGCAGCAACACTGGGGCTTTGCCCTTCTCTACCCACCAAACGTCACGGTCATTCTCTTTCCGTCTCGTAGACACGAGCTGAGAAATTGCAAACGTCGAGCAATTGCTCAGAGATGAAAAGTGCCAGCACTGAAAGCTGTTGCTAGGCAGCACCCTTCATTGGAAACGCTTTTGTAGCCCTAAGAACAGTGGGGTTCTGGGCTACTCTAGACACCTCATCTTCTGCTCATCCTCTCGCGCAGTCTAAAGAGAGCTCAGGTGAGAAATTGCAAATGTCGAGCAATTGCTCAGAGATGAAAAGTGCCAGCACTGAAAGCTGTTGCTAGCCAGCACCCTTCATTGGAAGCGCTTTTGTAGCCCTAAGAACACTGGGGCTCTGGCCTTCTCTAGCCACCTCATCTTCTGCTCATCCTCTCGCGCAGTCTAAAGAGAGCTCAGGTGAGAAATTGCAAACGTCGAGCAATTGCTCAGAGAGGAAAAGTGCCAGCACTGAAAGATGTTGCTAGCCAGCACCCTTCCTTGGAAGTGCTTTCACAGGCGCAGCAACACTGCGACTTTGCGCTTCTCTAGCCACCAAACGTCACGGTCATTCTCTTTCCGTCTCGTAGACACGAGCTGAGAAATTGCAAACGTCGAGCAATTGCTCAGAGATGAAAAGTGCCAGCACTGAAAGCTGTTGCTAGCCAGCACCCTTCCTTGGAAGTGCTTCTGTAGCCCTAAGAACACTGGGGCTCTGGGCTTCTCTAGCCACCTCATCTTCTGCTCATCCTCTCGCGCACTCTAAAGAGAGCTCAGGTGAGAAATTGCAAACGTCGAGCAATTGCTCAGAGATGAAAAGTGCCAGCACTGAAAGCTGTTGCTAGCCAGCCCCCTTCCTTGGAAGCGCTTTCACAGGCGCAGCAACACTGGGACTTTTCGCATCTCTAGCCACCAAGCGTCACGGTCATTCTCTTTCAGTCTCGTAGACACGAGCTGAGAAATTGCAAACGTCGAGCAATTGCTCAGAGATGAAAAGTGCCAGCACTGAAAGCTGTTGCTAGCCAGCACCCTTCCTTGGAAGCGCTTTGTAGGCCTAAGAACACTGGGGCTCTGGGCCTCTCTAGCCACCTCATCTTCTGCTCATCCTCTCGCGCAGTCTAAAGAGAGCTCAGGTGAGAAATTGCAAACGTCGAGCAATTGCTCAGAGATGAGAAGTGCCAGCACTGAAAGATGTTGCTAGCCAGCACCCTTCCTCGGAAACGCTTTCACAGGCGCAGCAACACTGGGACTTTGCGCATCTCTAGCCACCAAACGTCACGGTCATTCTCTTTCCGTCTCGTAGACACGAGCTGAGAAATTGCAAACGTCGAGCAATTGCTCAGAGATGAAAAGTGCCAGCACTGAAAGCTGTTGCTAGCCAGCACCCTTCCTTGGAAGCGCTTTTGTAGCCCTAAGAACACTGGGGCTCTGGCCTTCTCTAGCCACCTCATCTTCTGCTCATCCTCTCGCGCAGTCTAAAGAGAGCTCAGGTGAGAAACTGCAAACGTCGAGCAATTGCTCAGAGATGAAAAGTGCCAGCACTGAAAGCTGTTGCTAGCCAGCCCCCTTCCTTGGAAGCGCTTTTGTAGGCCTAAGACCACTGGGGCTCTGGGCTTCTCTAGCCACCTCCTCTTCTGCTCATCCTCTCGCGCAGTCTAAAGAGAGCTCAGGTGAGAAATTGCAAACGTCCAGCAATTGCTCAGAGAGGAAAAGTGCCAGCACTGAAAGCTGTTGCTAGCCAGCACCCTTCCTTCGAAGCGCTTTCACAGGCGCAGCAACACTGGGACTTTGCGCATCTCTAGCCACCAAGCGTCACGGTCATTCTCTTTCCGTCTCGTAGACACGAGCTGAGAAATTGCAAACGTCGAGCAATTGCTCAGAGATGAAAAGTGCCAGCACTGAAAGCTGTTGCTAGCCAGCACCCTTCCTTGGAAGCGCTTTGTAGGCCTAAGAACACTGGGGCTCTGGGCCTCTCTAGCCACCTCATCTTCTGCTCATCCTCTCGCGCAGTCTAAAGAGAGCTCAGGTGAGAAATTGCAAACGTCGAGCAATTGCTCAGAGATGAGAAGTGCCAGCACTGAAAGATGTTGCTAGCCAGCACCCTTCCTCGGAAACGCTTTCACAGGCGCAGCAACACTGGGACTTTGCGCATCTCTAGCCACCAAACGTCACGGTCATTCTCTTTCCGTCTCGTAGACACGAGTTGAGAAATTGCAAACGTCGAGCAATTGCTCAGAGATGAAAAGTGCCAGCACTGAAAGCTGTTGCTAGCCAGCACCCTTCTTTGGAAGCGCTTTCACAGGCGCAGCAACACTGGGGCTTTGCGCTTCTCTAGCCACCAAACGTCACGGTCATTCTCTTTCCGTCTCGTAGACACGAGCTGAGAAATTGCAAACGTCGAGCTATTGCTCAGAGATGAAAAGTGCCAGCACTGAAAGCTGTTGCTAGCCAGCACCCTTCCTTGGAAGTGCTTCTTTAGCCCTTAGAACACTGGGGCTCTCGGCTTCTCTAGCCACCTCATCTTCTGCTCATCCTCTCGCGCAGTCTAAAGAGAGCTCAGGTGAGAAATTGCAAATGTCGAGCAATTGCTCAGAGATGAAAAGTGCCAGCACTGAAAGCTCATGCTAGCCAGCACCCTTCCTTGGCAGCGCTTTTGTAGGCCTAAGAACACTGGGGCTCTGGGCTTCTCTAGCCACCTCATCTTCTGCTCATCCTCTCGCGCAGTCTAAAGAGAGCTCAGGTGACAAATTGCAAACGTCGAGGAATTGCTCAGAGAGGAAAAGTGCCAGCACTGAAAGCTGTTGCTGGCCAGCACCCTTCCTTGGAAGCGCTTTCACAGGCGCAGCAACACTGGGACTCTGGGCTTCTCTAGCCACCAAGCGTCACGGTCATTCTCTTTCCGTCTAGTAGACACGAGCTGAGAAATTGCAAACGTCGAGCAATTGCTGAGAGATGAAAAGCGCCAGCACTGAAAGCTGTTGCTAGCCAGCCCCCTTCCTTGGAAGCGCTTTTGTAGGCCTAAGAATACTGGGGCTCTGGGCTTCTCTAGCCACCTCATCTTCTGCTCATCCTCTCGCGCACTCTAAAGAGAGCTCAGGTGAGAAATTGCAAACGTCGAGCAATTGCTCAGAGATGAAAAGTGCCAGCACTGAAAGCTGTTGCTAGCCAGCACCCTTCCTTGGAAGCGCTTTCACAGGCGCAGCAACACTGGGACTCTGGGCTTCTCTAGCCACCAAGCGTCACGGTCATTCTCTTTCCGTCTCGTAGACACGAGCTGAGAAATTGCAAACGTCGAGCAATTGCTCAGAGATGAAAAGCGCCAGCACTGAAAGCTGTTGCTAGCCAGCACCCTTCCTTGGAAGCGCTTTTGTAGGCCTAAGAACACTGGGGCTCTGGGCTTCTGTAGCCACCTCATCTTCTGCTCATCCTCTCGCGCAGTCTAAAGAGAGCTCAGGTGAGAAATTGCAAACGTCGAGCAATTGCTCAGAGAGGAAAAGTGCCAGCACTGAAAGCTGTTGCTAGCCAGCACCCTTCCTTGGAAGCGCTTTCACACGCGCAGCAACACTGCGACTTTGCGCTTCTCTAGCCACCAAACGTCACGGTCATTCTCTTTCCGTCTCGTAGACACGAGCTGAGAAATTGCAAACGTCGAGCAATTGCTCAGAGATGAAAAGTGCCAGCACTGAAAGCTGTTGCTAGCCAGCACCCTTCCTTGGAAGTGCTTCTTTAGCCCTTAGAACACTGCGGCTCTGGGCTTCTCTAGCCACCTCATCTTCTGCTCATCCTCTCGCGCAGTCTAAAGAGAGCTTAGGTGACAAATTGCAAAAGTCGAGCAATTGCTCAGAGATGAAAAGTGCCAGCACTGAAAGCTGTTTCTAGCCAGCACCCTTCCTTGGAAGCGCTTTTGTAGCCCTAAGAACACTGGGGCTCTGGGCTTCTCTAGCCACCAAGCGTCACGGTCATTCTTTTTCCGTCTCGTAGACACGAGCTGAGAAATTGCAAACGTCGAGCAATTGCTCAGAGATGAAAAGTGCCAGCACTGAAAGCTGTTGCTAGCCAGCACCCTTCCTTGGAAGCGCTTTTGTAGCCCTAAGAACACTGGGGCTCTGGGCTTCTCTAGCCACCTCATCTTCTGCTCATCCTCTCGCGCAGTCTAAAGAGAGCTCAGGTGAGAAATTGCAAACGTCGAGCAATTGCTCAGAGATGAAAAGTGCCAGCACTGAAAGCTCTTGCTAGCCAGCACCCTTCCTTGGAAGCGCTTTTGTAGCCCTAAGAACACTGGGGCTCTGGGCTTCTCTAGCCACCTCATCTTCTGCTCATCCTCTCGCGCAGTCTAAAGAGAGCTCAGGTGAGAAATTGCAAACGTCGAGCAATTGCTCAGAGAGGAAAAGTGCCAACACTGAAAGCTGTTGCTAGCCAGCACCCTTCCTTGGAAGTGCTTTCACAGGCGCAGCAACACTGCGACATTGCGCTTCTATAGCCACCAAACGTCACGGTCATTCTCTTTCCGTCTCGTAGACACGAGCTGAGAAATTGCAAACGTCGAGCAATTGCTCAGAGATGAAAAGTGCCAGCACTGAAAGCTGTTGCTAGCCAGCACCCTTCCTTGGAAGTGCTTCTGTAGCCCTTAGACCACTGCGGCTCTGGGCTTCTCTAGCCACCTCATCTTCTGCTCACCCTCTCGCGCAGTCTAAAGAGAGCTCAGGTGAGAAATTGCAAACGTCGAGCAATTGCTCAGAGATGAAAAGTGCCAGCACTGAAAGCTGTTGCTAGCCAGCCCCCTTCCTTGGAAGCGCTTTTGTAGCCCTAAGAACACTGGGGCTCTGGGCTTCTCTAGCCACCTCATCTTCTGCTCATCCTCTCGCGCAGTCTAAAGAGAGCTCAGGTGAGAAATTGCAAACGTCGAGCAATTGCTCAGAGATGAAAAGTGCCAGCACTGAAAGCTGTTGCTAGCCAGCACCCTTCCTTGGAAGTGCTTTCACACGCGCAGCAACACTGCGACTTTGCGCATCTCTACCCACCAAACGTCATGGTCATTCTCTTTCCGTCTCGTAGACACGAGCTGAGAAATTGCAAACGTCGAGCAATTGCTCAGAGAGGAAAAGTGCCCGCACTGAAAGCTGTTGCTAGCCAGCCCCCTTCCTTGGAAGCGCTTTTGTAGCCCTAAGAACACTGGGGCTCTGGGCTTCTCTAGCCACCTCATCTTCTGCTCATCCTCTCGCGCAGTCTAAAGAGAGCTCAGGTGAGAAATTGCAAAGGTCGAGCAATTGCTCAGAGAGGAAAAGTGCCAACACTGAAAGCTGTTGCTAGCCAGCACCCTTCCTTGGAAGTGCTTTCACAGGCGCAGCAACACTGCGACATTGCGCTTCTATAGCCACCAAACGTCACGGTCATTCTCTTTCCGTCTCGTAGACACGAGCTGAGAAATTGCAAACGTCGAGCAATTGCTCAGAGATGAAACGTGCCAGCACTGAAAGCTCTTGATAGCCAGCACCCTTCCTTGGAAGTGCTTCTGTAGCCCTTAGAACACTGCGGCTCTGGGCTTCTCTAGCCACCTCATCTTCTGCTCACCCTCTCGCGCAGTCTAAAGAGAGCTCAGGTGAGAAATTGCAAACGTCGAGCAATTGCTCAGAGATGAAAAGTGCCAGCACTGAAAGCTGTTGCTAGCCAGCCCCCTTCCTTGGAAGCGCTTTTGTAGGCCTAAGAACACTGGGGCTCTGGGCTTCTCTAGCCACCTCATCTTCTGCTCACCCTCTCGCACAGTCTAAAGAGAGCTCAGGTGAGAAATTGCAAACGTCGAGCAATTGCTCAGAGATGAAAAGTGCCAGCACTGAAAGCTGTTGCTAGCCAGCACCCTTCCTTGGAAGTGCTTTCACACGCGCAGCAACACTGCGACTTTGCGCATCTCTAGCCACCAAACGTCATGGTCATTCTCTTTCCGTCTCGTAGACACGAGCTGAGAAATTGCAAACGTCGAGCAATTTCTCACAGAGGAAAAGTGCCCGCACTGAAAGCTGTTGCTAGCCAGCCCCCTTCCTTGGAAGCGCTTTTGTAGCCCTAAGAACACTGGGGCTCTGGGCTTCTCTAGCCACCTCATCTTCTGCTCATCCTCTCGCGCAGTCTAAAGAGAGCTCAGGTGAGAAATTGCAAAGGTCGAGCAATTGCTCAGAGAGGAAAAGTGCCAACACTGAAAGCTGTTGCTAGCCAGCACCCTTCCTTGGAAGTGCTTTCACAGGCGCAGCAACACTGCGACATTGCGCTTCTATAGCCACCAAACGTCACGGTCATTCTCTTTCCGTCTCGTAGACACGAGCTGAGAAATTGCAAACGTCGAGCAATTGCTCAGAGATGAAAAGTGCCAGCACTGAAAGCTCTTGATAGCCAGCACCCTTCCTTGGAAGTGCTTCTGTAGCCCTTAGAACACTGCGGCTCTGGGCTTCTCTAGCCACCTCATCTTCTGCTCATCCTCTCGCGCAGTCTAAAGAGAGCTCAGGTGACAAATTGCAAACGTCGAGCAATTGCTCAGAGATGAAAAGTGCCAGCACTGAAAGATGTTGCTAGCCAGCAGCCTTCCTTGGAAGCGCTTTTGTAGCCCTAAGAACACTGGGGCTCTGGGCTTCTCTAGCCACCAAGCGTCACGGTCATTCTTTTTCCGTCTCGTAGACACGAGCTGAGAAATTGCAAACGTCGAGCAATTGCTCAGAGAGGAAAAGTGCCAGCACTGAAAGCTGTTGCTAGCCAGCACCCTTCCTTGGAAGCGCTTTTGTAGGCCTAAGAACACTGGGGCTCTGGGCTTCTCTAGCCACCTCCTCTTCTGCTCATCATCTCGCGCAGTCTAAAGAGAGCTCAGGTGAGAAATTGCAAACGTCGAGGAATTGCTCAGAGAGGAAAAGTGCCAGCACTGAAAGCTCATGCTAGCCAGCCCCCTTCCTTGGAAGCGCTTTGTAGGCCTAAGAACACTGGGGCTCTGGGCTTCTCTAGCCACCTCATCTTCTGCTCATCCTCTCGCGCAGTCTAAAGAGAGCTCAGGTGAGAAATTGCAAACGTCGAGCAATTGCTCAGAGATGAAAAGTGCCAGCACTGACAGCTCATGCTAGCCAGCACCCTTCCTTGGAAGCGCTTTCACAGGCGCAGCAACACTGGGACTTTGCGCATCTCTAGCCACCAAGCGTCACGGTCATTCTTTTTCCGTCTCGTAGGCTAGAGCTGAGAAATTGCAAACGTCGAGCAATTGCTCAGAGAGGAAAAGTGCCAGCACTGAAAGCTGTTGCTAGCCAGCACCCTTCCTTGGAAGCGCTTTCACAGGCGCAGCAACACTGCGACTTTGCGCTTCTCTACCCACCAAACGTCATGGTCATTCTCTTTCCATCTCGTAGACACGAGCTGAGAAATTGCAAACGTCGAGCAATTGCTCAGAGATGAAAAGTGCCAGCACTGAAAGCTGTTGCTAGCCAGCCCCCTTCCTTGGAAGCGCTTTTGTAGCCCTAAGAACAGTGGGGCTCTGGGCTTCTCTAGCCACCTCATCTTCTGCTCATCCTCTCGCGCAGTCTAAAGAGAGCTGAGGTGAGAAATCGCAAACGTCGAGCAATTGCTCCGAGATGAAAAGTGCCAGCACTGAAAGCTGTTGCTAGCCAGCACCCTTCCTTGGAAGCGCTTTTGTAGCCCTTAGAACAGTGGGGCTCTGGGCTTCTCTAGCCACCTCATCTTCTGCTCATCCTCTCGCGCAGTCTAAAGAGAGCTCAGGTGAGAAATTGCAAACGTCGAGCAATTGCTCAGAGAGGAAAAGTGCCAGCACTGAAAGCTCTTGCTAGCCAGCACCCTTCCTTGGAAGCGCTTTCACAGTCGCAGCAACACTGGGACTTTGCCCTTCTCTAGCCACCAAGCGTCACGGTCATTCTCTTTCCGTCTCGTAGACACGAGCTGAGAAATTGCAAACGTCGAGCAATTGCTCAGAGATGAAAAGCGCCAGCACTGAAAGCTGTTGCTAGGCAGCACCCTTCATTGGAAACGCTTTTGTAGCCCTAAGAACAGTGGGGCTCTGGGCTACTCTAGACACCTCATCTTCTGCTCATCCTCTCACGCAGTCTAAAGAGAGCTCAGGTGAGAAATTGCAAATGTCGAGCAATTGCTCAGAGATGAAAAGTGCCAGCACTGAAAGCTGTTGCTAGCCAGCACCCTTCATTGGAAGCGCTTTTGTAGCCCTAAGAACACTGGGGCTCTGGCCTTCTCTAGCCACCTCATCTTCTGCTCATCCTCTCGCGCAGTCTAAAGAGAGCTCAGGTGAGAAATTGCAAACGTCGAGCAATTGCTCAGAGATGAAAAGTGCCAGCACTGAAAGATGTTGCTAGCCAGCACCCTTCCTTGGAAGTGCTTTCACAGGCGCAGCAACACTGCGACTTTGCGCTTCTCTAGCCACCAAACGTCACGGTCATTCTCTTTCCGTCTCGTAGACACGAGCTGAGAAATTGCAAACGTCGAGCAATTGCTCAGAGATGAAAAGTGCCAGCACTGAAAGCTGTTGCTAGCCAGCACCCTTCCTTGGAAGTGCTTCTGTAGCCCTAAGAACAGTGGGGCTCTGGGCTTCTCTAGCCACCTCATCTTCTGCTCATCCTCTCGCGCAGTCTAAAGAGAGCTCAGGTGAGAAATTGCAAACGTCGAGCAATTGCTCAGAGATGAAAAGTGCCAGCACTGAAAGCTGTTGCTAGCCAGCCCCCTTCCTTGGAAGCGCTTTCACAGGCGCAGCAACACTGGGACTTTTCGCATCTCTAGCCACCAAGCGTCACGGTCATTCTTTTTCCGTCTCGTAGACACGAGCTGAGAAATTGCAAACGTCGAGCAATTGCTCAGAGATGAAAAGTGCCAGCACTGAAAGCTGTTGCTAGCCAGCACCCTTCCTTGGAAGCGCTTTGTAGGCCTAAGAACACTGGGGCTCTGGGCCTCTCTAGCCACCTCATCTTCTGCTCATCCTCTCGCGCAGTCTAAAGAGAGCTCAGGTGAGAAATTGCAAACGTCGAGCAATTGCTCAGAGATGAGAAGTGCCAGCACTGAAAGATGTTGCTAGCCAGCACCCTTCCTCGGAAACGCTTTCACAGGCGCAGCAACACTGGGACTTTGCGCATCTCTAGCCACCAAACGTCACGGTCATTCTCTTTCCGTCTCGTAGACACGACATGAGAAATTGCAAACGTCGAGCAATTGCTCAGAGATGAAAAGTGCCAGCACTGAAAGCTGTTGCTAGCCAGCACCCTTCATTGGAAGCGCTTTTGTAGCCCTAAGAACACTGGGGCTCTGGCCTTCTCTAGCCACCTCATCTTCTGCTCATCCTCTCGCGCAGTCTAAAGAGAGCTCAGGTGAGAAACTGCAAACGTCGAGCAATTGCTCAGAGATGAAAAGTGCCAGCACTGAAAGCTGTTGCTAGCCAGCCCCCTTCCTTGGAAGCGCTTTTATAGGCCTAAGAACACTGGGGCTCTGGGCTTCTCTAGCCACCTCCTCTTCTGCTCATCCTCTCGCGCAGTCTAAAGAGAGCTCAGGTGAGAAATTGCAAACGTCCAGCAATTGCTCAGAGAGGAAAAGTGCCAGCACTGAAAGCTCATGCTAGCCAGCCCCCTTCCTTGGAAGCGCTTTCACAGGCGCAGCAACACTGGGACTTTTCGCATCTCTAGCCACCAAGCATCACGGTCATTCTCTTTCCGTCTCGTAGACACGAGCTGAGAAATTGCAAACGTCGAGCAATTGCTCAGAGATGAAAAGTGCCAGCACTGAAAGCTGTTGCTAGCCAGCACCCTTCCTTGGAAGCGCTTTTGTAGCCCTAAGAACACTGGGTCTCTGGGCCTCTCTAGCCACCTCATCTTCTGCTCATCCTCTCGCGCAGTCTAAAGAGAGCTCAGGTGAGAAATTGCAAACGTCGAGCAATTGCTCAGAGATGAAAAGTGCCAGCACTGAAAGCTCATGCTAGCCAGCACCCTTCCTTGGCAGCGCTTTTGTAGGCCTAAGAACACTGGGGCTCTGGGCTTCTCTAGCCACCTCATCTTCTGCTCATCCTCTCGCGCAGTCTAAAGAGAGCTCAGGTGACAAATTGCAAACGTCGAGGAATTGCTCAGAGATGAAAAGTGCCAGCACTGAAAGCTGTTGCTGGCCAGCACCCTTCCTTGGAAGCGCTTTCACAGGCGCAGCAACACTGGGACTCTGGGCTTCTCTAGCCACCAAGCGTCACGGTCATTCTCTTTCCGTCTAGTAGACACGAGCTGAGAAATTGCAAACGTCGAGCAATTGCTGAGAGATGAAAAGCGCCAGCACTGAAAGCTGTTGCTAGCCAGCCCCCTTCCTTGGAAGCGCTTTTGTAGGCCTAAGAATACTGGGGCTCTGGGCTTCTCTAGCCACCTCATCTTCTGCTCATCCTCTCGCGCACTCTAAAGAGAGCTCAGGTGAGAAATTGCAAACGTCGAGCAATTGCTCAGAGAGGAAAAGTGCCAGCACTGAAAGCTGTTGCTAGCCAGCCCCCTTCCTTGGAAGCGCTTTTGTAGGCCTAAGAACACTGGGGCTCTGGGCTTCTCTAGCCACCTCCTCTTCTGCTCATCCTCTCGCGCACTCTAAAGAGAGCTCAGGTGAGAAATTGCAAACGTCGAGCAATTGCTCAGAGATGAAAAGTGCCAGCACTGAAAGCTGTTGCTAGCCAGCACCCTTCCTTGGAAGCGCTTTCACAGGCGCAGCAACACTGCGACTTTGCGCTTCTCTAGCCACCAAGGGTCACGGTCATTCTCTTTCCGTCTAGTAGACACGAGCTGAGAAATTGCAAACGTCGAGCAATTGCTCAGAGATGAAAAGTGCCAGCACTGAAAGCTGTTGCTAGCCAGCACCCTTCCTTGGAAGTGCTTCTTTAGCCCTTAGAACACTGGGGCTCTGGGCTTCTCTAGCCACCTCATCTTCTGCTCATCCTCTCGCGCAGTCTAAAGAGAGCTTAGGTGACAAATTGCAAAAGTCGAGCAATTGCTCAGAGATGAAAAGTGGCAGCACTGAAAGCTGTTGCTAGCCAGCACCCTTCCTTGGAAGCGCTTTTGTAGCCCTAAGAACACTGGGGCTCTGGGCTTCTCTAGCCACCAAGCGTCACGGTCATTCTTTTTCCGTCTCGTAGACACGAGCTGAGAAATTGCAAACGTCGAGCAATTGCTCAGAGAGGAAAAGTGCCAGCACTGAAAGCTGTTGCTAGCCAGCACCCTTCCTTGGAAGCGCTTTTGTAGCCCTAAGAACACTGGGGCTCTGGGCTTCTCAAGCCACCTCATCTTCTGCTCATCCTCTCGCGCAGTCTAAAGAGAGCTCAGGTGACAAATTGCAAACGTCGAGCAATTGCTCAGAGAGGAAAAGTGCCAGCACTGAAAGCTGTTGCTAGCCAGCACCCTTCCTTGGAAGCGCTTTCACAGGCGCAGCAACACTGGGACTTTGCGCATCTCTAGCCACCAAGCGTCACGGTCATTCTCTTTCCGTCTCGTAGACACGAGCTGAGAAATTGCAAACGTCGAGCAATTGCTCAGAGATGAAAAGTGCCAGCACTGAAAGCTCTTGCTAGCCAGCACCCTTCCTTGGAAGCGCTTTCACAGGCGCAGCAACACTGCGACTTTGCGCTTCTCTACCCACCAAACGTCATGGTCATTCTCTTTCCGTCTCGTAGACACGAGCTGAGAAATTGCAAACGTCGAGCAATTGCTCAGAGATGAAAAGTGCCAGCACTGAAAGCTGTTGCTAGCCAGCACCCTTCCTTGGAAGCGCTTTTGTAGCCCTAAGAACACTGGGGCTCTGGGCTTCTCTAGCCACCTCATCTTCTGCTCATCCTCTCGCGCACTCTAAAGAGAGCTGAGGTGAGAAATCGCAAACGTCGATCAATTGCTCAGAGATGAAAAGTGCCAGCACTGAAAGCTGTTGCTAGCCAGCACCCTTCCTTGGAAGCGCTTTTGTAGCCCTAAGAACAATGGGGCTCTGGGCTTCTCTAGCCACCTCCTCTTCTGCTCATCCTCTCGCGCAGTCTAAAGAGAGCTCAGGTGACAAATTGCAAACGTCGAGCAATTGCTCAGAGAGGAAAAGTGCCAGCACTGAAAGCTATTGCTAGCCAGCACCCTTCCTTGGAAGCGCTTTCACAGTCGCAGTAACACTGGGGCTTTGCCCTTCTCTAGCCAACAAGCGTCACGGTCATTCTTTTTCCGTCTAGTAGACACGAGCTGAGAAATTGCAAACGTCGAGCAATTGCTCAGAGATGAAAAGTGCCAGCACTGAAAGCTGTTGCTAGCCAGCCCCCTTCCTTGGAAGCGCTTTTGTAGCCCTAAGAACACAAGGGCTCTGTGTTTCCCTAGCCACCTCATCTTCTGCTCATCCTCTCGCGCAGTCTAAAGAGAGCTCAGGTGACAAATTGCAAACATCGAGCAATTTCTCAGAGAGGAAAAGTGCCAGCACTGAAAGCTGTTGCTAGCCAGCCCCCTTCCTTGGAAGCGCTTTTGTAGCCCTAAGAACACTGGGGCTCTGGGCTTCTCTAGCCACCTCATCTTCTGCTCATCCTCTCGCGCAGTCTAAAGAGAGCTCAGGTGAGAAATTGCAAACGTCGAGCAATTGCTCAGAGATGAAAAGTGCCAGCACTGAAAGCTGTTGCTAGCCAGCACCCTTCTTTGGAAGTGCTTTCACACGCGCAGCAACACTGCGACTTTGCGCATCTCTACCCACCAAACGTCACGGTCATTCTCTTTCCGTCTCGTAGACACGAGCTGAGAAATTGCAAACGTCGAGCAATTTCTCACAGAGGAAAAGTGGCAGCACTGAAAGCTGTTACTAGCCAGCACCCTTCCTTGGAAGCGCTTTTGTAGCCCTAAGAACACTGGGGCTCTGGGCTTCTCTAGCCACCTCATCTTCTGCTCATCCTCTCGCGCAGTCTAAAGAGAGCTCAGGTGAGAAATTGCAAACGTCGAGCAATTGCTCAGAGAGGAAAAGTGCCAACACTGAAAGCTGTTGCTAGCCAGCACCCTTCCTTGGAAGTGCTTTCACAGGCGCAGCAACACTGCGACATTGCGCTTCTATAGCCACCAAACGTCACGGTCATTCTCTTTCCGTCTCGTAGACACGAGCTGAGAAATTGCAAACGTCGAGCAATTGCTCAGAGATGAAAAAGCGCCAGCACTGAAAGCTCTTGATAGCCAGCACCCTTCCTTGGAAGTGCTTCTGTAGCCCTTAGAACACTGCGGCTCTGGGCTTCTCTAGCCACCTCATCTTCTGCTCACCCTCTCGCGCAGTCTAAAGAGAGCTCAGGTGAGAAATTGCAAACGTCGAGCAATTGCTCAGAGATGAAAAGTGCCAGCACTGAAAGCTGTTGCTAGCCAGCCCCCTTCCTTGGAAGCGCTTTTGTAGCCCTAAGAACACTGGGGCTCTGGGCTTCTCTAGCCACCTCATCTTCTGCTCATCCTCTCGCGCAGTCTAAAGAGAGCTCAGGTGAGAAATTGCAAACGTCGAGCAATTGCTCAGAGATGAAAAGTGCCAGCACTGAAAGCTGTTGCTAGCCAGCACCCTTCCTTGGAAGCGCTTTCACACGCGCAGCAACACTGCGACTTTGCGCATCTCTACCCACCAAACGTCACGGTCATTCTCTTTCCGTCTCGTAGACACGAGCTGAGAAATTGCAAACGTGGAGCAATTTCTCACAGAGGAAAAGTGCCCGCACTGAAAGCTGTTGCTAGCCAGCACCCTTCCTTGGAAGCGCTTTTGTAGCCCTAAGAACACTGGGGCTCTGGGCTTCTCTAGCCACCTCATCTTCTGCTCATCCTCTCGCGCAGTCTAAAGAGAGCTCAGGTGAGAAATTGCAAACGTCGAGCAATTGCTCAGAGATGAAAAGTGCCAGCACTGACAGCTCATGCTAGCCAGCACCCTTCCTTGGAAGCGCTTTCACAGGCGCAGCAACACTGGGACTTTGCGCATCTCTAGCCACCAAGCGTCACGGTCATTCTCTTTCCGTCTCGTAGGCTAGAGCTGAGAAATTGCAAACGTCGAGCAATTGCTCAGAGAGGAAAAGTGCCAGCACTGAAAGCTGTTGCTAGCCAGCACCCTTCCTTGGAAGCGCTTTCACAGGCGCAGCAACACTGCGACTTTGCGCTTCTCTACCCACCAAACGTCATGGTCATTCTCTTTCCATCTCGTAGACACGAGCTGAGAAATTGCAAACGTCGAGCAATTGCTCAGAGATGAAAAGTGCCAGCACTGAAAGCTGTTGCTAGCCAGCCCCCTTCCTTGGAAGCGCTTTTGTAGCCCTAAGAACACTGGGGCTCTGGGCTTCTCTAGCCACCTCATCTTCTGCTCATCCTCTCGCGCAGTCTAAAGAGAGCTGAGGTGAGAAATTGCAAACGTCGAGCAATTGCTCAGAGATGAAAAGTGGCAGCACTGAAAGCTGTTGCTAGCCAGCACCCTTCCTTGGAAGCGCTTTTGTAGCCCTTAGAACAGTGGGGCTCTGGGCTTCTCTAGCCACCTCATCTTCTGCTCATCCTCTCGCGCAGTCTAAAGAGAGCTCAGGTGAGAAATTGCAAACGTCGAGCAATTGCTCAGAGAGGAAAAGTGCCAGCACTGAAAGCTCTTGCTAGCCAGCACCCTTCCTTGGAAGCGCTTTCACAGGCGCAGCAACACTGGGACTCTGGGCTTCTCTAGCCACCAAGCGTCACGGTCATTCTCTTTCCGTCTCGTAGACACGAGCTGAGAAATTGCAAACGTCGAGCAATTGCTCAGAGATGAAAAGCGCCAGCACTGAAAGCTGTTGCTAGGCAGCACCCTTCATTGGAAACGCTTTTGTAGCCCTAAGAACAGTGGGGTTCTGGGCTACTCTAGACACCTCATCTTCTGCTCATCCTCTCACGCAGTCTAAAGAGAGCTCAGGTGAGAAATTGCAAATGTCGAGCAATTGCTCAGAGATGAAAAGTGCCAGCACTGAAAGCTGTTGCTAGCCAGCACCCTTCATTGGAAGCGCTTTTGTAGCCCTAAGAACACTGGGGCTCTGGCCTTCTCTAGCCACCTCATCTTCTGCTCATCCTCTCGCGCAGTCTAAAGAGAGCTCAGGTGAGAAATTGCAAACGTCGAGCAATTGCTCAGAGAGGAAAAGTGCCAGCACTGAAAGCTCATGCTAGCCAGCACCCTTCCTTGGAAGCGCTTTCACAGGCGCAGCAACACTGCGACTTTGCGCATCTCTAGCCACCAAGCGTCACGGTCATTCTCTTTCCGTCTCGTAGACACGAGCTGAGAAATTGCAAACGTCGAGCAATTGCTCAGAGATGAAAAGTGCCAGCACTGAAAGCTGTTGCTAGCCAGCACCCTTCCTTGGAAGTTCTTCTGTAGCCCTTAGAACACTGGGGCTCTGGGCTTCTCTAGCCACCTCATCTTCTGCTCATCCTCTCGCGCAGTCTAAAGAGAGCTCAGGTGAGAAATTGCAAACGTCGAGCAATTGCTCAGAGATGAAAAGTGCCAGCACTGAAAGCTGTTGCTAGCCAGCACCCTTCATTGGAAACGCTTTTGTAGGCCTAAGAACAGTGGGGTTCTGGGCTTCTCTAACCACCTCATCTTCTGCCATCCTCTCACGAAGTCTAAAGAGAGCTCAGGTGAGAAATTGCAAACGTCGAGCAATTGCTCAGAGATGAAAAAGCGCCAGCACTGAAAGCTGTTGCTAGCCAGCACCCTTCCTTGGAAGCGCTTTTGTAGCCCTAAGAACACTGGGGCTCTGGGCTTCTCTAGCCACCTCCTCTTCTGCTCATCCTCTCGCGCAGTCTAAAGAGAGCTCAGGTGAGAAATTGCAAACGTCGAGCAATTGCTCAGAGATGAAAAGTGGCAGCACTGAAAGCTGTTGCTAGCCAGCCCCCTTCCTTGGAAGCGCTTTTGTAGGCCTAAGAACACTGGGGCTCTGGGCTTCTCTAGCCACCTCATCTTCTGCTCATCCTCTCGCGCAGTCTAAAGAGAGCTCAGGTGAGAAATTGCAAACGTCCAGCAATTGCTCAGAGATGAAAAGTGCCAGCACTGAAAGCTCATGCTAGCCAGCACCCTTCCTTGGAAGCGCTTTTGTAGCCCTAAGAACACTGGGGCTCTGGGCCTCTCTAGCCACCTCATCTTCTGCTCATCCTCTCGCGCAGTCTAAAGAGAGCTCAGGTGAGAAATTGCAAACGTCGAGCAATTGCTCAGAGATGAAAAGTGCCAGCACTGAAAGCTGTTGCTAGCCAGCCCCCTTCCTTGGAAGCGCTTTTGTAGCCCTAAGAACACTGGGGCTCTGGGCTTCTCTAGCCACCTCATCTTCTGCTCATCCTCTCGCGCAGTCTAAAGAGAGCTCAGGTGAGAAATTGCAAACGTCCAGCAATTGCTGAGAGAGGAAAAGTGCCAGCCCTGAAAGCTGTTGCTAGCCAGCACCCTTCCTTGGAAGCGCTTTCACAATCACAGTAACACTGGGGCTTTGCGCTTCTCTAACTACCAAGCGTCACGGTCATTCTCCTTTCTTCTTGTAGACACCAGTTGAGAAATTGCAAACGTCGAGCAATTGCTCAGAGATGAAAAGTGCCAGCACTGAAAGCTCTTGCTAGCCAGCACCCTTCCTTGGAAGCGCTTTTGTAGGCCTAAGAACACTGGGGCTCTGGGCTTCTCTAGCCACCTCATCTTCTGCTCATCCTCTCGCGCAGTCTAAAGAGAGCTCAGGTGAGAAATTGCAAACGTCGAGCAATTGCTCAGAGATGAAAAGTGGCAGCACTGAAAGCTCATGCTAGCCAGCACCCTTCCTTGGAAGCGCTTTTGTAGGCCTAAGAACACTGGGGCTCTGGCCTTCTCTAGCCACCTCATCTTCTGCTCATCCTCTCGCGCAGTCTAAAGAGAGCTCAGGTGAGAAATTGCAAACGTCCAGCAATTGCTCAGAGATGAAAAGTGCCAGCACTGAAAGCTGTTGCTAGCCAGCACCCTTCCTTGGAAGCGCTTTCACACGCGCAGCAACACTGCGACTTTGCGCATCTCTAGCCACCAAGCGTCACGGTCATTCTCTTTCCGTCTCGTAGACACGAGCTGAGAAATTGCAAACGTCGAGCAATTGCTCAGAGATGAAAAGCGCCAGCACTGAAAGCTGTTGCTAGCCAGCACCCTTCCTTGGAAGCGCTTTTGTAGCCCTAAGAACACTGGGGCTCTGGGCTTCTCTAGCCACCTCCTCTTCTGCTCATCCTCTCGCGCAGTCTAAAGAGAGCTCAGGTGACAAATTGCAAACGTCGAGCAATTGCTCAGAGAGGAAAAGTGCCAGCACTGACAGCTGTTGCTAGCCAGCACCCTTCCTTGGAAGTGCTTTCACAGGCGCAGCAAGACTGGGACTCTGGGCTTCTCTAGCCACCAAGCGTCATGGTCATTCTCTTTCCGTCTCGTAGACACGAGCTGAGAAATTGCAAACGTCGAGCAATTGCTCAGAGATGAAAAGTGCCAGCACTGAAAGCTGTTGCTAGCCAGCCCCCTTCCTTGGAAGCGCTTTTGTAGCCCTAAGAACACTGGGGCTCTGGGCTTCTCTAGCCACCTCATCTTCTGCTCATCCTCTCGCGCAGTCTAAAGAGAGCTCAGGTGAGAAATTGCAAACGTCGAGCAATTGCTCAGAGATGAAAAGTGCCAGCACTGAAAGCTGTTGCTAGCCAGCACCCTTCCTTGGAAGCGCTTTCACAGGCGCAGCAACACTGGGACTTTGCGCATCTCTAGCCACCAAACGTCACGGTCATTCTCTTTCCGTGTCGTAGACACGAGCTGAGAAATTGCAAACGTCGATCAATTTCTCACAGAGGAAAAGTGCCAGCACTGAAAGCTGTTGCTAGCCAGCACCCTTCCTTGGAAGTGCTTCTGTAGCCCTAAGTACACTGGGGCTCTGGCCTTCTCTAGCCACCTCATCTTCTGCTCATCCTCTCGCGCAGTCTAAAGAGAGCTCAGGTGAGAAATTGCAAACGTCGAGCAATTGCTCAGAGATGAAAAGTGGCAGCACTGAAAGCTCATGCTAGCCAGCACCCTTCCTTGGAAGCGCTTTTGTAGGCCTAAGAACACTGGGGCTCTGGCCTTCTCTAGCCACCTCATCTTCTGCTCATCCTCTCGCGCAGTCTAAAGAGAGCTCAGGTGAGAAATTGCAAACGTCCAGCAATTGCTCAGAGATGAAAAGTGCCAGCACTGAAAGCTGTTGCTAGCCAGCACCCTTCCTTGGAAGCGCTTTTGTAGCCCTAAGAACACAAGGGCTCTGTGTTTCTCTAGCCACCTCATCTTCTGCTCATCCTCTCGCGCAGTCTAAAGAGAGCTCAGGTGAGAAATTGCAAACGTCGAGCAATTGCTCAGAGAGGAAAAGTGCCAGCACTGAAAGCTGTTGCTAGCCAGCACCCTTCCTTGGAAGCGCTTTCACAGGCGCAGCAACACTGGGGCTTTGCGCTTCTCTAGCCACTAAACTTCACGGTCCTTCTGTTTCCGTCTCGTAGACACGAGCTGAGAAATTGCAAACGTCGATCAATTTCTCACAGAGGAAAAGTGCCAGCACTGAAAGCTGTTGCTAGCCAGCACCCTTCCTTGGAAGTGCTTCTGTAGCCCTAAGAACACTGGGGCTCTGGGCTTCTCTAGCCACCTCATCTTCTGCTCATCCTCTCGCGCAGTCTAAAGAAAGCTCAGGTGAGAAATTGCAAACGTCGAGCAATTGCTCAGAGATGAAAAGTGCCAGCACTGAATGCTGTTGCTAGCCAGCCCCCTTCCTTGGAAGCGCTTTTGTAGCCCTAAGAACACAAGGCCTCTGTGTTTCTCTAGCCACCTCATCTTCTGCTCATCCTCTCGCGCAGTCTAAAGAGAGCTCAGGTGAGAAATTGCAAACGTCGAGCAATTGCTCAGAGAGGAAAAGTGCCAGCACTGAAAGCTGTTGCTAGCCAGCACCCTTCCTTGGAAGCGCTTTCACAGGCGCAGCAACACTGGGGCTTTGCGCTTCTCTAGCCACTAAACTTCACGGTCCTTCTGTTTCCGTCTCTTAGACACGAGCTGAGAAATTGCAAACGTCGAGCAATTGCTCAGAGATGAAAAGCGCCAGCACTGAAAGCTGTTGCTAGCCAGCACCCTTCCTTGGAAGTGCTTCTGTAGCCCTTAGAACACTGGGGCTCTGGGCTTCTCTAGCCACCTAATCTTCTGCTCATCCTCTCGCGCAGTCTAAAGAGAGCTCAGGTGAGAAATTGCAAACGTCGAGCAATTGCTCAGAGATGAAAAGTGCCAGCACTGAAAGCTGTTGCTAGCCAGCACCCTTCCTTGGAAGCGCTTTTGTAGCCCTAAGAACACTGGGGCTCTGGGCTTCTCTAGCCACCTCCTCTTCTGCTCATCCTCTCGCGCAGTCTAAAGAGAGCTCAGGTGAGAAATTGCAAACGTCGAGCAATTGCTCAGAGAGGAAAAGTGCCAGCACTGACAGCTGTTGCTAGCCAGCACCCTTCCTTGTAAGCGCTTTCACAGGCGCAGCAACACTGGGACTCTGGGCTTCTCTAGCCACCAAGCGTCATGGTCATTCTCTTTCCGTCTCGTAGACACGAGCTGACAAATTGCAAACGTCGCGCAATTGCTCAGAGATGAAAAGTGGCAGCACTGAAAGCTGTTGCTAGCCTGCCCCCTTCCTTGGAAGCGCTTTTGTAGCCCTAAGAACACTGGGGCTCTGGGCTTCTCTAGCCACCTCATCTTCTGCTCATCCTCTCGCGCAGTCTAAAGAGAGCTCAGGTGAGAAATTGCAAACGTCGAGCAATTGCTCAGAGATGAAAAGTGCCAGCACTGAAAGCTGTTGCTAGCCAGCACCCTTCCTTGGAAGCGCTTTCACAGGCGCAGCAACAGTGGGACTTTGCACTTCTCTAGCCACCAAACGTCACGGTCATTCTCTTTCCGTGTCGTAGACACGAGCTGAGAAATTGCAAACGTCGATCAATTTCTCACAGAGGAAAAGTGCCAGCACTGAAAGCTGTTGCTAGCCAGCACCCTTCCTTGGAAGTGCTTCTGTAGCCCTAAGAACACTGGGGCTCTGGGCTTCTCTAGCCACCTCATCTTCTGCTCATCCTCTCGCGCAGTCTAAAGAGAGCTCAGGTGACAAATTGCAAACGTCGAGCAATTGCTCAGAGATGAAAAGTGCCAGCACTGAATGCTGTTGCTAGCCAGCCCCCTTCCTTGGAAGCGCTTTTGTAGCCCTAAGAACACAAAGGCTCTGTGTTTCTCTAGCCACCTCATCTTCTGCTCATCCTCTCGCGCAGTCTAAAGAGAGCTCAGGTGAGAAATTGCAAATGTCGAGCAATTGCTCAGAGAGGAAAAGTGCCAGCACTGAAAGCTGTTGCTAGCCAGCACCCTTCCTTGGAAGCGCTTTCACAGGTGCAGCAACACTGGGACTCTGGGCTTCTCTAGCCACCAAGCGTCACGGTCATTCTTTTTCCGTCTCGTAGACACGAGCTGAGAAATTGCAAACGTCGAGCAATTGCTCAGAGATGAAAAGTGCCAGCACTGAAAGCTATTGCTAGCCAGCACCCTTCCTTGGAAGTGCTTCTGTAGCCCTTAGAACACTGGGGCTCTGGGCTTCTCTAGCCACCTCATCTTCTGCTCATCCTCTCGCGCAGTCTAAAGAGAGCTCAGGTGAGAAATTGCAAACGTCGAGCAATTGCTCAGAGATGAAAAGTGCCAGCACTGAAAGCTGTTGCTAGCCAGCACCCTTCCTCGGAAGCGCTTTCACAGGAGCAGCAACACTGGGACTTTTCGCATCTCTAGCCACCAAACGTCACGGTCATTCTCTTTCCGTGTCGTAGACACGAGCTGAGAAATTGCAAACGTCGAGCAATTGCTCAGAGATGAAAAGTGCCAGCACTGAATGCTGTTGCTAGCCAGCCCCCTTCCTTGGAAGCGCTTTTGTAGCCCTAAGAACACTGGGGCTCTGGGCTTCTCTAGCCACCTCATCTTCTGCTCATCCTCTCGCGCAGTCTAAAGAGAGCTCAGGTGAGAAATTGCAAATGTCGAGCAATTGCTGAGAGAGGAAAAGTGCCAGCACTGAAAGCTGTTGCTAGCCAGCACCCTTCCTTGGAAGCGCTTTTGTAGGCCTAAGAACACTGGGGCTCTGGGCTTCTCTAGCCACCTCCTCTTCTGCTCATCCTCTCGCGCAGTCTAAAGAGAGCTCAGGTGAGAAATTGCAAACGTCGAGCAATTGCTCAGAGAGGAAAAGTGCCAGCACTGAAAGCTGTTGCTAGCCAGCACCCTTCCTTGGAAGCGCTTTCACAGGCGCAGCAACACTGGGACTCTGGGCTTCTCTAGCCACCAAGCGTCATGGTCATTCTCTTTCCTTCTCGTAGACACGAGCTGAGAAATTGCAAACGTCGAGCAATTGCTCAGAGATGAAAAGTGCCAGCACTGAAAGCTGTTGCTAGCCAGCCCCCTTCCTTGGAAGCGCTTTTGTAGCCCTAAGAACACTGGGGCTCTGGGCTTCTCTAGCCACCTCATCTTCTGCTCATCCTCTCGCGCAGTCTAAAGAGAGCTCAGGTGAGAAATTGCAAACGTCGAGCAATTGCTCAGAGAGGAAAAGTGCCAGCACTGAAAGCTCTTGCTAGCCAGCACCCTTCCTTGGAAGCGCTTTCACAGTCGCAGCAACACTGGGGCTTTGCGCTTCTCTAGCCACCAAGCGTCACGGTCATTCTCTTTCCGTCTCGTAGACACGAGCTGAGAAATTGCAAACGTCGATCAATTTCTCACAGAGGAAAAGCGCCAGCACTGAAAGCTGTTGCTAGCCAGCCCCCTTCCTTGGAAGCGCTTTTGTAGCCCTAAGAACACAAGGGCTCTGTGTTTCTCTAGCCACCTCATCTTCTGCTCATCCTCTCGCGCAGTCTAAAGAGAGCTCAGGTGACAAATTGCAAACGTCGAGCAATTGCTCAGAGAGGAAAAGTGCCAGCACTGAAAGATCTTGCTAGCCAGCACCCTTCCTTGGAAGTACTTTCACAGGCGCAGCAACACTGGGACTCTGGGCTTCTCTACCCACCAAGCGTCACGGTCATTCTTTTTCCGTCTCGTAGACACGAGCTGAGAAATTGCAAAGGTCGAGCAATTGCTCAGAGAGGAAAAGTGCCAGCACTGAAAGCTATTGCTAGCCAGCACCCTTCCTTGGAAGCGCTTTCACAGGCGCAGCAACACTGGGGCTTTGCGCTTCTCTAGCCACTAAACTTCACGGTCCTTCTGTTTCCGTCTCGTAGACACGAGCTGAGAAATTGCAAACGTCGAGCAATTGCTCAGAGATGAAAAGCGCCAGCACTGAAAGCTGTTGCTAGCCAGCACCCTTCCTTGGAAGTGCTTCTGTAGCCCTTAGAACACTGGGGCTCTGGGCTTCGCTAGCCACCTAATCTTCTGCTCATCCTCTCGCGCAGTCTAAAGAGAGCTCAGGTGAGAAATTGCAAACGTCGAGCAATTGCTCAGAGAGGAAAAGTGCCAGCACTGAAAGCTGTTGCTAGCCAGCACCCTTCCTTGGAAGCGCTTTCACAGTCACAGTAACACTGGGGCTTTGCGCTTCTCTAACTACCAAGCGTCACGGTCATTATCTTCCCTTCTTGTAGACACCAGTTGAGAAATTGCAAACGTCGAGCAATTGCTCAGAGATGAAAAGTGCAAGCACTGAAAGCTGTTGCTAGCCAGCACCCTTCCTTGGAAGCGCTTTTGTAGGCCTAAGAACAGTGGTGTTCTGGGCTTCTCTAGCCACCTCATCTTCTGCTCATCCTCTCGCGCAGTCTAAAGAGAGCTCAGGTGAGAAATTGCAAACGTCGAGCAATTGCTCAGAGATGAAAAGTGGCAGCACTGAAAGCTGTTGCTAGCCAGCACCCTTCCTTGGAAGCGCTTTTGTAGGCCTAAGAACACTGGGGCTCTGGGCCTCTCTAGCCACCTCATCTTCTGCTCATCCTCTCGCGCACTCTAAAGAGAGCTCAGGTGAGAAATTGCAAACGTCGAGCAATTGCTCAGAGAGGAAAAGTGCCAGCACTGAAAGCTGTTGCTAGCCAGCACCCTTCCTTGGAAGCGCTTTCACAGGCGCAGCAACACTGGGACTTTTCGCATCTCTAGCCACCAAACGTCACGGTCATTCTCTTTCCGTCTCGTAGACACGAGCTGAGAAATTGCAAACGTCGAGCAATTGCTCAGAGATGAAAAGCGCCAGCACTGAAAGCTGTTGCTAGCCAGCACCCTTCCTTGGAAGCGCTTTTCTAGGCCTAAGAACAGTGGGGCTCTGGGCTTCTCTAGCCACCTCCTCTTCTGCTCATCCTCTCGCGCAGTCTAAAGAGAGCTCAGGTGAGAAATTGCAAACGTCGAGCAATTGCTCAGAGAGGAAAAGTGCCAGCACTGACAGCTGTTGCTAGCCAGCACCCTTCCTTGGAAGCGCTTTCACAGGAGCAGCAACACTGGGACTCTGGGCTTCTCTAGCCACCAAGCGTCATGGTCATTCTCTTTCCGTCTCGTAGACACGAGCTGAGAAATTGCAAACGTCGCGCAATTGCTCAGAGATGAAAAGTGCCAGCACTGAAAGCTGTTGCTAGCCAGCCCCCTTCCTTGGAAGCGCATTTGTAGGCCTAAGAACACTGGGGCTCTGGGCTTCTCTAGCCACCTCCTCTTCTGCTCATCCTCTCGCGCAGTCTAAAGAGAGCTCAGGTGAGAAATTGCAAACGTCGAGCAATTGCTCAGAGAGGAAAAGTGCCAGCACTGAAAGCTGTTGCTAGCCAGCACCCTTCCTTGGAAGCGCTTTCACAGGCGCAGCAACAGTGGGACTTTGCGCTTCTCTAGCCACCAAGCGTCACGGTCATTCTCTTTCCGTGTCGTAGACACGAGCTGAGAAATTGCAAACGTCGAGCAATTGCTCAGAGATGAAAAGTGCCAGCACTGAAAGCTGTTGCTAGCCAGCCCCCTTCCTTGGAAGCGCTTTTGTAGCCCTAAGAACACTGGGGCTCTGGGCTTCTCTAGCCACCTCATCTTCTGCTCATCCTCTCGCGCAGTCTAAAGAGAGCTCAGGTGAGAAAGTGCAAACGTCGAGCAATTGCTCAGAGAGGAAAAGTGCCAGCACTGAAAGCTGTTGCTAGCCAGCACCCTTCCTTGGAAGCGTTTTCACAGGTGCAGAAACACTGGGACTCTGGGCTTCTCTAGCCACCAAGCGTCACGGTCATTCTTTTTCCGTCTCGTAGACACGAGTTGAGAAATTGCAAACGTCGAGCAATTGCTCAGAGATGAAAAGTGCCAGCACTGACAGCTGTTGCTAGCCAGCACCCTTCCTTGGAAGCGCTTTCACAGGCGCAGCAACACTGGGGCTTTGCGCTTCTCTAGCCACTAAACTTCACGGTCCTTCTGTTTCCGTCTCGTAGACACGAGCTGAGAAATTGCAAACGTCGAGCAATTGCTCAGAGATGAAAAGCGCCAGCACTGAAAGCTGTTGCTAGCCAGCACCCTTCCTTGGAAGTGCTTCTGTAGCCCTTAGAAAACTGGGGCTCTGGGCTTCTCTAGCCACCTAATCTTCTGCTCATCCTCTCGCGCAGTCTAAAGAGAGCTCAGGTGAGAAATTGCAAACGTCGAGCAATTGCTCAGAGATGAAAAGTGCCAGCACTGAAAGCTGTTGCTAGCCAGCCCCCTTCCTTGGAAGCGCTTTTGTAGCCCTAAGAACACTGGGGCTCTGGGCTTCTCTAGCCACCTCATCTTCTGCTCATCCTCTCGCGCAGTCTAAAGAGAGCTCAGGTGAGAAATTGCAAACGTCGAGCAATTGCTCAGAGAGGAAAAGTGCCAGCACTGAAAGCTGTTGCTAGCCAGCACCCTTCCTTGGAAGCGCTTTCACAGGCGCAGCAACACTGGGGCTTTGCGCTTCTCTAGCCACCAAACGTCACGGTCATTCTCTTTCCGTGTCGTAGACACGAGCTGAGAAATTGCAAACGTCCAGCAATTGCTCAGAGATGAAAAGTGCCAGCACTGAAAGCTGTTGCTAGCCAGCCCCCTTCCTTGGAAGCGCTTTTGTAGCCCTAAGAACACTGGGGCTCTGGGCTTCTCTAGCCACCTCATCTTCTGCTCATCCTCTCGCGCAGTCTAAAGAGAGCTCAGGTGAGAAAGTGCAAACGTCGAGCAATTGCTCAGAGATGAAAAGTGCCAGCACTGAAAGCTGTTGCTAGCCAGCACCCTTCCTTGGAAGCGCTTTTGTAGGCCTAAGAACACTGGGGCTCTGGGCCTCTCTAGCCACCTCATCTTCTGCTCATCCTCTCGCGCACTCTAAAGAGAGCTCAGGTGAGAAATTGCAAATGTCGAGCAATTGCTCAGAGAGGAAAAGTGCCAGCACTGAAAGCTGTTGCTAGCCAGCACCCTTCCTTGGAAGCGCTTTCACAGGCGCAGCAACACTGGGACTTTTCGCATCTCTAGCCACCAAACGTCACGGTCATTCTCTTTCCGTGTCGTAGACACGAGCTGAGAAATAGCAAACGTCGAGCAATTGCTCAGAGATGAAAAGTGCCAGCACTGAAAGCTGTTGCTAGCCAGCCCCCTTCCTTGGAAGCGCTTTTGTAGCCCTAAGAACACTGGGGCTCTGGGCTTCTCTAGCCACCTCATCTTCTGCTCATCCTCTCGCGCAGTCTAAAGAGAGCTCAGGTGAGAAATTGCAAACGTCGAGCAATTGCTCAGAGATGAAAAGTGCCAGCACTGAAAGCTCATGCAAGCCAGCACCCTTCCTTGGAAGCGCTTTTGTAGCCCTAAGAACACTGGGGCTCTGGGCTTCTCTAGCCACCTCCTCTTCTGCTCATCCTCTCGCGCAGTCTAAAGAGAGCTCAGGTGAGAAATTGCAAACGTCGAGCAATTGCTCAGAGAGGAAAAGTGCGAGCACTGACAGCTGTTGCTAGCCAGCACCCTTCCTTGGAAGCGCTTTCACAGGCGCAGCAACACTGGGACTCTGGGCTTCTCTAGCCACCAAGCGTCATGGTCATTCTCTTTCCGTCTCGTAGACACGAGCTGAGAAATTGCAAACGTCGAGCAATTGCTCAGAGAGGAAAAGTGCCAGCACTGAAAGCTGTTGCTAGCCAGCCCCCTTCCTTGGAAGCGCTTTTGTAGCCCTAAGAACACTGGGGCTCTGGGCTTCTCTAGCCACCTCCTCTTCTGCTCATCCTCTCGCGCAGTCTAAAGAGAGCTCAGGTGACAAATTGCAAACGTCGAGCAATTGCTCAGAGAGGAAAAGTGCCAGCACTGAAAGCTGTTGCTAGCCAGCACCCTTCCTTGGAAGCGCTTTCACAGGCGCAGCAACACCGGGACTTTGCGCTTCTCTAGCCACCAAGCGTCACGGTCATTCTCTTTCCGTCTCGTAGACACGAGCTGAGAAATTGCAAACGTCGATCAATTTCTCACAGAGGAAAAGTGCCAGCACTGAAAGCTGTTGCTAGCCAGCACCCTTCCTTGGAAGTGCTTCTGTAGCCCTAAGAACACTGGGGCTCTGGGCTTCTCTAGCCACCTCATCTTCTGCTCATCCTCTCGCGCAGTCTAAAGAGAGCTCAGGTGACAAATTGCAAACGTCGAGCAATTGCTCAGAGATGAAAAGTGCCAGCACTGAAAGCTGTTGCTAGCCAGCCCCCTTCCTTGGAAGCGCTTTTGTAGCCCTAAGAACACAAGGGCTATGTGTTTCTCTAGCCACCTCATCTTCTGCTCATCCTCTCGCGCAGTCTAAAGAGAGCTCAGGTGAGAAATTGTAAACGTCGAGCAATTGCTCAGAGAGGAAAAGTGCCAGCACTGAAAGCTGTTGCTAGCCAGCACCCTTCCTTGGAAGCGCTTTCACAGGCGCAGCAACACTGGGGCTTTGCGCTTCTCTAGCCACTAAACTTCACGGTCCTTCTGTTTCCGTCTCGTAGACACGAGCTGAGAAATTGCAAACGTCGAGCAATTGCTCAGAGATGAAAAGCGCCAGCACTGAAAGCTGTTGCTAGCCAGCACCCTTCCTTGGAAGTGCTTCTGTAGTCCTTAGAACACTGGGGCTCTGGGCTTCTCTAGCCACCTAATCTTCTGCTCATCCTCTCGCGCAGTCTAAAGAGAGCTCAGGTGAGAAATTGCAAACGTCGAGCAATTGCTCAGAGATGAAAAGTGCCAGCACTGAAAGCTGTTGCTAGCCAGCACCCTTCCTTGGAAGCGCTTTTGTAGGCCTAAGAACACTGGGGCTCTGGGCTTCTCTAGCCACCTCCTCTTCTGCTCATCCTCTCGCGCAGTCTAAAGAGAGCTCAGGTGAGAAATTGCAAACGTCGAGCAATTGCTGAGAGAGGAAAAGTGCCAGCACTGAAAGCTGTTGCTAGCCAGCACCCTTCCTTGGAAGCGCTTTCACAGGCGCAGCAACACTGGGACTCTGGGCTTCTCTAGCCACCAAGCGTCATGGTCATTCTCTTTCCGTCTCGTAGACACGAGCTGAGAAATTGCAAACGTCGCGCAATTGCTCAGAGATGAAAAGTGCCAGCACTGAAAGCTGTTGCTAGCCAGCACCCTTCCTTGGAAGCGCTTTTGTAGCCCTAAGAACACTGGGGCTCTGGGCTTCTCTAGCCACCTCATCTTCTGCTCATCCTCTCGCGCAGTCTAAAGAGAGCTCAGGTGAGAAATTGCAAACGTCGAGCAATTGCTCAGAGATGAAAAGTGCCAGCACTGAATGCTGTTGCTAGCCAGCACCCTTCCTTGGAAGCGCTTTTGTAGCCCTAAGAACACTGGGGCTCTGGGCTTCTCTAGCCACCTCATCTTCTGCTCATCCTCTCGCGCAGTCTAAAGAGAGCTCAGGTGAGAAATTGCAAACGTCGAGCAATTGCTCAGAGAGGAAAAGTGCCAGCACTGAAAGCTGTTGCTAGCCAGCACCCTTCCTTGGAAGCGTTTTCACAGGAGCAGCAACACTGGGACTCTGGGCTTCTCTAGCCATCAAGCGTCACGGTCATTCTTTTTCCGTCTCGTAGAAACGAGCTGAGAAATTGCAAACGTCGAGCAATTGCTCAGAGATGAAAAGTGCCAGCACTGAAAGCTATTGCTAGCCAGCACCCTTCCTTGGAAGCGCTTTCACAGGCGCAGCAACACTGGGGCTTTGCGCTTCTCTAGCCACTAAACTTCACGGTCCTTCTGTTTCCGTCTCGTAGACACGAGCTGAGAAATTGCAAACGTCGAGCAATTGCTCAGAGATGAAAAGTGCCAGCACTGAAAGCTGTTGCTAGCCAGCACCCTTCCTTGGAAGTGCTTCTGTAGCCCTTAGAAAACTGGGGCTCTGGGCTTCTCTAGCCACCTAATCTTCTGCTCATCCTCTCGCGCAGTCTAAAGAGAGCTCAGGTGAGAAATTGCAAACGTCGAGCAATTGCTCAGAGATGAAAAGTGCCAGCACTGAAAGCTGTTGCTAGCCAGCACCCTTCCTTGGAAGCGCTTTTCTAGGCCTAAGAACACAAGGGCTCTGGGCTTCTCTAGCCACCTCATCTTCTGCTCATCCTCTCGCGCAGTCTAAAGAGAGCTCAGGTGAGAAATTGCAAACGTCGAGCAATTGCTCAGAGAGGAAAAGTGCCAGCACTGAAAGCTGTTGCTAGCCAGCACCCTTCCTTGGAAGCGCTTTCACAGTCACAGTAACACTGGGGCTTTGCGCTTCTCTAACTACCAAGCGTCACGGTCATTCTCTTTCCTTCTTGTAGACACCAGTTGAGAAATTGCAAACGTCGAGCAATTGCTCAGAGATGAAAAGTGCCAGCACTGAAAGCTCTTGCTAGCCAGCACCCTTCCTTGGAAGCGCTTTTGTAGCCCTAAGAACAGTGGGGCTCTGGGCTTCTCTAGCCACCTCATCTTCTGCTCATCCTCTCGCGCAGTCTAAAGAGAGCTCAGGTGAGAAATTGCAAACGTCGAGCAATTGCTCAGAGATGAAAAGTGGCAGCACTGAAAGCTGTTGCTAGCCAGCACCCTTCCTTGGAAGCGCTTTTGTAGGCCTAAGAACACTGGGGCTCTGGGCTTCTCTAGCCACCTAATCTTCTGCTCATCCTCTCGCGCACTCTAAAGAGAGCTCAGGTGAGAAATTGCAAACGTCGAGCAATTGCTCAGAGAGGAAAAGTGGCAGCACTGAAAGCTGTTGCTAGCCAGCACCCTTCCTTGGAAGCGCTTTCACAGGCACAGCAACACTGGGACTTTGCGCATCTCTAGCCACCAAACGTCACGGTCATTCTCTTTCCGTCTCGTAGACACGAGCTGAGAAATTGCAAACGTCGAGCAATTGCTCAGAGAGGAAAAGTGCCAGCACTGAAAGCTGTTGCTAGCCAGCACCCTTCCTTGGAAGCGCTTTCACAGTCACAGTAACACTGGGGCTTTGCGCTTCTCTAACTACCAAGCGTCACGGTCATTATCTTCCCTTCTTGTAGACACCAGTTGAGAAATTGCAAACGTCGAGCAATTGCTCAGAGATGAAAAGTGCAAGCACTGAAAGCTGTTGCTAGCCAGCACCCTTCCTTGGAAGCGCTTTTGTAGGCCTAAGAACAGTGGTGTTCTGGGCTTCTCTAGCCACCTCATCTTCTGCTCATCCTCTCGCACAGTCTAAAGAGAGCTCAGGTGAGAAATTGCAAACGTCGAGCAATTGCTCAGAGATGAAAAGTGGCAGCACTGAAAGCTGTTGCTAGCCAGCACCCTTCCTTGGAAGCGCTTTTGTAGGCCTAAGAACACTGGGGCTCTGGGCCTCTCTAGCCACCTCATCTTCTGCTCATCCTCTCGCGCACTCTAAAGAGAGCTCAGGTGAGAAATTGCAAACGTCGAGCAATTGCTCAGAGAGGAAAAGTGCCAGCACTGAAAGCTGTTGCTAGCCAGCACCCTTCCTTGGAAGCGCTTTCACAGGCGCAGCAACACTGGGACTTTTCGCATCTCTAGCCACCAAACGTCACGGTCATTCTCTTTCCGTCTCGTAGACACGAGCTGAGAAATTGCAAACGTCGAGCAATTGCTCAGAGATGAAAAGCGCCAGCACTGAAAGCTGTTGCTAGCCAGCACCCTTCCTTGGAAGCGCTTTTCTAGGCCTAAGAACAGTGGGGCTCTGGGCTTCTCTAGCCACCTCCTCTTCTGCTCATCCTCTCGCGCAGTCTAAAGAGAGCTCAGGTGAGAAATTGCAAACGTCGAGCAATTGCTCAGAGAGGAAAAGTGCCAGCACTGACAGCTGTTGCTAGCCAGCACCCTTCCTTGGAAGCGCTTTCACAGGAGCAGCAACACTGGGACTCTGGGCTTCTCTAGCCACCAAGCGTCATGGTCATTCTCTTTCCGTCTCGTAGACACGAGCTGAGAAATTGCAAACGTCGCGCAATTGCTCAGAGATGAAAAGTGCCAGCACTGAAAGCTGTTGCTAGCCAGCCCCCTTCCTTGGAAGCGCATTTGTAGGCCTAAGAACACTGGGGCTCTGGGCTTCTCTAGCCACCTCCTCTTCTGCTCATCCTCTCGCGCAGTCTAAAGAGAGCTCAGGTGAGAAATTGCAAACGTCGAGCAATTGCTCAGAGAGGAAAAGTGCCAGCACTGAAAGCTGTTGCTAGCCAGCACCCTTCCTTGGAAGCGCTTTCACAGGCGCAGCAACAGTGGGACTTTGCGCTTCTCTAGCCACCAAGCGTCACGGTCATTCTCTTTCCGTGTCGTAGACACGAGCTGAGAAATTGCAAACGTCGAGCAATTGCTCAGAGATGAAAAGTGCCAGCACTGAAAGCTGTTGCTAGCCAGCCCCCTTCCTTGGAAGCGCTTTTGTAGCCCTAAGAACACTGGGGCTCTGGGCTTCTCTAGCCACCTCATCTTCTGCTCATCCTCTCGCGCAGTCTAAAGAGAGCTCAGGTGAGAAAGTGCAAACGTCGAGCAATTGCTCAGAGAGGAAAAGTGCCAGCACTGAAAGCTGTTGCTAGCCAGCACCCTTCCTTGGAAGCGTTTTCACAGGTGCAGAAACACTGGGACTCTGGGCTTCTCTAGCCACCAAGCGTCACGGTCATTCTTTTTCCGTCTCGTAGACACGAGTTGAGAAATTGCAAACGTCGAGCAATTGCTCAGAGATGAAAAGTGCCAGCACTGACAGCTGTTGCTAGCCAGCACCCTTCCTTGGAAGCGCTTTCACAGGCGCAGCAACACTGGGGCTTTGCGCTTCTCTAGCCACTAAACTTCACGGTCCTTCTGTTTCCGTCTCGTAGACACGAGCTGAGAAATTGCAAACGTCGAGCAATTGCTCAGAGATGAAAAGCGCCAGCACTGAAAGCTGTTGCTAGCCAGCACCCTTCCTTGGAAGTGCTTCTGTAGCCCTTAGAAAACTGGGGCTCTGGGCTTCTCTAGCCACCTAATCTTCTGCTCATCCTCTCGCGCAGTCTAAAGAGAGCTCAGGTGAGAAATTGCAAACGTCGAGCAATTGCTCAGAGATGAAAAGTGCCAGCACTGAAAGCTGTTGCTAGCCAGCCCCCTTCCTTGGAAGCGCTTTTGTAGCCCTAAGAACACTGGGGCTCTGGGCTTCTCTAGCCACCTCATCTTCTGCTCATCCTCTCGCGCAGTCTAAAGAGAGCTCAGGTGAGAAATTGCAAACGTCGAGCAATTGCTCAGAGAGGAAAAGTGCCAGCACTGAAAGCTGTTGCTAGCCAGCACCCTTCCTTGGAAGCGCTTTCACAGGCGCAGCAACACTGCGACTTTGCGCTTCTCTAGCCACCAAACGTCACGGTCATTCTCTTTCCGTGTCGTAGACACGAGCTGAGAAATTGCAAACGTCCAGCAATTGCTCAGAGATGAAAAGTGCCAGCACTGAAAGCTGTTGCTAGCCAGCCCCCTTCCTTGGAAGCGCTTTTGTAGCCCTAAGAACACTGGGGCTCTGGGCTTCTCTAGCCACCTCATCTTCTGCTCATCCTCTCGCGCAGTCTAAAGAGAGCTCAGGTGAGAAAGTGCAAACGTCGAGCAATTGCTCAGAGATGAAAAGTGCCAGCACTGAAAGCTGTTGCTAGCCAGCACCCTTCCTTGGAAGCGCTTTTGTAGGCCTAAGAACACTGGGGCTCTGGGCCTCTCTAGCCACCTCATCTTCTGCTCATCCTCTCGCGCACTCTAAAGAGAGCTCAGGTGAGAAATTGCAAATGTCGAGCAATTGCTCAGAGAGGAAAAGTGCCAGCACTGAAAGCTGTTGCTAGCCAGCACCCTTCCTTGGAAGCGCTTTCACAGGCGCAGCAACACTGGGACTTTTCGCATCTCTAGCCACCAAACGTCACGGTCATTCTCTTTCCGTGTCGTAGACACGAGCTGAGAAATAGCAAACGTCGAGCAATTGCTCAGAGATGAAAAGTGCCAGCACTGAAAGCTGTTGCTAGCCAGCCCCCTTCCTTGGAAGCGCTTTTGTAGCCCTAAGAACACTGGGGCTCTGGGCTTCTCTAGCCACCTCATCTTCTGCTCATCCTCTCGCGCAGTCTAAAGAGAGCTCAGGTGAGAAATTGCAAACGTCGAGCAATTGCTCAGAGATGAAAAGTGCCAGCACTGAAAGCTCATGCAAGCCAGCACCCTTCCTTGGAAGCGCTTTTGTAGCCCTAAGAACACTGGGGCTCTGGGCTTCTCTAGCCACCTCCTCTTCTGCTCATCCTCTCGCGCAGTCTAAAGAGAGCTCAGGTGAGAAATTGCAAACGTCGAGCAATTGCTCAGAGAGGAAAAGTGCGAGCACTGACAGCTGTTGCTAGCCAGCACCCTTCCTTGGAAGCGCTTTCACAGGCGCAGCAACACTGGGACTCTGGGCTTCTCTAGCCACCAAGCGTCATGGTCATTCTCTTTCCGTCTCGTAGACACGAGCTGAGAAATTGCAAACGTCGAGCAATTGCTCAGAGAGGAAAAGTGCCAGCACTGAAAGCTGTTGCTAGCCAGCCCCCTTCCTTGGAAGCGCTTTTGTAGCCCTAAGAACACTGGGGCTCTGGGCTTCTCTAGCCACCTCCTCTTCTGCTCATCCTCTCGCGCACTCTAAAGAGAGCTCAGGTGAGAAATTGCAAACGTCGAGCAATTGCTCAGAGAGGAAAAGTGCCAGCACTGAAAGCTGTTGCTAGCCAGCACCCTTCCTTGGAAGCGCTTTCACAGGCGCAGCAACACCGGGACTTTGCGCTTCTCTAGCCACCAAGCGTCACGGTCATTCTCTTTCCGTCTCGTAGACACGAGCTGAGAAATTGCAAACGTCGATCAATTTCTCACAGAGGAAAAGTGCCAGCACTGAAAGCTGTTGCTAGCCAGCACCCTTCCTTGGAAGTGCTTCTGTAGCCCTAAGAACACTGGGGCTCTGGGCTTCTCTAGCCACCTCATCTTCTGCTCATCCTCTCGCGCAGTCTAAAGAGAGCTCAGGTGACAAATTGCAAACGTCGAGCAATTGCTCAGAGATGAAAAGTGCCAGCACTGAAAGCTGTTGCTAGCCAGCCCCCTTCCTTGGAAGCGCTTTTGTAGCCCTAAGAACACAAGGGCTATGTGTTTCTCTAGCCACCTCATCTTCTGCTCATCCTCTCGCGCAGTCTAAAGAGAGCTCAGGTGAGAAATTGTAAACGTCGAGCAATTGCTCAGAGAGGAAAAGTGCCAGCACTGAAAGCTGTTGCTAGCCAGCACCCTTCCTTGGAAGCGCTTTCACAGGCGCAGCAACACTGGGGCTTTGCGCTTCTCTAGCCACTAAACTTCACGGTCCTTCTGTTTCCGTCTCGTAGACACGAGCTGAGAAATTGCAAACGTCGAGCAATTGCTCAGAGATGAAAAGCGCCAGCACTGAAAGCTGTTGCTAGCCAGCACCCTTCCTTGGAAGTGCTTCTGTAGTCCTTAGAACACTGGGGCTCTGGGCTTCTCTAGCCACCTAATCTTCTGCTCATCCTCTCGCGCAGTCTAAAGAGAGCTCAGGTGAGAAATTGCAAACGTCGAGCAATTGCTCAGAGATGAAAAGTGCCAGCACTGAAAGCTGTTGCTAGCCAGCACCCTTCCTTGGAAGCGCTTTTGTAGGCCTAAGAACACTGGGGCTCTGGGCTTCTCTAGCCACCTCCTCTTCTGCTCATCCTCTCGCGCAGTCTAAAGAGAGCTCAGGTGAGAAATTGCAAACGTCGAGCAATTGCTGAGAGAGGAAAAGTGCCAGCACTGAAAGCTGTTGCTAGCCAGCACCCTTCCTTGGAAGCGCTTTCACAGGCGCAGCAACACTGGGACTCTGGGCTTCTCTAGCCACCAAGCGTCATGGTCATTCTCTTTCCGTCTCGTAGACACGAGCTGAGAAATTGCAAACGTCGCGCAATTGCTCAGAGATGAAAAGTGCCAGCACTGAAAGCTGTTGCTAGCCAGCACCCTTCCTTGGAAGCGCTTTTGTAGCCCTAAGAACACTGGGGCTCTGGGCTTCTCTAGCCACCTCATCTTCTGCTCATCCTCTCGCGCAGTCTAAAGAGAGCTCAGGTGAGAAATTGCAAACGTCGAGCAATTGCTCAGAGATGAAAAGTGCCAGCACTGAATGCTGTTGCTAGCCAGCACCCTTCCTTGGAAGCGCTTTTGTAGCCCTAAGAACACTGGGGCTCTGGGCTTCTCTAGCCACCTCATCTTCTGCTCATCCTCTCGCGCAGTCTAAAGAGAGCTCAGGTGAGAAATTGCAAACGTCGAGCAATTGCTCAGAGAGGAAAAGTGCCAGCACTGAAAGCTGTTGCTAGCCAGCACCCTTGCTTGGAAGCGTTTTCACAGGAGCAGCAACACTGGGACTCTGGGCTTCTCTAGCCATCAAGCGTCACGGTCATTCTTTTTCCGTCTCGTAGAAACGAGCTGAGAAATTGCAAACGTCGAGCAATTGCTCAGAGATGAAAAGTGCCAGCACTGAAAGCTATTGCTAGCCAGCACCCTTCCTTGGAAGCGCTTTCACAGGCGCAGCAACACTGGGGCTTTGCGCTTCTCTAGCCACTAAACTTCACGGTCCTTCTGTTTCCGTCTCGTAGACACGAGCTGAGAAATTGCAAACGTCGAGCAATTGCTCAGAGATGAAAAGTGCCAGCACTGAAAGCTGTTGCTAGCCAGCACCCTTCCTTGGAAGTGCTTCTGTAGCCCTTAGAAAACTGGGGCTCTGGGCTTCTCTAGCCACCTAATCTTCTGCTCATCCTCTCGCGCAGTCTAAAGAGAGCTCAGGTGAGAAATTGCAAACGTCGAGCAATTGCTCAGAGATGAAAAGTGCCAGCACTGAAAGCTGTTGCTAGCCAGCACCCTTCCTTGGAAGCGCTTTTCTAGGCCTAAGAACACAAGGGCTCTGGGCTTCTCTAGCCACCTCATCTTCTGCTCATCCTCTCGCGCAGTCTAAAGAGAGCTCAGGTGAGAAATTGCAAACGTCGAGCAATTGCTCAGAGAGGAAAAGTGCCAGCACTGAAAGCTGTTGCTAGCCAGCACCCTTCCTTGGAAGCGCTTTCACAGTCACAGTAACACTGGGGCTTTGCGCTTCTCTAACTACCAAGCGTCACGGTCATTCTCTTTCCTTCTTGTAGACACCAGTTGAGAAATTGCAAACGTCGAGCAATTGCTCAGAGATGAAAAGTGCCAGCACTGAAAGCTCTTGCTAGCCAGCACCCTTCCTTGGAAGCGCTTTTGTAGCCCTAAGAACAGTGGGGCTCTGGGCTTCTCTAGCCACCTCATCTTCTGCTCATCCTCTCGCGCAGTCTAAAGAGAGCTCAGGTGAGAAATTGCAAACGTCGAGCAATTGCTCAGAGATGAAAAGTGGCAGCACTGAAAGCTGTTGCTAGCCAGCACCCTTCCTTGGAAGCGCTTTTGTAGGCCTAAGAACACTGGGGCTCTGGGCTTCTCTAGCCACCTCATCTTCTGCTCATCCTCTCGCGCAGTCTAAAGAGAGCTCAGGTGAGAAATTGCAAACGTCGAGCAATTGCTCAGAGAGGAAAAGTGGCAGCACTGAAAGCTGTTGCTAGCCAGCACCCTTCCTTGGAAGCGCTTTCACAGGCACAGCAACACTGGGACTTTGCGCATCTCTAGCCACCAAACGTCACGGTCATTCTCTTTCCGTCTCGTAGACACGAGCTGAGAAATTGCAAACGTCGAGCAATTGCTCAGAGATGAAAAGTGCCAGCACTGAAAGCTGTTGCTAGCCAGCACCCTTCCTTGGAAGCGCTTTCACAGGCGCAGCAACACTGGGGCTTTGCGCTTCTCTAGCCACCAAACGTCACGGTCATTCTCTTTCCGTCTCGTAGACACGAGCTGAGAAATTGCAAACGTCGAGCAATTGCTCAGAGATGAAAAGTGCCAGCACTGAAAGCTGTTGCTAGCCAGCACCCTTCCTTGGAAGCGCTTTTGTAGCCCTAAGAACAGTGGGGCTCTGGGCTTCTCTAGCCACCTCATCTTCTGCTCATCCTCTCGCGCAGTCTAAAGAGAGCTCAGGTGAGAAATTGCAAACGTCCAGCAATTGCTCAGAGATGAAAAGTGCCAGCACTGAAAGCTGTTGCTAGCCAGCACCCTTCCTTGGAAGTGCTTTCACAGGCGCAGCAACACTGCGACTTTGCGCTTCTCTAGCCACCAAACGTCACGGTCATTCTCTTTCCGTCTCGTAGACACGAGCTGAGAAATTGCAAACGTCGAGCAATTGCTCAGAGACGAAAAGTGCCAGCACTGAAAGCTGTTGCTAGCCAGCACCCTTCCTTGGAAGCGCTTTCACAGGCGCAGCAACACTGGGGCTTTGCGCTTCTCTAGCCACCAAACGTCACGGTCATTCTCTTTCCGTCTCGTAGACACGAGCTGAGAAATTGCAAACGTCGAGCAATTGCTCAGAGATGAAAAGTGCCAGCACTGAAAGCTGTTGCTAGCCAGCCCCCTTCCTTGGAAGCGCTTTTGTAGCCCTAGGAACACAAGGGCTCTGTGTTTCTGTAGCCACCTCATCTTCTGCTCATCCTCTCGCGCACTCTAAAGAGAGCTCAGGTGAGAAATTGCAAACGTCGAGCAATTGCTCAGAGAGGAAAAGTGCCAGCACTGAAAGCTGTTGCTAGCCAGCACCCTTCCTTGGAAGCGCTTTCACAGGCGCAGCAACACTGGGACTCTGGGCTTCTCTAGCCACCAAGCGTCACGGTCATTCTTTTTCCGTCTCGTAGACACGAGCTGAGAAATTGCAAACGTCGAGCAATTGCTCAGAGATGAAAAAGCGCCAGCACTGAAAGCTGTTGCTAGCCAGCTCCCTTCCTTGGAAGCGCTTTTGTAGCCCTAAGAACACTGGGGCTCTGGGCTTCTCTAGCCACCTCATCTTCTGCTCATCCTCTCGCGCAGTCTAAAGAGAGCTCAGGTGAGAAATTGCAAACGTCGAGCAATTGCTGAGAGAGGAAAAGTGCCAGCACTGAAAGCTGTTGCTAGCCAGCCCCCTTCCTTGGAAGCGCTTTCACAGGCGCAGCAACACTGGGACTTTGCGCTTCTCTAGCCACCAAACGTCATGGTCATTCTCTTTCCTTCTCGTAGACACGAGCTGAGAAATTGCAAACGTCGAGCAATTGCTCAGAGATGAAAAGTGCCAGCACTGAAAGCTGTTGCTAGCCAGCACCCTTCATTGGAAACGCTTTTGTAGGCCTAAGAACAGTGGGGTTCTGGGCTACTCTAAGCACCTCATCTTCTGCTCATCCTCTCGCGCAGTCTAAAGAGAGCTGAGGTGAGAAATTGCAAACGTCGAGCAATTGCTCAGAGATGAAAAAGCGCCAGCACTGAAAGCTCATGCTAGCCAGCACCCTTCCTTGGCAGCGCTTTTGTAGCCCTAAGAACACTGGGGCTCTGGGCTTCTCTAGCCACCTCCTCTTCTGCTCATCCTCTCGCGCAGTCTAAAGAGAGCTCAGGTGAGAAATTGCAAACGTCGAGCAATTGCTCAGAGAGGAAAAGTGCCAGCACTGAAAGCTATTGCTAGCCAGCACCCTTCCTTGGAAGCGCTTTCACAGTCGCAGTAACACTGGGGCTTTGCGCATCTCTAGCCACCAAACGTCACGGTCATTCTCTTTCCTTCTTGTAGACACGAGCTGAGAAATTGCAAACGTCGAGCAATTGCTCAGAGATGAAAAAGCGCCAGCACTGAAAGCTGTTGCTAGCCAGCACCCTTCCTTGGAAGCGCTTTTGTAGGCCTAAGAACACTGGGGCTCTGGGCTTCTCTAGCCACCTCATCTTCTGCTCATCCTCTCGCGCAGTCTAAAGAGAGCTCAGGTGAGAAATTGCAAACGTCGAGCAATTGCTCAGAGAGGAAAAGTGCCAGCACTGAAAGCTGTTGCTAGCCAGCCCCCTTCCTTGGAAGCGCTTTTGTAGCCCTAAGAACACTGGGGCTCTGGGCTTCTTTAGCCACCTCATCTTCTGCTCATCCTCTCACGCAGTCTAAAGAGAGCTCAGGTGAGAAATTGCAAACGTCGAGCAATTGCTCAGAGATGAAAAGTGGCAGCACTGAAAGCTCTTGCTAGCCAGCACCCTTCCTTGGAAGCGCTTTCACAGGCGCAGCAACACTGGGGCTTTGCGCTTCTCTAGCCACCAAACGTCACGGTCATTCTCTTTCCGTCTCGTAGACACGAGCTGAGAAATTGCAAACGTCGAGCAATTGCTCAGAGATGAAAAGTGCCAGCACTGAAAGCTGTTGCTAGCCAGCACCCTTCCTTGGAAGCGCTTTTGTAGGCCTAAGAACACTGGGGCTCTGGGCTTCTCTAGCCACCTCATCTTCTGCTCATCCTCTCGCGCAGTCTAAAGAGAGCTCAGGTGAGAAATTGCAAACGTCGAGCAATTGCTCAGAGAGGAAAAGTGCCAGCACTGAAAGCTGTTGCTAGCCAGCACCCTTCATTGGAAACGCTTTTGTAGGCCTAAGAACACTGGGGTTCTGGGCTACTCTAACCACCTCATCTTCTGCTCATCCTCTCGCGCAGTCTAAAGAGAGCTGAGGTGAGAAATTGCAAACGTCGAGCAATTGCTCAGAGATGAAAAGTGCCAGCACTGAAAGCTGTTGCTAGCCAGCACCCTTCCTTGGAAGCGCTTTTGTAGCCCTAAGAACACTGGGGCTCTGTGTTTCTGTAGCCACCTCCTCTTCTGCTCATCCTCTCGCGCAGTCTAAAGAGAGCTCAGGTGAGAAATTGCAAACGTCAAGCAATTGCTCAGAGATGAAAAGTGCCAGCACTGAAAGCTGTTGCTAGCCAGCACCCTTCCTTGGAAGCGCTTTCACAGGCACAGCAACACTGCGACTTTGCGCTTCTCTACCCACCAAACGTCACGGTCATTCTCTTTCCGTCTCGTAGAAACGAGCAGAGAAATTGCAAACGTCGAGCAATTGCTCAGAGATGAAAAGTGCCAGCACTGAAAGCTGTTGCTAGCCAGCACCCTTCATTGGAAACGCTTTTGTAGGCCTAAGAACAGTGGGGTTCTGGGCTACTCTAACCACCTCATCTTCTGCTCATCCTCTCGCGCAGTCTAAAGAGAGCTGAGGTGAGAAATTGCAAACGTCGAGCAATTGCTCAGAGATGAAAAAGCGCCAGCACTGAAAGCTGTTGCTAGCCAGCACCCTTCCTTGGAAGCGCTTTTGTAGCCCTAAGAACACTGGGGCTCTGGGCTTCTCTAGCCACCTCCTCTTCTGCTCATCCTCTCGCGCAGTCTAAAGAGAGCTCAGGTGAGAAATTGCAAACGTCGAGCAATTGCTCAGAGATGAAAAGTGCCAGCACTGAAAGCTGTTGCTAGCCAGCACCCTTCCTTGGAAGCGCTTTTGTAGCCCTAGGAACACAAGGGCTCTGTGTTTCTGTAGCCACCTCATCTTCTGCTCATCCTCTCGCGCAGTCTAAAGAGTGCTCAGGTGAGAAATTGCAAACGTCGAGCAATTGCTCAGAGATGAAAAGTGCCAGCACTGAAAGCTGTTGCTAGCCAGCACCCTTCCTTGGAAGCGCTTTCACAGGCGCAGCAACACTGGGACTCTGGGCTTCTCTAGCCACCAAGCGTCACGGTCATTCTTTTTCCGTCTCGTAGACACGAGCTGAGAAATTGCAAACGTCGAGCAATTGCTCAGAGATGAAAAAGCGCCAGTACTGAAAGCTCATGCTAGCCAGCACCCTTCCTTGGCAGCGCTTTTGTAGCCCTAAGAACACTGGGGCTCTGGGCTTCTCTAGCCACCTCCTCTTCTGCTCATCCTCTCGCGCAGTCTAAAGAGAGCTCAGGTGAGAAATTGCAAACGTCCAGCAATTGCTCAGAGAGGAAAAGTGCCAGCACTGAAAGCTATTGCTAGCCAGCACCCTTCCTTGGAAGCGCTTTCACAGTCGCAGTAACACTGAGGCTTTGCCCTTCTCTAGCCACCAAACGTCACGGTCATTCTCTTTCCTTCTTGTAGACACGAGCTGAGAAATTGCAAACGTCGAGCAATTGCTCAGAGATGAAAAAGCGCCAGCACTGAAAGCTGTTGCTAGCCAGCACCCTTCCTTGGAAGCGCTTTTGTAGGCCTAAGAACACTGGGGCTCTGGGCTTCTCTAGCCACCTCATCTTCTGCTCATCCTCTCGCGCAGTCTAAAGAGAGCTCAGGTGAGAAATTGCAAACGTCCAGCAATTGCTCAGAGGTGAAAAGTGCCAGCACTGAAAGCTGTTGCTAGCCAGCACCCTTCCTTGGAAGCGCTTTTGTAGGCCTAAGAACACTGGGGCTCTGGGCTTCTCTAGCCACCTCATCTGCTCATCCTCTCGCACACTCTAAAGAGAGCTCAGGTGAGAAATTGCAAACGTCGAGCAATTGCTCAGAGATGAAAAGTGCCAGCACTGAAAGCTGTTGCTAGCCAGCACCCTTCCTTGGAAGCGCTTTCACAGGTGCAGCAACACTGGGGCTTTGCGCATCTCTAGTCACCAAACGTCACGGTCATTCTCTTTCTGTCTCGTAGACACGAGCTGAGAAATTGCAAACGTCGAGCAATTGCTCAGAGAGGAAAAGTGCCAGCACTGAAAGCTGTTGCTAGCCAGCCCCCTTCCTTGGAAGCGCTTTTGTAGGCCTAAGAACACTGGGGCTCTGGGCTTCTCTAGCCACCTCATCTTCTGCTCATCCTCTCACGCAGTCTAAAGAGAGCTCAGGTGAGAAATTGCAAACGTCGAGCAATTGCTCAGAGAGGAAAAGTGCCAGCACTGAAAGCTGTTGCTAGCCAGCACCCTTCCTTGGAAGCGCTTTCACAGGCGCAGCAACACTGGGGCTTTGCGCTTCTCTAGCCACCAAACGTCACGGTCATTCTCTTTCCGTCTCGTAGACACGAGCTGAGAAATTGCAAACGTCGAGCAATTGCTCAGAGATGAAAAGTGCCAGCACTGAAAGCTGTTGCTAGCCAGCACCCTTCCTTGGAAGCGCTTTTGTAGGCCTAAGAACACTGGGGCTCTGGGCTTCTCTAGCCACCTCCTCTTCTGCTCATCCTCTCGCGCAGTCTAAAGAGAGCTCAGGTGAGAAATTGCAAACGTCGAGCAATTGCTCAGAGAGGAAAAGTGCCAGCACTGAAAGCTGTTGCTAGCCAGCACCCTTCCTTGGAAGCGCTTTCACAGGCGCAGCAACACTGGGACTTTGCGCTTCTCTAGCCACCAAACGTCATGGTCATTCTCTTTCCTTCTCGTAGACACGAGCTGAGAAATTGCAAACGTCGAGCAATTGCTCAGAGATGAAAAGTGCCAGCACTGAAAGCTGTTGCTAGCCAGCACCCTTCATTGGAAACGCTTTTGTAGGCCTAAGAACAGTGGGGTTCTGGGCTACTCTAACCACCTCATCTTCTGCTCATCCTCTCGCGCACTCTAAAGAGAGCTGAGGTGAGAAATTGCAAACGTCGAGCAATTGCTCAGAGATGAAAAAGCGCCAGCACTGAAAGCTGTTGCTAGCCAGCACCCTTCCTTGGAAGCGCTTTTGTAGCCCTAAGAACACTGGGGCTCTGGGCTTCTCTAGCCACCTCCTCTTCTGCTCATCCTCTCGCGCAGTCTAAAGAGAGCTCAGGTGAGAAATTGCAAACGTCGAGCAATTGCTCAGAGAGGAAAAGTGCCAGCACTGAAAGCTGTTGCTAGCCAGCACCCTTCCTTGGAAGCGCTTTCACAGGCACAGCAACACTGGGGCTTTGCGCTTCTCTAACCACCAAACGTCACGGTCCTTCTCTTTCCGTCTCGTAGACACGAGCTGAGAAATTGCAAACGTCGAGCAATTGCTCAGAGATGAAAAGTGCCAGCACTGAAAGCTGTTGCTAGCCAGCACCCTTCCTTGGAAGCGCTTTCACAGGCGCAGCAACACTGGGACTCTGGGCTTCTCTAGCCACCAAGCGTCACGGTCATTCTTTTTCTGTCTCGTAGACACGAGCTGAGAAATTGCAAACGTCGAGCAATTGCTCAGAGATGGAAAAGCGCCAGCACTGAAAGCTCTTGCTAGCCAGCACCCTTCCTTGGAAGCGCTTTTGTAGCCCTAAGAACACTGGGGCTCTGAGCTTCTCTAGCCACCTCATCTTCTGCTCATCCTCTCGCGCAGTCTAAAGAGAGCTCAGGTGAGAAATTGCAACCGTCGAGCAATTGCTCAGAGAGGAAAAGTGCCAGCACTGAAAGCTGTTGCTAGCCAGCACCCTTCCTTGGAAGCGCTTTCACAGGCGCAGCAACACTGGGGCTTTGTCCTTCTCTAGCCACCAAACGTCATGGTCATTCTCTTTCCTTCTCGTAGACACGAGCTGAGAAATTGCAAACGTCGAGCAGTTGCTCAGAGATGAAAAGAGCCAGCACTGAAAGCTGTTGCTAGCCAGCACCCTTCCTTGGAAGCGCTTTTGTAGCCCTAAGAACACTGGGGCTCTGGGCTTCTCTAGCCACCTCATCTTCTGCTCATCCTCTCGCGCAGTCTAAAGAGAGCTCAGGTGAGAAATTGCAAACTTCGAGGAATTGCTCTGAGATGAAAAGTGCCAGCACTGAAAGCTGTTGCTAGCCAGCACCCTTCCTTGGAAGCGCTTTTGTAGCCCTAAGAACACAAGGGCTCTGGGCTTCTCTAGCCACCTCATCTTCTGCTCATCCTCTCGCGCAGTCTAAAGAGAGCTCAGGTGAGAAATTGCAAATGTCGAGCAATTGCTCAGAGAGGAAAAGTGCCAGCACTGAAAGCTGTTGCTAGCCAGCACCCTTCCTTGGAAGCGCTTTCACAGTCACAGTAACACTGGGGCTTTGCGCTTCTCTAACTACCAAGCGTCACGGTCATTCTCTTTCCTTCTTGTAGACACCAGTTGATAAATTGCAAACGTCGAGCAATTGCTCAGAGACGAAAAGTGCCAGCACTGAAAGCTATTGCTAGCCAGCACCCTTCCTTGGAAGCGCTTTTGTAGCCCTTAGAACACTGGGGCTCTGTGCTTCTCTAGCCACCTCATCTTCTGCTCATCCTCTCGTGCAGTCTAAAGAGAGCTCAGGTGAGAAATTGCAAACGTCGAGCAATTGCTCAGAGATGAAAAGTGCCAGCACTGAAAGCTGTTGCTAGCCAGCCCCCTTCCTTGGAAGCGCTTTTGTAGGCCTAAGAACACTGGGGCTCTGGGCCTCTCTAGCACCTCATCTTCTGCTCATCCTCTCGCGCAGTCTAAAGAGAGCTCAGGTGAGAAATTGCAAACGTTGAGCAATTGCTCAGAGATGAAAAGTGCCAGCACTGAAAGCTGTTGCTAGCCAGCACCCTTCCTTGGAAGCGCTTTCACAGGCGCAGCAACACTGGGACTCTGGGCTTCTCTAGCCACCAAGCGTCACGGTCCTTCTTTTTCCGTCTCGTAGACACGAGCTGAGAAATTGCAAACGTCGAGCAATTGCTCAGAGATGAAAAGTGCCAGCACTGAAAGCTATTGCTAGCCAGCACCCTTCGTTGGAAACGCTTTTGTAGCCCTAAGAACACCGGGGCTCTGGGCTTCTCTAGCCACCTCATCTTCTGCTCATCCTCTCGCGCAGTCTAAAGAGAGCTCAGGTGAGAAACTGCAAACGTCGAGCAATTGCTCAGAGATGAAAAGTGCCAGCACTGAAAGCTGTTGCTAGCCAGCCCCCTTCCTTGGAAGCGCTTTCACAGGCGCAGCAACACTGGGACTCTGGGCTTCTCTAGCCACCAAGCGTCATGGTCATTCTCTTTCCGTCTCGTAGACACGAGCTGAGAAATTGCAAACGTCGCGCAATTGCTCAGAGATGAAAAGTGGCAGCACTGAAAGCTGTTGCTAGCCAGCCCCCTTCCTTGGAAGCGCTTTTGTAGCCCTAAGAACACTGGGGCTCTGGGCTTCTCTAGCCACCTCATCTTCTGCTCATCCTCTCGCGCAGTCTAAAGAGAGCTCAGGTGAGAAATTGCAAACGTCGAGGAATTGCTCAGAGATGAAAAGTGCCAGCACTGAAAGCTGTTGCTAGCCAGCACCCTTCCTTGGAAGCGCTTTTGTAGCCCTAAGAACACTGGGGCTCTGGGCTTCTCTAGCCACCTCATCTTCTGCTCATCCTCTCGCGCAGTCTAAAGAGAGCTCAGGTGAGAAATTGCAAACGTCGAGCAATTGCTCAGAGAGGAAAAGTGCCAGCACTGAAAGCTCATGCTAGCCAGCACCCTTCCTTGGAAGCGCTTTCACAGTCACAGTAACACTGGGGCTTTGAGCTTCTCTAACTACCAAGCGTCACGGTCATTCTCTTTCCTTCTTGTAGACACCAGTTGAGAAATTGCAAACGTCGAGCAATTGCTCAGAGATAAAAGTGCCAGCACTGAAAGCTGTTGCTAGCCAGCACCCTTCCTTGGAAGCGCTTTTGTAGGCCTAAGAACACTGGGGCTCTGGGCCTCTCTAGCCACCTCATCTTCTGCTCATCCTCTCGCGCAGTCTAAAGAGAGCTCAGGTGAGAAATTGCAAACGTCGAGCAATTGCTCAGAGATGAAAAGTGCCAGCACTGAAAGCTGTTGCTAGCCAGCACCCTTCCTTGGAAGCGCTTTTGTAGCCCTAAGAACACAAGGGCTCTGGGCTTCTCTAGCCACCTCATCTTCTGCTCATCCTCTCGCGCAGTCTAAAGAGAGCTCAGGTGAGAAATTGCAAACGTCGAGCAATTGCTCAGAGAGGAAAAGTGGCAGCACTGAAAGCTGTTGCTAGCCAGCCCCCTTCCTTGGAAGCGCTTTCACAGGCGCAGCAACACTGGGACTTTGCGCTTCTCTACCCACCAAACGTCATGGTCATTCTCTTTCCTTCTCGTAGACACGAGCTGAGAAATTGCAAACGTCGAGCAATTGCTCAGAGAAGAAAAGTGCCAGCACTGAAAGCTGTTGCTAGCCAGCACCCTTCATTGGAAACGCTTTTGTAGGCCTAAGAACAGTGGGGTTCTGGGCTTCTCTAGCCACCTCCTCTTCTGCTCATCCTCTCGCGCAGTCTAAAGAGAGCTCAGGTGAGAAATTGCAAACGTCGAGCAATTGCTCAGAGATTAAAAAGCGCCAGCACTGAAAGCTGTTGCTAGCCAGCACCCTTCCTTGGAAGCACTTTTGTAGCCCTAAGAACACTGGGGCTCTGGGCTTCTCTAGCCACCTCCTCTTCTGCTCATCCTCTCGCGCAGTCTAAAGAGAGCTCAGGTGAGAAATTGCAAACGTCGAGCAATTGCTGAGAGATGAAAAGTGCCAGCACTGAAAGCTATTGCTAGCCAGCACCCTTCCTTGGAAGCGCTTTCACAGGCGCAGTAACACTGGAGCTTTGCGCATCTCTAGCCACCAAACGTCACGGTCATTCTCTTTCCGTCTCGTAGACACGAGCTGAGAAATTGCAAACGTCGAGCAATTGCTCAGAGAGGAAAAGTGCCAGCACTGAAAGCTGTTGCTAGCCAGCACCCTTCCTTGGAAGCACTTTTGTAGCCCTAAGAACACTGGGGCTCTGGGCTTCTCTAGCCACCTCCTCTTCTGCTCATCCTCTCGCGCAGTCTAAAGAGAGCTCAGGTGAGAAATTGCAAACGTCGAGCAATTGCTCAGAGATGAAAAGTGCCAGCACTGAAAGCAGTTGCTAGTCAGCACCCTTCCTTGGAAGCGCTTTTGTAGGCCTAAGAACACTGGGGCTCTGGGCCTCTCTAGCCACCTCATCTTCTGCTCATCCTCTCGCGCAGTCTAAAGAGAGCTCAGGTGAGAAATTGCAAACGTCGAGCAATTGCTCAGAGATGAAAAGTGCCAGCACTGAAAGCTGTTGCTAGCCAGCCCCCTTCCTTGGAAGCGCTTTTGTAGCCCTAAGAACACTGGGGCTCTGGGCTTCTCTAGCCACCTCATCTTCTGCTCATCCTCTCGCGCAGTCTAAAGAGAGCTCAGGTGAGAAATTGCAAACGTCGAGCAATTGCTCAGAGAGGAAAAGTGGCAGCACTGAAAGGTGTTGCTAGCCAGCCCCCTTCCTTGGAAGCGCTTTCACAGGCGCAGCAACACTGGGACTTTGCGCATCTCTAGCCACCAAACTTCATGGTCATTCTCTTTCCGTCTCGTAGACACGAGCTGAGAAATTGCAAACATCGAGCAATTGCTCAGAGATGAAAAGTGCCAGCACTGAAAGCTGTTGCTAGCCAGCACCCTTCATTGGAAACGCTTTTGTAGGCCTAAGAACACTGGGGTTCTGGGCTACTCTAACCACCTCATCTTCTGCTCATCCTCTCGCGCAGTCTAAAGAGAGCTCAGGTGAGAAATTGCAAACGTCGAGCAATTGCTCAGAGATGAAAAGTGCCAGCACTGAAAGCTGTTGCTAGCCAGCACCCTTCCTTGGAAGCGCTTTTGTAGCCCTAAGAACACTGGGGCTCTGGGCTTCTCTAGCCACCTCCTCTGCTCATCCTCTCGCGCAGTCTAAAGAGAGCTCAGGTGAGAAATTGCAAACGTCGAGCAATTGCTCAGAGAGGAAAAGTGCCAGCACTGAAAGCTGTTGCTAGCCAGCACCCTTCCTTGGAAGCGCTTTCACAGGCACAGCAACACTGCGACTTTGCGCTTCTCTACCCACCATACGTCACGGTCATTCTCTTTCTGTCTCGTAGACACGAGCTGAGAAATTGCAAACGTCGAGCAATTGCTCAGAGATGAAAAGTGCCAGCACTGAAAGCTGTTGCTAGCCAGCACCCTTCCTTGGAAGCGCTTTTGTAGGCCTAAGAACACTGGGGCTCTGGGCTTCTCTAGCCACCTCATCTTCTGCTCATCCTCTCGCGCAGTCTAAAGAGAGCTCAGGTGAGAAATTGCAAACGTCGAGCAATTGCTCAGAGATGAAAAGTGCCAGCACTGAAAGCTGTTGCTAGCCAGCACCCTTCCTTGGAAGCGCTTTTGTAGGCCTAAGAACACTGGGGCTCTGGGCCTCTCTAGCCACCTCATCTTCTGCTCATCCTCTCGCGCAGTCTAAAGAGAGCTCCGGTGAGAAATTGCAAACGTCGAGCAATTGCTCACAGAGGAAAAGTGCCAGCACTGAAAGCTGTTGCTAGCCAGCCCCCTTCCTTGGAAGCGCTTTTGTAGCCCTAAGAACACTGGGGCTCTGGGCTTCTCTAGCCACCTCATCTTCTGCTCATCCTCTCGCGCAGTCTAAAGAGAGCTCAGGTGAGAAATTGCAAACGTCGAGCAATTGCTCAGAGATGAAAAGTGGCAGCACTGAAAGCTGTTGCTAGCCACCACCCTTCCTTGGAAGCGCTTTCAAAGGCGCAGCAACACTGGGGCTTTGCGCTTCTCTAGCCACCAAACGTCACGGTCATTCTCTTTCCGTCTCGTAGACACGAGCTGAGAAATTGCAAACGTCGAGCAATTGCTCAGAGATGAAAAGTGCCAGCACTGAAAGCTGTTGCTAGCCAGCACCCTTCATTGGAAACGCTTTTGTAGGCCTAAGAACAGTTGGGTTCTGGGCTACTCTAAACACCTCATCTTCTGCTCATCCTCTCGCGCAGTCTAAAGAGAGCTCAGGTGAGAAATTGCAAACGTCGAGCAATTGCTCAGAGATTAAAAAGCGCCAGCACTGAAAGCTGTTGCTAGCAAGCACCCTTCCTTGGAAGCACTTTTGTAGCCCTAAGAACACTGGGGCTCTGGGCTTCTCTAGCCACCTCCTCTTCTGCTCATCCTCTCGCGCAGTCTAAAGAGAGCTCAGGTGAGAAATTGCAAACGTCGAGCAATTGCTCAGAAAGGAAAAGTGCCAGCACTGAAAGCTATTGCTAGCCAGCACCCTTCCTTGGAAGCGCTTTCACAGTCGCAGTAACACTGGGGCTTTGCGCATCTCTAGCCACGAAACGTCACGGTCATTCTCTTTCCGTCTCGTAGACATGAGCTGAGAAATTGCAAACGTCGAGCAATTGCTCAGAGATGAAAAGTGCCAGCACTGAAAGCTGTTGCTAGCCAGCCCCCTTCCTTGGAAGCACTTTTGTAGCCCTAAGAACAGTGGGGCTCTGGGCTTCTCTAGCCACCTCCTCTTCTGCTCATCCTCTCGCGCAGTCTAAAGAGAGCTCAGGTGAGAAATTGCAAACGTCGAGCAATTGCTCAGAGAGGAAAAGTGCCAGCACTGAAAGCTGTTGCTAGCCAGCACCCTTCCTTGGAAGCGCTTTCACAGGCACAGCAAGACTGGGGCTTTGCGCTTCTCTAACCACCAAACGTCACGGTCATTCTCTTTCCGTCTCGTAGACACGAGCTGAGAAATTGCAAACGTCGAGCAATTGCTCAGAGAGGAAAAGTGCCAGCACTGAAAGCTCTTGCTAGCCAGCCCCCTTCCTTGGAAGCGCTTTTGTAGGCCTAAGAAGATTGGGGCTCTGGGCTTCTCTAGCCACCTCATCTTCTGCTCATCCTCTCGCGCAGTCTAAAGAGAGCTCAGGTGAGAAATTGCAAACGTCGAGCAATTGCTCAGAGAGGAAAAGTGCCAGCACTGAAAGCTGTTGCTAGCCAGCACCCTTCCTTGGAAGCGCTTTCACAGGCGCAGCAACACTGGGGCTTTGTCCTTCTCTACCCACCAAACGTCATGGTCATTCTCTTTCCTTCTCGTAGACACGAGCTGAGAAATTGCAAACGTCGAGCAATTGCTCAGAGATGAAAAGTGCCAGCACTGAAAGCTGTTGCTAGCCAGCACCCTTCCTTGGAAGCGCTTTCACAGGCACAGCAACACTGCGACTTTCCGCTTCTCTACCCACCATACGTCACGGTCATTCTCTTTCTGTCTCTTAGACACGAGCTGAGAAATTGCAAACGTCGAGCAATTGCTCAGAGATGAAAAGTGCCAGCACTGAAAGCTGTTGCTAGCCAGCACCCTTCCTTGGAAGCGCTTTTGTAGGCCTAAGAACACTGGGGCTCTGGGCTTCTCTAGCCACCTCATCTTCTGCTCATCCTCTCGCGCAGTCTAAAGAGAGCTCAGGTGAGAAATTGCAAACGTCGAGCAATTGCTCAGAGATGAAAAGTGCCAGCACTGAAAGCTGTTGCTAGCCAGCACCCTTCCTTGGAAGCGCTTTTGTAGGCCTAAGAACACTGGGGCTCTGGGCCTCTCTAGCCACCTCATCTTCTGCTCATCCTCTCGCGCAGTCTAAAGAGAGCTCAGGTGAGAAATTGCAAACGTCGAGCAATTGCTCAGAGATGAAAAGTGCCAGCACTGAAAGCTGTTGCTAGCCAGCCCCCTTCCTTGGAAGCGCTTTTGTAGCCCTAAGAACACTGGGGCTCTGGGCTTCTCTAGCCACCTCATCTTCTGCTCATCCTCTCGCGCAGTCTAAAGAGAGCTCAGGTGAGAAATTGCAAACGTCGAGCAATTGCTCAGAGATGAAAAGTGCCAGCACTGAAAGCTGTTGCTAGCCAGCACCCTTCCTTGGAAGCGCTTTCAAAGGCGCAGCAACACTGGGGCTTTGCGCTTCTCTAGCCACCAAACGTCATGGTCATTCTCTTTCCGTGTCGTAGACACGAGCTGAGAAATTGCAAACGTCGAGCAATTGCTCAGAGATGAAAAGTGCCAGCACTGAAAGCTGTTGCTAGCCAGCACCCTTCCTTGGAAGCGCTTTTGTAGCCCTAAGAACACTGGGGCTCTGGGCTTCTCTAGCCACCTCATCTTCTGCTCATCCTCTCGCGCAGTCTAAAGAGAGCTCAGGTGAGAAACTGCAAACGTCGAGCAATTGCTCAGAGATGAAAAGTGCCAGCACTGAAAGCTGTTGCTAGACAGCCCCCTTCCTTGGAAGCGCTTTTGTAGCCCTAAGAACAATGGGGCTCTGGGCTTCTCTAGCCATCTAAACTTCTGCTCATCCTCTCGCGCAGTCTAAAGAGAGCTCAGGTGAGAAATTGCAAACGTCGAGCAGTTGCTCAGAGATGAAAAGTGCCAGCACTGAAAGCTGTTGCTAGCCAGCACCCTTCCTTGGAAGTGCTTTCACAGGCGCAGCAACACTGCGACTTTGCGCTTCTCTAGCCACCAAATGTCACGGTCCTTCTCTTTCCGTCTCGTAGACACGAGCTGAGAAATTGCAAACGTCGAGCAATTGCTCAGAGATGAAAAGTGCCAGCACTGAAAGCTATTGCTAGCCAGCACCCTTCCTTGGAAGCGCTTTCACAGGCGCAGCAACACTGGGACTTTGCGCATCTCTAGCCACCAAACGTCACGGTCATTCTCTTTCCGTCTCGTAGACACGAGCTGAGAAATTGCAAACGTCGAGCAATTGCTCAGAGATTAAAAGTGCCAGCACTGAAAGCTGTTGCTAGCCAGCACCCTTCCTTGGAAGCGCTTTCACAGGCGCAGCAACACTGGGGCTTTGCGCTTCTCTAGCCACCAAACGTCACGGTCATTCTCTCTCCGTCTCGTAGACACGAGCTGAGAAATTGCAAACGTCGAGCAATTGCTCAGAGATGAAAAGTGCCAGCACTGAAAGCTGTTGCTAGCCAGCACCCTTCCTTGGAAGTGCTTCTGTAGCCCTTAGAACACTGGGGCTCTGGGCTTCTCTAGCCACCTAATCTTCTGCTCATCCTCTCGCGCAGTCTAAAGAGAGCTCAGGTGAGAAATTGCAAACGTCGAGCAATTGCTCAGAGATGAAAAGTGCCAGCACTGAAAGCTGTTGCTAGCCAGCACCCTTCCTTGGAAGCGCTTTCACACGCGCAGCAACACTGGGACTCTGGGCTTCTCTACCCACCAAACGTCACAGTCATTCTCTTTCCGTCTCGTAGACACGAGTTGAGAAATTGCAAACGTCGAGCAATTGCTCAGAGTTGAAAAAGCGCCAGCACTGAAAGCTGTTGCTAGCCAGCTCCCTTCCTTGGAAGCGCTTTTGTAGCCCTAAGAACACTGGGGCTCTGGGCTTCTCTAGCCACCTCATCTTCTGCTCATCCTCTCGCGCAGTCTAAAGAGAGCTCAGGTGAGAAATTGCAAACGTCCAGCAATTGCTCAGAGATGAAAAGTGCCAGCACTGAAAGCTGTTGCTAGCCAGCACCCTTCCTTGGAAGCGCTTTTGTAGCCCTAAGAACACAAGGGCTCTGGGCTTCTCTAGCCACCTCATCTTCTGCTCATCCTCTCGCGCAGTCTAAAGAGAGTTCAGGTGAGAAATTGCAAACGTCGAGCAATTGCTCAGAGATGAAAAGTGCCAGCACTGAAAGCTGTTGCTAGCCAGCACCCTTCCTTGGAAGCGCTTTCACAGGCACAGCAACACTGCGACTTTGCGCTTCTCTACCCACCAAACGTCACGGTCATTCTTTTTCCGTCTCGTAGACACGAGCTGAGAAATTGCAAACGTCGAGCAATTGCTCAGAGATGAAAAGTGCCAGCACTGAAAGCTCATGCTAGCCAGCCCCCTTCCTTGGAAGCGCTTTTCTAGGCCTAAGAACAGTGGGGCTCTGGGCTTCTCTAGCCACCTCCTCTTCTGCTCATCCTCTCGCGCAGTCTAAAGAGAGCTCAGGTGAGAAATTGCAAACGTCGAGCAATTGCTCAGAGATGAAAAGTGCCAGCACTGAAAGCTGTTGCTAGCCAGCACCCTTCCTTGGAAGCGCTTTTGTAGGCCTAAGAACACTGGGGCTCTGGGCCTCTCTAGCCACCTCATCTTCTGCTCATCCTCTCGCGCAGTCTAAAGAGAGCTCAGGTGAGAAATTGCAAACGTCGAGCAATTGCTCAGAGATGAAAATTGGCAGCACTGAAAGCTGTTGCTAGCCAGCACCCTTCCTCGGAAGCGCTTTCACAGGCGCAGCAACACTGGGACTTTGCGCATCTCTAGCCACCAAACGTCACGGTCCTTCTCTTTCCGTCTCGTAGACACGAGCTGAGAAATTGCAAACGTCGAGCAATTGCTCAGAGATGAAAAGTGCCAGCACTGAAAGCTGTTGCTAGCCAGCACCCTTCCTTGGAAGCGCTTTTGTAGCCCTAAGAACACTGGGGCTCTGGGCTTCTCTAGCCACCTCATCTTCTGCTCATCCTCTCGCGCAGTCTAAAGAGAGCTCAGGTGAGAAACTGCAAACGTCGAGCAATTGCTCAGAGATGAAAAGTGCCAGCACTGAAAGCTGTTGCTAGACAGCCCCCTTCCTTGGAAGCGCTTTTGTAGCCCTAAGAACAATGGGGCTCTGGGCTTCTCTAGCCATCTAAACTTCTGCTCATCCTCTCGCGCAGTCTAAAGAGAGCTCAGGTGAGAAATTGCAAACGTCGAGCAGTTGCTCAGAGATGAAAAGTGCCAGCACTGAAAGCTGTTGCTAGCCAGCACCCTTCCTTGGAAGTGCTTTCACAGGCGCAGCAACACTGCGACTTTGCGCTTCTCTAGCCACCAAACGTCACGGTCATTCTCTTTCCGTCTCGTAGACACGAGCTGAGAAATTGCAAACGTCGAGCAATTGCTCAGAGATGAAAAGTGCCAGCACTGAAAGCTATTGCTAGCCAGCACCCTTCCTTGGAAGCGCTTTCACAGGCGCAGCAACACTGGGGCTTTCCGCTTCTCTAGCCACCAAACGTCACGGTCATTCTCTTTCCGTCTCGTAGACACGAGCTGAGAAATTGCAAACGTCGAGCAATTGCTCAGAGATGAAAAGTGCCAGCACTGAAAGCTGTTGCTAGCCAGCACCCTTCCTTGGAAGCGCTTTCACAGGCGCAGCAACACTGCGACTCTGCGCTTCTCTAGCCACCAAACGTCACGGTCATTCTCTCTCCGTCTCGTAGACACGAGCTGAGAAATTGCAAACGTCGAGCAATTGCTCAGAGATGAAAAGTGCCAGCACTGAAAGCTGTTGCTAGCCAGCACCCTTCCTTGGAAGTGCTTCTGTAGCCCTTAGAACACTGGGGCTCTGGGCTTCTCTAGCCACCTCATCTTCTGCTCATCCTCTCGCGCAGTCTAAAGAGAGCTCAGGTGAGAAATTGCAAACGTCGAGCAATTGCTCAGAGATGAAAAGTGCCAGCACTGAAAGCTGTTGCTAGCCAGCACCCTTCCTTGGAAGCGCTTTCACACGCGCAGCAACACTGGGACTCTGGGCTTCTCTACCCACCAAACGTCACAGTCATTCTCTTTCCGTCTCGTAGACACGAGTTGAGAAATTGCAAACGTCGAGCAATTGCTCAGAGTTGAAAAAGCGCCAGCACTGAAAGCTGTTGCTAGCCAGCTCCCTTCCTTGGAAGCGCTTTTGTAGCCCTAAGAACACTGGGGCTCTGGGCTTCTCTAGCCACCTCATCTTCTGCTCATCCTCTCGCGCAGTCTAAAGAGAGCTCAGGTGAGAAATTGCAAACGTCCAGCAATTGCTCAGAGATGAAAAGTGCCAGCACTGAAAGCTGTTGCTAGCCAGCACCCTTCCTTGGAAGCGCTTTTGTAGCCCTAAGAACACAAGGGCTCTGGGCTTCTCTAGCCACCTCATCTTCTGCTCATCCTCTCGCGCAGTCTAAAGAGAGCTCAGGTGAGAAACTGCAAACGTCGAGCAATTGCTCAGAGATGAAAAGTGCCAGCACTGAAAGCTGTTGCTAGACAGCCCCCTTCCTTGGAAGCGCTTTTGTAGCCCTAAGAACACTGGGGTTCTGGGCTTCTCTAGCCAGCTCATCTTCTGCTCATCCTCTCGCGCAGTCTAAAGAGAGCTCAGGTGAGAAATTGCAAACGTCGAGCAATTGCTCAGAGAGGAAAAGTGCCAGCACTGAAAGCTGTTGCTAGCCAGCACCCTTCCTTGGAAGCGCTTTCACAGGTGCAGCAACACTGCGACTTTGCGCTTCTCTAACTACCAAGCGTCAAGGTCATTCTCTTTCCTTCTCGTAGACACGAGCTGAGAAATTGCAAACGTCGAGCAATTGCTCAGAGATGAAAAGTGCCAGCACTGAAAGCTGTTGCTAGCCAGCACCCTTCCTTGGAAGCGCTTTTGTAGCCCTAAGAACACTGGGGCTCTGGGCTTCTCTAGCCACCTCATCTTCTGCTCATCCTCTCGCGCAGTCTAAAGAGAGCTCAGGTGAGAAACTGCAAACGTCGAGCAATTGCTCAGAGATGAAAAGTGCCAGCACTGAAAGCTGTTGCTAGACAGCCCCCTTCCTTGGAAGCGCTTTTGTAGCCCTAAGAACAATGGGGCTCTGGGCTTCTCTAGCCATCTAAACTTCTGCTCATCCTCTCGCGCAGTCTAAAGAGAGCTCAGGTGAGAAATTGCAAACGTCGAGCAGTTGCTCAGAGATGAAAAGTGCCAGCACTGAAAGCTGTTGCTAGCCAGCACCCTTCCTTGGAAGTGCTTTCACAGGCGCAGCAACACTGCGACTTTGCGCTTCTCTAGCCACCAAATGTCACGGTCCTTCTCTTTCCGTCTCGTAGACACGAGCTGAGAAATTGCAAACGTCGAGCAATTGCTCAGAGATGAAAAGTGCCAGCACTGAAAGCTATTGCTAGCCAGCACCCTTCCTTGGAAGCGCTTTCACAGGCGCAGCAACACTGGGACTTTGCGCATCTCTAGCCACCAAACGTCACGGTCATTCTCTTTCCGTCTCGTAGACACGAGCTGAGAAATTGCAAACGTCGAGCAATTGCTCAGAGATTAAAAGTGCCAGCACTGAAAGCTGTTGCTAGCCAGCACCCTTCCTTGGAAGCGCTTTCACAGGCGCAGCAACACTGGGGCTTTGCGCTTCTCTAGCCACCAAACGTCACGGTCATTCTCTCTCCGTCTCGTAGACACGAGCTGAGAAATTGCAAACGTCGAGCAATTGCTCAGAGATGAAAAGTGCCAGCACTGAAAGCTGTTGCTAGCCAGCACCCTTCCTTGGAAGTGCTTCTGTAGCCCTTAGAACACTGGGGCTCTGGGCTTCTCTAGCCACCTAATCTTCTGCTCATCCTCTCGCGCAGTCTAAAGAGAGCTCAGGTGAGAAATTGCAAACGTCGAGCAATTGCTCAGAGATGAAAAGTGCCAGCACTGAAAGCTGTTGCTAGCCAGCACCCTTCCTTGGAAGCGCTTTCACACGCGCAGCAACACTGGGACTCTGGGCTTCTCTACCCACCAAACGTCACAGTCATTCTCTTTCCGTCTCGTAGACACGAGTTGAGAAATTGCAAACGTCGAGCAATTGCTCAGAGTTGAAAAAGCGCCAGCACTGAAAGCTGTTGCTAGCCAGCTCCCTTCCTTGGAAGCGCTTTTGTAGCCCTAAGAACACTGGGGCTCTGGGCTTCTCTAGCCACCTCATCTTCTGCTCATCCTCTCGCGCAGTCTAAAGAGAGCTCAGGTGAGAAATTGCAAACGTCCAGCAATTGCTCAGAGATGAAAAGTGCCAGCACTGAAAGCTGTTGCTAGCCAGCCCCCTTCCTTGGAAGCGCTTTTGTAGCCCTAAGAACACAAGGGCTCTGGGCTTCTCTAGCCACCTCATCTTCTGCTCATCCTCTCGCGCAGTCTAAAGAGAGTTCAGGTGAGAAATTGCAAACGTCGAGCAATTGCTCAGAGATGAAAAGTGCCAGCACTGAAAGCTGTTGCTAGCCAGCACCCTTCCTTGGAAGCGCTTTCACAGGCACAGCAACACTGCGACTTTGCGCTTCTCTACCCACCAAACGTCACGGTCATTCTTTTTCCGTCTCGTAGACACGAGCTGAGAAATTGCAAACGTCGAGCAATTGCTCAGAGATGAAAAGTGCCAGCACTGAAAGCTCATGCTAGCCAGCCCCCTTCCTTGGAAGCGCTTTTCTAGGCCTAAGAACAGTGGGGCTCTGGGCTTCTCTAGCCACCTCCTCTTCTGCTCATCCTCTCGCGCAGTCTAAAGAGAGCTCAGGTGAGAAATTGCAAACGTCGAGCAATTGCTCAGAGATGAAAAGTGCCAGCACTGAAAGCTGTTGCTAGCCAGCACCCTTCCTTGGAAGCGCTTTTGTAGGCCTAAGAACACTGGGGCTCTGGGCCTCTCTAGCCACCTCATCTTCTGCTCATCCTCTCGCGCAGTCTAAAGAGAGCTCAGGTGAGAAATTGCAAACGTCGAGCAATTGCTCAGAGATGAAAATTGGCAGCACTGAAAGCTGTTGCTAGCCAGCACCCTTCCTCGGAAGCGCTTTCACAGGCGCAGCAACACTGGGACTTTGCGCATCTCTAGCCACCAAACGTCACGGTCCTTCTCTTTCCGTCTCGTAGACACGAGCTGAGAAATTGCAAACGTCGAGCAATTGCTCAGAGATGAAAAGTGCCAGCACTGAAAGCTGTTGCTAGCCAGCACCCTTCCTTGGAAGCGCTTTTGTAGCCCTAAGAACACTGGGGCTCTGGGCTTCTCTAGCCACCTCATCTTCTGCTCATCCTCTCGCGCAGTCTAAAGAGAGCTCAGGTGAGAAACTGCAAACGTCGAGCAATTGCTCAGAGATGAAAAGTGCCAGCACTGAAAGCTGTTGCTAGACAGCCCCCTTCCTTGGAAGCGCTTTTGTAGCCCTAAGAACAATGGGGCTCTGGGCTTCTCTAGCCATCTAAACTTCTGCTCATCCTCTCGCGCAGTCTAAAGAGAGCTCAGGTGAGAAATTGCAAACGTCGAGCAGTTGCTCAGAGATGAAAAGTGCCAGCACTGAAAGCTGTTGCTAGCCAGCACCCTTCCTTGGAAGTGCTTTCACAGGCGCAGCAACACTGCGACTTTGCGCTTCTCTAGCCACCAAACGTCACGGTCATTCTCTTTCCGTCTCGTAGACACGAGCTGAGAAATTGCAAACGTCGAGCAATTGCTCAGAGATGAAAAGTGCCAGCACTGAAAGCTATTGCTAGCCAGCACCCTTCCTTGGAAGCGCTTTCACAGGCGCAGCAACACTGGGGCTTTCCGCTTCTCTAGCCACCAAACGTCACGGTCATTCTCTTTCCGTCTCGTAGACACGAGCTGAGAAATTGCAAACGTCGAGCAATTGCTCAGAGATGAAAAGTGCCAGCACTGAAAGCTGTTGCTAGCCAGCACCCTTCCTTGGAAGCGCTTTCACAGGCGCAGCAACACTGCGACTCTGCGCTTCTCTAGCCACCAAACGTCACGGTCATTCTCTCTCCGTCTCGTAGACACGAGCTGAGAAATTGCAAACGTCGAGCAATTGCTCAGAGATGAAAAGTGCCAGCACTGAAAGCTGTTGCTAGCCAGCACCCTTCCTTGGAAGTGCTTCTGTAGCCCTTAGAACACTGGGGCTCTGGGCTTCTCTAGCCACCTAATCTTCTGCTCATCCTCTCGCGCAGTCTAAAGAGAGCTCAGGTGAGAAATTGCAAACGTCGAGCAATTGCTCAGAGATGAAAAGTGCCAGCACTGAAAGCTGTTGCTAGCCAGCACCCTTCCTTGGAAGCGCTTTCACACGCGCAGCAACACTGGGACTCTGGGCTTCTCTACCCACCAAACGTCACAGTCATTCTCTTTCCGTCTCGTAGACACGAGTTGAGAAATTGCAAACGTCGAGCAATTGCTCAGAGTTGAAAAAGCGCCAGCACTGAAAGCTGTTGCTAGCCAGCTCCCTTCCTTGGAAGCGCTTTTGTAGCCCTAAGAACACTGGGGCTCTGGGCTTCTCTAGCCACCTCATCTTCTGCTCATCCTCTCGCGCAGTCTAAAGAGAGCTCAGGTGAGAAATTGCAAACGTCCAGCAATTGCTCAGAGATGAAAAGTGCCAGCACTGAAAGCTGTTGCTAGCCAGCACCCTTCCTTGGAAGCGCTTTTGTAGCCCTAAGAACACAAGGGCTCTGGGCTTCTCTAGCCACCTCATCTTCTGCTCATCCTCTCGCGCAGTCTAAAGAGAGCTCAGGTGAGAAACTGCAAACGTCGAGCAATTGCTCAGAGATGAAAAGTGCCAGCACTGAAAGCTGTTGCTAGACAGCCCCCTTCCTTGGAAGCGCTTTTGTAGCCCTAAGAACAATGGGGCTCTGGGCTTCTCTAGCCATCTAAACTTCTGCTCATCCTCTCGCGCAGTCTAAAGAGAGCTCAGGTGAGAAATTGCAAACGTCGAGCAGTTGCTCAGAGATGAAAAGTGCCAGCACTGAAAGCTGTTGCTAGCCAGCACCCTTCCTTGGAAGTGCTTTCACAGGCACAGCAACACTGCGACTTTGCGCTTCTCTAGCCACCAAACGTCACGGTCCTTCTCTTTCCGTCTCGTAGACACGAGCTGAGAAATTGCAAACGTCGAGCAATTGCTCAGAGATGAAAAGTGCCAGCACTGAAAGCTCTTGCTAGCCAGCACCCTTCCTTGGAAGCGCTTTCACAGGCACAGCAACACTGGGGCTTTGCGCTTCTCTAGCCACCAAACGTCACGGTCATTCTCTTTCCGTCTCGTAGACACGAGCTGAGAAATTGCAAACGTCGAGCAATTGCTCAGAGATGAAAAGTGCCAGCACTGAAAGCTGTTGCTAGCCAGCACCCTTCCTTGGAAGTGCTTTCACAGGCGCAGCAACACTGCGACTCTGCGCTTCTCTAGCCACCAAACGTCACGGTCATTCTCTCTCCGTCTCGTAGACACGAGCTGAGAAATTGCAAACGTCGAGCAATTGCTCAGAGATGAAAAGTGCCAGCACTGAAAGCTGTTGCTAGCCAGCACCCTTCCTTGGAAGTGCTTCTGTAGCCCTTAGAACACTGGGGCTCTGGGCTTCTCTAGCCACCTAATCTTCTGCTCATCCTCTCGCGCAGTCTAAAGAGAGCTCAGGTGAGAAATTGCAAACGTCGAGCAATTGCTCAGAGATGAAAAGTGCCAGCACTGAAAGCTGTTGCTAGCCAGCACCCTTCCTTGGAAGCGCTTTCACACGCGCAGCAACACTGGGACTCTGGGCTTCTCTAGCCACCAAGCGTCACGGTCATTCTTTTTCCGTCTCGTAGACACGAGTTGAGAAATTGCAAACGTCGAGCAATTGCTCAGAGTTGAAAAAGCGCCAGCACTGAAAGCTGTTGCTAGCCAGCACCCTTCCTTGGAAGCGCTTTTGTAGCCCTAAGAACACTGGGGTTCTGGGCTTCTCTAGCCACCTCATCTTCTGCTCATCCTCTCGCGCAGTCTAAAGAGAGCTCAGGTGAGAAATTGCAAACGTCGAGCAATTGCTCAGAGAGGAAAAGTGCCAGCACTGAAAGCTGTTGCTAGCCAGCACCCTTCCTTGGAAGCGCTTTCACAGTCACAGTAACACTGGGGCTTTGCGCTTCTCTAACTACCAAGCGTCAAGGTCATTCTCTTTCCTTCTCGTAGACACGAGCTGAGAAATTGCAAACGTCGAGCAATTGCTCAGAGATGAAAAGTGCCAGCACTGAAAGCTGTTGCTAGCCAGCCCCCTTCCTTGGAAGCGCTTTTGTAGGCCTAAGAACACTGGGGCTCTGGGCTTCTCTAGCCACCTCATCTTCTGCTCATCCTCTCGAGCAGTCTAAAGAGAGCTCAGGTGAGAAACTGCAAACGTCGAGCAATTGCTCAGAGATGAAAAGTGCCAGCACTGAAAGCTGTTGCTAGCCAGCCCCCTTCCTTGGAAGCGCTTTTGTAGCCCTAAGAACAATGGGGCTCTGGGCTTCTCTAGCCATCTAAACTTCTGGTCATCCTCTCGCGCAGTCTAAAGAGAGCTCAGGTGAGAAATTGCAAACGTCGAGCAGTTGCTCAGAGATGAAAAGTGCCAGCACTGAAAGCTGTTGCTAGCCAGCACCCTTCCTTGGAAGTGCTTTCACAGGCGCAGCAACACTGCGACTTTGCGCTTCTCTACCCACCAAACGTCACGGTCCTTCTCTTTCCGTCTCGTAGACACGAGCTGAGAAATTGCAAACGTCGAGCAATTGCTCAGAGATGAAAAGTGCCAGCACTGAAAGCTATTGCTAGCCAGCACCCTTCCTTGGAAGCGCTTTCACAGGCGCAGCAACACTGGGACTTTGCGCTTCTCTAGCCACCAAACGTCACGGTCATTCTCTTTCCGTCTCGTAGGCTAGAGCTGAGAAATTGCAAACGTCGAGCAATTGCTCAGAGATGAAAAGTGCCAGCACTGAAAGCTGTTGCTAGCCAGCACCCTTCCTTGGAAGCGCTTTCACAGGCGCAGCAACACTGCGACTTTGCGCTTCTCTAGCCACCAAACGTCACGGTCATTCTCTCTCCGTCTCGTAGACACGAGCTGAGAAATTGCAAACGTCGAGCAATTGCTCAGAGATGAAAAGTGCCAGCACTGAAAGCTGTTGCTAGCCAGCACCCTTCCTTGGAAGTGCTTCTGTAGCCCTTAGAACACTGGGGCTCTGGGCTTCTCTAGCCACCTAATCTTCTGCTCATCCTCTCGCGCAGTCTAAAGAGAGCTCAGGTGAGAAATTGCAAACGTCGAGCAATTGCTCAGAGATGAAAAGTGCCAGCACTGAAAGCTGTTGCTAGCCAGCACCCTTCCTTGGAAGCGCTTTCACACGCGCAGCAACACTGGGACTCTGGGCTTCTCTACCCACCAAACGTCACAGTCATTCTCTTTCCGTCTCGTAGACACGAGTTGAGAAATTGCAAACGTCGAGCAATTGCTCAGAGTTGAAAAAGCGCCAGCACTGAAAGCTGTTGCTAGCCAGCTCCCTTCCTTGGAAGCGCTTTTGTAGCCCTAAGAACACTGGGGCTCTGGGCTTCTCTAGCCACCTCATCTTCTGCTCATCCTCTCGCGCAGTCTAAAGAGAGCTCAGGTGAGAAATTGCAAACGTCGAGCAATTGCTCAGAGATGAAAAGTGCCAGCACTGAAAGCTGTTGCTAGCCAGCACCCTTCCTTGGAAGCGCTTTTGTAGCCCTAAGAACACAAGGGCTCTGGGCTTCTCTAGCCACCTCATCTTCTGCTCATCCTCTCGCGCAGTCTAAAGAGAGTTCAGGTGAGAAATTGCAAACGTCGAGCAATTGCTCAGAGATGAAAAGTGCCAGCACTGAAAGCTGTTGCTAGCCAGCACCCTTCCTTGGAAGCGCTTTCACAGGCACAGCAACACTGCGACTTTGCGCTTCTCTACCCACCAAACGTCACGGTCATTCTTTTTCTGTCTCGTAGACACGAGCTGAGAAATTGCAAACGTCGAGCAATTGCTCAGAGATGAAAAGTGCCAGCACTGAAAACTCATGCTAGCCAGCCCCCTTCCTTCGAAGCGCTTTTGTAGCCCTAAGAACACTGGGGCTCTGGGCTTCTCTAGCCACCTCATCTTCTGCTCATCCTCTCGCGCAGTCTAAAGAGAGCTCAGGTGAGAAATTGCAAACGTCGAGCAATTGCTCAGAGATGAAAAGTGCCAGCACTGAAAGCTGTTGCTAGCCAGCACCCTTCCTTGGAAGCGCTTTTGTAGCCCTAAGAACACTGGGGCTCTGGGCCTCTCTAGCCACCTCATCTTCTGCTCATCCTCTCGCGCAGTCTAAAGAGAGCTCAGGTGAGAAATTGCAAACGTCGAGCAATTGCTCATAGATGAAAAGTGGCAGCACTGAAAGCTGTTGCTAGCCAGCACCCTTCCTTGGAAGCGCTTTCACAGGCGCAGCAACACTGGGACTTTGCGCATCTCTAGCCACCAAACGTCACGGTCATTCTCTTTCCGTCTCGTAGACACGAGCTGAGAAATTGCAAACGTCGAGCAATTGCTCAGAGATGAAAAGTGGCAGCACTGAAAGCTGTTGCTAGCCAGCACCCTTCCTTGGAAGCGCTTTTGTAGCCCTAAGAACACTGGGGCTCTGGGCTTCTCTAGCCACCTCATCTTCTGCTCATCCTCTCGCGCAGTCTAAAGAGAGCTCAGGTGAGAAACTGCAAACGTCGAGCAATTGCTCAGAGATGAAAAGTGCCAGCACTGAAAGCTGTTGCTAGACAGCCCCCTTCCTTGGAAGCGCTTTTGTAGCCCTAAGAACAATGGGGCTCTGGGCTTCTCTAGCCATCTAAACTTCTGCTCATCCTCTCGCGCAGTCTAAAGAGAGCTCAGGTGAGAAATTGCAAACGTCGAGCAGTTGCTCAGAGATGAAAAGTGCCAGCACTGAAAGCTGTTGCTAGCCAGCACCCTTCCTTGGAAGTGCTTTCACAGGCGCAGCAACACTGAGACTTTGCGCTTCTCTAGCCACCAAACGTCACGGTCCTTCTCTTTCCGTCTCGTAGACACGAGCTGAGAAATTGCAAACGTCGAGCAATTGCTCAGAGATGAAAAGTGCCAGCACTGAAAGCTATTGCTAGCCAGCACCCTTCCTTGGAAGCGCTTTCACAGGCGCAGCAACACTGGGACTTTGCGCATCTCTAGCCACCAAACGTCACGGTCATTCTCTTTCCGTCTCGTAGACACGAGCTGAGAAATTGCAAACGTCGAGCAATTGCTCAGAGATGAAAAGTGCCAGCACTGAAAGCTGTTGCTAGCCAGCACCCTTCCTTGGAAGCGCTTTCACAGGCGCAGAAACACTGCGACTCTGCGCTTCTCTAGCCACCAAACGTCACGGTCATTCTCTCTCCGTCTCGTAGACACGAGCTGAGAAATTGCAAACGTCGAGCAATTGCTCAGAGATGAAAAGTGCCAGCACTGAAAGCTGTTGCTAGCCAGCACCCTTCCTTGGAAGTGCTTCTGTAGCCCTTAGAACACTGGGGCTCTGGGCTTCTCTAGCCACCTAATCTTCTGCTCATCCTCTCGCGCAGTCTAAAGAGAGCTCAGGTGAGAAATTGCAAACGTCGAGCAATTGCTCAGAGATGAAAAGTGCCAGCACTGAAAGCTGTTGCTAGCCAGCACCCTTCCTTGGAAGCGCTTTCACACGCGCAGCAACACTGGGACTCTGGGCTTCTCTAACCACCAAACGTCACAGTCATTCTCTTTCCGTCTCGTAGACACGAGTTGAGAAATTGCAAACGTCGAGCAATTGCTCAGAGTTGAAAAAGCGCCAGCACTGAAAGCTGTTGCTAGCCAGCTCCCTTCCTTGGAAGCGCTTTTGTAGCCCTAAGAACACTGGGGCTCTGGGCTTCTCTAGCCACCTCATCTTCTGCTCATCCTCTCGCGCAGTCTAAAGAGAGCTCAGGTGAGAAATTGCAAACGTCCAGCAATTGCTCAGAGATGAAAAGTGGCAGCACTGAAAGCTGTTGCTAGCCAGCACCCTTCCTTGGAAGCGCTTTCACAGGCACAGCAACACTGCGACTTTGCGCTTCTCTACCCACCAAACGTCACGGTCATTCTTTTTCTGTCTCGTAGACACGAGCTGAGAAATTGCAAACGTCGAGCAATTGCTCAGAGATGAAAAGTGCCAGCACTGAAAGCTCATGCTAGCCAGCCCCCTTCCTTGGAAGCGCTTTTGTAGCCCTAAGAACACTGGGGCTCTGGGCTTCTCTAGCCACCTCATCTTCTGCTCATCCTCTCGCGCAGTCTAAAGAGAGCTCAGGTGAGAAATTGCAAACGTCGAGCAATTGCTCAGAGATGAAAAGTGCCAGCACTGAAAGCTGTTGCTAGCCAGCACCCTTCCTTGGAAGTGCTTCTGTAGCCCTTAGAACACTGGGGCTCTGGGCTTCTCTAGCCACCTAATCTTCTGCTCATCCTCTCGCGCAGTCTAAAGAGAGCTCAGGTGAGAAATTGCAAACGTCGAGCAATTGCTCAGAGATGAAAAGTGCCAGCACTGAAAGCTGTTGCTAGCCAGCACCCTTCCTTGGAAGCGCTTTCACACGCGCAGCAACACTGGGACTCTGGGCTTCTCTAACCACCAAACGTCACAGTCATTCTCTTTCCGTCTCGTAGACACGAGTTGAGAAATTGCAAACGTCGAGCAATTGCTCAGAGTTGAAAAAGCGCCAGCACTGAAAGCTGTTGCTAGCCAGCTCCCTTCCTTGGAAGCGCTTTTGTAGCCCTAAGAACACTGGGGCTCTGGGCTTCTCTAGCCACCTCATCTTCTGCTCATCCTCTCGCGCAGTCTAAAGAGAGTTCAGGTGAGAAATTGCAAACGTCGAGCAATTGCTCAGAGATGAAAAGTGGCAGCACTGAAAGCTGTTGCTAGCCAGCACCCTTCCTTGGAAGCGCTTTCACAGGCACAGCAACACTGCGACTTTGCGCTTCTCTACCCACCAAACGTCACGGTCATTCTTTTTCTGTCTCGTAGACACGAGCTGAGAAATTGCAAACGTCGAGCAATTGCTCAGAGATGAAAAGTGCCAGCACTGAAAGCTCATGCTAGCCAGCCCCCTTCCTTGGAAGCGCTTTTGTAGCCCTAAGAACACTGGGGCTCTGGGCTTCTCTAGCCACCTCATCTTCTGCTCATCCTCTCGCGCAGTCTAAAGAGAGCTCAGGTGAGAAATTGCAAACGTCGAGCAATTGCTCAGAGATGAAAAGTGCCAGCACTGAAAGCTGTTGCTAGCCAGCACCCTTCCTTGGAAGCGCTTTTGTAGGCCTAAGAACACTGGGGCTCTGGGCCTCTCTAGCCACCTCATCTTCTGCTCATCCTCTCGCGCAGTCTAAAGAGAGCTCAGGTGAGAAATTGCAAACGTCGAGCAATTGCTCAGAGATGAAAAGTGGCAGCACTGAAAGCTCTTGCTAGCCAGCACCCTTCCTCGGAAGCGCTTTCACAGGCGCAGCAACACTGGGACTTTGCGCATCTCTAGCCACCAAACGTCACGGTCATTCTCTTTCCGTCTCGTAGACACGAGCTGAGAAATTGCAAACGTCGAGCAATTGCTCAGAGATGAAAAGTGCCAGCACTGAAAGCTGTTGCTAGCCAGCCCCCTTCCTTGGAAGTGCTTTTGTAGCCCTAAGAACACTGGGGCTCTGGGCTTCTCTAGCCACCTCATCTTCTGCTCATCCTCTCGCGCAGTCTAAAGAGAGCTCAGGTGAGAAACTGCAAACGTCGAGCAATTGCTCAGAGATGAAAAGTGCCAGCACTGAAAGCTGTTGCTAGCCAGCCCCCTTCCTTGGAAGCGCTTTTGTAGCCCTAAGAACAATGGGGCTCTGGGCTTCTCTAGCCATCTAAACTTCTGCTCATCCTCTCGCGCAGTCTAAAGAGAGCTCAGGTGAGAAATTGCAAACGTCGAGCAGTTGCTCAGAGATGAAAAGTGCCAGCACTGAAAGCTGTTGCTAGCCAGCACCCTTCCTTGGAAGTGCTTTCACAGGCGCAGCAACACTGCGACTTTGCGCTTCTCTAGCCACCAAACGTCAAGGTCATTCTCTTTCCGTCTCGTAGACACGAGCTGAGAAATTGCAAACGTCGAGCAATTGCTCAGAGATGAAAAGTGCCAGCACTGAAAGCTATTGCTAGCCAGCACCCTTCCTTGGAAGCGCTTTCACAGGCGCAGCAACACTGGGGCTTTGCGCTTCTCTAGCCACCAAACGTCACGGTCATTCTCTTTCCGTCTCGTAGACACGAGCTGAGAAATTGCAAACGTCGAGCAATTGCTCAGAGATGAAAAGTGCCAGCACTGAAAGCTCTTGCTAGCCAGCACCCTTCCTTGGAAGTGCTTCTGTAGCCCTTAGAACAGTGGGGTTCTGGGCTTCTCTAGCCACCTAATCTTCTGCTCATCCTCTCGCGCAGTCTAAAGAGAGCTCAGGTGAGAAATTGCAAATGTCGAGCAATTGCTCAGAGATGAAAAGTGCCAGCACTGAAAGCTGTTGCTAGCCAGCACCCTTCCTTGGAAGCGCTTTTGTAGCCCTAAGAAAACAAGGGATCTGGGCTTCTCTAGCCACCTCATCTTCTGCTCATCCTCTCGCGCAGTCTAAAGAGAGCTCAGGTGAGAAATTGCAAACGTCGAGCAATTGCTCAGAGAGGAAAAGTGCCAGCACTGAAAGCTGTTGCTAGCCAGCACCCTTCCTCGGAAGCGCTTTCACAGGCGCATCAACACTGCGACTTTGCGCTTCTCTAGCCACCAAACGTCATGGTCATTCTCTTTCCTTCTCGTAGACACGAGCTGAGAAATTGCAAACGTCGAGCAATTGCTCAGAGATGAAAAGTGCCAGCACTGAAAGCTCTTGCTAGCCAGCACCGTTCATTGGAAACGCTTTTGTAGGCCTAAGAACAGTGGGGTTCTGGGCTACTCTAACCACCTCATCTTCTGCTCATCCTCTCGCGCAGTCTAAAGAGAGCTCAGGTGAGAAATTGCAAACGTCGAGCAATTGCTCAGAGATGAAAAAGTGCCAGCACTGAAAGCTGTTGCTAGCCAGCCCCCTTCCTTGGAAGCGCTTTTGTAGCCCTAAGAACACTGGGGCTCTGGGCTTCTCTAGCCACCTCATCTTCTGCTCATCCTCTCGCGCAGTCTAAAGAGAGCTCAGGTGAGAAATTGCAAACGTCGAGCAATTGCTCAGAGATGAAAAGTGCCAGCACTGAAAGCTCTTGCTAGCCAGCACCCTTCCTCGGAAGCGCTTTCACAGGCGCAGCAACACTGGGACTTTGCGCATCTCTAGCCACCAAACGTCACAGTCATTCTCTTTCCGTCTCGTAGACACGAGCTGAGAAATTGCAAACGTCGAGCAATTGCTCAGAGATGAAAAGTGCCAGCACTGAAAGCTGTTGCTAGCCAGCCCCCTTCCTTGGAAGCACTTTTGTAGGCCTAAGAACACTGGGGCTCTGGGCTTCTCTAGCCACCTCATCTTCTGCTCATCCTCTCGCGCAGTCTAAAGAGAGCTCAGGTGAGAAACTGCAAACGTCGAGCAATTGCTCAGAGATGAAAAGTGCCAGCACTGAAAGCTGTTGCTAGCCAGCCCCCTTCCTTGGAAGCGCTTTTGTAGCCCTAAGAACAATGGGGCTCTGGGCTTCTCTAGCCATCTAAACTTCTGCTCATCCTCTCGCGCAGTCTAAAGAGAGCTCAGGTGAGAAATTGCAAACGTCGAGCAGTTGCTCAGAGATGAAAAGTGCCAGCACTGAAAGCTGTTGCTAGCCAGCACCCTTCCTTGGAAGTGCTTTCACAGGCGCAGCAACACTGCGACTTTGCGCTTCTCTAGCCACCAAACGTCACGGTCATTCTCTTTCCGTCTCGTAGACACGAGCTGAGAAATTGCAAACGTCGAGCAATTGCTCAGAGATGAAAAGTGCCAGCACTGAAAGCTGTTGCTAGCCAGCACCCTTCCTTGGAAGCGCTTTCACAGGCGCAGCAACACTGGGGCATTGCGCTTCTCTAGCCACCAAACGTCACGGTCATTCTCTTTCCGTCTCGTAGACACGAGCTGAGAAATTGCAAACGTCGAGCAATTGCTCAGAGATGAAAAGTGCCAGCACTGAAAGCTGTTGCTAGCCAGCACCCTTCCTTGGAAGCGCTTTTGTAGGCCTAAGAACACAAGGGCTCTGGGCTTCTCTAGCCACCTAATCTTCTGCTCATCCTCTCGCGCAGTCTAAAGAGAGCTCAGGTGAGAAATTGCAAACGTCGAGCAATTGCTCAGAGATGAAAAGTGCCAGCACTGAAAGCTGTTGCTAGCCAGCACCCATCCTTGGAAGCGCTTTTGTAGCCCTAAGAACACAAGGGCTCTGTGTTTCTGTAGCCACCTCATCTTCTGCTCATCCTCTCGCGCAGTCTAAAGAGAGCTCAGGTGAGAAATTGCAAACGTCGAGCAATTGCTCAGAGATGAAAAGTGCCAGCACTGAAAGCTGTTGCTAGCCAGCACCCTTCCTTGGAAGCGCTTTCACAGGCGCAGCAACACTGGGGCTCTGGGCTTCTCTAGCCACCAAGCGTCACAGTCATTCTTTTTCCGTCTCGTAGACACGAGCTGAGAAATTGCAAACGTCGAGCAATTGCTCAGAGATGAAAAAGCGCCAGCACTGAAAGCTGTTGCTAGCCAGCCCCCTTCCTTGGAAGCGCTTTTGTAGGCCTAAGAACACTGGGGCTCTGGGCTTCTCTAGCCACCTCATCTTCTGCTCATCCTCTCGCGCAGTCTAAAGAGAGCTCAGGTGAGAAATTGCAAACGTCGAGCAATTGCTCAGAGAGGAAAAGTGCCAGCACTGAAACCTGTTGCTAGCCAGCACCCTTCCTTGGAAGCGCTTTCACAGGCGCAGCAACACTGGGACTTTGCGCTTCTCTAGCCACCAAACGTCATGGTCATTCTCTTTCCTTCTCGTAGACACGAGCTGAGAAATTGCAAACGTCGAGCAATTGCTCAGAGATGAAAAGTGCCAGCACTGAAAGCTCTTGCTAGCCAGCACCCTTCCTTGGAAACGCTTTTGTAGCCCTAAGAACACAAGGGCTCTGTGTTTCTGTAGCCACCTCATCTTCTGCTCATCCTCTCGCGCAGTCTAAAGAGAGCTCAGGTGAGAAATTGCAAACGTCGAGCAATTGCTCAGAGATGAAAAGTGCCAGCACTGAAAGCTGTTGCTAGCCAGCACCCTTCCTTGGAAGCGCTTTTGTAGGCCTAAGAACACAAGGGCTCTGTGTTTCTGTAGCCACCTCATCTTCTGCTCATCCTCTCGCGCAGTCTAAAGAGAGCTCAGGTGAGAAATTGCAAACGTCGAGCAATTGCTCAGAGAGGAAAAGTGCCAGCACTGAAAGCTCTTGCTAGCCAGCACCCTTCCTTGGAAGCGCTTTCACAGGCGCAGCAACACTGGGACTCTGGGCTTCTCTAGCCACCAAGCGTCACGGTCATTCTTTTTCCGTCTCGTAGACACGAGCTGAGAAATTGCAAACGTCGAGCAATTGCTCAGAGATGAAAAAGCACCAGCACTGAAAGCTGTTGCTAGCCAGCACCCTTCCTTGGAAGCGCTTTTGTAGCCCTAAGAACAGTGGGGCTCTGGGCTTCTCTAGCCACCTCATCTTCTGCTCATCCTCTCGCGCACTCTAAAGAGAGCTCAGGTGAGAAATTGCAAACGTCGAGCAATTGCTCAGAGAGGAAAAGTGGCAGCACTGAAAGCTGTTGCTAGCCAGCCCCCTTCCTTGGAAGCGCTTTCACAGGCGCAGCAACACTGGGACTTTGCGCTTCTCTAGCCACCAAGCGTCATGGTCATTCTCTTTCCTTCTCGTAGACACGAGCTGAGAAATTGCAAACGTCGAGCAATTGCTCAGAGATGAAAAGTGCCAGCACTGAAAGCTGTTGCTAGCCAGCACCCTTCATTGGAAACGCTTTTGTAGGCCTAAGAACAGTGGGGTTCTGGGCTACTCTAACCACCTCATCTTCTGCTCATCCTCTCGCGCAGTCTAAAGAGAGCTGAGGTGAGAAATTGCAAACGTCGAGCAATTGCTCAGAGATGAAAAAGCGCCAGCACTGAAAGCTGTTGCTAGCCAGCACCCTTCCTTGGAAGCGCTTTCACAGGCACAGCAACACTGGGACTCTGGGCTTCTCTAGCCACCAAGCGTCACGGTCATTCTTTTTCTGTCTCGTAGACACGAGCTGAGAAATTGCAAACGTCGAGCAATTGCTCAGAGATGAAAAAGCGCCAGCACTGAAAGCTGTTGCTAGCCAGCCCCCTTCCTTGGAAGCGCTTTTGTAGCCCTAAGAACACTGGGGCTCTGGGCTTCTCTAGCCACCTCATCTTCTGCTCATCCTCTCGCGCACTCTAAAGAGAGCTCAGGTGAGAAATTGCAAACGTCGAGCAATTGCTCAGAGATGAAAAGTGCCAGCACTGAAAGCTCATGCTAGCCAGCCCCCTTCCTTGGAAGCGCTTTTGTAGGCCTAAGAACACTGGGGCTCTGGGCTTCTCTAGCCACCTCATCTTCTGCTCATCCTCTCGCGCAGTCTAAAGAGAGCTCAGGTGAGAAATTGCAAACGTCGAGCAATTGCTCAGAGATGAAAAGTGCCAGCACTGAAAGCTGTTGCTAGCCAGCACCCTTCCTTGGAAGCGCTTTTGTAGGCCTAAGAACACTGGGGCTCTGGGCCTCTCTAGCCACCTCATCTTCTGCTCATCCTCTCGCGCAGTCTAAAGAGAGCTCAGGTGAGAAATTGCAAACGTCGAGCAATTGCTCAGAGATGAAAAGTGGCAGCACTGAAAGCTCTTGCTAGCCAGCACCCTTCCTCGGAAGCGCTTTCACAGGCGCAGCAACACTGGGACTTTGCGCATCTCTAGCCACCAAACGTCACGGTCATTCTCTTTCCGTCTCGTAGACACGAGCTGAGAAATTGCAAACGTCGAGCAATTGCTCAGAGATGAAAAGTGCCAGCACTGAAAGCTGTTGCTAGCCAGCCCCCTTCCTTGGAAGCGCTTTTGTAGCCCTAAGAACACTGGGGCTCTGGGCTTCTCTAGCCACCTCATCTTCTGCTCATCCTCTCGCGCAGTCTAAAGAAAGCTCAGGTGAGAAACTGCAAACGTCGAGCAATTGCTCAGAGATGAAAAGTGCCAGCACTGAAAGCTGTTGCTAGCCAGCCCCCTTCCTTGGAAGCGCTTTTGTAGCCCTAAGAACAATGGGGCTCTGGGCTTCTCTAGCCATCTAAACTTCTGCTCATCCTCTCGCGCAGTCTAAAGAGAGCTCAGGTGAGAAATTGCAAACGTCGAGCAGTTGCTCAGAGATGAAAAGTGCCAGCACTGAAAGCTGTTGCTAGCCAGCACCCTTCCTTGGAAGTGCTTTCACAGGCGCAGCAACACTGCGACTTTGCGCTTCTCTAGCCACCAAACGTCACGGTCATTCTCTTTCCGTCTCGTAGACACGAGCTGAGAAATTGCAAACGTCGAGCAATTGCTCAGAGATGAAAAGTGCCAGCACTGAAAGCTATTGCTAGCCAGCACCCTTCCTTGGAAGCGCTTTCACAGGCGCAGCAACACTGGGGCTTTGCGCTTCTCTAGCCACCAAACGTCACGGTCATTCTCTTTCCGTCTCGTAGACACGAGCTGAGAAATTGCAAACGTCGAGCAATTGCTCAGAGATGAAAAGTGCCAGCACTGAAAGCTCTTGCTAGCCAGCACCCTTCCTTGGAAGTGCTTCTGTAGCCCTTAGAACAGTGGGGTTCTGGGCTTCTCTAGCCACCTAATCTTCTGCTCATCCTCTCGCGCAGTCTAAAGAGAGCTCAGGTGAGAAATTGCAAACGTCGAGCAATTGCTCAGAGATGAAAAGTGCCAGCACTGAAAGCTGTTGCTAGCCAGCACCCTTCCTTGGAAGCGCTTTTGTAGCCCTAAGAAAACAAGGGATCTGGGCTTCTCTAGCCACCTCATCTTCTGCTCATCCTCTCGCGCAGTCTAAAGAGAGCTCAGGTGAGAAATTGCAAACGTCGAGCAATTGCTCAGAGAGGAAAAGTGCCAGCACTGAAAGCTGTTGCTAGCCAGCACCCTTCCTCGGAAGCGCTTTCACAGGCGCAGCAACACTGCGACTTTGCGCTTCTCTAGCCACCAAACGTCATGGTCATTCTCTTTCCTTCTCGTAGACACGAGCTGAGAAATTGCAAACGTCGAGCAATTGCTCAGAGATGAAAAGTGCCAGCACTGAAAGCTGTTGCTAGCCAGCACCGTTCATTGGAAACGCTTTTGTAGGCCTAAGAACAGTGGGGTTCTGGGCTACTCTAACCACCTCATCTTCTGCTCATCCTCTCGCGCAGTCTAAAGAGAGCTCAGGTGAGAAATTGCAAACGTCGAGCAATTGCTCAGAGATGAAAAAGTGCCAGCACTGAAAGCTGTTGCTAGCCAGCCCCCTTCCTTGGAAGCGCTTTTGTAGCCCTAAGAACACTGGGGCTCTGGGCTTCTCTAGCCACCTCATCTTCTGCTCATCCTCTCGCGCAGTCTAAAGAGAGCTCAGGTGAGAAATTGCAAACGTCGAGCAATTGCTCAGAGATGAAAAGTGCCAGCACTGAAAGCTCTTGCTAGCCAGCACCCTTCCTCGGAAGCGCTTTCACAGGCGCAGCAACACTGGGACTTTGCGCATCTCTAGCCACCAAACGTCACAGTCATTCTCTTTCCGTCTCGTAGACACGAGCTGAGAAATTGCAAACGTCGAGCAATTGCTCAGAGATGAAAAGTGCCAGCACTGAAAGCTGTTGCTAGCCAGCCCCCTTCCTTGGAAGCACTTTTGTAGGCCTAAGAACACTGGGGCTCTGGGCTTCTCTAGCCACCTCATCTTCTGCTCATCCTCTCGCGCAGTCTAAAGAGAGCTCAGGTGAGAAACTGCAAACGTCGAGCAATTGCTCAGAGATGAAAAGTGCCAGCACTGAAAGCTGTTGCTAGCCAGCCCCCTTCCTTGGAAGCGCTTTTGTAGCCCTAAGAACAATGGGGCTCTGGGCTTCTCTAGCCATCTAAACTTCTGCTCATCCTCTCGCGCAGTCTAAAGAGAGCTCAGGTGAGAAATTGCAAACGTCGAGCAGTTGCTCAGAGATGAAAAGTGCCAGCACTGAAAGCTGTTGCTAGCCAGCACCCTTCCTTGGAAGTGCTTTCACAGGCGCAGCAACACTGCGACTTTGCGCTTCTCTAGCCACCAAACGTCACGGTCATTCTCTTTCCGTCTCGTAGACACGAGCTGAGAAATTGCAAACGTCGAGCAATTGCTCAGAGATGAAAAGTGCCAGCACTGAAAGCTGTTGCTAGCCAGCACCCTTCCTTGGAAGCGCTTTCACAGGCGCAGCAACACTGGGGCATTGCGCTTCTCTAGCCACCAAACGTCACGGTCATTCTCTTTCCGTCTCGTAGACACGAGCTGAGAAATTGCAAACGTCGAGCAATTGCTCAGAGATGAAAAGTGCCAGCACTGAAAGCTGTTGCTAGCCAGCACCCTTCCTTGGAAGCGCTTTTGTAGGCCTAAGAACACAAGGGCTCTGGGCTTCTCTAGCCACCTAATCTTCTGCTCATCCTCTCGCGCAGTCTAAAGAGAGCTCAGGTGAGAAATTGCAAACGTCGAGCAATTGCTCAGAGATGAAAAGTGCCAGCACTGAAAGCTGTTGCTAGCCAGCACCCATCCTTGGAAGCGCTTTTGTAGCCCTAAGAACACAAGGGCTCTGTGTTTCTGTAGCCACCTCATCTTCTGCTCATCCTCTCGCGCAGTCTAAAGAGAGCTCAGGTGAGAAATTGCAAACGTCGAGCAATTGCTCAGAGATGAAAAGTGCCAGCACTGAAAGCTGTTGCTAGCCAGCACCCTTCCTTGGAAGCGCTTTCACAGGCGCAGCAACACTGGGGCTCTGGGCTTCTCTAGCCACCAAGCGTCACAGTCATTCTTTTTCCGTCTCGTAGACACGAGCTGAGAAATTGCAAACGTCGAGCAATTGCTCAGAGATGAAAAAGCGCCAGCACTGAAAGCTGTTGCTAGCCAGCCCCCTTCCTTGGAAGCGCTTTTGTAGGCCTAAGAACACTGGGGCTCTGGGCTTCTCTAGCCACCTCATCTTCTGCTCATCCTCTCGCGCAGTCTAAAGAGAGCTCAGGTGAGAAATTGCAAACGTCGAGCAATTGCTCAGAGAGGAAAAGTGCCAGCACTGAAACCTGTTGCTAGCCAGCACCCTTCCTTGGAAGCGCTTTCACAGGCGCAGCAACACTGGGACTTTGCGCTTCTCTAGCCACCAAACGTCATGGTCATTCTCTTTCCTTCTCGTAGACACGAGCTGAGAAATTGCAAACGTCGAGCAATTGCTCAGAGATGAAAAGTGCCAGCACTGAAAGCTCTTGCTAGCCAGCACCCTTCCTTGGAAACGCTTTTGTAGCCCTAAGAACACAAGGGCTCTGTGTTTCTGTAGCCACCTCATCTTCTGCTCATCCTCTCGCGCAGTCTAAAGAGAGCTCAGGTGAGAAATTGCAAACGTCGAGCAATTGCTCAGAGATGAAAAGTGCCAGCACTGAAAGCTGTTGCTAGCCAGCACCCTTCCTTGGAAGCGCTTTTGTAGGCCTAAGAACACAAGGGCTCTGTGTTTCTGTAGCCACCTCATCTTCTGCTCATCCTCTCGCGCAGTCTAAAGAGAGCTCAGGTGAGAAATTGCAAACGTCGAGCAATTGCTCAGAGAGGAAAAGTGCCAGCACTGAAAGCTCTTGCTAGCCAGCACCCTTCCTTGGAAGCGCTTTCACAGGCGCAGCAACACTGGGACTCTGGGCTTCTCTAGCCACCAAGCGTCACGGTCATTCTTTTTCCGTCTCGTAGACACGAGCTGAGAAATTGCAAACGTCGAGCAATTGCTCAGAGATGAAAAAGCACCAGCACTGAAAGCTGTTGCTAGCCAGCACCCTTCCTTGGAAGCGCTTTTGTAGCCCTAAGAACAGTGGGGCTCTGGGCTTCTCTAGCCACCTCATCTTCTGCTCATCCTCTCGCGCACTCTAAAGAGAGCTCAGGTGAGAAATTGCAAACGTCGAGCAATTGCTCAGAGAGGAAAAGTGGCAGCACTGAAAGCTGTTGCTAGCCAGCCCCCTTCCTTGGAAGCGCTTTCACAGGCGCAGCAACACTGGGACTTTGCGCTTCTCTAGCCACCAAGCGTCATGGTCATTCTCTTTCCTTCTCGTAGACACGAGCTGAGAAATTGCAAACGTCGAGCAATTGCTCAGAGATGAAAAGTGCCAGCACTGAAAGCTGTTGCTAGCCAGCACCCTTCATTGGAAACGCTTTTGTAGGCCTAAGAACAGTGGGGTTCTGGGCTACTCTAACCACCTCATCTTCTGCTCATCCTCTCGCGCAGTCTAAAGAGAGCTGAGGTGAGAAATTGCAAACGTCGAGCAATTGCTCAGAGATGAAAAAGCGCCAGCACTGAAAGCTGTTGCTAGCCAGCACCCTTCCTTGGAAGCGCTTTCACAGGCACAGCAACACTGGGACTCTGGGCTTCTCTAGCCACCAAGCGTCACGGTCATTCTTTTTCTGTCTCGTAGACACGAGCTGAGAAATTGCAAACGTCGAGCAATTGCTCAGAGATGAAAAAGCGCCAGCACTGAAAGCTGTTGCTAGCCAGCCCCCTTCCTTGGAAGCGCTTTTGTAGCCCTAAGAACACTGGGGCTCTGGGCTTCTCTAGCCACCTCATCTTCTGCTCATCCTCTCGCGCACTCTAAAGAGAGCTCAGGTGAGAAATTGCAAACGTCGAGCAATTGCTCAGAGATGAAAAGTGCCAGCACTGAAAGCTCTTGCTAGCCAGCACCCTTCCTCGGAAGCGCTTTCACAGGCGCAGCAACACTGGGACTTTGCGCATCTCTAGCCACCAAACGTCACGGTCATTCTCTTTCCGTCTCGTAGACACGAGCTGAGAAATTGCAAACGTCGAGCAATTGCTCAGAGATGAAAAGTGCCAGCACTGAAAGCTGTTGCTAGCCAGCCCCCTTCCTTGGAAGCACTTTTGTAGGCCTAAGAACACTGGGGCTCTGGGCTTCTCTAGCCACCTCATCTTCTGCTCATCCTCTCGCGCAGTCTAAAGAGAGCTCAGGTGAGAAACTGCAAACGTCGAGCAATTGCTCAGAGATGAAAAGTGCCAGCACTGAAAGCTGTTGCTAGCCAGCCCCCTTCCTTGGAAGCGCTTTTGTAGCCCTAAGAACACTGGGGCTCTGGGCTTCTCTAGCCATCTAAACTTCTGCTCATCCTCTCGCGCAGTCTAAAGAGAGCTCAGGTGAGAAATTGCAAACGTCGAGCAGTTGCTCAGAGATGAAAAGTGCCAGCACTGAAAGCTGTTGCTAGCCAGCACCCTTCCTTGGAAGTGCTTTCACAGGCGCAGCAACACTGCGACTTTGCGCTTCTCTAGCCACCAAACGTCACGGTCATTCTCTTTCCGTCTCGTAGACACGAGCTGAGAAATTGCAAACGTCGAGCAATTGCTCAGAGATGAAAAGTGCCAGCACTGAAAGCTATTGCTAGCCAGCACCCTTCCTTGGAAGCGCTTTCACAGGCGCAGCAACACTGGGGCTTTGCGCTTCTCTAGCCACCAAACGTCACGGTCATTCTCTTTCCGTCTCGTAGACACGAGGTGAGAAATTGCAAACGTCGAGCAATTGCTCAGAGATGAAAAGTGCCAGCACTGAAAGCTGTTGCTAGCCAGCACCCTTCCTTGGAAGCGCTTTTGTAGGCCTAAGAACACAAGGGCTCTGGGCTTCTCTAGCCACCTAATCTTCTGCTCATCCTCTCGCGCAGTCTAAAGAGAGCTCAGGTGAGAAATTGCAAACGTCGAGCAATTGCTCAGAGATGAAAAGTGCCAGCACTGAAAGCTGTTGCTAGCCAGCACCCTTCCTTGGAAGCGCTTTTGTAGCCCTAAAACACAAGGGCTCTGTGTTTCTGTAGCCACCTCATCTTCTGCTCATCCTCTCGCGCAGTCTAAAGAGAGCTCAGGTGAGAAATTGCAAACGTCGAGCAATTGCTCAGAGATGAAAAGTGCCAGCACTGAAAGCTGTTGCTAGCCAGCACCCTTCCTTGGAAGCGCTTTCACAGGCGCAGCAACACTGGGGCTCTGGGCTTCTCTAGCCACCAAGCGTCACGGTCATTCTTTTTCCGTCTCGTAGACACGAGCTGAGAAATTGCAAACGTCGAGCAATTGCTCAGAGATGAAAAAGCGCCAGCACTGAAAGCTGTTGCTAGCCAGCCCCCTTCCTTGGAAGCGCTTTTGTAGGCCTAAGAACACTGGGGCTCTGGGCTTCTCTAGCCACCTCATCTTCTGCTCATCCTCTCGCGCAGTCTAAAGAGAGCTCAGGTGAGAAATTGCAAACGTCGAGCAATTGCTCAGAGAGGAAAAGTGCCAGCACTGAAACCTGTTGCTAGCCAGCACCCTTCCTTGGAAGCGCTTTCACAGGCGCAGCAACACTGGGACTTTGCGCTTCTCTAGCCACCAAACGTCATGGTCATTCTCTTTCCTTCTCGTAGACACGAGCTGAGAAATTGCAAACGTCGAGCAATTGCTCAGAGATGAAAAGTGCCAGCACTGAAAGCTCTTGCTAGCCAGCACCCTTCCTTGGAAACGCTTTTGTAGCCCTAAGAACACAAGGGCTCTGTGTTTCTGTAGCCACCTCATCTTCTGCTCATCCTCTCGCGCAGTCTAAAGAGAGCTCAGGTGAGAAATTGCAAACGTCGAGCAATTGCTCAGAGATGAAAAGTGCCAGCACTGAAAGCTGTTGCTAGCCAGCACCCTTCCTTGGAAGCGCTTTTGTAGGCCTAAGAACACAAGGGCTCTGTGTTTCTGTAGCCACCTCATCTTCTGCTCATCCTCTCGCGCAGTCTAAAGAGAGCTCAGGTGAGAAATTGCAAACGTCGAGCAATTGCTCAGAGAGGAAAAGTGCCAGCACTGAAAGCTGTTGCTAGCCAGCACCCTTCCTTGGAAGCGCTTTCACACGCGCAGCAACACTGGGACTCTGGGCTTCTCTAGCCACCAAGCGTCACGGTCATTCTTTTTCCGTCTCGTAGACACGAGCTGAGAAATTGCAAACGTCGAGCAATTGCTCAGAGATGAAAAAGCACCAGCACTGAAAGCTGTTGCTAGCCAGCACCCTTCATTGGAAACGCTTTTGTAGGCCTAAGAACAGTGGGGTTCTGGGCTACTCTAACCACCTCATCTTCTGCTCATCCTCTCGCGCAGTCTAAAGAGAGCTGAGGTGAGAAATTGCAAACGTCAAGCAATTGCTCAGAGATGAAAAAGCGCCAGCACTGAAAGCTGTTGCTAGCCAGCACCCTTCCTTGGAAGCGCTTTCACAGGCACAGCAACACTGGGACTCTGGGCTTCTCTAGCCACCAAGCGTCACGGTCATTCTTTTTCTGTCTCGTAGACACGAGCTGAGAAATTGCAAACGTCGAGCAATTGCTCAGAGATGAAAAAGCGCCAGCACTGAAAGCTGTTGCTAGCCAGCACCCTTCCTTGGAAGCGCTTTTGTAGCCCTAAGAACAGTGGGTCTCTGGGCTTCTCTAGCCACCTCATCTTCTGCTCATCCTCTCGCGCAGTCTAAAGAGAGCTCAGGTGAGAAATTGCAAACGTCGAGCAATTGCTCAGAGATGAAAAGTGCCAGCACTGAAAGCTGTTGCTAGCCAGCCCCCTTCCTTGGAAGCGCTTTTGTAGCCCTAAGAACACAAGGGCTCTGGGCTTCTCTAGCCACCTCATCTTCTGCTCATCCTCTCGCGCAGTCTAAAGAGAGCTCAGGTGAGAAATTGCAAACGTCGAGCAATTGCTCAGAGAGGAAAAGTGCCAGCACTGAAAGCTGTTGCTAGCCAGCACCCTTCCTTGGAAGCGCTTTTGTAGCCCTAAGAACACTGGGGCTCTGGGCCTCTCTAGCCACCTCATCTTCTGCTCATCCTCTCGCGCAGTCTAAAGAGAGCTCAGGTGACAAATTGCAAACGTCGAGCAATTGCTCAGAGAGGAAAAGTGCCAGCACTGAAAGCTGTTGCTAGCCAGCACCCTTCCTTGGAAGCGCTTTCACAGTCACAGTAACACTGGGGCTTTGCGCTTCTCTAACTACCAAGCGTCACGGTCATTCTCTTTCCTTCTTGTAGACACCAGTTGAGAAATTGCAAACGTCGAGCAATTGCTCAGAGATGAAAAGTGCCAGCACTGAAAGCTGTTGCTAGCCAGCCCCCTTCCTTGGAAGCGCTTTTGTAGGCCTAAGAACACTGGGGCTCTGGGCTTCTCTAGCCACCTCATCTTCTGCTCATCCTCTCGCGCAGTCTAAAGAGAGCTCAGGTGAGAAATTGCAAACGTCGAGCAATTGCTCAGAGATGAAAAGTGCCAGCACTGAAAGCTCATGCTAGCCAGCACCCTTCCTTGGAAGCGCTTTTGTAGCCCTAAGAACACTGGGGCTCTGGGCCTCTCTAGCCACCTCATCTTCTGCTCATCCTCTCGCGCAGTCTAAAGAGAGCTCAGGTGAGAAATTGCAAACGTCGAGCAATTGCTCAGAGAGGAAAAGTGCCAGCACTGAAAGCTCTTGCTAGCCAGCACCCTTCCTCGGAAGCGCTTTCACAGGCGCAGCAACACTGGGACTTTGCGCATCTCTAGCCACCAAGCGTCACGGTCATTCTCTTTCCGTCTCGTAGACACGAGCTGAGAAATTGCAAACGTCGAGCAATTGCTCAGAGATTAAAAGTGCCAGCACTGAAAGCTGTTGCTAGCCAGCACCCTTCCTTGGAAGCGCTTTTGTAGCCCTAAGAACACCGGGGCTCTGGGCTTCTCTAGCCACCTCATCTTCTGCTCATCCTCTCGCGCAGTCTAAAGAGAGCTCAGGTGAGAAACTGCAAACGTCGAGCAATTGCTCAGAGATGAAAAGTGCCAGCACTGAAAGCTGTTGCTAGACAGCCCCCTTCCTTGGAAGCGCTTTTGTAGCCCTAAGAACAATGGGGCTCTGGGCTTCTCTAGCCATCTAAACTTCTGCTCATCCTCTCGTGCAGTCTAAAGAGAGCTCAGGTGAGAAATTGCAAACGTCGAGCAGTTGCTCAGAGATGAAAAGTGCCAGCACTGAAAGCTGTTGCTAGCCAGCACCCTTCCTTGGAAGTGCTTTCACAGGCGCAGCAACACTGCGACTTTGCGCTTCTCTAGCCACCAAACGTCACGGTCATTCTCTTTCCGTCTCGTAGACACGAGCTGAGAAATTGCAAACGTTGAGCAATTGCTCAGAGACGAAAAGTGCCAGCACTGAAAGCTATTGCTAGCCAGCATCCTTCCTTGGAAGCGCTTTCACAGGCGCAGCAACACTGGGTCTTTGCGCTTCTCTAGCCACCAAACGTCACGGTCATTCTCTTTAAGTCTCGTAGACACGAGCTGAGAAATTGCAAACGTCGAGCAATTGCTCAGAGATGAAAAGTGCCAGCACTGAAAGCTGTTGCTAGCCAGCACCCTTCCTTGGAAGTGCTTCTGTAGCCCTTAGAACAGTGGGGCTCTGGGCTTCTCTAGCCACCTCATCTTCTGCTCATCCTCTCGCGCAGTCTAAAGAGAGCTCAGGTGAGAAATTGCAAACGTCGAGCAATTGCTCAGAGATGAAAAGTGCCAGCACTGAAAGCTGTTGCTAGCCAGCACCCTTCCTTGGAAGCGCTTTTGTAGCCCTAAGAACACAAGGGCTCTGTGTTTCTGTAGCCACCTCATCTTCTGCTCATCCTCTCGCGCAGTCTAAAGAGAGCTCAGGTGAGAAATTGCAAACGTCGAGCAATTGCTCAGAGATGAAAAGTGCCAGCACTGAAAGCTGTTGCTAGCCAGCACCCTTCCTTGGAAGCGCTTTCACACGCGCAGCAACACTGGGACTCTGGGCTTCTCTAGCCACCAAGCGTCACGGTCATTCTTTTTCCGTCTCGTAGACACGAGCTGAGAAATTGCAAACGTCGAGCAATTGCTCAGAGATGAAAAAGCGCCAGCACTGAAAGCTGTTGCTAGCCAGCACCCTTCCTTGGAAGCGCTTTTGTAGCCCTAAGAACACAAGGGCTCTGTGTTTCTCTAGCCACCTCATCTTCTGCTCATCCTCTCGCGCAGTCTATAGAGAGCTCAGGTGAGAAATTGCAAACGTCGAGCAATTGCTCAGAGATGAAAAAGTGCCAGCACTGAAAGCTGTTGCTAGCCAGCACCCTTCCTTGGAAGCGCTTTTGTAGCCCTAAGAACACTGGGGCTCTGGGCTTCTCTAGCCACCTCCTCTTCTGCTCATCCTCTCGCGCAGTCTAAAGAGAGCTCAGGTGAGAAATTGCAAACGTCGAGCAATTGCTCAGAGATGAAAAGTGCCAGCACTGAAAGCTGTTGCTAGCCAGCACCCTTCCTTGGAAGCGCTTTTGTAGGCCTAAGAACACTGGTGCTCTGTGCTTCTCTAGCCACCTCATCTGCTCATCCTCTCGCGCAGTCTAAAGAGAGCTCAGGTGAGAAATTGCAAACGTCGAGCAGTTGCTCAGAGATGAAAAGTGCCAGCACTGAAAGCTGTTGCTAGCCAGCACCCTTCCTTGGAAGCGCTTTCACAGGCGCAGCAACACTGCGACTTTGCGCTTCTCTAGCCACCAAATGTCACGGTCATTCTCTTTCCGTCTCGTAGACACGAGCTGAGAAATTGCAAACGTCGAGCAATTGCTCAGAGAGGAAAAGTGCCAGCACTGAAAGCTGTTGCTAGCCAGCCCCCTTCCTTGGAAGCGCTTTTGTAGGCCTAAGAAGACTGGGGCTCTGGGCTTCTCTAGCCACCTCATCTTCTGCTCATCCTCTCGCGCAGTCTAAAGAGAGCTCAGGTGAGAAATTGCAAACGTCGAGCAATTGCTCAGAGACGAAAAGTGCCAGCACTGAAAGCTGTTGCTAGCCAGCACCCTTCCTTGGAAGCGCTTTCACAGGCACAGCAACACTGGGACTCTGGGCTTCTCTAGCCACCAAGCGTCACGGTCATTCTTTTTCTGTCTCGTAGACACGAGCTGAGAAATTGCAAACGTCGAGCAATTGCTCAGAGATGAAAAAGCGCCAGCACTGAAAGCTGTTGCTAGCCAGCACCCTTCCTTGGAAGCGCTTTTGTAGCCCTAAGAACACTGGGGCTCTGGGCTTCTCTAGCCACCTCATCTTCTGCTCATCCTCTCGCGCAGTCTAAAGAGAGCTCAGGTGAGAAATTGCAAACGTCGAGCAATTGCTCAGAGATGAAAAGTGCCAGCACTGAAAGCTGTTGCTAGCCAGCACCCTTCCTTGGAAGCGCTTTCACAGGCGCAGCAACACTGGGGCTTTGCGCTTCTCTAGCCACCAAACGTCACGGTCATTCTCTTTCCGTCTCGTAGACACGAGCTGAGAAATTGCAAATGTCGAGCAATTGCTCAGAGATGAAAAGCGCCAGCACTGAAAGCTGTTGCTAGCCAGCACCCTTCCTTGGAAGTGCTTCTGTAGCCCTTAGAACACTGGGGCTCTGGGCTTCTCTAGCCACCTCATCTTCTGCTCATCCTCTCGCGCAGTCTAAAGAGAGCTCAGGTGAGAAATTGCAAACGTCGAGCAATTGCTCAGAGATGAAAAGTGCCAGCACTGAAAGCTGTTGCTAGCCAGCACCCTTCCTTGGAAGCGCTTTTGTAGCCCTAAGAACACTGGGGCTCTGGGCTTCTCTAGCCACCTCATCTTCTGCTCATCCTCTCGCGCACTCTAAAGAGAGCTCAGGTGAGAAATTGCAAACGTCGAGCAATTGCTCAGAGATGAAAAGTGCCAGCACTGACAGCTGTTGCTAGCCAGCACCCTTCCTTGGAAGCGCTTTCACAGGCGCAGCAACACTGCGACTTTGCGCTTCTCTAGCCACCAAGGGTCACGATCATTCTCTTTCCGTCTCGTAGACACGAGCTGAGAAATTGCAAACGTCGAGCAATTGCTGAGAGATGAAAAGTGCCAGCACTGAAAGCTGTTGCTAGCCAGCACCCTTCCTTGGAAGCGCTTTTGTAGCCCTAAGAACACTGGAGCTCTGGGCTTCTCTAGCCACCTCATCTTCTGCTCATCCTCTCGCGCAGTCTAAAGAGAGCTCAGGTGAGAAATTGCAAACGTCGAGCAATTGCTCAGAGAGGAAAAGTGCCAGCACTGAAAGCTGTTGCTAGCCAGCACCCTTCCTTGGAAGCGCTTTCACAGGCGCAGCAACACTGGGACTTTGCGCATCTCTAGCCACCAAACGTCACGGTCATTCTCTTTCCGTCTCGTAGACACGAGCTGAGAAATTGCAAACGTCGAGCAATTGCTCAGAGATGAAAAGTGCCAGCACTGAAAGCTGTTGCTAGCCAGCACCCTTCCTTGGAAGTGCTTCTGTAGCCCTAAGAACACTGGGGCTCTGGGCTTCTCTAGCCACCTCCTCTTCTGCTCATCCTCTCGCGCAGTCTAAAGAGAGCTCAGGTGAGAAATTGCAAATGTCGAGCAATTGCTCAGAGATGAAAAGTGCCAGCACTGAAAGCTGTTGCTAGCCAGCACCCTTCCTTGGAAGCGCTTTTGTAGCCCTAAGAACACAAGGGCTCTGTGTTTCTGTAGCCACCTAATCTTCTGCTCATCCTCTCGCGCAGTCTAAAGAGAGCTCAGGTGAGAAATTGCAAACGTCGAGCAATTGCTCAGAGATGAAAAGTGCCAGCACTGAAAGCTGTTGCTAGCCAGCACCCTTCCTTGGAAGCGCTTTCACAGGCGCAGCAACACTGGGACTCTGGGCTTCTCTAGCCACCAAGCGTCACGGTCATTCTTTTTCCGTCTCGTAGACACGAGCTGAGAAATTTCAAACGTCGAGGAATTGCTCAGAGATGAAAAGTGCCAGCACTGAAAGCTATTGCTAGCCAGCACCCTTCGTTGGAAACGCTTTTGTAGCCCTAAGAACACTGGGGCTCTGGGCTTCTCTAGCCACCTCATCTTCTGCTCATCCTCTCGCGCTGTCTAAAGAGAGCTCAGGTGAGAAATTGCAAACGTCGAGGAATTGCTCAGAGAGGAAAAGTGCCAGCACTGAAAGCTGTTGCTAGCCAGCACCCTTCCTTGGAAGCGCTTTGTAGGCCTAAGAACACTGGGGCTCTGGGCTTCTCTAGCCACCTCATCTTCTGCTCATCCTCTCGCGCAGTCTAAAGAGAGCTCAGGTGAGAAATTGCAAACGTCGAGCAATTGCTCAGAGATGAAAAGTGCCAGCACTGAAAGCTCATGCTAGCCAGCACCCTTCCTTGGAAGCGCTTTCACAGGCGCAGCAACACTGGGGCTTTGCGCTTCTCTACCCACCAAACGTCACGGTCATTCTCTTTCCGTCTCGTAGACACGAGCTGAGAAATTGCAAACGTCGAGCAATTGCTCAGAGATGAAAAGTGCCAGCACTGAAAGCTCTTGCTAGCCAGCACCCTTCCTTGGAAGCGCTTTCACAGGCGCAGCAACACTTGGGCTTTGCGCTTCTCTAGCCAACAAACGTCACGGTCATTCTCTTTCCGTCTCGTAGACACGAGCTGAGAAATTGCAAACGTCGAGCAATTGCTCAGAGATGAAAAAGCGCCAGCACTGAAAGCTGTTGCTAGCCAGCACCCTTCCTTGGAAGCGCTTTTGTAGCCCTAAGAACACAAGGGCTCTGTGTTTCTCTAGCCACCTCATCTTCTGCTCATCCTCTCGCGCAGTCTATAGAGAGCTCAGGTGAGAAATTGCAAACGTCGAGCAATTGCTCAGAGATGAAAAAGCGCCAGCACTGAAAGCTGTTGCTAGCCAGCACCCTTCCTTGGAAGCGCTTTTGTAGCCCTAAGAACACTGGGGCTCTGGGCTTCTCTAGCCACCTCCTCTTCTGCTCATCCTCTCGCGCAGTCTAAAGAGAGCTCAGGTGAGAAATTGCAAACGTCGAGCAATTGCTCAGAGATGAAAAGTGCCAGCACTGAAAGCTGTTGCTAGCCAGCACCCTTCCTTGGAAGCGCTTTTGTAGGCCTAAGAACACTGGTGCTCTGGGCTTCTCTAGCCACCTCATCTGCTCATCCTCTCGCGCAGTCTAAAGAGAGCTCAGGTGAGAAATTGCAAACGTCGAGCAGTTGCTCAGAGATGAAAAGTGCCAGCACTGACAGCTGTTGCTAGCCAGCACCCTTCCTTGGAAGCGCTTTCACAGGCTCAGCAACACTGCGACTTTGCGCTTCTCTAGCCACCAAATGTCACGGTCATTCTCTTTCCGTCTCGTAGACACGAGCTGAGAAATTGCAAACGTCGAGCAATTGCTCAGAGAGGAAAAGTGCCAGCACTGAAAGCTGTTGCTAGCCAGCCCCCTTCCTTGGAAGCGCTTTTGTAGGCCTAAGAAGACTGGGGCTCTGGGCTTCTCTAGCCACCTCATCTTCTGCTCATCCTCTCGCGCAGTCTAAAGAGAGCTCAGGTGAGAAATTGCAAACGTCGAGCAATTGCTCAGAGACGAAAAGTGCCAGCACTGAAAGCTGTTGCTAGCCAGCACCCTTCCTTGGAAGCGCTTTCACAGGCACAGCAACACTGGGACTCTGGGCTTCTCTAGCCACCAAGCGTCACGGTCATTCTTTTTCTGTCTCGTAGACACGAGCTGAGAAATTGCAAACGTCGAGCAATTGCTCAGAGATGAAAAAGTGCCAGCACTGAAAGCTGTTGCTAGCCAGCACCCTTCCTTGGAAGCGCTTTTGTAGCCCTTAGAACAGTGGGGTTCTGGGCTTCTCTAGCCACCTCATCTTCTGCTCATCCTCTCGCGCAGTCTAAAGAGAGCTCAGGTGAGAAATTGCAAACGTCGAGCAATTGCTCAGAGATGAAAAGTGCCAGCACTGAAAGCTCTTGTTAGCCAGCCCCCTTCCTTGGAAGTGCTTCTGTAGCCCTTAGAACAGTGGGGTTCTGGGCTTCTCTAGCCACCTAATCTTCTGCTCATCCTCTCGCGCAGTCTAAAGAGAGCTCAGGTGAGAAATTGCAAACGTCGAGCAATTGCTCAGAGATGAAAAGTGCCAGCACTGAAAGCTGTTGCTAGCCAGCACCCTTCCTTGGAAGCGCTTTTGTAGCCCTAAGAAAACAAGGGATCTGGGCTTCTCTAGCCACCTCATCTTCTGCTCATCCTCTCGCGCAGTCTAAAGAGAGCTCAGGTGAGAAATTGCAAACGTCGAGCAATTGCTCAGAGAGGAAAAGTGCCAGCACTGAAACCTGTTGCTAGCCAGCACCCTTCCTCGGAAGCGCTTTCACAGGCGCAGCAACACTGCGACTTTGCGCTTCTCTAGCCACCAAACGTCATGGTCATTCTCTTTCCTTCTCGTAGACACGAGCTGAGAAATTGCAAACGTCGAGCAATTGCTCAGAGATGAAAAGTGCCAGCACTGAAAGCTCTTGCTAGCCAGCACCGTTCATTGGAAACGCTTTTGTAGGCCTAAGAACAGTGGGGTTCTGGGCTACTCTAACCACCTCATCTTCTGCTCATCCTCTCGCGCAGTCTAAAGAGAGCTCAGGTGAGAAATTGCAAACGTCGAGCAATTGCTCAGAGATGAAAAAGTGCCAGCACTGAAAGCTGTTGCTAGCCAGCCCCCTTCCTTGGAATCGCTTTTGTAGCCCTAAGAACACTGGGGCTCTGGGCTTCTCTAACCACCTCCTCTTCTGCTCATCCTCTCGCGCACTCTAAAGAGAGCTCAGGTGAGAAATTGCAAACGTCGAGCAATTGCTCAGAGAGGAAAAGTGCCAGCACTGAAAGCTCTTGCTAGCCAGCACCCTTCCTTGGAAGCGCTTTCACAGGCGCAGCAACACTGGGACTTTGCGCATCTCTAGCCAACAAACGTCACGGTCATTCTCTTTCCGTCTCGTAGACACGAGCTGAGAAATTGCAAACGTCGAGCAATTGTTCAGAGATGAAAAGTGCCAGCACTGAAAGCTGTTGCTAGCCAGCACCCTTCCTTGGAAGCGCTTTTGTAGCCCTAAGAACACTGGGGCTCTGGGCTTCTCTAGCCACCTCATCTTCTGCTCATCCTCTCGCGCAGTCTAAAGAGAGCTCAGGTGAGAAATTGCAAACGTCGAGCAATTGCTCAGAGATGAAAAGTGCCAGCACTGAAAGCTGTTGCTAGCCAGCACCCTTCCTCGGAAGCGCTTTCACAGGCGCAGCAACACTGGGACTTTGCGCATCTCTAGCCACCAAACGTCACGGTCATTCTCTTTCCGTCTCGTAGACACGAGCTGAGAAATTGCAAACGTCGAGCAATTGCTCAGAGATGAAAAGTGCCAGCACTGAAAGCTGTTGCTAGCCAGCCCCCTTCCTTGGAAGCACTTTTGTAGGCCTAAGAACACTGGGGCTCTGGGCTTCTCTAGCCACCTCATCTTCTGCTCATCCTCTCGCGCAGTCTAAAGAGAGCTCAGGTGAGAAACTGCAAACGTCGAGGAATTGCTCAGAGATGAAAAGTGCCAGCACTGAAAGCTGTTGCTAGCCAGCCCCCTTCCTTGGAAGCGCTTTTGTAGCCCTAAGAACAATGGGGCTCTGGGCTTCTCTAGCCATCTAAACTTCTGCTCATCCTCTCGCACAGTCTAAAGAGAGCTCAGGTGAGAAATTGCAAACGTCGAGCAGTTGCTCAGAGATGAAAAGTGCCAGCACTGAAAGCTGTTGCTAGCCAGCACCCTTCCTTGGAAGTGCTTTCACAGGCGCAGCAACACTGCGACTTTGCGCTTCTCTAGCCACCAAACGTCACGGTCATTCTCTTTCCGTCTCGTAGACACGAGCTGAGAAATTGCAAACGTCGAGCAATTGCTCAGAGATGAAAAGTGCCAGCACTGAAAGCTATTGCTAGCCAGCACCCTTCCTTGGAAGCGCTTTCACAGGCGCAGCAACACTGGGGCTTTGCGCTTCTCTAGCCACCAAACGTCACGGTCATTCTCTTTCCGTCTCGTAGACACGAGCTGAGAAATTGCAAACGTCGAGCAATTGCTCAGAGATGAAAAGTGCCAGCACTGAAAGCTGTTGCTAGCCAGCACCCTTCCTTGGAAGTGCTTCTGTAGCCCTTAGAACAGTGGGGTTCTGGGCTTCTCTAGCCACCTAATCTTCTGCTCATCCTCTCGCGCACTCTAAAGAGAGCTCAGGTGAGAAATTGCAAACGTCGAGCAATTGCTCAGAGATGAAAAGTGCCAGCACTGAAAGCTGTTGCTAGCCAGCACCCTTCCTTGGAAGCGCTTTTGTAGCCCTAAGAACACAAGGGCTCTGGGCTTCTCTAGCCACCTCATCTTCTGCTCATCCTCTCGCGCAGTCTAAAGAGAGCTCAGCTGAGAAATTGCAAACGTCGAGCAATTGCTCAGAGATGAAAAGTGCCAGCACTGAAAGCTGTTGCTAGCCAGCACCCTTCCTTGGAAGCGCTTTCACAGGCTCAGCAACACTGCGACTTTGCGCTTCTCTAGCCACCAAACGTCATGGTCATTCTCTTTCCTTCTCGTAGACACGAGCTGAGAAATTGCAAACGTCGAGCAATTGTTCAGAGATGAAAAGTGCCAGCACTGAAAGCTGTTGCTAGCCAGCACCCTTCATTGGAAACGCTTTTGTAGGCCTAAGAACAGTGGGGTTCTGGGCTACTCTAACCACCTCATCTTCTGCTCATCCTCTCGCGCAGTCTAAAGAGAGCTCAGGTGAGAAATTGCAAACGTCCAGCAATTGCTCAGAGATGAAAAGTGCCAGCACTGAAAGCTGTTGCTAGCCAGCACCCTTCCTCGGAAGCGCTTTCACAGGCGCAGCAACACTGGGACTTTGCGCATCTCTAGCCACCAAACGTCACGGTCATTCTCTTTCCGTCTCGTAGACACGAGCTGAGAAATTGCAAACGTCGAGCAATTGCTCAGAGATGAAAAGTGCCAGCACTGAAAGCTGTTGCTAGCCAGCCCCCTTCCTTGGAAGCGCTTTTGTAGCCCTAAGAACAGTGGGGCTCTGGGCTTCTCTAGCCACCTCATCTTCTGCTCATCCTCTCGCGCAGTCTAAAGAGAGCTCAGGTGAGAAACTGCAAACGTCGAGCAATTGCTCAGAGATGAAAAGTGCCAGCACTGAAAGCTGTTGCTAGCCAGCCCCCTTCCTTGGAAGCGCTTTTGTAGCCCTAAGAACACTGGGGCTCTGGGCTTCTCTAGCCATCTAAACTTCTGCTCATCCTCTCGCGCAGTCTAAAGAGAGCTCAGGTGAGAAATTGCAAACGTCGAGCAGTTGCTCAGAGATGAAAAGTGCCAGCACTGAAAGCTGTTGCTAGCCAGCACCCTTCCTTGGAAGTGCTTTCACAGGCGCAGCAACACTGCGACTTTGCGCTTCTCTAGCCACCAAACGTCACGGTCATTCTCTTTCCGTCTCGTAGACACGAGCTGAGAAATTGCAAACGTCGAGCAATTGCTCAGAGATGAAAAGTGCCAGCACTGAAAGCTATTGCTAGCCAGCACCCTTCCTTGGAAGCGCTTTCACAGGCGCAGCAACACTGGGGCTTTGCGCTTCTCTAGCCACCAAACGTCACGGTCATTCTCTTTCCGTCTCGTAGACACGAGCTGAGAAATTGCAAACGTCGAGCAATTGCTCAGAGATGAAAAGTGCCAGCACTGAAAGCTGTTGCTAGCCAGCACCCTTCCTTGGAAGCGCTTTTGTAGCCCTAAGAACACAAGGGCTCTGTGTTTCTGTAGCCACCTCATCTTCTGCTCATCCTCTCGCGCAGTCTAAAGAGAGCTCAGGTGAGAAATTGCAAACGTCGAGCAATTGCTCAGAGATGAAAAGTGCCAGCACTGAAAGCTGTTGCTAGCCAGCACCCTTCCTTGGAAGCGCTTTCACAGGCGCAGCAACACTGGGGCTCTGGGCTTCTCTAGCCACCAAGCGTCACGATCATTCTTTTTCCGTCTCGTAGACACGAGCTGAGAAATTGCAAACGTCGAGCAATTGCTCAGAGATGAAAAAGCGCCAGCACTGAAAGCTGTTGCTAGCCAGCCCCCTTCCTTGGAAGCGCTTTTGTAGGCCTAAGAACACTGGGGCTCTGGGCTTCTCTAGCCACCTCATCTTCTGCTCATCCTCTCGCGCAGTCTAAAGAGAGCTCAGGTGAGAAATTGCAAACGTCGAGCAATTGCTCAGAGATGAAAAGTGCCAGCACTGAAAGCTGTTGCTAGCCAGCACCCTTCCTTGGAAGCGCTTTTGTAGGCCTAAGAACACAAGGGCTCTGTGTTTCTGTAGCCACCTCATCTTCTGCTCATCCTCTCGCGCAGTCTAAAGAGAGCTCAGGTGAGAAAATGCAAACGTCCAGCAATTGCTCAGAGAGGAAAAGTGCCAGCACTGAAAGCTGTTGCTAGCCAGCACCCTTCCTTGGAAGCGCTTTCACACGCGCAGCAACACTGGGACTCTGGGCTTCTCTAGCCACCAAGCGTCACGGTCATTCTTTTTCCGTCTCGTAGACACGAGCTGAGAAATTGCAAACGTCGAGCAATTGCTCAGAGATGAAAAAGCACCAGCACTGAAAGCTGTTGCTAGCCAGCACCCTTCCTTGGAAGCGCTTTTGTAGCCCTAAGAACAGTGGGGCTCTGGGCTTCTCTAGCCACCTCATCTTCTGCTCATCCTCTCGCGCAGTCTAAAGAGAGCTCAGGTGAGAAATTGCAAACGTCGAGCAATTGCTCAGAGAGGAAAAGTGGCAGCACTGAAAGCTGTTGCTAGCCAGCCCCCTTCCTTGGAAGCGCTTTCACAGGCGCAGCAACACTGGGACTTTGCGCTTCTCTAGCCACCAAGCGTCATGGTCATTCTCTTTCCTTCTCGTAGACACGAGCTGAGAAATTGCAAACGTCGAGCAATTGCTCAGAGATGAAAAGTGCCAGCACTGAAAGCTGTTGCTAGCCAGCACCCTTCATTGGAAACGCTTTTGTAGGCCTAAGAACAGTGGGGTTCTGGGCTACTCTAACCACCTCATCTTCTGCTCATCCTCTCGCGCAGTCTAAAGAGAGCTGAGGTGAGAAATTGCAAACGTCGAGCAATTGCTCAGAGATGAAAAAGCGCCAGCACTGAAAGCTGTTGCTAGCCAGCACCCTTCCTTGGAAGCGCTTTCACAGGCACAGCAACACTGGGACTCTGGGCTTCTCTAGCCACCAAGCGTCACGGTCATTCTTTTTCTGTCTCGTAGACACGAGCTGAGAAATTGCAAACGTCGAGCAATTGCTCAGAGATGAAAAAGCGCCAGCACTGAAAGCTGTTGCTAGCCAGCACCCTTCCTTGGAAGCGCTTTTGTAGCCCTAAGAACACTGGGGCTCTGGGCTTCTCTAGCCACCTCATCTTCTGCTCATCCTCTCGCGCAGTCTAAAGAGAGCTCAGGTGAGAAATTGCAAACGTCGAGCAATTGCTCAGAGATGAAAAGTGCCAGCACTGAAAGCTGTTGCTAGCCAGCCCCCTTCCTTGGAAGCGCTTTTGTAGCCCTTAGAACACAAGGGCTCTGGGCTTCTCTAGCCACCTCATCTTCTGCTCATCCTCTCGCGCAGTCTAAAGAGAGCTCAGGTGAGAAACTGCAAACGTCGAGCAATTGCTCAGAGAGGAAAAGTGCCAGCACTGAAAGCTGTTGCTAGCCAGCACCCTTCCTTGGAAGCGCTTTTGTAGCCCTAAGAACACTGGGGCTCTGGGCCTCTCTAGCCACCTCATCTTCTGCTCATCCTCTCGCGCAGTCTAAAGAGAGCTCAGGTGACAAATTGCAAACGTCGAGCAATTGCTCAGAGAGGAAAAGTGCCAGCACTGAAAGCTGTTGCTAGCCAGCACCCTTCCTTGGAAGCGCTTTCACAGTCACAGTAACACTGGGGCTTTGCGCTTCTCTAACTACCAAGCGTCACGGTCATTCTCTTTCCTTCTTGTAGACACCAGTTGAGAAATTGCAAACGTCGAGCAATTGCTCAGAGATGAAAAGTGCCAGCACTGAAAGCTGTTGCTAGCCAGCACCCTTCCTTGGAAGCGCTTTTGTAGCCCTAAGAACACTGGGGCTCTGGGCTTCTCTAGCCACCTCATCTTCTGCTCATCCTCTCGCGCAGTCTAAAGAGAGCTCAGGTGAGAAATTGCAAACGTCGAGCAATTGCTCAGAGATGAAAAGTGCCAGCACTGAAAGCTCATGCTAGCCAGCACCCTTCCTTGGAAGCGCTTTTGTAGCCCTAAGAACACTGGGGCTCTGGGCCTCTCTAGCCACCTCATCTTCTGCTCATCCTCTCGCGCAGTCTAAAGAGAGCTCAGGTGAGAAATTGCAAACGTCGAGCAATTGCTCAGAGAGGAAAAGTGCCAGCACTGAAAGCTCTTGCTAGCCAGCACCCTTCCTCGGAAGCGCTTTCACAGGCGCAGCAACACTGGGACTTTGCGCATCTCTAGCCACCAAGCGTCACGGTCATTCTCTTTCCGTCTCGTAGACACGAGCTGAGAAATTGCAAACGTCGAGCAATTGCTCAGAGATGAAAAGTGCCAGCACTGAAAGCTGTTGCTAGCCAGCCCCCTTCCTTGGAAGCGCTTTTGTAGCCCTAAGAACACCGGGGCTCTGGGCTTCTCTAGCCACCTCATCTTCTGCTCATCCTCTCGCGCAGTCTAAAGAGAGCTCAGGTGAGAAACTGCAAACGTCGAGCAATTGCTCAGAGATGAAAAGTGGCAGCACTGAAAGCTGTTGCTAGCCAGCCCCCTTCCTTGGAAGCGCTTTTGTAGCCCTAAGAACACTGGGGCTCTGCGCTTCTCTAGCCATCTAAACTTCTGCTCATCCTCTCGCGCAGTATAAAGAGAGCTCAGGTGAGAAATTGCAAACGTCGAGCAGTTGCTCAGAGATGAAAAGTGCCAGCACTGAAAGCTGTTGCTAGCCAGCACCCTTCCTTGGAAGTGCTTTCACAGGCGCAGCAACACTGCGACTTTGCGCTTCTCTAGCCACCAAACGTCACGGTCATTCTCTTTCCGTCTCGTAGACACGAGCTGAGAAATTGCAAACGTCGAGCATTTGCTCAGAGATGAAAAGTGCCAGCACTGAAAGCTATTGCTAGCCAGCATCCTTCCTTGGAAGCGCTTTCACAGGCGCAGCAACACTGGGTCTTTGCGCTTCTCTAGCCACCAAACGTCACGGTCATTCTCTTTAAGTCTCGTAGACACGAGCTGAGAAATTGCAAACGTCGAGCAATTGCTCAGAGATGAAAAGTGCCAGCACTGAAAGCTGTTGCTAGCCAGCACCCTTCCTTGGAAGTGCTTCTGTAGCCCTTAGAACAGTGGGGCTCTGGGCTTCTCTAGCCACCTCATCTTCTGCTCATCCTCTCGCGCAGTCTAAAGAGAGCTCAGGTGAGAAATTGCAAACGTCGAGCAATTGCTCAGAGATGAAAAGTGCCAGCACTGAAAGCTGTTGCTAGCCAGCACCCTTCCTTGGAAGCGCTTTTGTAGCCCTAAGAACACAAGGGCTCTGTGTTTCTGTAGCCACCTCATCTTCTGCTCATCCTCTCGCGCAGTCTAAAGAGAGCTCAGGTGAGAAATTGCAAACGTCGAGCAATTGCTCAGAGATGAAAAGTGCCAGCACTGAAAGCTGTTGCTAGCCAGCACCCTTCCTTGGAAGCGCTTTCACAGGCGCAGCAATACTGGGACTTTGCGCTTCTCTAGCCACCAAAAGTCACGGTCACTATCTCTGCATCTCGTAGACACGAGCTGAGAAATTGCAAACGTCGAGCAGTTGCTCAGAGATGAAAAAGCACCAGCACTGAAAGCTGTTGCTAGCCAGCACCCTTCCTTGGAAGCGCTTTTGTAGCCCTAAGAACAGTGGGGATCTGGGCTTGTCTAGCCACCTCATCTTCTGCTCATCCTCTCGCGCAGTCTAAAGAGAGCTCAGGTGAGAAATTGCAAACGTCGAGCAATTGCTCAGAGAGGAAAAGTGGCAGCACTGAAAGCTGTTGCTAGCCAGCCCCCTTCCTTGGAAGCGCTTTCACAGGCGCAGCAACACTGGGACTTTGCGCTTCTCTAGCCACCAAGCGTCACAGTCATTCTCTTTCCTTCTCGTAGACACGAGCTGAGAAATTGCAAACGTCGAGCAATTGCTCAGAGATGAAAAGTGCCAGCACTGAAAGCTGTTGCTAGCCAGCACCCTTCATTGGAAACGCTTTTGTAGGCCTAAGAACAGTGGGGTTCTGGGCTACTCTAACCACCTCATCTTCTGCTCATCCTCTCGCGCAGTCTAAAGAGAGCTGAGGTGAGAAATTGCAAACGTCGAGCAATTGCTCAGAGATGAAAAAGCGCCAGCACTGAAAGCTGTTGCTAGCCAGCACCCTTCCTTGGAAGCGCTTTCACAGGCACAGCAACACTGGGACTCTGGGCTTCTCTACCCACCAAGCGTCACGGTCATTCTTTTTCTGTCTCGTAGACACGAGCTGAGAAATTGCAAACGTCGAGCAATTGCTCAGAGATGAAAAAGCGCCAGCACTGAAAGCTGTTGCTAGCCAGCACCCTTCCTTGGAAGCGCTTTTGTAGCCCTAAGAACACTGGGGCTCTGGGCTTCTCTAGCCACCTCATCTTCTGCTCATCCTCTCGCGCAGTCTAAAGAGAGCTCAGGTGAGAAATTGCAAACGTCGAGCAATTGCTCAGAGATGAAAAGTGCCAGCACTGAAAGCTGTTGCTAGCCAGCCCCCTTCCTTGGAAGCGCTTTTGTAGCCCTAAGAACACAAGGGCTCTGGGCTTCTCTAGCCACCTCATCTTCTGCTCATCCTCTCGCGCAGTCTAAAGAGAGCTCAGGTGAGAAATTGCAAACGTCGAGCAATTGCTCAGAGAGGAAAAGTGCCAGCACTGAAAGCTGTTGCTAGCCAGCACCCTTCCTTGGAAGCGCTTTTGTAGCCCTAAGAACACTGGGGCTCTGGGCCTCTCTAGCCACCTCATCTTCTGCTCATCCTCTCGCGCAGTCTAAAGAGAGCTCAGGTGACAAATTGCAAACGTCGAGCAATTGCTCAGAGAGGAAAAGTGCCAGCACTGAAAGCTGTTGCTAGCCAGCACCCTTCCTTGGAAGCGCTTTCACAGTCACAGTAACACTGGGGCTTTGCGCTTCTCTAACTACCAAGCGTCACGGTCATTCTCTTTCCTTCTTGTAGACACCAGTTGAGAAATTGCAAACGTCGAGCAATTGCTCAGAGATGAAAAGTGCCAGCACTGAAAGCTGTTGCTAGCCAGCACCCTTCCTTGGAAGCGCTTTTGTAGCCCTAAGAACACTGGGGCTCTGGGCTTCTCTAGCCACCTCATCTTCTGCTCATCCTCTCGCGCAGTCTAAAGAGAGCTCAGGTGAGAAATTGCAAACGTCGAGCAATTGCTCAGAGATGAAAAGTGCCAGCACTGAAAGCTCATGCTAGCCAGCACCCTTCCTTGGAAGCGCTTTTGTAGCCCTAAGAACACTGGGGCTCTGGGCCTCTCTAGCCACCTCATCTTCTGCTCATCCTCTCGCGCAGTCTAAAGAGAGCTCAGGTGAGAAATTGCAAACGTCGAGCAATTGCTCAGAGAGGAAAAGTGCCAGCACTGAAAGCTCTTGCTAGCCAGCACCCTTCCTCGGAAGCGCTTTCACAGGCGCAGCAACACTGGGACTTTGCGCTTCTCTAGCCACCAAGCGTCACGGTCATTCTCTTTCCGTCTCGTAGACACGAGCTGAGAAATTGCAAACGTCGAGCAATTGCTCAGAGATGAAAAGTGCCAGCACTGAAAGCTGTTGCTAGCCAGCCCCCTTCCTTGGAAGCGCTTTTGTAGCCCTAAGAACACCGGGGCTCTGGGCTTCTCTAGCCACCTCATCTTCTGCTCATCCTCTCGCGCAGTCTAAAGAGAGCTCAGGTGAGAAACTGCAAACGTCGAGCAATTGCTCAGAGATGAAAAGTGGCAGCACTGAAAGCTGTTGCTAGCCAGCCCCCTTCCTTGGAAGCGCTTTTGTAGCCCTAAGAACAATGGGGCTCTGGGCTTCTCTAGCCATCTAAACTTCTGCTCATCCTCTCGCGCAGTCTAAAGAGAGCTCAGGTGAGAAATTGCAAACGTCGAGCAGTTGCTCAGAGATGAAAAGTGCCAGCACTGAAAGCTGTTGCTAGCCAGCACCCTTCCTTGGAAGTGCTTTCACAGGCGCAGCAACACTGCGACTTTGCGCTTCTCTAGCCACCAAACGTCACGGTCATTCTCTTTCCGTCTCGTAGACACGAGCTGAGAAATTGCAAACGTCGAGCATTTGCTCAGAGACGAAAAGTGCCAGCACTGAAAGCTATTGCTAGCCAGCATCCTTCCTTGGAAGCGCTTTCACAGGCGCAGCAACACTGGGTCTTTGCGCTTCTCTAGCCACCAAACGTCACGGTCATTCTCTTTAAGTCTCGTAGACACGAGCTGAGAAATTGCAAACGTCGAGCAATTGCTCAGAGATGAAAAGTGCCAGCACTGAAAGCTGTTGCTAGCCAGCACCCTTCCTTGGAAGTGCTTCTGTAGCCCTTAGAACAGTGGGGCTCTGGGCTTCTCTAGCCACCTCATCTTCTGCTCATCCTCTCGCGCAGTCTAAAGAGAGCTCAGGTGAGAAATTGCAAACGTCGAGCAATTGCTCAGAGATGAAAAGTGCCAGCACTGAAAGCTGTTGCTAGCCAGCACCCTTCCTTGGAAGCGCTTTTGTAGCCCTAAGAACACAAGGGCTCTGTGTTTCTGTAGCCACCTCATCTTCTGCTCATCCTCTCGCGCAGTCTAAAGAGAGCTCAGGTGAGAAATTGCAAACGTCGAGCAATTGCTCAGAGATGAAAAGTGCCAGCACTGAAAGCTGTTGCTAGCCAGCACCCTTCCTTGGAAGCGCTTTCACACGCGCAGCAACACTGGGACTCTGGGCTTCTCTAGCCACCAAGCGTCACGGTCATTCTTTTTCCGTCTCGTAGACACGAGCTGAGAAATTGCAAACGTCGAGCAATTGCTCAGAGATGAAAAAGCGCCAGCACTGAAAGCTGTTGCTAGCCAGCCCCCTTCCTTGGAAGCGCTTTTGTAGCCCTAAGAACACAAGGGCTCTGTGTTTCTCTAGCCACCTCATCTTCTGCTCATCCTCTCGCGCAGTCTATAGAGAGCTCAGGTGAGAAATTGCAAACGTCGAGCAATTGCTCAGAGATGAAAAAGCGCCAGCACTGAAAGCTGTTGCTAGCCAGCACCCTTCCTTGGAAGCGCTTTTGTAGCCCTAAGAACACTGGGGCTCTGGGCTTCTCTAGCCACCTCCTCTTCTGCTCATCCTCTCGCGCAGTCTAAAGAGAGCTCAGGTGAGAAATTGCAAACGTCGAGCAATTGCTCAGAGATGAAAAGTGCCAGCACTGAAAGCTGTTGCTAGCCAGCACCCTTCCTTGGAAGCGCTTTTGTAGCCCTAAGAACACTGGGGCTCTGGGCTTCTCTAGCCACCTCATCTGCTCATCCTCTCGCGCAGTCTAAAGAGAGCTCAGGTGAGAAATTGCAAACGTCGAGCAGTTGCTCAGAGATGAAAAGTGCCAGCACTGAAAGCTGTTGCTAGCCAGCACCCTTCCTTGGAAGCGCTTTCACAGGCTCAGCAACACTGCGACTTTGCGCTTCTCTAGCCACCAAATGTCACGGTCATTCTCTTTCCGTCTCGTAGACACGAGCTGAGAAATTGCAAACGTCGAGCAATTGCTCAGAGAGGAAAAGTGCCAGCACTGAAAGCTGTTGCTAGCCAGCCCCCTTCCTTGGAAGCGCTTTTGTAGGCCTAAGAAGACTGGGGCTCTGGGCTTCTCTAGCCACCTCATCTTCTGCTCATCCTCTCGCGCAGTCTAAAGAGAGCTCAGGTGAGAAATTGCAAACGTCGAGCAATTGCTCAGAGACGAAAAGTGCCAGCACTGAAAGCTGTTGCTAGCCAGCACCCTTCCTTGGAAGCGCTTTCACAGGCACAGCAACACTGGGACTCTGGGCTTCTCTAGCCACCAAGCGTCACGGTCATTCTTTTTCTGTCTCGTAGACACGAGCTGAGAAATTGCAAACGTCGAGCAATTGCTCAGAGATGAAAAAGCGCCAGCACTGAAAGCTGTTGCTAGCCAGCACCCTTCCTTGGAAGCGCTTTTGTAGCCCTAAGAACACTGGGGCTCTGGGCTTCTCTAGCCACCTCATCTTCTGCTCATCCTCTCGCGCAGTCTAAAGAGAGCTCAGGTGAGAAATTGCAAACGTCGAGCAATTGCTCAGAGAGGAAAAGTGCCAGCACTGAAACCTGTTGCTAGCCAGCACCCTTCCTTGGAAGCGCTTTCACAGGCGCAGCAACACTGGGACTTTGCGCTTCTCTAGCCACCAAACGTCACGGTCATTCTCTTTCCGTCTCGTAGACACGAGCTGAGAAATTGCAAATGTCGAGCAATTGCTCAGAGATGAAAAGCGCCAGCACTGAAAGCTGTTGCTAGCCAGCACCCTTCCTTGGAAGTGCTTCTGTAGCCCTTAGAACACTGGGGCTCTGGGCTTCTCTAGCCACCTAATCTTCTGCTCATCCTCTCGCGCAGTCTAAAGAGAGCTCAGGTGAGAAATTGCAAACGTCGAGCAATTGCTCAGAGATGAAAAGTGCCAGCACTGAAAGCTGTTGCTAGCCAGCACCCTTCCTTGGAAGCGCTTTTGTAGCCCTAAGAACACTGGGGCTCTGGGCTTCTCTAGCCACCTCATCTTCTGCTCATCCTCTCGCGCACTCTAAAGAGAGCTCAGGTGAGAAATTGCAAACGTCGAGCAATTGCTCAGAGATGAAAAGTGCCAGCACTGACAGCTGTTGCTAGCCAGCACCCTTCCTTGGAAGCGCTTTCACAGGCGCAGCAACACTGCGACTTTGCGCTTCTCTAGCCACCAAACGTCACGGTCATTCTCTTTCCGTCTCGTAGACACGAGCTGAGAAATTGCAAACGTCGAGCAATTGCTCAGAGATGAAAAGTGCCAGCACTGAAAGCTGTTGCTAGCCAGCACCCTTCCTTGGAAGCGCTTTTGTAGCCCTAAGAACACTGGAGCTCTGGGCTTCTCTAGCCACCTCATCTTCTGCTCATCCTCTCGCGCAGTCTAAAGAGAGCTCAGGTGACAAATTGCAAACGTCGAGCAATTGCTCAGAGAGGAAAAGTGCCAGCACTGAAAGCTGTTGCTAGCCAGCACCCTTCCTTGGAAGCGCTTTCACAGGCGCAGCAACACTGGGACTTTGCGCATCTCTAGCCACCAAACGTCACGGTCATTCTCTTTCCGTCTCGTAGACACGAGCTGAGAAATTGCAAACGTCGAGCAATTGCTCAGAGATGAAAAGTGCCAGCACTGAAAGCTGTTGCTAGCCAGCACCCTTCCTTGGAAGTGCTTCTGTAGCCCTAAGAACAGTGGTGCTCTGGGCTTCTCTAGCCACCTCCTCTTCTGCTCATCCTCTCGCGCAGTCTAAAGAGAGCTCAGGTGAGAAATTGCAAATGTCGAGCAATTGCTCAGAGATGAAAAGTGCCAGCACTGAAAGCTGTTGCTAGCCAGCACCCTTCCTTGGAAGCGCTTTTGTAGCCCTAAGAACACAAGGGCTCTGTGTTTCTGTAGCCACCTCATCTTCTGCTCATCCTCTCGCGCAGTCTAAAGAGAGCTCAGGTGAGAAATTGCAAACGTCGAGCAATTGCTCAGAGATGAAAAGTGCCAGCACTGAAAGCTGTTGCTAGCCAGCACCCTTCCTTGGAAGCGCTTTCACAGGCGCAGCAACACTGGGACTCTGGGCTTCTCTAGCCACCAAGCGTCACGGTCATTCTTTTTCCGTCTCGTAGACACGAGCTGAGAAATTTCAAACGTCGAGGAATTGCTCAGAGATGAAAAGTGCCAGCACTGAAAGCTATTGCTAGCCAGCACCCTTCGTTGGAAACGCTTTTGTAGCCCTAAGAACACTGGGGCTCTGGGCTTCTCCAGCCACCTCATCTTCTGCTCATCCTCTCGCGCAGTCTAAAGAGAGCTCAGGTGAGAAATTGCAAACGTCGAGCAATTGCTCAGAGATGAAAAGTGCCAGCACTGAAAGCTCATGCTAGCCAGCACCCTTCCTTGGAAGCGCTTTGTAGGCCTAAGAACACTGGGGCTCTGGGCTTCTCTAGCCACCTCATCTTCTGCTCATCCTCTCGCGCAGTCTAAAGAGAGCTCAGGTGAGAAATTGCAAACGTCGAGCAATTGCTCAGAGATGAAAAGTGCCAGCACTGAAAGCTGTTGCTAGCCAGCACCCTTCCTTGGAAGCGCTTTCACAGGCGCAGCAACACTGGGGCTTTGCGCTTCTCTACCCACCAAACGTCACGGTCATTCTCTTTCCGTCTCGTAGACACGAGCTGAGAAATTGCAAACGTCGAGCAATTGCTCAGAGATGAAAAGTGCCAGCACTGAAAGCTATTGCTAGCCAGCACCCTTCCTTGGAAGCGCTTTCACAGGCGCAGCAACACTTGGGCTTTGCGCTTCTCTAGCCAACAAACGTCACGGTCATTCTCTTTCCGTCTCGTAGACACGAGCTGAGAAATTGCAAACGTCGAGCAATTGCTCAGAGATGAAAAAGCGCCAGCACTGAAAGCTGTTGCTAGCCAGCCCCCTTCCTTGGAAGCGCTTTTGTAGCCCTAAGAACACAAGGGCTCTGTGTTTCTCTAGCCACCTCATCTTCTGCTCATCCTCTCGCGCAGTCTATAGAGAGCTCAGGTGAGAAATTGCAAACGTCGAGCAATTGCTCAGAGATGAAAAAGCGCCAGCACTGAAAGCTGTTGCTAGCCAGCACCCTTCCTTGGAAGCGCTTTTGTAGCCGTAAGAACACTGGGGCTCTGGGCTTCTCTAGCCACCTCCTCTTCTGCTCATCCTCTCGCGCAGTCTAAAGAGAGCTCAGGTGAGAAATTGCAAACGTCGAGCAATTGCTCAGAGATGAAAAGTGCCAGCACTGAAAGCTGTTGCTAGCCAGCCCCCTTCCTTGGAAGTGCTTTTGTAGGCCTAAGAACACTGGTGCTCTGGGCTTCTCTAGCCACCTCATCTGCTCATCCTCTCGCGCAGTCTAAAGAGAGCTCAGGTGAGAAATTGCAAACGTCGAGCAGTTGCTCAGAGATGAAAAGTGCCAGCACTGAAAGCTGTTGCTAGCCAGCACCCTTCCTTGGAAGCGCTTTCACAGGCGCAGCAACACTGGGACTTTGCGCATCTCTAGCCACCAAACATCACGGTCATTCTCTTTCCGTCTCGTAGACACGAGCTGAGAAATTGCAAACGTCGAGCAATTGCTCAGAGAGGAAAAGTGCCAGCACTGAAAGCTCATGCTAGCCAGCACCCTTCCTTGGAAGCGCTTTTGTAGGCCTAAGAAGACTGGGGCTCTGGGCTTCTCTAGCCACCTCATCTTCTGCTCATCCTCTCGCGCAGTCTAAAGAGAGCTCAGGTGAGAAATTGCAAATGTCGAGCAATTGCTCAGAGATGAAAAGTGCCAGCACTGAAAGCTGTTGCTAGCCAGCACCCTTCCTTGGAAGCGCTTTTGTAGCCCTAAGAACACAAGGGCTCTGTGTTTCTGTAGCCACCTCATCTTCTGCTCATCCTCTCGCGCAGTCTAAAGAGAGCTCAGGTGAGAAATTGCAAACGTCGAGCAATTGCTCAGAGATGAAAAGTGCCAGCACTGAAAGCTGTTGCTAGCCAGCACCCTTCCTTGGAAGCGCTTTCACAGGCGCAGCAACACTGGGACTCTGGGCTTCTCTAGCCACCAAGCGTCACGGTCATTCTTTTTCCGTCTCGTAGACACGAGCTGAGAAATTTCAAACGTCGAGGAATTGCTCAGAGATGAAAAGTGCCAGCACTGAAAGCTATTGCTAGCCAGCACCCTTCGTTGGAAACGCTTTTGTAGCCCTAAGAACACTGGGGCTCTGGGCTTCTCTAGCCACCTCATCTTCTGCTCATCCTCTCGCGCTGTCTAAAGAGAGCTCAGGTGAGAAATTGCAAACGTCGAGGAATTGCTCAGAGAGGAAAAGTGCCAGCACTGAAAGCTCATGCTAGCCAGCACCCTTCCTTGGAAGCGCTTTGTAGGCCTAAGAACACTGGGGCTCTGGGCTTCTCTAGCCACCTCATCTTCTGCTCATCCTCTCGCGCAGTCTAAAGAGAGCTCAGGTGAGAAATTGCAAACGTCGAGCAATTGCTCAGAGATGAAAAGTGCCAGCACTGAAAGCTCATGCTAGCCAGCACCCTTCCTTGGAAGCGCTTTCACAGGCGCAGCAACACTGGGGCTTTGCGCTTCTCTACCCACCAAACGTCACGGTCATTCTCTTTCCGTCTCGTAGACACGAGCTGAGAAATTGCAAACGTCGAGCAATTGCTCAGAGATGAAAAGTGCCAGCACTGAAAGCTATTGCTAGCCAGCACCCTTCCTTGGAAGCGCTTTCACAGGCGCAGCAACACTTGGGCTTTGCGCTTCTCTAGCCAACAAACGTCACGGTCATTCTCTTTCCGTCTCGTAGACACGAGCTGAGAAATTGCAAACGTCGAGCAATTGCTCAGAGATGAAAAAGCGCCAGCACTGAAAGCTGTTGCTAGCCAGCCCCCTTCCTTGGAAGCGCTTTTGTAGCCCTAAGAACACAAGGGCTCTGTGTTTCTCTAGCCACCTCATCTTCTGCTCATCCTCTCGCGCAGTCTATAGAGAGCTCAGGTGAGAAATTGCAAACGTCGAGCAATTGCTCAGAGATGAAAAAGCGCCAGCACTGAAAGCTGTTGCTAGCCAGCACCCTTCCTTGGAAGCGCTTTTGTAGCCCTAAGAACACTGGGGCTCTGGGCTTCTCTAGCCACCTCCTCTTCTGCTCATCCTCTCGCGCAGTCTAAAGAGAGCTCAGGTGAGAAATTGCAAACGTCGAGCAATTGCTCAGAGATGAAAAGTGCCAGCACTGAAAGCTGTTGCTAGCCAGCACCCTTCCTTGGAAGTGCTTTTGTAGGCCTAAGAACACTGGTGCTCTGGGCTTCTCTAGCCACCTCATCTGCTCATCCTCTCGCGCAGTCTAAAGAGAGCTCAGGTGAGAAATTGCAAACGTCGAGCAGTTGCTCAGAGATGAAAAGTGCCAGCACTGAAAGCTGTTGCTAGCCAGCACCCTTCCTTGGAAGCGCTTTCACAGGCTCAGCAACACTGCGACTTTGCGCTTCTCTAGCCACCAAATGTCACGGTCATTCTCTTTCCGTCTCGTAGACACGAGCTGAGAAATTGCAAACGTCGAGCAATTGCTCAGAGAGGAAAAGTGCCAGCACTGAAAGCTGTTGCTAGCCAGCCCCCTTCCTTGGAAGCGCTTTTGTAGGCCTAAGAAGACTGGGGCTCTGGGCTTCTCTAGCCACCTCATCTTCTGCTCATCCTCTCGCGCAGTCTAAAGAGAGCTCAGGTGAGAAATTGCAAATGTCGAGCAATTGCTCAGAGATGAAAAGTGCCAGCACTGAAAGCTGTTGCTAGCCAGCACCCTTCCTTGGAAGCGCTTTTGTAGCCCTAAGAACACAAGGGCTCTGTGTTTCTGTAGCCACCTCATCTTCTGCTCATCCTCTCGCGCAGTCTAAAGAGAGCTCAGGTGAGAAATTGCAAACGTCGAGGAATTGCTCAGAGATGAAAAGTGCCAGCACTGAAAGCTGTTGCTAGCCAGCACCCTTCCTTGGAAGCGCTTTCACAGGCGCAGCAACACTGGGACTCTGGGCTTCTCTAGCCACCAAGCGTCACGGTCATTCTTTTTCCGTCTCGTAGACACGAGCTGAGAAATTTCAAACGTCGAGGAATTGCTCAGAGATGAAAAGTGCCAGCACTGAAAGCTATTGCTAGCCAGCACCCTTCCTTGGAAGCGCTTTCACAGGCGCAGCAACACTTGGGCTTTGCGCTTCTCTAGCCAACAAACGTCACGGTCATTCTCTTTCCGTCTCGTAGACACGAGCTGAGAAATTGCAAACGTCGAGCAATTGCTCAGAGATGAAAAAGCGCCAGCACTGAAAGCTGTTGCTAGCCAGCCCCCTTCCTTGGAAGCGCTTTTGTAGCCCTAAGAACACAAGGGCTCTGTGTTTCTCTAGCCACCTCATCTTCTGCTCATCCTCTCGCGCAGTCTATAGAGAGCTCAGGTGAGAAATTGCAAACGTCGAGCAATTGCTCAGAGATGAAAAAGCGCCAGCACTGAAAGCTGTTGCTAGCCAGCACCCTTCCTTGGAAGCGCTTTTGTAGCCCTAAGAACACTGGGGCTCTGGGCTTCTCTAGCCACCTCCTCTTCTGCTCATCCTCTCGCGCAGTCTAAAGAGAGCTCAGGTGAGAAATTGCAAACGTCGAGCAATTGCTCAGAGATGAAAAGTGCCAGCACTGAAAGCTGTTGCTAGCCAGCACCCTTCCTTGGAAGCGCTTTTGTAGCCCTAAGAACACAAGGGCTCTGGGCTTCTCTAGCCACCTCATCTGCTCATCCTCTCGCGCAGTCTAAAGAGAGCTCAGGTGAGAAATTGCAAACGTCGAGCAGTTGCTCAGAGATGAAAAGTGCCAGCACTGAAAGCTGTTGCTAGCCAGCACCCTTCCTTGGAAGCGCTTTCACAGGCTCAGCAACACTGCGACTTTGCGCTTCTCTAGCCACCAAATGTCACGGTCATTCTCTTTCCGTCTCGTAGACACGAGCTGAGAAATTGCAAACGTCGAGCAATTGCTCAGAGAGGAAAAGTGCCAGCACTGAAAGCTGTTGCTAGCCAGCCCCCTTCCTTGGAAGCGCTTTTGTAGGCCTAAGAAGACTGGGGCTCTGGGCTTCTCTAGCCACCTCATCTTCTGCTCATCCTCTCGCGCAGTCTAAAGAGAGCTCAGGTGAGAAATTGCAAACGTCGAGCAATTGCTCAGAGACGAAAAGTGCCAGCACTGAAAGCTGTTGCTAGCCAGCACCCTTCCTTGGAAGCGCTTTCACAGGCACAGCAACACTGGGACTCTGGGCTTCTCTAGCCACCAAGCGTCACGGTCATTCTTTTTCTGTCTCGTAGACACGAGCTGAGAAATTGCAAACGTCGAGCAATTGCTCAGAGATGAAAAAGCGCCAGCACTGAAAGCTGTTGCTAGCCAGCACCCTTCCTTGGAAGCGCTTTTGTAGCCCTAAGAACACTGGGGCTCTGGGCTTCTCTAGCCACCTCATCTTCTGCTCATCCTCTCGCGCAGTCTAAAGAGAGCTCAGGTGAGAAATTGCAAACGTCGAGCAATTGCTCAGAGATGAAAAGTGCCAGCACTGAAAGCTGTTGCTAGCCAGCACCCTTCCTTGGAAGCGCTTTCACAGGCGCAGCAACACTGGGGCTTTGCGCTTCTCTAGCCACCAAACGTCACGGTCATTCTCTGTCCGTCTCGTAGACACGAGCTGAGAAATTGCAAATGTCGAGCAATTGCTCAGAGATGAAAAGCGCCAGCACTGAAAGCTGTTGCTAGCCAGCCCCCTTCCTTGGAAGCGCTTTTGTAGCCCTAAGAACACTGGGGCTCTGGGCTTCTCTAGCCACCTCATCTTCTGCTCATCCTCTCGCGCAGTCTAAAGAGAGCTCAGGTGAGAAATTGCAAACGTCGAGCAAATGCTCAGAGATGAAAAGTGCCAGCACTGAAAGCTGTTGCTAGCCAGCCCCCTTCCTTGGAAGCGCTTTTGTAGCCCTAAGAACACTGGGGCTCTGGGCTTCTCTAGCCACCTCATCTTCTGCTCATCCTCTCGCGCACTCTAAAGAGAGCTCAGGTGAGAAATTGCAAACGTCGAGCAATTGCTCAGAGATGAAAAGTGCCAGCACTGACAGCTGTTGCTAGCCAGCACCCTTCCTTGGAAGCGCTTTCACAGGCGCAGCAACACTGCGACTTTGCGCTTCTCTAGCCACCAAGGGTCACGATCATTCTCTTTCCGTCTCGTAGACACGAGCTGAGAAATTGCAAACGTCGAGCAATTGCTGAGAGATGAAAAGTGCCAGCACTGAAAGCTGTTGCTAGCCAGCACCCTTCCTTGGAAGCGCTTTTGTAGCCCTAAGAACACTGGAGCTCTGGGCTTCTCTAGCCACCTCATCTTCTGCTCATCCTCTCGCGCAGTCTAAAGAGAGCTCAGGTGAGAAATTGCAAACGTCGAGCAATTGCTCAGAGAGGAAAAGTGCCAGCACTGAAAGCTGTTGCTAGCCAGCACCCTTCCTTGGAAGCGCTTTTGTAGCCCTAAGAACACAAGGGCTCTGTGTTTCTGTAGCCACCTAATCTTCTGCTCATCCTCTCGCGCAGTCTAAAGAGAGCTCAGGTGAGAAATTGCAAACGTCGAGCAATTGCTCAGAGATGAAAAGTGCCAGCACTGAAAGCTGTTGCTAGCCAGCACCCTTCCTTGGAAGCGCTTTCACAGGCGCAGCAACACTGGGACTCTGGGCTTCTCTAGCCACCAAGCGTCACGGTCATTCTTTTTCCGTCTCGTAGACACGAGCTGAGAAATTTCAAACGTCGAGGAATTGCTCAGAGATGAAAAGTGCCAGCACTGAAAGCTATTGCTAGCCAGCACCCTTCGTTGGAAACGCTTTTGTAGCCCTAAGAACACTGGGGCTCTGGGCTTCTCTAGCCACCTCAACTTCTGCTCATCCTCTCGCGCTGTCTAAAGAGAGCTCAGGTGAGAAATTGCAAACGTCGAGGAATTGCTCAGAGAGGAAAAGTGCCAGCACTGAAAGCTCATGCTAGCCAGCACCCTTCCTTGGAAGCGCTTTGTAGGCCTAAGAACACTGGGGCTCTGGGCTTCTCTAGCCACCTCATCTTCTGCTCATCCTCTCGCGCAGTCTAAAGAGAGCTCAGGTGAGAAATTGCAAACGTCGAGCAATTGCTCAGAGATGAAAAGTGCCAGCACTGAAAGCTCATGCTAGCCAGCACCCTTCCTTGGAAGCGCTTTCACAGGCGCAGCAACACTGGGGCTTTGCGCTTCTCTACCCACCAAACGTCACGGTCATTCTCTTTCCGTCTCGTAGACACGAGCTGAGAAATTGCAAACGTCGAGCAATTGCTCAGAGATGAAAAGTGCCAGCACTGAAAGCTATTGCTAGCCAGCACCCTTCCTTGGAAGCGCTTTCACAGGCGCAGCAACACTTGGGCTTTGCGCTTCTCTAGCCAACAAACGTCACGGTCATTCTCTTTCCGTCTCGTAGACACGAGCTGAGAAATTGCAAACATCGAGCAATTGCTCAGAGATGAAAAGTGCCAGCACTGAAAGCTGTTGCTAGCCAGCCCCCTTCCTTGGAAGTGCTTCTGTAGCCCTTAGAACACTGGGGCTCTGGGCTTCTCTAGCCACCTAATCTTCTGCTCATCCTCTCGCGCAGTCTAAAGAGAGCTCAGGTGAGAAATTGCAAACGTCGAGCAATTGCTCAGAGATGAAAAGTGCCAGCACTGAAAGCTGTTGCTAGCCAGCCCCCTTCCTTGGAAGCGTTTTTGTAGCCCTAAGAACACAAGGGCTCTGGGCTTCTCTAGCCACCTCATCTTCTGCTCATCCTCTCGCGCAGTCTAAAGAGAGCTCAGGTGAGAAATTGCAAACGTCGAGCAATTGCTCAGAGAGGAAAAGTGCCAGCACTGAAAGCTGTTGCTAGCCAGCACCCTTCCTTGGAAGCGCTTTCACAGTCACAGTAACACTGGGGCTTTGTGCTTCTCTAACTACCAAGCGTCACGGTCATTCTCTTTCCTTCTTGTAGACACCAGTTGAGAAATTGCAAACGTCAAGCAATTGCTCAGAGATGAAAAGTGCCAGCACTGAAAGCTGTTGCTAGCCAGCCCCCTTCCTTGGAAGCGCTTTCACAGGCGCAGCAACACTGGGACTTTGCGCTTCTCTAGCCACCAAACGTCACGGTCATTCTCTTTCCGTCTCGTAGACACGAGCTGAGAAATTGCAAACGTCGAGCAATTGCTCAGAGATGAAAAGTGCCAGCACTGAAAGCTGTTGCTAGCCAGCACCCTTCCTTGCAAGCGCTTTTGTAGCCCTAAGAACAGTGGGGTTCTGGGCTTCTCTAGCCACCTCATCTTCTGCTCATCCTCTCGCGCAGTCTAAAGAGAGCTCAGGTGACAAATTGCAAACGTCCAGCAATTGCTCAGAGATGAAAAGTGCCAGCACTGAAAGCTCATGCTAGCCAGCACCCTTCCTTGGAAGCGCTTTTGTAGCCCTTAGAACACTGGGGCTCTGGGCCTCTCTAGCCATCTAAACTTCTGCTCATCCTCTCGCGCAGTCTAAAGAGAGCTCAGGTGAGAAATTGCAAACGTCGAGCAATTGCTCAGAGATGAAAAGTGCCAGCACTGAAAGCTGTTGCTAGCCAGCACCCTTCCTCGGAAGCGCTTTCGCAGGCGCAGAAACACTGGGGCTTTGCGCATCTCTAGCCACCAAATGTCACGGTCCTTCTCTTTCCGTCTCGTAGACACGAGCTGAGAAATTGCAAACGTTGAGCAATTGCTCAGAGATGAAAAGTGCCAGCACTGAAAGCTGTTGCTAGCCAGCACCCTTCCTTGGAAGCGCTTTTGTAGCCCTAAGAACGCTGGGGCTCTGGGCTTCTCTAGCCACCTCATCTTCTGCTCATCCTCTCGCGCAGTCTAAAGAGAGCTCAGGTGAGAAATTGCAAACGTCCAGCAATTGCTCAGAGATGAAAAGTGCCAGCACTGAAAGCTGTTGCTAGCCAGCCCCCTTCCTTGGAAGCGCTTTTGTAGCCCTAAGAACACTGGGGGTCTGGGCTTCTCTAGCCACCTCATCTTCTGCTCATCCTCGCGCGCACTCTAAAGAGAGCTCAGGTGAGAAATTGCAAACGTCGAGCAATTGCTCAGAGATGAAAAGTGGCAGCACTGAAAGCTGTTGCTAGCCAGCAGCCTTCCTTGGAAGCGCTTTCACAGTCACAGTAACACTGGGGCTTTGCGCTTCTCTAACTACCAAGCATCACGGTCATTCTCTTTCCTTCTTGTAGACACCAGTTGAGAAATTGCAAACGTCGAGCAATTGCTCAGAGATGAAAAGTGCCAGCACTGAAAGCTGTTGCTAGCCAGCACCCTTCCTTGGAAGCGCTTTTGTAGCCCTTAGAACACAAGGGCTCTGGGCCTCTCTAGCCACCTCATCTTCTGCTCATCCTCTCGCGCAGTCTAAAGAGAGCTCAGGTGAGAAATTGCAAACGTCGAGCAATTGCTCAGAGATGAAAAGTGCCAGCACTGAAAGCTGTTGCTAGCCAGCACCCTTCCTTGGAAGCGCTTTCACAGGCGCAGCAACACTGGGACTTTGCGCATCTCTAGCCACCAAACGTCACGGTCCTTCTCTTTCCGTCTCCTAGACACGAGCTGAGAAATTGCAAACGTCGAGCAATTGCTCAGAGATGAAAAGTGCCAGCACTGAAAGCTGTTGCTAGCCAGCACCCTTCCTTGGAAGCGCTTTTGTAGCCCTAAGAACACTGGGGCTCTGGGCTTCTCTAGCCACCTCATCTTCTGCTCATCCTCTCGCGCACTCTAAAGAGAGCTCAGGTGAGAAATTGCAAACGTCCAGCAATTGCTCAGAGATGAAAAGTGCCAGCACTGAAAGCTGTTGCTAGCCAGCCCCCTTCCTTGGAAGCGCTTTTGTAGCCCTAAGAACACTGGGGCTCTGTGCTTCTCTAGCCACCTCATCTTCTGCTCATCCTCTCGCGCAGTCTAAAGAGAGCTCAGGTGAGAAATTGCAAACGTCGAGCAATTGCTCAGAGATGAAAAGTGCCAGCACTGAAAGCTCATGCTAGCCAGCACCCTTCCTTGGAAGCGCTTTCACAGGCGCAGCAACACTGGGACTTTGCGCATCTCTAGCCACCAAACGTCACGGTCATTCTCTTTCCGTCTCGTAGACACGAGCTGAGAAATTGCAAACGTCGAGCAATTGCTCAGAGATGAAAAGTGCCAGCACTGAAAGCTGTTGCTAGCCAGCACCCTTCCTTGGAAGTGCTTCTGTAGCCCTAAGAACACTGGAGCTCTGGGCTTCTCTAGCCACCTCATCTTCTGCTCATCCTCTCGCGCAGTCTAAAGAGAGCTCAGGTGAGAAATTGCAAATGTCGAGCAATTGCTCAGAGATGAAAAGTGCCAGCACTGAAAGCTGTTGCTAGCCAGCCCCCTTCCTTGGAAGCGCTTTTGTAGCCCTAAGAACACAAGGGCTCTGTGTTTCTGTAGCCACCTAATCTTCTGCTCATCCTCTCGCGCAGTCTAAAGAGAGCTGAGGTGAGAAATTGCAAACGTCGAGCAATTGCTCAGAGAGGAAAAGTGCCAGCACTGAAAGCTGTTGCTAGCCAGCACCCTTCCTTGGAAGCGCTTTCACAGGCGCAGCAACACTGGGACTCTGGGCTTCTCTAGCCATCAAGCGTCACGGTCATTCTTTTTCCGTCTCGTAGACACGAGCTGAGAAATTTCAAACGTCGAGGAATTGCTCAGAGATGAAAAGTGCCAGCACTGAAAGCTATTGCTAGCCAGCACGCTTCGTTGGAAACGCTTTTGTAGGCCTAAGAACACTGGGGCTCTCTGCTTCTCTAGCCACCTCATCTTCTGCTCATCCTCTCGCGCTGTCTAAAGAGAGTTCAGGTGAGAAATTGCAAACGTCGAGCAATTGCTCAGAGAGGAAAAGTGCCAGCACTGAAAGCTGTTGCTAGCCAGCACCCTTCCTTGGAAGCGCTTTGTAGGCCTAAGAACACTGGGGCTCTGGGCTTCTCTAGCCACCTCATCTTCTGCTCATCCTCTCGCGCAGTCTAAAGAGAGCTCAGGTGAGAAATTGCAAACGTCGAGCAATTGCTCAGAGATGAAAAGTGCCAGCACTGAAAGCTCATGCTAGCCAGCACCCTTCCTTGGAAGCGCTTTCACAGGCGCAGCAACACTGGGGCTTTGCGCTTCTCTACCCACCAAACGTCACGGTCATTCTCTTTCCGTCTCGTAGACACGAGCTGAGAAATTGCAAACGTCGAGCAATTGCTCAGAGATGAAAAGTGCCAGCACTGAAAGCTATTGCTAGCCAGCACCCTTCCTTGGAAGCGCTTTCACAGGCGCAGCAACACTTGGGCTTTGCGCTTCTCTACCCACCAAACGTCACGGTCATTCTCTTTCCGTCTCGTAGACACGAGCTGAGAAATTGCAAACGTCGAGCAATTGCTCAGAGATGAAAAGTGCCAGCACTGAAAGCTGTTGCTAGCCAGCCCCCTTCCTTGGAAGCGCTTTTGTAGCCCTAAGAACACAAGGGCTCTGGGCTTCTCTAGCCACCTCATCTTCTGCTCATCCTCTCGCGCAGTCTAAAGAGAGCTCAGGTGAGAAATTGCAAACGTCGAGGAATTGCTCAGAGAGGAAAAGTGCCAGCACTGAAAGCTGTTGCTAGCCAGCCCCCTTCCTTGGAAGCGCTTTCACAGTCACAGTAACACTGGGGCTTTGTGCTTCTCTAACTACCAAGCGTCACGGTCATTCTCGTTCCTTCTTGTAGACACCAGTTGAAAAATTGAAAACGTCGAGCAATTGCTCAGAGATGAAAAGTGCCAGCACTGAAAGCTGTTGCTAGCCAGCCCCCTTCCTTGGAAGCGCTTTCACAGGCGCAGCAACACTGGGACTTTGCGCTTCTCTAGCCACCAAACGTCACGGTCATTCTCTTTCCGTCTCGTAGACACGAGCTGAGAAATTGCAAACGTCGAGCAATTGCTCAGAGATGAAAAGTGCCAGCACTGAAAGCTGTTGCTAGCCAGCACCCTTCCTTGGAAGCGCTTTTGTAGCCCTAAGAACACTGGGGCTCTGGGCTTCTCTAGCCACCTCATCTTCTGCTCATCCTCTCGCGCAGTCTAAAGAGAGCTCAGGTGACAAATTGCAAACATCCAGCAATTGCTCAGAGATGAAAAGTGCCAGCACTGAAAGCTCATGCTAGCCAGCACCCTTCCTTGGAAGCGCTTTTGTAGCCCTTAGAACACTGGGGCTCTGGGCCTCTCTAGCCACCTCATCTTCTGCTCATCCTCTCGCGCAGTCTAAAGAGAGCTCAGGTGAGAAATTGCAAACGTCGAGCAATTGCTCAGAGATGAAAAGTGCCAGCACTGAAAGCTGTTGCTAGCCAGCACCCTTCCTCGGAAGCGCTTTCACAGGCGCAGAAACACTGGGACTTTGCGCATCTCTAGCCACCAAACGTCACGGTCATTCTCTTTCCGTCTCGTAGACACGAGCTGAGAAATTGCAAACGTCGAGCAATTGCTCAGAGATGAAAAGTGCCAGCACTGAAAGCTGTTGCTAGCCAGCACCCTTCCTTGGAAGCGCTTTTGTAGCCCTAAGAACACTGGGGCTCTGGGCTTCTCTAGCCACCTCATCTTCTGCTCATCCTCTCGCGCACTCTAAAGAGAGCTCAGGTGAGAAATTGCAAACGTCGAGCAATTGCTCAGAGATGAAAAGTGCCAGCACTGAAAGCTGTTGCTAGCCAGCCCCCTTCCTTGGAAGCGCTTTTGTAGGCCTAAGAACACTGGGGCTCTGGGCTTCTCTAGCCACCTCATCTTCTGCTCATCCTCTCGCGCAGTCTAAAGAGAGCTCAGGTGAGAAATTGCAAACGTCGAGCAATTGCTCAGAGATGAAAAGTGCCAGCACTGAAAGCTGTTGCTAGCCAGCACCCTTCCTTGGAAGCGCTTTTGTAGCCCTAAGAACACTGGGGCTCTGGGCTTCTCTAGCCACCTCATCTTCTGCTCATCCTCTCGCGCAGTCTAAAGAGAGCTCAGGTGAGAAATCGCAAACGTCGAGCAATTGCTCAGAGATGAAAAGTGCCAGCACTGAAAGCTGTTGCTAGCCAGCACCCTTCCTTGGAAGCGCTTTCACAGTCACAGTAACACTGGGGCTTTGCGCTTCTCTAACTACCAAGCATCACGGTCATTCTCTTTCCTTCTTGTAGACACCAGTTGAGAAATTGCAAACGTCGAGCAATTGCTCAGAGATGAAAAGTGCCAGCACTGAAAGCTCTTGCTAGCCAGCACCCTTCCTTGGAAGCGCTTTCACAGGCGCAGCAACACTGGGACTTTGCGCATCTCTAGTCACCAAACGTCACGGTCATTCTCTTTCCGTCTCGTAGACACGACATGAGAAATTGCAAACGTCGAGCAATTGCTCAGAGATGAAAAGTGCCAGCACTGAAAGCTGTTGCTAGCCAGCACCCTTCCTTGGAAGTGCTTCTGTAGCCCTAAGAACACTGGGGCTCTGGGCTTCTCTAGCCACCTCATCTTCTGCTCATCCTCTCGCGCAGTCTAAAGAGAGCTCAGGTGAGAAATTGCAAATGTCGAGCAATTGCTCAGAGATGAAAAGTGCCAGCACTGAAAGCTGTTGCTAGCCAGCCCCCTTCCTTGGAAGCGCTTTTGTAGCCCTAAGAACACTGGGGCTCTGGGCTTCTCTAGCCACCTCATCTTCTGCTCATCCTCTCGCGCAGTCTAAAGAGAGCTCAGGTGAGAAATTGCAAACGTCGAGCAATTGCTCAGAGACGAAAAGTGCCAGCACTGAAAGATGTTGCTAGCCAGCACCCTTCCTTGGAAGCGCTTTCACAGGCGCAGCAACACTGGGGCTCTGGGCTTCTCTAGCCACCAAGCGTCACGGTCATTCTTTTTCCGTCTCGTAGACACGAGCTGAGAAATTTCAAACGTCGAGGAATTGCTCAGAGATGAAAAGTGCCAGCACTGAAAGCTATTGCTAGCCAGCACCCTTCGTTGGAAACGCTTTTGTAGGCCTAAGAACACTGGGGCTCTCTGCTTCTCTAGCCACCTCATCTTCTGCTCATCCTCTCGCGCTGTCTAAAGAGAGTTCAGGTGAGAAATTGCAAACGTCGAGCAATTGCTCAGAGAGGAAAAGTGCCAGCACTGAAAGCTCATGCTAGCCAGCACCCTTCCTTGGAAGCGCTTTGTAGGCCTAAGAACACTGGGGCTCTGGGCTTCTCTAGCCACCTCATCTTCTGCTCATCCTCTCGCGCAGTCTAAAGAGAGCTCAGGTGAGAAATTGCAAACGTCGAGCAATTGCTCAGAGATGAAAAGTGCCAGCACTGAAAGCTCATGCTAGCCAGCACCCTTCCTTGGAAGCGCTTTCACAGGCGCAGCAACACTGGGGCTTTGCGCTTCTCTACCCACCAAACGTCACGGTCATTCTCTTTCCGTCTCGTAGACACGAGCTGAGAAATTGCAAACGTCGAGCAATTGCTCAGAGATGAAAAGTGCCAGCACTGAAAGCTATTGCTAGCCAGCACCCTTCCTTGGAAGCGCTTTCACAGGCGCAGCAACACTTGGGCTTTGCGCTTCTCTACCCACCAAACGTCACGGTCATTCTCTTTCCGTCTCGTAGACACGAGCTGAGAAATTGCAAACGTCGAGCAATTGCTCAGAGATGAAAAGTGCCAGCACTGAAAGCTGTTGCTAGCCAGCCCCCTTCCTTGGAAGCGCTTTTGTAGCCCTAAGAACAGTGGTGCTCTGGGCTTCTCTAGCCACCTCATCTTCTGCTCATCCTCTCGCGCAGTCTAAAGAGAGCTCAGGTGAGAAATTGCAAACGTCGAGCAATTGCTCAGAGAGGAAAAGTGCCAGCACTGAAAGCTGTTGCTAGCCAGCACCCTTCCTTGGAAGCGCTTTCACAGTCACAGTAACACTGGGGCTTTGTGCTTCTCTAACTACCAAGCGTCACGGTCATTCTCTTTCCTTCTTGTAGACACCAGTTGAGAAATTGCAAACGTCGAGCAATTGCTCAGAGATGAAAAGTGCCAGCACTGAAAGCTGTTGCTAGCCAGCCCCCTTCCTTGGAAGCGCTTTCACAGGCGCAGCAACACTGGGGCTTTGAGCTTCTCTAGCCACCAAACGTCACGGTCATTCTCTTTCCGTCTCGTAGACACGAGCTGAGAAATTGCAAACGTCGAGCAATTGCTCAGAGATGAAAAGTGCCAGCACTGAAAGCTGTTGCTAGCCAGCACCCTTCCTTGGAAGCGCTTTTGTAGCCCTAAGAACACCGGGGCTCTGGGCTTCTCTAGCCACCTCATCTTCTGCTCATCCTCTCGCGCAGTCTAAAGAGAGCTCAGGTGAGAAATTGCAAACGTCCAGCAATTGCTCAGAGATGAAAAGTGCCAGCACTGAAAGCTCATGCTAGCCAGCACCCTTCCTTGGAAGCGCTTTTGTAGCCCTTAGAACACTGGGGCTCTGGGCTTCTCTAGCCACCTCATCTTCTGCTCATCCTCTCGCGCAGTCTAAAGAGAGCTCAGGTGAGAAATTGCAAACGTCCAGCAATTGCTCAGAGAGGAAAAGTGCCAGCACTGAAAGCTGTTGCTAGCCAGCACCCTTCCTCGGAAGCGCTTTCACAGGCGCAGCAACACTGGGACTTTGCGCATCTCTAGCCACCAAACGTCACGGTCATTCTCTTTCCGTCTCGTAGACACGAGCTGAGAAATTGCAAACGTCGAGCAATTGCTCAGAGATGAAAAGTGCCAGCACTGAAAGCTGTTGCTAGCCAGCACCCTTCCTTGGAAGCGCTTTTGTAGCCCTAAGAACACTGGGGCTCTGGGCTTCTCTAGCCACCTCATCTTCTGCTCATCCTCTCGCGCAGTCTAAAGAGAGTTCAGGTGAGAAATTGCAAACGTTGAGCAATTGCTCAGAGATGAAAAGTGCCAGCACTGAAAGCTGTTGCTAGCCAGCACCCTTCCTTGGAAGCGCTTTTGTAGGCCTAAGAACACTGGGGCTCTGGGCTTCTCTAGCCACCTCATCTTCTGCTCATCCTCTCGCGCAGTCTAAAGAGAGCTCAGGTGAGAAATTGCAAACGTCGAGCAATTGCTCAGAGATGAAAAGTGCCAGCACTGAAAGCTGTTGCTAGCCAGCCCCCTTCCTTGGAAGCGCTTTTGTAGCCCTAAGAACACAAGGGCTCTGGGCTTCTCTAGCCACCTCATCTTCTGCTCATCCTCTCGCGCAGTCTAAAGAGAGCTCAGGTGAGAAATCGCAAACGTCGAGCAATTGCTCAGAGATGAAAAGTGCCAGCACTGAAAGCTGTTGCTAGCCAGCACCCTTCCTTGGAAGCGCTTTCACAGTCACAGTAACACTGGGGCTTTGCGCTTCTCTAACTACCAAGCATCACGGTCATTCTCTTTCCTTCTTGTAGACACCACTTGAGAAATTGCAAACGTCGAGCAATTGCTGAGAGATGAAAAGTGCCAGCACTGAAAGCTCTTGCTAGCCAGCCCCCTTCCTTGGAAGCGCTTTCACAGGCGCAGCAACACTGCGACTTTGCGCTTCTCTAGCCACCAAACGTCACGGTCCTTCTCTTTCCGTCTCGTAGACACGAGCTGAGAAATTGCAAACGTCGAGCAATTGCTCAGAGAGGAAAAGTGCCAGCACTGAAAGCTGTTGCTAGCCAGCACCCTTCCTTGGAAGCGCTTTTGTAGCCCTTAGAACACAAGGGCTCTGGGCCTCTCTAGCCACCTACTCTTCTGCTCATCCTCTCGCGCACTCTAAAGAGAGCTCAGGTGAGAAATTGCAAACGTCGAGCAATTGCTCAGAGATGAAAAGTGCCAGCACTGAAAGCTGTTGCTAGCCAGCACCCTTCCTCGGAAGCGCTTTCACAGGCGCAGCAACACTGGGACTTTGCGCATCTCTAGCCACCAAACGTCACGGTCATTCTCTTTCCGTCTCGTAGACACGAGCTGAGAAATTGCAAACGTCGAGCAATTGCTCAGAGATGAAAAGTGCCAGCACTGAAAGCTGTTGCTAGCCAGCACCCTTCCTTGGAAGCGCTTTTGTAGCCCTAAGAACACTGGGGCTCTGGGCTTCTCTAGCCACCTCCTCTTCTGCTCATCCTCTCGCGCAGTCTAAAGAGAGCTCAGGTGAGAAATTGCAAACGTCCAGCAATTGCTCAGAGATGAAAAGTGCCAGCACTGAAAGCTGTTGCTAGCCAGCACCCTTCCTTGGAAGCGCTTTTGTAGGCCTAAGAACACTGGGGCTCTGGGCTTCTCTAGCCACCTCATCTTCTGCTCATCCTCTCGCGCAGTCTAAAGAGAGCTCAGGTGAGAAATTGCAAACGTCGAGCAATTGCCCAGAGAGGAAAAGTGCCAGCACTGAAAGCTGTTGCTAGCCAGCACCCTTCCTTGGAAGCGCTTTCACAGGCGCAGCAACACTGGGGCTTTGCGCTTCTCTAGCCACCAAACGTCACGGTCATTCTCTTTCCGTCTCGTAGACACGAGCTGAGAAATTGCAAACGTCGAGCAATTGCTCAGAGATGAAAAGTGCCAGCACTGAAAGCTGTTGCTAGCCAGCACCCTTCCTTGGAAGCGCTTTCACAGGTGCAGCAACACTTGCTGTTTACGCTTCTCTACCCACCAAACGTCACGGTCATTCTCTTTCCGTCTCGTAGACACGATCTAAGAAATTGCAAACGTCGAGCAATTGCTCAGAGATGAAAAGTGCCAGCACTGAAAGCTGTTGCTAGCCAGCACCCTTCCTTGGAAGCGCTTTTGTAGCCCTAAGAACACTGGGGCTCTGGGCTTCTCTAGCCACCTCATCTTCTGCTCATCCTCTCGCGCAGTCTAAAGAGAGCTCAGGTGAGAAATTGCAAACGTCCAGCAATTGCTCAGAGATGAAAAGTGCCAGCACTGAAAGCTGTTGCTAGCCAGCACCCTTCCTTGGAAGTGCTTTCACAGGCGCAGCAACACTGGGGCTTTGCGCTTCTCTACCCACCAAACGTCACGGTCACTATCTCTCCGACTCGTAGAAACGAGCTGAGAAATTGCAAACGTCGAGCAATTGCTCAGAGATGAAAAGTGCCAGCACTGAAAGCTGTTGCTAGCCAGCACCCTTCCTTGGAAGCGCTTTTGTAGCCCTAAGAACACTGGGGCTCTGGGCTTCTCTAGCCACCTCATCTTCTGCTCATCCTCTCGCGCAGTCTAAAGAGAGCTCAGGTGAGAAATTGCAAACGTCCAGCAATTGCTCAGAGATGAAAAGTGCCAGCACTGAAAGCTGTTGCTAGCCAGCACCCTTCCTTGGAAGCGCTTTCACAGGCGCAGCAACACTGGGGCTTTGCGCTTCTCTAACCACCAAACGTCACGGTCACTCTCTTTCCGTCTCGTAGAAACGAGCTAAGAAATTGCAAACGTCGAGCAATTGCTCAGAGATGAAAAGTGCCAGCACTGAAAGCTGTTGCTAGCCAGCACCCTTCCTTGGAAGCGCTTTTGTAGCCCTAAGAACACTGGGGCTCTGGGCTTGTCTAGCCACCTAATCTTCTGCTCATCCTCTCGCGCACTCTAAAGAGAGCTCAGGTGAGAAATTGCAAACGTCGAGCAATTGCTCAGAGATGAAAAGTGCCAGCACTGAAAGCTGTTGCTAGCCAGCACCCTTCCTTGGAAGCACTTTTGTAGCCCTAAGAACACTGGGGCTCTGGCCTTCTCTAGCCACCTCATCTTCTGCTCATCCTCTCGCGCAGTCTAAAGAGAGCTCAGGTGAGAAATTGCAAATGTCGAGCAATTGCTCAGAGATGAAAAGTGCCAGCACTGAAAGCTGTTGCTAGCCAGCACCCTTCCTTGGAAGCGCTTTCACAAGCGCAGCAACACTGGGGCTTTGCGCTTCTCTAGCCACCAAACGTCACGGTCATTCTCTTTCCGTCTCGTAGACACGAGCTGAGAAATTGCAAACGTCGAGCAATTGCTCAGAGATGAAAAGTGTCAGCACTGAAAGCTGTTGCTAGCCAGCACCCTTCCTGGGAAGCGCTTTCACAGGCGCAGCAACACTGGGGCTTTACGCTTCTCTAACCACCAAACGTCAGAGTCATTCTCTTTCCGTCTCGTAGACACGAGCTGAGAAATTGCAAACGTCGAGCAATTGCTCAGAGATGAAAAGTGCCAGCACTGAAAGCTGTTGCTAGCCAGCACCCTTCCTTGGAAGCGCTTTTGTAGCCCTAAGAACACTGGGGCTCTGGGCTTCTCTAGCCACCTCATCTTCTGCTCATCCTCTCGCGCAGTCTAAAGAGAGCTCAGGTGAGAAATTGCAAACATCCAGCAATTGCTCAGAGATGAAAAGTGGCAGCACTGAAAGCTGTTCTAGCCAGCACCCTTCCTTGGAAGCGCTTTCACAGGCGCAGCAACACTGGGGCTTTGCGCTTCTCTAGCCACCAAACGTCATGGTCACTATCTCTCCATTTCGTAGACACGAGCTGAGAAATTGCAAACGTCGAGCAATTGCTCAGAGAATAAAGTGCCAGCACTGAAAGCTGTTGCTAGCCAGCCCCCTTCCTTGGAAGCGCTTTTGTAGCCCTAAGAACAGTGGTGCTCTGGGCTTCTCTAGCCACCTCCTCTTCTGCTCATCCTCTCGCGCAGTCTAAAGAGAGCTCAGGTGAGAAATTGCAAACGTCGAGCAATTGCTCAGAGATGAAAAGTGCCAGCACTGAAAGCTGTTGCTAGCCAGCACCCTTCCTCGGAAGCGCTTTCACAGGCGCAGCAACACTGGGACTTTGCGCATCTCTAGCCACCAAACGTCACGGTCATTCTCTTTCCGTCTCGTAGACACGAGCTGAGAAATTGCAAACGTCGAGCAATTGCTCAGAGATGAAAAGTGCCAGCACTGAAAGCTGTTGCTAGCCAGCACCCTTCCTTGGAAGCGCTTTTGTAGGCCTAAGAACACTGGGGCTCTGGGCTTCTCTAGCCACCTCCTCTTCTGCTCATCCTCTCGCGCAGTCTAAAGAGAGCTCAGGTGAGAAATTGCAAACGTCCAGCAATTGCTCAGAGATGAAAAGTGCCAGCACTGAAAGCTGTTGCTAGCCAGCACCCTTCCTTGGAAGCGCTTTTGTAGCCCTTAGAACACTGGGACTCTGGGCTTCTCTAGCCACCTCATCTTCTGCTCATCCTCTCGCGCAGTCTAAAGAGAGCTCAGGTGAGAAATTGCAAACGTCGAGCAATTGCTCAGAGAGGAAAAGTACCAGCACTGAAAGCTGTTGCTAGCCAGCACCCTTCCTTGGAAGCGCTTTCACAGGCGCAGAAACACTGGGGCTTTGCGCTTCTCTAGCCACCAAACGTCACGGTCATTCTCTTTCCGTCTCGTAGACACGAGCTGAGAAATTGCAAACGTCGAGCAATTGCTCAGAGATGAAAAGTGCCAGCACTGAAAGCTGTTGCTAGCCAGCACCCTTCCTTGGAAGCGCTTTCACAGGTGCAGCAACACTTGCTGTTTACGCTTCTCTACCCACCAAACGTCACGGTCATTCTCTTTCCGTCTCGTAGACACGATCTAAGAAATTGCAAACGTCGAGCAATTGCTCAGAGATGAAAAGTGCCAGCACTGAAAGCTGTTGCTAGCCAGCACCCTTCCTTGGAAGCGCTTTTGTAGCCCTAAGAACACTGGGGCTCTGGGCTTCTCTAGCCACCTCATCTTCTGCTCATCCTCTCGCGCAGTCTAAAGAGAGCTCAGGTGAGAAATTGCAAACGTTGAGCAATTGCTCAGAGATGAAAAGTGCCAGCACTGAAAGCTGTTGCTAGCCAGCACCCTTCCTTGGAAGTGCTTTCACAGGCGCAGCAACACTGGGGCTTTGCGCTTCTCTAACCACCAAACGTCACGGTCACTATCTCTCCGACTCGTAGAAACGAGCTGAGAAATTGCAAACGTCGAGCAATTGCTCAGAGATGAAAAGTGCCAGCACTGAAAGCTGTTGCTAGCCAGCACCCTTCCTTGGAAGCGCTTTTGTAGCCCTAAGAACACTGGGGCTCTGGGCTTCTCTAGCCACCTCATCTTCTGCTCATCCTCTCGCGCAGTCTAAAGAGAGCTCAGGTGAGAAATTGCAAACGTCCAGCAATTGCTCAGAGATGAAAAGTGCCAGCACTGAAAGCTGTTGCTAGCCAGCACCCTTCCTTGGAAGCGCTTTCACAGGCGCAGCAACACTGGGGCTTTGCGCTTCTCTACCCACCAAACGTCACGGTCACTATCTCTCCGTCTCGTAGACACGAGCTGAGAAATTGCAAACGTCGAGCAATTGCTCAGAGATGAAAAGTGCCAGCACTGAAAGCTGTTGCTAGCCAGCACCCTTCCTTGGAAGCGCTTTTGTAGCCCTAAGAACACTGGGGCTCTGGGCTTCTCTAGCCATCTCATCTTCTGCTCATCCTCTCGCACACTCTAAAGAGAGCTCAGGTGAGAAATTGCAAATGTCGAGCAATTGCTCAGAGATGAAAAGTGCCAGCACTGAAAGCTGTTCTAGCCAGCACCCTTCCTTGGAAGCGCTTTCACAGGCGCAGCAACACTGGGGCTTTGCGCTTCTCTAACCACCAAACGTCACGGTCACTCTCTTTCCGTCTCGTAGAAACGAGCTAAGAAATTGCAAACGTCGAGCAATTGCTCAGAGATGAAAAGTGCCAGCACTGAAAGCTGTTGCTAGCCAGCACCCTTCCTTGGAAGCGCTTTTGTAGCCCTAAGAACACTGGGGCTCTGGGCTTGTCTAGCCACCTCATCTTCTGCTCATCCTCTCGCGCACTCTAAAGAGAGCTCAGGTGAGAAATTGCAAACGTCGAGCAATTGCTCAGAGATGAAAAGTGCCAGCACTGAAAGCTGTTGCTAGCCAGCACCCTTCCTTGGAAGCACTTTTGTAGCCCTAAGAACACTGGGGCTCTGGCCTTCTCTAGCCACCTCATCTTCTGCTCATCCTCTCGCGCAGTCTAAAGAGAGCTCAGGTGAGAAATTGCAAATGTCGAGCAATTGCTCAGAGATGAAAAGTGCCAGCACTGAAAGCTGTTGCTAGCCAGCACCCTTCCTTGGAAGCGCTTTCACAAGCGCAGCAACACTGGGGCTTTGCGCTTCTCTAGCCACCAAACGTCACGGTCATTCTCTTTCCGTCCCGTAGACACGAGCTGAGAAATTGCAAACGTCGAGCAATTGCTCAGAGATGAAAAGTGTCAGCACTGAAAGCTGTTGCTAGCCAGCACCCTTCCTGGGAAGCGCTTTCACAGGCGCAGCAACACTGGGGCTTTACGCTTCTCTAACCACCAAACGTCAGAGTCATTCTCTTTCCGTCTCGTAGACACGAGCTGAGAAATTGCAAACGTCGAGCAATTGCTCAGAGATGAAAAGTGCCAGCACTGAAAGCTGTTGCTAGCCAGCACCCTTCCTTGGAAGCGCTTTTGTAGCCCTAAGAACACTGGGGCTCTGGGCTTCTCTAGCCACCTCATCTTCTGCTCATCCTCTCGCGCACTCTAAAGAGAGCTCAGGTGAGAAATTGCAAACGTCCAGCAATTGCTCAGAGAGGAAAAGTGGCAGCACTGAAAGCTGTTCTAGCCAGCACCCTTCCTTGGAAGCGCTTTCACAGGCGCAGCAACACTGGGGCTTTGCGCTTCTCTAGCCACCAAACGTCATGGTCACTATCTCTCCATTTCGTAGACACGAGCTGAGAAATTGCAAACGTCGAGCAATTGCTCAGAGAATAAAGTGCCAGCACTGAAAGCTGTTGCTAGCCAGCCCCCTTCCTTGGAAGCGCTTTTGTAGCCCTAAGAACACTGGGGCTCTGGGCTTCTCTAGCCACCTCATCTTCTGCTCATCCTCTCGCGCAGTCTAAATAGAGTTCAGGTGAGAAATTGCAAACGTCCAGCAATTGCTCAGAGATGAAATGTGCCAGCACTGAAAGCTGTTCTAGCCAGCACCCTTCCTTGGAAGTGCTTTCACAGGCGCAGCAACACTGGGGCTTTGCGCTTCTCTAACCACCAAACGTCACGGTCACTCTCTTTCCGTCTCGTAGAAACGAGCTAAGAAATTGCAAACGTCGAGCAATTGCTCAGAGATGAAAAGTGCCAGCACTGAAAGCTGTTGCTAGCCAGCACCCTTCCTTGGAAGCGCTTTTGTAGCCCTAAGAACACTGGGGCTCTGGGCTTCTCTAGACACCTCATCTTCTGCTCATCCTCTCGCGCAGTCTAAAGAGAGCTCAGGTGAGAAATTGCAAACGTCGAGCAATTGCTCAGAGATGAGAAGTGCCAGCACTGAAAGCTGTTGCTAGCCAGCACCCTTCCTTGGAAGCACTTTTGTAGGCCTAAGAACACTGGGGCTCTGGCCTTCTCTAGCCACCTCATCTTCTGCTCATCCTCTCGCGCAGTCTAAAGAGAGCTCAGGTGAGAAATTGCAAACGTTGAGCAATTGCTCAGAGATGAAAAGTGCCAGCACTGAAAGCTGTTGCTAGCCAGCACCCTTCCTTGGAAGCGCTTTCACAGGTGCAGCAACACTGGGGCTTTGCGCTTCTCTACCCACCAAACATCACGGTCATTCTCTTTCCGTCTCGTAGACACGAGCTGAGAAATTGCAAACGTCGAGCAATTGTTCAGAGATGAAAAGTGCCAGCACTGAAAGCTGTTGCTAGCCAGCACCCTTCCTTGGAAGCGCTTTCACAGGCGCAGCAACACTGGGGCTTTGCGCTTCTCTAACCACCAAACGTCACGGTCACTATCTCTCCGTCTCGTAGACACGAGCAGAGACATTGCAAACGTCGAGCAATTGCTCAGAGATGAAAAGTGCCAGCACTGAAAGCTCTTGCTAGCCAGCACCCTTCCTTGGAAGCGCTTTCACAGGCGCAGCAACACTGGGGCTTTGCGCTTCTCTAGCCACCAAACATCACGGTCATTCTCTTTCCGTCTCGTAGACACGAGCTGAGAAATTGCAAACGTCGAGCAATTGCTCAGAGATGAAAAGTGCCAGCACTGAAAGCTGTTGCTAGCCAGCCCCCTTCCTTGGAAGCGCTTTCACAGGTGCAGCAAAACTTGCTGTTTACGCTTCTCTACCCACCAAACGTCACGGTCATTCTCTTTCCGTCTCGTAGACACGATCTAAGAAATTGCAAACGTCGAGCAATTGCTCAGAGATGAAAAGTGCCAGCACTGAAAGCTGTTGCTAGCCAGCACCCTTCCTTGGAAGCGCTTTTGTATCCCTAAGAACACTGGGGCTCTGGGCTTCTCTAGCCACCTCATCTTCTGCTCATCCTCTCGCGCAGTCTAAAGAGAGCTCAGGTGAGAAATTGCAAACGTCCAGCAATTGCTCAGAGAGGAAAAGTGCCAGCACTGAAAGCTGTTGCTAGCCAGCACCCTTCCTTGCAAGTGCTTTCACAGGCGCAGCAACACTGGGGCTTTGCGCTTCTCTAACCACCAAACGTCACGGTCACTATCTCTCCGACTCGTAGAAACGAGCTGAGAAATTGCAAACGTCGAGCAATTGCTCAGAGATGAAAAGTGCCAGCACTGAAAGCTGTTGCTAGCCAGCACCCTTCCTTGGAAGCGCTTTTGTACGCCTAAGAACACTGGGGCTCTGGGCTTCTCTAGCCATCTAAACTTCTGCTCATCCTCTCGCGCACTCTAAAGAGAGCTCAGGTGAGAAATTGCAAACGTCGAGCAATTGCTCAGAGATGAAAAGTGCCAGCACTGAAAGCTGTTGCTAGCCAGCACCCTTCCTTGGAAGCGCTTTCACAGGCGCAGCAACACTGCGACTTTGCGCATCTCTAGCCACCAAATGTCACGGTCACTATCTCTCCGTCTCGTAGAAACGAGCTAAGAAATTGCAAACGTCGAGCAATTGCTCAGAGATGAAAAGTGCCAGCACTGAAAGCTGTTGCTAGCCAGCACCCTTCCTTGGAAGCGCTTTTGTAGCCCTAAGAACACTGGGGCTCTGGGCTTCTCTAGCCACCTCATCTTCTGCTCATCCTCTCGCGCAGTCTAAAGAGAGCTCAGGTGAGAAATTGCAAACGTCGAGCAATTGCTCAGAGATGAAAAGTGCCAGCACTGAAAGCTGTTGCTAGCCAGCACCCTTCCTTGGAAGCGCTTTCACAGGTGCAGCAACACTTGCTGTTTACGCTTCTCTACCCACCAAACGTCACGGTCATTCTCATTCCGTCTCGTAGACACGATCTAAGAAATTGCAAACGTCGAGCAATTGCTCAGAGATGAAAAGTGCCAGCACTGAAAGCTGTTGCTAGCCAGCACCCTTCCTTGGAAGCGCTTTCACAGGCGCAGCAACACTGGGGCTTTGCGCTTCTCTACCCACCAAACGTCACGCTCATTCTCTTTCCGTCTCGTAGACACGAGCTGAGAAATTGCAAACGTCGAGCAATTGCTCAGAGATGAAAAGTGCCAGCACTGAAAGCTGTTGCTAGCCAGCCCCCTTCCTTGGAAGCGCTTTTGTAGCCCTAAGAACACTGGGGCTCTGGGCTTCTCTAGCCACCTCATCTTCTGCTCATCCTCTCGCGCACTCTAAAGAGAGCTCAGGTGAGAAATTGCAAACGTCGAGCAATTGCTCAGAGATGAAAAGTGCCAGCACTGAAAGCTGTTGCTAGCCAGCACCCTTCCTTGGAAGCGCTTTCACAGGCGCAGCAACACTGGGGCTTTGCGCTTCTCTAACCACCAAACGTCACGGTCACTCTCTTTCCGTCTCGTAGAAACGAGCTAAGAAATTGCAAACGTCGAGCAATTGCTCAGAGATGAAAAGTGCCAGCACTGAAAGCTGTTGCTAGCCAGCACCCTTCCTTGGAAGCGCTTTTGTAGGCCTAAGAACACTGGGGCTCTGGGCTTCTCTAGCCACCTAATCTTCTGCTCATCCTCTCGCGCACTCTAAAGAGAGCTCAGGTGAGAAATTGCAAACGTCGAGCAATTGCTCAGAGATGAAAAGTGCCAGCACTGAAAGCTGTTGCTAGCCAGCACCCTTCCTTGGAAGCACTTTTGTAGCCCTAAGAACACTGGGGCTCTGGGCTTCTCTAGCCACCTCCTCTTCTGCTCATCCTCTCGCGCAGTCTAAAGAGAGCTCAGGTGAGAAATTGCAAATGTCGAGCAATTGCTCAGAGATGAAAAGTGCCAGCACTGAAAGCTGTTGCTAGCCAGCACCCTTCCTTGGAAGCGCTTTCACAGGTGCAGCAACACTGAGGCTTTGCGCTTCTCTACCCACCAAATGTCACGGTCACTTTCTCTCCGTCTCGTAGACACGAGCTGAGAAATTGCAAACGTCGAGCAATTGTTCAGAGATGAAAAGCGCCAGCACTGAAAGCTGTTGCTAGCCAGCACCCTTCCTTGGAAGCGCTTTCACAGGCGCAGCAACACTGGGGCTTTGCGCTTCTCTACCCACCAAACGTCACGGTCACTATCTCTCCGTCTCGTAGACACGAGCTGAGAAATTTCAAACGTCGAGCAATTGCTCAGAGATGAAAAGTGCCAGCACTGAAAGCTGTTGCTAGCCAGCACCCTTCCTTGGAAGCGCTTTCACAAGCGCAGCAACACTGGGGCTTTGCGCTTCTCTAGCCACCAAACGTCACGGTCATTCTCTTTCCGTCCCGTAGACACGAGCTGAGAAATTGCAAACGTCGAGCAATTGCTCAGAGATGAAAAGTGTCAGCACTGAAAGCTGTTGCTAGCCAGCACCCTTCCTGGGAAGCGCTTTCACAGGCGCAGCAACACTGGGGCTTTGCGCTTCTCTAACCACCAAACGTCAGAGTCATTCTCTGTCCGTCTCGTAGACACGAGCTGAGAAATTGCAAACGTCGAGCAATTGCTCAGAGATGAAAAGTGCCAGCACTGAAAGCTGTTGCTAGCCAGCCCCCTTCCTTGGAAGCGCTTTTGTAGCCCTAAGAACACTGGGGCTCTGGGCTTCTCTAGCCACCTCATCTTCTGCTCATCCTCTCGCGCAGTCTAAAGAGAGCTCAGGTGAGAAATTGCAAACGTCGAGCAATTGCTCAGAGATGAAAAGTGCCAGCACTGAAAGCTCATGCTAGCCAGCACCCTTCCTTGGAAGCGCTTTCACAGGCACAGCAACACTGGGGCTTTGCGCTTCTCTAACCACCAAACGTCACGGTCACTATCTCTCCATCTCGTAGACACGAGCTGAGAAATTGCAAACGTCGAGCAATTGCTCAGAGAATAAAGTGCCAGCACTGAAAGCTGTTGCTAGCCAGCACCCTTCCTTGGAAGCGCTTTTGTAGCCCAAAGAACAGTGGGGCTCTGGGCTTCTCTAGCCATCTAAACTTCTGCTCATCCTCTCGCGCAGTCTAAAGAGAGCTCAGGTGAGAAATTGCAAACGTCGAGCAATTGCTCAGAGATGAAAAGTGCCAGCACTGAAAGCTGTTGCTAGCCAGCACCCTTCCTTGGAAGCACTTTTGTAGCCCTAAGAACACTGCGCTCTGGGCTTCTCTAGCCATCTAAACTTCTGCTCATCCTCTCGCGCAGTCTAAAGAGAGCTCAGGTGAGAAATTGCAAACGTCGAGCAATTGCTCAGAGAGGAAAAGTGCCAGCACTGAAAGCTGTTGCTAGCCAGCACCCTTCCTTGCAAGTGCTTTCACAGGCGCAGCAACACTGGGGCTTTGCGCTTCTCTAACCACCAAACGTCACGGTCACTATCTCTCCGTCTCCTAGAAACGAGCTGAGAAATTGCAAACGTCGAGCAATTGCTCAGAGATGAAAAGTGCCAGCACTGAAAGCTCTTGCTAGCCAGCCCCCTTCCTTGGAAGCGCTTTTGTAGCCCTAAGAACACTGGGGGTCTGGGCTTGTCTAGCCACCTCATCTTCTGCTCATCCTCTCGCGCAGTCTAAAGAGAGCTCAGGTGAGAAATTGCAAACGTCCAGCAATTGCTCAGAGATGAAAAGTGCCAGCACTGAAAGCTGTTGCTAGCCAGCACCCTTCCTTGGAAGCGCTTTTGTAGCCCTAAGAACACTGGGGCTCTGGGCTTCTCTAGCCACCTCATGTTCTGCTCATCCTCTCGCGCAGTCTAAAGAGAGCTCAGGTGAGAAATTGCAAACGTCGAGCAATTGCTCAGAGATGAAAAGTGCCAGCACTGAAAGCTGTTGCTAGACAGCACCCTTCCTTGGAAGCGCTTTTGTAGCCCTAAGAACACTGGGGCTCTGGGCTTCTCTAGCCACCTAATCTTCTGCTCATCCTCTCGCGCAGTCTAAAGAGAGCTCAGCTGAGAAATTGCAAACGTCCAGCAATTACTCAGAGATGAAAAGTGCCAGCACTGAAAGCTGTTGCTAGCCAGCACCCTTCCTCGGAAGCGCTTTCACAGGCGCAGCAACACTGGGGCTTTGCGCTTCTCTAACCACCAAACGTCACGGTCATTCTCTTTCCGTCTCGTAGACACGAGCTGAGAAATTGCAAACGTCGAGCAATTGCTCAGAGATGAAAAGTGGCAGCACTGAAAGCTGTTGCTAGCCAGCACCCTTCCTTGGAAGCGCTTTTGTAGCCCTAAGAACACTGGGGCTCTGGGCTTCTCTAGCCACCTCATCTTCTGCTCATCCTCTCGCACAGTCTAAAGAGAGCTCAGGTGAGAAATTGCAAACGTCCAGCAATTGCTCAGAGAGGAAAAGTGCCAGCACTGAAAGCTGTTGCTAGCCAGCACCCTTCCTTGGAAGCGCTTTTGTAGCCCTAAGAACACTGGGGCTCTGGGCTTCTCTAGCCACCTCATCTTCTGCTCATCCTCTCGCGCAGTCTAAAGAGAGCTCAGGTGAGAAATTGCAAACGTCGAGCAATTGCTCAGAGATGAAAAGTGCCAGCACTGAAAGCTGTTGCTAGACAGCACCCTTCCTTGGAAGCGCTTTTGTAGCCCTAAGAACACTGGGGCTCCGGGCTTCTCTAGCCACCTCATCTTCTGCTCATCCTCTCGCGCAGTCTAAAGAGAGTTCAGGTGAGAAATTGCAAACGTCGAGCAATTGCTCAGAGATGAAAAGTGCCAGCACTGAAAGCTGTTGCTAGCCAGCACCCTTCCATGGAAGTGCTTTCACAAGCGCAGCAACACTTGCTGTTTGCGCTTCTCTACCCACCAAACGTCACGGTCACTATATCTCCGTCTCGTAGAAACGAGCTGAGAAATTGCAAACGTCGAGCAATTGCTCAGAGAGGAAAAGTGCCAGCACTGAAAGCTGTTGCTAGCCAGCACTCTTCCTTGGAAGCGCTTTTGTAGCCCTAAGAACACTGGGGCTCTAGGCTTCTCTAGCCACCTCATCTTCTGCTCATCCTCTCGCGCAGTCTAAAGAGAGCTCAGGTGAGAAATTGCAAACGTCGAGCAATTGCTCAGAGATGAAAAGTGCCAGCACTGAAAGCTCATGCTAGCCAGCACCCTTCCTTGGAAGCGCTTTCACAGGCGCAGCAACACTGGGGCTTTGCGCTTCTCTAACCACCAAATGTCACGGTCCTTCTCTTTCCGACTCGTAGACACGAGCTGAGAAATTGCAAACGTTGAGCAATTGCTCAGAGATGAAAAGTGCCAGCACTGAAAGCTGTTGCTAGCCAGCACCCTTCCTTGGAAGCGCTTTCACAGGCGCAGCAACACTGGGGCTTTGCGCATCTCTACTCACCAAATGTCACGGTCACTATCTCTCCGTCTCGTGGACACGAGCTGAGAAATTGCAAACGTCGAGCAATTGCTCAGAGATGAAAAGTGCCAGCACTGAAAGCTGTTGCTAGCCAGCACCCTTCCTTGGAAGCGCTTTTGTACGCCTAAGAACACTGGGGCTCTGGGCTTCTCTAGCCATCTAAACTTCTGCTCATCCTCTCGCGCAGTCTAAAGAGAGCTCAGGTGAGAAATTGCAAACGTCGAGCAATTGCTCAGAGATGAAAAGTGCCAGCACTGAAAGCTGTTGCTAGCCAGCACCCTTCCTTGGAAGCGCTTTCACAGGCGCAGCAACACTGCGACTTTGCGCATCTCTAGCCACCAAATGTCACGGTCACTATTTCTCCGTCTCGTAGAAACGAGCTAAGAAATTGCAAACGTCGAGCAATTGCTCAGAGATGAAAAGTGCCAGCACTGAAAGCTGTTGCTAGCCAGCACCCTTCCTTGGAAGCGCTTTTGTAGCCCTAAGAACACTGGGGCTCTGGGCTTCTCTAGCCACCTCATCTTCTGCTCATCCTCTCGCGCAGTCTAAAGAGAGCTCAGGTGAGAAATTGCAAACGTCGAGCAATTGCTCAGAGATGAAAAGTGCCAGCACTGAAAGCTGTTGCTAGCCAGCACCCTTCCTTGGAAGCGCTTTCACAGGTGCAGCAACACTTGCTGTTTACGCTTCTCTACCCACCAAACGTCACGGTCATTCTCATTCCGTCTCGTAGACACGATCTAAGAAATTGCAAACGTCGAGCAATTGCTCAGAGATGAAAAGTGCCAGCACTGAAAGCTGTTGCTAGCCAGCACCCTTCCTTGGAAGCGCTTTCACAGGCGCAGCAACACTGGGGCTTTGCGCTTCTCTACCCACCAAACGTCACGCTCATTCTCTTTCCGTCTCGTAGACACGAGCTGAGAAATTGCAAACGTCGAGCAATTGCTCAGAGATGAAAAGTGCCAGCACTGAAAGCTGTTGCTAGCCAGCACCCTTCCTTGGAAGCGCTTTTGTAGCCCTAAGAACACCGGGGCTCTGGGCTTCTCTAGCCACCTAATCTTCTGCTCATCGTCTCGCGCAGTCTAAAGAGAGCTCAGGTGAGAAATTGCAAACGTCGAGCAATTGCTCAGAGATGAAAAGTGCCAGCACTGAAAGCTGTTGCTAGCCAGCACCCTTCCTTGGAAGCACTTTTGTAGCCCTAAGAACACTGGGGCTCTGGGCTTCTCTAGCCACCTCCTCTTCTGCTCATCCTCTCGCGCAGTCTAAAGAGAGCTCAGGTGAGAAATTGCAAATGTCGAGCAATTGCTCAGAGATGAAAAGTGCCAGCACTGAAAGCTGTTGCTAGCCAGCACCCTTCCTTGGAAGCGCTTTCACAGGTGCAGCAACACTGAGGCTTTGCGCTTCTCTACCCACCAAATGTCACGGTCACTTTCTCTCCGTCTCGTAGACACGAGCTGAGAAATTGCAAACGTCGAGCAATTGTTCAGAGATGAAAAGTGCCAGCACTGAAAGCTGTTGCTAGCCAGCACCCTTCCTTGGAAGCGCTTTCACAGGCGCAGCAACACTGGGGCTTTGCGCTTCTCTAACCACCAAACGTCACGGTCACTATCTCTCCGTCTCGTAGACACGAGCAGAGAAATTGCAAACGTCGAGCAATTGCTCAGAGATGAAAAGTGCCAGCACTGAAAGCTGTTGCTAGCCAGCACCCTTCCTTGGAAGCGCTTTCACAAGCGCAGCAACACTGGGGCTTTGCGCTTCTCTAGCCACCAAACGTCACGGTCATTCTCTTGCCGTCCCGTAGACACGAGCTGAGAAATTGCAAACGTCGAGCAATTGCTCAGAGATGAAAAGTGTCAGCACTGAAAGCTGTTGCTAGCCAGCACCCTTCCTGGGAAGCGCTTTCACAGGCGCAGCAACACTGGGGCTTTGCGCTTCTCTAACCACCAAACGTCAGAGTCATTCTCTGTCCGTCTCGTAGACACGAGCTGAGAAATTGCAAACGTCGAGCAATTGCTCAGAGATGAAAAGTGCCAGCACTGAAAGCTGTTGCTAGCCAGCCCCCTTCCTTGGAAGCGCTTTTGTAGCCCTAAGAACACTGGGGCTCTGGGCTTCTCTAGCCACCTCATCTTCTGCTCATCCTCTCGCACAGTCTAAAGAGAGCTCAGGTGAGAAATTGCAAACGTCGAGCAATTGCTCAGAGATGAAAAGTGCCAGCACTGAAAGCTGTTGCTAGCCAGCACCCTTCCTTGGAAGCGCTTTTGTAGCCCAAAGAACAGTGGGGCTCTGGGCTTCTCTAGCCATCTAAACTTCTGCTCATCCTCTCGCGCAGTCTAAAGAGAGCTCAGGTGAGAAATTGCAAACGTCGAGCAATTGCTCAGAGATGAAAAGTGCCAGCACTGAAAGCTGTTGCTAGCCAGCACCCTTCCTTGGAAGCACTTTTGTAGCCCTAAGAACACTGCGCTCTGGGCTTCTCTAGCCATCTAAACTTCTGCTCATCCTCTCGCGCAGTCTAAAGAGAGCTCAGGTGAGAAATTGCAAACGTCGAGCAATTGCTCAGAGAGGAAAAGTGCCAGCACTGAAAGCTGTTGCTAGCCAGCACCCTTCCTTGGAAGTGCTTTCACAGGCGCAGCAACACTGGGGCTTTGCGCTTCTCTAACCACCAAACGTCACGGTCACTATCTCTCCGTCTCCTAGAAACGAGCTGAGAAATTGCAAACGTCGAGCAATTGCTCAGAGATGAAAAGTGCCAGCACTGAAAGCTCTTGCTAGCCAGCCCCCTTCCTTGGAAGCGCTTTTGTAGCCCTAAGAACACTGGGGGTCTGGGCTTCTCTAGCCACCTCATCTTCTGCTCATCCTCTCGCGCAGTCTAAAGAGAGCTCAGGTGAGAAATTGCAAACGTCCAGCAATTGCTCAGAGATGAAAAGTGCCAGCACTGAAAGCTGTTGCTAGCCAGCACCCTTCCTTGGAAGCGCTTTTGTAGGCCTAAGAACACTGGGGCTCTGGGCTTCTCTAGCCACCTCATGTTCTGCTCATCCTCTCGCGCAGTCTAAAGAGAGCTCAGGTGAGAAATTGCAAACGTCGAGCAATTGCTCAGAGATGAAAAGTGCCAGCACTGAAAGCTGTTGCTAGCCAGCACCCTTCCTTGGAAGCACTTTTGTAGCCCTAAGAACACTGGGGCTCTGGGCTTCTCTAGCCACCTCCTCTTCTGCTCATCCTCTCGCGCAGTCTAAAGAGAGCTCAGGTGAGAAATTGCAAATGTCGAGCAATTGCTCAGAGATGAAAAGTGCCAGCACTGAAAGCTGTTGCTAGCCAGCACCCTTCCTTGGAAGCGCTTTCACAGGTGCAGCAACACTGAGGCTTTGCGCTTCTCTACCCACCAAATGTCACGGTCACTTTCTCTCCGTCTCGTAGACACGAGCTGAGAAATTGCAAACGTCGAGCAATTGTTCAGAGATGAAAAGTGCCAGCACTGAAAGCTGTTGCTAGCCAGCACCCTTCCTTGGAAGCGCTTTCACAGGCGCAGCAACACTGGGGCTTTGCGCTTCTCTAACCACCAAACGTCACGGTCACTATCTCTCCGTCTCGTAGACACGAGCAGAGAAATTGCAAACGTCGAGCAATTGCTCAGAGATGAAAAGTGCCAGCACTGAAAGCTGTTGCTAGCCAGCACCCTTCCTTGGAAGCGCTTTCACAAGCGCAGCAACACTGGGGCTTTGCGCTTCTCTAGCCACCAAACGTCACGGTCATTCTCTTGCCGTCCCGTAGACACGAGCTGAGAAATTGCAAACGTCGAGCAATTGCTCAGAGATGAAAAGTGTCAGCACTGAAAGCTGTTGCTAGCCAGCACCCTTCCTGGGAAGCGCTTTCACAGGCGCAGCAACACTGGGGCTTTGCGCTTCTCTAACCACCAAACGTCAGAGTCATTCTCTGTCCGTCTCGTAGACACGAGCTGAGAAATTGCAAACGTCGAGCAATTGCTCAGAGATGAAAAGTGCCAGCACTGAAAGCTGTTGCTAGCCAGCCCCCTTCCTTGGAAGCGCTTTTGTAGCCCTAAGAACACTGGGGCTCTGGGCTTCTCTAGCCACCTCATCTTCTGCTCATCCTCTCGCACAGTCTAAAGAGAGCTCAGGTGAGAAATTGCAAACGTCGAGCAATTGCTCAGAGATGAAAAGTGCCAGCACTGAAAGCTGTTGCTAGCCAGCACCCTTCCTTGGAAGCGCTTTTGTAGCCCAAAGAACAGTGGGGCTCTGGGCTTCTCTAGCCATCTAAACTTCTGCTCATCCTCTCGCGCAGTCTAAAGAGAGCTCAGGTGAGAAATTGCAAACGTCGAGCAATTGCTCAGAGATGAAAAGTGCCAGCACTGAAAGCTGTTGCTAGCCAGCACCCTTCCTTGGAAGCACTTTTGTAGCCCTAAGAACACTGCGCTCTGGGCTTCTCTAGCCATCTAAACTTCTGCTCATCCTCTCGCGCAGTCTAAAGAGAGCTCAGGTGAGAAATTGCAAACGTCGAGCAATTGCTCAGAGAGGAAAAGTGCCAGCACTGAAAGCTGTTGCTAGCCAGCACCCTTCCTTGGAAGTGCTTTCACAGGCGCAGCAACACTGGGGCTTTGCGCTTCTCTAACCACCAAACGTCACGGTCACTATCTCTCCGTCTCCTAGAAACGAGCTGAGAAATTGCAAACGTCGAGCAATTGCTCAGAGATGAAAAGTGCCAGCACTGAAAGCTCTTGCTAGCCAGCCCCCTTCCTTGGAAGCGCTTTTGTAGCCCTAAGAACACTGGGGGTCTGGGCTTCTCTAGCCACCTCATCTTCTGCTCATCCTCTCGCGCAGTCTAAAGAGAGCTCAGGTGAGAAATTGCAAACGTCCAGCAATTGCTCAGAGATGAAAAGTGCCAGCACTGAAAGCTGTTGCTAGCCAGCACCCTTCCTTGGAAGCGCTTTCACAGGCGCAGCAACACTGGGGCTTTGCGCTTCTCTAACCACCAAACGTCACGGTCCTTCTCTTTCCGTCTCGTAGACACGAGCTGAGAAATTGCAAACGTCGAGCAATTGCTCAGAGATGAAAAGTGGCAGCACTGAAAGCTGTTGCTAGCCAGCACCCTTCCTTGGAAGCGCTTTTGTAGCCCTAAGAACACTGGGGCTCTGGGCTTCTCTAGCCACCTCCTCTTCTGCTCATCCTCTCGCGCAGTCTAAAGAGAGCTCAGGTGAGTAATTGCAAACGTCCAGCAATTGCTCAGAGAGGAAAAGTGCCAGCACTGAAAGCTGTTGCTAGCCAGCACCCTTCCTTGGAAGCGCTTTTGTAGCCCTAAGAACACTGGGGCTCTGGGATTCTCTAGCCACCTCATCTTCTGCTCATCCTCTCGCGCAGTCTAAAGAGAGCTCAGGTGAGAAATTGCAAACGTCGAGCAATTGCTCAGAGATGAAAAGTGCCAGCACTGAAAGCTGTTGCTAGCCAGCACCCTTCCTTGGAAGCGCTTTTGTAGCCCTAAGAACACTGGGGCTCCGGGCTTCTCTAGCCACCTCATCTTCTGCTCATCCTCTCGCGCAGTCTAAAGAGAGTTCAGGTGAGAAATTGCAAACGTCGAGCAATTGCTCAGAGATGAAAAGTGCCAGCACTGAAAGCTCTTGCTAGCCAGCACCCTTCCTTGGAAGTGCTTTCACAAGCGCAGCAACACTTGCTGTTTGCGCTTCTCTACCCACCAAACGTCACGGTCACTATATCTCCGTCTCGTAGAAACGAGCTAAGAAATTGCAAACGTCGAGCAATTGCTCAGAGAGGAAAAGTGCCAGCACTGAAAGCTGTTGCTAGCCAGCACTCTTCCTTGGAAGCGCTTTTGTAGCCCTAAGAACACTGGGGCTCTGGCCTTCTCTAGCCACCTCATCTTCTGCTCATCCTCTCGCGCAGTCTAAAGAGAGCTGAGGTGAGAAATTGCAAACGTCGAGCAATTGCTCAGAGATGAAAAGTGCCAGCACTGAAAGCTGTTGCTAGCCAGCACCCTTCCTTGGAAGCGCTTTCACAGGCGCAGCAACACTGGGGCTTTGCGCATCTCTACTCACCAAATGTCACGGTCACTATCTCTCCGTCTCGTGGACACGAGCTGAGAAATTGCAAACGTCGAGCAATTGCTCAGAGATGAAAAGTGCCAGCACTGAAAGCTGTTGCTAGCCAGCACCCTTCCTTGGAAGCGCTTTCACAGGTGCAGCAACACTGGGGCTTTGCGCTTCTCTAGCCACCAAACGTCACGGTCAGTGTCTCTCCGTCTCGTAGACACGAGCTGAGAAATTGCAAACGTCGAGCAATTGCTCAGAGATGAAAAGTGCCAGCACTGAAAGCTGTTGCTAGCCAGCACCCTTCCTTGGAAGCGCTTTCACAGGTGCAGCAACACTGGGTCTTTGCGCTTCTCTAGCCACCAAACGTCACGGTCATTCTCTTTCCGTCTCGTAGACACGAGCTGAGAAATTGCAAACGTCGAGCAATTGCTCAGAGATGAAAAGTGCCAGCACTGAAAGCTGTTGCTAGCCAGCCCCCTTCCTTGGAAGCGCTTTTGTAGGCCTAAGAACACTGGGGCTCTGGGCTTCTCTATCCACCTCATCTTCTGCTCATCCTCTCGCGCAGTCTAAAGAGAGCTCAGGTGAGAAATTGCAAACGTCGAGCAATTGCTCAGAGATGAAAAGTGCCAGCACTGAAAGCTGTTGCTAGCCAGCCCCCTTCATTGGAAGCGCTTTTGTAGCCCTAAGAACACTGGGGCTCTGGGCTTCTCTAGCCACCTCCTCTTCTGCTCATCCTCTCGCGCAGTCTAAAGAGAGCTCAGGTGAGAAATTGCAAACGTCCAGCAATTGCTCAGAGAGGAAAAGTGCCAGCACTGAAAGCTGTTGCTAGCCAGCACCCTTCCTTGGAAGCGCTTTTGTAGCCCTAAGAACACTGGGGCTCTGGGCTTCTCTAGCCACCTCATCTTCTGCTCATCCTCTCGCACAGTCTAAAGAGAGCTCAGGTGAGAAATTGCAAACGTCGAGCAATTGCTCAGAGATGAAAAGTGCCAGCACTGAAAGCTGTTGCTAGCCAGCACCCTTCCTTGGAAGTGTTTTCACAGGTGCAGCAACACTGGGGCTTTGCGCTTCTCTAGCCACCAAACGTCACGGTCACTATCTCTCCGTCTCGTAGAAACGAGCTGAGAAATTGCAAACGTCGAGCAATTGCTCAGAGATGAAAAGTGCCAGCACTGAAAGCTGTTGCTTGCCAGCACCCATCCTTGGAAGCGCTTTTGTAGGCCTAAGCACACTGGGGCTCTGGGCTTCTCTAGCCACCTCATCTTCTGCTCATCCTCTCGCGCAGTCTAAAGAGAGCTCAGGTGAGAAATTGCAAACGTCGAGCAATTGCTCAGAGAGGAAAAGTGCCAGCACTGAAAGCTGTTGCTAGCCAGCACCCTTCCTTGGAAGCGCTTTCACAGGCGCAGCAACACTTGCTGTTTGCGCTTCTCTACCCACCAAACGTCACGGTCACTATCTCTCCGTCTCGTAGACACGAGCTGAGAAATTGAAAACGTCGAGCAATTGCTCAGAGATGAAAAGTGCCAGCACTGAAAGCTGTTGCTAGCCAGCACCCTTCCTTGGAAGCGCTTTCACAGGCGCAGCAACACTGGGGCTTTGCGCTTCTCTAACCACCAAATGTCACGGTCATTCTCTTTCCGACTCGTAGACACGAGCTGAGAAATTGCAAACGTTGAGCAATTGCTCAGAGATGAAAAGTGCCAGCACTGAAAGCTGTTGCTAGCCAGCACCCTTCCTTGGAAGCGCTTTCACAGGCGCAGCAACACTGGGGCTTTGCGCTTCTCTAGCCACCAAGCGTCACGGTCATTCTCTTTCCGTCTCGTAGACACGAGCTGAGAAATTGCAAACGTCGAGCAATTGCTCAGAGATGAAAAGTGCCAGCACTGAAAGCTGTTGCTAGCCAGCACCCTTCCTTGGAAGCGCTTTTGTAGCCCTAAGAACACTGGGGCTCTGGGCTTCTCTAGCCACCTCCTCTTCTGCTCATCCTCTCGCGCAGTCTAAAGAGAGCTCAGGTGAGAAATTGCAAACGTTGAGCAATTGCTCAGAGATGAAAAGTGGCAGCACTGAAAGCTGTTGCTAGCCAGCACCCTTCCTTGGAAGCGCTTTTGTAGCCCTAAGAACACTGGGGCTCTGGCCTTCTCTAGCCACCTCCTCTTCTGCTCATCCTCTCGCGCAGTCTAAAGAGAGTTCAGGTGAGAAATTGCAAACGTCGAGCAATTGCTCAGAGATGAAAAGTGCCAGCACTGAAAGCTGTTGCTAGCCAGCACCCTTCCTTGGAAGCACTTTTGTAGGCCTAAGAACACTGGGGCTCTGGGCTTCTCTAGCCACCTAATCTTCTGCTCATCCTCTCGCGCAGTCTAAAGAGAGTGCAGGTGAGAAATTGCAAACGTCGAGCAATTGCTCAGAGATGAAAAGTGCCAGCACTGAAAGCTGTTGCTAGCCAGCCCCCTTCCTTGGAAGCGCTTTTGTAGCCCTAAGAACACTGGGGCTCTGGGCTTCTCTAGCCATCTAAACTTCTGCTCATCCTCTCGCGCAGTCTAAAGAGAGCTCAGGTGAGAAATTGCAAACGTCGAGCAATTGCTCAGAGATGAAAAGTGCCAGCACTGAAAGCTGTTGCTAGCCAGCACCCTTCCTTGGAAGCACTTTTGTAGGCCTAAGAACACTGGGGCTCTGGGCTTCTCTAGCCACCTCCTCTTCTGCTCATCCTCTCGCGCAGTCTAAAGAGAGCTCAGGTGAGAAATTGCAAACGTCGAGCAATTGCTCAGAGATGAAAAGTGCCAGCACTGAAAGCTGTTGCTAGCCAGCCCCCTTCCTTGGAAGCGCTTTTGTAGCCCTAAGAACACTGGGGCTCTGGGCTTCTCTAGCCACCTCATCTTCTGCTCATCCTCTCGCGCAGTCTAAAGAGAGCTCAGGTGAGAAATTGCAAACGTCGAGCAATTGCTCAGAGACGAAAAGTGCCAGCACTGAAAGCTGTTGCTAGCCAGCACCCTTCCTTGGAAGTGCTTTCACAGGCGCAGCAACACTTGCTGTTTGCGCTTCTCTACCCACCAAACGTCACGGTCACTATCTCTCCGTCTCGTAGAAACGAGCTGAGAAATTGCAAACGTCGAGCAATTGCTCAGAGATGAAAAGTGCCAGCACTGAAAGCTGTTGCTAGCCAGCACCCTTCCTTGGAAGCGCTTTCAGAGGCGCAGCAACACTGGGGCTTTGCGCTTCTCTAGCCACCAAAAGTCACGGTCATTCTCTTTCCGTCTCGTAGACACGAGCTGAGAAATTGCAAACGTCGAGCAATTGCTCAGAGATGAAAAGTGCCAGCACTGAAAGCTGTTGCTAGCCAGCACCCTTCCTTGGAAGCGCTTTTGTAGGCCTAAGAACACTGGGGCTCTGGCCTTCTCTAGCCACCTCATCTTCTGCTCATCCTCTCGCGCAGTCTAAAGAGAGTTCAGGTGAGAAATTGCAAACGTCGAGCAATTGCTCAGAGATGAAAAGTGCCAGCACTGAAAGCTGTTGCTAGCCAGCACCCTTCCTTGGAAGTGCTTTCACAGGCGCAGCAACACTGGGGCTTTGCGCATCTCTACTCACCAAATGTCACGGTCACTATCTCTCCGTCTCGTGGACACGAGCTGAGAAATTGCAAACGTCGAGCAATTGCTCAGAGATGAAAAGTGCCAGCACTGAAAGCTGTTGCTAGCCAGCACCCTTCCTTGGAAGCGCTTTCACAGGCGCAGCAACACTTGCTGTTTGCGCTTCTCTACCCATCAAATGTCACGGTCACTATCTCTCCGTCTCGTAGACACGAGCTGAGAAATTGCAAACGTCGAGCAATTGCTCAGAGATGAAAAGTGCCAGCACTGAAAGCTGTTGCTAGCCAGCACCCTTCCTTGGAAGCACTTTCACAGGTGCAGCAACACTGGGGCTTTGCGCTTCTCTAGCCACCAAACGTCACGGTCACTATCTCTCCGTCTCTTAGACACGAGCTGAGAAATTGCAAACGTCGAGCAATTGCTCAGAGATGAAAAGTGCCAGCACTGAAAGCTGTTGCTAGCCAGCACCCTTCCTTGGAAGCGCTTTCACAGGTGCAGCAACACTGGGGCTTTGCGCTTCTCTAGCCACCAAACGTCACGGTCATTCTCTTTCCGTCTCGTAGACATGAGCTGAGAAATTGCAAACGTCGAGCAATTGCTCAGAGATGAAAAGTGCCAGCACTGAAAGCTGTTGCTAGCCAGCACCCTTCCTTGGAAGCGCTTTTGTAGCCCTAAGAACACTGGGGCTCTGGGCTTCTCTAGCCACCTCATCTTCTGCTCATCCTCTCGCGCAGTCTAAAGAGAGCTCAGGTGAGAAATTGCAAACGTCGAGCAATTGCTCAGAGATGAAAAGTGCCAGCACTGAAAGCTGTTGCTAGCCAGCACCCTTCCTTGGAAGCGCTTTCACAGGCGCAGCAACACTGGGGCTTTGCGCATCTCTAGCCACCAAACGTCACGGTCACTATCTCTCCATCTCGTAGACACGAGCTGAGAAATTGCAAACGTCGAGCAATTGCTCAGAGATGAAAAGTGCCAGCACTGAAAGCTGTTGCTAGCCAGCACCCTTCCTTGGAAGCGCTTTTGTAGGCCTAAGAACACTGGGGCTCTGGCCTTCTCTAGCCACCTCATCTTCTGCTCATCCTCTCGCGCAGTCTAAAGAGAGTTCAGGTGAGAAATTGCAAACGTCGAGCAATTGCTCAGAGATGAAAAGTGCCAGCACTGAAAGCTGTTGCTAGCCAGCACCCTTCCTTGGAAGTGCTTTCACAGGCGCAACAACACTGGGGCTTTGCGCATCTCTACTCACCAAATGTCACGGTCACTATCTCTCCGTCTCGTGGACACGAGCTGAGAAATTGCAAACGTCGAGCAATTGCTCAGAGATGAAAAGTGCCAGCACTGAAAGCTGTTGCTAGCCAGCACCCTTCCTTGGAAGCGCTTTCACAGGCGCAGCAACACTTGCTGTTTGCGCTTCTCTACCCATCAAATGTCACGGTCACTATCTCTCCGTCTCGTAGACACGAGCTGAGAAATTGCAAACGTCGAGCAATTGCTCAGAGATGAAAAGTGCCAGCACTGAAAGCTGTTGCTAGCCAGCACCCTTCCTTGGAAGCACTTTCACAGGTGCAGCAACACTGGGGCTTTGCGCTTCTCTAGCCACCAAACGTCACGGTCACTATCTCTCCGTCTCTTAGACACGAGCTGAGAAATTGCAAACGTCGAGCAATTGCTCAGAGATGAAAAGTGCCAGCACTGAAAGCTGTTGCTAGCCAGCACCCTTCCTTGGAAGCGCTTTCACAGGCGCAGCAACACTGGGGCTTTGCGCTTCTCTAGCCACCAAACGTCACGGTCATTCTCTTTCCGTCTCGTAGACATGAGCTGAGAAATTGCAAACGTCGAGCAATTGCTCAGAGATGAAAAGTGGCAGCACTGAAAGCTGTTGCTAGCCAGCACCCTTCCTTGGAAGCGCTTTTGTAGCCCTAAGAACACTGGGGCTCTGGGCTTCTCTAGCCACCTCATCTTCTGCTCATCCTCTCGCGCAGTCTAAAGAGAGCTCAGGTGAGAAATTGCAAACGTCGAGCAATTGCTCAGAGATGAAAAGTGCCAGCACTGAAAGCTGTTGCTAGCCAGCACCCTTCCTTGGAAGCGCTTTCACAGGCGCAGCAACACTGGGGCTTTGCGCATCTCTAGCCACCAAACGTCACGGTCACTATCTCTCCATCTCGTAGACACGAGCTGAGAAATTGCAAACGTCGAGCAATTGCTCAGAGATGAAAAGTGCCAGCACTGAAAGCTGTTGCTAGCCAGCACCCTTCCTTGGAAGCGCTTTTGTAGGCCTAAGAACACTGGGGCTCTGGCCTTCTCTAGCCACCTCATCTTCTGCTCATCCTCTCGCGCACTCTAAAGAGAGTTCAGGTGAGAAATTGCAAACGTCGAGCAATTGCTCAGAGATGAAAAGTGCCAGCACTGAAAGCTGTTGCTAGCCAGCACCCTTCCTTGGAAGTGCTTTCACAGGCGCAGCAACACTGGGGCTTTGCGCATCTCTACTCACCAAATGTCACGGTCACTATCTCTCCGTCTCGTGGACACGAGCTGAGAAATTGCAAACGTCGAGCAATTGCTCAGAGATGAAAAGTGCCAGCACTGAAAGCTGTTGCTAGCCAGCACCCTTCCTTGGAAGCGCTTTCACAGGCGCAGCAACACTTGCTGTTTGCGCTTCTCTACCCATCAAATGTCACGGTCACTATCTCTCCGTCTCGTAGACACGAGCTGAGAAATTGCAAACGTCGAGCAATTGCTCAGAGATGAAAAGTGCCAGCACTGAAACCTGTTGCTAGCCAGCACCCTTCCTTGGAAGCACTTTCACAGGTGCAGCAACACTGGGGCTTTGCGCTTCTCTAGCCACCAAACGTCACGGTCACTATCTCTCCGTCTCTTAGACACGAGCTGAGAAATTGCAAACGTCGAGCAATTGCTCAGAGATGAAAAGTGCCAGCACTGAAAGCTGTTGCTAGCCAGCACCCTTCCTTGGAAGCGCTTTCACAGGTGCAGCAACACTGGGGCTTTGCGCTTCTCTAGCCACCAAACGTCACGGTCATTCTCTTTCCGTCTCGTAGACATGAGCTGAGAAATTGCAAACGTCGAGCAATTGCTCAGAGATGAAAAGTGCCAGCACTGAAAGCTGTTGCTAGCCAGCACCCTTCCTTGGAAGCGCTTTTGTAGCCCTAAGAACACTGGGGCTCTGGGCTTCTCTAGCCACCTCATCTTCTGCTCATCCTCTCGCGCAGTCTAAAGAGAGCTCAGGTGAGAAATTGCAAACGTCGAGCAATTGCTCAGAGATGAAAAGTGCCAGCACTGAAAGCTGTTGCTAGCCAGCACCCTTCCTTGGAAGCGCTTTCACAGGCGCAGCAACACTGGGGCTTTGCGCATCTCTAGCCACCAAACGTCACGGTCACTATCTCTCCATCTCGTAGACACGAGCTGAGAAATTGCAAACGTCGAGCAATTGCTCAGAGATGAAAAGTGCCAGCACTGAAAGCTGTTGCTAGCCAGCACCCTTCCTTGGAAGCGCTTTCACAGGCGCAGCAACACTGGGGCTTTGCGCTTCTCTAACCACCAAATGTCACGGTCATTCTCTTTCCGTCTCGTAGACACGAGCTGAGAAATTGCAAACGTTGAGCAATTGCTCAGAGATGAAAAGTGCCAGCACTGAAAGCTGTTGCTAGCCAGCACCCTTCCTTGGAAGTGCTTTCACACGCGCAGCAACACTGGGGCTTTGCGCTTCTCTAGCCACCAAACGTCACGGTCACTCTCTTTCCGTCTCGTAGAAACGAGCTAAGAAATTGCAAACGTCGAGCAATTGCTCAGAGATGAAAAGTGCCAGCACTGAAAGCTGTTGCTAGCCAGCACCCTTCCTTGGAAGTGCTTCTGTAGCCCTAAGAACACTGGGGCTCTGGGCTTCTCTAGCCACCTCTTCTTCTGCTCATCCTCTCGCGCAGTCTAAAGAGAGCTCAGGTGAGAAATTGCAAACGTCCAGCAATTGCTCAGAGATGAAAAGTGCCAGCACTGAAAGCTGTTGCTAGCCAGCCCCCTTCCTTGGAAGCGCTTTTGTAGCCCTAAGAACACTGGGGCTCTGGCCTTCTCTAGCCACCTCCTCTTCTGCTCATCCTCTCGCGCAGTCTAAAGAGAGCTCCGGTGAGAAATTGCAAACGTTGAGCAATTGCTCAGAGATGAAAAGTGCCAGCACTGAAAGCTGTTGCTAGCCAGCACCCTTCCTTGGAAGCGCTTTCACAGGTGCAGCAACACTGGGGCTTTGCGCATCTCTACTCACCAAACGTCACGGTAACTATCTCTCCGTCTCGTAGACACGAGCTGAGAAATTGCAAACGTCGAGCAATTGCTCAGAGATGAAAAGTGGCAGCACTGAAAGCTGTTGCTAGCCAGCACCCTTCCTTGGAAGCGCTTTTGTAGCCCTAAGAACACTGGGGCTCTGGGCTTCTCTAGCCACCTCATCTTCTGCTCATCCTCTCGCGCAGTCTAAAGAGAGCTCAGGTGAGAAATTGCAAACGTCGAGCAATTACTCAGAGATGAAAAGTGCCAGCACTGAAAGCTGTTGCTAGCCAGCACCCTTCCTTGGAAGCGCTTTCACAGGCGCAGCAACACTGGGGCTTTGCGCTTCTCTAACCACCAAACGTCACGGTCACTATCTCTCAGTCTCATAGACACGAGCTGAGAAATTGCAAATGTCGAGCAATTGCTCAGAGATGAAAAGTGCCAGCACTGAAAGCTGTTGCTAGCCAGCACCCTTCCTTGGAAGCGCTTTCACAGGCGTAGCAACACTGGGGCTTTGCGCTTCTCTAACCACCAAACGTCACGGTCACTATCTCTCCATCTCGTAGACACGAGCAGAGAAATTGCAAACGTCGAGCAATTGCTCAGAGATGAAAAGTGCCAGCACTGAAAGCTGTTGCTAGCCAGCACCCTTCCTTGGAAGCGCTTTTGTAGGCCTAAGAACACTGGGGCTCTGGGCTTCTCTACCCACCTCATCTTCTGCTCATCCTCTCGCGCAGTCTAAAGAGAGCTCAGGTGAGAAATTGCAAACGTCGAGCAATTGCTCAGAGATGAAAAGTGCCAGCACTGAAAGCTGTTGCTAGCCAGCGGCCTTCCTTGGAAGCGCTTTTGTAGCCCTAAGAACACTGGGGCTCTGGGCTTCTCTAGCCACCTCATCTTCTGCTCATCCTCTCGCGCAGTCTAAAGAGAGCTCAGGTGAGAAATTGCAAACGTCGAGCAATTGCTCAGAGATGAAAAGTGCCAGCACTGAAAGCTGTTGCTAGCCAGCACCCTTCCTTGGAAGCGCTTTCACAGGCTCAGCAACACTGGGGCATTTGCGCTTCTCTAGCCACCAAACGTCACGGTCATTCTCTTTCCGTCTCGTAGACACGAGCTGAGAAATTGCAAATGTCGAGCAATTGCTCAGAGATGAAAAGTGCCAGCACTGAAAGCTGTTGCTAGCCAGCACCCTTCCTTGGAAGCGCTTTTGTAGCCCTAAGAACACTGGGGGTCTGGGCTTCTCTAGCCACCTAATCTTCTGCTCATCCTCTCGCACAGTCTAAAGAGAGCTCAGGTGAGAAATTGCAAACGTCGAGCAATTGCTCAGAGATGAAAAGTGCCAGCACTGAAAGCTGTTGCTAGCCAGCCCCCTTCCTTGGAAGCGCTTTTGTAGGCCTAAGCACACTGGGGCTCTGCGCTTCTCTAACCATCTAAACTTCCGCTCATCCTCTCGCACAGTCTAAAGAGAGCTCAGGTGAGAAATTGCAAACGTCGAGCAATTGCTCAGAGATGAAAAGTGCCAGCACTGAAAGCTGTTGCTAGCCAGCACCCTTCCTTGGAAGCGCTTTTGTAGCCCTAAGAACACTGGGGCTCTGGGCTTCTCTAGCCACCTCATCTTCTGCTCATCCTCTCACGCAGTCTAAAGAGAGTTCAGGTGAGAAATTGCAAACGTCGAGCAATTGCTCAGAGATGAAAAGTGCCAGCACTGAAAGCTGTTGCTAGCCAGCCCCCTTCCTTGGAAGTGCTTTCACAGGCGCAGCAACACTGGGGCTTTGCGCTTCTCTAACCACCAAACGTCACGGTCACTATCTCTCCGTCTCGTAGAAACGAGCTGAGAAATTGTAAACGTCGAGCAATTGCTCAGAGATGAAAAGTGCCAGCACTGAAAGCTCTTGCTAGCCAGCACCCTTCCTTGGAAGCGCTTTTGTAGCCCTAAGAACACTGGGGCTCTGGGCTTCTCTAGCCATCTAAACTTCTGCTCATCCTCTCGCGCAGTCTAAAGAGAGCTCAGGTGAGAAATTGCAAACGTCGAGCAATTGCTCAGAGATGAAAAGTGCCAGCACTGAAAGCTGTTGCTAGCCAGCACCCTTCCTTGGAAGCGCTTTTGTAGCCCTAAGAACACTGGGGCTCTGGGCTTCTCTAGCCACCTCATCTTCTGCTCATCCTCTCACGCAGTCTAAAGAGAGTTCAGGTGAGAAATTGCAAACGTCGAGCAATTGCTCAGAGATGAAAAGTGCCAGCACTGAAAGCTGTTGCTAGCCAGCACCCTTCCTTGGAAGCGCTTTCACAGGCGCAGCAACACTGGGGCTTTGCGCTTCTCTAGCCACCAAACGTCACGGTCATTCTCTTTCCGTCTCGTAGACACGAGCTGAGAAATTGCAAACGTCGAGCAATTGCTCAGAGATGAAAAGTGGCAGCACTGAAAGCTGTTGCTAGCCAGCACCCTTCCTTGGAAGCGCTTTTGTAGGCCTAAGAACACTGGGGCTCTGGGCTTCTCTAGCCACCTCATCTTCTGCTCATCCTCTCGCGCAGTCTAAAGAGAGCTCCGGTGAGAAATTGCAAACGTCGAGCAATTGCTCAGAGATGAAAAGTGCCAGCACTGAAAGCTGTTGCTAGCCAGCACCCTTCCTTGGAAGCGCTTTCACAGGAGCAGCAACACTGGGGCTTTGCGCATCTGTACTCACCAAACGTCACGGTCACTATCTCTCCGTCTCGTAGACACGAGCTGAGAAATTGCAAACGTCGAGCAATTGCTCAGAGATGAAAAGTGCCAGCACTGAAAGCTGTTGCTAGCCAGCACCCTTCCTTGGAAGTGCTTTCACAGGCGCAGCAACACTGGGGCTTTGCGCTTCTCTAACCACCAAACGTCACGATCACTATCTCTCCATCTCGTAGACACGAGCTGAGAAATTGCAAACGTTGAGCAATTGCTCAGAGATGAAAAGTGCCAGCACTGAAAGCTGTTGCTAGCCAGCCCCCTTCCTTGGAAGCGCTTTCACAGGCGCAGCAACACTGGGGCTTTGCGCTTCTCTAACCACCAAACGTCACGGTCATTCTCTTTCCGTCTCGTAGACACGAGCTGAGAAATTGCAAACGTCGAGCAATTGCTCAGAGAATAAAGTGCCAGCACTGAAAGCTGTTGCTAGCCAGCACCCTTCCTTGGAAGCGCTTTTGTAGCCCTAAGAACACTGGGGCTCTGGGCTTCTCTAGCCACCTCATCTTCTGCTCATCCTCTCGCACAGTCTAAAGAGAGCTCCGGTGAGAAATTGCAAACGTCGAGCAATTGCTCAGAGATGAAAAGTGCCAGCACTGAAAGCTCTTGCTAGCCAGCACCCTTCCTTGGAAGCGCTTTTGTAGGCCTAAGAACACTGGGGCTCTGCGCTTCTCTAGCCATCTAAACTTCTGCTCATCGTCTCGCGCAGTCTAAAGAGAGCTCAGGTGAGAAATTGCAAACGTCGAGCAATTGCTCAGAGATGAAAAGTGCCAGCACTGAAAGCTGTTGCTAGCCAGCACCCTTCCTTGGAAGCGCTTTTGTAGCCCTAAGAACACTGGGGCTCTGGGCTTCTCTAGCCACCTCATCTTCTGCTCATCCTCTCGCGCAGTCTAAAGAGAGCTCAGGTGAGAAATTGCAAACGTCAAGCAATGGCTCACAGAGGAAAAGTGCCAGCACTGAAAGCTGTTGCTAGCCAGCACCCTTCCTTGGAAGTGCTTTCACAGGCGCAGCAACACTTGCTGTTTGCGCTTCTCTACCCACCAAACGTCACGGTCACTATCTCTCCGTCTCGTAGACACGAGCTGAGAAATTGCAAACGTCGAGCAATTGCTCAGAGATGAAAAGTGCCAGAACTGAAAGCTGTTGCTAGCCAGCACCCTTCCTTGGAAGCGCTTTTGTAGCCCTAAGAACACTGGGGCTCTGGGCTTCTCTAGCCATCTAAACTTCTGCTCATCCTCTCGCGCAGTCTAAAGAGAGCTCAGGTGAGAAATTGCAAACGTCGAGCAATTGCTCAGAGATGAAAAGTGCCAGCACTGAAAGCTGTTGCTAGCCAGCACCCTTCCTTGGAAGCGCTTTCACAGGCGCAGCAACACTTGCTGTTTGCGCTTCTCTACCCACCAAACGTCACGGTCACTATCTCTCCGTCTCGTAGACACGAGCAGAGAAATTGCAAACGTTGAGCAATTGCTCAGAGATGAAAAGTGCCAGCACTGAAAGCTGTTGCTAGCCAGCACCCTTCCTTGGAAGCGCTTTCACAGGCGCAGCAACACTGGGGCTTTGCGCTTCTCTAACCACCAAATGTCACGGTCATTCTCTTTCCGTCTCGTAGACACGAGCTGAGAAATTGCAAACGTTGAGCAATTGCTCAGAGATGAAAAGTGCCAGCACTGAAAGCTGTTGCTAGCCAGCACCCTTCCTTGGAAGCGCTTTCACAGGCGCAGCAACACTGGGGCTTTGCGCTTCTCTAGCCACCAAACGTCACGGTCATTCTCTTTCCGTCTCGTAGACACGAGCTGAGAAATTGCAAACGTCGAGCAATTGCTCAGAGATGAAAAGTGCCAGCACTGAAAGCTGTTGCTAGCCAGCACCCTTCCTTAGAAGCGCTTTTGTAGCCCTAAGAACACTGGGGCTCTGGGCTTCTCTAGCCACCTCATCTTCTGCTCATCCTCTCGCGCAGTCTAAAGAGAGTTCAGGTGAGAAATTGCAAACGTCGAGCAATTGCTCAGAGATGAAAAGTGCCAGCACTGAAAGCTCTTGCTAGCCAGCACCCTTCCTTGGAAGCGCTTTCACAGGCGCAGCAACACTGGGGCTTTGCGCATCTCTACTCACCAAACGTCACGGTCACTATCTCTCCGTCTCGTGGACACGAGCTGAGAAATTGCAAACGTCGAGCAATTGCTCAGAGATGAAAAGTGCCAGCACTGAAAGCTGTTCTAGCCAGCACCCTTCCTTGGAAGCGCTTTCACAGGCGCAGCAACACTGGGGCTTTGCGCTTCTTTAGCCACGAAACGTCACGGTCACTATCTCTCCATCTCGTAGACACGAGCTGAGAAATTGCAAACGTCGAGCAATTGCTCAGAGATGAAAAGTGCCAGCACTGAAAGCTGTTGCTAGCTAGCACCCTTCCTTGGAAGCGCTTTCACAGGTGCAGCAACACTGGGGCTTTGCGCTTCTCTAGCCACCAAGCGTCACGGTCATTCTCTTTCCGTCTCGTAGACACGAGCTGAGAAATTGCAAACGTCGAGCAATTGCTCAGAGATGAAAAGTGCCAGCACTGAAAGCTGTTGCTAGCCAGCACCCTTCCTTGGAAGCGCTTTCACAGGCGCAGCAACACTGGGGCTTTGCGCTTCTCTAGCCACCAAACGTCACGGTCACTATCTCTCCGTCTCGTAGACACGAGCTGAGAAATTGCAAACGTCGAGCAATTGCTCAGAGATGAAAAGTGCCAGCACTGAAAGCTGTTGCTAGCCAGCACCCTTCCTTGGAAGCGCTTTCACAGGTGCAGCAACACTGGGTCTTTGCGCTTCTCTAGCCACCAAACGTCACGGTCATTCTCTTTCCGTCTCGTAGACACGAGCTGAGAAATTGCAAACGTCGAGCAATTGCTCAGAGATGAAAAGTGCCAGCACTGAAAGCTGTTGCTAGCCAGCACCCTTCCTTGGAAGCGCTTTTGTAGCCCTAAGAACACTGGGGCTCTGGGCTTCTCTAGCCACCTCATCTTCTGCTCATCCTCTCGCGCAGTCTAAAGAGAGCTCAGGTGAGAAATTGCAAACGTCGAGCAATTGCTCAGAGATGAAAAGTGCCAGCACTGAAAGCTGTTGCTAGCCAGCACCCTTCCTTGGAAGCGCTTTTGTAGCCCTAAGAACACTGGGGCTCTGGCCTTCTCTAGCCACCTCATCTTCTGCTCATCCTCTCGCGCACTCTAAAGAGAGTTCAGGTGAGAAATTGCAAACGTCGAGCAATTGCTCAGAGAGGAAAAGTGCCAGCACTGAAAGCTGTTGCTAGCCAGCACCCTTCCTTGGAAGCGCTTTCACAGGCGCAGCAACTCTGGGGCTTTGCGCATCTCTACTCACCAAACGTCACGGTCACTATCTCTCCGTCTCGTGGACACGAGCTGAGAAATTGCAAACGTCGAGCAATTGCTCAGAGATGAAAAGTGCCAGCACTGAAAGCTGTTGCTAGCCAGCACCCTTCCTTGGAAGTGCTTTCACAGGCGCAGCAACACTGGGGCTTTGCGCTTCTCTAGCCACCAAACGTCACGGTCACTATCTCTCCGTCTCGTAGACACGAGCTGAGAAATTGCAAACGTCGAGCAATTGCTCAGAGATGAAAAGTGCCAGCACTGAAAGCTGTTGCTAGCCAGCCCCCTTCCTTGGAAGCGCTTTTGTAGCCCTAAGAACACTGGGGCTCTGGCCTTCTCTAGCCACCTCATCTTCTGCTCATCCTCTCGCGCAGTCTAAAGAGAGTTCAGGTGAGAAATTGCAAACGTCGAGCAATTGCTCAGAGAGGAAAAGTGCCAGCACTGAAAGCTGTTGCTAGCCAGCACCCTTCCTTGGAAGCGCTTTCACAGGCGCAGCAACACTGGGGCTTTGCGCAAATCTACTCACCAAACGTCACGGTCACTATCTCTCCGTCTCGTGGACACGAGCTGAGAAATTGCAAACGTTGAGCAATTGCTCAGAGATGAAAAGTGCCAGCACTGAAAGCTGTTGCTAGCCAGCACCCTTCCTTGGAAGCGCTTTCACAGGCGCAGCAACACTGGGGCTTTGCGCTTCTCTAGCCACCAAACGTCACGGTCATTCTCTTTCCGTCTCGTAGACACGAGCTGAGAAATTGCAAACGTCGAGCAATTGCTCAGAGATGAAAAGTGCCAGCACTGAAAGCTGTTGCTAGCCAGCACCCTTCCTTAGAAGCGCTTTTGTAGCCCTAAGAACACTGGGGCTCTGGGCTTCTCTAGCCACCTCATCTTCTGCTCATCCTCTCGCGCAGTCTAAAGAGAGTTCAGGTGAGAAATTGCAAACGTCGAGCAATTGCTCAGAGATGAAAAGTGCCAGCACTGAAAGCTGTTGCTAGCCAGCACCCTTCCTTGGAAGCGCTTTCACAGGCGCAGCAACACTGGGGCTTTGCGCATCTCTACTCACCAAACGTCACGGTCACTATCTCTCCGTCTCGTGGACACGAGCTGAGAAATTGCAAACGTTGAGCAATTGCTCAGAGATGAAAAGTGCCAGCACTGAAAGCTGTTCTAGCCAGCACCCTTCCTTGGAAGCGCTTTCACAGGCGCAGCAACACTGGGGCTTTGCGCTTCTTTAGCCACGAAACGTCACGGTCACTATCTCTCCATCTCGTAGACACGAGCTGAGAAATTGCAAACGTCGAGCAATTGCTCAGAGATGAAAAGTGCCAGCACTGAAAGCTGTTGCTAGCTAGCACCCTTCCTTGGAAGCGCTTTCACAGGTGCAGCAACACTGGGGCTTTGCGCTTCTCTAGCCACCAAGCGTCACGGTCATTCTCTTTCCGTCTCGTAGACACGAGCTGAGAAATTGCAAACGTCGAGCAATTGCTCAGAGATGAAAAGTGCCAGCACTGAAAGCTGTTGCTAGCCAGCACCCTTCCTTGGAAGCGCTTTCACAGGCGCAGCAACACTGGGGCTTTGCGCTTCTCTAGCCACCAAACGTCACGGTCACTATCTCTCCGTCTCGTAGACACGAGCTGAGAAATTGCAAACGTCGAGCAATTGCTCAGAGATGAAAAGTGCCAGCACTGAAAGCTGTTGCTAGCCAGCACCCTACCTTGGAAGCGCTTTCACAGGTGCAGCAACACTGGGTCTTTGCGCTTCTCTAGCCACCAAACGTCACGGTCATTCTCTTTCCGTCTCGTAGACACGAGCTGAGAAATTGCAAACGTCGAGCAATTGCTCAGAGATGAAAAGTGCCAGCACTGAAAGCTGTTGCTAGCCAGCACCCTTCCTTGGAAGCGCTTTTGTAGCCCTAAGAACACTGGGGCTCTGGGCTTCTCTAGCCACCTCATCTTCTGCTCATCCTCTCGCGCAGTCTAAAGAGAGCTCAGGTGAGAAATTGCAAACGTCGAGCAATTGCTCAGAGATGAAAAGTGCCAGCACTGAAAGCTGTTGCTAGCCAGCACCCTTCCTTGGAAGCGCTTTTGTAGCCCTAAGAACACTGGGGCTCTGGCCTTCTCTAGCCACCTCATCTTCTGCTCATCCTCTCGCGCACTCTAAAGAGAGTTCAGGTGAGAAATTGCAAACGTCGAGCAATTGCTCAGAGAGGAAAAGTGCCAGCACTGAAAGCTGTTGCTAGCCAGCACCCTTCCTTGGAAGCGCTTTCACAGGCGCAGCAACTCTGGGGCTTTGCGCATCTCTACTCACCAAACGTCACGGTCACTATCTCTCCGTCTCGTGGACACGAGCTGAGAAATTGCAAACGTCGAGCAATTGCTCAGAGATGAAAAGTGCCAGCACTGAAAGCTGTTGCTAGCCAGCACCCTTCCTTGGAAGTGCTTTCACAGGCGCAGCAACACTGGGGCTTTGCGCTTCTCTAGCCACCAAACGTCACGGTCACTATCTCTCCGTCTCGTAGACACGAGCTGAGAAATTGCAAACGTCGAGCAATTGCTCAGAGATGAAAAGTGCCAGCACTGAAAGCTGTTGCTAGCCAGCCCCCTTCCTTGGAAGCGCTTTTGTAGCCCTAAGAACACTGGGGCTCTGGCCTTCTCTAGCCACCTCATCTTCTGCTCATCCTCTCGCGCACTCTAAAGAGAGTTCAGGTGAGAAATTGCAAACGTCGAGCAATTGCTCAGAGAGGAAAAGTGCCAGCACTGAAAGCTGTTGCTAGCCAGCACCCTTCCTTGGAAGCGCTTTCACAGGCGCAGCAACTCTGGGGCTTTGCGCAAATCTACTCACCAAACGTCACGGTCACTATCTCTCCGTCTCGTGGACACGAGCTGAGAAATTGCAAACGTCGAGCAATTGCTCAGAGATGAAAAGTGCCAGCACTGAAAGCTGTTGCTAGCCAGCACCCTTCCTTGGAAGTGCTTTCACAGGCGCAGCAACACTGGGGCTTTGCGCTTCTCTAACCACCAAACGTCACGGTCACTATCTCTCCATCTCGTAGACACGAGCTGAGAAATTGCAAACGTCGAGCAATTGCTCAGAGATGAAAAGTGCCAGCACTGAAAGCTGTTGCTAGCCAGCACCCTTCCTTGGAAGCGCTTTCACAGGTGCAGCAACACTGGGGCTTTGCGCTTCTCTAGCCACCAAGCGTCACGGTCATTCTCTTTCCGTCTCGTAGACACGAGCTGAGAAATTGCAAACGTCGAGCAATTGCTCAGAGATGAAAAGTGCCAGCACTGAAAGCTGTTGCTAGCCAGCACCCTTCCTTGGAAGCGCTTTTGTAGGCCTAAGAACACTGGGGCTCTGGGCTTCTCTAGCCACCTCATCTTCTGCTCATCCTCATGCGCAGTCTAAAGAGAGCTCCGGTGAGAAATTGCAAACGTTGAGCAATTGCTCAGAGATGAAAAGTGCCAGCACTGAAAGCTGTTGCTAGCCAGCACCCTTCCTTGGAAGCGCTTTTGTAGACCTAAGAACACTGGGGCTCTGGGCTTCTCTAGCCACCTCATCTTCTCCTCATCCTCTCGCGCAGTCTAAAGAGAGCTCAGGTGAGAAATTGCAAACGTCCAGCAATTGCTCAGAGATGAAAAGTGCCAGCACTGAAAGCTGTTGCTAGCCAGCACCCTTCCTTGGAAGTGCTTTCACAGGCGCAGCAACACTTGCTGTTTGCGCTTCTCTACCCACCAAACGTCACGGTCACTATCTCTCCGTCTCGTAGTCACGAGCAGAGAAATTGCAAACGTTGAGCAATTGCTCAGAGATGAAAAGTGCCAGCACTGAAAGCTGTTGCTAGCCAGCACCCTTCCTTGGAAGCGCTTTCACAGGCGCAGCAACACTGGGGCTTTGCGCATCTCTAACCACCAAGCGTCACGGTCATTCTCTTTCCGTCTCGTAGACACGAGCTGAGAAATTGCAAACGTGGAGCAATTGCTCAGAGATGAAAAGTGCCAGCACTGAAAGCTGTTGCTAGCCAGCACCCTTCCTTGGAAGCGCTTTCACAGGCGCAGCAACACTGGGGCTTTGTGCTTCTCTAACCACCAAATGTCACGGTCATTCTCTTTCCGACTCGTAGACACGAGCTGAGAAATTGCAAACGTTGAGCAATTGCTCAGAGATGAAAAGTGCCAGCACTGAAAGCTGTTGCTAGCCAGCACCCTTCCTTGGAAGCGCTTTCACAGGTGCAGCAACACTGGGGCTTTGCGTTTCTCTAGCCACCAAACGTCACGGTCATTCTCTTTCCGTCTCGTAGACACGAGCTGAGAAATTGCAAACGTCGAGCAATTGCTCAGAGATGAAAAGTGCCAGCACTGAAAGCTGTTGCTAGCCAGCACCCTTCCTTGGAAGCGCTTTTGTAGCCCTAAGAACACTGGGGCTCTGGGCTTCTCTAGCCACCTCATCTTCTGCTCATCCTCTCGCGCACTCTAAAGAGAGCTCAGGTGAGAAATTGCAAACGTCGAGCAATTGCTCAGAGATGAAAAGTGCCAGCACTGAAAGCTGTTGCTAGCCAGCACCCTTCCTTGGAAGCGCTTTCACAGGCGCAGCAACACTGGGGCTTTGCGCATCTCTACTCACCAAACGTCACGGTCACTATCTCTCCGTCTCGTGGACACGAGCTGAGAAATTGCAAACGTCGAGCAATTGCTCAGAGATGAAAAGTGCCAGCACTGAAAGCTGTTGCTAGCCAGCACCCTTCCTTGGAAGCGCTTTTGTAGACCTAAGAACACTGGGGCTCTGGGCTTCTCTAGCCACCTCCTCTTCTGCTCATCCTCTCGCGCAGTCTAAAGAGAGCTCAGGTGAGAAATTGCAAACGTCGAGCAATTGCTCAGAGATGAAAAGTGCCAGCACTGAAAGCTGTTGCTTGCCAGCACCCATCCTTGGAAGCGCTTTTGTAGCCCTAAGAACACTGGGGCTCTGGGCTTCTCTAGCCACCTCATCTTCTGCTCATCCTCTCGCGCAGTCTAAAGAGAGCTCAGGTGAGAAATTGCAAACGTCCAGCAATTGCTCAGAGATGAAAAGTGCCAGCACTGAAAGCTGTTGCTAGCCAGCACCCTTCCTTGGAAGTGCTTTCACAGGCGCAGCAACACTTGCTGTTTGCGCTTCTCTACCCACCAAACGTCACGGTCACTATCTCTCCGTCTCGTAGACACGAGCAGAGAAATTGCAAACGTCGAGCAATTGCTCAGAGATGAAAAGTGCCAGCACTGAAAGCTGTTGCTAGCCAGCACCCTTCCTTGGAAGCGCTTTCACAGGCGCAGCAACACTGGGGCTTTGCGCTTCTCTAACCACCAAATGTCACGGTCATTCTCTTTCCGACTCGTAGACACGAGCTGAGAAATTGCAAACGTCGGGCAATTGCTCAGAGATGAAAAGTGCCAGCACTGAAAGCTGTTGCTAGCCAGCACCCTTCCTTGGAAGCGCTTTCACAGGCGCAGCAACACTGGGGCTTTGCGCTTCTCTAGCCACCAAACGTCACGGTCATTCTCTTTCCGTCTCGTAGACACGAGCTGAGAAATTGCAAACGTCGAGCAATTGCTCAGAGATGAAAAGTGCCAGCACTGAAAGCTGTTGCTAGCCAGCACCCTTCCTTGGAAGCGCTTTTGTAGCCCTAAGAACACTGGGGCTCTGGGCTTCTCTAGCCACCTCATCTTCTGCTCATCCTCTCGCGCAGTCTAAAGAGAGTTCAGGTGAGAAATTGCAAACGTCGAGCAATTGCTCAGAGATGAAAAGTGCCAGCACTGAAAGCTGTTGCTAGCCAGCACCCTTCCTTGGAAGCGCTTTCACAGGCGCAGCAACACTGGGGCTTTGCGCATCTCTACTCACCAAACGTCACGGTCACTATCTCTCCGTCTCGTGGACACGAGCTGAGAAATTGCAAACGTTGAGCAATTGCTCAGAGATGAAAAGTGCCAGCACTGAAAGCTGTTGCTAGCCAGCACCCTTCCTTGGAAGCGCTTTCACAGGCGCAGCAACACTGGGGCTTTGCGCTTCTCTACCCACCAAACGTCACGGTCACTATCTCTCCGTCTCGTAGACACGAGCTGAGAAATTGCAAACGTCGAGCAATTGCTCAGAGAGGAAAAGTGCCAGCACTGAAAGCTGTTGCTAGCCAGCACCCTTCCTTGGAAGCGCTTTCACAGGCGCAGCAACACTGGGGCTTTGCGCTTCTCTAGCCACCAAACGTCACGGTCACTATCTCTCCGTCTCGTAGACACGAGCTGAGAAATTGCAAACGTCGAGCAATTGCTCAGAGATGAAAAGTGCCAGCACTGAAAGCTGTTGCTAGCCAGCACCCTTCCTTGGAAGCGCTTTTGTAGGCCTAAGAACACTGGGGCTCTGGGCTTCTCTAGCCACCTCATCTTCTGCTCATCCTCTCGCGCAGTCTAAAGAGAGCTCAGGTGAGAAATTGCAAACGTCGAGCAATTGCTCAGAGATGAAAAGTGCCAGCACTGAAAGCTGTTGCTAGCCAGCACCCTTCCTTGGAAGCGCTTTCACAAGCGCAGCAACACTGGGGCTTTGCGCATCTCTACTCACCAAACGTCACGGTCACTATCTCTCCGTCTCGTGGACACGAGCTGAGAAATTGCAAACGTCGAGCAATTGCTCAGAGATGAAAAGTGCCAGCACTGAAAGCTGTTGCTAGCCAGCACCCTTCCTTGGAAGCGCTTTCACAGGCGCAGCAACACTTGCTGTTTGCACTTCTCTACCCACCAAACGTCACGGTCACTATCTCTCCGTCTCGTAGACACGAGCTGAGAAATTGCAAACGTTGAGCAATTGCTCAGAGATGAAAAGTGCCAGCACTGAAAGCTGTTGCTAGCCAGCACCCTTCCTTGGAAGCGCTTTCACAGGCGCAGCAACACTGGGGCTTTGCGCTTCTCTAACCACCAAATGTCACGGTCATTCTCTTTCCGACTCGTAGACACGAGCTGAGAAATTGCAAACGTTGAGCAATTGCTCAGAGATGAAAAGTGCCAGCACTGAAAGCTGTTGCTAGCCAGCACCCTTCCTTGGAAGCGCTTTCACAGGTGCAGCAACACTGGGGCTTTGCGCTTCTCTAGCCACCAAACGTCACGGTCATTCTCTTTCCGTCTCGTAGACACGAGCTGAGAAATTGCAAACGTCGAGCAATTGCTCAGAGATGAAAAGTGCCAGCACTGAAAGCTGTTGCTAGCCAGCACCCTTCCTTGGAAGCGCTTTTGTAGCCCTAAGAACACTGGGGCTCTGGGCTTCTCTAGCCACCTCATCTTCTGCTCATCCTCTCGCGCAGTCTAAAGAGAGTTCAGGTGAGAAATTGCAAACGTCGAGCAATTGCTCAGAGATGAAAAGTGCCAGCACTGAAAGCTGTTGCTAGCCAGCACCCTTCCTTGGAAGCGCTTTCACAGGCGCAGCAACACTGGGGCTTTGCGCATCTCTACTCACCAAACGTCACGGTCACTATCTCTCCGTCTCGTGGACACGAGCTGAGAAATTGCAAACGTCGAGCAATTGCTCAGAGATGAAAAGTGCCAGCACTGAAAGCTGTTGCTAGCCAGCACCCTTCCTTGGAAGCGCTTTCACAGGCGCAGCAGCACTTGCTGTTTGCACTTCTCTACCCACCAAACGTCACGGTCACTATCTCTCCGTCTCGTAGACACGAGCTGAGAAATTGCAAACGTTGAGCAATTGCTCAGAGATGAAAAGTGCCAGCACTGAAAGCTGTTGCTAGCCAGCACCCTTCCTTGGAAGCGCTTTCACAGGCGCAGCAACACTGGGGCTTTGCGCTTCTCTAACCACCAAATGTCACGGTCATTCTCTTTCCGACTCGTAGACACGAGCTGAGAAATTGCAAACGTTGAGCAATTGCTCAGAGATGAAAAGTGCCAGCACTGAAAGCTGTTGCTAGCCAGCACCCTTCCTTGGAAGCGCTTTCACAGGTGCAGCAACACTGGGGCTTTGCGCTTCTCTAGCCACCAAACGTCACGGTCATTCTCTTTCCGTCTCGTAGACACGAGCTGAGAAATTGCAAACGTCGAGCAATTGCTCAGAGATGAAAAGTGCCAGCACTGAAAGCTGTTGCTAGCCAGCACCCTTCCTTGGAAGCGCTTTCACAGGCGCAGCAACACTGGGGCTTTGCGCATCTCTACTCACCAAACGTCACGGTCACTATCTCTCTGTCTCGTGGACACGAGCTGAGAAATTGCAAACGTCGAGCAATTGCTCAGAGATGAAAAGTGCCAGCACTGAAAGCTGTTGCTAGCCAGCACCCTTCCTTGGAAGCGCTTTCACAGGCGCAGCAACACTGGGGCTTTGCGCTTCTCTACCCACCAAACGTCACGGTCACTATCTCTCCGTCTCGTAGACACGAGCTGAGAAATTGCAAACGTCGAGCAATTGCTCAGAGATGAAAAGTGCCAGCACTGAAAGCTGTTGCTAGCCAGCACCCTTCCTTGGAAGTGCTTTCACAGGCGCAGCAACACTGGGGCTTTGCGCTTCTCTAGCCACCAAACGTCACGGTCACTATCTCTCCATCTCGTAGACACGAGCTGAGAAATTGCAAACGTCGAGCAATTGCTCAGAGATGAAAAGTGCCAGCACTGAAAGCTGTTGCTAGCCAGCACCCTTCCTTGGAAGCGCTTTTGTAGCCCTAAGAACACAAGGGCTCTGGGCTTCTCTAGCCACCTCATCTTCTGCTCATCCTCTCGCGCAGTCTAAAGAGAGCTCAGGTGAGAAATTGCAAACGTCGAGCAATTGCTCAGAGATGAAAAGTGCCAGCACTGAAAGCTGTTGCTAGCCAGCACCCTTCCTTGGAAGTGCTTTCACAGGCGCAGCAACACTTGCTGTTTGCACTTCTCTACCCACCAAACGTCACGGTCACTATCTCTCCGTCTCGTAGACACGAGCAGAGAAATTGCAAACATTGAGCAATTGCTCAGAGATGAAAAGTGCCAGCACTGAAAGCTGTTGCTAGCCAGCACCCTTCCTTGGAAGCGCTTTCACCAGCGCAGCAACACTGGGGCTTTGCGCTTCTCTAACCACCAAATGTCACGGTCATTCTCTTTCCGTCTCGTAGACACGAGCTGAGAAATTGCAAACGTTGAGCAATTGCTCAGAGAGGAAAAGTGCCAGCACTGAAAGCTGTTGCTAGCCAGCACCCTTCCTCGGAAGCGCTTTCACAGGCGCAGCAACACTGGGGCTTTGCGCTTCTCTAGCCACCAAACGTCACGGTCCTTCTCTTTCCGTCTCCTAGACACGAGCTGAGAAATTGCAAACGTTGAGCAATTGCTCAGAGATGAAAAGTGCCAGCACTGAAAGCTGTTGCTAGCCAGCACCCTTCCTTGGAAGCGCTTTTGTAGCCCTAAGAACACTGGGGCTCTGGGCTTCTCTAGCCACCTCCTCTTCTGCTCATCCTCTCGCGCAGTCTAAAGAGAGTTCAGGTGAGAAATTGCAAACGTCGAGCAATTGCTCAGAGATGAAAAGTGCCAGCACTGAAAGCTGTTGCTAGCCAGCACCCTTCCTTGGAAGCGCTTTCACAGGCACAGCAACACTGGGGCTTTGCGCTTCTCTACCCACCAAACGTCACGGTCACTATCTCTCCGTCTCGTAGACACGAGCTGAGAAATTGCAAACGTCGAGCAATTGCTCAGAGATGAAAAGTGCCAGCACTGAAAGCTGTTGCTAGCCAGCACCCTTCCTTGGAAGCGCTTTCACAGGCGCAGCAACACTGGGGCTTTGCGCATCTCTACTCACCAAACGTCACGGTCACTATCTCTCCGTCTCGTGGACACGAGCTGAGAAATTGCAAACGTTGAGCAATTGCTCAGAGATAAAAAGTGCCAGCACTGAAAGCTGTTGCTAGCCAGCACCCTTCCTTGGAAGCGCTTTCACAGGCGCAGCAACACTGGGGCTTTGCGCTTCTCTACCCACCAAACGTCACGGTCACTATCTCTCCGTCTCGTAGACACGAGCTGAGAAATTGCAAACGTCGAGCAATTGCTCAGAGATGAAAAGTGCCAGCACTGAAAGCTGTTGCTAGCCAGCACCCTTCCTTGGAAGTGCTTTCACAGGCGCAGCAACACTGGGGCTTTGCGCTTCTCTAGCCACCAAACGTCACGGTCACTATCTCTCCGTCTCGTAGACACGAGCTGAGAAATTGCAAACGTCGAGCAATTGCTCAGAGATGAAAAGTGCCAGCACTGAAAGCTGTTGCTAGCCAGCACCCTTCCTTGGAAGCGCTTTTGTAGCCCTAAGAACACAAGGGCTCTGGGCTTCTCTAGCCACCTCATCTTCTGCTCATCCTCTCGCGCAGTCTAAAGAGAGCTCAGGTGAGAAATTGCAAACGTCGAGCAATTGCTCAGAGATGAAAAGTGCCAGCACTGAAAGCTGTTGCTAGCCAGCACCCTTCCTTGGAAGTGCTTTCACAGGCGCAGCAACACTTGCTGTTTGCACTTCTCTACCCACCAAACGTCACGGTCACTATCTCTCCGTCTCGTAGACACAAGCAGAGAAATTGCAAACGTTGAGCAATTGCTCAGAGATGAAAAGTGCCAGCACTGAAAGCTGTTGCTAGCCAGCACCCTTCCTTGGAAGCGCTTTCACCGGCGCAGCAACACTGGGGCTTTGCGCTTCTCTAACCACCAAATGTCACGGTCATTCTCTTTCCGTCTCGTAGACACGAGCTGAGAAATTGCAAACGTTGAGCAATTGCTCAGAGATGAAAAGTGCCAGCACTGAAAGCTGTTGCTAGCCAGCACCCTTCCTTGGAAGCGCTTTCACAGGCGCAGCAACACTGGGGCTTTGCGCTTCTCTAGCCAGCAAACGTCACGGTCATTCTCTTTCCGTCTCGTAGACACGAGCTGAGAAATTGCAAACGTCGAGCAATTGCTCAGAGATGAAAAGTGCCAGCACTGAAAGCTGTTGCTAGCCAGCACCCTTCCTTGGAAGCGCTTTTGTAGGCCTAAGAACACTGGGGCTCTGGGCTTCTCTAGCCACCTCATCTTCTGCTCATCCTCTCGCGCAGTCTAAAGAGAGTTCAGGTGAGAAATTGCAAACGTCGAGCAATTGCTCAGAGATGAAAAGTGCCAGCACTGAAAGCTGTTGCTAGCCAGCACCCTTCCTTGGAAGCGCTTTCACAGGCGCAGCAACACTGGGGCTTTGCGCATCTCTACTCACCAAACGTCACGGTCACTATCTCTCCGTCTCGTGGACACGAGCTGAGAAATTGCAAACGTCGAGCAATTGCTCAGAGATGAAAAGTGCCAGCACTGAAAGCTGTTGCTAGCCAGCACCCTTCCTTGGAAGCGCTTTCACAGGCGCAGCAACACTTGCTGTTTGCACTTCTCTACCCACCAAACGTCACGGTCACTATCTCTCCGTCTCGTAGACACGAGCTGAGAAATTGCAAACGTTGAGCAATTGCTCAGAGATGAAAAGTGCCAGCACTGAAAGCTGTTGCTAGCCAGCACCCTTCCTTGGAAGCGCTTTCACAGGCGCAGCAACACTGGGGCTTTGCGCTTCTCTAACCACCAAATGTCACGGTCATTCTCTTTCCGACTCGTAGACACGAGCTGAGAAATTGCAAACGTTGAGCAATTGCTCAGAGATGAAAAGTGCCAGCACTGAAAGCTGTTGCTAGCCAGCACCCTTCCTTGGAAGCGCTTTCACAGGTGCAGCAACACTGGGGCTTTGCGCTTCTCTAGCCACCAAACGTCACGGTCATTCTCTTTCCGTCTCGTAGACACGAGCTGAGAAATTGCAAACGTCGAGCAATTGCTCAGAGATGAAAAGTGCCAGCACTGAAAGCTGTTGCTAGCCAGCACCCTTCCTTGGAAGCGCTTTTGTAGCCCTAAGAACACTGGGGCTCTGGGCTTCTCTAGCCACCTCATCTTCTGCTCATCCTCTCGCGCAGTCTAAAGAGAGTTCAGGTGAGAAATTGCAAACGTCGAGCAATTGCTCAGAGATGAAAAGTGCCAGCACTGAAAGCTGTTGCTAGCCAGCACCCTTCCTTGGAAGCGCTTTCACAGGCGCAGCAACACTGGGGCTTTGCGCATCTCTACTCACCAAACGTCACGGTCACTATCTCTCCGTCTCGTGGACACGAGCTGAGAAATTGCAAACGTCGAGCAATTGCTCAGAGATGAAAAGTGCCAGCACTGAAAGCTGTTGCTAGCCAGCACCCTTCCTTGGAAGCGCTTTCACAGGCGCAGCAGCACTTGCTGTTTGCACTTCTCTACCCACCAAACGTCACGGTCACTATCTCTCCGTCTCGTAGACACGAGCTGAGAAATTGCAAACGTTGAGCAATTGCTCAGAGATGAAAAGTGCCAGCACTGAAAGCTGTTGCTAGCCAGCACCCTTCCTTGGAAGCGCTTTCACAGGCGCAGCAACACTGGGGCTTTGCGCTTCTCTAACCACCAAATGTCACGGTCATTCTCTTTCCGACTCGTAGACACGAGCTGAGAAATTGCAAACGTTGAGCAATTGCTCAGAGATGAAAAGTGCCAGCACTGAAAGCTGTTGCTAGCCAGCACCCTTCCTTGGAAGCGCTTTCACAGGTGCAGCAACACTGGGGCTTTGCGCTTCTCTAGCCACCAAACGTCACGGTCATTCTCTTTCCGTCTCGTAGACACGAGCTGAGAAATTGCAAACGTCGAGCAATTGCTCAGAGATGAAAAGTGCCAGCACTGAAAGCTGTTGCTAGCCAGCACCCTTCCTTGGAAGCGCTTTCACAGGCGCAGCAACACTGGGGCTTTGCGCATCTCTACTCACCAAACGTCACGGTCACTATCTCTCTGTCTCGTGGACACGAGCTGAGAAATTGCAAACGTCGAGCAATTGCTCAGAGATGAAAAGTGCCAGCACTGAAAGCTGTTGCTAGCCAGCACCCTTCCTTGGAAGCGCTTTCACAGGCGCAGCAACACTGGGGCTTTGCGCTTCTCTACCCACCAAACGTCACGGTCACTATCTCTCCGTCTCGTAGACACGAGCTGAGAAATTGCAAACGTCGAGCAATTGCTCAGAGATGAAAAGTGCCAGCACTGAAAGCTGTTGCTAGCCAGCACCCTTCCTTGGAAGTGCTTTCACAGGCGCAGCAACACTGGGGCTTTGCGCTTCTCTAGCCACCAAACGTCACGGTCACTATCTCTCCATCTCGTAGACACGAGCTGAGAAATTGCAAACGTCGAGCAATTGCTCAGAGATGAAAAGTGCCAGCACTGAAAGCTGTTGCTAGCCAGCACCCTTCCTTGGAAGCGCTTTTGTAGCCCTAAGAACACAAGGGCTCTGGGCTTCTCTAGCCACCTCATCTTCTGCTCATCCTCTCGCGCAGTCTAAAGAGAGCTCAGGTGAGAAATTGCAAACGTCGAGCAATTGCTCAGAGATGAAAAGTGCCAGCACTGAAAGCTGTTGCTAGCCAGCACCCTTCCTTGGAAGTGCTTTCACAGGCGCAGCAACACTTGCTGTTTGCACTTCTCTACCCACCAAACGTCACGGTCACTATCTCTCCGTCTCGTAGACACGAGCAGAGAAATTGCAAACATTGAGCAATTGCTCAGAGATGAAAAGTGCCAGCACTGAAAGCTGTTGCTAGCCAGCACCCTTCCTAGGAAGCGCTTTCACCAGCGCAGCAACACTGGGGCTTTGCGCTTCTCTAACCACCAAATGTCACGGTCATTCTCTTTCCGTCTCGTAGACACGAGCTGAGAAATTGCAAACGTTGAGCAATTGCTCAGAGAGGAAAAGTGCCAGCACTGAAAGCTGTTGCTAGCCAGCACCCTTCCTCGGAAGCGCTTTCACAGGCGCAGCAACACTGGGGCTTTGCGCTTCTCTAGCCACCAAACGTCACGGTCCTTCTCTTTCCGTCTCCTAGACACGAGCTGAGAAATTGCAAACGTTGAGCAATTGCTCAGAGATGAAAAGTGCCAGCACTGAAAGCTGTTGCTAGCCAGCACCCTTCCTTGGAAGCGCTTTTGTAGCCCTAAGAACACTGGGGCTCTGGGCTTCTCTAGCCACCTCCTCTTCTGCTCATCCTCTCGCGCAGTCTAAAGAGAGTTCAGGTGAGAAATTGCAAACGTCGAGCAATTGCTCAGAGATGAAAAGTGCCAGCACTGAAAGCTGTTGCTAGCCAGCACCCTTCCTTGGAAGCGCTTTCACAGGCACAGCAACACTGGGGCTTTGCGCTTCTCTACCCACCAAACGTCACGGTCACTATCTCTCCGTCTCGTAGACACGAGCTGAGAAATTGCAAACGTCGAGCAATTGCTCAGAGATGAAAAGTGCCAGCACTGAAAGCTGTTGCTAGCCAGCACCCTTCCTTGGAAGCGCTTTCACAGGCGCAGCAACACTGGGGCTTTGCGCATCTCTACTCACCAAACGTCACGGTCACTATCTCTCCGTCTCGTGGACACGAGCTGAGAAATTGCAAACGTTGAGCAATTGCTCAGAGATAAAAAGTGCCAGCACTGAAAGCTGTTGCTAGCCAGCACCCTTCCTTGGAAGCGCTTTCACAGGCGCAGCAACACTGGGGCTTTGCGCTTCTCTACCCACCAAACGTCACGGTCACTATCTCTCCGTCTCGTAGACACGAGCTGAGAAATTGCAAACGTCGAGCAATTGCTCAGAGATGAAAAGTGCCAGCACTGAAAGCTGTTGCTAGCCAGCACCCTTCCTTGGAAGTGCTTTCACAGGCGCAGCAACACTGGGGCTTTGCGCTTCTCTAGCCACCAAACGTCACGGTCACTATCTCTCCGTCTCGTAGACACGAGCTGAGAAATTGCAAACGTCGAGCAATTGCTCAGAGATGAAAAGTGCCAGCACTGAAAGCTGTTGCTAGCCAGCACCCTTCCTTGGAAGCGCTTTTGTAGCCCTAAGAACACAAGGGCTCTGGGCTTCTCTAGCCACCTCATCTTCTGCTCATCCTCTCGCGCAGTCTAAAGAGAGCTCAGGTGAGAAATTGCAAACGTCGAGCAATTGCTCAGAGATGAAAAGTGCCAGCACTGAAAGCTGTTGCTAGCCAGCACCCTTCCTTGGAAGTGCTTTCACAGGCGCAGCAACACTTGCTGTTTGCACTTCTCTACCCACCAAACGTCACGGTCACTATCTCTCCGTCTCGTAGACACAAGCAGAGAAATTGCAAACGTTGAGCAATTGCTCAGAGATGAAAAGTGCCAGCACTGAAAGCTGTTGCTAGCCAGCACCCTCCCTTGGAAGCGCTTTCACCGGCGCAGCAACACTGGGGCTTTGCGCTTCTCTAACCACCAAATGTCACGGTCATTCTCTTTCCGTCTCGTAGACACGAGCTGAGAAATTGCAAACGTTGAGCAATTGCTCAGAGATGAAAAGTGCCAGCACTGAAAGCTGTTGCTAGCCAGCACCCTTCCTTGGAAGCGCTTTCACAGGCGCAGCAACACTGGGGCTTTGCGCTTCTCTAGCCAGCAAACGTCACGGTCATTCTCTTTCCGTCTCGTAGACACGAGCTGAGAAATTGCAAACGTCGAGCAATTGCTCAGAGATGAAAAGTGCCAGCACTGAAAGCTGTTGCTAGCCAGCACCCTTCCTTGGAAGCGCTTTTGTAGCCCTAAGAACACTGGGGCTCTGGGCTTCTCTAGCCACCTCATCTTCTGCTCATCCTCTCGCGCAGTCTAAAGAGAGTTCAGGTGAGAAATTGCAAACGTCGAGCAATTGCTCAGAGATGAAAAGTGCCAGCACTGAAAGCTGTTGCTAGCCAGCACCCTTCCTTGGAAGCGCTTTCACAGGCGCAGCAACACTTGCTGTTTGCGCTTCTCTACCCACCAAACGTCACGGTCACTATCTCTGCGTCTCGTAGACACGAGCTGAGAAATTGCAAACGTCGAGCAATTGCTCAGAGATGAAAAGTGCCAGCACTGAAAGCTGTTGCTAGCCAGCACCCTTCCTTGGAAGCGCTTTCACAGGCGCAGCAACACTGGGGCTTTGCGCTTCTCTACCCACCAAACGTCACGGTCACTATCTCTCCGTCTCGTAGACACGAGCTGAGAAATTGCAAACGTCGAGCAATTGCTCAGAGATGAAAAGTGCCAGCACTGAAAGCTGTTGCTAGCCAGCACCCTTCCTTGGAAGCGCTTTCACAGGCGCAGCAACACTGGGGCTTTGCGCTTCTCTAGCCACCAAACGTCACGGTCATTCTCTTTCCGTCTCGTAGACACGAGCTGAGAAATTGCAAACGTTGAGCAATTGCTCAGAGATGAAAAGTGCCAGCACTGAAAGCTGTTGCTAGCCAGCACCCTTCCTTGGAAGCGCTTTCACAGGCGCAGCAACACTGGGGCTTTGCGCTTCTCTAGCCGCCAAACGTCACGGTCATTCTCTTTCTGTCCTGTAGACACGAGCTGAGAAATTGCAAACGTCGAGCAATTGCTCAGAGATGAAAAGTGCCAGCACTGAAAGCTGTTGCTAGCCAGCACCCTTCCTTGGAAGCGCTTTTGTAGCCCTAAGAACACTGGGGCTCTGGGCTTCTCTAGCCACCTCCTCTTCTGCTCATCCTCTCGCGCAGTCTAAAGAGAGCTCAGGTGAGAAATTGCAAACGTCCAGCAATTGCTCAGAGATGAAAAGTGCCAGCACTGAAAGCTGTTGCTAGCCAGCACCCTTCCTTGGAAGCGCTTTTGTAGCCCTAAGAACACTGGGGCTCTGGGCTTCTCTAGCCACCTAATCTTCTGCTCATCCTCTCGCGCAGTCTAAAGAGAGCTCAGGTGAGAAATTGCAAACGTCGAGCAATTGCTCAGAGATGAAAAGTGCCAGCACTGAAAGCTGTTGCTAGCCAGCACCCTTCCTTGGAAGCGCTTTTGTAGCCCTAAGAACACTGGGGCTCCGGGCTTCTCTAGCCACCTAATCTTCTGCTCATCCTCTCGCGCAGTCTAAAGAGAGTTCAGGTGAGAAATTGCAAACGTCGAGCAATTGCTCAGAGATGAAAAGTGCCAGCACTGAAAGCTGTTGCTAGCCAGCACCCTTCCTTGGAAGTGCTTTCACAGGCGCAGCAACACTTGCTGTTTGCGCTTCTCTACCCACCAAACGTCACGGTCACTATCTCTCCGTCTCGTAGAAACGAGCTGAGAAATTGCAAAAGTTGAGCAATTGCTCAGAGATGAAAAGTGCCAGCACTGAAAGCTGTTGCTAGCCAGCACCCTTCCTTGGAAGCGCTTTCACAGGTGCAGCAACACTGGGGCTTTGCGCTTCTCTAGCCACCAAACGTCACGGTCATTCTCTTTCCGTCTCGTAGACACGAGCAGAGAAATTGCAAACGTCGAGCAATTGCTCAGAGATGAAAAGTGCCAGCACTGAAAGCTGTTGCTAGCCAGCACCCTTCCTTGGAAGCGCTTTTGTAGCCCTAAGAACACTGGGGCTCTGGCCTTCTCTAGCCACCTCATCTTCTGCTCATCCTCTCGCGCAGTCTAAAGAGAGTTCAGGTGAGAAATTGCAAACGTTGAGCAATTGCTCAGAGATGAAAAGTGCCAGCACTGAAAGCTGTTGCTAGCCAGCACCCTTCCTTGGAAGCGCTTTCACAGGTGCAGCAACACTGGGGCTTTGCGCTTCTCTAGCCACCAAACGTCACGGTCATTCTCTTTCCGTCTCGTAGACACGAGCTGAGAAATTGCAAACGTCGAGCAATTGCTCAGAGATGAAAAGTGCCAGCACTGAAAGCTGTTGCTAGCCAGCACCCTTCCTTGGAAGCGCTTTCACAGGCGCAGCAACACTGGGGCTTTGCGCATCTCTACTCACCAAACGTCACGGTCACTATCTCTCTGTCTCGTGGACACGAGCTGAGAAATTGCAAACGTCGAGCAATTGCTCAGAGATGAAAAGTGCCAGCACTGAAAGCTGTTGCTAGCCAGCACCCTTCCTTGGAAGCGCTTTCACAGGCGCAGCAACACTGGGGCTTTGCGCTTCTCTACCCACCAAACGTCACGGTCACTATCTCTCCGTCTCGTAGACACGAGCTGAGAAATTGCAAACGTCGAGCAATTGCTCAGAGATGAAAAGTGCCAGCACTGAAAGCTGTTGCTAGCCAGCACCCTTCCTTGGAAGTGCTTTCACAGGCGCAGCAACACTGGGGCTTTGCGCTTCTCTAGCCACCAAACGTCACGGTCACTATCTCTCCATCTCGTAGACACGAGCTGAGAAATTGCAAACGTCGAGCAATTGCTCAGAGATGAAAAGTGCCAGCACTGAAAGCTGTTGCTAGCCAGCACCCTTCCTTGGAAGTGCTTTCACAGGCGCAGCAACACTTGCTGTTTGCACTTCTCTACCCACCAAACGTCACGGTCACTATCTCTCCGTCTCGTAGACACGAGCAGAGAAATTGCAAACATTGAGCAATTGCTCAGAGATGAAAAGTGCCAGCACTGAAAGCTGTTGCTAGCCAGCACCCTTCCTTGGAAGCGCTTTCACCAGCGCAGCAACACTGGGGCTTTGCGCTTCTCTAACCACCAAATGTCACGGTCATTCTCTTTCCGTCTCGTAGACACGAGCTGAGAAATTGCAAACGTTGAGCAATTGCTCAGAGAGGAAAAGTGCCAGCACTGAAAGCTGTTGCTAGCCAGCACCCTTCCTCGGAAGCGCTTTCACAGGCGCAGCAACACTGGGGCTTTGCGCTTCTCTAGCCACCAAACGTCACGGTCCTTCTCTTTCCGTCTCCTAGACACGAGCTGAGAAATTGCAAACGTTGAGCAATTGCTCAGAGATGAAAAGTGCCAGCACTGAAAGCTGTTGCTAGCCAGCACCCTTCCTTGGAAGCGCTTTTGTAGCCCTAAGAACACTGGGGCTCTGGGCTTCTCTAGCCACCTCCTCTTCTGCTCATCCTCTCGCGCAGTCTAAAGAGAGTTCAGGTGAGAAATTGCAAACGTCGAGCAATTGCTCAGAGATGAAAAGTGCCAGCACTGAAAGCTGTTGCTAGCCAGCACCCTTCCTTGGAAGCGCTTTCACAGGCACAGCAACACTGGGGCTTTGCGCTTCTCTACCCACCAAACGTCACGGTCACTATCTCTCCGTCTCGTAGACACGAGCTGAGAAATTGCAAACGTCGAGCAATTGCTCAGAGATGAAAAGTGCCAGCACTGAAAGCTGTTGCTAGCCAGCACCCTTCCTTGGAAGCGCTTTCACAGGCGCAGCAACACTGGGGCTTTGCGCATCTCTACTCACCAAACGTCACGGTCACTATCTCTCCGTCTCGTGGACACGAGCTGAGAAATTGCAAACGTTGAGCAATTGCTCAGAGATAAAAAGTGCCAGCACTGAAAGCTGTTGCTAGCCAGCACCCTTCCTTGGAAGCGCTTTCACAGGCGCAGCAACACTGGGGCTTTGCGCTTCTCTACCCACCAAACGTCACGGTCACTATCTCTCCGTCTCGTAGACACGAGCTGAGAAATTGCAAACGTCGAGCAATTGCTCAGAGATGAAAAGTGCCAGCACTGAAAGCTGTTGCTAGCCAGCACCCTTCCTTGGAAGTGCTTTCACAGGCGCAGCAACACTGGGGCTTTGCGCTTCTCTAGCCACCAAACGTCACGGTCACTATCTCTCCGTCTCGTAGACACGAGCTGAGAAATTGCAAACGTCGAGCAATTGCTCAGAGATGAAAAGTGCCAGCACTGAAAGCTGTTGCTAGCCAGCACCCTTCCTTGGAAGCGCTTTTGTAGCCCTAAGAACACAAGGGCTCTGGGCTTCTCTAGCCACCTCATCTTCTGCTCATCCTCTCGCGCAGTCTAAAGAGAGCTCAGGTGAGAAATTGCAAACGTCGAGCAATTGCTCAGAGATGAAAAGTGCCAGCACTGAAAGCTGTTGCTAGCCAGCACCCTTCCTTGGAAGTGCTTTCACAGGCGCAGCAACACTTGCTGTTTGCACTTCTCTACCCACCAAACGTCACGGTCACTATCTCTCCGTCTCGTAGACACAAGCAGAGAAATTGCAAACGTTGAGCAATTGCTCAGAGATGAAAAGTGCCAGCACTGAAAGCTGTTGCTAGCCAGCACCCTTCCTTGGAAGCGCTTTCACCGGCGCAGCAACACTGGGGCTTTGCGCTTCTCTAACCACCAAATGTCACGGTCATTCTCTTTCCGTCTCGTAGACACGAGCTGAGAAATTGCAAACGTTGAGCAATTGCTCAGAGATGAAAAGTGCCAGCACTGAAAGCTGTTGCTAGCCAGCACCCTTCCTTGGAAGCGCTTTCACCAGCGCAGCAACACTGGGGCTTTGCGCTTCTCTAACCACCAAATGTCACGGTCATTCTCTTTCCGTCTCGTAGACACGAGCTGAGAAATTGCAAACGTCGAGCAATTGCTCAGAGAGGAAAAGTGCCAGCACTGAAAGCTGTTGCTAGCCAGCACCCTTCCTCGGAAGCGCTTTCACAGGCGCAGCAACACTGGGGCTTTGCGCTTCTCTAGCCACCAAACGTCACGGTCCTTCTCTTTCCGTCTCCTAGACACGAGCTGAGAAATTGCAAACGTTGAGCAATTGCTCAGAGATGAAAAGTGCCAGCACTGAAAGCTGTTGCTAGCCAGCACCCTTCCTTGGAAGCGCTTTTGTAGCCCTAAGAACACTGGGGCTCTGGGCTTCTCTAGCCACCTCCTCTTCTGCTCATCCTCTCGCGCAGTCTAAAGAGAGTTCAGGTGAGAAATTGCAAACGTCGAGCAATTGCTCAGAGATGAAAAGTGCCAGCACTGAAAGCTGTTGCTAGCCAGCACCCTTCCTTGGAAGCGCTTTCACAGGCACAGCAACACTGGGGCTTTGCGCTTCTCTACCCACCAAACGTCACGGTCACTATCTCTCCGTCTCGTAGACACGAGCTGAGAAATTGCAAACGTCGAGCAATTGCTCAGAGATGAAAAGTGCCAGCACTGAAAGCTGTTGCTAGCCAGCACCCTTCCTTGGAAGCGCTTTCACAGGCGCAGCAACACTGGGGCTTTGCGCATCTCTACTCACCAAACGTCACGGTCACTATCTCTCCGTCTCGTGGACACGAGCTGAGAAATTGCAAACGTTGAGCAATTGCTCAGAGATAAAAAGTGCCAGCACTGAAAGCTGTTGCTAGCCAGCACCCTTCCTTGGAAGCGCTTTCACAGGCGCAGCAACACTGGGGCTTTGCGCTTCTCTACCCACCAAACGTCACGGTCACTATCTCTCCGTCTCGTAGACACGAGCTGAGAAATTGCAAACGTCGAGCAATTGCTCAGAGATGAAAAGTGCCAGCACTGAAAGCTGTTGCTAGCCAGCACCCTTCCTTGGAAGTGCTTTCACAGGCGCAGCAACACTGGGGCTTTGCGCTTCTCTAGCCACCAAACGTCACGGTCACTATCTCTCCGTCTCGTAGACACGAGCTGAGAAATTGCAAACGTCGAGCAATTGCTCAGAGATGAAAAGTGCCAGCACTGAAAGCTGTTGCTAGCCAGCACCCTTCCTTGGAAGCGCTTTTGTAGCCCTAAGAACACAAGGGCTCTGGGCTTCTCTAGCCACCTCATCTTCTGCTCATCCTCTCGCGCAGTCTAAAGAGAGCTCAGGTGAGAAATTGCAAACGTCGAGCAATTGCTCAGAGATGAAAAGTGCCAGCACTGAAAGCTGTTGCTAGCCAGCACCCTTCCTTGGAAGTGCTTTCACAGGCGCAGCAACACTTGCTGTTTGCACTTCTCTACCCACCAAACGTCACGGTCACTATCTCTCCGTCTCGTAGACACAAGCAGAGAAATTGCAAACGTTGAGCAATTGCTCAGAGATGAAAAGTGCCAGCACTGAAAGCTGTTGCTAGCCAGCACCCTTCCTTGGAAGCGCTTTCACCGGCGCAGCAACACTGGGGCTTTGCGCTTCTCTAACCACCAAATGTCACGGTCATTCTCTTTCCGTCTCGTAGACACGAGCTGAGAAATTGCAAACGTTGAGCAATTGCTCAGAGATGAAAAGTGCCAGCACTGAAAGCTGTTGCTAGCCAGCACCCTTCCTTGGAAGCGCTTTCACAGGCGCAGCAACACTGGGGCTTTGCGCTTCTCTAGCCAGCAAACGTCACGGTCATTCTCTTTCCGTCTCGTAGACACGAGCTGAGAAATTGCAAACGTCGAGCAATTGCTCAGAGATGAAAAGTGCCAGCACTGAAAGCTGTTGCTAGCCAGCACCCTTCCTTGGAAGCGCTTTTGTAGCCCTAAGAACACTGGGGCTCTGGGCTTCTCTAGCCACCTCATCTTCTGCTCATCCTCTCGCGCAGTCTAAAGAGAGTTCAGGTGAGAAATTGCAAACGTCGAGCAATTGCTCAGAGATGAAAAGTGCCAGCACTGAAAGCTGTTGCTAGCCAGCACCCTTCCTTGGAAGCGCTTTCACAGGCGCAGCAACACTTGCTGTTTGCGCTTCTCTACCCACCAAACGTCACGGTCACTATCTCTCCGTCTCGTAGACACGAGCTGAGAAATTGCAAACGTCGAGCAATTGCTCAGAGATGAAAAGTGCCAGCACTGAAAGCTGTTGCTAGCCAGCACCCTTCCTTGGAAGCGCTTTCACAGGCGCAGCAACACTGGGGCTTTGCGCTTCTCTACCCACCAAACGTCACGGTCACTATCTCTCCGTCTCGTAGACACGAGCTGAGAAATTGCAAACGTCGAGCAATTGCTCAGAGATGAAAAGTGCCAGCACTGAAAGCTGTTGCTAGCCAGCACCCTTCCTTGGAAGCGCTTTCACAGGCGCAGCAACACTGGGGCTTTGCGCTTCTCTAGCCACCAAACGTCACGGTCATTCTCTTTCCGTCTCGTAGACACGAGCTGAGAAATTGCAAACGTTGAGCAATTGCTCAGAGATGAAAAGTGCCAGCACTGAAAGCTGTTGCTAGCCAGCACCCTTCCTTGGAAGCGCTTTCACAGGCGCAGCAACACTGGGGCTTTGCGCTTCTCTAGCCGCCAAACGTCACGGTCATTCTCTTTCTGTCCTGTAGACACGAGCTGAGAAATTGCAAACGTCGAGCAATTGCTCAGAGATGAAAAGTGCCAGCACTGAAAGCTGTTGCTAGCCAGCACCCTTCCTTGGAAGCGCTTTTGTAGCCCTAAGAACACTGGGGCTCTGGGCTTCTCTAGCCACCTCCTCTTCTGCTCATCCTCTCGCGCAGTCTAAAGAGAGCTCAGGTGAGAAATTGCAAACGTCCAGCAATTGCTCAGAGATGAAAAGTGCCAGCACTGAAAGCTGTTGCTAGCCAGCACCCTTCCTTGGAAGCGCTTTTGTAGCCCTAAGAACACTGGGGCTCTGGGCTTCTCTAGCCACCTCATCTTCTGCTCATCCTCTCGCGCAGTCTAAAGAGAGCTCAGGTGAGAAATTGCAAACGTCGAGCAATTGCTCAGAGATGAAAAGTGCCAGCACTGAAAGCTGTTGCTAGCCAGCACCCTTCCTTGGAAGCGCTTTTGTAGCCCTAAGAACACTGGGGCTCCGGGCTTCTCTAGCCACCTAATCTTCTGCTCATCCTCTCGCGCAGTCTAAAGAGAGTTCAGGTGAGAAATTGCAAACGTCGAGCAATTGCTCAGAGATGAAAAGTGCCAGCACTGAAAGCTGTTGCTAGCCAGCACCCTTCCTTGGAAGTGCTTTCACAGGCGCAGCAACACTTGCTGTTTGCGCTTCTCTACCCACCAAACGTCACGGTCACTATCTCTCCGTCTCGTAGAAACGAGCTGAGAAATTGCAAAAGTTGAGCAATTGCTCAGAGATGAAAAGTGCCAGCACTGAAAGCTGTTGCTAGCCAGCACCCTTCCTTGGAAGCGCTTTCACAGGTGCAGCAACACTGGGGCTTTGCGCTTCTCTAGCCACCAAACGTCACGGTCATTCTCTTTCCGTCTCGTAGACACGAGCAGAGAAATTGCAAACGTCGAGCAATTGCTCAGAGATGAAAAGTGCCAGCACTGAAAGCTGTTGCTAGCCAGCACCCTTCCTTGGAAGCGCTTTTGTAGCCCTAAGAACACTGGGGCTCTGGCCTTCTCTAGCCACCTCATCTTCTGCTCATCCTCTCGCGCAGTCTAAAGAGAGTTCAGGTGAGAAATTGCAAACGTTGAGCAATTGCTCAGAGATGAAAAGTGCCAGCACTGAAAGCTGTTGCTAGCCAGCACCCTTCCTTGGAAGCGCTTTCACAGGTGCAGCAACACTGGGGCTTTGCGCTTCTCTAGCCACCAAACGTCACGGTCATTCTCTTTCCGTCTCGTAGACACGAGCTGAGAAATTGCAAACGTCGAGCAATTGCTCAGAGATGAAAAGTGCCAGCACTGAAAGCTGTTGCTAGCCAGCACCCTTCCTTGGAAGCGCTTTCACAGGCGCAGCAACACTGGGGCTTTGCGCATCTCTACTCACCAAACGTCACGGTCACTATCTCTCTGTCTCGTGGACACGAGCTGAGAAATTGCAAACGTCGAGCAATTGCTCAGAGATGAAAAGTGCCAGCACTGAAAGCTGTTGCTAGCCAGCACCCTTCCTTGGAAGCGCTTTCACAGGCGCAGCAACACTGGGGCTTTGCGCTTCTCTACCCACCAAACGTCACGGTCACTATCTCTCCGTCTCGTAGACACGAGCTGAGAAATTGCAAACGTCGAGCAATTGCTCAGAGATGAAAAGTGCCAGCACTGAAAGCTGTTGCTAGCCAGCACCCTTCCTTGGAAGTGCTTTCACAGGCGCAGCAACACTGGGGCTTTGCGCTTCTCTAGCCACCAAACGTCACGGTCACTATCTCTCCATCTCGTAGACACGAGCTGAGAAATTGCAAACGTCGAGCAATTGCTCAGAGATGAAAAGTGCCAGCACTGAAAGCTGTTGCTAGCCAGCACCCTTCCTTGGAAGTGCTTTCACAGGCGCAGCAACACTTGCTGTTTGCACTTCTCTACCCACCAAACGTCACGGTCACTATCTCTCCGTCTCGTAGACACGAGCAGAGAAATTGCAAACATTGAGCAATTGCTCAGAGATGAAAAGTGCCAGCACTGAAAGCTGTTGCTAGCCAGCACCCTTCCTTGGAAGCGCTTTCACAGGCGCAGCAACACTGGGGCTTTGCGCTTCTCTAGCCACCAAACGTCACGGTCCTTCTCTTTCCGTCTCCTAGACACGAGCTGAGAAATTGCAAACGTTGAGCAATTGCTCAGAGATGAAAAGTGCCAGCACTGAAAGCTGTTGCTAGCCAGCACCCTTCCTTGGAAGCGCTTTTGTAGCCCTAAGAACACTGGGGCTCTGGGCTTCTCTAGCCACCTCCTCTTCTGCTCATCCTCTCGCGCAGTCTAAAGAGAGTTCAGGTGAGAAATTGCAAACGTCGAGCAATTGCTCAGAGATGAAAAGTGCCAGCACTGAAAGCTGTTGCTAGCCAGCACCCTTCCTTGGAAGCGCTTTCACAGGCACAGCAACACTGGGGCTTTGCGCTTCTCTACCCACCAAACGTCACGGTCACTATCTCTCCGTCTCGTAGACACGAGCTGAGAAATTGCAAACGTCGAGCAATTGCTCAGAGATGAAAAGTGCCAGCACTGAAAGCTGTTGCTAGCCAGCACCCTTCCTTGGAAGCGCTTTCACAGGCGCAGCAACACTGGGGCTTTGCGCATCTCTACTCACCAAACGTCACGGTCACTATCTCTCCGTCTCGTGGACACGAGCTGAGAAATTGCAAACGTTGAGCAATTGCTCAGAGATAAAAAGTGCCAGCACTGAAAGCTGTTGCTAGCCAGCACCCTTCCTTGGAAGCGCTTTCACAGGCGCAGCAACACTGGGGCTTTGCGCTTCTCTACCCACCAAACGTCACGGTCACTATCTCTCCGTCTCGTAGACACGAGCTGAGAAATTGCAAACGTCGAGCAATTGCTCAGAGATGAAAAGTGCCAGCACTGAAAGCTGTTGCTAGCCAGCACCCTTCCTTGGAAGTGCTTTCACAGGCGCAGCAACACTGGGGCTTTGCGCTTCTCTAGCCACCAAACGTCACGGTCACTATCTCTCCGTCTCGTAGACACGAGCTGAGAAATTGCAAACGTCGAGCAATTGCTCAGAGATGAAAAGTGCCAGCACTGAAAGCTGTTGCTAGCCAGCACCCTTCCTTGGAAGCGCTTTTGTAGCCCTAAGAACACAAGGGCTCTGGGCTTCTCTAGCCACCTCATCTTCTGCTCATCCTCTCGCGCAGTCTAAAGAGAGCTCAGGTGAGAAATTGCAAACGTCGAGCAATTGCTCAGAGATGAAAAGTGCCAGCACTGAAAGCTGTTGCTAGCCAGCACCCTTCCTTGGAAGTGCTTTCACAGGCGCAGCAACACTTGCTGTTTGCACTTCTCTACCCACCAAACGTCACGGTCACTATCTCTCCGTCTCGTAGACACAAGCAGAGAAATTGCAAACGTTGAGCAATTGCTCAGAGATGAAAAGTGCCAGCACTGAAAGCTGTTGCTAGCCAGCACCCTTCCTTGGAAGCGCTTTCACCGGCGCAGCAACACTGGGGCTTTGCGCTTCTCTAACCACCAAATGTCACGGTCATTCTCTTTCCGTCTCGTAGACACGAGCTGAGAAATTGCAAACGTTGAGCAATTGCTCAGAGATGAAAAGTGCCAGCACTGAAAGCTGTTGCTAGCCAGCACCCTTCCTTGGAAGCGCTTTCACAGGCGCAGCAACACTGGGGCTTTGCGCTTCTCTAGCCAGCAAACGTCACGGTCATTCTCTTTCCGTCTCGTAGACACGAGCTGAGAAATTGCAAACGTCGAGCAATTGCTCAGAGATGAAAAGTGCCAGCACTGAAAGCTGTTGCTAGCCAGCACCCTTCCTTGGAAGCGCTTTTGTAGCCCTAAGAACACTGGGGCTCTGGGCTTCTCTAGCCACCTCATCTTCTGCTCATCCTCTCGCGCAGTCTAAAGAGAGTTCAGGTGAGAAATTGCAAACGTCGAGCAATTGCTCAGAGATGAAAAGTGCCAGCACTGAAAGCTGTTGCTAGCCAGCACCCTTCCTTGGAAGCGCTTTCACAGGCGCAGCAACACTTGCTGTTTGCGCTTCTCTACCCACCAAACGTCACGGTCACTATCTCTCCGTCTCGTAGACACGAGCTGAGAAATTGCAAACGTCGAGCAATTGCTCAGAGATGAAAAGTGCCAGCACTGAAAGCTGTTGCTAGCCAGCACCCTTCCTTGGAAGCGCTTTCACAGGCGCAGCAACACTGGGGCTTTGCGCTTCTCTACCCACCAAACGTCACGGTCACTATCTCTCCGTCTCGTAGACACGAGCTGAGAAATTGCAAACGTCGAGCAATTGCTCAGAGATGAAAAGTGCCAGCACTGAAAGCTGTTGCTAGCCAGCACCCTTCCTTGGAAGCGCTTTCACAGGCGCAGCAACACTGGGGCTTTGCGCTTCTCTAGCCACCAAACGTCACGGTCATTCTCTTTCCGTCTCGTAGACACGAGCTGAGAAATTGCAAACGTTGAGCAATTGCTCAGAGATGAAAAGTGCCAGCACTGAAAGCTGTTGCTAGCCAGCACCCTTCCTTGGAAGCGCTTTTGTAGCCCTAAGAACACTGGGGCTCTGGGCTTCTCTAGCCACCTCCTCTTCTGCTCATCCTCTCGCGCAGTCTAAAGAGAGCTCAGGTGAGAAATTGCAAACGTCCAGCAATTGCTCAGAGATGAAAAGTGCCAGCACTGAAAGCTGTTGCTAGCCAGCACCCTTCCTTGGAAGCGCTTTTGTAGCCCTAAGAACACTGGGGCTCTGGGCTTCTCTAGCCACCTAATCTTCTGCTCATCCTCTCGCGCAGTCTAAAGAGAGCTCAGGTGAGAAATTGCAAACGTCGAGCAATTGCTCAGAGATGAAAAGTGCCAGCACTGAAAGCTGTTGCTAGCCAGCCCCCTTCCTTGGAAGCGCTTTTGTAGCCCTAAGAACACTGGGGCTCCGGGCTTCTCTAGCCACCTAATCTTCTGCTCATCCTCTCGCGCAGTCTAAAGAGAGTTCAGGTGAGAAATTGCAAACGTCGAGCAATTGCTCAGAGATGAAAAGTGCCAGCACTGAAAGCTGTTGCTAGCCAGCACCCTTCCTTGGAAGTGCTTTCACAGGCGCAGCAACACTTGCTGTTTGCGCTTCTCTACCCACCAAACGTCACGGTCACTATCTCTCCGTCTCGTAGAAACGAGCTGAGAAATTGCAAAAGTTGAGCAATTGCTCAGAGATGAAAAGTGCCAGCACTGAAAGCTGTTGCTAGCCAGCACCCTTCCTTGGAAGCGCTTTCACAGGTGCAGCAACACTGGGGCTTTGCGCTTCTCTAGCCACCAAACGTCACGGTCATTCTCTTTCCGTCTCGTAGACACGAGCTGAGAAATTGCAAACGTCGAGCAATTGCTCAGAGATGAAAAGTGCCAGCACTGAAAGCTGTTGCTAGCCAGCACCCTTCCTTGGAAGCGCTTTTGTAGCCCTAAGAACACTGGGGCTCTGGCCTTCTCTAGCCACCTCATCTTCTGCTCATCCTCTCGCGCAGTCTAAAGAGAGTTCAGGTGAGAAATTGCAAACGTCGAGCAATTGCTCAGAGATGAAAAGTGCCAGCACTGAAAGCTGTTGCTAGCCAGCATCCTTCCTTGGAAACGCTTTCACAGGCGCAGCAACACTGGTGCTTTGCGCATCTCTACTCACCAAACGTCACGGTCACTATCTCTCCGTCTCGTGGACACGAGCTGAGAAATTGCAAACGTCGAGCAATTGCTCAGAGATGAAAAGTGCCAGCACTGAAAGCTGTTGCTAGCCAGCACCCTTCCTTGGAAGCGCTTTCACAGGCGCAGCAACACTTGCTGTTTGCGCTTCTCTACCCACCAAACGTCACGGTCACTATCTCTCCGTCTCGTAGAAACGAGCTGAGAAATTGCAAACGTCGAGCAATTGCTCAGAGATGAAAAGTGCCAGCACTGAAAGCTGTTGCTAGCCAGCACCCATCCTTGGAAGCGCTTTTGTAGCCCTAAGAACACTGGGGTTCTGCGCTTATCTAGCCATCTAAACTTCTGCTCATCCTCTCGCGCAGTCTAAAGAGAGCTCAGGTGAGAAATTGCAAACGTCGAGCAATTGCTCAGAGATGAAAAGTGCCAGCACTGAAAGCTGTTGCTAGCCAGCACCCTTCCTTGGAAGCGCTTTCACAGGCGCAGCAACACTTGCTGTTTGCGCTTCTCTACCCACCAAACGTCACGGTCACTATCTCTCCGTCTCGTAGACACGAGCTGAGAAATTGCAAACGTCGAGCAATTGCTCAGAGATGAAAAGTGCCAGCACTGAAAGCTGTTGCTAGCCAGCACCCTTCCTTGGAAGCGCTTTCACAGGCGCAGCAACACTGGGGCTTTGCGCTTCTCTAGCCACCAAACGTCACGGTCATTCTCTTTCCGTCTCGTAGACACGAGCTGAGAAATTGCAAACGTTGAGCAATTGCTCAGAGATGAAAAGTGCCAGCACTGAAAGCTGTTGCTAGCCAGCACCCTTCCTTGGAAGCGCTTTCACAGGCGCAGCAACACTGGGGCTTTGCGCTTCTCTAGCCGCCAAACGTCACGGTCATTCTCTTTCTGTCCTGTAGACACGAGCTGAGAAATTGCAAACGTCGAGCAATTGCTCAGAGATGAAAAGTGCCAGCACTGAAAGCTGTTGCTAGCCAGCACCCTTCCTTGGAAGCGCTTTTGTAGCCCTAAGAACACTGGGGCTCTGGGCTTCTCTAGCCACCTCCTCTTCTGCTCATCCTCTCGCGCAGTCTAAAGAGAGCTCCGGTGAGAAATTGCAAACGTCGAGCAATTGCTCAGAGATGAAAAGTGCCAGCACTGAAAGCTGTTGCTAGCCAGCACCCTTCCTTGGAAGCGCTTTTGTAGGCCTAAGAACACTGGGGCTCTGGGCTTCTCTAGCCACCTAATCTTCTGCTCATCCTCTCGCGCAGTCTAAAGAAAGCTCAGGTGAGAAATTGCAAACGTCGAGCAATTGCTCAGAGATGAAAAGTGCCAGCACTGAAAGCTGTTGCTAGCCAGCACCCTTCCTTGGAAGCGCTTTTGTAGCCCTAAGAACACTGGGGCTCCGGGCTTCTCTAGCCACCTAATCTTCTGCTCATCCTCTCGCGCAGTCTAAAGAGAGTTCAGGTGAGAAATTGCAAACGTCGAGCAATTGCTCAGAGATGAAAAGTGCCAGCACTGAAAGCTGTTGCTAGCCAGCACCCTTCCTTGGAAGTGCTTTCACAGGCGCAGCAACACTTGCTGTTTGCGCTTCTCTACCCACCAAACGTCACGGTCACTATCTCTCCGTCTCGTAGAAACGAGCTGAGAAATTGCAAAAGTTGAGCAATTGCTCAGAGATGAAAAGTGCCAGCACTGAAAGCTGTTGCTAGCCAGCACCCTTCCTTGGAAGCGCTTTCACAGGTGCAGCAACACTGGGGCTTTGCGCTTCTCTAGCCACCAAACGTCACGGTCATTCTCTTTCCGTCTCGTAGACACGAGCAGAGAAATTGCAAACGTCGAGCAATTGCTCAGAGATGAAAAGTGCCAGCACTGAAAGCTGTTGCTAGCCAGCACCCTTCCTTGGAAGCGCTTTTGTAGCCCTAAGAACACTGGGGCTCTGGCCTTCTCTAGCCACCTCATCTTCTGCTCATCCTCTCGCGCAGTCTAAAGAGAGTTCAGGTGAGAAATTGCAAACGTCGAGCAATTGCTCAGAGATGAAAAGTGCCAGCACTGAAAGCTGTTGCTAGCCAGCACCCTTCCTTGGAAGCGCTTTTGTAGCCCTAAGAACACTGGGGCTCTGGGCTTCTCTAGCCACCTCATCTTCTGCTCATCCTCTCGCGCAGTCTAAAGAGAGTTCAGGTGAGAAATTGCAAACGTCGAGCAATTGCTCAGAGATGAAAAGTGCCAGCACTGAAAGCTGTTGCTAGCCAGCACCCTTCCTTGGAAGCGCTTTCACAGGCGCAGCAACACTTGCTGTTTGCGCTTCTCTACCCACCAAACGTCACGGTCACTATCTCTCCGTCTCGTAGACACGAGCTGAGAAATTGCAAACGTCGAGCAATTGCTCAGAGATGAAAAGTGCCAGCACTGAAAGCTGTTGCTAGCCAGCACCCTTCCTTGGAAGCGCTTTCACAGGCGCAGCAACACTGGGGCTTTGCGCTTCTCTACCCACCAAACGTCACGGTCACTATCTCTCCGTCTCGTAGACACGAGCTGAGAAATTGCAAACGTCGAGCAATTGCTCAGAGATGAAAAGTGCCAGCACTGAAAGCTGTTGCTAGCCAGCACCCTTCCTTGGAAGCGCTTTCACAGGCGCAGCAACACTGGGGCTTTGCGCTTCTCTAGCCACCAAACGTCACGGTCATTCTCTTTCCGTCTCGTAGACACGAGCTGAGAAATTGCAAACGTTGAGCAATTGCTCAGAGATGAAAAGTGCCAGCACTGAAAGCTGTTGCTAGCCAGCACCCTTCCTTGGAAGCGCTTTTGTAGCCCTAAGAACACTGGGGCTCTGGGCTTCTCTAGCCACCTCCTCTTCTGCTCATCCTCTCGCGCAGTCTAAAGAGAGCTCAGGTGAGAAATTGCAAACGTCCAGCAATTGCTCAGAGATGAAAAGTGCCAGCACTGAAAGCTGTTGCTAGCCAGCACCCTTCCTTGGAAGCGCTTTTGTAGCCCTAAGAACACTGGGGCTCTGGGCTTCTCTAGCCACCTAATCTTCTGCTCATCCTCTCGCGCAGTCTAAAGAGAGCTCAGGTGAGAAATTGCAAACGTCGAGCAATTGCTCAGAGATGAAAAGTGCCAGCACTGAAAGCTGTTGCTAGCCAGCCCCCTTCCTTGGAAGCGCTTTTGTAGCCCTAAGAACACTGGGGCTCCGGGCTTCTCTAGCCACCTAATCTTCTGCTCATCCTCTCGCGCAGTCTAAAGAGAGTTCAGGTGAGAAATTGCAAACGTCGAGCAATTGCTCAGAGATGAAAAGTGCCAGCACTGAAAGCTGTTGCTAGCCAGCACCCTTCCTTGGAAGTGCTTTCACAGGCGCAGCAACACTTGCTGTTTGCGCTTCTCTACCCACCAAACGTCACGGTCACTATCTCTCCGTCTCGTAGAAACGAGCTGAGAAATTGCAAAAGTTGAGCAATTGCTCAGAGATGAAAAGTGCCAGCACTGAAAGCTGTTGCTAGCCAGCACCCTTCCTTGGAAGCGCTTTCACAGGTGCAGCAACACTGGGGCTTTGCGCTTCTCTAGCCACCAAACGTCACGGTCATTCTCTTTCCGTCTCGTAGACACGAGCTGAGAAATTGCAAACGTCGAGCAATTGCTCAGAGATGAAAAGTGCCAGCACTGAAAGCTGTTGCTAGCCAGCACCCTTCCTTGGAAGCGCTTTTGTAGCCCTAAGAACACTGGGGCTCTGGCCTTCTCTAGCCACCTCATCTTCTGCTCATCCTCTCGCGCAGTCTAAAGAGAGTTCAGGTGAGAAATTGCAAACGTCGAGCAATTGCTCAGAGATGAAAAGTGCCAGCACTGAAAGCTGTTGCTAGCCAGCATCCTTCCTTGGAAACGCTTTCACAGGCGCAGCAACACTGGTGCTTTGCGCATCTCTACTCACCAAACGTCACGGTCACTATCTCTCCGTCTCGTGGACACGAGCTGAGAAATTGCAAACGTCGAGCAATTGCTCAGAGATGAAAAGTGCCAGCACTGAAAGCTGTTGCTAGCCAGCACCCTTCCTTGGAAGCGCTTTCACAGGCGCAGCAACACTTGCTGTTTGCGCTTCTCTACCCACCAAACGTCACGGTCACTATCTCTCCGTCTCGTAGAAACGAGCTGAGAAATTGCAAACGTCGAGCAATTGCTCAGAGATGAAAAGTGCCAGCACTGAAAGCTGTTGCTAGCCAGCACCCATCCTTGGAAGCGCTTTTGTAGCCCTAAGAACACTGGGGTTCTGCGCTTATCTAGCCATCTAAACTTCTGCTCATCCTCTCGCGCAGTCTAAAGAGAGCTCAGGTGAGAAATTGCAAACGTCGAGCAATTGCTCAGAGATGAAAAGTGCCAGCACTGAAAGCTGTTGCTAGCCAGCACCCTTCCTTGGAAGCGCTTTCACAGGCGCAGCAACACTTGCTGTTTGCGCTTCTCTACCCACCAAACGTCACGGTCACTATCTCTCCGTCTCGTAGACACGAGCTGAGAAATTGCAAACGTCGAGCAATTGCTCAGAGATGAAAAGTGCCAGCACTGAAAGCTGTTGCTAGCCAGCACCCTTCCTTGGAAGCGCTTTCACAGGCGCAGCAACACTGGGGCTTTGCGCTTCTCTAGCCACCAAACGTCACGGTCATTCTCTTTCCGTCTCGTAGACACGAGCTGAGAAATTGCAAACGTTGAGCAATTGCTCAGAGATGAAAAGTGCCAGCACTGAAAGCTGTTGCTAGCCAGCACCCTTCCTTGGAAGCGCTTTCACAGGCGCAGCAACACTGGGGCTTTGCGCTTCTCTAGCCGCCAAACGTCACGGTCATTCTCTTTCTGTCCTGTAGACACGAGCTGAGAAATTGCAAACGTCGAGCAATTGCTCAGAGATGAAAAGTGCCAGCACTGAAAGCTGTTGCTAGCCAGCACCCTTCCTTGGAAGCGCTTTTGTAGCCCTAAGAACACTGGGGCTCTGGGCTTCTCTAGCCACCTCCTCTTCTGCTCATCCTCTCGCGCAGTCTAAAGAGAGCTCCGGTGAGAAATTGCAAACGTCGAGCAATTGCTCAGAGATGAAAAGTGCCAGCACTGAAAGCTGTTGCTAGCCAGCACCCTTCCTTGGAAGCGCTTTTGTAGGCCTAAGAACACTGGGGCTCTGGGCTTCTCTAGCCACCTAATCTTCTGCTCATCCTCTCGCGCAGTCTAAAGAGAGCTCAGGTGAGAAATTGCAAACGTCGAGCAATTGCTCAGAGAGGAAAAGTGCCAGCACTGAAAGCTGTTGCTAGCCAGCACCCTTCCTTGGAAGCGCTTTTGTAGCCCTAAGAACACTGGGGCTCCGGGCTTCTCTAGCCACCTAATCTTCTGCTCATCCTCTCGCGCAGTCTAAAGAGAGTTCAGGTGAGAAATTGCAAACGTCGAGCAATTGCTCAGAGATGAAAAGTGCCAGCACTGAAAGCTGTTGCTAGCCAGCACCCTTCCTTGGAAGTGCTTTCACAGGCGCAGCAACACTTGCTGTTTGCGCTTCTCTACCCACCAAACGTCACGGTCACTATCTCTCCGTCTCGTAGAAACGAGCTGAGAAATTGCAAAAGTTGAGCAATTGCTCAGAGATGAAAAGTGCCAGCACTGAAAGCTGTTGCTAGCCAGCACCCTTCCTTGGAAGCGCTTTCACAGGTGCAGCAACACTGGGGCTTTGCGCTTCTCTAGCCACCAAACGTCACGGTCATTCTCTTTCCGTCTCGTAGACACGAGCAGAGAAATTGCAAACGTCGAGCAATTGCTCAGAGATGAAAAGTGCCAGCACTGAAAGCTGTTGCTAGCCAGCACCCTTCCTTGGAAGCGCTTTTGTAGCCCTAAGAACACTGGGGCTCTGGCCTTCTCTAGCCACCTCATCTTCTGCTCATCCTCTCGCGCAGTCTAAAGAGAGTTCAGGTGAGAAATTGCAAACGTCGAGCAATTGCTCAGAGATGAAAAGTGCCAGCACTGAAAGCTGTTGCTAGCCAGCATCCTTCCTTGGAAACGCTTTCACAGGCGCAGCAACACTGGTGCTTTGCGCATCTCTACTCACCAAACGTCACGGTCACTATCTCTCCGTCTCGTGGACACGAGCTGAGAAATTGCAAACGTCGAGCAATTGCTCAGAGATGAAAAGTGCCAGCACTGAAAGCTGTTGCTAGCCAGCACCCTTCCTTGGAAGCGCTTTCACAGGCGCAGCAACACTTGCTGTTTGCGCTTCTCTACCCACCAAACGTCACGGTCACTATCTCTCCGTCTCGTAGAAACGAGCTGAGAAATTGCAAACGTCGAGCAATTGCTCAGAGATGAAAAGTGCCAGCACTGAAAGCTGTTGCTAGCCAGCACCCATCCTTGGAAGCGCTTTTGTAGCCCTAAGAACACTGGGGTTCTGCGCTTCTCTAGCCATCTAAACTTCTGCTCATCCTCTCGCGCAGTCTAAAGAGAGCTCAGGTGAGAAATTGCAAACGTCGAGCAATTGCTCAGAGATGAAAAGTGCCAGCACTGAAAGCTGTTGCTAGCCAGCACCCTTCCTTGGAAGCGCTTTCACAGGCGCAGCAACACTTGCTGTTTGCGCTTCTCTACCCACCAAACGTCACGGTCACTATCTCTCCGTCTCGTAGACACGAGCAGAGAAATTGCAAAAGTTGAGCAATTGCTCAGAGATGAAAAGTGCCAGCACTGAAAGCTGTTGCTAGCCAGCACCCTTCCTTGGAAGCACTTTCACAGGCGCAGCAACACTGGGGCTTTGCGCTTCTCTAGCCACCAAACGTCACGGTCATTCTCTTTCCGTCTCGTAGACACGAGCTGAGAAATTGCAAACGTCGAGCAATTGCTCAGAGATGAAAAGTGCCAGCACTGAAAGCTGTTGCTAGCCAGCACCCTTCCTTGGAAGCGCTTTTGTAGGCCTAAGAACACTGGGGCTCTGGGCTTCTCTAGCCACCTCATCTTCTGCTCATCCTCTCGCGCAGTCTAAAGAGAGTTCAGGTGAGAAATTGCAAACGTCGAGCAATTGCTCAGAGATGAAAAGTGCCAGCACTGAAAGCTGTTGCTAGCCAGCATCCTTCCTTGGAAACGCTTTCACAGGCGCAGCAACACTGGGGCTTTGCGCATCTCTACTCACCAAACGTCACGGTCACTATCTCTCCGTCTCGTGGACACGAGCTGAGAAATTGCAAACGTCGAGCAATTGCTCAGAGATGAAAAGTGCCAGCACTGAAAGCTGTTGCTAGCCAGCACCCTTCCTTGGAAGCGCTTTCACAGGTGCAGCAACACTTGCTGTTTGCGCTTCTCTACCCACCAAACGTCACGGTCACTATCTCTCCGTCTCGTAGAAACGAGCTGAGAAATTGCAAACGTCGAGCAATTGCTCAGAGATGAAAAGTGCCAGCACTGAAAGCTGTTGCTAGCCAGCACCCATCCTTGGAAGCGCTTTTGTAGCCCTAAGAACACTGGGGCTCTGGGCTTCTCTAGCCATCTAAACTTCTGCTCATCCTCTCGCGCAGTCTAAAGAGAGCTCAGGTGAGAAATTGCAAACGTCGAGCAATTGCTCAGAGATGAAAAGTGCCAGCACTGAAAGCTGTTGCTAGCCAGCACCCTTCCTTGGAAGCGCTTTCACAGGCGCAGCAACACTTGCTGTTTGCGCTTCTCTACACACCAAACGTCACGGTCACTATCTCTCCGTCTCGTAGACACAAGCAGAGAAATTGCAAACGTTGAGCAATTGCTCAGAGATGAAAAGTGCCAGCACTGAAAGCTGTTGCTAGCCAGCCCCCTTCCTTGGAAGCGCTTTCACAGGCGCAGCAACACTGGGGCTTTGCGCTTCTCTAGCCACCAAACGTCACGGTCATTCTCTTTCCGTCTCGTAGACACGAGCTGAGAAATTGCAAACGTCGAGCAATTGCTCAGAGATGAAAAGTGCCAGCACTGAAAGCTCTTGCTAGCCAGCACCCTTCCTTGGAAGCGCTTTTGTAGGCCTAAGAACACTGGGGCTCTGGGCTTCTCTAGCCACCTCATCTTCTGCTCATCCTCTCGCGCAGTCTAAAGAGAGTTCAGGTGAGAAATTGCAAACGTCGAGCAATTGCTCAGAGATGAAAAGTGCCAGCACTGAAAGCTGTTGCTAGCCAGCATCCTTCCTTGGAAACGCTTTCACAGGCGCAGCCACACTGGGGCTTTGCGCATCTCTACTCACCAAATGTCACGGTAACTATCTCTCCGTCTCGTGGACACGAGCTGAGAAATTGCAAACGTCGAGCAATTGCTCAGAGATGAAAAGTGCCAGCACTGAAAGCTGTTGCTAGCCAGCACCCTTCCTTGGAAGCGCTTTCACAGGCGCAGCAACACTTGCTGTTTGCGCTTCTCTACCCACCAAACGTCACGGTCACTATCTCTCCGTCTCGTAGACACGAGCTGAGAAATTGCAAACGTCGAGCAATTGCTCAGAGATGAAAAGTGCCAGCACTGAAAGCTGTTGCTAGCCAGCACCCTTCCTTGGAAGCGCTTTCACAGGCGCAGCAACACTGGGGCTTTGCGCTTCTCTAGCCACCAAACGTCACGGTCACTATCTCTCCGTCTCGTAGACATGAGCTGAGAAATTGCAAATGTCGAGCAATTGCTCAGAGATGAAAAGTGCCAGCACTGAAAGCTGTTGCTAGCCAGCACCCTTCCTTGGAAGCGCTTTCACAGGTGCAGCAACACTGGGTCTTTGCGCTTCTCTAGCCACCAAACGTCACGGTCATTCTCTTTCCGTCTCGTAGACACGAGCTGAGAAATTGCAAACGTCGATCAATTGCTCAGAGATGAAAAGTGCCAGCACTGAAAGCTGTTGCTAGCCAGCACCCTTCCTTGGAAGCGCTTTTGTAGCCCTAAGAACACTGGGGCTCTGGGCTTCTCTAGCCACCTCATCTTCTGCTCATCCTCTCGCGCAGTCTAAAGAGAGCTCAGGTGAGAAATTGCAAACGTCGAGCAATTGCTCAGAGATGAAAAGTGCCAGCACTGAAAGCTGTTGCTAGCCAGCCCCCTTCCTTGGAAGCGCTTTTGTAGTCCTAAGAACACTGGGGCTCTGGGCTTCTCTAGCCACCTCATCTTCTGCTCATCCTCTCGCGCAGTCTAAAGAGAGCTCAGGTGAGAAATTGCAAACGTCGAGCAATTGCTCAGAGATGAAAAGTGCCAGCACTGAAAGCTGTTGCTAGCCAGCACCCTTCCTTGGAAGCGCTTTTGTAGCCCTAAGAACACTGGGCCTCTGGGCTTCTCTAGCCACCTCATCTTCTGCTCATCCTCTCGCGCAGTCTAAAGAGAGCTCAGGTGAGAAATTGCAAACGTCGAGCAATTGCTCAGAGATGAAAAGTGGCAGCACTGAAAGCTGTTGCTAGCCAGCACCCTTCCTTGGAAGCGCTTTCACAGGCGCAGCAACACTGGGGCATTGCGCTTCTCTACCCACCAAACGTCACGGTCACTATCTCTCCGTCTCGTAGACACGAGCTGAGAAATTGCAAACGTCGAGCAATTGCTCAGAGATGAAAAGTGCCAGCACTGAAAGCTGTTGCTAGCCAGCACCCTTCCTTGGAAGCGCTTTTCTAGGCCTAAGAACACTGGGGCTCTGGCCTTCTCTAGCCACCTCATCTTCTGCTCATCCTCTCGCGCAGTCTAAAGAGAGCTCAGGTGAGAAATTGCAAACGTCGAGCAATTGCTCAGAGAGGAAAAGTGCCAGCACTGAAAGCTGTTGCTAGCCAGCACCCTTCCTTGGAAGCGCTTTCACAGGCGGAGCAACACTGGGGCTTTGCGCATCTCTACTCACCAAACGTCACGGTCACTATCTCTCCGTCTCGTGGACACGAGCTGAGAAATTGCAAACGTCGAGCAATTGCTCAGAGATGAAAAGTGCCAGCACTGAAAGCTGTTGCTAGCCAGCACCCTTCCTTGGAAGCGCTTTCACAGGCGCAGCAACACTGGGGCTTTGCGCTTCTCTAACCACCAAACGTCACGGTCACTATCTCTCCGTCTTGTAGACACAAGCTGAGAAATTGCAAACGTCGAGCAATTGCTCAGAGATGAGAAGTGCCAGCACTGAAAGCTGTTGCTAGCCAGCACCCTTCCTTGGAAGCGCTTTCACAGGCGCAGCAACACTGGGGCTTTGCGCTTCTCTAGCCACCAAACGTCACGGTCATTCTCTTTCCGTCTCGTAGACACGAGCTGAGAAATTGCAAACGTCGAGCAATTGCTCAGAGATGAAAAGTGCCAGCACTGAAAGCTGTTGCTAGCCAGCACCCTTCCTTGGAAGCGCTTTTGTAGCCCTAAGAACACTGGGGCTCTGGGCTTCTCTAGCCACCTCATCTTCTGCTCATCCTCTCGCGCAGTCTAAAGAGAGTTCAGGTGAGAAATTGCAAACGTCGAGCAATTGCTCAGAGATGAAAAGTGCCAGCACTGAAAGCTGTTGCTAGCCAGCACCCTTCCTTGGAAGTGCTTTCACAGGCGCAGCAACACTGGTGCTTTGCGCATCTCTACTCACCAAACGTCACGGTCACTATCTCTCCGTCTCGTGGACACGAGCTGAGAAATTGCAAACGTCGAGCAATTGCTCAGAGATGAAAAGTGCCAGCACTGAAAGCTGTTGCTAGCCAGCACCCTTCCTTGGAAGCGCTTTCACAGGCGCAGCAACACTTGCTGTTTGCGCTTCTTTAGCCACCAAACGTCACGCTCACTATCTCTCCGTCTCGTAGACACGAGCTGAGAAATTGCAAACGTCGAGCAATTGCTCAGAGATGAAAAGTGCCAGCACTGAAAGCTGTTGCTAGCCAGCACCCTTCCTTGGAAGCGCTTTCACAGGCGCAGCAACACTGGGGCTTTGCGCTTCTCTAGCCACCAAACGTCACGGTCACTATCTCTCCGTCTCGTAGACACGAGCTGAGAAATTGCAAACGTCGAGCAATTGCTCAGAGATGAAAAGTGCCAGCACTGAAAGCTGTTGCTAGCCAGCACCCTTCCTTGGAAGCGCTTTCACAGGCGCAGCAACACTGGGGCTTTGCGCTTCTTTAGCCACCAAACGTCACGGTCACTATCTCTCCATCTCGTAGACACGAGCTGAGAAATGGCAAACGTCGAGCAATTGCTCAGAGATGAAAAGTGCCAGCACTGAAAGCTGTTGCTAGCCAGCACCCTTCCTTGGAAGCGCTTTCACAGGTGCAGCAACACTGGGGCTTTGCGCTTCTCTAGCCACCAAACGTCACGGTCATTCTCTTTCCGTCTCGTAGACACGAGCTGAGAAATTGCAAACGTCGAGCAATTGCTCAGAGATGAAAAGTGCCAGCACTGAAAGCTGTTGCTAGCCAGCCCCCTTCCTTGGAAGCGCTTTTGTAGCCCTAAGAACACTGGGGCTCTGGGCTTCTCTAGCCACCTCATCTTCTGCTCATCCTCTCGCGCAGTCTAAAGAGAGCTCCGGTGAGAAATTGCAAACGTCGAGCAATTGCTCAGAGATGAAAAGTGCCAGCACTGAAAGCTGTTGCTAGCCAGCACCCTTCCTTGGAAGCGCTTTCACAGGTGCAGCAACACTGGGGCTTTGCGCTTCTCTAACCACCAAACGTCACAGTCACTATCTCTCCATCTCGTAGACACGAGCTGAGAAATTGCAAATGTCGAGCAATTGCTCAGAGATGAAAAGTGCCAGCACTGAAAGCTGTTGCTAGCCAGCACCCTTCCTTGGAAGCGCTTTCACAGGCGTAGCAACACTGGGGCTTTGCGCTTCTCTACTCACCAAACGTCACGGTCACTATCTCTCCATCTCGTAGACACGAGCTGAGAAATTGCAAACGTCGAGCAATTGCTCAGAGATGAAAAGTGCCAGCACTGAAAGCTGTTGCTAGCCAGCACCCTTCCTTGGAAGCGCTTTCACAGGTGCAGCAACACTGGGGCTTTGCGCTTCTCTACTCACCAAACGTCACGGTCACTATCTCTCCGTCTCGTAGACACGAGCTGAGAAATTGCAAACGTTGAGCAATTGCTCAGAGATGAAAAGTGCCAGCACTGAAAGCTGTTGCTTGCCAGCACCCATCCTTGGAAGCGCTTTCACAGGCGCAGCAACACTGGGGCTTTGCGCTTCTCTAACCACCAAACGTCACGGTCACTATCTCTCCGTCTCGTAGACACGAGCAGAGAAATTGCAAACATCGAGCAATTGCTCAGAGATGAAAAGTGCCAGCACTGAAAGCTGTTGCTAGCCAGCACCCTTCCTTGGAAGCGCTTTCACAGGCGCAGCAACACTGGGGCTTTGCGCTTCTCTAGCCACCAAACGTCACGGTCATTCTCTTTCCGTCTCGTAGACACGAGCTGAGAAATTGCAAACGTCGAGCAATTGCTCAGAGATGAAAAGTGCCAGCACTGAAAGCTGTTGCTAGCCAGCACCCTTCCTTGGAAGCGCTTTTGTAGGCCTAAGAACACTGGGGCTCTGGGCTTCTCTAGCCACCTCATCTTCTGCTCATCCTCTCGCGCAGTCTAAAGAGAGCTCAGGTGAGAAATTGCAAACGTCGAGCAATTGCTCAGAGATGAAAAGTGCCAGCACTGAAAGCTGTTGCTAGCCAGCCCCCTTCCTTGGAAGCGCTTTTGTAGCCCTAAGAACAGTGGGGCTCTGGGCTCCTCTAGCCACCTCCTCTTCTGCTCATCCTCTCGCGCAGTCTAAAGAGAGCTCAGGTGAGAAATTGCAAACGTCGAGCAATTGCTCAGAGATGAAAAGTGCCAGCACTGAAAGCTGTTGCTAGCCAGCACCCTTCCTTGGAAGCGCTTTTGTAGCCCTAAGAACACTGGGGCTCCGGGCTTCTCTAGCCACCTCATCTTCTGCTCATCCTCTCGCGCAGTCTAAAGAGAGTTCAGGTGAGAAATTGCAAACGTCGAGCAATTGCTCAGAGATGAAAAGTGCCAGCACTGAAAGCTGTTGCTAGCCAGCACCCTTCCTTGGAAGCGCTTTCACAGGCGCAGCAACACTTGCTGTTTGCGCTTCTCTACCCACCAAACGTCACGGTCACTATCTCTCCGTCTCGTAGAAACGAGCTGAGAAATTGCAAACGTCGAGCAATTGCTCAGAGATGAAAAGTGCCAGCACTGAAAGCTGTTGCTAGCCAGCACCCATCCTTGGAAGCGCTTTTGTAGCCCTAAGAACACTGGGGCTCTGGGCTTCTCTAGCCATCTAAACTTCTGCTCATCCTCTCGCACAGTCTAAAGAGAGCTCAGGTGAGAAATTGCAAACGTCGAGCAATTGCTCAGAGAGGAAAAGTGCCAGCACTGAAAGCTGTTGCTAGCCAGCACCCTTCCTTGGAAGCGCTTTCACAGGCGCAGCAACACTGGGGCTTTGCGCTTCTCTAACCAACAAACGTCACAGTCACTATCTCTCCGTCTCGTAGACACGAGCTGAGAAATTGCAAATGTCGAGCAATTGCTCAGAGATGAAAAGTGCCAGCACTGAAAGCTGTTGCTAGCCAGCACCCTTCCTTGGAAGCGCTTTCACAGGCGTAGCAACACTGGGGCTTTGCGCTTCTCTACTCACCAAACGTCACGGTCACTATCTCTCCATCTCGTAGACACGAGCTGAGAAATTGCAAACGTCGAGCAATTGCTCAGAGATGAAAAGTGCCAGCACTGAAAGCTGTTGCTAGCCAGCACCCTTCCTTGGAAGCGCTTTCACAGGTGCAGCAACACTGGGGCTTTGCGCTTCTCTAGCCACCAAACGTCACGGTCACTATCTCTCCGTCTCGTAGACACGAGCAGAGAAATTGCAAACGTCGAGCAATTGCTCAGAGATGAAAAGTGCCAGCACTGAAAGCTGTTGCTAGCCAGCACCCTTCCTTGGAAGCGCTTTCACAGGCGCAGCAACACTGGGGCTTTGCGCTTCTCTAGCCACCAAACGTCACGGTCATTCTCTTTCCGTCTCGTAGACACGAGCTGAGAAATTGCAAACGTCGAGCAATTGCTCAGAGATGAAAAGTGCCAGCACTGAAAGCTGTTGCTAGCCAGCACCCTTCCTTGGAAGCGCTTTTGTAGCTCTAAGAACACTGGGGCTCTGGCCTTCTCTAGCCACCTCATCTTCGGCTCATCCTCTCGCGCAGTCTAAAGAGAGCTCAGGTGAGAAATTGCAAACGTCGAGCAATTGCTCAGAGATGAAAAGTGCCAGCACTGAAAGCTGTTGCTAGCCAGCACCCTTCCTTGGAAGCGCTTTTGTAGCCCTAAGAACACTGGGGCTCTGGGTTTCTCTAGCCACCTCCTCTTCTGCTCATCCTCTCGCGCAGTCTAAAGAGAGCTCAGGTGAGAAATTGCAAACGTCCAGCAATTGCTCAGAGATGAAAAGTGCCAGCACTGAAAGCTGTTGCTAGCCAGCACCCTTCCTTGGAAGCGCTTTTGTAGCCCTAAGAACACTGGGGCTCTGGGCTTCTCTAGCCACCTCATCTTCTGCTCATCCTCTCGCGCAGTCTAAAGAGAGTTTAGGTGAGAAATTGCAAACGTCGAGCAATTGCTCAGAGATGAAAAGTGCCAGCACTGAAAGCTGTTGCTAGCCAGCACCCTTCCTTGGAAGCGCTTTCACAGGCGCAGCAACACTTGCTGTTTACGCTTCTCTACCCACCAAACGTCACGGTCACTATCTCTCCGTCTCGTAGAAACGAGCTGAGAAATTGCAAACGTCGAGCAATTGCTCAGAGATGAAAAGTGCCAGCACTGAAAGCTGTTGCTAGCCAGCACCCTTCCTTGGAAGCGCTTTCACAGGCGCAGCAACACTTGCTGTTTGCGTTTCTCTACCCACCAAACGTCACGGTCACTATCTCTCCGTCTCGTAGACACGAGCTGAGAAATTGCAAACGTCGAGCAATTGCTCAGAGATGAAAAGTGCCAGCACTGAAAGCTCATGCTAGCCAGCACCCTTCCTTGGAAGCGCTTTCACAGGTGCAGCAACACTGGGTCTTTGCGCTTCTCTAGCCACCAAACGTCACGGTCATTCTCTTTCCGTCTCGTAGACACGAGCTGAGAAATTGCAAACGTCGAGCAATTGCTCAGAGAGGAAAAGTGGCAGCACTGAAAGCTGTTGCTAGCCAGTCCCTTCCTTGGAAGCGCTTTTGTAGCCCTAAGAACACTGGGGCTCTGGGCTTCTCTAGCCACCTCATCTTCTGCTCATCCTCTCGCGCAGTCTAAAGAGAGCTCAGGTGAGAAATTGCAAACGTCGAGCAATTGCTCAGAGATGAAAAGTGCCAGCACTGAAAGCTGTTGCTAGCCAGCACCCTTCCTTGGAAGCGCTTTTGTAGGCCTAAGAACAATGGGGCTCTGGGCTTCTCTAGCCACCTCATCTTCAGCTCATCCTCTCGCGCAGTCTAAAGAGAGCTCAGGTGAGAAATTGCAAACGTCGAGCAATTGCTCAGAGATGAAAAGTGCCAGCACTGAAAGCTGTTGCTAGCCAGCACCCTTCCTTGGAAGCGCTTTTGTAGCCCTAAGAACACTGGGGCTCTGGGCTTCTCTAGCCACCTCATCTTCTGCTCATCCTCTCGCGCAGTCTAAAGAGAGCTCAGGTGAGAAATTGCAAACGTCGAGCAATTGCTCAGAGATGAAAAGTGCCAGCACTGAAAGCTGTTGCTAGCCAGCACCCTTCCTTGGAAGCGCTTTCACAGGCGCAGCAACACTGGGGCTTTGCGCTTCTCTAGCCACCAAACGTCACGGTCATTCTCTTTCCGTCTCGTAGACACGAGCTGAGAAATTGCAAACGTCGAGCAATTGCTCAGAGATGAAAAGTGCCAGCACTGAAAGCTGTTGCTAGCCAGCCCCCTTCCTTGGAAGCGCTTTTGTAGGCCTAAGAACAGTGGGTCTCTGGGCTTCTCTAGCCACCTCATCTTCTGCTCATCCTCTCGCGCAGTCTAAAGAGAGCTCAGGTGAGAAATTGCAAAAGTCGAGCAATTGCTCAGAGATGAAAAGTGCCAGCACTGAAAGCTGTTGCTAGCCAGCACCCTTCCTTGGAAGCGCTTTTGTAGCCCTAAGAACACTGGGGCTCTGGGCTTCTCTAGCCACCTCCTCTTCTGCTCATCCTCTCGCGCAGTCTAAAGAGAGCTCAGGTGAGAAATTGCAAACGTCGAGCAATTGCTCAGAGATGAAAAGTGCCAGCACTGAAAGCTGTTGCTAGCCAGCACCCTTCCTTGGAAGCGCTTTTGTAGCCCTAAGAACAGTGGGGCTCTGGGCTTCTCTAGCACCTCATCTTCAGCTCAACCTCTCGCGAAGTCTAAAGAGAGCTCCGGTGAGAAATTGCAAACGTTGAGCAATTGCTCAGAGATGAAAAGTGCCAGCACTGAAAGCTGTTGCTAGCCAGCACCCTTCCTTGGAAGCGCTTTCACAGGCGCAGCAACACTGGGGCTTTGCGCTTCTCTACTCACCAAACGTCACGGTAACTATCTCTCCGTCTCGTAGACACGAGCTGAGAAATTGCAAACGTCGAGCAATTGCTCAGAGAGGAAAAGTGCCAGCACTGAAAGCTGTTGCTAGCCAGCACCCTTCCTTGGAAGCGCTTTTGTAGCTCTAAGAACACTGGGGCTCTGGGCTTCTCTAGCCACCTCATCTTCTGCTCATCCTCTCGCGCAGTCTAAAGAGAGCTCAGGTGAGAAATTGCAAACGTCGAGCAATTGCTCAGAGATGAAAAGTGCCAGCACTGAAAGCTGTTGCTAGCCAGCACCCTTCCTTGGAAGCGCTTTCACAGGCGCAGCAACACTGGGGCTTTGCGCATCTCTACTCACCAAACGTCACGGTCACTATCTCTCCGTCTCGTGGACACGAGCTGAGAAATTGCAAACGTCGAGCAATTGCTCAGAGATGAAAAGTGCCAGCACTGAAAGCTGTTGCTAGCCAGCCCCCTTCCTTGGAAGCGCTTTCACAGCCGCAGCAACACTGGGGCTTTGCGCTTCTTTAGCCACCAAACGTCACGGTCACTATCTCTCCATCTCGTAGACACGAGCTGAGAAATTGCAAACGTCGAGCAATTGCTCAGAGATGAAAAGTGCCAGCACTGAAAGCTGTTGCTAGCCAGCACCCTTCCTTGGAAGCGCTTTCACAGGTGCAGCAGCACTGGGTCTTTGCGCTTCTCTAGCCACCAAACGTCACGGTCCTTCTCTTTCCGTCTCGTAGACACGAGCTGAGAAATTGCAAACGTCGAGCAATTGCTCAGAGATGAAAAGTGCCAGCACTGAAAGCTGTTGCTAGCCAGCACCCTTCCTTGGAAGCGCTTTTGTAGGCCTAAGAACACTGGGGCTCTGGGCTTCTCTAGCCACCTCATCTTCTGCTCATCCTCTCGCGCAGTCTAAAGAGAGCTCAGGTGAGAAATTGCAAACGTCGAGCAATTGCTCAGAGATGAAAAGTGCCAGCACTGAAAGCTGTTGCTAGCCAGCACCCTTCCTTGGAAGCGCTTTTGTAGCCCTAAGAACACTGGGGCTCTGGGCTTCTCTAGCCACCTCATCTTCTGCTCATCCTCATGCGCAGTCTAAAGAGAGCTCAGGTGAGAAATTGCAAACGTCCAGCAATTGCTCAGAGATGAAAAGTGCCAGCACTGAAAGCTCTTGCTAGCCAGCACCCTTCCTTGGAAGTGTTTTCACAGGTGCAGCAACACTTGCTGTTTGCGCTTCTCTACCCACCAAACGTCACGGTCACTATCTCTCCGTCTCGTAGACACGAGCTGAGAAATTGCAAACGTCGAGCAATTGCTCAGAGATGAAAAGTGCCAGCACTGAAAGCTGTTGCTAGCCAGCACCCATCCTTGGAAGCGCTTTTGTAGCCCTAAGAACACTGGGGCTCTGGGCTTCTCTATCCATCTAAAATTCTGCTCATCCTCTCGCGCAGTCTAAAGAGAGCTCAGGTGAGAAATTGCAAACGTCGAGCAATTGCTCAGAGATGAAAAGTGCCAGCACTGAAAGCAGTTGCTAGCCAGCACCCTTCCTTGGAAGCGCTTTCACAGGCGCAGCAACACTGGGGCTTTGCGCTTCTCTAACCACCAAACGTCACAGTCACTATCTCTCCGTCTCGTGGACACGAGCTGAGAAATTGCAAATGTCGAGCAATTGCTCAGAGATGAAAAGTGCCAGCACTGAAAGCTGTTGCTAGCCAGCACCCTTCCTTGGAAGCGCTTTCACAGGCGTAGCAACACTGGGGCTTTGCGCTTCTCTAACCACCAAACGTCACGGTCACTATCTCTCCATCTCGTAGACACGAGCTGAGAAATTGCAAACGTCGAGCAATTGCTCAGAGATGAAAAGTGCCAGCACTGAAAGCTGTTGCTAGCCAGCACCCTTCCTTGGAAGCGCTTTCACAGGCGCAGCAACACTGGGGCTTTGCGCTTCTCTAGACACCAAACGTCACAGTCATTCTCTTTCCGTCTCGTAGACATGAGCTGAGAAATTGCAAACGTCGAGCAATTGCTCAGAGATGAAAAGTGCCAGCACTGAAAGCTGTTGCTAGCCAGCACCCTTCCTTGGAAGCGCTTTTGTAGTCCTAAGAACACTGGGGCTCTGGGCTTCTCTAGCCACCTCATCTTCTGCTCATCCTCTCGCGCAGTCTAAAGAGAGCTCAGGTGAGAAATTGCAAACGTCGAGCAATTGCTCAGAGATGAAAAGTGCCAGCACTGAAAGCTGTTGCTAGCCAGCACCCTTCCTTGGAAGCGCTTTCACAGGCGCAGCAACACTGGTGCTTTGCGCATCTCTACTCACCAAACGTCACGGTCACTATCTCTCCGTCTCGTGGACACGAGCTGAGAAATTGCAAACGTCGAGCAATTGCTCAGAGATGAGAAGTGCCAGCACTGAAAGCTGTTGCTAGCCAGCACCCTTCCTTGGAAGCGCTTTCACAGGCGCAGCAACACTGGGGCTTTGCGCTTCTCTAGCCACCAAACGTCACGGTCACTATCTCTCCGTCTCGTGGACACGAGCTGAGAAATTGCAAACGTCGAGCAATTGCTCAGAGATGAAAAGTGCCAGCACTGAAAGCTGTTGCTAGCCAGCACCCATCCTTGGAAGCGCTTTTGTAGCCCTAAGAACACTGGGGCTCTGGGCTTCTCTATCCATCTAAAATTCTGCTCATCCTCTCGCGCAGTCTAAAGAGAGCTCAGGTGAGAAATTGCAAACGTCGAGCAATTGCTCAGAGATGAAAAGTGCCAGCACTGAAAGCTGTTGCTAGCCAGCACCCTTCCTTGGAAGTGCTTTCACAGGTGCAGCAACACTGGGGCTTTGCGCTTCTCTAGCCACCAAACGTCACGGTCACTATCTCTCCGTCTCGTAGACACGAGCTGAGAAATTGCAAACGTCGAGCAATTGCTCAGAGATGAAAAGTGCCAGCACTGAAAGCTGTTGCTAGCCAGCACCCTTCCTTGGAAGCGCTTTCACAGGCGCAGCAACACTGGGGCTTTGCGCTTCTCTAGCCACCAAACGTCACGGTCATTCTCTTTCCGTCTCGTAGACACGAGCTGAGAAATTGCAAACATCGAGCAATTGCTCAGAGATGAAAAGTGCCAGCACTGAAAGCTGTTGCTAGCCAGCACCCTTCCTTGGAAGCGCTTTTGTAGGCCTAAGAACACTGGGGCTCTGGGCTTCTCTAGCCACCTCATCTTCTGCTCATCCTCTCGCGCAGTCTAAAGAGAGCTCCGGTGAGAAATTGCAAACGTCGAGCAATTGCTCAGAGATGAAAAGTGCCAGCACTGAAAGCTGTTGCTAGCCAGCACCCTTCCTTGGAAGCGCTTTTGTAGCCCTAAGAACACTGGGGCTCTGGGCTTCTCTAGCCACCTCATCTTCTGCTCATCCTCTCGCACAGTCTAAAGAGAGCTCCGGTGAGAAATTGCAAACGTCGAGCAATTGCTCAGAGATGAAAAGTGCCAGCACTGAAAGCTGTTGCTAGCCAGCACCCTTCCTTGGAAGCGCTTTTGTAGGCCTAAGAACACTGGGGCTCTGGGCTTCTCTAGCCACCTCATCTTCTGCTCATCCTCTCGCGCAGTCTAAAGAGAGTTCAGGTGAGAAATTGCAAACGTCGAGCAATTGCTCAGAGATGAAAAGTGCCAGCACTGAAAGCTGTTGCTAGCCAGCACCCTTCCTTGGAAGCGCTTTCACAGGCGCAGCAACACTGGGGCTTTGCGCATCTCTACTCACCAAACGTCACGGTCACTATCTCTCCGTCTCGTGGACACGAGCTGAGAAATTGCAAACGTCGAGCAATTGCTCAGAGATGAAAAGTGCCAGCACTGAAAGCTGTTGCTAGCCAGCACCCTTCCTTGGAAGCGCTTTCACAGGCGCAGCAACACTGGGGCTTTGCGCTTCTCTAACCACCAAACGTCACGGTCACTATCTCTCTATCTCGTAGACACGAGCTGAGAAATTGCAAACGTCGAGCAATTGCTCAGAGATGAAAAGTGCCAGCACTGAAAGCTGTTGCTAGCCAGCACCCTTCCTTGGAAGCGCTTTTGTAGGCCTAAGAACACTGGGGCTCTGGGCTTCTCTAGCCACCTCATCTTCTGCTCATCCTCTCGCGCAGTCTAAAGAGAGCTCAGGTGAGAAATTGCAAACGTCCAGCAATTGCTCAGAGATGAAAAGTGCCAGCACTGAAAGCTGTTGCTAGCCAGCACCCTTCCTTGGAAGCGCTTTTGTAGCCCTAAGAACACTGGGGCTCTGGGCTTCTCTAGCCATCTAAACTTCAGCTCATCCTCTCGCGCAGTCTAAAGAGAGCTCAGGTGAGAAATTGCAAACGTCGAGCAATTGCTCAGAGATGAAAAGTGGCAGCACTGAAAGCTGTTGCTAGCCAGCACCCTTCCTTGGAAGCGCTTTTGTAGCCCTAAGAACACTGGGGCTCTGGGCTTCTCTAGCCACCTCATCTTCTGCTCATCCTCTCGCACAGTCTAAAGAGAGCTCAGGTGAGAAATTGCAAACGTCGAGCAATTGCTCAGAGATGAAAAGTGCCAGCACTGAAAGCTGTTGCTAGCCAGCACCCTTCCTTGGAAGTGTTTTCACAGGTGCAGCAACACTGGGGCTTTGCGCTTCTCTACCCACCAAACGTCACGGTCACTATCTCTCCGTCTCGTAGACACGAGTTGAGAAATTGCAAACGTTGAGCAATTGCTCAGAGATGAAAAGTGCCAGCACTGAAAGCTGTTGCTTGCCAGCACCCTTCCTTGGAAGCGCTTTTGTAGCCCTAAGAACAGTGGGTCTCTGGGCTTCTCTAGCCACCTCATCTTCTGCTCATCCTCTCGCGCAGTCTAAAGAGAGTTCAGGTGAGAAATTGCAAACGTCGAGCAATTGCTCAGAGATGAAAAGTGCCAGCACTGAAAGCTGTTGCTAGCCAGCACCCTTCCTTGGAAGCGCTTTCACAGGCGCAGCAAAACTGGGGCTTTGCGCATCTCTACTCACCAAACGTCACGGTCACTATCTCTCCGTCTCGTGGACACGAGCTGAGAAATTGCAAACGTCGAGCAATTGCTCAGAGATGAAAAGTGCCAGCACTGAAAGCTGTTGCTAGCCAGCACCCTTCCTTGGAAGCGCTTTCACAGGCGCAGCAACACTGGGGCTTTGCGCTTCTCTACCCACCAAACGTCACGGTCACTATCTCTCCGTCTCGTAGACACGAGCTGAGAAATTGCAAACGTCGAGCAATTGTTCAGAGATGAAAAGTGCCAGCACTGAAAGCTGTTGCTAGCCAGCATCCTTCCTTGGAAGCGCTTTCACAGGCGCAGCAACACTGGGGCTTTGCGCTTCTCTAGCCACCAAACGTCACGGTCACTATCTCTCCGTCTCGTAGACATGAGCTGAGAAATTGCAAACATCGAGCAATTGCTCAGAGATGAAAAGTGCCAGCACTGAAAGCTGTTGCTAGCCAGCACCCTTCCTTGGAAGCGCTTTCACAGGCGCAGCAACACTGGGGCTTTGCGCTTCTCTACCCACCAAACGTCACGGTCATTCTCTTTCCGTCTCGTAGACACGAGCTGAGAAATTGCAAACGTCGAGCAATTGCTCAGAGATGAAAAGTGCCAGCACTGAAAGCTGTTGCTAGCCAGCACCCTTCCTTGGAAGCGCTTTTGTAGCCCTAAGAACAGTGGTGCTCTGGGCTTCTCCAGCCACCTCATCTTCTGCTCATCCTCTCGCGCAGTCTAAAGAGAGCTCAGGTGAGAAATTGCAAACGTCGAGCAATTGCTCAGAGATGAAAAGTGCCAGCACTGAAAGCTGTTGCTAGCCAGCACCCTTCCTTGGAAGCGCTTTTGTAGCCCTAAGAACACTGGGGCTCTGGGCTTCTCTAGCCACCTCATCTTCTGCTCATCCTCTCGCACAGTCTAAAGAGAGCTCAGGTGAGAAATTGCAAACGTCGAGCAATTGCTCAGAGATGAAAAGTGCCAGCACTGAAAGCTGTTGCTAGCCAGCACCCTTCCTTGGAAGCGCTTTTGTAGCCCTAAGAACACTGGGGGTCTGGGCTTCTCTAGCCACCTCATCTTCTGCTCATCCTCTCGCGCAGTCTAAAGAGAGCTCAGGTGAGAAATTGCAAACGTTGAGCAATTGCTCAGAGATGAAAAGTGCCAGCACTGAAAGCTGTTGCTAGCCAGCACCCTTCCTTCGAAGCGCTTTCACAGGCGCAGCAACACTGGGGCTTTGAGCATCTCTACTCACCAAACGTCACGGTAACTATCTCTCCGTCTCGTAGACACGAGCTGAGAAATTGCAAACGTCGAGCAATTGCTCAGAGAGGAAAAGTGCCAGCACTGAAAGCTGTTGCTAGCCAGCACCCTTCCTTGGAAGCGCTTTTGTAGGCCTAAGAACAGTGGGGCTCTGGGCTTCTCTAGCCACCTCATCTTCTGCTCATCCTCTCGCGCAGTCTAAAGAGAGTTCAGGTGAGAAATTGCAAACGTCGAGCAATTGCTCAGAGATGAAAAGTGCCAGCACTGAAAGCTGTTGCTAGCCAGCACCCTTCCTTGGAAGCGCTTTCACAGGCGCAGCAACACTGGGGCTTTGCGCATCTCTACTCACCAAACGTCACGGTCACTATCTCTCCATCTCGTGGACACGAGCTGAGAAATTGCAAACGTCGAGCAATTGCTCAGAGATGAAAAGTGCCAGCACTGAAAGCTGTTGCTAGCCAGCACCCTTCCTTGGAAGCGCTTTCACAGGTGCAGCAACACTGGGGCTTTGCGCTTCTCTAGCCACCAAACGTCACGGTCCTTCTCTTTCCGTCTCGTAGACACGAGCTGAGAAATTGCAAACGTCGAGCAATTGCTCAGAGATGAAAAGTGCCAGCACTGAAAGCTGTTGCTAGCCAGCACCCTTCCTTGGAACCGCTTTTGTAGGCCTAAGAACACTGGGGCTCTGGGCTTCTCTAGCCACCTCATCTTCTGCTCATCCTCTCGCGCAGTCTAAAGAGAGCTCCGGTGAGAAATTGCAAACGTCCAGCAATTGCTCAGAGATGAAAAGTGCCAGCACTGAAAGCTGTTGCTAGCCAGCACCCTTCCTTGGAAGCGCTTTTGTAGCCCTAAGAACACTGGGGCTCTGGGCTTCTCTAGCCATCTAAACTTCTGCTCATCCTCTCGCGCAGACTAAAGAGAGCTCAGGTGAGAAATTGCAAACGTCGAGCAATTGCTCAGAGATGAAAAGTGCCAGCACTGAAAGCTGTTGCTAGCCAGCACCCTTCCTTGGAAGCGCTTTTGTAGGCCTAAGAACACTGGGGCTCTGGGCTTCTCTAGCCACCTCATCTTCTGCTCATCCTCTCGCACAGTCTAAAGAGAGTTCAGGTGAGAAATTGCAAACGTCGAGCAATTGCTCAGAGAGGAAAAGTGCCAGCACTGAAAGCTCTTGCTAGCCAGCACCCTTCCTTGGAAGTGTTTTCACAGGTGCAGCAACACTGGGGCTTTGCGCTTCTCTACCCACCAAACGTCACGGTCACTATCTCTCCGTCTCGTAGACACGAGCTGAGAAATTGCAAACGTCGAGCAATTGCTCAGAGATGAAAAGTGCCAGCACTGAAAGCTGTTGCTAGCCAGCACCCTTCCTTGGAAGCGCTTTCACAGGCGCAGCAACACTGGGGCTTTGCGCTTCTCTAACCACCAAACGTCACAGTCACTATCTCTCCGTCTCGTGGACACGAGCTGAGAAATTGCAAATGTCGAGCAATTGCTCAGAGATGAAAAGTGCCAGCACTGAAAGCTGTTGCTAGCCAGCACCCTTCCTTGGAAGCGCTTTCACAGGCGTAGCAACACTGGGGCTTTGCGCATCTGTAACCACCAAACGTCACGGTCACTATCTCTCCATCTCGTAGACACGAGCTGAGAAATTGCAAACGTCGAGCAATTGCTCAGAGATGAAAAGTGCCAGCACTGAAAGCTGTTGCTAGCCAGCACCCTTCCTTGGAAGCGCTTTCACAGGTGCAGCAACACTGGGGCTTTGCGCTTCTCTACCCACCAAACGTCACGGTCCTTCTCTTTCCGTCTCGTAGACACGAGCAGAGAAATTGCAAACGTCGAGCAATTGCTCAGAGATGAAAAGTGCCAGCACTGAAAGCTGTTGCTAGACAGCACCCTTCCTTGGAAGCGCTTTTGTAGCTCTAAGAACACTGGGTCTCTGGGCTTCTCTAGCCACCTCATCTTCTGCTCATCCTCTCGCGCACTCTAAAGAGAGCTCAGGTGAGAAATTGCAAACGTCGAGCAATTGCTCAGAGATGAAAAGTGCCAGCACTGAAAGCTGTTGCTAGCCAGCACCCTTCCTTGGAAGTGTTTTCACAGGTGCAGCAACACTGGGGCTTTGCGCTTCTCTACCCACCAAACGTCACGGTCACTATCTCTCCGTCTCGTAGACACGAGCTGAGAAATTGCAAACGTCGAGCAATTGCTCAGAGATGAAAAGCGCCAGCACTGAAAGCTGTTGCTTGCCAGCCCCCTTCCTTGGAAGCGCTTTTGTAGCCCTAAGAACACTGGGGCTCTGGGCTTCTCTAGCCACCTCATCTTCTGCTCGTCCTCTCGCGCAGTCTAAAGAGAGTTCAGGTGAGAAATTGCAAACGTCGAGCAATTGCTCAGAGATGAAAAGTGCCAGCACTGAAAGCAGTTGCTAGCCAGCACCCTTCCTTGGAAGCGCTTTCACAGGCGCAGCAACACTGGGGCTTTGCGCTTCTCTAACCACCAAACGTCACAGTCACTATCTCTCCGTCTCGTGGACATGAGCTGAGAAATTGCAAATGTCGAGCAATTGCTCAGAGATGAAAAGTGCCAGCACTGAAAGCTGTTGCTAGCCAGCACCCTTCCTTGGAAGCGCTTTCACAGGCGTAGCAACACTGGGGCTTTGCGCTTCTCTAACCACCAAACGTCACGGTCACTATCTCTCCATCTCGTAGACACGAGCTGAGAAATTGCAAACGTCGAGCAATTGCTCAGAGATGAAAAGTGCCAGCACTGAAAGCTGTTGCTAGCCAGCACCCTTCCTTGGAAGCGCTTTCACAGGTGCAGCAACACTGGGGCTTTGCGCTTCTCTAGCCACCAAACGTCACGGTCCTTCTCTTTCCGTCTCGTAGACACGAGCTGAGAAATTGCAAACGTCGAGCAATTGCTCAGAGATGAAAAGTGGCAGCACTGAAAGCTGTTGCTAGCCAGCACCCTTCCTTGGAAGCGCTTTTGTAGGCCTAAGAACACTGGGGCTCTGGGCTTCTCTAGCCACCTCATCTTCTGCTCATCCTCTCGCGCAGTCTAAAGAGAGCTCCGGTGAGAAATTGCAAACGTCGAGCAATTGCTCAGAGATGAAAAGTGCCAGCACTGAAAGCTGTTGCTAGCCAGCCCCCTTCCTTGGAAGCGCTTTTGTAGCCCTAAGAACACTGGGGCTCTGGGCTTCTCTAGCCATCTAAACTTCTGCTCATCCTCTCGCGCAGTCTAAAGAGAGCTCAGGTGAGAAATTGCAAACGTCGAGCAATTGCTCAGAGATGAAAAGTGCCAGCACTGAAAGCTGTTGCTAGCCAGCACCCTTCCTTGGAAGCGCTTTTGTAGGCCTAAGAACACTGGGGCTCTGGGCTTCTCTAGCCACCTCATCTTCTGCTCATCCTCTCGCACAGTCTAAAGAGAGTTCAGGTGAGAAATTGCAAACGTCGAGCAATTGCTCAGAGAGGAAAAGTGCCAGCACTGAAAGCTCTTGCTAGCCAGCACCCTTCCTTGGAAGTGTTTTCACAGGTGCAGCAACACTGGGGCTTTGCGCTTCTCTACCCACCAAACGTCACGGTCACTATCTCTCCGTCTCGTAGACACGAGCTGAGAAATTGCAAACGTCGAGCAATTGCTCAGAGATGAAAAGTGCCAGCACTGAAAGCTGTTGCTAGCCAGCACCCTTCCTTGGAAGCGCTTTCACAGGCGCAGCAACACTGGGGCTTTGCGCTTCTCTAACCACCAAACGTCACAGTCACTATCTCTCCGTCTCGTGGACACGAGCTGAGAAATTGCAAATGTCGAGCAATTGCTCAGAGATGAAAAGTGCCAGCACTGAAAGCTGTTGCTAGCCAGCACCCTTCCTTGGAAGCGCTTTCACAGGCGCAGCAACACTGGGGCTTTGCGCATCTGTAACCACCAAACGTCACGGTCACTATCTCTCCATCTCGTAGACACGAGCTGAGAAATTGCAAACGTCGAGCAATTGCTCAGAGATGAAAAGTGCCAGCACTGAAAGCTGTTGCTAGCCAGCACCCTTCCTTGGAAGCGCTTTCACAGGTGCAGCAACACTGGGGCTTTGCGCTTCTCTAGCCACCAAACGTCACGGTCATTCTCTTTCCGTCTCGTAGACACGAGCTGAGAAATTGCAAACGTCGAGCAATTGCTCAGAGATGAAAAGTGCCAGCACTGAAAGCTGTTGCTAGACAGCACCCTTCCTTGGAAGCGCTTTTGTAGCTCTAAGAACACTGGGTCTCTGGGCTTCTCTAGCCACCTCATCTTATGCACATCCTCTCGCGCACTCTAAAGAGAGCTCAGGTGAGAAATTGCAAACGTCGAGCAATTGCTCAGAGAGGAAAAGTGCCAGCACTGAAAGCTGTTGCTAGCCAGCACCCTTCCTTGGAAGTGTTTTCACAGGTGCAGCAACACTGGGGCTTTGCGCTTCTCTACCCACCAAACGTCACGGTCACTATCTCTCCGTCTCGTAGACACGAGCTGAGAAATTGCAAACGTCGAGCAATTGCTCAGAGATGAAAAGTGCCAGCACTGAAAGCTGTTGCTTGCCAGCACCCATCCTTGGAAGCGCTTTTGTAGCCCTAAGAACACTGGGTCTCTGGGCTTCTCTAGCCACCTCATCTTCTGCTCGTCCTCTCGCGCAGTCTAAAGAGAGTTCAGGTGAGAAATTGCAAACGTCGAGCAATTGCTCAGAGATGAAAAGTGCCAGCACTGAAAGCAGTTGCTAGCCAGCACCCTTCCTTGGAAGCGCTTTCACAGGCGCAGCAACACTGGGGCTTTGCGCTTCTCTAACCACCAAACGTCACGGTCACTATCTCTCCGTCTCGTGGACATGAGCTGAGAAATTGCAAATGTCGAGCAATTGCTCAGAGATGAAAAGTGCCAGCACTGAAAGCTGTTGCTAGCCAGCACCCTTCCTTGGAAGCGCTTTCACAGGCGTAGCAACACTGGGGCTTTGCGCATCTGTAACCACCAAACGTCACGGTCACTATCTCTCCATCTCGTAGACACGAGCTGAGAAATTGCAAACGTCGAGCAATTGCTCAGAGATGAAAAGTGCCAGCACTGAAAGCTGTTGCTAGCCAGCCCCCTTCCTTGGAAGCGCTTTTGTAGGCCTAAGAACACTGGGGCTCTGTGCTTCTCTAGCCACCTCATCTTCTGCTCATCCTCTCGCGCAATCTAAAGAGAGTTCAGGTGAGAAATTGCAAATGTCCAGCAATTGCTCAGAGAGGAAAAGTGCCAGCACTGAAAGCTGTTGCTAGCCAGCACCCTTCCTTGGAAGCGCTTTTGTAGCCCTAAGAACACTGGGGCTCTGGGCTTCTCTAGCCACCTCATCTTCTGCTCATCCTCTCGCACAGTCTAAAGAGAGCTCAGGTGAGAAATTGCAAACGTCGAGCAATTGCTCAGAGATGAAAAGTGCCAGCACTGAAAGCTGTTGCTAGCCAGCACCCTTCCTTGGAAGCGCTTTTGTAGCCCTAAGAACACTGGGGGTCTGGGCTTCTCTAGCCACCTCATCTTCTGCTCATCCTCTCGCGCAGTCTAAAGAGAGCTCAGGTGAGAAATTGCAAACGTTGAGCAATTGCTCAGAGATGAAAAGTGCCAGCACTGAAAGCTGTTGCTAGCCAGCACCCTTCCTTCGAAGCGCTTTCACAGGCGCAGCAACACTGGGGCTTTGAGCATCTCTACTCACCAAACGTCACGGTAACTATCTCTCCGTCTCGTAGACACGAGCTGAGAAATTGCAAACGTCGAGCAATTGCTCAGAGAGGAAAAGTGCCAGCACTGAAAGCTGTTGCTAGCCAGCACCCTTCCTTGGAAGCGCTTTTGTAGGCCTAAGAACAGTGGGGCTCTGGGCTTCTCTAGCCACCTCATCTTCTGCTCATCCTCTCGCGCAGTCTAAAGAGAGTTCAGGTGAGAAATTGCAAACGTCGAGCAATTGCTCAGAGATGAAAAGTGCCAGCACTGAAAGCTGTTGCTAGCCAGCACCCTTCCTTGGAAGCGCTTTCACAGGCGCAGCAACACTGGGGCTTTGCGCATCTCTACTCACCAAACGTCACGGTCACTATCTCTCCATCTCGTGGACACGAGCTGAGAAATTGCAAACGTCGAGCAATTGCTCAGAGATGAAAAGTGCCAGCACTGAAAGCTGTTGCTAGCCAGCACCCTTCCTTGGAAGCGCTTTCACAGGTGCAGCAACACTGGGGCTTTGCGCTTCTCTAGCCACCAAACGTCACGGTCCTTCTCTTTCCGTCTCGTAGACACGAGCAGAGAAATTGCAAACGTCGAGCAATTGCTCAGAGATGAAAAGTGCCAGCACTGAAAGCTGTTGCTAGCCAGCACCCTTCCTTGGAACCGCTTTTGTAGGCCTAAGAACACTGGGGCTCTGGGCTTCTCTAGCCACCTCATCTTCTGCTCATCCTCTCGCGCAGTCTAAAGAGAGCTCCGGTGAGAAATTGCAAACGTCCAGCAATTGCTCAGAGATGAAAAGTGCCAGCACTGAAAGCTGTTGCTAGCCAGCACCCTTCCTTGGAAGCGCTTTTGTAGCCCTAAGAACACTGGGGCTCTGGGCTTCTCTAGCCATCTAAACTTCTGCTCATCCTCTCGCGCAGACTAAAGAGAGCTCAGGTGAGAAATTGCAAACGTCGAGCAATTGCTCAGAGATGAAAAGTGCCAGCACTGAAAGCTGTTGCTAGCCAGCACCCTTCCTTGGAAGCGCTTTTGTAGGCCTAAGAACACTGGGGCTCTGGGCTTCTCTAGCCACCTCATCTTCTGCTCATCCTCTCGCACAGTCTAAAGAGAGTTCAGGTGAGAAATTGCAAACGTCGAGCAATTGCTCAGAGAGGAAAAGTGCCAGCACTGAAAGCTCTTGCTAGCCAGCACCCTTCCTTGGAAGTGTTTTCACAGGTGCAGCAACACTGGGGCTTTGCGCTTCTCTACCCACCAAACGTCACGGTCACTATCTCTCCGTCTCGTAGACACGAGCTGAGAAATTGCAAACGTCGAGCAATTGCTCAGAGATGAAAAGTGCCAGCACTGAAAGCTGTTGCTAGCCAGCACCCTTCCTTGGAAGCGCTTTCACAGGCGCAGCAACACTGGGGCTTTGCGCTTCTCTAACCACCAAACGTCACAGTCACTATCTCTCCGTCTCGTGGACACGAGCTGAGAAATTGCAAATGTCGAGCAATTGCTCAGAGATGAAAAGTGCCAGCACTGAAAGCTGTTGCTAGCCAGCACCCTTCCTTGGAAGCGCTTTCACAGGCGTAGCAACACTGGGGCTTTGCGCATCTGTAACCACCAAACGTCACGGTCACTATCTCTCCATCTCGTAGACACGAGCTGAGAAATTGCAAACGTCGAGCAATTGCTCAGAGATGAAAAGTGCCAGCACTGAAAGCTGTTGCTAGCCAGCACCCTTCCTTGGAAGCGCTTTCACAGGTGCAGCAACACTGGGGCTTTGCGCTTCTCTACCCACCAAACGTCACGGTCCTTCTCTTTCCGTCTCGTAGACACGAGCAGAGAAATTGCAAACGTCGAGCAATTGCTCAGAGATGAAAAGTGCCAGCACTGAAAGCTGTTGCTAGACAGCACCCTTCCTTGGAAGCGCTTTTGTAGCTCTAAGAACACTGGGTCTCTGGGCTTCTCTAGCCACCTCATCTTCTGCTCATCCTCTCGCGCACTCTAAAGAGAGCTCAGGTGAGAAATTGCAAACGTCGAGCAATTGCTCAGAGATGAAAAGTGCCAGCACTGAAAGCTGTTGCTAGCCAGCACCCTTCCTTGGAAGTGTTTTCACAGGTGCAGCAACACTGGGGCTTTGCGCTTCTCTACCCACCAAACGTCACGGTCACTATCTCTCCGTCTCGTAGACACGAGCTGAGAAATTGCAAACGTCGAGCAATTGCTCAGAGATGAAAAGCGCCAGCACTGAAAGCTGTTGCTTGCCAGCCCCCTTCCTTGGAAGCGCTTTTGTAGCCCTAAGAACACTGGGGCTCTGGGCTTCTCTAGCCACCTCATCTTCTGCTCGTCCTCTCGCGCAGTCTAAAGAGAGTTCAGGTGAGAAATTGCAAACGTCGAGCAATTGCTCAGAGATGAAAAGTGCCAGCACTGAAAGCAGTTGCTAGCCAGCACCCTTCCTTGGAAGCGCTTTCACAGGCGCAGCAACACTGGGGCTTTGCGCTTCTCTAACCACCAAACGTCACAGTCACTATCTCTCCGTCTCGTGGACATGAGCTGAGAAATTGCAAATGTCGAGCAATTGCTCAGAGATGAAAAGTGCCAGCACTGAAAGCTGTTGCTAGCCAGCACCCTTCCTTGGAAGCGCTTTCACAGGCGTAGCAACACTGGGGCTTTGCGCTTCTCTAACCACCAAACGTCACGGTCACTATCTCTCCATCTCGTAGACACGAGCTGAGAAATTGCAAACGTCGAGCAATTGCTCAGAGATGAAAAGTGCCAGCACTGAAAGCTGTTGCTAGCCAGCACCCTTCCTTGGAAGCGCTTTCACAGGTGCAGCAACACTGGGGCTTTGCGCTTCTCTAGCCACCAAACGTCACGGTCCTTCTCTTTCCGTCTCGTAGACACGAGCTGAGAAATTGCAAACGTCGAGCAATTGCTCAGAGATGAAAAGTGGCAGCACTGAAAGCTGTTGCTAGCCAGCACCCTTCCTTGGAAGCGCTTTTGTAGGCCTAAGAACACTGGGGCTCTGGGCTTCTCTAGCCACCTCATCTTCTGCTCATCCTCTCGCGCAGTCTAAAGAGAGCTCCGGTGAGAAATTGCAAACGTCGAGCAATTGCTCAGAGATGAAAAGTGCCAGCACTGAAAGCTGTTGCTAGCCAGCCCCCTTCCTTGGAAGCGCTTTTGTAGCCCTAAGAACACTGGGGCTCTGGGCTTCTCTAGCCATCTAAACTTCTGCTCATCCTCTCGCGCAGTCTAAAGAGAGCTCAGGTGAGAAATTGCAAACGTCGAGCAATTGCTCAGAGATGAAAAGTGCCAGCACTGAAAGCTGTTGCTAGCCAGCACCCTTCCTTGGAAGCGCTTTTGTAGGCCTAAGAACACTGGGGCTCTGGGCTTCTCTAGCCACCTCATCTTCTGCTCATCCTCTCGCACAGTCTAAAGAGAGTTCAGGTGAGAAATTGCAAACGTCGAGCAATTGCTCAGAGAGGAAAAGTGCCAGCACTGAAAGCTCTTGCTAGCCAGCACCCTTCCTTGGAAGTGTTTTCACAGGTGCAGCAACACTGGGGCTTTGCGCTTCTCTACCCACCAAACGTCACGGTCACTATCTCTCCGTCTCGTAGACACGAGCTGAGAAATTGCAAACGTCGAGCAATTGCTCAGAGATGAAAAGTGCCAGCACTGAAAGCTGTTGCTAGCCAGCACCCTTCCTTGGAAGCGCTTTCACAGGCGCAGCAACACTGGGGCTTTGCGCTTCTCTAACCACCAAACGTCACAGTCACTATCTCTCCGTCTCGTGGACACGAGCTGAGAAATTGCAAATGTCGAGCAATTGCTCAGAGATGAAAAGTGCCAGCACTGAAAGCTGTTGCTAGCCAGCACCCTTCCTTGGAAGCGCTTTCACAGGCGCAGCAACACTGGGGCTTTGCGCATCTGTAACCACCAAACGTCACGGTCACTATCTCTCCATCTCGTAGACACGAGCTGAGAAATTGCAAACGTCGAGCAATTGCTCAGAGATGAAAAGTGCCAGCACTGAAAGCTGTTGCTAGCCAGCACCCTTCCTTGGAAGCGCTTTCACAGGTGCAGCAACACTGGGGCTTTGCGCTTCTCTAGCCACCAAACGTCACGGTCATTCTCTTTCCGTCTCGTAGACACGAGCTGAGAAATTGCAAACGTCGAGCAATTGCTCAGAGATGAAAAGTGCCAGCACTGAAAGCTGTTGCTAGACAGCACCCTTCCTTGGAAGCGCTTTTGTAGCTCTAAGAACACTGGGTCTCTGGGCTTCTCTAGCCACCTCATCTTATGCACATCCTCTCGCGCACTCTAAAGAGAGCTCAGGTGAGAAATTGCAAACGTCGAGCAATTGCTCAGAGAGGAAAAGTGCCAGCACTGAAAGCTGTTGCTAGCCAGCACCCTTCCTTGGAAGTGTTTTCACAGGTGCAGCAACACTGGGGCTTTGCGCTTCTCTACCCACCAAACGTCACGGTCACTATCTCTCCGTCTCGTAGACACGAGCTGAGAAATTGCAAACGTCGAGCAATTGCTCAGAGATGAAAAGTGCCAGCACTGAAAGCTGTTGCTTGCCAGCACCCATCCTTGGAAGCGCTTTTGTAGCCCTAAGAACACTGGGTCTCTGGGCTTCTCTAGCCACCTCATCTTCTGCTCGTCCTCTCGCGCAGTCTAAAGAGAGTTCAGGTGAGAAATTGCAAACGTCGAGCAATTGCTCAGAGATGAAAAGTGCCAGCACTGAAAGCAGTTGCTAGCCAGCACCCTTCCTTGGAAGCGCTTTCACAGGCGCAGCAACACTGGGGCTTTGCGCTTCTCTAACCACCAAACGTCACGGTCACTATCTCTCCGTCTCGTGGACATGAGCTGAGAAATTGCAAATGTCGAGCAATTGCTCAGAGATGAAAAGTGCCAGCACTGAAAGCTGTTGCTAGCCAGCACCCTTCCTTGGAAGCGCTTTCACAGGCGTAGCAACACTGGGGCTTTGCGCTTCTCTAACCACCAAACGTGACGGTCACTATCTCTCCATCTCGTAGACACGAGCTGAGAAATTGCAAACGTCGAGCAATTGCTCAGAGATGAAAAGTGCCAGCACTGAAAGCTGTTGCTAGCCAGCACCCTTCCTTGGAAGCGCTTTTGTAGCTCTAAGAACACTGGGGCTCTGGGCTTCTCTAGCCACCTCATCTTCTGCTCATCCTCTCGCGCACTCTAAAGAGAGCTCAGGTGAGAAATTGCAAACGTCGAGCAATTGCTCAGAGATGAAAAGTGCCAGCACTGAAAGCTGTTGCTAGCCAGCACCCTTCCTTGGAAGCGCTTTTGTAGCCCTAAGAACACTGGGGCTCTGGGCTTCTCTAGCCATCTAAACTTCAGCTCATCCTCTCGCGCAGTCTAAAGAGAGCTCAGGTGAGAAATTGCAAACGTCGAGCAATTGCTCAGAGATGAAAAGTGGCAGCACTGAAAGCTGTTGCTAGCCAGCACCCTTCCTTGGAAGCGCTTTTGTAGCCCTAAGAACACTGGGGCTCTGGGCTTCTCTAGCCACCTCATCTTCTGCTCATCCTCTCGCACAGTCTAAAGAGAGCTCAGGTGAGAAATTGCAAACGTCGAGCAATTGCTCAGAGAGGAAAAGTGCCAGCACTGAAAGCTCTTGCTAGCCAGCACCCTTCCTTGGAAGTGTTTTCACAGGTGCAGCAACACTGGGGCTTTGCGCTTCTCTACCCACCAAACGTCACGGTCACTATCTCTCCGTCTCGTAGACACGAGCTGAGAAATTGCAAACGTCGAGCAATTGCTCAGAGATGAAAAGTGCCAGCACTGAAAGCTGTTGCTTGCCAGCACCGTTCCTTGGAAGCGCTTTTGTAGCCCTAAGAACAGTGGGTCTCTGGGCTTCTCTAGCCACCTCATCTTCTGCTCATCCTCTCGCGCAGTCTAAAGAGAGTTCAGGTGAGAAATTGCAAACGTCGAGCAATTGCTCAGAGATGAAAAGTGCCAGCACTGAAAGCTGTTGCTAGCCAGCACCCTTCCTTGGAAGCGCTTTCACAGGCGCAGCAACACTGGGGCTTTGCGCATCTCTACTCACCAAACGTCACAGTCACTATCTCTCCGTCTCGTGGACACGAGCTGAGAAATTGCAAACGTCGAGCAATTGCTCAGAGATGAAAAGTGCCAGCACTGAAAGCTGTTGCTAGCCAGCACCCTTCCTTGGAAGCGCTTTCACAGGCGCAGCAACACTGGGGCTTTGCGCTTCTCTAACCACCAAACGTCACGGTCACTATCTCTCCGTCTCGTAGACACGAGCTGAGAAATTGCAAACGTCGAGCAATTGTTCAGAGATGAAAAGTGCCAGCACTGAAAGCTGTTGCTAGCCAGCATCCTTCCTTGGAAGCGCTTTCACAGGCGCAGCAACACTGGGGCTTTGCGCTTCTCTAGCCACCAAACGTCACGGTCACTATCTCTCCGTCTCGTAGACATGAGCTGAGAAATTGCAAACATCGAGCAATTGCTCAGAGATGAAAAGTGCCAGCACTGAAAGCTGTTGCTAGCCAGCACCCTTCCTTGGAAGCGCTTTCACAGGCGCAGCAACACTGGGGCTTTGCGCTTCTCTACCCACCAAACGTCACGGTCATTCTCTTTCCGTCTCGTAGACACGAGCTGAGAAATTGCAAACGTCGAGCAATTGCTCAGAGATGAAAAGTGCCAGCACTGAAAGCTGTTGCTAGCCAGCACCCTTCCTTGGAAGCGCTTTTGTAGCCCTAAGAACAGTGGTGCTCTGGGCTTCTCCAGCCACCTCATCTTCTGCTCATCCTCTCGCGCAGTCTAAAGAGAGCTCAGGTGAGAAATTGCAAACGTCGAGCAATTGCTCAGAGATGAAAAGTGCCAGCACTGAAAGCTGTTGCTAGCCAGCACCCTTCCTTCGAAGCGCTTTCACAGGCGCAGCAACACTGGGGCTTTGAGCATCTCTACTCACCAAACGTCACGGTAACTATCTCTCCGTCTCGTAGACACGAGCTGAGAAATTGCAAACGTCGAGCAATTGCTCAGAGAGGAAAAGTGCCAGCACTGAAAGCTGTTGCTAGCCAGCACCCTTCCTTGGAAGCGCTTTTGTAGGCCTAAGAACAGTGAGGCTCTGGGCTTCTCTAGCCACCTCATCTTCTGCTCATCCTCTCGCGCAGTCTAAAGAGAGTTCAGGTGAGAAATTGCAAACGTCGAGCAATTGCTCAGAGATGAAAAGTGCCAGCACTGAAAGCTGTTGCTAGCCAGCACCCTTCCTTGGAAGCGCTTTCACAGGCGCAGCAACACTGGGGCTTTGCGCATCTCTACTCACCAAACGTCACGGTCACTATCTCTCCATCTCGTGGACACGAGCTGAGAAATTGCAAACGTCGAGCAATTGCTCAGAGATGAAAAGTGCCAGCACTGAAAGCTGTTGCTAGCCAGCACCCTTCCTTGGAAGCGCTTTCACAGGTGCAGCAACACTGGGGCTTTGCGCTTCTCTAGCCACCAAACGTCACAGTCCTTCTCTTTCCGTCTCGTAGACACGAGCAGAGAAATTGCAAACGTCGAGCAATTGCTCAGAGATGAAAAGTGCCAGCACTGAAAGCTGTTGCTAGCCAGCACCCTTCCTTGGAACCGCTTTTGTAGGCCTAAGAACACTGGGGCTCTGGGCTTCTCTAGCCACCTCATCTTCTGCTCATCCTCTCGCGCAGTCTAAAGAGAGCTCCGGTGAGAAATTGCAAACGTCGAGCAATTGCTCAGAGATGAAAAGTGCCAGCACTGAAAGCTGTTGCTAGCCAGCACCCTTCCTTGGAAGCGCTTTTGTAGCCCTAAGAACACTGGGGCTCTGGGCTTCTCTAGCCATCTAAACTTCTGCTCATCCTCTCGCGCAGACTAAAGAGAGCTCAGGTGAGAAATTGCAAACGTCGAGCAATTGCTCAGAGATGAAAAGTGCCAGCACTGAAAGCTGTTGCTAGCCAGCACCCTTCCTTGGAAGCGCTTTTGTAGGCCTAAGAACACTGGGGCTCTGGGCTTCTCTAGCCACCTCATCTTCTGCTCATCCTCTCGCACAGTCTAAAGAGAGTTCAGGTGAGAAATTGCAAACGTCGAGCAATTGCTCAGAGAGGAAAAGTGCCAGCACTGAAAGCTGTTGCTAGCCAGCACCCTTCCTTGGAAGTGTTTTCACAGGTGCAGCAACACTGGGGCTTTGCGCTTCTCTACCCACCAAACGTCACGGTCACTATCTCTCCGTCTCGTAGACACGAGCTGAGAAATTGCAAACGTCGAGCAATTGCTCAGAGATGAAAAGTGCCAGCACTGAAAGCTGTTGCTAGCCAGCACCCTTCCTTGGAAGCGCTTTCACAGGCGCAGCAACACTGGGGCTTTGCGCTTCTCTAACCACCAAACGTCACAGTCACTATCTCTCCGTCTCGTGGACACGAGCTGAGAAATTGCAAATGTCGAGCAATTGCTCAGAGATGAAAAGTGCCAGCACTGAAAGCTGTTGCTAGCCAGCACCCTTCCTTGGAAGCGCTTTCACAGGCGTAGCAACACTGGGGCTTTGCGCATCTGTAACCACCAAACGTCACGGTCACTATCTCTCCATCTCGTAGACACGAGCTGAGAAATTGCAAACGTCGAGCAATTGCTCAGAGATGAAAAGTGCCAGCACTGAAAGCTGTTGCTAGCCAGCACCCTTCCTTGGAAGCGCTTTCACAGGTGCAGCAACACTGGGGCTTTGCGCTTCTCTAGCCACCAAACGTCACGGTCATTCTCTTTCCGTCTCGTAGACACGAGCTGAGAAATTGCAAACGTCGAGCAATTGCTCAGAGATGAAAAGTGCCAGCACTGAAAGCTGTTGCTAGACAGCACCCTTCCTTGGAAGCGCTTTTGTAGCTCTAAGAACACTGGGTCTCTGGGCTTCTCTAGCCACCTCATCTTCTGCTCATCCTCTCGCGCACTCTAAAGAGAGCTCAGGTGAGAAATTGCAAACGTCGAGCAATTGCTCAGAGATGAAAAGTGCCAGCACTGAAAGCTGTTGCTAGCCAGCACCCTTCCTTGGAAGTGTTTTCACAGGTGCAGCAACACTGGGGCTTTGCGCTTCTCTACCCACCAAACGTCACGGTCACTATCTCTCCGTCTCGTAGACACGAGCTGAGAAATTGCAAACGTCGAGCAATTGCTCAGAGATGAAAAGTGCCAGCACTGAAAGCTGTTGCTTGCCAGCCCCCTTCCTTGGAAGCGCTTTTGTAGCCCTAAGAACACTGGGGCTCTGGGCTTCTCTAGCCACCTCATCTTCTGCTCGTCCTCTCGCGCAGTCTAAAGAGAGTTCAGGTGAGAAATTGCAAACGTCGAGCAATTGCTCAGAGATGAAAAGTGCCAGCACTGAAAGCAGTTGCTAGCCAGCACCCTTCCTTGGAAGCGCTTTCACAGGCGCAGCAACACTGGGGCTTTGCGCTTCTCTAACCACCAAACGTCACAGTCACTATCTCTCCGTCTCGTGGACATGAGCTGAGAAATTGCAAATGTCGAGCAATTGCTCAGAGATGAAAAGTGCCAGCACTGAAAGCTGTTGCTAGCCAGCACCCTTCCTTGGAAGCGCTTTCACAGGCGTAGCAACACTGGGGCTTTGCGCTTCTCTAACCACCAAACGTCACGGTCACTATCTCTCCATCTCGTAGACACGAGCTGAGAAATTGCAAACGTCGAGCAATTGCTCAGAGATGAAAAGTGCCAGCACTGAAAGCTGTTGCTAGCCAGCACCCTTCCTTGGAAGCGCTTTCACAGGTGCAGCAACACTGGGGCTTTGCGCTTCTCTAGCCACCAAACGTCACGGTCCTTCTCTTTCCGTCTCGTAGACACGAGCTGAGAAATTGCAAACGTCGAGCAATTGCTCAGAGATGAAAAGTGGCAGCACTGAAAGCTGTTGCTAGCCAGCACCCTTCCTTGGAAGCGCTTTTGTAGGCCTAAGAACACTGGGGCTCTGGGCTTCTCTAGCCACCTCATCTTCTGCTCATCCTCTCGCGCAGTCTAAAGAGAGCTCCGGTGAGAAATTGCAAACGTCGAGCAATTGCTCAGAGATGAAAAGTGCCAGCACTGAAAGCTCTTGCTAGCCAGCACCCTTCCTTGGAAGTGTTTTCACAGGTGCAGCAACACTGGGGCTTTGCGCTTCTCTACCCACCAAACGTCACGGTCACTATCTCTCCGTCTCGTAGACACGAGCTGAGAAATTGCAAACGTCGAGCAATTGCTCAGAGATGAAAAGTGCCAGCACTGAAAGCTGTTGCTAGCCAGCACCCTTCCTTGGAAGCGCTTTCACAGGCGCAGCAACACTGGGGCTTTGCGCTTCTCTAACCACCAAACGTCACAGTCACTATCTCTCCGTCTCGTGGACACGAGCTGAGAAATTGCAAATGTCGAGCAATTGCTCAGAGATGAAAAGTGCCAGCACTGAAAGCTGTTGCTAGCCAGCACCCTTCCTTGGAAGCGCTTTCACAGGCGCAGCAACACTGGGGCTTTGCGCTTCTCTAACCACCAAACGTCACGGTCACTATCTCTCCATCTCGTAGACACGAGCTGAGAAATTGCAAACGTCGAGCAATTGCTCAGAGATGAAAAGTGCCAGCACTGAAAGCTGTTGCTAGCCAGCACCCTTCCTTGGAAGCGCTTTCACAGGTGCAGCAACACTGGGGCTTTGCGCTTCTCTAGCCACCAAACGTCACGGTCATTCTCTTTCCGTCTCGTAGACACGAGCTGAGAAATTGCAAACGTCGAGCAATTGCTCAGAGATGAAAAGTGCCAGCACTGAAAGCTGTTGCTAGACAGCACCCTTCCTTGGAAGCGCTTTTGTAGCTCTAAGAACACTGGGTCTCTGGGCTTCTCTAGCCACCTCATCTTATGCACATCCTCTCGCGCACTCTAAAGAGAGCTCAGGTGAGAAATTGCAAACGTCGAGCAATTGCTCAGAGAGGAAAAGTGCCAGCACTGAAAGCTGTTGCTAGCCAGCACCCTTCCTTGGAAGTGTTTTCACAGGTGCAGCAACACTGGGGCTTTGCGCTTCTCTACCCACCAAACGTCACGGTCACTATCTCTCCGTCTCGTAGACACGAGCTGAGAAATTGCAAACGTCGAGCAATTGCTCAGAGATGAAAAGTGCCAGCACTGAAAGCTGTTGCTTGCCAGCACCCATCCTTGGAAGCGCTTTTGTAGCCCTAAGAACACTGGGTCTCTGGGCTTCTCTAGCCACCTCATCTTCTGCTCGTCCTCTCGCGCAGTCTAAAGAGAGTTCAGGTGAGAAATTGCAAACGTCGAGCAATTGCTCAGAGATGAAAAGTGCCAGCACTGAAAGCTGTTGCTAGCCAGCACCCTTCCTTGGAAGCGCTTTCACAGGCGCAGCAACACTGGGGCTTTGCGCTTCTCTAACCACCAAACGTCACGGTCACTATCTCTCCGTCTCGTGGACATGAGCTGAGAAATTGCAAATGTCGAGCAATTGCTCAGAGATGAAAAGTGCCAGCACTGAAAGCTGTTGCTAGCCAGCACCCTTCCTTGGAAGCGCTTTCACAGGCGTAGCAACACTGGGGCTTTGCGCTTCTCTAACCACCAAACGTGACGGTCACTATCTCTCCATCTCGTAGACACGAGCTGAGAAATTGCAAACGTCGAGCAATTGCTCAGAGATGAAAAGTGCCAGCACTGAAAGCTGTTGCTAGCCAGCACCCTTCCTTGGAAGCGCTTTTGTAGCTCTAAGAACACTGGGGCTCTGGGCTTCTCTAGCCACCTCATCTTCTGCTCATCCTCTCGCGCACTCTAAAGAGAGCTCAGGTGAGAAATTGCAAACGTCGAGCAATTGCTCAGAGATGAAAAGTGCCAGCACTGAAAGCTGTTGCTAGCCAGCACCCTTCCTTGGAAGCACTTTTGTAGACCTAAGAACACTGGGGCTCTGGGCTTCTCTAGCCACCTCATGTTCTGCTCATCCTCTCGCGCAGTCTAAAGAGAGCTCAGGTGAGAAATTGCAAACGTCGATCAATTGCTCAGAGATGAAAAGTGGCAGCACTGAAAGCTGTTGCTAGCCAGCACCCTTCCTTGGAAGCGCTTTTGTAGCCCTAAGAACACTGGGGCTCTGGGCTTCTCTAGCCACCTCATCTTCTGCTCATCCTCTCGCGCAGTCTAAAGAGAGCTCAGGTGAGAAATTGCAAACGTCGAGCAATTGCTCAGAGATGAAAAGTGCCAGCACTGAAAGCTCTTGCTAGCCAGCACCCTTCCTTGGAAGCGCTTTCACAGGCGCAGCAACACTGGGGCTTTGCGCTTCTCTACCCACCAAACGTCACGGTCATTCTCTTTCCGTCTCGTAGACACGAGCTGAGAAATTGCAAACGTCGAGCAATTGCTCAGAGATGAAAAGTGCCAGCACTGAAAGCTGTTGCTAGCCAGCACCCTTCCTTGGAAGCGCTTTTGTAGCCCTAAGAACACTGGGGGTCTGGGCTTCTCTAGCCACCTAATCTTCTGCTCATCCTCTCGCACAGTCTAAAGAGAGCTCAGGTGAGAAATTGCAAACGTCGAGCAATTGCTCAGAGATGAAAAGTGCCAGCACTGAAAGCTGTTGCTAGCCAGCACCCTTCCTTGGAAGTGCTTTCACAGGCGCAGCAACACTGGGGCTTTGTGCTTCTCTAACCACCAAACGTCACGGTCACTATCTCTCCATCTCGTAGACACGAGCTGAGAAATTGCAAACGTCGAGCAATTGCTCAGAGATGAAAAGTGCCAGCACTGAAAGCTGTTGCTAGCCAGCACCCTTCCTTGGAAGCGCTTTCACAGGTGCAGCAACACTGGGGCTTTGCGCTTCTCTAGCCACCAAACGTCACGGTCATTCTCTTTCCGTCTCGTAGACACGAGCTGAGAAATTGCAAACGTCGAGCAATTGATCAGAGATGAAAAGTGCCAGCACTGAAAGCTCATGCTAGCCAGCCCCCTTCCTTGGAAGCGCTTTTGTAGCCCTAAGAACACTGGGGCTCTGGGCTTCTCTAGCCACCTAACATTCTGCTCATCCTCTCGCGCAGTCTAAAGAGAGCTCAGGTGAGAAATTGCAAACGTTGAGCAATTGCTCAGAGATGAAAAGTGCCAGCACTGAAAGCTGTTGCTAGCCAGCACCCTTCCTTGGAAGTGCTTTCACAGGTGCAGCAACACTGGGGCTTTGCGCTTCTCTACCCACCAAACGTCACGGTCACTATCTCTCCGTCTCGTAGACACGAGCTGAGAAATTGCAAACGTCGAGCAATTGCTCAGAGATGAAAAGTGCCAGCACTGAAAGCTGTTGCTAGCCAGCCCCCTTCCTTGGAAGCGCTTTTGTAGCCCTAAGAACACTGGGGCTCTGCGCTTCTCTAGCCATCTAAACTTCTGCTCATCCTCTCGCGCAGTCTAAAGAGAGCTCAGGTGAGAAATTGCAAACATCCAGCAATTGCTCAGAGATGAAAAGTGCCAGCACTGAAAGCTGTTGCTAGCCAGCACCCTTCCTTGGAAGCGCTTTCACAGGCGCAGCAACACTGGGGCTTTGCGCTTCTCTACCCACCAAATGTCACGGTCTCTATCTCTCCGTCTCGTAGACACGAGCAGAGAAATTGCAAACGTCGAGCAATTGCTCAGAGATGAAAAGTGCCAGCACTGAAAGCTGTTGCTAGCCAGCACCCTTCCTTGGAAGCGCTTTTGTAGCCCTAAGAACACTGGGGCTCTGGGCTTCTCTAGCCACCTCATCTTCTGCTCATCCTCTCGCGCAGTCTAAAGAGAGCTCAGGTGAGAAATTGCAAACGTCGAGCAATTGCTCAGAGATGAAAAGTGCCAGCACTGAAAGCTGTTGCTAGCCAGCACCCTTCCTTGGAAGCACTTTTGTAGCCCTAAGAACAGTGGTGCTCTGGGCTTCTCTAGCCACCTGATCTTCTGCTCATCCTCTCGAGCAGTCTAAAGAGAGCTCAGGTGAGAAATTGCAAACGTCGAGCAATTGCTCAGAGATGAAAAGTGCCAGCACTGAAAGCTGTTGCTAGCCAGCCCCCTTCCTTGGAAGCGCTTTTGTAGCCCTAAGAACACTGGGGCTCTGGGCTTCTCTAGCCACCTATTCTTCTGCTCATCCTCTCGCGCAGTCTAAAGAGAGTTCAGGTGAGAAATTGCAAACGTCCAGCAATTGCTCAGAGATGAAAAGTGCCAGCACTGAAAGCTGTTCTAGCCAGCACCCTTCCTTGGAAGCGCTTTCACAGGCGCAGCAACACTGGGACTTTGCGCTTCTCTACCCACCAAACGTCACGGTCATTCTCTTTCCGTCTCGTAGACACGAGCTGAGAAATTGCAAACGTCGAGCAATTGCTCAGAGATGAAAAGTGCCAGCACTGAAAGCTGTTGCTAGCCAGCACCCTTCCTTGGAAGCGCTTTCACAGGAGCAGCAACACTGGGGCTTTGCGCATCTCTACTCACCAAACGTCACGTTCACTATCTCTCCGTCTCGTGGACACGAGCTGAGAAATTGCAAACGTCGAGCAATTGCTCAGAGATGAAAAGTGCCAGCACTGAAAGCTGTTGCTAGCCAGCCCCCTTCCTTGGAAGTGCTTTCACAGGCGCAGCAACACTGGGGCTTTGCGCTTCTCTAACCACCAAACGTCACGGTCACTATCTCTCCATCTCGTAGACACGAGCTGAGAAATTGCAAACGTCGAGCAATTGCTCAGAGATGAAAAGTGCCAGCACTGAAAGCTGTTGCTAGCCAGCACCCATCCTTGGAAGCGCTTTTGTAGGCCTAAGAACACTAGGGCTCTGGGCTTCTCTAGCCACCTGATCTTCTGCTCATCCTCTCGCGCAGTCTAAAGAGAGCTCAGGTGAGAAATTGCAAACGTCGAGCAATTGCTCAGAGATGAAAAGTGCCAGCACTGAAAGCTGTTGCTAGCCAGCACCCTTCCTTGGAAGCGCTTTCACAGGCGCAGCAACACTTGCTGTTTGCGCTTCTCTACCCACCAAAGATCACGGTCATTCTCTGTCCGCCTCGTAGACACGAGCAGAGAAATTGCAAACGTCGAGCAATTGCTCAGAGATGAAAAGTGCCAGCACTGAAAGCTGTTGCTAGCCAGCACCCTTCCTTGGAAGCGCTTTTGTAGCCCTAAGAACACTGGGGTTCTGGGCTTCTCTAGCCACCTCATCTTCTGCTCATCCTCTCGCGCAGTCTAAAGAGAGCTCAGGTGAGAAATTGCAAACGTCCAGCAATTGCTCAGAGATGAAAAGTGCCAGCACTGAGAGCTGTTGCTAGCCAGCACCCTTCCTTGGAAGCGCTTTTGTAGGCCTAAGAACACTGGGGCTCTGGCCTTCTCTAGCCACCTCATCTTCTGCTCATCCTCTCGCGCAGTCTAAAGAGAGCTCAGGTAAGAAATTGCAAACGTCCAGCAATTGCTCAGAGATGAAAAGTGGCAGCACTGAAAGCTGTTGCTAGCCAGCCCCCTTCCTTGGAAGCGCTTTTGTAGCCCTAAGAACACTGGGTCTCTGGGCTTCTCTAGCCACCTCATCTTCTGCTCATCCTCTCGCGCAGTCTAAAGAGAGCTCAGGTGAGAAACTGCAAACGTCGAGCAATTGCTCAGAGAAGAAAAGTGCCAGCACTGAAAGCTGTTGCTAGCCAGCACCCTTCCTTGGAAGCGCTTTCACAGGTGCAGCAACACTGGGGCTTTGCGCTTCTGTACCCACCAAACGTCACGGTCACTTTCTCTCCGTCTCGTAGACACGAGCTGAGAAATTGCAAACGTCGAGCAATTGTTCAGAGATGAAAAGTGCCAGCACTGAAAGCTGTTGCTAGCCAGCACCCTTCCTTGGAAGCGCTTTCACAGGCGCAGCAACACTGGGGCTTTGCGCTTCTCTACCCACCAGACGTCACGGTCACTATCTCTCCGTCTCGTAGACACGAGCTGAGAAATTGCAAACATCGAGCAATTGCTCAGAGATGAAAAGTGCCAGTACTGAAAGCTGTTGCTAGCCAGCACCCTTCCTTGGAAGCGCTTTTGTAGCCCTAAGAACAGTGGGGCTCTGGGCTTCTCTAGCCACCTCATCTTCTGCTCATCCTCTCGCGCAGTCTAAAGAGAGCTCAGGTGAGAAATTGCAAACGCCGAGCAATTGCTCAGAGAAGAAAAGTGCCAGCACTGAAAGCTGTTGCTAGCCAGCACCCTTCCTTGGAAGTGCTTTCACAGGCGCAGCAACACTGGGGCTTTGCGCTTCTCTAACCACCAAACGTCACGGTCACTATCTCTCCGTCTCGTAGACACGAGCAGAGAAATTGCAAACGTCGAGCAATTGCTCAGAGATGAAAAGTGCCAGCACTGAAAGCTGTTGCTAGCCAGCCCCCTTCCTTGGAAGCGCTTTTGTAGCCCTAAGAACACTGGGTCTCTGGGCTTCTCTAGCCACCTCATCTTCTGCTCATCCTCTCGCGCAGTCTAAAGAGAGCTCAGGTGAGAAATTGCAAACGTCGAGCAATTGCTCAGAGATGAAAAGTGCCAGCACTGAAAGCTGTTGCTAGCCAGCACCCTTCCTTGGAAGCACTTTTGTAGCCCTAAGAACAGTGGTGCTCTGGGCTTCTCTAGCCACCTCCTCTTCTGCTCATCCTCTCGAGCAGTCTAAAGAGAGCTCAGGTGAGAAATTGCAAACGTCGAGCAATTGCTCAGAGATGAAAAGTGCCAGCACTGAAAGCTGTTGCTAGCCAGCACCCTTCCTTGGAAGCGCTTTTGTAGCCCTAAGAACACTGGGGCTCTGGGCTTCTCTAGCCACCTATTCTTCTGCTCATCCTCTCGCGCAGTCTAAAGAGAGTTCAGGTGAGAAATTGCAAACGTCCAGCAATTGCTCAGAGATGAAAAGTGCCAGCACTGAAAGCTGTTCTAGCCAGCACCCTTCCTTGGAAGCGCTTTCACAGGCGCAGCAACACTGGGACTTTGCGCTTCTCTAGCCACCAAACGTCACGGTCATTCTCTTTCCGTCTCGTAGACACGAGCTGAGAAATTGCAAACGTCGAGCAATTGCTCAGAGATGAAAAGTGCCAGCACTGAAAGCTGTTGCTAGCCAGCACCCTTCCTTGGAAGCGCTTTCACAGGAGCAGCAACACTGGGGCTTTGCGCATCTCTACTCACCAAACGTCACGTTCACTATCTCTCCGTCTCGTGGACACGAGCTGAGAAATTGCAAACGTCGAGCAATTGCTCAGAGATGAAAAGTGCCAGCACTGAAAGCTGTTGCTAGCCAGCACCCTTCCTTGGAAGTGCTTTCACAGGCGCAGCAACACTGGGGCTTTGTGCTTCTCTACCCACCAAACGTCACGGTCACTATCTCTCCATCTCGTAGACACGAGCTGAGAAATTGCAAACGTCGAGCAATTGCTCAGAGATGAAAAGTGCCAGCACTGAAAGCTGTTGCTAGCCAGCACCCTTCCTTGGAAGCGCTTTTGTAGGCCTAAGAACACTAGGGCTCTGGGCTTCTCTAGCCACCTGATCTTCTGCTCATCCTCTCGCGCAGTCTAAAGAGAGCTCAGGTGAGAAATTGCAAACGTCGAGCAATTGCTCAGAGATGAAAAGTGCCAGCACTGAAAGCTGTTGCTAGCCAGCACCCTTCCTTGGAAGCGCTTTCACAGGCGCAGCAACACTTGCTGTTTGCGCTTCTCTACCCACCAAAGATCACGGTCACTATCTCTCCGTCTCGTAGACATGAGCAGAGAAATTGCAAACGTTGAGCAATTGCTCAGAGATGAAAAGTGCCAGCACTGAAAGCTGTTGCTAGCCAGCACCCTTCCTTGGAAGCGCTTTTGTAGCCCTAAGAACACTGGGGTTCTGGGCTTCTCTAGCCACCTCATCTTCTGCTCATCCTCTCGCGCAGTCTAAAGAGAGCTCAGGTGAGAAATTGCAAACGTCGAGCAATTGCTCAGAGATGAAAAGTGCCAGCACTGAGAGCTGTTGCTAGCCAGCACCCTTCCTTGGAAGCGCTTTTGTAGCCCTAAGAACACTGGGGCTCTGGGCTTCTCTAGCCACCTCATCTTCTGCTCATCCTCTCGCGCAGTCTAAAGAGAGTTCAGGTGAGAAATTGCAAACGTCGAGCAATTGCTCAGAGATGAAAAGTGCCAGCACTGAAAGCTGTTGCTAGCCAGCCCCCTTCCTTGGAAGTGCCTTCACAGGCGCAGCAACACTGGGGCTTTGCGCTTCTCTACCCACCAAACATCACGGTCATTCTCCTTCCGTCTCGTAGACACGAGCTGAGAAATTGCAAACGTCGAGCAATTGCTCAGAGATGAAAAGTGCCAGCACTGAAAGCTGTTGCTAGCCAGCACCCTTCCTTGGAAGCGCTTTTGTAGGCCTAAGAACACTGGGGCTCTGGGCTTCTCTAGCCATCTAAACTTCTGCTCATCCTCTCACGCAGTCTAAAGAGAGCTCAGGTGAGAAATTGCAAACGTCGAGCAATTGCTCAGAGATGAAAAGTGCCAGCACTGAAAGCTGTTGCTAGCCAGCACCCTTCCTTGGAAGCGCTTTCACAGGTGCAGCAACACTGGGGCTTTGCGCTTCTCTAGCCACCAAACGTCACGGTCATTCTCTTTCCGTCTCGTAGACACGAGCTGAGAAATTGCAAACGTCGAGCAATTGCTCAGAGATGAAAAGTGCCAGCACTGAAAGCTGTTGCTAGCCAGCCCCCTTCCTTGGAAGCGCTTTTGTAGCCCTAAGAACACTGGGGCTCTGGGATTCTCTAGCCACCTCATCTTCTGCTCATCCTCTCGCGCAGTCTAAAGAGAGCTCCGGTGAGAAATTGCAAACGTCGAGCAATTGCTCAGAGATGAAAAGTGCCAGCACTGAAAGCTGTTGCTAGCCAGCCCCCTTCCTTGGAAGCGCTTTTGTAGCCCTAAGAACACTGGGGTTCTGGGCTTCTCTAGCCACCTCATCTTCTGCTCATCCTCTTGCGCAGTCTAAAGAGAGCTCAGGTGAGAAATTGCAAACGTCGAGCAATTGCTCAGAGAAGAAAAGTGCCAGCACTGAAAGCTGTTGCTAGCCAGCACCCTTCCTTGGAAGCGCTTTCACAGGTGCAGCAACACTGGGGCTTTGCGCTTCTCTACCCACCAAACGTCACGGTCACTTTCTCTCCGTCTCGTAGACACGAGCTGAGAAATTGCAAACGTCGAGCAATTGTTCAAAGATGAAAAGTGCCAGCACTGAAAGCTGTTGCTAGCCAGCACCCTTCCTTGGAAGCGCTTTCACAGGCGCAGCAACACTGGGGCTTTGCGCTTCTCTAGCCACCAAACGTCACGGTCACTATCTCTCCGTCTCGTGGACACGAGCTGAGAGATTGCAAACGTCGAGCAATTGCTCAGAGATGAAAAGTGCCAGCACTGAAAGCTGTTGCTAGCCAGCCCCCTTCCTTGGAAGCGCTTTTGTAGCCCTAAGAACACTGGGGCTCTGGGCTTCTCTAGCCACCTCATCTTCTGCTCATCCTCTCGCGCAGTCTAAAGAGAGCTCAGGTGAGAAATTGCAAACGTCGAGCAATTGCTCAGAGATGAAAAGTGCCAGCACTGAAAGCTGTTCTAGCCAGCACCCTTCCTTGGTAGCGCTTTCACAGGCGCAGCAACACTGGGGCTTTGCGCTTCTCTACCCACCAGACGTCACGGTCACTATCTCTCCGTATCGTAGACACGAGCTTATAAATTGCAAACGTCGAGCAATTGCTCAGAGATGAAAAGTGCCAGCACTGAAAGCTGTTGCTAGCCAGCACCTTTCCTTGGAAGCGGTTTTGTAGCCCTAAGAACACTGGGGCTCTGGGCTTCTCTAGCCATCTAAACTTCTGCTCATCCTCTCGCGCAGTCTAAAGAGAGCTCAGGTGAGAAATTGCAAACGTTGAGCAATTGCTCAGAGATGAAAAGTGCCAGCACTGAAAGCTGTTGCTAGCCAGCACCCTTCCTTGGAAGCGCTTTTGTAGCCCTAAGAACACTGGGGCTCTGGGCTTCTCTAGCCACCTCATCTTCTGCTCATCCTCTCGCGCAGTCTAAAGAGAGTTCAGGTGAGAAATTGCAAACGTCGAGCAATTGCTCAGAGATGAAAAGTGCCAGCACTGAAAGCTGTTGCTAGCCAGCACCCTTCCTTGGAAGCGCTTTCACAGGCGCAGCAACACTGGGGCTTTGCGCTTCTCTAACCACCAATTGTCACGGTAACTATCTCTCCGTCTCGTGGACACGAGCTGAGAAATTGCAAACGTCGAGCAATTGCTCAGAGATGAAAAGTGGCAGCACTGAAAGCTGTTGCTAGCCAGCACCCTTCCTTGGAAGCGCTTTCACAGGCGCAGCAACACTTGCTGTTTGCGCTTCACTACCCACCAAACGTCACGGTCACTATCTCTCCGTCTCGTAGACACGAGCTGAGAAATTGCAAACGTCGAGCAATTGCTCAGAGATGAAAAGTGCCAGCACTGAAAGCTGTTGCTAGCCAGCACCCTTCCTTGGAAGCTCTTTTGTAGCCCTAAGAACACTGGGGCTTTGCACTTCTCTAGCCACCTAACCTTCTGCTCATCCTCTCGCACAGTCTAAAGAGAGCTCAGGTGAGAAATTGCAAACGTCGAGCAATTGCTCAGAGATGAAAAGTGCCAGCACTGAAAGCTGTTGCTAGCCAGCACCCTTCCTTGGAAGTGTTTTCACAGGTGCAGCAACACTGGGGCTTTGCGCTTCTCTACCCACCAAACGTCACGCTCACTATCTCTCCGTCTCGTAGACACGAGCTGAGAAATTGCAAACGTCGAGCAATTGCTCAGAGATGAAAAGTGCCAACACTGAAAGCTGTTGCTAGCCAGCCCCCTTCCTTGGAAGCGCTTTTGTAGCCCTAAGAACAGTGGTGCTCTGGGCTTCTCTAGCCACCTCATCTTCTGCTCATCCTCTCGCGCAGTCTAAAGAGAGCTCAGGTGAGAAATTGCAAACGTTGAGCAATTGCTCAGAGATGAAAAGTGCCAGCACTGAAAGCTGTTGCTAGCCAGCACCCTTCCTTGGAAGCGCTTTCACAGGCGCAGCAACACTGGGGCTTTGCGCTTTTCTACCCACCAAACGTCACGGTCACTATCTCTCCATCTCGTAGACACGAGCTGAGAAATTGCAAACGTCGAGCAATTGCTCAGAGATGAAAAGTGCCAGCACTGAAAGCTGTTGCTAGCTAGCACCCTTCCTTGGAAGCGCTTTCACAGGTGCAGCAACACTGGGGCTTTGCGCTTCTCTAGCCACCAAACGTCACGGTCCTTCTCTTTCCGTCTCGTAGACACGAGCTGAGAAATTGCAAACGTCGAGCAATTGCTCAGAGATGAAAAGTGCCAGCACTGAAAGCTGTTGCTAGCCAGCACCCTTCCTTGGAAGCGCTTTTGTAGCCCTAAGAACACTGGGGCTCTGGGCTTCTTTAGCCACCTCATCTTCTGCTCATCCTCTCGCGCAGTCTAAAGAGAGCTCCGGTGAGAAATTGCAAACGTTGAGCAATTGCTCAGAGATGAAAAGTGCCAGCACTGAAAGCTGTTGCTAGCCAGCACCCTCCTTGGAAGCGCTTTTGTAGCCCTAAGAACACTGGGGCTCTGCGCTTCTCTAGCCATCTAAACTTCTGCTCATCCTCTCGCGCAGTCTAAAGAGAGCTCAGGTGAGAAATTGCAAACGTCGAGCAATTGCTCAGAGATGAAAAGTGCCAGCACTGAAAGCTGTTGCTAGCCAGCACCCTTCCTTGGAAGCGCTTTTGTAGCCCTAAGAACACTGGGGCTCTGGGCTTCTCTAGCCACCTCATCTTCTGCTCATCCTCTCGCGCAGTCTAAAGAGAGCTCAGGTGAGAAATTGCAAACGTCGAGCAATTGCTCAGAGATGAAAAGTGCCAGCACTGAAAGCTGTTCTAGCCAGCACCCTTCCTTGGAAGCGCTTTCACAGGCGCAGCAACACTGGGGCTTTGCGCTTCTCTACCCACCAAACGTCACGGTCATTCTCTTTCCGTCTCGTAGACACGAGCTGAGAAATTGCAAACGTCGAGCAATTGCTCAGAGATGAAAAGTGCCAGCACTGAAAGCTGTTGCTAGCCAGCACCCTTCCTTGGAAGCGCTTTTGTAGCCCTAAGAACACTGGGGCTCTGGGCTTCTCTAGCCACCTCATCTTCTGCTCATCCTCTCGCGCAGTCTAAAGAGAGCTCAGGTGAGAAATTGCAAACGTCGAGCAATTGCTCAGAGATGAAAAGTGCCAGCACTGAAAGCTGTTGCTAGCCAGCCCCCTTCCTTGGAAGCGCTTTCACAGGCGCAGCAACACTGGGGCTTTGCGCTTCTCTGACCACCAAATGTCACGGTCATTCTCTTTCCGACTCGTAGACACGAGCTGAGAAATTGCAAACGTCGAGCAATTGCTCAGAGATGAAAAGTGCCAGCACTGAAAGCTGTTGCTAGCCAGCACCCTTCCTTGGAAGCGCTTTTGTAGGCCTAAGAACAGTGGTGCTCTGGGCTTCTCTAGCCACCTCATCTTCTGCTCATCCTCTCGCGCAGTCTAAAGAGAGCTCAGGTGAGAAATTGCAAACGTCGAGCAATTGCTCAGAGATGAAAAGTGCCAGCACTGAAAGCTGTTGCTAGCCAGCACCCTTCCTTGGAAGCGCTTTTGTAGCCCTAAGAACACTGGGGCTCTGGGCTTCTCTAGCCACCTCATCTTCTGCTCATCCTCTCGCGCAGTCTAAAGAGAGCTCAGGTGAGAAATTGCAAACGTCGAGCAATTGCTCAGAGATGAAAAGTGCCAGCACTGAAAGCTGTTCTAGCCAGCACCCTTCCTTGGAAGTGCTTTCACAGGCGCAGCAACACTGGGGCTTTGCGCTTCTCTAGCCACCAAACGTCACAGTCATTCTCCTTCTGTCTCGTAGACACGAGCTGAGAAATTGCAAACGTCGAGCAATTGCTCAGAGATGAAAAGTGCCAGCACTGAAAGCTGTTGCTAGCCAGCACCCTTCCTTGGAAGCGCTTTTGTAGCCCTAAGAACACTGGGGCTCTGGGCTTCTCTAGCCACCTCATCTTCTGCTCATCCTCTCGCACAGTCTAAAGAGAGCTCAGGTGAGAAATTGCAAACGTCGAGCAATTGCTCAGAGATGAAAAGTGCCAGCACTGAAAGCTGTTGCTAGCCAGCACCCTTCCTTGGAAGCACTTTTGTAGCCCTAAGAACACTGGGGCTCTGGGCTTCTCTAGCCACCTAATCTTCTGCTCATCCTCTCGCGCAGTCTAAAGAGAGCTCAGGTGAGAAATTGCAAACGTCCAGCAATTGCTCAGAGATGAAAAGTGTCAGCACTGAAAGCTGTTGCTAGCCAGCCCCCTTCCTTGGAAGCGCTTTTGTAGCCCTAAGAACACTGGGGCTCTGGCCTTCTCTAGCCACCTCATCTTCTGCTCATCCTCTCACGCAGTCTAAAGAGAGTTCAGGTGAGAAATTGCAAACGTCCAGCAATTGCTCAGAGATGAAAAGTGCCAGCACTGAAAGCTGTTGCTAGCCAGCACCCTTCCTTGGAAGCGCTTTCACAGGTGCAGCAACACTGGGGCTTTGCGCTTCTCTACCCACCAAACGTCACGGTCATTCTCTTTCCGTCTCGTAGACACGAGCTGAGAAATTGCAAACGTCCAGCAATTGCTCAGAGATGAAAAGTGCCAGCACTGAAAGCTGTTGCTAGCCAGCCCCCTTCCTTGGAAGCGCTTTCACATGCGCAGCAACACTTGCTGTTTGCGCTTCTCTACCCACCAAAGATCACGGTCCTTCTCTTTCCGTCTCGTAGACACGAGCTGAGAAATTGCAAACGTCGAGCAATTGCTCAGAGATGAAAAGTGCCAGCACTGAAAGCTGTTGCTAGCCAGCCCCCTTCCTTGGAAGCGCTTTTGTAGCCCTAAGAACACTGGGGCTCTGGGCTTCTCTAGCCACCTCATCTTCTGCTCATCCTCTCGCGCAGTCTAAAGAGAGCTCCGGTGAGAAATTGCAAACGTCGAGCAATTGCTCAGAGATGAAAAGTGCCAGCACTGAAAGCTGTTGCTAGCCAGCACCCTTCCTTGGAAGCGCTTTTGTAGCCCTAAGAACACTGGGGCTCTGGGCTTCTCTAGCCACCTCATCTTCTGCTCATCCTCTCGCGCAGTCTAAAGAGAGCTCCGGTGAGAAATTGCAAACGTCCAGCAATTGCTCAGAGATGAAAAGTGGCAGCACTGAAAGCTGTTGCTAGCCAGCCCCCTTCCTTGGAAGCGCTTTTGTAGCCCTAAGAACACTGGGTCTCTGGGCTTCTCTAGCCATCTAAACTTCTGCTCATCCTCTCGCGCAGTCTAAAGAGAGCTCAGGTGAGAAATTGCAAACGTCGAGCAATTGCTCAGAGAAGAAAAGTGCCAGCACTGAAAGCTGTTGCTAGCCAGCACCCTTCCTTGGAAGCGCTTTCACAGGTGCAGCAACACTGGGGCTTTGCGCTTCTCTACCCACCAAACGTCACGGTCACTTTCTCTCCGTCTCGTAGACACGAGCTGAGAAATTGCAAACGTCGAGCAATTGTTCAAAGATGAAAAGTGCCAGCACTGAAAGCTGTTGCTAGCCAGCACCCTTCCTTGGAAGCGCTTTCACAGGCGCAGCAACACTGGGGCTTTGCGCTTCTCTAGCCACCAAACGTCACGGTCACTATCTCTCCGTCTCGTGGACACGAGCTGAGAAATTGCAAACGTCGAGCAATTGCTCAGAGATGAAAAGTGCCAGCACTGAAAGCTGTTGCTAGCCAGCCCCCTTCCTTGGAAGCGCTTTTGTAGCTCTAAGAACACTGGGGCTCTGGGCTTCTCTAGCCACCTCATCTTCTGCTCATCCTCTCGCGCAGTCTAAAGAGAGTTCAGGTGAGAAATTGCAAACGTCGAGCAATTGCTCAGAGATGAAAAGTGCCAGCACTGAAAGCTGTTCTAGCCAGCACCCTTCCTTGGTAGCGCTTTCACAGGCGCAGCAACACTGGGGCTTTGCGCTTCTCTACCCACCAGACGTCACGGTCACTATCTCTCCGTCTCGTAGACACGAGCTTAGAAATTGCAAACGTCGAGCAATTGCTCAGAGATGAAAAGTGCCAGCACTGAAAGCTGTTGCTAGCCAGCACCTTTCCTTGGAAGCGGTTTTGTAGCCCTAAGAACACTGGGGCTCTGGGCTTCTCTAGCCATCTAAACTTCTGCTCATCCTCTCGCGCAGTCTAAAGAGAGCTCAGGTGAGAAATTGCAAACGTCGAGCAATTGCTCAGAGATGAAAAGTGCCAGCACTGAAAGCTGTTGCTAGCCAGCCCCCTTCCTTGGAAGCGCTTTCACAGGCGCAGCAACACTGGGGCTTTGCGCTTCTCTACACCCCAGACGTCACGGTCACTATCTCTCCGTCTCGTAGACATGAGCAGAGAAATTGCAAACGTTGAGCAATTGCTCAGAGATGAAAAGTGCCAGCACTGAAAGCTGTTGCTAGCCAGCACCCTTCCTTGGAAGCGCTTTTGTAGCCCTAAGAACAGTGGGTCTCTGGGCTTCTCTAGCCATCTAAACTTCTGCTCATCCTCTCGCGCAGTCTAAAGAGAGCTCAGGTGAGAAATTGCAAACGTCCAGCAATTGCTCAGAGATGAAAAGTGCCAGCACTGAAAGCTGTTGCTAGCCAGCACCCTTCCTTGGAAGCGCTTTTGTAGCCCTAAGAACACTGGGGCTCTGGGCTTCTCTAGCCACCTCATCTTCTGCTCATCCTCTCGCGCAGTCTAAAGAGAGTTCAGGTGAGAAATTGCAAACGTCGAGCAATTGCTCAGAGATGAAAAGTGCCAGCACTGAAAGCTGTTGCTAGCCAGCACCCTTCCTTGGAAGTGCTTTCACAGGCGCAGCAACACTGGGGCTTTGCGCTTCTCTAACCACCAAACGTCACGGTCATTCTCCTTCCGTCTCGTAGACACGAGCTGAGAAATTGCAAACGTCGAGCAATTGCTCAGAGATGAAAAGTGCCAGCACTGAAAGCTGTTGCTAGCCAGCCCCCTTCCTTGGAAGCGCTTTTGTAGCCCTAAGAACACTGGGGCTCTGGGCTTCTCTAGCCACCTCATCTTCTGCTCATCCTCTCGCGCAGTCTAAAGAGAGCTCAGGTGAGAAATTGCAAACGTCGAGCAATTGCTCAGAGATGAAAAGTGCCAGCACTGAAAGCTGTTGCTAGCCAGCACCCTTCCTTGGAAGCGCTTTCACAGGCGCAGCAACACTGGGGCTTTGCGCTTCTCTAGCCACCAAACGTCACGGTCATTCTCTTTCCGACTCGTAGACACGAGCTGAGAAATTGCAAACGTCGAGCAATTGCTCAGAGATGAAAAGTGCCAGCACTGAAAGCTGTTGCTAGCCAGCACCCTTCCTTGGAAGCGCTTTCACAGGCGCAGCAACACTGGGGCTTTGCGCTTCTCTACCCACCAAACGTCACGGTCATTCTCTTTCCGTCTCGTAGACACGAGCTGAGAAATTGCAAACGTCGAGCAATTGCTCAGAGATGAAAACTGCCAGCACTGAAAGCTGTTGCTAGCCAGCACCCTTCCTTGGAAGCGCTTTTGTAGGCCTAAGAACACTGGGGCTCTGGGCTTCTCTCGCCACCTCATCTTCTGCTCATCCTCTCGCGCAGTCTAAAGAGAGCTCAGGTGAGAAATTGCAAACGTCGAGCAATTGCTCAGAGATGAAAAGTGCCAGCACTGAAAGCTGTTGCTAGCCAGCACCCTTCCTTGGAAGCGCTTTCACAGGCGCAGCAACACTTGCTGTTTGCGCTTCACTACCCACCAAACGTCACGGTCACTATCTCTCCGTCTCGTAGACACGAGCTGAGAAATTGCAAATGTTGAGCAATTGCTCAGAGATGAAAAGTGCCAGCACTGAAAGCTGTTGCTAGCCAGCACCCTTCCTTGGAAGCGCTTTCACAGGCGCAGCAACACTGGGGCTTTGCGCTTCTCTACCCACCAAACGTCACGGTAACTATCTCTCCGTCTCATAGACACGAGCTGAGAAATTGCAAACGTCGAGCAATTGCTCAGAGATGAAAAGTGCCAGCACTGAAAGCTGTTGCTAGCCAGCACCCTTCCTTGGAAGCGCTTTTGTAGCCCTAAGAACACTGGGGCTCTGGGCTTCTCTAGCCACCTCATCTTCTGCTCGTCCTCTCGCGCAGTCTAAAGAGAGTTCAGGTGAGAAATTGCAAACGTCGAGCAATTGCTCAGAGATGAAAAGTGCCAGCACTGAAAGCAGTTGCTAGCCAGCACCCTTCCTTGGAAGCGCTTTCACAGGCGCAGCAACACTGGGGCTTTGCGCTTCTCTAGCCACCAAACGTCACGGTCATTCTCTTTCCGACTCGTAGACACGAGCTGAGAAATTGCAAACGTCGAGCAATTGCTCAGAGATGAAAAGTGCCAGCACTGAAAGCTGTTGCTAGCCAGCACCCTTCCTTGGAAGCGCTTTCACAGGCGCAGCAACACTGGGGCTTTGCGCTTCTCTACCCACCAAACGTCACGGTCATTCTCTTTCCGTCTCGTAGACACGAGCTGAGAAATTGCAAACGTCGAGCAATTGCTGAGAGATGAAAACTGCCAGCACTGAAAGCTGTTGCTAGCCAGCACCCTTCCTTGGAAGCGCTTTTGTAGGCCTAAGAACACTGGGGCTCTGGGCTTCTCTCGCCACCTCATCTTCTGCTCATCCTCTCGCGCAGTCTAAAGAGAGCTCAGGTGAGAAATTGCAAACGTCGAGCAATTGCTCAGAGATGAAAAGTGCCAGCACTGAAAGCTGTTGCTAGCCAGCACCCTTCCTTGGAAGCGCTTTCACAGGCGCAGCAACACTTGCTGTTTGCGCTTCACTACCCACCAAACGTCACGGTCACTATCTCTCCGTCTCGTAGACACGAGCTGAGAAATTGCAAATGTTGAGCAATTGCTCAGAGATGAAAAGTGCCAGCACTGAAAGCTGTTGCTAGCCAGCACCCTTCCTTGGAAGCGCTTTCACAGGCGCAGCAACACTGGGGCTTTGCGCTTCTCTACCCACCAAACGTCACGGTAACTATCTCTCCGTCTCATAGACACGAGCTGAGAAATTGCAAACGTCGAGCAATTGCTCAGAGATGAAAAGTGCCAGCACTGAAAGCTGTTGCTAGCCAGCACCCTTCCTTGGAAGCGCTTTTGTAGCCCTAAGAACACTGGGGCTCTGGGCTTCTCTAGCCACCTCATCTTCTGCTCATCCTCTCGCACAGTCTAAAGAGAGCTCAGGTGAGAAATTGCAAACGTCGAGCAATTGCTCAGAGATGAAAAGTGCCAGCACTGAAAGCTGTTGCTAGCCAGCACCCTTCCTTGGAAGCGCTTTCACAGGCGCAGCAACACTGGGGCTTTGCGCTTCTCTACCCACCAAACGTCACGGTCACTATCTCTCCGTCTCGTAGAAACGAGCTGAGAAATTGCAAACGTCGAGCAATTGCTCAGAGATGAAAAGTGCCAGCACTGAAAGCTGTTGCTAGCCAGCACCCTTCCTTGGAAGCGCTTTCACAGGCGCAGCAACACTGGGGCTTTGCGCTTCTCTAACCACCAAACGTCACGGTCATTCTCTTTCCGTCTCGTAGACACGAGCTGAGAAATTGCAAACGTCGAGCAATTGCTCAGAGATGAAAAGTGCCAGCACTGAAAGCTGTTGCTAGCCAGCCCCCTTCCTTGGAAGCGCTTTTGTAGGCCTAAGAACAGTGGTGCTCTGGGCTTCTCTAGCCACCTCATCTTCTGCTCATCCTCTCGCGCAGTCTAAAGAGAGCTCAGGTGAGAAATTGCAAACGTCGAGCAATTGCTCAGAGATGAAAAGTGCCAGCACTGAAAGCTGTTGCTAGCCAGCACCCTTCCTTGGAAGCGCTTTCACAGGCGCAGCAACACTGGGGCTTTGCGCTTCTCTAACCACCAATTGTCACGGTAACTATCTCTCCGTCTCGTGGACACGAGCTGAGAAATTGCAAACGTCGAGCAATTGCTCAGAGATGAAAAGTGCCAGCACTGAAAGCTGTTGCTAGCCAGCACCCTTCCTTGGAAGCGCTTTTGTAGCCCTAAGAACAGTGGTGCTCTGGGCTTCTCTAGCCACCTCATCTTCTGCTCATCCTCTCGCGCAGTCTAAAGAGAGCTCAGGTGAGAAATTGCAAACGTCGAGCAATTGCTCAGAGATGAAAAGTGCCAGCACTGAAAGCTGTTGCTAGCCAGCACCCTTCCTTGGAAGCGCTTTTGTAGCCCTAAGAACACTGGGGCTCTGGGCTTCTCTAGCCACCTAACCTTCTGCTCATCCTCTCGCACAGTCTAAAGAGAGCTCAGGTGAGAAATTGCAAACGTCGAGCAATTGCTCAGAGATGAAAAGTGCCAGCACTGAAAGCTGTTGCTAGCCAGCACCCTTCCTTGGAAGTGTTTTCACAGGTGCAGCAACACTGGGGCTTTGCGCTTCTCTACCCACCAAACGTCACGGTCACTATCTCTCCGTCTCGTAGACACGAGCTGAGAAATTGCAAACGTCGAGCAATTGCTCAGAGATGAAAAGTGCCAGCACTGAAAGCTGTTGCTAGCTGGCACCCTTCCTTGGAAGCGCTTTCGCAGGTGCAGCAACACTGGGGCTTTGCGCTTCTCTAGCCACCAAACGTCACGGTCATTCTCTTTCCGTCTCGTAGACACGAGCTGAGAAATTGCAAACGTCGAGCAATTGCTCAGAGATGAAAAGTGCCAGCACTGAAAGCTGTTGCTAGCCAGCACCCTTCCTTGGAAGCGCTTTTGTAGCCCTAAGAACACTGGGGCTCTGGGCTTCTCTAGCCACCTCATCTTCTGCTCATCCTCTCGCACAGTCTAAAGAGAGCTCAGGTGAGAAATTGCAAACGTCGAGCAATTGCTCAGAGATGAAAAGTACCAGCACTGAAAGCTGTTGCTAGCCAGCACCCTCCTTGGAAGCGCTTTTGTAGCCCTAAGAACACTGGGGCTCTGCGCTTCTCTAGCCATCTAAACTTCTGCTCATCCTCTCGCGCAGTCTAAAGAGAGCTCAGGTGAGAAATTGCAAACGTCGAGCAATTGCTCAGAGATGAAAAGTGCCAGCACTGAAAGCTGTTGCTAGCCAGCCCCCTTCCTTGGAAGCGCTTTTGTAGCCCTAAGAACACTGGGGGTCTGGGCTTCTCTAGCCACCTCATCTTCTGCTCATCCTCTCGCGCAGTCTAAAGAGAGCTCAGGTGAGAAATTGCAAACGTCGAGCAATTGCTCAGAGATGAAAAGTGCCAGCACTGAAAGCTGTTGCTAGCCAGCACCCTTCCTTGGAAGCGCTTTCACAGGCGCAGCAACACTTGCTGTTTGCGCTTCTCTACCCACCAAACATCACGGTCACTATCTCTCCGTCTCGTAGACACGAGCTGAGAAATTGCAAACGTTGAGCAATTGCTCAGAGATGAAAAGTGCCAGCACTGAAAGCTGTTGCTAGCCAGCACCCTTCCTTGGAAGCGCTTTCACAGGCGCAGCAACACTGGGCCTTTGCGCTTCTCTGACCACCAAATGTCACGGTCATTCTCTTTCCGTCTCGTAGACACGAGATGAGAAATTGCAAACGTCGAGCAATTGCTCAGAGATGAAAAGTGCCAGCACTGAAAGCTGTTGCTAGCCAGCACCCTTCCTTGGAAGCGCTTTTGTAGGCCTAAGAACAGTGGTGCTCTGGGCTTCTCTAGCCACCTCATCTTCTGCTCATGCTCTCACGCAGTCTAAAGAGAGCTCAGGTGAGAAATTGCAAACGTCGAGCAATTGCTCAGAGATGAAAAGTGCCAGCACTGAAAGCTGTTGCTAGCCAGCACCTTTCCTTGGAAGCGCTTTTGTAGGCCTAAGAACACTGGGGCTCTGGCCTTCTCTAGCCACCTCATCTTCTGCTCATCCTCCCGCGCAGTCTAAAGAGAGCTCCGGTGAGAAATTGCAAACGTTGAGCAATTGCTCAGAGATGAAAAGTGCCAGCACTGAAAGCTGTTGCTAGCCAGCACCCTTCCTTGGAAGCGCTTTCACAGGCGCAGCAACACTTGCTGTTTGCGCTTCTCTACCCACCAAACGTCACGGTCACTATCTCTCCGTCTCGTAGACACGAGCTGAGAAATTGCAAACGTCGAGCAATTGCTCAGAGATGAAAAGTGCCAGCACTGAAAGCTGTTGCTAGCCAGCACCCTTCCTTGGAAGCGCTTTCACAGGCGGAGCAACACTGGGGCTTTGCGCATCTCTACTCACCAAACGTCACGGTCACTATCTCTCCGTCTCGTGGACACGAGCTGAGAAATTGCAAACGTCGAGCAATTGCTCAGAGATGAAAAGTGCCAGCACTGAAAGCTCTTGCTAGCCAGCACCCTTCCTTGGAAGCGCTTTCACAGGCGCAGCAACACTGGGGCTTTGCGCTTCTCTAACCACCAAACGTCACGGTCACTATCTCTCCATCTCGTAGACACGAGCTGAGAAATTGCAAACGTCGAGCAATTGCTCAGAGAGGAAAAGTGCCAGCACTGAAAGCTGTTGCTAGCTAGCACCCTTCCTTGGAAGCGCTTTCACAGGTGCAGCAACACTGGGGCTTTGCGCTTCTCTAGCCACCAAACGTCACGGTCCTTCTCTTTCCGTCTCGTAGACACGAGCTGAGAAATTGCAAACGTCGAGCAATTGCTCAGAGATGAAAAGTGCCAGCACTGAAAGCTGTTGCTAGCCAGCACCCTTCCTTGGAAGCGCTTTTGTAGCCCTAAGAACACTGGGGCTCTGGCCTTCTCTAGCCACCTCATCTTCTGCTCATCCTCTCGCGCACTCTAAAGAGAGCTCAGGTGAGAAATTGCAAACGTCCAGCAATTGCTCAGAGATGAAAAGTGCCAGCACTGAAAGCTGTTGCTAGCCAGCCCCCTTCCTTGGAAGCGCTTTCACAGGCGCAGCAACACTTGCTGTTTGCGCTTCTCTACCCACCAAACATCACGGTCACTATCTCTCCGTCTCGTAGACACGAGCTGAGAAATTGCAAACGTTGAGCAATTGCTCAGAGATGAAAAGTGCCAGCACTGAAAGCTGTTGCTAGCCAGCACCCTTCCTTGGAAGCGCTTTCACAGGCGCAGCAACACTGGGCCTTTGCGCTTCTCTGACCACCAAATGTCACGGTCATTCTCTTTCCGTCTCGTAGACACGAGATGAGAAATTGCAAACGTCGAGCAATTGCTCAGAGATGAAAAGTGCCAGCACTGAAAGCTGTTGCTAGCCAGCACCCTTCCTTGGAAGCGCTTTTGTAGGCCTAAGAACAGTGGTGCTCTGGGCTTCTCTAGCCACCTCATCTTCTGCTCATGCTCTCACGCAGTCTAAAGAGAGCTCAGGTGAGAAATTGCAAACGTCGAGCAATTGCTCAGAGATGAAAAGTGCCAGCACTGAAAGCTGTTGCTAGCCAGCACCTTTCCTTGGAAGCGCTTTTGTAGGCCTAAGAACACTGGGGCTCTGGCCTTCTCTAGCCACCTCATCTTCTGCTCATCCTCCCGCGCAGTCTAAAGAGAGCTCCGGTGAGAAATTGCAAACGTTGAGCAATTGCTCAGAGATGAAAAGTGCCAGCACTGAAAGCTGTTGCTAGCCAGCACCCTTCCTTGGAAGCGCTTTCACAGGCGCAGCAACACTTGCTGTTTGCGCTTCTCTACCCACCAAACGTCACGGTCACTATCTCTCCGTCTCGTAGACACGAGCTGAGAAATTGCAAACGTCGAGCAATTGCTCAGAGATGAAAAGTGCCAGCACTGAAAGCTGTTGCTAGCCAGCACCCTTCCTTGGAAGCGCTTTCACAGGCGGAGCAACACTGGGGCTTTGCGCATCTCTACTCACCAAACGTCACGGTCACTATCTCTCCGTCTCGTGGACACGAGCTGAGAAATTGCAAACGTCGAGCAATTGCTCAGAGATGAAAAGTGCCAGCACTGAAAGCTCTTGCTAGCCAGCACCCTTCCTTGGAAGCGCTTTCACAGGCGCAGCAACACTGGGGCTTTGCGCTTCTCTAACCACCAAACGTCACGGTCACTATCTCTCCATCTCGTAGACACGAGCTGAGAAATTGCAAACGTCGAGCAATTGCTCAGAGATGAAAAGTGCCAGCACTGAAAGCTGTTGCTAGCTAGCACCCTTCCTTGGAAGCGCTTTCACAGGTGCAGCAACACTGGGGCTTTGCGCTTCTCTAGCCACCAAACGTCACGGTCCTTCTCTTTCCGTCTCGTAGACACGAGCTGAGAAATTGCAAACGTCGAGCAATTGCTCAGAGATGAAAAGTGCCAGCACTGAAAGCTGTTGCTAGCCAGCACCCTTCCTTGGAAGCGCTTTTGTAGGCCTAAGAACACTGGGGCTCTGGGCTTCTCTAGCCACCTCATCTTCTGCTCATCCTCTCGCGCAGTCTAAAGAGAGCTCAGGTGAGAAATTGCAAACGTCGAGCAATTGCTCAGAGAGGAAAAGTGCCAGCACTGAAAGCTGTTGCTAGCCAGCACCCTCCTTGGAAGCGCTTTTGTAGCCCTAAGAACACTGGGGCTCTGCGCTTCTCTAGCCATCTAAACTTCTGCTCATCCTCTCGCGCAGTCTAAAGAGAGCTCAGGTGAGAAATTGCAAACGTCGAGGAATTGCTCAGAGATGAAAAGTGCCAGCACTGAAAGCTGTTGCTAGCCAGCACCCTTCCTTGGAAGCGCTTTTGTAGCCCTAAGAACACTGGGACTCTGGGCTTCTCTAGCCACCTCATCTTCTGCTCATCCTCTCGCACAGTCTAAAGAGAGCTCAGGTGAGAAATTGCAAACGTCGAGCAATTGCTCAGAGAGGAAAAGTGCCAGCACTGAAAGCTGTTGCTAGCCAGCACCCTTCCTTGGAAGTGTTTTCACAGGTGCAGCAACACTGGGGCTTTGCGCTTCTCTAGCCACCAAACGTCACGGTCACTATCTCTCCGTCTCGTAGAAACGAGCTGAGAAATTGCAAACGTCGAGCAATTGCTCAGAGATGAAAAGTGCCAGCACTGAAAGCTGTTGCTAGCCAGCACCCTTCCTTGGAAGCGCTTTTGTAGCCCTAAGAACACTGGGGCTCTGGGCTTCTCTAGCCACCTCATCTTCTGCTCATCCTCTCGCGCAGTCTAAAGAGAGCTCAGGTGAGAAATTGCAAACGTCGAGCAATTGCTCAGAGATGAAAAGTGCCAGCACTGAAAGCTGTTGCTAGCCAGCACCCTTCCTTGGAAGCGCTTTCACAGGTGCAGCAACACTTGCTGTTTGCGCTTCTCTACCCACCAAACATCACGGTCACTATCTCTCCGTCTCGTAGACACGAGCTGAGAAATTGCAAACGTTGAGCAATTGCTCAGAGATGAAAAGTGCCAGCACTGAAAGCTGTTGCTAGCCAGCACCCTTCCTTGGAAGCGCTTTCACAGGCGCAGCAACACTGGGGCTTTGCGCTTCTCTGACCACCAAATGTCACGGTCATTCTCTTTCCGACTCGTAGACACGAGCTGAGAAATTGCAAACGTTGAGCAATTGCTCAGAGATGAAAAGTGCCAGCACTGAAAGCTCATGCTAGCCAGCACCCTTCCTTGGAAGCGCTTTCACAGGTGCAGCAAGACTGGGGCTTTGCGCTTCTCTAGCCACCAAACGTCACGGTCATTCTCTTTCCGTCTCGTAGACACGAGCTGAGAAATTGCAAACGTCGAGCAATTGCTCAGAGATGAAAAGTGCCAGCACTGAAAGCTGTTGCTAGCCAGCACCCTTCCTTGGAAGCGCTTTTGTAGCCCTAAGAACACTGGGGCTCTGGCCTTCTCTAGCCACGTCATCTTCTGCTCATCCTCTCGCGCAGTCTAAAGAGAGTTCAGGTGAGAAATTGCAAACGTTGAGCAATTGCTCAGAGATGAAAAGTGCCAGCACTGAAAGCTGTTGCTAGCCAGCACCCTTCCTTGGAAGTGCTTTCACAGGCGCAGCAACACTGGGGCTTTGCGCTTCTCTAGCCACCAAACGTCACGGTCACTATCTCTCCGTCTCGTGGACACGAGCTGAGAAATTGCAAACGTCGAGCAATTGCTCAGAGATGAAAAGTGGCAGCACTGAAAGCTGTTGCTAGCCAGCCCCCTTCCTTGGAAGCGCTTTTGTAGGCCTAAGAACACTGGGGCTCTGGGCTTCTCTAGCCACCTCATCTTCTGCTCATCCTCTCGCGCAGTCTAAAGAGAGCTCAGGTGAGAAATTGCAAACGTCGAGCAATTGCTCAGAGATGAAAAGTGCCAGCACTGAAAGCTGTTGCTAGCCAGCCCCCTTCCTTGGAAGCGCTTCTGTAGCCCTAAGAACACTGGGGCTCTGGGCTTCTCTAGCCACCTCATCTTCTGCTCATCCTCTCGCGCAGTCTAAAGAGAGCTCAGGTGAGAAATTGCAAACGTCGAGCAATTGCTCAGAGATGAAAAGTGCCAGCACTGAAAGCTGTTGCTAGCCAGCACCCTTCCTTGGAAGCGCTTTTGTAGCCCTAAGAACACTGGGGCTCTGGGCTTCTCTAGCCACCTCATCTTCTGCTCATCCTCTCGCGCAGTCTAAAGAGAGCTCAGGTGAGAAATTGCAAACGTTGAGCAATTGCTCAGAGATGAAAAGTGCCAGCACTGAAAGCTGTTGCTAGCCAGCACCCTTCCTTGGAAGCGCTTTCACAGACGCAGCAACACTGGGGCTTTGCGCATCTCTACTCACCAAACGTCACGGTCACTATCTCTCCGTCTCGTAGACACGAGCTGAGAAATTGCAAACGTCGAGCAATTGCTCAGAGATGAAAAGTGCCAGCACTGAAAGCTGTTGCTAGCCAGCCCCCTTCCTTGGAAGCGCTTTTGTAGCTATAAGAACACTGGTGCTCTGGGCTTCTCTAGCCACCTCATCTTCTGCTCATCCTCTCGCGCAGTCTAAAGAGAGTTCAGGTGAGAAATTGCAAATGTCCAGCAATTGCTCAGAGAGGAAAAGTGCCAGCACTGAAAGCTGTTGCTAGCCAGCACCCTTCCTTGGAAGTGCTTTCACAGGCGGAGCAACACTGGGGCTTTGCGCATCTCTACTCACCAAACGTCACGGTCACTATCTCTCCGTCTCGTGGACACGAGCTGAGAAATTGCAAACGTTGAGCAATTGCTCAGAGATGAAAAGTGCCAGCACTGAAAGCTGTTCTAGCCAGCACCCTTCCTTGGAAGCGCTTTCACAGGCGCAGCAACACTGGGGCTTTGCGCTTCTTTAGCCACGAAACGTCACAGTCACTATCTCTCCATCTCGTAGACACGAGCTGAGAAATTGCAAACGTCCAGCAATTGCTCAGAGATGAAAAGTGCCAGCACTGAAAGCTGTTGCTAGCTAGCACCCTTCCTTGGAAGCGCTTTCACAGGTGCAGCAACACTGGGGCTTTGCGCTTCTCTAGCCACCAAACGTCACGGTCATTCTCTTTCCGTCTCGTAGACACGAGCTGAGAAATTGCAAACGTCGAGCAATTGCTCAGAGATGAAAAGTGCCAGCACTGAAAGCTGTTGCTAGCCAGCACCCTTCCTTGGAAGTGTTTTCACAGGTGCAGCAACACTGGGGCTTTGCGCTTCTCTAGCCACCAAACGTCACGGTCACTATCTCTCCGTCTCGTAGAAACGAGCAGAGAAATTGCAAACGTCGAGCAATTGCTCAGAGATGAAAAGTGCCAGCACTGAAAGCTGTTGCTAGCCAGCACCCTTCCTTGGAAGCGCTTTTGTAGCCCTAAGAACACTGGGGCTCTGGGCTTCTCTAGCCACCTCATCTTCTGCTCATCCTCTCGCGCAGTCTAAAGAGAGCTCAGGTGAGAAATTGCAAACGTCGAGCAATTGCTCAGAGATGAAAAGTGCCAGCACTGAAAGCTGTTGCTAGCCAGCACCCTTCCTTGGAAGCGCTTTCACAGGTGCAGCAACACTTGCTGTTTGCGCTTCTCTACCCACCAAACATCACGGTCACTATCTCTCCGTCTCGTAGACACGAGCTGAGAAATTGCAAACGTTGAGCAATTGCTCAGAGATGAAAAGTGCCAGCACTGAAAGCTGTTGCTAGCCAGCACCCTTCCTTGGAAGCGCTTTCACAGGCGCAGCAACACTGGGGCTTTGCGCTTCTCTGACCACCAAATGTCACGGTCATTCTCTTTCCGACTCGTAGACACGAGCTGAGAAATTGCAAACGTTGAGCAATTGCTCAGAGATGAAAAGTGCCAGCACTGAAAGCTGTTGCTAGCCAGCACCCTTCCTTGGAAGCGCTTTCACAGGCGCAGCAACACTGGGGCTTTGCGCTTCTCTAGCCACCAAACGTCACGGTCATTCTATTTCCGTCTCGTAGACACGAGCTGAGAAATTGCAAACGTCGAGCAATTGCTCAGAGATGAAAAGTGCCAGCACTGAAAGCTGTTGCTAGCCAGCACCCTTCCTTGGAAGCGCTTTTGTAGGCCTAAGAACAGTGGTGCTCTGGGCTTCTCTAGCCACGTCATCTTCTGCTCATCCTCTCGCGCAGTCTAAAGAGAGTTCAGGTGAGAAATTGCAAACGTCGAGCAATTGCTCAGAGATGAAAAGTGCCAGCACTGAAAGCTGTTGCTAGCCAGCACCCTTCCTTGGAAGTGCTTTCACAGGCGCAGCAACACTGGGGCTTTGCGCTTCTCTAGCCACCAAACGTCACGGTCACTATCTCTCCGTCTCGTGGACACGAGCTGAGAAATTGCAAACGTCGAGCAATTGCTCAGAGATGAAAAGTGGCAGCACTGAAAGCTGTTGCTAGCCAGCCCCCTTCCTTGGAAGCGCTTTTGTAGGCCTAAGAAGACTGGGGCTCTGGGCTTCTCTAGCCACCTCATCTTCTGCTCATCCTCTCGCGCAGTCTAAAGAGAGCTCAGGTGAGAAATTGCAAACGTCGAGCAATTGCTCAGAGATGAAAAGTGCCAGCACTGAAAGCTGTTGCTAGCCAGCACCCTTCCTTGGAAGCGCTTTTGTAGCCCTAAGAACACTGGGGCTCTGGGCTTCTCTAGCCACCTCATCTTCTGCTCATCCTCTCGCGCAGTCTAAAGAGAGCTCAGGTGAGAAATTGCAAACGTTGAGCAATTGCTCAGAGATGAAAAGTGCCAGCACTGAAAGCTGTTGCTAGCCAGCACCCTTCCTTGGAAATGTTTTCACAGGTGCAGCAACACTGGGGCTTTGCGCATCTCTACTCACCAAACGTCACGGTCACTATCTCTCCGTCTCGTAGACACGAGCTGAGAAATTGCAAACGTCGAGCAATTGCTCAGAGATGAAAAGTGCCAGCACTGAAAGCTGTTGCTAGCCAGCCCCCTTCCTTGGAAGCGCTTTTGTAGCTATAAGAACACTGGTGCTCTGGGCTTCTCTAGCCACCTCATCTTCTGCTCATCCTCTCGCGCAGTCTAAAGAGAGTTCAGGTGAGAAATTGCAAATGTCCAGCAATTGCTCAGAGAGGAAAAGTGCCAGCACTGAAAGCTGTTGCTAGCCAGCACCCTTCCTTGGAAGTGCTTTCACAGGCGGAGCAACACTGGGGCTTTGCGCATCTCTACTCACCAAACGTCACGGTCACTATCTCTCCGTCTCGTGGACACGAGCTGAGAAATTGCAAACGTTGAGCAATTGCTCAGAGATGAAAAGTGCCAGCACTGAAAGCTGTTCTAGCCAGCACCCTTCCTTGGAAGCGCTTTCACAGGCGCAGCAACACTGGGGCTTTGCGCTTCTTTAGCCACGAAACGTCACAGTCACTATCTCTCCATCTCGTAGACACGAGCTGAGAAATTGCAAACGTCCAGCAATTGCTCAGAGATGAAAAGTGCCAGCACTGAAAGCTGTTGCTAGCTAGCACCCTTCCTTGGAAGCGCTTTCACAGGTGCAGCAACACTGGGGCTTTGCGCTTCTCTAGCCACCAAACGTCACGGTCATTCTCTTTCCGTCTCGTAGACACGAGCTGAGAAATTGCAAACGTCGAGCAATTGCTCAGAGATGAAAAGTGCCAGCACTGAAAGCTGTTGCTAGCCAGCACCCTTCCTTGGAAGCGCTTTTGTAGCCCTAAGAACACTGGGGCTCTGGGCTTCTCTAGCCATCTAAACTTCTGCTCATCCTCTCGCACAGTGTAAAGAGAGCTCAGGTGAGAAATTGCAAACGTCGAGCAATTGCTCAGAGATGAAAAGTGCCAGCACTGAAAGCTGTTGCTAGACAGCACCCTTCCTTGGAAGCGCTTTTGTAGACCTAAGAACACTGGGGCTCTGGGCTTCTCTAGCCACCTCATCTTCTGCTCATCCTCTCGCGCAGTCTAAAGAGAGCTCAGGTGAGAAATTGCAAACGTCGAGCAATTGCTCAGAGATGAAAAGTGCCAGCACTGAAAGCTGTTGCTAGCCAGCACCCTTCCTTGGAAATGTTTTCACAGGTGCAGCAACACTGGGGCTTTGCGCTTCTCTAGCCACCAAACGTCACGGTCACTATCTCTCCGTCTCGTAGAAACGAGCTGAGAAATTGCAAACGTCGAGCAATTGCTCAGAGATGAAAAGTGCCAGCACTGAAAGCTGTTGCTTGCCAGCACCCATCCTTGGAAGCGCTTTTGTAGCCCTAAGAACACTGGGGCTCTGGGCTTCTCTAGCCATCTAAACTTCTGCTCATCCTCTCGCGCAGTCTAAAGAGAGCTCAGGTGAGAAATTGCAAACGTCGAGCAATTGCTCAGAGATGAAAAGTGCCAGCACTGAAAGCTGTTGCTAGCCAGCACCCTTCCTTGGAAGCGCTTTCACAGGCGGAGCAACACTGGGGCTTTGTGCTTCTCTAACCACCAAACGTCACAGTCATTCTCTTTCCGTCTCGTAGACACGAGCAGAGAAATTGCAAACGTCGAGCAATTGCTCAGAGATGAAAAGTGCCAGCACTGAAAGCTGTTGCTAGCCAGCACCCTTCCTTGGAAGCGCTTTCACAGGTGCAGCAACACTGGGGCTTTGCGCTTCTCTAGCCACCAGACGTGACGGTCATTCTCTTTCCGTCTCGTGGACACGAGCTGAGAAATTGCAAATGTCGAGCAATTGCTCAGAGAGGAAAAGTGCCAGCACTGAAAGCTGTTGCTAGCCAGCACCCTTCCTTGGAAGCGCTTTCACAGGCGGAGCAACACTGGGGCTTTGCGCTTCTCTAACCACCAAACGTCACGGTCACTATCTCTCCATCTCGTAGACACGAGCAGAGAAATTGCAAACGTCGAGCAATTGCTCAGAGATGAAAAGTGCCAGCACTGAAAGCTGTTGCTAGCCAGCACCCTTCCTTGGAAGCGCTTTCACAGGTGCAGCAACACTGGGGCTTTGCGCTTCTCTAGCCACCAAACGTGACAGTCATTCTCTTTCCGTCTCGTAGACACGAGCTGAGAAATTGCAAACGTCGAGCAATTGCTCAGAGATGAAAAGTGCCAGCACTGAAAGCTGTTGCTAGCCAGCACCCTTCCTTGGAAGCGCTTTTGTAGCCCTAAGAACACTGGGGCTCTGGGCTTCTCTAGCCACCTCATCTTCTGCTCATCCTCTCGCGCAGTCTAAAGAGAGCTCAGGTGAGAAATTGCAAACGTCGAGCAATTGCTCAGAGATGAAAAGTGCCAGCACTGAAAGCTGTTGCTAGCCAGCACCCTCCTTGGAAGCACTTTTGTAGCCCTAAGAACACTGGGGCTCTGCGCTTCTCTAGCCATCTAAACTTCTGCTCATCCTCTCGCGCAGTCTAAAGAGAGCTCAGGTGAGAAATTGCAAACGTCGAGCAATTGCTCAGAGATGAAAAGTGCCAGCACTGAAAGCTGTTGCTAGCCAGCACCCTTCCTTGGAAGCGCTTTTGTAGGCCTAAGAACACTGGGGCTCTGGGCTTCTCTAGCCACCTCATCTTCTGCTCATCCTCTCGCGCAGTCTAAAGAGAGCTCAGGTGAGAAATTGCAAACGTCGAGCAATTGCTCAGAGATGAAAAGTGCCAGCACTGAAAGCTGTTGCTAGCCAGCCCCCTTCCTTGGAAGCGCTTTTGTAGCCCTAAGAACACTGGGGGTCTGGGCTTCTCTAGCCACCTCATCTTCTGCTCATCCTCTCGCGCAGTCTAAAGAGAGCTCAGGTGAGAAATTGCAAACGTCGAGCAATTGCTCAGAGATGAAAAGTGCCAGCACTGAAAGCTGTTGCTAGCCAGCACCCTTCCTTGGAAGCGCTTTCACAGGCGCAGCAACACTGGGGCTTTGCGCTTCTCTACCCACCAAACGTCCCGGTCACTATCTCTCCGTCTCGTAGACACGAGCTGAGAAATTGCAAACGTCGAGCAATTGCTCAGAGATGAAAAGTGCCAGCACTGAAAGCTGTTGCTAGCCAGCCCCCTTCCTTGGAAGCGCTTTTGTAGCCCTAAGAACACTGGGGCTCTGGGCTTCTCTAGCCACCTCATCTTCTGCTCATCCTCTCGCGCAGTCTAAAGAGAGTTCAGGTGAGAAATTGCAAACGTCGAGCAATTGCTCAGAGATGAAAAGTGCCAGCACTGAAAGCTGTTGCTAGCCAGCACCCTTCCTTGGAAGCGCTTTCACAGGTGGAGCAACTCTGGGGCTTTGCGCATCTCTACTCACCAAACGTCACGGTCACTATCTCTCCGTCTCGTGGACACGAGCTGAAAAATTGCAAACGTCGAGCAATTGCTCAGAGATGAAAAGTGCCAGCACTGAAAGCTGTTGCTAGCTAGCACCCTTCCTTGGAAGCGCTTTCACAGGTGCAGCAACACTGGGGCTTTGCGCTTCTCTAGCCACCAAGCGTCACGGTCATTCTCTTTCCGTCTCGTAGGCACGAGCTGAGAAATTGCAAACGTCGAGCAATTGCTCAGAGATGAAAAGTGCCAGCACTGAAAGCTGTTGCTAGCCAGCACCCTTCCTTGGAAGCGCTTTTGTAGCCCTAAGAACAGTGGTGCTCTGGGCTTCTCTAGCCACCTCATCTTCTGCTCATCCTCTCGCGCAGTCTAAAGAGAGCTCCGGTGAGAAATTGCAAACGTTGAGCAATTGCTCAGAGATGAAAAGTGCCAGCACTGAAAGCTGTTGCTAGCCAGCACCCTCCTTGGAAGCGCTTTCACAGGTGCAGCAACACTGGGGCTTTGCGCTTCTCTACCCACCAAACATCACGGTCATTCTCTTTCCGTCTCGTAGACACGAGCTGAGAAATTGCAAACGTCGAGCAATTGCTCAGAGATGAAAAGTGCCAGCACTGAAAGCTGTTGCTAGCTAGCACCCTTCCTTGGAAGCGCTTTTGTAGGCCTAAGAACACTGGGGCTCTGGGCTTCTCTAGCCACCTCTTCTTCTGCTCATCCTCTCGCGCAGTCTAAAGAGAGCTCAGGTGAGAAATTGCAAACGTCGAGCAATTGCTCAGAGATGAAAAGTGCCAGCACTGAAAGCTGTTGCTAGCCAGCCCCCTTCCTTGGAAGCGCTTTTGTAGCCCTAAGAACACTGGGGCTCTGGGCTTCTCTAGCCACCTCATCTTCTGCTCATCCTCTCGCGCAGTCTAAAGAGAGCTCAGGTGAGAAATTGCAAACGTCGAGCAATTGCTCAGAGATGAAAAGTGCCAGCACTGAAAGCTGTTGCTAGCCAGCCCCCTTCCTTGGAAGCGCTTTTGTAGCCCTAAGAACACTGGGGGTCTGGGCCTCTCTAGCCACCTCATCTTCTGCTCATCCCCTCGCGCACTCTAAAGAGAGCTCAGGTGAGAAATTGCAAACGTCCAGCAATTGCTCAGAGATGAAAAGTGCCAGCACTGAAAGCTGTTGCTAGCCAGCCCCCTTCCTTGGAAGCGCTTTCACAGGCGCAGCAACACTGGGGCTTTGCGCATCTCTACTCACCAAAAGTCACGGTCACTATCTCTCCGTCTCGTGGACACGAGCTGAGAAATTGCAAACGTCGAGCAATTGCTCAGAGATGAAAAGTGCCAGCACTGAAAGCTGTTCTAGCCAGCACCCTTCCTTGGAAGCGCTTTCACAGGCGCAGCAACACTGGGGCTTTGCGCTTCTTTAGCCACGAAACGTCACGGTCACTATCTCTCCATCTCGTAGACACGAGCTGAGAAATTGCAAACGTCGAGCAATTGCTCAGAGATGAAAAGTGCCAGCACTGAAAGCTGTTGCTAGCCAGCACCCTTCCTTGGAAGCGCTTTTGTAGCCCTAAGAACACTGGGGCTCTGGGCTTCTCTAGCCATCTAAACTTCTGCTCATCCTCTCGCGCAGTCTAAAGAGAGCTCAGGTGAGAAATTGCAAACGTCGAGCAATTGCTCAGAGATGAAAAGTGCCAGCACTGAAAGCTGTTGCTAGCCAGCACCCTTCCTTGGAAGCGCTTTTGTAGCCCTAAGAACACTGGGGCTCTGGGCTTCTCTAGCCACCTCATCTTCTGCTCATCCTCTCGCACACTCTAAAGAGAGCTCAGGTGAGAAATTGCAAACGTCGAGCAATTGCTCAGAGATGAAAAGTGCCAGCACTGAAAGCTGTTGCTAGCCAGCACCCTTCCTTGGAAGTGTTTTCACAGGTGCAGCAACACTGGGGCTTTGCGCTTCTTTAGCCACCAAACGTCACGGTCACTATCTCTCCGTCTCGTAGACACGAGCTGAGAAATTGCAAACGTCGAGCAATTGCTCAGAGATGAAAAGTGCCAGCACTGAAAGCTGTTGCTTGCCAGCACCCATCCTTGGAAGCGCTTTTGTAGGCCTAAGAACACTGGGGGTCTGGGCTTCTCTAGCCATCTAAACTTCTGCTCATCCTCTCGCGCAGTCTAAAGAGAGCTCAGGTGAGAAATTGCAAACGTCGAGCAATTGCTCAGAGATGAAAAGTGCCAGCACTGAAAGCTGTTGCTAGCCAGCACCCTTCCTTGGAAGCGCTTTCACAGGCGCAGCAACACTGGGGCTTTGCGCTTCTCTAGCCACCAAATGTCACGGTCACTATCTCTCCGTCTCGTGGACACGAGCTGAGAAATTGCAAATGTCGAGCAATTGCTCAGAGATGAAAAGTGCCAGCACTGAAAGCTGTTGCTAGCCAGCACCCTTCCTTGGAAGCGCTTTCACAGGCGCAGCAACACTGGGGCTTTGCGCTTCTCTAACCACCAAACGTCACGGTCACTATCTCTCCATCTCGTAGACACGAGCAGAGAAATTGCAAACGTCGAGCAATTGCTCAGAGATGAAAAGTGCCAGCACTGAAAGCTGTTGCTAGCCAGCACCCTTCCTTGGAAGCGCTTTCACACGTGCAGCAACACTGGGGCTTTGCGCTTCTCTAGCCACCAAACGTCACGGTCATTCTCTTTCCGTCTCGTAGACACGAGCAGAGAAATTGCAAACGTCGAGCAATTGCTCAGAGATGAAAAGTGCCAGCACTGAAAGCTGTTGCTAGCCAGCACCCTTCCTTGGAAGCGCTTTCACAGGCGGAGCAACACTGGGGCTTTGCGCTTCTCTAACCACCAAACGTCACGGTCACTATCTCTCCATCTCGTAGACACGAGCAGAGAAATTGCAAACGTCGAGCAATTGCTCAGAGATGAAAAGTGCCAGCACTGAAAGCTGTTGCTAGCCAGCACCCTTCCTTGGAAGCGCTTTCACAGGCGGAGCAACACTGGGGCTTTGCGCTTCTCTAACCACCAAACGTCACAGTCATTCTCTTTCCGTCTCGTAGACACGAGCAGAGAAATTGCAAACGTCGAGCAATTGCTCAGAGATGAAAAGTGCCAGCACTGAAAGCTGTTGCTAGCCAGCACCCTTCCTTGGAAGCGCTTTCACAGGTGCAGCAACACTGGGGCTTTGCGCTTCTCTAGCCACCAGACGTGACGGTCATTCTCTTTCCGTCTCGTGGACACGAGCTGAGAAATTGCAAATGTCGAGCAATTGCTCAGAGAGGAAAAGTGCCAGCACTGAAAGCTGTTGCTAGCCAGCACCCTTCCTTGGAAGCGCTTTCACAGGCGGAGCAACACTGGGGCTTTGCGCTTCTCTAACCACCAAACGTCACGGTCACTATCTCTCCATCTCGTAGACACGAGCAGAGAAATTGCAAACGTCGAGCAATTGCTCAGAGATGAAAAGTGCCAGCACTGAAAGCTGTTGCTAGCCAGCACCCTTCCTTGGAAGCGCTTTCACAGGTGCAGCAACACTGGGGCTTTGCGCTTCTCTAGCCACCAAACGTGACGGTCATTCTCTTTCCGTCTCGTAGACACGAGCTGAGAAATTGCAAACGTCGAGCAATTGCTCAGAGATGAAAAGTGCCAGCACTGAAAGCTGTTGCTAGCCAGCACCCTTCCTTGGAAGCACTTTTGTAGACCTAAGAACACTGGGGCTCTGGGCTTCTCTAGCCACCTAATCTTCTGCTCATCCTCTCGCGCACTCTAAAGAGAGCTCAGGTGAGAAATTGCAAACGTCGAGCAATTGCTCAGAGATGAAAAGTGCCAGCACTGAAAGCTGTTGCTAGCCAGCACCCTCCTTGGAAGCACTTTTGTAGCCCTAAGAACACTGGGGCTCTGCGCTTCTCTAGCCATCTAAACTTCTGCTCATCCTCTCGCGCAGTCTAAAGAGAGCTCAGGTGAGAAATTGCAAACGTCGAGCAATTGCTCAGAGATGAAAAGTGCCAGCACTGAAAGCTGTTGCTAGCCAGCACCCTTCCTTGGAATCGCTTTTGTAGGCCTAAGAACACTGGGGCTCTGGGCTTCTCTAGCCACCTCATCTTCTGCTCATCCTCTCGCGCAGTCTAAAGAGAGCTCAGGTGAGAAATTGCAAACGTCGAGCAATTGCTCAGAGATGAAAAGTGCCAGCACTGAAAGCTGTTGCTAGCCAGCCCCCTTCCTTGGAAGCGCTTTTGTAGCCCTAAGAACACTGGGGCTCTGGGCTTCTCTAGCCACCTCATCTTCTGCTCATCCTCTCGCACAGTCTAAAGAGAGCTCAGGTGAGAAATTGCAAACGTTGAGCAATTGCTCAGAGATGAAAAGTGCCAGCACTGAAAGCTGTTGCTAGCCAGCACCCTTCCTTGGAAGCGCTTTCACAGGCGCAGCAACACTGGGGCTTTGCGCTTCTCTACCCACCAAACGTCACGGTCACTATCTCTCCGTCTCGTAGACACGAGCTGAGAAATTGCAAACGTCGAGCAATTGCTCAGAGATGAAAAGTGCCAGCACTGAAAGCTGTTGCTAGCCAGCCCCCTTCCTTGGAAGCGCTTTTGTAGCCCTAAGAACACTGGGGCTCTGGGCTTCTCTAGCCACCTCATCTTCTGCTCATCCTCTCGCGCAGTCTAAAGAGAGTTCAGGTGAGAAATTGCAAACGTCAAGCAATTGCTCAGAGATGAAAAGTGCCAGCACTGAAAGCTGTTGCTAGCCAGCACCCTTCCTTGGAAGCGCTTTCACAGGTGGAGCAACTCTGGGGCTTTGCGCATCTCTACTCACCAAACGTCACGGTCACTATCTCTCCGTCTCGTGGACACGAGCTGAAAAATTGCAAACGTCGAGCAATTGCTCAGAGATGAAAAGTGCCAGCACTGAAAGCTGTTGCTAGCTAGCACCCTTCCTTGGAAGCGCTTTCACAGGTGCAGCAACACTGGGGCTTTGCGCTTCTCTAGCCACCAAGCGTCACGGTCATTCTCTTTCCGTCTCGTAGGCACGAGCTGAGAAATTGCAAACGTCGAGCAATTGCTCAGAGATGAAAAGTGCCAGCACTGAAAGCTGTTGCTAGCCAGCACCCTTCCTTGGAAGCGCTTTTGTAGGCCTAAGAACAGTGGTGCTCTGGGCTTCTCTAGCCACCTCATCTTCTGCTCATCCTCTCGCGCAGTCTAAAGAGAGCTCCGGTGAGAAATTGCAAACGTTGAGCAATTGCTCAGAGATGAAAAGTGCCAGCACTGAAAGCTGTTGCTAGCCAGCACCCTCCTTGGAAGCGCTTTCACAGGTGCAGCAACACTGGGGCTTTGCGCTTCTCTACCCACCAAACATCACGGTCATTCTCTTTCCGTCTCGTAGACACGAGCTGAGAAATTGCAAACGTCGAGCAATTGCTCAGAGATGAAAAGTGCCAGCACTGAAAGCTGTTGCTAGCTAGCACCCTTCCTTGGAAGCGCTTTTGTAGGCCTAAGAACACTGGGGCTCTGGGCTTCTCTAGCCACCTCTTCTTCTGCTCATCCTCTCGCGCAGTCTAAAGAGAGCTCAGGTGAGAAATTGCAAACGTCGAGCAATTGCTCAGAGATGAAAAGTGCCAGCACTGAAAGCTGTTGCTAGCCAGCACCCTTCCTTGGAAGCGCTTTTGTAGCCCTAAGAACACTGGGGCTCTGGGCTTCTCTAGCCACCTCATCTTCTGCTCATCCTCTCGCGCAGTCTAAAGAGAGCTCAGGTGAGAAATTGCAAACGTCGAGCAATTGCTCAGAGATGAAAAGTGCCAGCACTGAAAGCTGTTGCTAGCCAGCACCCTTCCTTGGAAGCGCTTTTGTAGCCCTAAGAACACTGGGGCTCTGGGCCTCTCTAGCCACCTCATCTTCTGCTCATCCCCTCGCGCACTCTAAAGAGAGCTCAGGTGAGAAATTGCAAACGTCCAGCAATTGCTCAGAGATGAAAAGTGCCAGCACTGAAAGCTGTTGCTAGCCAGCACCCTTCCTTGGAAGCGCTTTCACAGGCGGAGCAACACTGGGGCTTTGCGCATCTCTACTCACCAAAAGTCACGGTCACTATCTCTCCGTCTCGTGGACACGAGCTGAGAAATTGCAAACGTCGAGCAATTGCTCAGAGATGAAAAGTGCCAGCACTGAAAGCTGTTCTAGCCAGCACCCTTCCTTGGAAGCGCTTTCACAGGCGCAGCAACACTGGGGCTTTGCGCTTCTTTAGCCACGAAACGTCACGGTCACTATCTCTCCATCTCGTAGACACGAGCTGAGAAATTGCAAACGTCGAGCAATTGCTCAGAGATGAAAAGTGCCAGCACTGAAAGCTGTTGCTAGCCAGCACCCTTCCTTGGAAGCGCTTTTGTAGCCCTAAGAACACTGGGGCTCTGGGCTTCTCTAGCCACCTCATCTTCTGCTCATCCTCTCGCGCAGTCTAAAGAGAGCTCAGGTGAGAAATTGCAAACGTCCAGCAATTGCTCAGAGATGAAAAGTGCCAGCACTGAAAGCTGTTGCTAGCCAGCACCCTTCCTTGGAAGCGCTTTTGTAGCCCTAAGAACACTGGGGCTCTGGGCTTCTCTAGCCACCTCATCTTCTGCTCATCCTCTCGCACAGTCTAAAGAGAGCTCAGGTGAGAAATTGCAAACGTCGAGCAATTGCTCAGAGATGAAAAGTGCCAGCACTGAAAGCTGTTGCTAGCCAGCACCCTTCCTTGGAAGTGTTTTCACAGGTGCAGCAACACTGGGGCTTTGCGCTTCTTTAGCCACCAAACGTCACGGTCACTATCTCTCCGTCTCGTAGACACGAGCTGAGAAATTGCAAACGTCGAGCAATTGCTCAGAGATGAAAAGTGCCAGCACTGAAAGCTGTTGCTTGCCAGCACCCATCCTTGGAAGCGCTTTTGTAGGCCTAAGAACACTGGGGGTCTGGGCTTCTCTAGCCATCTAAACTTCTGCTCATCCTCTCGCGCAGTCTAAAGAGAGCTCAGGTGAGAAATTGCAAACGTCGAGCAATTGCTCAGAGAGGAAAAGTGCCAGCACTGAAAGCTGTTGCTAGCCAGCACCCTTCCTTGGAAGCGCTTTCACAGGCGCAGCAACACTGGGGCTCTGCGCTTCTCTAGCCACCAAATGTCACGGTCACTATCTCTCCGTCTCGTGGACACGAGCTGAGAAATTGCAAATGTCGAGCAATTGTTCAGAGATGAAAAGTGCCAGCACTGAAAGCTGTTGCTAGCCAGCACCCTTCCTTGGAAGCGCTTTCACAGGCGCAGCAACACTGGGGCTTTGCGCTTCTCTAACCACCAAACGTCACGGTCACTATCTCTCCATCTCGTAGACACGAGCAGAGAAATTGCAAACGTCGAGCAATTGCTCAGAGATGAAAAGTGCCAGCACTGAAAGCTGTTGCTAGCCAGCACCCTTCCTTGGAAGCGCTTTTGTAGCCCTAAGAACACTGGGGCTCTGGGCTTCTCTAGCCACCTCATCTTCTGCTCATCCTCTCGCGCAGTCTAAAGAGAGCTCCGGTGAGAAATTGCAAACGTCGAGCAATTGCTCAGAGATGAAAAGTGCCAGCACTGAAAGCTGTTGCTAGCCAGCACCCTTCCTTGGAAGTGTTTTCACAGGTGCAGCAACACTGGGGCTTTGCGCTTCTTTAGCCACCAAACGTCACGGTCACTATCTCTCCGTCTCGTAGACACGAGCTGAGAAATTGCAAACGTCGAGCAATTGCTCAGAGATGAAAAGTGCCAGCACTGAAAGCTGTTGCTAGCCAGCACCCTTCCTTGGAAGCGCTTTTGTAGCCCTAAGAACACTGGGGCTCTGGGCCTCTCTAGCCACCTCATCTTCTGCTCATCCCCTCGCGCACTCTAAAGAGAGCTCAGGTGAGAAATTGCAAACGTCCAGCAATTGCTCAGAGATGAAAAGTGCCAGCACTGAAAGCTGTTGCTAGCCAGCACCCTTCCTTGGAAGCGCTTTCACAGGCGGAGCAACACTGGGGCTTTGCGCATCTCTACTCACCAAAAGTCACGGTCACTATCTCTCCGTCTCGTGGACACGAGCTGAGAAATTGCAAACGTCGAGCAATTGCTCAGAGATGAAAAGTGCCAGCACTGAAAGCTGTTCTAGCCAGCACCCTTCCTTGGAAGCGCTTTCACAGGCGCAGCAACACTGGGGCTTTGCGCTTCTTTAGCCACGAAACGTCACGGTCACTATCTCTCCATCTCGTAGACACGAGCTGAGAAATTGCAAACGTCGAGCAATTGCTCAGAGATGAAAAGTGCCAGCACTGAAAGCTGTTGCTAGCCAGCACCCTTCCTTGGAAGCGCTTTTGTAGCCCTAAGAACACTGGGGCTCTGGGCTTCTCTAGCCATCTAAACTTCTGCTCATCCTCTCGCGCACTCTAAAGAGAGCTCAGGTGAGAAATTGCAAACGTCGAGCAATTGCTCAGAGATGAAAAGTGCCAGCACTGAAAGCTGTTGCTAGCCAGCACCCTTCCTTGGAAGCGCTTTTGTAGACCTAAGAACACTGGGGCTCTGGGCTTCTCTAGCCATCTAAACTTCTGCTCATCCTCTCGCGCAGTCTAAAGAGAGCTCAGGTGAGAAATTGCAAACGTCGAGCAATTGCTCAGAGAGGAAAAGTGCCAGCACTGAAAGCTGTTGCTAGCCAGCACCCTTCCTTGGAAGCGCTTTCACAGGCGCAGCAACACTGGGGCTTTGCGCTTCTCTAGCCACCAAATGTCACGGTCACTATCTCTCCGTCTCGTGGACACGAGCTGAGAAATTGCAAATGTCGAGCAATTGTTCAGAGATGAAAAGTGCCAGCACTGAAAGCTGTTGCTAGCCAGCACCCTTCCTTGGAAGCGCTTTCACAGGCGCAGCAACACTGGGGCTTTGCGCTTCTCTAACCACCAAACGTCACGGTCACTATCTCTCCATCTCGTAGACACGAGCAGAGAAATTGCAAACGTCGAGCAATTGCTCAGAGATGAAAAGTGCCAGCACTGAAAGCTGTTGCTAGCCAGCACCCTTCCTTGGAAGCGCTTTCACACGTGCAGCAACACTGGGGCTTTGCGCTTCTCTAGCCACCAAACGTCACGGTCATTCTCTTTCCGTCTCGTAGACACGAGCTGAGAAATTGCAAACGTCGAGCAATTGCTCAGAGATGAAAAGTGCCAGCACTGAAAGCTGTTGCTAGCCAGCCCCCTTCCTTGGAAGCGCTTTTGTAGCCCTAAGAACACTGGGGCTCTGGGCTTCTCTAGCCACCTCATCTTCTGCTCATCCTCTCGCGCAGTCTAAAGAGAGCTCCGGTGAGAAATTGCAAACGTCGAGCAATTGCTCAGAGATGAAAAGTGCCAGCACTGAAAGCTGTTGCTAGCCAGCACCCTTCCTTGGAAGCGCTTTCACAGGCGCAGCAACACTGGGGCTTTGCGCTTCTCTAGCCACCAAACGTCACGGTCATTCTCTTTCCGTCTCGTAGACACGAGCTGAGAAATTGCAAACGTCGAGCAATTGCTCAGAGATGAAAAGTGCCAGCACTGAAAGCTGTTGCTAGCCAGCACCCTTCCTTGGAAGCGCTTTTGTAGCCCTAAGAACACTGGGAGTCTTGGCTTCTCTAGCCACCTAATCTTCTGCTCATCCTCTCGCACAGTCTAAAGAGAGCTCAGGTGAGAAATTGCAAACGTCCAGCAATTGCTCAGAGATGAAAAGTGCCAGCACTGAAAGCTGTTGCTAGCCAGCACCCTTCCTTGGAAGCGCTTTTGTAGCCCTAAGAACACTGGGGCTCTGGGCTTCTCTAGCCACCTCATCTTCTGCTCATCCTCTCGCGCAGTCTAAAGAGAGCTCAGGTGAGAAATTGCAAACGTCCAGCAATTGCTCAGAGATGAAAAGTGCCAGCACTGAAAGCTGTTGCTAGCCAGCACCCTTCCTTGGAAGCGCTTTTGTAGCCCTAAGAACACTTGGGCTGTGGGCTTCTCTAGCCACCTCATCTTCTGCTCATCCTCTCACGCAGTCTAAAGAGAGTTCAGGTGAGAAATTGCAAACGTCGAGCAATTGCTCAGAGATGAAAAGTGCCAGCACTGAAAGCTGTTGCTAGCCAGCCCCCTTCCTTGGAAGCGCTTTTGTAGCCCTAAGAACACTGGGGCTCTGGGCTTCTCTAGCCACCTCATCTTCTGCTCATCCTCTCGCGCAGTCTAAAGAGAGCTCAGGTGAGAAATTGCAAACGTCGAGCAATTGCTCAGAGATGAAAAGTGCCAGCACTGAAAGCTGTTGCTAGCCAGCACCCTTCCTTGGAAGCGCTTTTGTAGCCCTAAGAACACTGGGGCTCTGGGCTTCTCTAGCCACCTCATCTTCTGCTCATCCTCTCGCACAGTCTAAAGAGAGCTCAGGTGAGAAATTGCAAACGTTGAGCAATTGCTCAGAGATGAAAAGTGCCAGCACTGAAAGCTGTTGCTAGCCAGCACCCTTCCTTGGAAGCGCTTTTGTAGCCCTAAGAACACTTGGGCTGTGGGCTTCTCTAGCCACCTCATCTTCTGCTCATCCTCTCACGCAGTCTAAAGAGAGTTCAGGTGAGAAATTGCAAACGTCGAGCAATTGCTCAGAGATGAAAAGTGCCAGCACTGAAAGCTGTTGCTAGCCAGCACCCTTCCTTGGAAGTGCTTTCACAGGCACAGCAACACTGGGGCTTTGCGCTTCTCTAACCACCAAATGTCACGGTCACTATCTCTCCGTCTCGTAGAAACGAGCTGAGAAATTGCAAACGTCGAGCAATTGCTCAGAGATGAAAAGTGCCAGCACTGAAAGCTGTTGCTAGCCAGCACCCATCCTTGGAAGCGCTTTTGTAGCCCTAAGAACACTGGGGCTCTGGGCTTCTCTAGCCACCTCCTCTTCTGCTCATCCTCTCGCGCAGTCTAAAGAGAGCTCAGGTGAGAAATTGCAAACGTTGAGCAATTGCTCAGAGATGAAAAGTGCCAGCACTGAAAGCTGTTGCTAGCCAGCCCCCTTCCTTGGAAGCGCTTTTGTAGCCCTAAGAACAGTGGGGCTCTGGGCTTCTCTAGCCACCTCATCTTCTGCTCATCCTCTCGCACAGTCTAAAGAGAGCTCAGGTGAGAAATTGCAAACGTCGAGCAATTGCTCAGAGATGAAAAGTGCCAGCACTGAAAGCTGTTGCTAGCCAGCACCCTTCCTTGGAAGCGCTTTCACAGGCGCAGCAACACTGGGGCTTTGCGCTTCTCTAACCACCAAACGTCACGGTCACTATCTCTCCATCTCGTAGACACGAGCAGAGAAATTGCAAACGTCGAGCAATTGCTGAGAGATGAAAAGTGCCAGCACTGAAAGCTGTTGCTAGCCAGCACCCTTCCTTGGAAGCGCTTTCACACGTGCAGCAACACTGGGGCTTTGCGCTTCTCTAGCCATCAAACGTCACGGTCATTCTCTTTCCGTCTCGTAGACACGAGCTGAGAAATTGCAAACGTCGAGCAATTGCTCAGAGATGAAAAGTGCCAGCACTGAAAGCTGTTGCTAGCCAGCACCCTTCCTTGGAAGCACTTTTGTAGCCCTAAGAACACTGGGGCTCTGGGCTTCTCTAGCCACCTAATCTTCTGCTCATCCTCTCGCGCACTCTAAAGAGAGCTCAGGTGAGAAATTGCAAACGTCGAGCAATTGCTCAGAGATGAAAAGTGCCAGCACTGAAAGCTGTTGCTAGCCAGCGGCCTTCCTTGGAAGCGCTTTTGTAGCCCTAAGAACACTGGGGCTCTGGGCTTCTCTAGCCACCTCATCTTCTGCTCATCCTCTCGCGCAGTCTAAAGAGAGCTCCGGTGAGAAATTGCAAACGTCGAGCAATTGCTCAGAGATGAAAAGTGCCAGCACTGAAAGCTGTTGCTAGCCAGCACCCTTCCTTGGAAGCGCTTTCACAGGCGCAGCAACACTGGGGCTTTGCGCTTCTCTAGCCACCAAAGGTCACGGTCATTCTCTTTCCGTCTCGTAGACACGAGCTGAGAAATTGCAAACGTCGAGCAATTGCTCAGAGATGAAAAGTGCCAGCACTGAAAGCTGTTGCTAGCCAGCACCCTTCCTTGGAAGCGCTTTTGTAGCCCTAAGAACACTGGGAGTCTTGGCTTCTCTAGCCACCTAATCTTCTGCTCATCCTCTCGCACAGTCTAAAGAGAGCTCAGGTGAGAAATTGCAAACGTCCAGCAATTGCTCAGAGATGAAAAGTGCCAGCACTGAAAGCTGTTGCTAGCCAGCCCCCTTCCTTGGAAGCGCTTTTGTAGCCCTAAGAACACTGGGGCTCTGGGCTTCTCTAGCCACCTCATCTTCTGCTCATCCTCTCGCGCAGTCTAAAGAGAGCTCAGGTGAGAAATTGCAAACGTCCAGCAATTGCTCAGAGATGAAAAGTGCCAGCACTGAAAGCTGTTGCTAGCCAGCACCCTTCCTTGGAAGCGCTTTTGTAGCCCTAAGAACACTTGGACTGTGGGCTTCTCTAGCCACCTCATCTTCTGCTCATCCTCTCACGCAGTCTAAAGAGAGTTCAGGTGAGAAATTGCAAATGTCGAGCAATTGCTCAGAGATGAAAAGTGCCAGCACTGAAAGCTGTTGCTAGCCAGCACCCTTCCTTGGAAGTGCTTTCACAGGCACAGCAACACTGGGGCTTTGCGCTTCTCTAACCACCAAATGTCACGGTCACTATCTCTCCGTCTCGTAGAAACGAGCTGAGAAATTGCAAACGTCGAGCAATTGCTCAGAGATGAAAAGTGCCAGCACTGAAAGCTGTTGCTAGCCAGCACCCATCCTTGGAAGCGCTTTTGTAGCCCTAAGAACACTGGGGCTCTGGGCTTCTCTAGCCACCTCCTCTTCTGCTCATCCTCTCGCGCAGTCTAAAGAGAGCTCAGGTGAGAAATTGCAAACGTCGAGCAATTGCTCAGAGATGAAAAGTGCCAGCACTGAAAGCTGTTGCTAGCCAGCCCCCTTCCTTGGAAGCGCTTTTGTAGCCCTAAGAACACTGGGGGTCTGGGCTTCTCTAGCCACCTCATCTTCTGCTCATCCTCTCGCGCAGTCTAAAGAGAGCTCAGGTGAGAAATTGCAAACGTCGAGCAATTGCTCAGAGATGAAAACTGCCAGCACTGAAAGCTGTTGCTAGCCAGCCCCCTTCCTTGGAAGCGCTTTTGTAGCCCTTAGAACACTGGGGCTCTGGGCTTCTCTAGCCACCTCATCTTCTGCTCATCCTCTCGCGCAGTCTAAAGAGAGTTCAGGTGAGAAATTGCAAACGTCCAGCAATTGCTCAGAGAGGAAAAGTGCCAGCACTGAAAGCTGTTCTAGCCAGCACCCTTCCTTGGAAGCGCTTTCACAGGCGCAGCAACACTGGGACTTTGCGCTTCTCTACCCACCAAACATCACGGTCACTATCTCTCCGTCTCGTAGACACGAGCTGAGAAATTGCAAACGTCGAGCAATTGCTCAGAGATGAAAAGTGCCAGCACTGAAAGCTGTTGCTAGCCAGCACCCTTCCTTGGAAGCGGTTTTGTAGCCCTTAGAACACTGGGGCTCTGGGCTTCTCTAGCCACCTCATCTTCTGCTCATCCTCTCGCGCAGTCTAACGAGAGCTCAGGTGAGAAATTGCAAACGTCGAGCAATTGCTCAGAGATGAAAAGTGCCAGCACTGAAAGCTGTTGCTAGCCAGCACCCTTCCTTGGAAGCGCTTTCACAGGCGCAGCAACACTTGCTGTTTGCGCTTCTCTACCCACCAAAAGTCACGGTCACTATCTCTCCGTCTCGTAGACACGAGCTGAGAAATTGCAAACGTTGAGCAATTGCTCAGAGATGAAAAGTGCCAGCACTGAAAGCTGTTGCTAGCCAGCACCCTTCCTTGGAAGTGCTTTCACAGGCGCAGCAACACTGGGGCTTTGTGCTTCTCTACCCACCAAACGTCACGGTCACTATCTCTCCATCTCGTAGACACGAGCTGAGAAATTGCAAACGTCGAGCAATTGCTCAGAGATGAAAAGTGCCAGCACTGAAAGCTGTTGCTAGCCAGCACCCTTCCTTGGAAGCACTTTCACAGGTGCAGCAACACTGGGGCTTTGCGCTTCTCTAGCCACCAAACGTCACGGTCATTCTCTTTCCGTCTCGTAGACATGAGCTGAGAAATTGCAAACGTCGAGCAATTGCTCAGAGAATAAAGTGCCAGCACTGAAAGCTGTTGCTAGCCAGCCCCCTTCCTTGGAAGCGCTTTTGTAGCCCTAAGAACACTGGGGCTCTGGGCTTCTCTAGCCACCTCATCTTCTGCTCATCCTCTCGCGCAGTCTAAAGAGAGCTCAGGTGATAAATTGCAAACGTCGAGCAATTGCTCAGAGATGAAAAGTGCCAGCACTGAAAGCTCATGCTAACCAGCCCCCTTCCTTGGAAGCGCTTTTGTAGCCCTAAGAACACTGGGGCTCTGGGCTTCTCTAGCCACCTCATCTTCTGCTCATCCTCTCGCGCAGTCTAAAGAGAGCTCAGGTGAGAAATTGCAAACGTCCAGCAATTGCTCAGAGATGAAAAGTGCCAGCACTGAAAGCTGTTGCTAGCCAGCACCCTTCCTTGGAAGTGCTTTCACAGGCGCAGCAACACTTGCTGTTTGCGCTTCTCTAGCCACCAAACGTCACGGTCACTATCTCTCCGTCTCGTAGACACGAGCTGAGAAATTGCAAACGTCGAGCAATTGCTCAGAGATGAAAAGTGCCAGCACTGAAAGCTGTTGCTAGCCAGCCCCCTTCCTTGGAAGCGCTTTTGTAGCCCTAAGAACACTGGGGCTCTGGGCTTCTCTAGCCACCTCATCTTCTGCTCATCCTCTCGCGCAGTCTAAAGAGAGCTCAGGTGAGAAATTGCAAACGTTGAGCAATTGCTCAGAGATGAAAAGTGCCAGCACTGAAAGCTGTTGCTAGCCAGCACCCTTCCTTGGAAGCGCTTTTGTAGCCCTAAGAACACTGGGGCTCTGGCCTTCTCTAGCCACCTCATCTTCTGCTCATCCTCTCGCGCAGTCTAAAGAGAGTTCAGGTGAGAAATTGCAAACGTCGAGCAATTGCTCAGAGATGAAAAGTGCCAGCTCTGAAAGCTGTTCTAGCCAGCACCCTTCCTTGGAAGCGCTTTCACAGGCGCATCAACACTGGGGCTTTGCGCTTCTCTACCCACCAGACGTCACGGTCACTATCTCTCCGTCTCGTAGACACGAGCTGAGAAATTGCAAACGTCGAGCAATTGCTCAGAGATGAAAAGTGCCAGCACTGAAAGCTGTTGCTAGCCAGCACCCTTCCTTGGAAGCGCTTTTGTAGCCCTTAGAACACTGGGGCTCTGGGCTTCTCTAGCCACCTCATCTTCTGCTCATCCTCTCGCGCAGTCTAAAGAGAGCTCAGGTGAGAAATTGCAAACGTCCAGCAATTGCTCAGAGATGAAAAGTGCCAGCACTGAAAGCTGTTGCTAGCCAGCACCCTTCCTTGGAAGTGCTTTCACAGGCGCAGCAACACTTGCTGTTTGCGCTTCTCTAGCCACCAAACGTCACGGTCACTATCTCTCCGTCTCGTAGACACGAGCTGAGAAATTGCAAACGTCGAGCAATTGCTCAGAGATGAAAAGTGCCAGCACTGAAAGCTGTTGCTAGCCAGCCCCCTTCCTTGGAAGCGCTTTTGTAGCCCTAAGAACACTGGGGCTCTGGGCTTCTCTAGCCATCTAAACTTCTGCTCATCCTCTCGCGCAGTCTAAAGAGAGCTCAGGTGAGAAATTGCAAACGTCGAGCAATTGCTCAGAGATGAAAAGTGCCAGCACTGAAAGCTGTTGCTAGCCAGCCCCCTTCCTTGGAAGCGCTTTTGTAGGCCTAAGAACACTGGGGCTCTGGGCTTCTCTAGCCACCTCATCTTCTGCTCATCCTCTCGCGCAGTCTAAAGAGAGTTCAGGTGAGAAATTGCAAACGTCGAGCAATTGCTCAGAGATGAAAAGTGCCAGCACTGAAAGCTGTTGCTAGCCAGCACCCTTCCTTGGAAGCGCTTTTGTAGGCCTAAGAACACTGGGGCTCTGGGCTTCTCTAGCCACCTCATCTTCTGCTCATCCTCTCGCGCAGTCTAAAGAGAGCTCAGGTGAGAAATTGCAAACGTCCAGCAATTGCTCAGAGATGAAAAGTGCCAGCACTGAAAGCTGTTGCTAGCCAGCACCCTTCCTTGGAAGTGCTTTCACAGGCGCAGCAACACTTGCTGTTTGCGCTTCTCTAGCCACCAAACGTCACGGTCACTATCTCTCCGTCTCGTAGACACGAGCTGAGAAATTGCAAACGTCGAGCAATTGCTCAGAGATGAAAAGTGCCAGCACTGAAAGCTGTTGCTAGCCAGCCCCCTTCCTTGGAAGCGCTTTTGTAGCCCTAAGAACACTGGGGCTCTGGGCTTCTCTAGCCATCTAAACTTCTGCTCATCCTCTCGCGCAGTCTAAAGAGAGCTCAGGTGAGAAATTGCAAACGTCGAGCAATTGCTCAGAGATGAAAAGTGCCAGCACTGAAAGCTGTTGCTAGCCAGCCCCCTTCCTTGGAAGCGCTTTTGTAGGCCTAAGAACACTGGGGCTCTGGGCTTCTCTAGCCACCTCATCTTCTGCTCATCCTCTCGCGCAGTCTAAAGAGAGTTCAGGTGAGAAATTGCAAACGTCGAGCAATTGCTCAGAGATGAAAAGTGCCAGCACTGAAAGCTGTTGCTAGCCAGCACCCTTCCTTGGAAGCGCTTTTGTAGGCCTAAGAACACTGGGGCTCTGGGCTTCTCTAGCCACCTCATCTTCTGCTCATCCTCTCGCGCAGTCTAAAGAGAGCTCAGGTGAGAAATTGCAAACGTCGAGCAATTGCTCAGAGATGAAAAGTGCCAGCACTGAAAGCTGTTGCTAGCCAGCACCCTTCCTTGGAAGCGCTTTCACAAGTGCAGCAACACTGGGGCTTTGCGCTTCTCTACCCACCAAACGTCACGGTCACTTTCTCTCCGTCTCGTAGACACGACCTGAGAAATTGCAAACGTCGAGCAATTGTTCAGAGATGAAAAGTGCCAGCACTGAAAGCTGTTGCTAGCCAGCACCCTTCCTTGGAAGCGCTTTCACAGGCGCAGCAACACTGGGGCTTTGCGCTTCTCTACCCACCAGACGTCAGAGTCATTCTCTGTCCGTCTCGTAGACACGAGCTGAGAAATTGCAAACGTCGAGCAATTGCTCAGAGATGAAAAGTGCCAGCACTGAAAGCTGTTGCTAGCCAGCACCCTTCCTTGGAAGCGCTTTTGTAGCCCTAAGAACACTGGGGCTCTGGCCTTCTCTAGCCACCTCTTCTTCTGCTCATCCTCTCGCGCAGTCTAAAGAGAGCTCCGGTGAGAAATTGCAAACGTCGAGCAATTGCTCAGAGATGAAAAGTGCCAGCACTGAAAGCTGTTGCTAGCCAGCACCCTTCCTTGGAAGCGCTTTCACAGGCGCAGCAACACTGGGGCTTTGCGCTTCTCTACCCACCAAACGTCACGGTCATTCTCCTTCCGTCTCGTAGACACGAGCTGAGAAATTGCAAACGTTGAGCAATTGCTCAGAGATGAAAAGTGCCAGCACTGAAAGCTGTTGCTAGCCAGCACCCTTCCTTGGAAGCGCTTTTGTAGCCCTAAGAACACTGGGGCTCTGGCCTTCTCTAGCCACCTCATCTTCTGCTCATCCTCTCGCGCAGTCTAAAGAGAGTTCAGGTGAGAAATTGCAAACGTCGAGCAATTGCTCAGAGATGAAAAGTGCCAGCTCTGAAAGCTGTTCTAGCCAGCACCCTTCCTTGGAAGCGCTTTCACAGGCGCATCAACACTGGGGCTTTGCGCTTCTCTACCCACCAGACGTCACGGTCACTATCTCTCCGTCTCGTAGACACGAGCTGAGAAATTGCAAACGTCGAGCAATTGCTCAGAGATGAAAAGTGCCAGCACTGAAAGCTGTTGCTAGCCAGCACCCTTCCTTGGAAGCGCTTTTGTAGCCCTTAGAACACTGGGGCTCTGGGCTTCTCTAGCCACCTCATCTTCTGCTCATCCTCTCGCGCAGTCTAAAGAGAGCTCAGGTGAGAAATTGCAAACGTCCAGCAATTGCTCAGAGATGAAAAGTGCCAGCACTGAAAGCTGTTGCTAGCCAGCACCCTTCCTTGGAAGTGCTTTCACAGGCGCAGCAACACTTGCTGTTTGCGCTTCTCTAGCCACCAAACGTCACGGTCACTATCTCTCCGTCTCGTAGACACGAGCTGAGAAATTGCAAACGTCGAGCAATTGCTCAGAGATGAAAAGTGCCAGCACTGAAAGCTGTTGCTAGCCAGCCCCCTTCCTTGGAAGCGCTTTTGTAGCCCTAAGAACACTGGGGCTCTGGGCTTCTCTAGCCATCTAAACTTCTGCTCATCCTCTCGCGCAGTCTAAAGAGAGCTCAGGTGAGAAATTGCAAACGTCGAGCAATTGCTCAGAGATGAAAAGTGCCAGCACTGAAAGCTGTTGCTAGCCAGCCCCCTTCCTTGGAAGCGCTTTTGTAGGCCTAAGAACACTGGGGCTCTGGGCTTCTCTAGCCACCTCATCTTCTGCTCATCCTCTCGCGCAGTCTAAAGAGAGTTCAGGTGAGAAATTGCAAACGTCGAGCAATTGCTCAGAGATGAAAAGTGCCAGCACTGAAAGCTGTTGCTAGCCAGCACCCTTCCTTGGAAGCGCTTTTGTAGGCCTAAGAACACTGGGGCTCTGGGCTTCTCTAGCCACCTCATCTTCTGCTCATCCTCTCGCGCAGTCTAAAGAGAGCTCAGGTGAGAAATTGCAAACGTCGAGCAATTGCTCAGAGATGAAAAGTGCCAGCACTGAAAGCTGTTGCTAGCCAGCACCCTTCCTTGGAAGCGCTTTCACAAGTGCAGCAACACTGGGGCTTTGCGCTTCTCTACCCACCAAACGTCACGGTCACTTTCTCTCCGTCTCGTAGACACGACCTGAGAAATTGCAAACGTCGAGCAATTGTTCAGAGATGAAAAGTGCCAGCACTGAAAGCTGTTGCTAGCCAGCACCCTTCCTTGGAAGCGCTTTCACAGGCGCAGCAACACTGGGGCTTTGCGCTTCTCTACCCACCAGACGTCAGAGTCATTCTCTGTCCGTCTCGGAGACACGAGCTGAGAAATTGCAAACGTCGAGCAATTGCTCAGAGATGAAAAGTGCCAGCACTGAAAGCTGTTGCTAGCCAGCACCCTTCCTTGGAAGCGCTTTTGTAGCCCTAAGAACACTGGGGCTCTGGCCTTCTCTAGCCACCTCATCTTCTGCTCATCCTCTCGCGCAGTCTAAAGAGAGCTCCGGTGAGAAATTGCAAACGTCGAGCAATTGCTCAGAGATGAAAAGTGCCAGCACTGAAAGCTGTTGCTAGCCAGCACCCTTCCTTGGAAGCGCTTTCACAGGCGCAGCAACACTGGGGCTTTGCGCTTCTCTACCCACCAAACGTCACGGTCATTCTCCTTCCGTCTCGTAGACACGAGCTGAGAAATTGCAAACGTTGAGCAATTGCTCAGAGATGAAAAGTGCCAGCACTGAAAGCTGTTGCTAGCCAGCACCCTTCCTTGGAAGCGCTTTTGTAGCCCTAAGAACACTGGGGCTCTGGGCTTCTCTAGCCACCTCATCTTCTGCTCATCCTCTCGCGCAGTCTAAAGAGAGCTCAGGTGAGAAATTGCAAACGTCGAGCAATTGCTCAGAGATGAAAAGTGCCAGCACTGAAAGCTGTTCTAGCCAGCACCCTTCCTTGGAAGCGCTTTCACAGGTGCAGCAACACTGGGGCTTTGCGCTTCTCTACCCACCAGACGTCACGGTCACTATCTCTCCGTCTCGTAGACACGAGCAGAGAAATTGCAAACGTCGAGCAATTGCTCAGAGATGAAAAGTGCCAGCACTGAAAGCTGTTGCTAGCCAGCACCCTTCCTTGGAAGCGCTTTTGTAGCCCTTAGAACACTGGGGCTCTGGGCTTGTCTAGCCACCTCATCTTCTGCTCATCCTCTCGCGCAGTCTAAAGAGAGCTCAGGTGAGAAATTGCAAACGTCAAGCAATTGCTCAGAGATGAAAAGTGCCAGCACTGAAAGCTGTTGCTAGCCAGCACCCTTCCTTGGAAGTGCTTTCACAGGCGCAGCAACACTGGGGCTTTGCGCTTCTCTACCCACCAAACATCACGGTCACTATCTCTCCGTCTCGTAGACACGAGCTGAGAAATTGCAAACGTCGAGCAATTGCTCAGAGATGAAAAGTGCCAGCACTGAAAGCTGTTGCTAGCCAGCCCCCTTCCTTGGAAGCGCTTTTGTAGCCCTAAGAACACTGGGGCTCTGGGCTTCTCTAGCCATCTAATCTTCTGCTCATCCTCTCGCGCAGTCTAAAGAGAGCTCAGGTGAGAAATTGCAAACGTCCAGCAATTGCTCAGAGATGAAAAGTGCCAGCACTGAAAGCTGTTGCTAGCCAGCACCCTTCCTTGGAAGCGCTTTTGTAGCCCTAAGAACAGTGGTGCTCTGGGCTTCTCTAGCCACCTCATCTTCTGCTCATCCTCTCGCGCAGTCTAAAGAGAGCTCAGGTGAGAAATTGCAAACGTCGAGCAATTGCTCAGAGAAGAAAAGTGCCAGCACTGAAAGCTGTTGCTAGCCAGCACCCTTCCTTGGAAGCGCTTTCACAGGCGCAGCAACACTGGGGCTTTGCGCTTCTCTAGCCACCAAACGTCACGGTCATTCTCTTTCCGTCTCGTAGACATGAGCTGAGAAATTGCAAACGTCGAGCAATTGCTCAGAGAATAAAGTGCCAGCACTGAAAGCTGTTGCTAGCCAGCCCCCTTCCTTGGAAGCGCTTTTGTAGCCCTAAGAACACTGGGGCTCTGGGCTTCTCTAGCCACCTCATCTTCTGCTCATCCTCTCGCGCAGTCTAAAGAGAGCTCAGGTGATAAATTGCAAACGTCGAGCAATTGCTCAGAGATGAAAAGTGCCAGCACTGAAAGCTCATGCTAACCAGCCCCCTTCCTTGGAAGCGCTTTTGTAGCCCTAAGAACACTGGGGCTCTGGGCTTCTCTAGCCACCTCATCTTCTGCTCATCCTCTCGCGCAGTCTAAAGAGAGCTCAGGTGAGAAATTGCAAACGTTGAGCAATTGCTCAGAGATGAAAAGTGCCAGCACTGAAAGCTGTTGCTAGCCAGCACCCTTCCTTGGAAGTGCTTTCACAGGCGCAGCAACACTTGCTGTTTGCGCTTCTCTAGCCACCAAACGTCACGGTCACTATCTCTCCGTCTCGTAGACACGAGCTGAGAAATTGCAAACGTCGAGCAATTGCTCAGAGATGAAAAGTGCCAGCACTGAAAGCTGTTGCTAGCCAGCCCCCTTCCTTGGAAGCGCTTTTGTAGCCCTAAGAACACTGGGGCTCTGGGCTTCTCTAGCCACCTCATCTTCTGCTCATCCTCTCGCGCAGTCTAAAGAGAGCTCAGGTGAGAAATTGCAAACGTTGAGCAATTGCTCAGAGATGAAAAGTGCCAGCACTGAAAGCTGTTGCTAGCCAGCACCCTTCCTTGGAAGCGCTTTTGTAGCCCTAAGAACACTGGGGCTCTGGCCTTCTCTAGCCACCTCATCTTCTGCTCATCCTCTCGCGCAGTCTAAAGAGAGCTCAGGTGAGAAATTGCAAACGTCGAGCAATTGCTCAGAGATGAAAAGTGCCAGCTCTGAAAGCTGTTCTAGCCAGCACCCTTCCTTGGAAGCGCTTTCACAGGCGCATCAACACTGGGGCTTTGCGCTTCTCTACCCACCAGACGTCACGGTCACTATCTCTCCGTCTCGTAGACACGAGCTGAGAAATTGCAAACGTCGAGCAATTGCTCAGAGATGAAAAGTGCCAGCACTGAAAGCTGTTGCTAGCCAGCACCCTTCCTTGGAAGCGCTTTTGTAGCCCTTAGAACACTGGGGCTCTGGGCTTCTCTAGCCACCTCATCTTCTGCTCATCCTCTCGCGCAGTCTAAAGAGAGCTCAGGTGAGAAATTGCAAACGTCCAGCAATTGCTCAGAGATGAAAAGTGCCAGCACTGAAAGCTGTTGCTAGCCAGCACCCTTCCTTGGAAGTGCTTTCACAGGCGCAGCAACACTTGCTGTTTGCGCTTCTCTAGCCACCAAACGTCACGGTCACTATCTCTCCGTCTCGTAGACACGAGCTGAGAAATTGCAAACGTCGAGCAATTGCTCAGAGATGAAAAGTGCCAGCACTGAAAGCTGTTGCTAGCCAGCCCCCTTCCTTGGAAGCGCTTTTGTAGCCCTAAGAACACTGGGGCTCTGGGCTTCTCTAGCCATCTAAACTTCTGCTCATCCTCTCGCGCAGTCTAAAGAGAGCTCAGGTGAGAAATTGCAAACGTCGAGCAATTGCTCAGAGATGAAAAGTGCCAGCACTGAAAGCTGTTGCTAGCCAGCCCCCTTCCTTGGAAGCGCTTTTGTAGGCCTAAGAACACTGGGGCTCTGGGCTTCTCTAGCCACCTCATCTTCTGCTCATCCTCTCGCGCAGTCTAAAGAGAGTTCAGGTGAGAAATTGCAAACGTCGAGCAATTGCTCAGAGAGGAAAAGTGCCAGCACTGAAAGCTGTTGCTAGCCAGCACCCTTCCTTGGAAGCGCTTTTGTAGCCCTAAGAACACTGGGGCTCTGGGCTTCTCTAGCCACCTCATCTTCTGCTCATCCTCTCGCGCAGTCTAAAGAGAGCTCAGGTGAGAAATTGCAAACGTCGAGCAATTGCTCAGAGATGAAAAGTGCCAGCACTGAAAGCTGTTGCTAGCCAGCACCCTTCCTTGGAAGCGCTTTCACAAGTGCAGCAACACTGGGGCTTTGCGCTTCTCTACCCACCAAACGTCACGGTCACTTTCTCTCCGTCTCGTAGACACGACCTGAGAAATTGCAAACGTCGAGCAATTGTTCAGAGATGAAAAGTGCCAGCACTGAAAGCTGTTGCTAGCCAGCACCCTTCCTTGGAAGCGCTTTCACAGGCGCAGCAACACTGGGGCTTTGCGCTTCTCTACCCACCAGACGTCAGAGTCATTCTCTGTCCGTCTCGGAGACACGAGCTGAGAAATTGCAAACGTCGAGCAATTGCTCAGAGATGAAAAGTGCCAGCACTGAAAGCTGTTGCTAGCCAGCACCCTTCCTTGGAAGCGCTTTTGTAGCCCTAAGAACACTGGGGCTCTGGCCTTCTCTAGCCACCTCATCTTCTGCTCATCCTCTCGCGCAGTCTAAAGAGAGCTCCGGTGAGAAATTGCAAACGTCGAGCAATTGCTCAGAGATGAAAAGTGCCAGCACTGAAAGCTGTTGCTAGCCAGCACCCTTCCTTGGAAGCGCTTTCACAGGCGCAGCAACACTGGGGCTTTGCGCTTCTCTACCCACCAAACGTCACGGTCATTCTCCTTCCGTCTCGTAGACACGAGCTGAGAAATTGCAAACGTTGAGCAATTGCTCAGAGATGAAAAGTGCCAGCACTGAAAGCTGTTGCTAGCCAGCACCCTTCCTTGGAAGCGCTTTTGTAGCCCTAAGAACACTGGGGCTCTGGGCTTCTCTAGCCACCTCATCTTCTGCTCATCCTCTCGCGCAGTCTAAAGAGAGCTCAGGTGAGAAATTGCAAACGTCGAGCAATTGCTCAGAGATGAAAAGTGCCAGCACTGAAAGCTGTTCTAGCCAGCACCCTTCCTTGGAAGCGCTTTCACAGGTGCAGCAACACTGGGGCTTTGCGCTTCTCTACCCACCAGACGTCACGGTCACTATCTCTCCGTCTCGTAGACACGAGCAGAGAAATTGCAAACGTCGAGCAATTGCTCAGAGATGAAAAGTGCCAGCACTGAAAGCTGTTGCTAGCCAGCACCCTTCCTTGGAAGCGCTTTTGTAGCCCTTAGAACACTGGGGCTCTGGGCTTGTCTAGCCACCTCATCTTCTGCTCATCCTCTCGCGCAGTCTAAAGAGAGCTCAGGTGAGAAATTGCAAACGTCAAGCAATTGCTCAGAGATGAAAAGTGCCAGCACTGAAAGCTGTTGCTAGCCAGCACCCTTCCTTGGAAGTGCTTTCACAGGCGCAGCAACACTGGGGCTTTGCGCTTCTCTAGCCACCAAACATCACGGTCACTATCTCTCCGTCTCGTAGACACGAGCTGAGAAATTGCAAACGTCGAGCAATTGCTCAGAGATGAAAAGTGCCAGCACTGAAAGCTGTTGCTAGCCAGCCCCCTTCCTTGGCAGCGCTTTTGTAGCCCTAAGAACACTGGGGCTCTGGGCTTCTCTAGCCATCTAATCTTCTGCTCATCCTCTCGCGCAGTCTAAAGAGAGCTCAGGTGAGAAATTGCAAACGTCGAGCAATTGCTCAGAGATGAAAAGTGCCAGCACTGAAAGCTGTTGCTAGCCAGCACCCTTCCTTGGAAGCGCTTTTGTAGCCCTAAGAACACTGGGGCTCTGGGCTTCTCTAGCCACCTCATCTTCTGCTCATCCTCTCGCGCAGTCTAAAGAGAGTTCAGGTGAGAAATTGCAAATGTCGAGCAATTGCTCAGAGATGAAAAGTGCCAGCACTGAAAGCTGTTCTAGCCAGCACCCTTCCTTGGAAGTGCTTTCACAGGCGCAGCAACACTGGGGCTTTGCGCTTCTCTAACCACCAAACGTCACAGTCATTCTCCTTCTGTCTCGTAGACACGAGTTGAGAAATTGCAAACGTCGAGCAATTGCTCAGAGATGAAAAGTGCCAGCACTGAAAGCTGTTGCTAGCCAGCACCCTTCCTTGGAAGCGCTTTTGTAGGCCTAAGAACACTGGGGCTCTGGGCTTCTCTAGCCACCTCATCTTCTGCTCATCCTCTCGCACAGTCTAAAGAGAGCTCAGGTGAGAAATTGCAAACGTCGAGCAATTGCTCAGAGATGAAAAGTGCCAGCACTGAAAGCTGTTGCTAGCCAGCCCCCTTCCTTGGAAGCACTTTTGTAGCCCTAAGAACACTGGGGCTCTGCACTTCTCTAGCCATCTAAACTTCTGCTCATCCTCTCGCGCAGTCTAAAGAGAGCTCAGGTGAGAAATTGCAAACGTCGAGCAATTGCTCAGAGAGGAAAAGTGCCAGCACTGAAAGCTGTTGCTAGACAGCACCCTTCCTTGGAAGCGCTTTTGTAGCCCTAAGAACACTGGGGCTCTGGGCTTCTCTAGCCACCTCATCTTCTGCTCATCCTCTCGCGCAGTCTAAAGAGAGTTCAGGTGAGAAATTGCAAACGTCGAGCAATTGCTCAGAGATGAAAAGTGCCAGCACTGAAAGTTGTTCTAGCCAGCACCCTTCCTTGGAAGTGCTTTCACAGGCGCAGCAACACTGGGGCTTTGCGCTTCTCTAACCAACAAACGTCACGGTCATTCTCCTTCCGTCTCGTAGAAACGAGCTAAGAAATTGCAAACGTCGAGCAATTGCTCAGAGATGAAAAGTGGCAGCACTGAAAGCTGTTGCTAGCCAGCCCCCTTCCTTGGAAGCGCTTTTGTAGCCCTAAGAACAGTGGTGCTCTGGGCTTCTCTAGCCACCTCATCTTCTGCTCATCCTCTCGCGCAGTCTAAAGAGAGCTCAGGTGAGAAATTGCAAACGTCGAGCAATTGCTCAGAGATGAAAAGTGCCAGCACTGAAAGCTGTTGCTTGCCAGCACCCATCCTTGGAAGCGCTTTTGTAGCCCTAAGAACACTGGGGCTCTGCGCTTCTCTAACCATCTAAACTTCTGCTCATCCTCTCGCGCAGTCTAAAGAGAGCTCAGGTGAGAAATTGCAAACGTCGAGCAATTGCTCAGAGATGAAAAGTGCCAGCACTGAAAGCTGTTGCTAGCCAGCACCCTTCCTTGGAAGCGCTTTTGTAGCCCTAAGAACACTGGGGCTCTGGGCTTCTCTAGCCACCTCATCTTCTGCTCATCCTCTCGCGCAGTCTAAAGAGAGTTCAGGTGAGAAATTGCAAACGTCGAGCAATTGCTCAGAGATGAAAAGTGCCAGCACTGAAAGCTGTTGCTAGCCAGCACCCTTCCTTGGAAGCGCTTTTGTAGCCCTAAGAACACAAGGGCTCTGTGTTTCTCTAGCCACCTCATCTTCTGCTCATCCTCTCGCGCAGTCTAAAGAGAGCTCAGGTGAGAAATTGCAAACGTCGAGCAATTGCTCAGAGATGAAAAGTGCCAGCACTGAAAGCTGTTGCTAGCCAGCACCCTTCCTTGGAAGCGCTTTCACAGGTGCAGCAACACTGGGGCTTTGCGCTTCTCTACCCACCAAACGTCACGGTCACTTTCTCTCCGTCTCGTAGACACGAGCTGAGAAATTGCAAACGTCGAGCAATTGCTCAGAGATGAAAAGTGCCAGCACTGAAAGCTGTTGCTAGCCAGCACCCTTCCTTGGAAGCGCTTTCACAGGCGCAGCAGCACTGGGGCTTTGCGCTTCTCTACCCACCAAACGTCAGAGTCATTCTCTGTCCGTCTCGTAGACACGAGTTGAGAAATTGCAAACGTTGAGCAATTGCTCAGAGATGAAAAGTGCCAGCACTGAAAGCTGTTGCTAGCCAGCACCCTTCCTTGGAAGCGCTTTTGTAGCCCTAAGAACACTGGGGCTCTGGCCTTCTCTAGCCACCTCATCTTCTGCTCATCCTCTCACGCAGTCTAAAGAGAGTTCAGGTGAGAAATTGCAAACGTCGAGCAATTGCTCAGAGATGAAAAGTGCCAGCACTGAAAGCTGTTCTAGCCAGCCCCCTTCCTTGGAAGCGCTTTCACAGGCGCAGCAACACTGGGGCTTTGCGCTTCTCTAACCACCAAACGTCACGGTCACTATCTCTCCGTCTCGTAGACACGAGCTGAGAAATTGCAAACGTCGAGCAATTGCTCAGAGATGAAAAGTGCCAGCACTGAAAGCTGTTGCTAGCCAGCCCCCTTCCTTGGAAGCGCTTTTGTAGCCCTAAGAACACTGGGGCTCTGGGCTTCTCTAGCCATCTAAACTTCTGCTCATCCTCTCGCGCAGTCTAAAGAGAGCTCAGGTGAGAAATTGCAAACGTCGAGCAATTGCTCAGAGATGAAAAGTGCCAGCACTGAAAGCTGTTGCTAGCCAGCCCCCTTCCTTGGAAGCGCTTTTGTAGCCCTAAGAACACTGGGGCTCTGGGCTTCTCTAGCCATCTAAACTTCTGCTCATCCTCTCGCGCACTCTAAAGAGAGCTCAGGTGAGAAATTGCAAACGTCGAGCAATTGCTCAGAGATGAAAAGTGCCAGCACTGAAAGCTGTTGCTAGCCAGCACCCTTCCTTGGAAGCGCTTTTGTAGCCCTAAGAACACTGGGGCTCTGGCCTTCTCTAGCCACCTCATCTTCTGCTCATCCTCTCGCGCAGTCTAAAGAGAGCTCAGGTGAGAAATTGCAAACGTCGAGCAATTGCTCAGAGAGGAAAAGTGCCAGCACTGAAAGCTGTTCTAGCCAGCACCCTTCCTTGGAAGCGCTTTCACAGGCGCAGCAACACTGGGGCTTTGCGCTTCTCTACCCACCAAACGTCACGGTCACTATCTCTCCGTCTCGTAGACACGAGCTGAGAAATTGCAAACGTTGAGCAATTGCTCAGAGAGGAAAAGTGCCAGCACTGAAAGCTGTTGCTAGCCAGCACCCTTCCTTGGAAGCGGTTTTGTAACCCTTAGAACACTGGGGCTCTGGGCTTCTCTAGCCACCTCATCTTCTGCTCATCCTCTCGCGCAGTCTAACGAGAGCTCAGGTGAGAAATTGCAAACGTCGAGCAATTGCTCAGAGATGAAAAGTGCCAGCACTGAAAGCTGTTCTAGCCAGCACCCTTCCTTGGAAGCGCTTTCACAGGCGCATCAACACTGGGGCTTTGCGCTTCTCTACCCACCAGACGTCACGGTCACTATCTCTCCGTCTCGTAGACACGAGCTGAGAAATTGCAAACGTCGAGCAATTGCTCAGAGATGAAAAGTGCCAGCACTGAAAGCTGTTGCTAGCCAGCACCCTTCCTTGGAAGCGCTTTTGTAACCCTTAGAACACTGGGTCTCTGGGCTTCTCTAGCCACCTCATCTTCTGCTCATCCTCTCGCGCAGTCTAAAGAGAGCTCAGGTGAGAAATTGCAAACGTCGAGCAATTGCTCAGAGATGAAAAGTGCCAGCACTGAAAGCTGTTGCTAGCCAGCACCCTTCCTTGGAAGTGCTTTCACAGGCGCAGCAACACTGGGGCTTTGCGCTTCTCTACCCACCAAACGTCACGGTCACTATCTCTCCGTCTCGTAGACACGAGCAGAGAAATTGCAAACGTCGAGCAATTGCTCAGAGATGAAAAGTGCCAGCACTGAAAGCTGTTGCTAGCCAGCCCCCTTCCTTGGAAGCGCTTTTGTAGCCCTAAGAACACTGGGGCTCTGGGCTTCTCTAGCCATCTAAACTTCTGCTCATCCTCTCGCGCAGTCTAAAGAGAGTTCAGGTGAGAAATTGCAAACGTCGAGCAATTGCTCAGAGATGAAAAGTGCCAGCACTGAAAGCTGTTGCTAGCCAGCACCCTTCCTTGGAAGCGCTTTCACAGGCGCAGCAACACTTGCTGTTTGCGCTTCTCTACACACCAAACGTCACGGTCACTATCTCTCCGTCTCGTAGACACGAGGTGAGAAATTGCAAACGTCGACCAATTGCTCAGAGATGAAAAGTGCCAGCACTGAAAGCTGTTGCTAGCCAGCACCCTTCCTTGGAAGCGCTTTTGTAGCCCTAAGAACACTGGGGCTCTGCGCTTCTCTAGCCATCTAAACTTCTGCTCATCCCCTCGCGCAGTCTAAAGAGAGCTCAGGTGAGAAATTGCAAACGTCGAGCAATTGCTCAGAGATGAAAAGTGCCAGCACTGAAAGCTGTTGCTAGCCAGCACCCTTCCTTGGAAGCGCTTTTGTAGCCCTAAGAACACTGGGGCTCTGGGCTTCTCTAGCCACCTCATCTTCTGCTCATCCTCTCGCGCAGTCTAAAGAGAGTTCAGGTGAGAAATTGCAAACGTCGAGCAATTGCTCAGAGATGAAAAGTGCCAGCACTGAAAGCTGTTGCTAGCCAGCACCCTTCCTTGGAAGCGCTTTTGTAGCCCTAAGAACACTGGGGCTCTGGGCTTCTCTAGCCACCTCATCTTCTGCTCATCCTCTCGCGCAGTCTAAAGAGAGCTCAGGTGAGAAATTGCAAACGTCGAGCAATTGCTCAGAGATGAAAAGTGCCAGCACTGAAAGCTGTTGCTAGCCAGCACCCTTCCTTGGAAGCGCTTTCACAGGCGCAGCAACACTGGGGCTTTGCGCTTCTCTACCCACCAAACGTCAGAGTCATTCTCTGTCCGTCTCGTAGACACGAGTTGAGAAATTGCAAACGTTGAGCAATTGCTCAGAGATGAAAAGTGCCAGCACTGAAAGCTGTTGCTAGCCAGCCCCCTTCCTTGGAAGCGCTTTTGTAGCCCTAAGAACACTGGGGCTCTGGGCTTCTCTAGCCACCTAATCTTCTGCTCATCCTCTCGCGCAGTCTAAAGAGAGTTCAGGTGAGAAATTGCAAACGTCGAGCAATTGCTCAGAGAGGAAAAGTGCCAGCACTGAAAGCTGTTGCTAGCCAGCACCCTTCCTTGGAAGCGCTTTCACAGGCGCAGCAACACTGGGGCTTTGCGCTTCTCTACCCACCAAACGTCACGGTCACTATCTCTCCATCTCGTAGACACGAGCTGAGAAATTGCAAACGTTGAGCAATTGCTCAGAGATGAAAAGTGCCAGCACTGAAAGCTGTTGCTAGCCAGCACCCTTCCTTGGAAGCGCTTTTGTAGCCCTAAGAACACTGGGGCTCTGGGCTTCTCTAGCCACCTCATCTTCTGCTCATCCTCTCGCGCACTCTAAAGAGAGCTCAGGTGAGAAATTGCAAACGTCGAGCAATTGCTCAGAGATGAAAAGTGCCAGCACTGAAAGCTGTTGCTAGCCAGCACCCTTCCTTGGAAGCGCTTTCACAGGCGCAGCAACACTGGGGCTTTGCGCTTCTCTAGCCACCAAACGTCAGAGTCATTCTCTGTCCGTCTCGTAGACACGAGCTGAGAAATTGCAAACGTCGAGCAATTGCTCAGAGATGAAAAGTGCCAGCACTGAAAGCTGTTGCTAGCCAGCACCCTTCCTTGGAAGCGCTTTTGTAGCCCTAAGAACACTGGGGCTCTGGGCTTCTCTAGCCACCTCATCTTCTGCTCATCCTCTCGCGCAGTCTAAAGAGAGCTCAGGTGAGAAATTGCAAACGTCGAGCAATTGCTCAGAGATGAAAAGTGCCAGCACTGAAAGCTGTTCTAGCCAGCACCCTTCCTTGGAAGCGCTTTCACAGGTGCAGCAACACTGGGGCTTTGCGCTTCTCTACCCACCAGACGTCACGGTCACTATCTCTCCATCTCGTAGACACGAGCAGAGAAATTGCAAACGTCGAGCAATTGCTCAGAGATGAAAAGTGCCAGCACTGAAAGCTGTTGCTAGCCAGCACCCTTCCTTGGAAGCGCTTTTGTAGCCCTTAGAACACTGGGGCTCTGGGCTTCTCTAGCCACCTCCTCTTCTGCTCATCCTCTCGCGCAGTCTAAAGAGAGCTCAGGTGAGAAATTGCAAACGTCGAGCAATTGCTCAGAGATGAAAAGTGCCAGCACTGAAAGCTGTTGCTAGCCAGCACCCTTCCTTGGAAGTGCTTTCACAGGCGCAGCAACACTGGGGCTTTGCGCTTCTCTAACCACCAAACGTCACGGTCACTATCTCTCCGTCTCGTAGACACGAGCTGAGAAATTGCAAACGTCGAGCAATTGCTCAGAGATGAAAAGTGCCAACACTGAAAGCTGTTGCAAGCCAGCACCCTTCCTTGGAAGCGCTTTTGTAGGCCTAAGAACACTGGGGCTCTGGGCTTCTCTAGCCACCTCATCTTCTGCTCATCCTCTCGCGCAGTCTAAAGAGAGCTCAGGTGAGAAATTGCAAACGTTGAGCAATTGCTCAGAGATGAAAAGTGCCAGCACTGAAAGCTCTTGCTAGCCAGCACCCTTCCTTGGAAGCGCTTTCACAGGCGCAGCAACACTGGGGCTTTGCGCTTCTCTAACCACGAAACGTCACGGTCACTATCTCTCCGTCTCGTAGACACGAGCAGAGAAATTGCAAACGTTGAGCAATTGCTCAGAGATGAAAAGTGCCAGCACTGAAAGCTGTTGCTAGCCAGCACCCTTCCTTGGAAGCGCTTTTGTAGTCCTAAGAACACTGGGGCTCTGGGCTTCTCTAGCCATCTAAACTTCTGCTCATCCTCTCGCGCAGTCTAAAGAGAGCTCAGGTGAGAAATTGCAAACGTCGAGCAATTGCTCAGAGATGAAAAGTGCCAGCACTGAAAGCTGTTGCTAGCCAGCCCCCTTCCTTGGAACCGCTTTTGTAGCCCTAAGAACACTGGGGCTCTGGGCTTCTCTAGCCACCTCATCTTCTGCTCATCCTCTCGCGCAGTCTAAAGAGAGTTCAGGTGAGAAATTGCAAATGTCGAGCAATTGCTCAGAGATGAAAAGTGCCAGCACTGAAAGCTGTTCTAGCCAGCACCCTTCCTTGGAAGTGCTTTCACAGGCGCAGCAACACTGGGGCTTTGCGCTTCTCTAACCACCAAACGTCACAGTCATTCTCCTTCCGTCTCGTAGACACGAGCTGAGAAATTGCAAACGTCGAGCAATTGCTCAGAGATGAAAAGTGGCAGCACTGAAAGCTGTTGCTAGCCAGCACCCTTCCTTGGAAGCACTTTTGTAGCCCTAAGAACACTGGGGCTCTGGGCTTCTCTAGCCACCTCATCTTCTGCTCATCCTCTCGCGCAGTCTAAAGAGAGCTCAGGTGAGAAATTGCAAACGTCCAGCAATTGCTCAGAGATGAAAAGTGCCAGCACTGAAAGCTGTTGCTAGCCAGCGGCCTTCCTTGGAAGCGCTTTTGTAGCCCTAAGAACACTGGGGCTCTGGGCTTCTCTAGCCACCTCATCTTCTGCTCATCCTCTCGCACAGTCTAAAGAGAGTTCAGGTGAGAAATTGCAAACGTCGAGCAATTGCTCAGAGATGAAAAGTGCCAGCACTGAAAGCTGTTCTAGCCAGCACCCTTCCTTGGAAGCGCTTTCACAGGCGCAGCAACACTGGGGCTTTGCGCTTCTCTAACCACCAAACGTCACGGTCACTATCTCTCCGTCTCGTAGACACGAGCAGAGAAATTGCAAACGTTGAGCAATTGCTCAGAGATGAAAAGTGCCAGCACTGAAAGCTGTTGCTAGCCAGCACCCTTCCTTGGAAGCGCTTTTGTAGCCCTAAGAACACTGGGGCTCTGGGCTTCTCTAGCCATCTAAACTTCTGCTCATCCTCTCGCGCAGTCTAAAGAGAGCTCAGGTGAGAAATTGCAAACGTCGAGCAATTGCTCAGAGATGAAAAGTGCCAGCACTGAAAGCTGTTGCTAGCCAGCACCCTTCCTTGGAAGCGCTTTTGTAGCCCTAAGAACACTGGGGCTCTGGGCTTCTCTAGCCACCTCATCTTCTGCTCATCCTCTCGCGCAGTCTAAAGAGAGCTCAAGTGAGAAATTGCAAACGTCGAGCAATTGCTCAGAGATGAAAAGTGCCAGCACTGAAAGCTGTTGCTAGCCAGCACCCTTCCTTGGAAGCGCTTTTGTAGCCCTAAGAACACTGGGGCTCTGGGCTTCCCTAGCCACCTCATCTTCTGCTCATCCTCTCGCGCAGTCTAAAGAGAGCTCAGGTGAGAAATTGCAAACGTCGAGCAATTGCTCAGAGAGGAAAAGTGCCAGCACTGAAAGCTGTTCTAGCCAGCACCCTTCCTTGGAAGCGCTTTCACAGGCGCAGCAACACTGGGGCTTTGCGCTTCTCTAGCCACCAAACGTCACGGTCATTCTCTTTCCGTCTCGTAGACACGAGCTGAGAAATTGCAAACGTCGAGCAATTGCTCAGAGATGAAAAGTGCCAGCACTGAAAGCTGTTGCTAGCCAGCACCCTTCCTTGGAAGCGCTTTTGTAGCCCTAAGAACAGTGGGGCTCTGGGCTTCTCTAGCCACCTCATCTTCTGCTCATCCTCTCGCGCAGTCTAAAGAGAGCTCAGGTGAGAAATTGCAAACGTCCAGCAATTGCTCAGAGATGAAAAGTGCCAGCACTGAAAGCTGTTGCTAGCCAGCGGCCTTCCTTGGAAGCGCTTTTGTAGCCCTAAGAACACTGGGGCTCTGGGCTTCTCTAGCCACCTCATCTTCTGCTCATCCTCTCGCACAGTCTAAAGAGAGTTCAGGTGAGAAATTGCAAACGTCGAGCAATTGCTCAGAGATGAAAAGTGCCAGCACTGAAAGCTGTTCTAGCCAGCACCCTTCCTTGGAAGCGCTTTCACAGGCGCAGCAACACTGGGGCTTTGCGCTTCTCTAACCACCAAACGTCACGGTCACTATCTCTCCGTCTCGTAGACACGAGCTGAGAAATTGCAAACGTTGAGCAATTGCTCAGAGATGAAAAGTGCCAGCACTGAAAGCTGTTGCTAGCCAGCACCCTTCCTTGGAAGCGCTTTTGTAGCCCTAAGAACACTGGGGCTCTGGGCTTCTCTAGCCATCTAAACTTCTGCTCATCCTCTCGCGCAGTCTAAAGAGAGCTCAGGTGAGAAATTGCAAACGTCGAGCAATTGCTCAGAGATGAAAAGTGCCAGCACTGAAAGCTGTTGCTAGCCAGCACCCTTCCTTGGAAGCGCTTTTGTAGCCCTAAGAACACTGGGGCTCTGGGCTTCTCTAGCCACCTCATCTTCTGCTCATCCTCTCGCGCAGTCTAAAGAGAGCTCAAGTGAGAAATTGCAAACGTCGAGCAATTGCTCAGAGATGAAAAGTGCCAGCACTGAAAGCTGTTGCTAGCCAGCACCCTTCCTTGGAAGCGCTTTTGTAGCCCTAAGAACACTGGGGCTCTGGGCTTCCCTAGCCACCTCATCTTCTGCTCATCCTCTCGCGCAGTCTAAAGAGAGCTCAGGTGAGAAATTGCAAACGTCGAGCAATTGCTCAGAGATGAAAAGTGCCAGCACTGAAAGCTGTTCTAGCCAGCACCCTTCCTTGGAAGCGCTTTCACAGGCGCAGCAACACTGGGGCTTTGCGCTTCTCTAGCCACCAAACGTCACGGTCATTCTCTTTCCGTCTCGTAGACACGAGCTGAGAAATTGCAAACGTCGAGCAATTGCTCAGAGATGAAAAGTGCCAGCACTGAAAGCTGTTGCTAGCCAGCACCCTTCCTTGGAAGCGCTTTTGTAGCCCTAAGAACACTGGGGCTCTGGGCTTCTCTAGCCATCTAATCTTCTGCTCATCCTCTCGCGCAGTCTAAAGAGAGTTCAGGTGAGAAATTGCAAACGTCGAGCAATTGCTCAGAGATGAAAAGTGCCAGCACTGAAAGCTGTTGCTAGCCAGCACCCTTCCTTGGAAGCGCTTTCACAGGCGCAGCAACACTGGGGCTTTGCGCTTCTCTAACCACCAAACGTCACGGTCACTATCTCTCCGTCTCGTAGACACGAGCAGAGAAATTGCAAACGTTGAGCAATTGCTCAGAGATGAAAAGTGCCAGCACTGAAAGCTGTTGCTAGCCAGCACCCTTCCTTGGAAGCGCTTTTGTAGCCCTAAGAACACTGGGGCTCTGGGCTTCTCTAGCCACCTCATCTTCTGCTCATCCTCTCGCGCAGTCTAAAGAGAGCTCCGGTGAGAAATTGCAAACGTCGAGCAATTGCTCAGAGATGAAAAGTGCCAGCACTGAAAGCTGTTGCTAGACAGCACCCTTCCTTGGAAGCGCTTTTGTAGGCCTAAGAACACTGGGGCTCTGGGCTTCTCTAGCCACCTCATCTTCTGCTCATCCTCTCGCGCAGTCTAAAGAGAGCTCAGGTGAGAAATTGCAAACGTCCAGCAATTGCTCAGAGAGGAAAAGTGCCAGCACTGAAAGCTGTTGCTAGCCAGCCCCCTTCCTTGGAAGCGCTTTTGTAGCCCTAAGAACACTGGGGCTCTGGGCTTCTCTAGCCACCTCATCTTCTGCTCATCCTCTCGCGCAGTCTAAAGAGAGTTCAGGTGAGAAATTGCAAATGTCGAGCAATTGCTCAGAGATGAAAAGTGCCAGCACTGAAAGCTGTTCTAGCCAGCACCCTTCCTTGGAAGTGCTTTCACAGGCGCAGCAACACTGGGGCTTTGCGCTTCTCTAACCACCAAACGTCACGGTCACTATCTCTCCCTCTCGTAGACACGAGCTGAGAAATTGCAAACGTCGAGCAATTGCTCAGAGATGAAAAGTGCCAGCACTGAAAGCTGTTGCTAGCCAGCACCCTTCCTTGGAAGCGCTTTTGTAGCCCTAAGAACACTGGGGCTCTGGGCTTCTCTAGCCATCTAAACTTCTGCTCATCCTCTCGCGCAGTCTAAAGAGAGTTCAGGTGAGAAATTGCAAACGTCGAGCAATTGCTCAGAGATGAAAAGTGCCAGCACTGAAAGCTGTTGCTAGCCAGCACCCTTCCTTGGAAGCGCTTTCACAGGCGCAGCAACACTTGCTGTTTGCGCTTCTCTACCCACCAAACGTCACGGTCACTATCTCTCCGTCTCGTAGACACGAGCTGAGAAATTGCAAACGTTGAGCAATTGCTCAGAGATGAAAAGTGCCAGCACTGAAAGCTGTTGCTAGCCAGCACCCTTCCTTGGAAGCGCTTTTGTAGCCCTAAGAACACTGGGGCTCTGGGCTTCTCTAGCCACCTCATCTTCTGCTCATCCTCTCACGCACTCTAAAGAGAGCTCAGGTGAGAAATTGCAAACGTCGAGCAATTGCTCAGAGATGAAAAGTGCCAGCACTGAAAGCTGTTGCTAGCCAGCACCCTTCCTTGGAAGCGCTTTCACAGGCGCAGCAACACTGGGGCTTTGCGCTTCTCTACCCACCAAACGTCAGAGTCATTCTCTGTCCGTCTCGTAGACACGAGCTGAGAAATTGCAAACGTCGAGCAATTGCTCAGAGATGAAAAGTGGCAGCACTGAAAGCTGTTGCTAGCCAGCCCCCTTCCTTGGAAGCGCTTTTGTAGCCCTAAGAACACTGGGGCTCTGGGCTTCTCTAGCCACCTCATCTTCTGCTCATCCTCTCGCGCAGTCTAAAGAGAGTTCAGGTGAGAAATTGCAAACGTCGAGCAATTGCTCAGAGATGAAAAGTGCCAGCACTGAAAGCTGTTCTAGCCAGCACCCTTCCTTGGAAGCGCTTTCACAGGTGCAGCAACACTGGGGCTTTGCGCTTCTCTACCCACCAGACGTCACGGTCACTATCTCTCCATCTCGTAGACACGAGCAGAGAAATTGCAAACGTCGAGCAATTGCTCAGAGATGAAAAGTGCCAGCACTGAAAGCTGTTGCTAGCCAGCACCCTTCCTTGGAAGCGCTTTTGTAGCCCTTAGAACACTGGGGCTCTGGGCTTCTCTAGCCACCTCATCTTCTGCTCATCCTCTCGCGCAGTCTAAAGAGAGCTCAGGTGAGGAATTGCAAACGTCGAGCAATTGCTCAGAGATGAAAAGTGCCAGCACTGAAAGCTGTTGCTAGCCAGCACCCTTCCTTGGAAGTGCTTTCACAGGCGCAGCAACACTGGGGCTTTGCGCTTCTCTAACCACCAAACGTCACGGTCACTATCTCTCCGTCTCGTAGACACGAGCTGAGAAATAGCAAACGTCGAGCAATTGCTCAGAGATGAAAAGTGCCAACACTGAAAGCTGTTGCTAGCCAGCACCCTTCCTTGGAAGCGCTTTTGTAGCCCTAAGAACACTGGGGCTCTGGGCTTCTCTAGCCATCTAATCTTCTGCTCATCCTCTCGCGCAGTCTAAAGAGAGCTCAGGTGAGAAATTGCAAACGTCGAGCAATTGCTCAGAGATGAAAAGTGCCAGCACTGAAAGCTGTTGCTAGCCAGCACCCTTCCTTGGAAGCGCTTTCACAGGCGCAGCAACACTGGGGCTTTGCGCTTCTCTAACCACCAAACGTCACGGTCACTATCTCTCCCTCTCGTAGACACGAGCTGAGAAATTGCAAACGTTGAGCAATTGCTCAGAGATGAAAAGTGCCAGCACTGAAAGCTGTTGCTAGCCAGCACCCTTCCTTGGAAGCGCTTTTGTAGCCCTAAGAACACTGGGGCTCTGGGCTTCTCTAGCCATCTAAACTTCTGCTCATCCTCTCGCGCAGTCTAAAGAGAGCTCAGGTGAGAAATTGCAAACGTCGAGCAATTGCTCAGAGATGAAAAGTGCCAGCACTGAAAGCTGTTGCTAGCCAGCCCCCTTCCTTGGAACCGCTTTTGTAGCCCTAAGAACACTGGGGCTCTGGGCTTCTCTAGCCACCTCATCTTCTGCTCATCCTCTCGCGCAGTCTAAAGAGAGTTCAGGTGAGAAATTGCAAATGTCGAGCAATTGCTCAGAGATGAAAAGTGCCAGCACTGAAAGCTGTTCTAGCCAGCACCCTTCCTTGGAAGTGCTTTCACAGGCGCAGCAACACTGGGGCTTTGCGCTTCTCTAACCACCAAACGTCACAGTCATTCTCCTTCCGTCTCGTAGACACGAGCTGAGAAATTGCAAACGTCGAGCAATTGCTCAGAGATGAAAAGTGCCAGCACTGAAAGCTGTTGCTAGCCAGCACCCTTCCTTGGAAGCACTTTTGTAGCCCTAAGAACACTGGGGCTCTGGGCTTCTCTAGCCACCTAATCTTCTGCTCATCCTCTCGCGCAGTCTAAAGAGAGCTCAGGTGAGAAATTGCAAACGTCCAGCAATTGCTCAGAGATGAAAAGTGCCAGCACTGAAAGCTGTTGCTAGCCAGCGGCCTTCCTTGGAAGCGCTTTTGTAGCCCTAAGAACACTGGGGCTCTGGGCTTCTCTAGCCACCTCATCTTCTGCTCATCCTCTCGCACAGTCTAAAGAGAGTTCAGGTGAGAAATTGCAAACGTCGAGCAATTGCTCAGAGATGAAAAGTGCCAGCACTGAAAGCTGTTCTAGCCAGCACCCTTCCTTGGAAGCGCTTTCACAGGCGCAGCAACACTGGGGCTTTGCGCTTCTCTAACCACCAAACGTCACGGTCACTATCTCTCCGTCTCGTAGACACAAGCAGAGAAATTGCAAACGTTGAGCAATTGCTCAGAGATGAAAAGTGCCAGCACTGAAAGCTGTTGCTAGACAGCACCCTTCCTTGGAAGCGCTTTTGTAGCCCTTAGAACACTGGGGCTCTGGGCTTCTCTAGCCACCTCATCTTCTGCTCATCCTCTCGCGCACTCTAAAGAGAGCTCAGGTGAGAAATTGCAAACGTCGAGCAATTGCTCAGAGATGAAAAGTGCCAGCACTGAAAGCTCTTGCTAGCCAGCACCCTTCCTTGGAAGCGCTTTTGTAGCCCTAAGAACACTGGGGCTCTGCACTTCTCTAGCCATCTAAACTTCTGCTCATCCTCTCGCGCAGTCTAAAGAGAGCTCAAGTGAGAAATTGCAAACGTCGAGCAATTGCTCAGAGATGAAAAGTGCCAGCACTGAAAGCTGTTGCTAGCCAGCACCCTTCCTTGGAAGCGCTTTTGTAGCCCTAAGAACACTGGGGCTCTGGGCTTCTCTAGCCACCTCATCTTCTGCTCATCCTCTCGCGCAGTCTAAAGAGAGTTCAGGTGAGAAATTGCAAACGTCGAGCAATTGCTCAGAGATGAAAAGTGCCAGCACTGAAAGCTGTTGCTAGCCAGCACCCTTCCTTGGAAGCGCTTTCACAGGCGCAGCAACACTGGGGCTTTGCGCTTCTCTACCCACCAAACGTCACGGTCACTATCTCTGCGTCTCGTAGACACGAGCAGAGAAATTGCAAACGTTGAGCAATTGCTCAGAGATGAAAAGTGCCAGCACTGAAAGCTGTTGCTAGCCAGCACCCTTCCTTGGAAGCGCTTTTGTAGCCCTAAGAACACTGGGGCTCTGGGCTTCTCTAGCCACCTCATCTTCTGCTCATCCTCTCGCGCAGTCTAAAGAGAGCTCCGGTGAGAAATTGCAAACGTCGAGCAATTGCTCAGAGATGAAAAGTGCCAGCACTGAAAGCTGTTGCTAGACAGCACCCTTCCTTGGAAGCGCTTTTGTAGCCCTAAGAACACTGGGGCTCTGGGCTTCTCTAGCCACCTCATCTTCTGCTCATCCTCTCGCGCAGTCTAAAGAGAGCTCAGGTGAGAAATTGCAAACGTCCAGCAATTGCTCAGAGAGGAAAAGTGCCAGCACTGAAAGCTGTTGCTAGCCAGCACCCTTCCTTGGAAGCGCTTTTGTAGCCCTAAGAACAGTGGGGCTCTGGGCTTCTCTAGCCACCTCATCTTCTGCTCATCCTCTCGCGCAGTCTAAAGAGAGTTCAGGTGAGGAATTGCAAATGTCGAGCAATTGCTCAGAGATGAAAAGTGCCAGCACTGAAAGCTGTTCTAGCCAGCACCCTTCCTTGGAAGTGCTTTCACAGGCGCAGCAACACTGGGGCTTTGCGCTTCTCTAACCACCAAACGTCACGGTCACTATCTCTCCGTCTCGTAGACACGAGCAGAGAAATTGCAAACGTTGAGCAATTGCTCAGAGATGAAAAGTGCCAGCACTGAAAGCTGTTGCTAGACAGCACCCTTCCTTGGAAGCGCTTTTGTAGCCCTTAGAACACTGGGGCTCTGGGCTTCTCTAGCCACCTCATCTTCTGCTCATCCTCTCGCGCACTCTAAAGAGAGCTCAGGTGAGAAATTGCAAACGTCGAGCAATTGCTCAGAGATGAAAAGTGCCAGCACTGAAAGCTCTTGCTAGCCAGCACCCTTCCTTGGAAGCGCTTTTGTAGCCCTAAGAACACTGGGGCTCTGCACTTCTCTAGCCATCTAAACTTCTGCTCATCCTCTCGCGCAGTCTAAAGAGAGCTCAAGTGAGAAATTGCAAACGTCGAGCAATTGCTCAGAGATGAAAAGTGCCAGCACTGAAAGCTGTTGCTAGCCAGCACCCTTCCTTGGAAGCGCTTTTGTAGCCCTAAGAACACTGGGGCTCTGGGCTTCTCTAGCCACCTCATCTTCTGCTCATCCTCTCGCGCAGTCTAAAGAGAGTTCAGGTGAGAAATTGCAAACGTCGAGCAATTGCTCAGAGATGAAAAGTGCCAGCACTGAAAGCTGTTGCTAGCCAGCACCCTTCCTTGGAAGCGCTTTCACAGGCGCAGCAACACTGGGGCTTTGCGCTTCTCTACCCACCAAACGTCACGGTCACTATCTCTGCGTCTCGTAGACACGAGCAGAGAAATTGCAAACGTTGAGCAATTGCTCAGAGATGAAAAGTGCCAGCACTGAAAGCTGTTGCTAGCCAGCACCCTTCCTTGGAAGCGCTTTTGTAGCCCTAAGAACACTGGGGCTCTGGGCTTCTCTAGCCACCTCATCTTCTGCTCATCCTCTCGCGCAGTCTAAAGAGAGCTCCGGTGAGAAATTGCAAACGTCGAGCAATTGCTCAGAGATGAAAAGTGCCAGCACTGAAAGCTGTTGCTAGACAGCACCCTTCCTTGGAAGCGCTTTTGTAGCCCTAAGAACACTGGGGCTCTGGGCTTCTCTAGCCACCTCATCTTCTGCTCATCCTCTCGCGCAGTCTAAAGAGAGCTCAGGTGAGAAATTGCAAACGTCCAGCAATTGCTCAGAGAGGAAAAGTGCCAGCACTGAAAGCTGTTGCTAGCCAGCACCCTTCCTTGGAAGCGCTTTTGTAGCCCTAAGAACAGTGGGGCTCTGGGCTTCTCTAGCCACCTCATCTTCTGCTCATCCTCTCGCGCAGTCTAAAGAGAGTTCAGGTGAGGAATTGCAAATGTCGAGCAATTGCTCAGAGATGAAAAGTGCCAGCACTGAAAGCTGTTCTAGCCAGCACCCTTCCTTGGAAGTGCTTTCACAGGCGCAGCAACACTGGGGCTTTGCGCTTCTCTAACCACCAAACGTCACGGTCACTATCTCTCCGTCTCGTAGACACGAGCTGAGAAATTGCAAACGTCCAGCAATTGCTCAGAGATGAAAAGTGCCAGCACTGAAAGCTGTTGCTAGCCAGCACCCTTCCTTGGAAGCGCTTTTGTAGCCCTAAGAACACTGGGGCTCTGGGCTTCTCTAGCCACCTCATCTTCTGCTCATCCTCTCGCGCAGTCTAAAGAGAGTTCAGGTGAGAAATTGCAAACGTCGAGCAATTGCTCAGAGATGAAAAGTGCCAGCACTGAAAGCTGTTGCTAGCCAGCACCCTTCCTTGGAAGCGCTTTCACAGGCGCAGCAACACTTGCTGTTTCCGCTTCTCTACCCACCAAACGTCACGGTCACTATCTCTCCGTCTCGTAGACACGAGCTGAGAAATTGCAAACGTTGAGCAATTGCTCAGAGATGAAAAGTGCCAGCACTGAAAGCTGTTGCTAGCCAGCACCCTTCCTTGGAAGCGCTTTTGTAGCCCTAAGAACACTGGGGCTCTGGGCTTCTCTAGCCACCTCATCTTCTGCTCATCCTCTCGCGCAGTCTAAAGAGAGTTCAGGTGAGAAATTGCAAACGTCGAGCAATTGCTCAGAGATGAAAAGTGCCAGCACTGAAAGCTGTTCTAGCCAGCACCCTTCCTTGGAAGCGCTTTCACAGGTGCAGCAACACTGGGGCTTTGCGCTTCTCTACCCACCAGACGTCACGGTCACTATCTCTCCATCTCGTAGACACGAGCAGAGAAATTGCAAACGTCGAGCAATTGCTCAGAGATGAAAAGTGCCAGCACTGAAAGCTGTTGCTAGCCAGCACCCTTCCTTGGAAGCGCTTTTGTAGCCCTAAGAACACTGGGGCTCTGGGCTTCTCTAGCCACCTCCTCTTCTGCTCATCCTCTCGCGCAGTCTAAAGAGAGCTCAGGTGAGAAATTGCAAACGTCGAGCAATTGCTCAGAGATGAAAAGTGCCAGCACTGAAAGCTGTTGCTAGCCAGCACCCTTCCTTGGAAGTGCTTTCACAGGCGCAGCAACACTGGGGCTTTGCGCTTCTCTAACCACCAAACGTCACGGTCACTATCTCTCCCTCTCGTAGACACGAGCTGAGAAATTGCAAACGTCGAGCAATTGCTCAGAGATGAAAAGTGCCAGCACTGAAAGCTGTTGCTAGCCAGCACCCTTCCTTGGAAGCGCTTTTGTAGCCCTAAGAACACTGGGGCTCTGGGCTTCTCTAGCCATCTAAACTTCTGCTCATCCTCTCGCGCAGTCTAAAGAGAGCTCAGGTGAGAAATTGCAAACGTCGAGCAATTGCTCAGAGATGAAAAGTGCCAGCACTGAAAGCTGTTGCTAGCCAGCACCCTTCCTTGGAACCGCTTTTGTAGCCCTAAGAACACTGGGGCTCTGGGCTTCTCTAGCCACCTCATCTTCTGCTCATCCTCTCGCGCAGTCTAAAGAGAGTTCAGGTGAGAAATTGCAAATGTCGAGCAATTGCTCAGAGATGAAAAGTGCCAGCACTGAAAGCTGTTCTAGCCAGCACCCTTCCTTGGAAGTGCTTTCACAGGCGCAGCAACACTGGGGCTTTGCGCTTCTCTAACCACCAAACGTCACAGTCATTCTCCTTCCGTCTCGTAGACACGAGCTGAGAAATTGCAAACGTCGACCAATTGCTCAGAGATGAAAAGTGCCAGCACTGAAAGCTGTTGCTAGCCAGCACCCTTCCTTGGAAGCACTTTTGTAGCCCTAAGAACACTGGGGCTCTGGGCTTCTCTAGCCACCTAATCTTCTGCTCATCCTCTCGCGCAGTCTAAAGAGAGCTCAGGTGAGAAATTGCAAACGTCCAGCAATTGCTCAGAGATGAAAAGTGCCAGCACTGAAAGCTGTTGCTAGCCAGCCCCCTTCCTTGGAAGCGCTTTTGTAGCCCTAAGAACACTGGGGCTCTGGGCTTCTCTAGCCACCTCATCTTCTGCTCATCCTCTCGCGCAGTCTAAAGAGAGCTCAGGTGAGAAATTGCAAACGTCGAGCAATTGCTCAGAGATGAAAAGTGCCAGCACTGAAAGCTGTTGCTAGCCAGCACCCTTCCTTGGAAGCGCTTTCACAGGCGCAGCAACACTTGCTGTTTCCGCTTCTCTACCCACCAAACGTCACGGTCACTATCTCTCCGTCTCGTAGACACGAGCTGAGAAATTGCAAACGTCGAGCAATTGCTCAGAGATGAAAAGTGCCAGCACTGAAAGCTGTTGCTAGCCAGCACCCTTCCTTGGAAGCGCTTTTGTAGCCCTAAGAACACTGGGGCTCTGGGCTTCTCTAGCCACCTCATCTTCTGCTCATCCTCTCGCGCAGTCTAAAGAGAGTTCAGGTGAGAAATTGCAAACGTCGAGCAATTGCTCAGAGATGAAAAGTGCCAGCACTGAAAGCTGTTCTAGCCAGCACCCTTCCTTGGAAGCGCTTTCACAGGTGCAGCAACACTGGGGCTTTGCGCTTCTCTACCCACCAGACGTCACGGTCACTATCTCTCCATCTCGTAGACACGAGCAGAGAAATTGCAAACGTCGAGCAATTGCTCAGAGATGAAAAGTGCCAGCACTGAAAGCTGTTGCTAGCCAGCACCCTTCCTTGGAAGCGCTTTTGTAGCCCTAAGAACACTGGGGCTCTGGGCTTCTCTAGCCACCTCATCTTCTGCTCATCCTCTCGCGCAGTCTAAAGAGAGCTCAGGTGAGAAATTGCAAACGTCGAGCAATTGCTCAGAGATGAAAAGTGCCAGCACTGAAAGCTGTTGCTAGCCAGCACCCTTCCTTGGAAGTGCTTTCACAGGCGCAGCAACACTGGGGCTTTGCGCTTCTCTAACCACCAAACGTCACGGTCACTATCTCTCCCTCTCGTAGACACGAGCTGAGAAATTGCAAACGTCGAGCAATTGCTCAGAGATGAAAAGTGCCAACACTGAAAGCTGTTGCTAGCCAGCACCCTTCCTTGGAAGCGCTTTTGTAGCCCTAAGAACACTGGGGCTCTGGGCTTCTCTAGCCATCTAAACTTCTGCTCATCCTCTCGCGCAGTCTAAAGAGAGCTCAGGTGAGAAATTGCAAACGTCGAGCAATTGCTCAGAGATGAAAAGTGCCAGCACTGAAAGCTGTTGCTAGCCAGCACCCTTCCTTGGAAGCGCTTTTGTAGCCCTAAGAACACTGGGGCTCTGGCCTTCTCTAGCCACCTCATCTTCTGCTCATCCTCTCGCGCAGTCTAAAGAGAGTTCAGGTGAGAAATTGCAAATGTCGAGCAATTGCTCAGAGATGAAAAGTGCCAGCACTGAAAGCTGTTCTAGCCAGCACCCTTCCTTGGAAGTGCTTTCACAGGCGCAGCAACACTGGGGCTTTGCGCTTCTCTAACCACCAAACGTCACAGTCATTCTCCTTCCGTCTCGTAGACACGAGCTGAGAAATTGCAAACGTCGACCAATTGCTCAGAGATGAAAAGTGCCAGCACTGAAAGCTGTTGCTAGCCAGCACCCTTTCTTGGAAGCACTTTTGTAGCCCTAAGAACACTGGGGCTCTGGGCTTCTCTAGCCACCTAATCTTCTGCTCATCCTCTCGCGCAGTCTAAAGAGAGCTCAGGTGAGAAATTGCAAACGTCCAGCAATTGCTCAGAGATGAAAAGTGCCAGCACTGAAAGCTGTTGCTAGCCAGCCCCCTTCCTTGGAAGCGCTTTTGTAGCCCTAAGAACACTGGGGCTCTGGGCTTCTCTAGCCACCTCATCTTCTGCTCATCCTCTCGCACAGTCTAAAGAGAGTTCAGGTGAGAAATTGCAAACGTCGAGCAATTGCTCAGAGATGAAAAGTGCCAGCACTGAAAGCTGTTCTAGCCAGCACCCTTCCTTGGAAGCGCTTTCACAGGCGCAGCAACACTGGGGCTTTGCGCTTCTCTAGCCACCAAACGTCACGGTCACTATCTCTCCGTCTCGTAGACACGAGCAGAGAAATTGCAAACGTTGAGCAATTGCTCAGAGATGAAAAGTGCCAGCACTGAAAGCTGTTGCTAGCCAGCACCCTTCCTTGGAAGCGCTTTTGTAGCCCTAAGAACACTGGGGCTCTGGGCTTCTCTAGCCATCTAAACTTCTGCTCATCCTCTCGCGCAGTCTAAAGAGAGCTCAGGTGAGAAATTGCAAACGTCGAGCAATTGCTCAGAGATGAAAAGTGCCAGCACTGAAAGCTGTTGCTAGCCAGCACCCTTCCTTGGAAGCGCTTTTGTAGCCCTAAGAACACTGGGGCTCTGCACTTCTCTAGCCATCTAAACTTCTGCTCATCCTCTCGCGCAGTCTAAAGAGAGCTCAAGTGAGAAATTGCAAACGTCGAGCAATTGCTCAGAGATGAAAAGTGCCAGCACTGAAAGCTGTTGCTAGCCAGCACCCTTCCTTGGAAGCGCTTTTGTAGCCCTAAGAACAGTGGGGCTCTGGGCTTCTCTAGCCACCTCATCTTCTGCTCATCCTCTCGCGCAGTCTAAAGAGAGCTCAGGTGAGAAATTGCAAACGTCGAGCAATTGCTCAGAGATGAAAAGTGCCAGCACTGAAAGCTGTTCTAGCCAGCACCCTTCCTTGGAAGCGCTTTCACAGGCGCAGCAACACTGGGGCTTTGCGCTTCTCTAGCCACCAAACGTCACGGTCATTCTCTTTCCGTCTCGTAGACACGAGCTGAGAAATTGCAAACGTCGAGCAATTGCTCAGAGATGAAAAGTGCCAGCACTGAAAGCTGTTGCTAGCCAGCACCCTTCCTTGGAAGCGCTTTTGTAGCCCTAAGAACACTGGGGCTCTGGCCTTCTCTAGCCACCTCATCTTCTGCTCATCCTCTCGCGCAGTCTAAAGAGAGTTCAGGTGAGAAATTGCAAACGTCGAGCAATTGCTCAGAGATGAAAAGTGCCAGCACTGAAAGCTGTTGCTAGCCAGCACCCTTCCTTGGAAGCGCTTTCACAGGCGCAGCAACACTTGCTGTTTCCGCTTCTCTACCCACCAAACGTCACGGTCACTATCTCTCCGTCTCGTAGACACGAGCTGAGAAATTGCAAACGTTGAGCAATTGCTCAGAGATGAAAAGTGCCAGCACTGAAAGCTGTTGCTAGCCAGCACCCTTCCTTGGAAGCGCTTTTGTAGCCCTAAGAACACTGGGGCTCTGGGCTTCTCTAGCCACCTCATCTTCTGCTCATCCTCTCGCGCAGTCTAAAGAGAGTTCAGGTGAGAAATTGCAAACGTCGAGCAATTGCTCAGAGATGAAAAGTGCCAGCACTGAAAGCTGTTCTAGCCAGCACCCTTCCTTGGAAGCGCTTTCACAGGTGCAGCAACACTGGGGCTTTGCGCTTCTCTATCCACCAGACGTCACGGTCACTATCTCTCCATCTCGTAGACACGAGCAGAGAAATTGCAAACGTCGAGCAATTGCTCAGAGATGAAAAGTGCCAGCACTGAAAGCTGTTGCTAGCCAGCACCCTTCCTTGGAAGCGCTTTTGTAGCCCTAAGAACACTGGGGCTCTGGGCTTCTCTAGCCACCTCCTCTTCTGCTCATCCTCTCGCGCAGTCTAAAGAGAGCTCAGGTGAGAAATTGCAAACGTCGAGCAATTGCTCAGAGATGAAAAGTGCCAGCACTGAAAGCTGTTCCTAGCCAGCACCCTTCCTTGGAAGTGCTTTCACAGGCGCAGCAACACTGGGGCTTTGCGCTTCTCTAACCACCAAACGTCACGGTCACTATCTCTCCCTCTCGTAGACACGAGCTGAGAAATTGCAAACGTCGAGCAATTGCTCAGAGATGAAAAGTGCCAACACTGAAAGCTGTTGCTAGCCAGCACCCTTCCTTGGAAGCGCTTTTGTAGCCCTAAGAACACTGGGGCTCTGGGCTTCTCTAGCCATCTAAACTTCTGTTGATCCTCTCGCGCAGTCTAAAGAGAGCTCAGGTGAGAAATTGCAAACGTCCAGCAATTGCTCAGAGATGAAAAGTGCCAGCACTGAAAGCTGTTGCTAGCCAGCACCCTTCCTTGGAACCGCTTTTGTAGCCCTAAGAACACTGGGGCTCTGGGCTTCTCTAGCCACCTCATCTTCTGCTCATCCTCTCGCGCAGTCTAAAGAGAGTTCAGGTGAGAAATTGCAAACGTCCAGCAATTGCTCAGAGATGAAAAGTGCCAGCACTGAAAGCTGTTCTAGCCAGCACCCTTCCTTGGAAGTGCTTTCACAGGCGCAGCAACACTGGGGCTTTGCGCTTCTCTAACCACCAAACGTCACAGTCATTCTCCTTCCGTCTCGTAGACTCGAGCTGAGAAATTGCAAACGTCGACCAATTGCTCAGAGATGAAAAGTGCCAGCACTGAAAGCTGTTGCTAGCCAGCACCCTTCCTTGGAAGCACTTTTGTAGCCCTAAGAACACTGGGGCTCTGGGCTTCTCTAGCCACCTAATCTTCTGCTCATCCTCTCGCGCAGTCTAAAGAGAGCTCAGGTGAGAAATTGCAAACGTCCAGCAATTGCTCAGAGATGAAAAGTGCCAGCACTGAAAGCTGTTGCTAGCCAGCCCCCTTCCTTGGAAGCGCTTTTGTAGCCCTAAGAACACTGGGGCTCTGGGCTTCTCTAGCCACCTCATCTTCTGCTCATCCTCTCGCACAGTCTAAAGAGAGTTCAGGTGAGAAATTGCAAACGTCGAGCAATTGCTCAGAGATGAAAAGTGCCAGCACTGAAAGCTGTTCTAGCCAGCACCCTTCCTTGGAAGCGCTTTCACAGGCGCAGCAACACTGGGGCTTTGCACATCTCTAGCCACAAAACGTCACGGTCACTATCTCTCCGTCTCGTAGACACGAGCAGAGAAATTGCAAACGTTGAGCAATTGCTGAGAGATGAAAAGTGCCAGCACTGAAAGCTGTTGCTAGCCAGCACCCTTCCTTGGAAGCGCTTTTGTAGCCCTAAGAACACTGGGGCTCTGGGCTTCTCTAGCCATCTAAACTTCTGCTCATCCTCTCGCGCAGTCTAAAGAGAGCTCAGGTGAGAAATTGCAAACGTCCAGCAATTGCTCAGAGATGAAAAGTGCCAGCACTGAAAGCTGTTGCTAGCCAGCACCCTTCCTTGGAAGCGCTTTTGTAGCCCTAAGAACACTGGGGCTCTGCACTTCTCTAGCCATCTAAACTTCTGCTCATCCTCTCGCGCAGTCTAAAGAGAGCTCAAGTGAGAAATTGCAAACGTCGAGCAATTGCTCAGAGATGAAAAGTGCCAGCACTGAAAGCTGTTGCTAGCCAGCACCCTTCCTTGGAAGCGCTTTTGTAGCCCTAAGAACACTGGGGCTCTGGGCTTCTCTAGCCACCTCATCTTCTGCTCATCCTCTCGCGCAGTCTAAAGAGAGCTCAGGTGAGAAATTGCAAACGTCGAGCAATTGCTCAGAGATGAAAAGTGCCAGCACTGAAAGCTGTTCTAGCCAGCACCCTTCCTTGGAAGCGCTTTCACAGGCGCAGCAACACTGGGGCTTTGCGCTTCTCTAGCCACCAAACGTCACGGTCATTCTCTTTCCGTCTCGTAGACACGAGCTGAGAAATTGCAAACGTCGAGCAATTGCTCAGAGATGAAAAGTGCCAGCACTGAAAGCTGTTGCTAGCCAGCACCCTTCCTTGGAAGCGCTTTTGTAGCCCTAAGAACACTGGGGCTCTGGGCTTCTCTAGCCATCTAATCTTCTGCTCATCCTCTCGCGCAGTCTAAAGAGAGTTCAGGTGAGAAATTGCAAACGTCGAGCAATTGCTCAGAGATGAAAAGTGCCAGCACTGAAAGCTGTTGCTAGCCAGCACCCTTCCTTGGAAGCGCTTTCACAGGCGCAGCAACACTGGGGCTTTGCGCTTCTCTAACCACCAAACGTCACGGTCACTATCTCTCCGTCTCGTAGACACGAGCAGAGAAATTGCAAACGTCGAGCAATTGCTCAGAGATGAAAAGTGCCAGCACTGAAAGCTGTTGCTAGCCAGCACCCTTCCTTGGAAGCGCTTTTGTAGCCCTAAGAACACTGGGGCTCTGGGCTTCTCTAGCCATCTAAACTTCTGCTCATCCTCTCGCGCAGTCTAAAGAGAGCTCAGGTGAGAAATTGCAAACGTCCAGCAATTGCTCAGAGAGGAAAAGTGCCAGCACTGAAAGCTGTTGCTAGCCAGCCCCCTTCCTTGGAAGCGCTTTTGTAGCCCTAAGAACACTGGGGCTCTGGGCTTCTCTAGCCACCTCATCTTCTGCTCATCCTCTCGCGCAGTCTAAAGAGAGTTCAGGTGAGAAATTGCAAATGTCGAGCAATTGCTCAGAGATGAAAAGTGCCAGCACTGAAAGCTGTTCTAGCCAGCACCCTTCCTTGGAAGTGCTTTCACAGGCGCAGCAACACTGGGGCTTTGCGCTTCTCTAACCACCAAACGTCACGGTCATTCTCTTTCCGTCTCGTAGACACGAGCTGAGAAATTGCAAACGTCGAGCAATTGCTCAGAGATGAAAAGTGGCAGCACTGAAAGCTCTTGCTAGCCAGCACCCTTCCTTGGAAGCGCTTTTGTAGCCCTAAGAACACTGGGGCTCTGGGCTTCTCTAGCCATCTCATCTTCTGCTCATCCTCTCGCACAGTCTAAAGAGAGCTCAGGTGAGAAATTGCAAACGTCGAGCAATTGCTCAGAGATGAAAAGTGCCAGCACTGAAAGCTGTTGCTAGCCAGCACCCTTCCTTGGAAGCGCTTTTGTAGCCCTAAGAACACTGGGGCTCTGGGCTTCTCTAGCCACCTCCTCTTCTGCTCATCCTCTCGCGCAGTCTAAAGAGAGCTCAGGTGAGAAATTGCAAACGTCGAGCAATTGCTCAGAGATGAAAAGTGCCAGCACTGAAAGCTGTTCCTAGCCAGCACCCTTCCTTGGAAGTGCTTTCACAGGCGCAGCAACACTGGGGCTTTGCGCTTCTCTAACCACCAAACGTCACGGTCACTATCTCTCCCTCTCGTAGACACGAGCTGAGAAATTGCAAACGTCGAGCAATTGCTCAGAGATGAAAAGTGCCAACACTGAAAGCTGTTGCTAGCCAGCACCCTTCCTTGGAAGCGCTTTTGTAGCCCTAAGAACACTGGGGCTCTGGGCTTCTCTAGCCATCTAAACTTCTGCTCATCCTCTCGCGCAGTCTAAAGAGAGCTCAGGTGAGAAATTGCAAACGTCGAGCAATTGCTCAGAGATGAAAAGTGCCAGCACTGAAAGCTGTTGCTAGCCAGCCCCCTTCCTTGGAACCGCTTTTGTAGCCCTAAGAACACTGGGGCTCTGGGCTTCTCTAGCCACCTCATCTTCTGCTCATCCTCTCGCGCAGTCTAAAGAGAGTTCAGGTGAGAAATTGCAAATGTCGAGCAATTGCTCAGAGATGAAAAGTGCCAGCACTGAAAGCTGTTCTAGCCAGCACCCTTCCTTGGAAGTGCTTTCACAGGCGCAGCAACACTGGGGCTTTGCGCTTCTCTAACCACCAAACGTCACAGTCATTCTCCTTCCGTCTCGTAGACACGAGCTGAGAAATTGCAAACGTCGACCAATTGCTCAGAGATGAAAAGTGCCAGCACTGAAAGCTGTTGCTAGCCAGCACCCTTCCTTGGAAGCACTTTTGTAGCCCTAAGAACACTGGGGCTCTGGGCTTCTCTAGCCACCTAATCTTCTGCTCATCCTCTCGCGCAGTCTAAAGAGAGCTCAGGTGAGAAATTGCAAACGTCGAGCAATTGCTCAGAGATGAAAAGTGCCAGCACTGAAAGCTGTTGCTAGCCAGCCCCCTTCCTTGGAAGCGCTTTTGTAGCCCTAAGAACACTGGGGCTCTGGGCTTCTCTAGCCACCTCATCTTCTGCTCATCCTCTCGCACAGTCTAAAGAGAGTTCAGGTGAGAAATTGCAAACGTCGAGCAATTGCTCAGAGATGAAAAGTGCCAGCACTGAAAGCTGTTCTAGCCAGCACCCTTCCTTGGAAGCGCTTTCACAGGCGCAGCAACACTGGGGCTTTGCGCTTCTCTAACCACCAAACGTCACGGTCACTATCTCTCCGTCTCGTAGACACGAGCAGAGAAATTGCAAACGTTGAGCAATTGCTCAGAGATGAAAAGTGCCAGCACTGAAAGCTGTTGCTAGCCAGCACCCTTCCTTGGAAGCGCTTTTGTAGCCCTAAGAACACTGGGGCTCTGGGCTTCTCTAGCCATCTAAACTTCTGCTCATCCTCTCGCGCAGTCTAAAGAGAGCTCAGGTGAGAAATTGCAAACGTCCAGCAATTGCTCAGAGATGAAAAGTGCCAGCACTGAAAGCTGTTGCTAGCCAGCCCCCTTCCTTGGAAGCGCTTTTGTAGCCCTAAGAACACTGGGGCTCTGCACTTCTCTAGCCATCTAAACTTCTGCTCATCCTCTCGCGCAGTCTAAAGAGAGCTCAAGTGAGAAATTGCAAACGTCGAGCAATTGCTCAGAGATGAAAAGTGCCAGCACTGAAAGCTGTTGCTAGCCAGCACCCTTCCTTGGAAGCGCTTTTGTAGCCCTAAGAACACTGGGGCTCTGGGCTTCTCTAGCCACCTCATCTTCTGCTCATCCTCTCGCGCAGTCTAAAGAGAGCTCAGGTGAGAAATTGCAAACGTCGAGCAATTGCTCAGAGATGAAAAGTGCCAGCACTGAAAGCTGTTCTAGCCAGCACCCTTCCTTGGAAGCGCTTTCACAGGAGCAGCAACACTGGGGCTTTGCGCTTCTCTAGCCACCAAACGTCACGGTCATTCTCTTTCCGTCTCGTAGACACGAGCTGAGAAATTGCAAACGTCGAGCAATTGCTCAGAGATGAAAAGTGCCAGCACTGAAAGCTGTTGCTAGCCAGCACCCTTCCTTGGAAGCGCTTTTGTAGCCCTAAGAACACTGGGGCTCTGGGCTTCTCTAGCCATCTAATCTTCTGCTCATCCTCTCGCGCAGTCTAAAGAGAGTTCAGGTGAGAAATTGCAAACGTCGAGCAATTGCTCAGAGATGAAAAGTGCCAGCACTGAAAGCTGTTGCTAGCCAGCACCCTTCCTTGGAAGCGCTTTCACAGGCGCAGCAACACTGGGGCTTTGCGCTTCTCTAACCACCAAACGTCACGGTCACTATCTCTCCGTCTCGTAGACACGAGCAGAGAAATTGCAAACGTCGAGCAATTGCTCAGAGATGAAAAGTGCCAGCACTGAAAGCTGTTGCTAGCCAGCACCCTTCCTTGGAAGCGCTTTTGTAGCCCTAAGAACACTGGGGCTCTGGGCTTCTCTAGCCACCTCATCTTCTGCTCATCCTCTCGCGCAGTCTAAAGAGAGCTCAGGTGAGAAATTGCAAACGTCCAGCAATTGCTCAGAGAGGAAAAGTGGCAGCACTGAAAGCTGTTGCTAGCCAGCCCCCTTCCTTGGAAGCGCTTTTGTAGCCCTAAGAACACTGGGGCTCTGGGCTTCTCTAGCCACCTCATCTTCTGCTCATCCTCTCGCGCAGTCTAAAGAGAGTTCAGGTGAGAAATTGCAAACGTCGAGCAATTGCTCAGAGATGAAAAGTGCCAGCACTGAAAGCTGTTCTAGCCAGCACCCTTCCTTGGAAGCGCTTTCACAGGCGCAGCAACACTGGGGCTTTGCCCTTCTCTAGCCACCAAACGTCACGGTCACTATCTCTCCGTCTCGTAGACACGAGCTGAGAAATTGCAAACGTTGAGCAATTGCTCAGAGATGAAAAGTGCCAGCACTGAAAGCTGTTGCTAGTCAGCACCCTTCCTTGGAAGCGCTTTTGTAGCCCTAAGAACACTGGGGCTCTGGGCTTCTCTAGCCACCTCATCTTCTGCTCATCCTCTCGCGCAGTCTAACGAGAGCTCAGGTGAGAAATTGCAAACGTCGAGCAATTGCTCAGAGATGAAAAGTGCCAGCACTGAAAGCTGTTGCTAGCCAGCACCCTTCCTTGGAAACGCTTTCACAGGCGCAGCAACACTGGGGCTTTGCGCTTCTCTAACCACCAAATGTCACGGTCACTATCTCTCCGTCTCGTAGACACGAGCTGAGAAATTGCAAACGTCGAGCAATTGCTCAGAGATGAAAAGTGCCAGCACTGAAAGCTGTTGCTAGCCAGCACCCTTCCTTGGAAGCGCTTTTGTAGCCCTAAGAACACTGGGGCTCTGGGCTTCTCTAGCCATCTAAACTTCTGCTCATCCTCTCGCGCAGTCTAAAGAGAGCTCAGGTGAGAAATTGCAAACGTCGAGCAATTGCTCAGAGATGAAAAGTGCCAGCACTGAAAGCTGTTGCTAGCCAGCACCCTTCCTTGGAAGCGCTTTTGTAGCCCTAAGAACACTGGGGCTCTGGCCTTCTCTAGCCACCTCATCTTCTGCTCATCCTCTCGCGCAGTCTAAAGAGAATTCAGGTGAGAAATTGCAAACGTCCAGCAATTGCTCAGAGATGAAAAGTGCCAGCACTGAAAGTTGTTCTAGCCAGCAACCTTCCTTGGAAGTGCTTTCACAGGCGCAGCAACACTGGGGCTTTGCGCTTCTCTAACCAACAAACGTCACAGTCATTCTCCTTCCGTCTCGTAGAAACGAGCTAAGAAATTGCAAACGTCGAGCAATTGCTCAGAGATGAAAAGTGCCAGCACTGAAAGCTGTTGCTAGCCAGCCCCCTTCCTTGGAAGCGCTTTTGTGGGCCTAAGAACACTGGGGCTCTGGGCTTCTCTAGCCACCTCATCTTCTGCTCATCCTCTCGCGCAGTCTAAAGAGAGTTCAGGTGAGAAATTGCAAACGTCGAGCAATTGCTCAGAGATGAAAAGTGCCAGCACTGAAAGCTGTTGCTAGCCAGCACCCTTCCTTGGAAGCGCTTTTGTAGCCCTAAGAACACTGGGGCTCTGGGCTTCTCTAGCCACCTAATCTTCTGCTCATCCTCTCGCGCAGTCTAAAGAGAGCTCAGGTGAGAAATTGCAAACGTCGAGGAATTGCTCAGAGATGAAAAGTGCCAGCACTGAAAGCTGTTGCTAGCCAGCACCCTTCCTTGGAAGCGCTTTTGTAGGCCTAAGAACACTGGGGCTCTGGGCTTCTCTAGCCACCTCATCTTCTGCTCATCCTCTCGCGCAGTCTAAAGAGAGCTCAGGTGAGAAATTGCAAACGTCGAGCAATTGCTCAGAGATGAAAAGTGCCAGCACTGAAAGCTGTTGCTAGCCAGCACCCTTCCTTGGAAGCACTTTTGTAGCCCTAAGAACAGTGGTGCTCTGGGCTTCTCTAGCCACCTCATCTTCTGCTCATCCTCTCGCGCAGTCTAAAGAGAGCTCAAGTGAGAAATTGCAAACGTCGAGCAATTGCTCAGAGATGAAAAGTGCCAGCACTGAAAGCTGTTGCTAGCCAGCCCCCTTCCTTGGAAGCGCTTTTGTAGCCCTAAGAACACTGGGGCTCTGGGCTTCTCTAGCCACCTCATCTTCTGCTCATCCTCTCGCGCAGTTTAAAGAGAGTTCAGGTGAGAAATTGCAAACGTCGAGCAATTGCTCAGAGATGAAAAGTGCCAGCACTGAAAGCTGTTCTAGCCAGCACCCTTACTTGGAAGCGCTTTCACAGGTGCAGCAACACTGGGGCTTTGCGCTTCTCTAGCCACCAAACGTCACGGTCATTCTCTTTCCGTCTCGTAGACACGAGCTGAGAAATTGCAAACGTCGAGCAATTGCTCAGAGAGGAAAAGTGCCAGCACTGAAAGCTGTTGCTAGACAGCACCCTTCCTTGGAAGCGCTTTTGTAGCCCAAAGAACACTGGGGCTCTGGGCTTCTCTAGCCTCCTCATCTTCTGCTCATCCTCTCGCGCAGTCTAAAGAGAGTTCAGGTGAGAAATTGCAAACGTCGAGCAATTGCTCAGAGATGAAAAGTGCCAGCACTGAAAGCTGTTGCTAGCCAGCACCCTTCCTTGGAAGCACTTTTGTAGACCTAAGAACACTGGGGCTCTGGGCTTCTCTAGCCACCTCATCTTCTGCTCATCCTCTCGCGCAGTCTAAAGAGAGCTCAGGTGAGAAATTGCAAACGTCGAGCAATTGCTCAGAGATGAAAAGTGCCAGCACTGAAAGCTGTTGCTAGCCAGCACCCTTCCTTGGAAGCGCTTTTGTAGCCCTAAGAACACTGGGGCTCTGGGCTTCTCTAGCCACCTCATCTTCTGCTCATCCTCTCGCGCACTCTAAAGAGAGCTCAGGTGAGAAATTGCAAACGTCGAGCAATTGCTCAGAGATGAAAAGTGCCAGCACTGAAAGCTGTTGCTAGCCAGCACCCTTCCTTGGAAGCGCTTTCACAGGCGCAGCAACACTGGGGCTCTGCACTTCTCTACCCACCAAACGTCACGGTCATTCGCTTTCCGTCTCGTAGAAACGAGCTGAGAAATTGCAAACGTCGAGCAATTGCTCAGAGATGAAAAGTGCCAGCACTGAAAGCTGTTGCTAGCCAGCACCCTTCCTTGGAAGTGCTTTTGTAGCCCTAAGAACACTGGGGCTCTGGGCTTCTCTAGCCACCTCATCTTCTGCTCATCCTCTCGCGCAGTCTAAAGAGAGCTCAGGTGAGAAATTCCAAACGTCGAGCAATTGCTCAGAGATGAAAAGTGCCAGCACTGAAAGCTGTTGCTAGCCAGCACCCTTCCTTGGAAGTGCTTTCACAGGCGCAGCAACACTGGGGCTTTGCGCTTCTCTAACCACCAAACATCACGTTCACTATCTCTCCGTCTCGTAGAAACGAGCTGAGAAATTGCAAAAGTCGAGCAATTGCTCAGAGATGAAAAGTGGCAGCACTGAAAGCTGTTGCTAGCCAGCACCCATCCTTGGAAGCGCTTTTGTAGCCCTAAGAACAGTGGGGCTCTGGGCTTCTCTAGCCATCTAAACTTCTGCTCATCCTCTCGCGCAGTCTAAAGAGAGCTCAGGTGAGAAATTGCAAACGTCGAGCAATTGCTCAGAGATGAAAAGTGCCAGCACTGAAAGCTGTTGCTAGCCAGCGGCCTTCCTTGGAAGCGCTTTCACAGGCGCAGCAACACATGCTGTTTGCGCTTCTCTACCCACCAAACGTCACGGTCACTATCTCTCCGTCTCGTAGACACGAGCAGAGAAATTGCAAACGTTGAGCAATTGCTCAGAGATGAAAAGTGCCAGCACTGAAAGCTGTTGCTAGCCAGCACCCTTCCTTGGAAGCACTTTTGTAGGCCTAAGAACACTGGGGCTCTGGGCTTCTCTAGCCACCTCATCTTCTGCTCATCCTCTCGCACAGTTTAAAGAGAGTTCAGGTGAGAAATTGCAAACGTCGAGCAATTGCTCAGAGATGAAAAGTGCCAGCACTGAAAGCTGTTGCTAGCCAGCACCCTTCCTTGGAAGCACTTTTGTAGACCTAAGAACACTGGGGCTCTGGGCTTCTCTAGCCACCTCATCTTCTGCTCATCCTCTCGCGCAGTCTAAAGAGAGCTCAGGTGTGAAATTGCAAACGTCGAGCAATTGCTCAGAGATGAAAAGTGCCAGCACTGAAAGCTGTTGCTAGCCAGCACCCTTCCTTGGAAGCGCTTTTGTAGGCCTAAGAACACTGGGGCTCTGGGCTTCTCTAGCCACCTCATCTTCTGCTCATCCTCTCGCGCAGTCTAAAGAGAGCTCAGGTGAGAAATTGCAAACGTCGAGCAATTGCTCAGAGATGAAAAGTGCCAGCACTGAAAGCTGTTGCTAGCCAGCACCCTTCCTTGGAAGCGCTTTCACAGGCGCAGCAACACTGGGGCTTTCCGCTTCTCTAGCCACCAAACATCACGGTCATTCTCTTTCCGTCTCGTAGACACGAGCTGAGAAATTGCAAACGTTGAGCAATTGCTCAGAGATGAAAAGTGCCAGCACTGAAAGCTGTTGCTAGCCAGCCCCCTTCCTTGGAAGTGCTTTTGTAGCCCTAAGAACACTGGGGCTCTGGGCTTCTCTAGCCACCTCATCTTCTGCTCATCCTCTCGCGCAGTCTAAAGAGAGTTCAGGTGAGAAATTGCAAACGTCGAGCAATTGCTCAGAGATGAAAAGTGCCAGCACTGAAAGCTGTTGCTAGCCAGCACCCTTCCTTGGAAGCACTTTTGTAGCCCTAAGAACACTGGGGCTCTGGGCTTCTCTAGCCACCTCATCTTCTGCTCATCCTCTCGCGCAGTCTAAAGAGAGCTCAGGTGTGAAATTGCAAACGTCGAGCAATTGCTCAGAGATGAAAAGTGCCAGCACTGAAAGCTGTTGCTAGCCAGCCCCCTTCCTTGGAAGCGCTTTTGTAGCCCTAAGAACAGTGGGGCTCTGGGCTTCTCTAGCCACCTCATCTTCTGCTCATCCTCTCGCGCAGTCTAAAGAGAGCTCAGGTGAGAAATTGCAAACGTCGAGCAATTGCTCAGAGATGAAAAGTGCCAGCACTGAAAGCTGTTGCTAGCCAGCACCCTTCCTTGGAAGCGCTTTCACAGGCGCAGCAACACTGGGGCTTTGCACTTCTCTACCCACCAAACGTCACGGTCATTCGCTTTCCGTCTCGTAGAAACGAGCTGAGAAATTGCAAACGTCGAGCAATTGCTCAGAGATGAAAAGTGCCAGCACTGAAAGCTGTTGCTAGCCAGCACCCTTCCTTGGAAGCGCTTTTGTAGCCCTAAGAACAGTGGGGCTCTGGGCTTCTCTAGCCACCTCATCTTCTGCTCATCCTCTCGCGCAGTCTAAAGAGAGTTCAGGTGAGAAATTCCAAACGTCGAGCAATTGCTCAGAGATGAAAAGTGCCAGCACTGAAAGCTGTTGCTAGCCAGCGGCCTTCCTTGGAAGCGCTTTCACAGGCGCAGCAACACATGCTGTTTGCGCTTCTCTACCCACCAAACGTCACGGTCACTATCTCTCCGTCTCGTAGACACGAGCAGAGAAATTGCAAACGTTGAGCAATTGCTCAGAGATGAAAAGTGCCAGCACTGAAAGCTGTTGCTAGCCAGCACCCTTCCTTGGAAGCGCTTTCACAGGCGCAGCAACACTGGGGCTTTGCGCTTCTCTAGCCACTAAACGTCACGGTCATTCTCTTTCCGTCTCGTAGACACGAGCTGAGAAATTGCAAACGTTGAGCAATTGCTCAGAGATGAAAAGTGCCAGCACTGAAAGCTGTTGCTAGCCAGCCCCCTTCCTTGGAAGCGCTTTTGTAGCCCTAAGAACACTGGGGCTCTGGGCTTCTCTAGCCACCTCATCTTCTGCTCATCCTCTCGCGCAGTCTAAAGAGAGCTCAGGTGAGAAATTGCAAACGTCCAGCAATTGCTCAGAGATGAAAAGTGCCAGCACTGAAAGCTGTTGCTAGCCAGCACCCTTCCTTGGAAGCGCTTTCACAGGCAGAGCAACACTGGGGCTTTGCGCATCTCTAGCCACCAAACGTCACGGTCACTATCTCTCCGTCTCGTGGACACGAGCTGAGAAATTGCAAACGTCGAGCAATTGCTCAGAGATGAAAAGTGCCAGCACTGAAAGCTGTTGCTAGCCAGCACCCTTCCTTGGAAGCGCTTTCACAGGCGCAGCAACACTGGGGCTTTGCGCTTCTCTAGCCACTAAACGTCACGGTCATTCTCTTTCCGTCTCGTAGACACGAGCTGAGAAATTGCAAACGTTGAGCAATTGCTCAGAGATGAAAAGTGCCAGCACTGAAAGCTGTTGCTAGCCAGCCCCCTTCCTTGGAAGCGCTTTTGTAGCCCTAAGAACACTGGGGCTCTGGGCTTCTCTAGCCACCTCATCTTCTGCTCATCCTCTCGCGCAGTCTAAAGAGAGCTCAGGTGAGAAATTGCAAACGTCGAGCAATTGCTCAGAGATGAAAAGTGCCAGCACTGAAAGCTGTTGCTAGCCAGCACCCTTCCTTGGAAGCGCTTTCACAGGCAGAGCAACACTGGGGCTTTGCGCATCTCTAGCCACCAAACGTCACGGTCACTATCTCTCCGTCTCGTGGACACGAGCTGAGAAATTGCAAACGTCGAGCAATTGTTCAGAGATGAAAAGTGCCAGCACTGAAAGCTGTTGCTAGCCAGCACCCTTCCTTGGAAGCGCTTTCACAGGCGCAGCAACACTGGGGCTTTGCGCTTCTCTAACCACCAAACGTCACGGTCACTATCTCTCCATCTCGTAGACACGACCTGAGAAATTGCAAACGTCGAGCAATTGCTCAGAGATGAAAAGTGCCAGCACTGAAAGCTGTTGCTAGCCAGCACCCTTCCTTGGAAGCGCTTTTGTAGCCCTAAGAACACTGGGGCTCTGGGCTTCTCTAGCCACCTCATCTTCAGCTCATCCTCTCGCGCAGTCTAAAGAGAGCTCAGGTGAGAAATTGCAAACGTCGACCAATTGCTCAGAGATGAAAAGTGCCAGCACTGAAAGCTGTTGCTAGCCAGCGGCCTTCCTTGGAAGCGCTTTCACAGGCGCAGCAACACTGGGGCTTTGCGCTTCTCTAGCCACCAAACGTCACGGACATTCTCTTTCCGTCTCGTAGACACGAGCTGAGAAATTGCAAACGTCGAGCAATTGCTCAGAGATGAAAAGTGCCAGCACTGAAAGCTGTTGCTAGCCAGCACCCTTCCTTGGAAGCACTTTTGTAGCCCTAAGAACACTGGGGCTCTGGGCTTCTCTAGCCACCTCATCTTCTGCTCATCCTCTCGCGCAGTCTAAAGAGAGCTCAGGTGAGAAATTGCAAACGTCGAGCAATTGCGCAGAGATGAAAAGTGCCAGCACTGAAAGCTGTTGCTAGCCAGCACCCTTCCTTGGAAGCGCTTTTGTAGCCCTAAGAACACTGGGGCTCTGGGCTTCTCTAGCCACCTCATCTTCTGCTCATCCTCTCACGCAGTCTAAAGAGAGCTCAGGTGAGAAATTGCAAACGTCGAGCAATTGCTCAGAGATGAAAAGTGCCAGCACTGAAAGCTGTTGCTAGCCAGCACCCTTCCTTGGAAGTGCTTTCACAGGCGCAGCAACACTGGGACTTTGCGCATCTCTAGCCACCAAATGTCACGGTCACTATCTCTCCGTCTCGTAGAAACGAGCTGAGAAATTGCAAACGTCGAGCAATTGCTCAGAGACGAAAAGTGCCAGCACTGAAAGCTGTTGCTAGCCAGCCCCCTTCCTTGGAAGCGCTTTTGTAGCCCTAAGAACACTGGGGCTCTGGGCTTCTCTAGCCACCTCATCTTCTGCTCATCCTCTCGCGCAGTCTAAAGAGAGCTCAGGTGAGAAATTGCAAACGTCGAGCAATTGCTCAGAGATGAAAAGTGCCAGCACTGAAAGCTCTTGCTAGCCAGCACCCTTCCTTGGAAGCGCTATTGTAGCCCCAAGAACACTGGGGCTTTGCGCTTCTCTAGCCACGAAACGTCACGGTCATTCTCTTTCCGTCTCGTAGACACGAGCTGAGAAATTGCAAACGTCGAGCAATTGCTCAGAGATGAAAAGTGCCAGCACTGAAAGCTGTTGCTAGCCAGCACCCTTCCTTGGAAGTGCTTTCACAGGCGCAGCAACACTGGGACTTTGCGCATCTCTAGCCACCAAATGTCACGGTCACTATCTCTCCGTCTCGTAGAAACAAGCTGAGAAATTGCAAACGTCGAGCAATTGCTCAGAGATGAAAAGTGCCAGCACTGAAAGCTCTTGCTAGCCAGCCCCCTTCCTTGGAAGCGCTTTTGTAGCCCTAAGAACACTGGGGCTCTGGGCTTCTCTAGCCACCTCATCTTCTGCTCATCCTCTCACGCAGTCTAAAGAGAGTTCAGGTGAGAAATTGCAAACGTCGAGCAATTGCTCAGAGATGAAAAGTGCCAGCACTGAAAGCTGTTGCTAGCCAGCACCCTTCCTTGGAAGTGCTTTCACAGGCGCAGCAACACTGGGGCTTTGCGCTTCTCTAGCCACCAAACGTCACGGTCACTATCTCTCCGTCTCGTAGACACGAGCTGAGAAATTGCAAACGTCGAGCAATTGCTCAGAGATGAAAAGTGCCAGCACTGAAAGCTGTTGCTAGCCAGCACCCTTCCTTGGAAGTGCTTTCACAGGCGCAGCAACACTGGGGCTTTGCGCTTCTCTACCCACCAAACGTCACGGTCACTATATCTCCGTCTCGTAGACACGAGCTGAGAAATTGCAAACGTCGAGCAATTGCTCAGAGATGAAAAGTGCCAGCACTGAAAGCTGTTGCTAGCCAGCACCCTTCTTTGGAAGTGCTTTCACAGGCGCAGCAACACTGGGGCTTTGCGCTTCTCTACCCACCAAACATCACGGTCATTCTCTTTCCTTCTCGTAGACACGAGCTGAGAAATTGCAAACGTCGAGCAATTGCTCAGAGATGAAAAGTGCCAGCACTGAAAGCTGTTGCTAGCCAGCACCCTTCCTTGCAAGCGCTTTCACAGGCACAGCAACACTGGGGCTTTGCGCTTCTCTAGCCACCAAACGTCACGGTCATTCTCTTTCCGTCTCGTAGACACGAGCTGAGAAATTGCAAACGTCGAGCAATTGCTCAGAGATGAAAAGCGCCAGCACTGAAAGCTGTTGCTAGCCAGCACCCTTCCTTGGAAGCGCTTTTGTAGCCCTAAGAACACTGGGGCTCTGGGCTTCTCTAGCCACCTCATCTTCTGCTCATCCTCTCGCGCAGTCTAAAGAGAGCTCAGGTGAGAAATTGCAAACGTCGAGCAATTGCTCAGAGATGAAAAGTGCCAGCACTGAAAGCTGTTGCTAGCCAGCACCCTTCCTTGGAAACGCTTTTGTAGCCCTAAGAACACTGGGGCTCTGGCCTTCTCTAGCCACCTAACATTCTGCTCATCCTCTCGCACAGTCTAAAGAGAGCTCAGGTGAGAAATTGCAAATGTTGAGCAATTGCTCAGAGATGAAAAGTGCCAGCACTGAAAGCTGTTGCTAGCCAGCCCCCTTCCTTGGAAGCGCTTTTGTAGCCCTAAGAACACTGGGGCTCTGGGCTTCTCTAGCCACCTCATCTTCTGCTCATCCTCTCGCGCAGTCTAAAGAGAGCTCAGGTGAGAAATTGCAAACGTCCAGCAATTGCTCAGAGATGAAAAGTGCCAGCACTGAAAGCTGTTGCTAGCCAGCACCCTTCCTTGGAAGCGCTTTCACAGGCAGAGCAACACTGGGGCTTTGCGCATCTCTAGCCACCAAACGTCACGGTCACTATCTCTCCGTCTCGTGGACACGAGCTGAGAAATTGCAAACGTCGAGCAATTGCTCAGAGATGAAAAGTGCCAGCACTGAAAGCTGTTGCTAGCCAGCACCCTTCCTTGGAAGCGCTTTCACAGGCGCAGCAACACTGGGGCTTTGCGCTTCTCTAGCCACTAAACGTCACGGTCATTCTCTTTCCGTCTCGTAGACACGAGCTGAGAAATTGCAAACGTTGAGCAATTGCTCAGAGATGAAAAGTGCCAGCACTGAAAGCTGTTGCTAGCCAGCCCCCTTCCTTGGAAGCGCTTTTGTAGCCCTAAGAACACTGGGGCTCTGGGCTTCTCTAGCCACCTCATCTTCTGCTCATCCTCTCGCGCAGTCTAAAGAGAGCTCAGGTGAGAAATTGCAAACGTCCAGCAATTGCTCAGAGATGAAAAGTGCCAGCACTGAAAGCTGTTGCTAGCCAGCACCCTTCCTTGGAAGCGCTTTCACAGGCAGAGCAACACTGGGGCTTTGCGCATCTCTAGCCACCAAACGTCACGGTCACTATCTCTCCGTCTCGTGGACACGAGCTGAGAAATTGCAAACGTCGAGCAATTGTTCAGAGATGAAAAGTGCCAGCACTGAAAGCTGTTGCTAGCCAGCACCCTTCCTTGGAAGCGCTTTCACAGGCGCAGCAACACTGGGGCTTTGCGCTTCTCTAACCACCAAACGTCACGGTCACTATCTCTCCATCTCGTAGACACGACCTGAGAAATTGCAAACGTCGAGCAATTGCTCAGAGATGAAAAGTGCCAGCACTGAAAGCTGTTGCTAGCCAGCACCCTTCCTTGGAAGCGCTTTTGTAGCCCTAAGAACACTGGGGCTCTGGGCTTCTCTAGCCACCTCATCTTCAGCTCATCCTCTCGCGCAGTCTAAAGAGAGCTCAGGTGAGAAATTGCAAACGTCGACCAATTGCTCAGAGATGAAAAGTGCCAGCACTGAAAGCTGTTGCTAGCCAGCGGCCTTCCTTGGAAGCGCTTTCACAGGCGCAGCAACACTGGGGCTTTGCGCTTCTCTAGCCACCAAACGTCACGGTCATTCTCTTTCCGTCTCGTAGACACGAGCTGAGAAATTGCAAACGTCGAGCAATTGCTCAGAGATGAAAAGTGCCAGCACTGAAAGCTGTTGCTAGCCAGCACCCTTCCTTGGAAGCACTTTTGTAGCCCTAAGAACACTGGGGCTCTGGGCTTCTCTAGCCACCTCATCTTCTGCTCATCCTCTCGCGCAGTCTAAAGAGAGCTCAGGTGAGAAATTGCAAACGTCGAGCAATTGCTCAGAGATGAAAAGTGCCAGCACTGAAAGCTGTTGCTAGCCAGCACCCTTCCTTGGAAGCGCTTTTGTAGCCCTAAGAACACTGGGGCTCTGGGCTTCTCTAGCCACCTCATCTTCTGCTCATCCTCTCACGCAGTCTAAAGAGAGCTCAGGTGAGAAATTGCAAACGTCGAGCAATTGCTCAGAGATGAAAAGTGCCAGCACTGAAAGCTGTTGCTAGCCAGCACCCTTCCTTGGAAGTGCTTTCACAGGCGCAGCAACACTGGGACTTTGCGCATCTCTAGCCACCAAATGTCACGGTCACTATCTCTCCGTCTCGTAGAAACGAGCTGAGAAATTGCAAACGTCGAGCAATTGCTCAGAGACGAAAAGTGCCAGCACTGAAAGCTGTTGCTAGCCAGCCCCCTTCCTTGGAAGCGCTTTTGTAGCCCTAAGAACACTGGGGCTCTGGGCTTCTCTAGCCACCTCATCTTCTGCTCATCCTCTCGCGCAGTCTAAAGAGAGCTCAGGTGAGAAATTGCAAACGTCGAGCAATTGCTCAGAGATGAAAAGTGCCAGCACTGAAAGCTCTTGCTAGCCAGCACCCTTCCTTGGAAGCGCTATTGTAGCCCCAAGAACACTGGGGCTTTGCGCTTCTCTAGCCACGAAACGTCACGGTCATTCTCTTTCCGTCTCGTAGACACGAGCTGAGAAATTGCAAACGTCGAGCAATTGCTCAGAGATGAAAAGTGCCAGCACTGAAAGCTGTTGCTAGCCAGCACCCTTCCTTGGAAGTGCTTTCACAGGCGCAGCAACACTGGGACTTTGCGCATCTCTAGCCACCAAATGTCACGGTCACTCTCTCTCCGTCTCGTAGAAACAAGCTGAGAAATTGCAAACGTCGAGCAATTGCTCAGAGATGAAAAGTGCCAGCACTGAAAGCTCTTGCTAGCCAGCCCCCTTCCTTGGAAGCGCTTTTGTAGCCCTAAGAACACTGGGGCTCTGGGCTTCTCTAGCCACCTCATCTTCTGCTCATCCTCTCGCGCAGTCTAAAGAGAGCTCAGGTGAGAAGTTGCAAACGTCGAGCAATTGCTCAGAGATGAAAAGTGCCAGCACTGAAAGCTGTTGCTAGCCAGCACCCTTCCTTGGAAGTGCTTTCACAGGCGCAGCAACACTGGGGCTTTGCGCTTCTCTAGCCACCAAACGTCACGGTCACTATCTCTCCGTCTCGTAGAAACGAGCTGAGAAATTGCAAACGTCGAGCAATTGCTCAGAGAGGAAAAGTGCCAGCACTGAAAGCTGTTGCTAGCCAGCACCCTTCCTTGGAAGTGCTTTCACAGGCGCAGCAACACTGGGGCTTTGCGCTTCTCTACCCACCAAACGTCACGGTCACTATATCTCCGTCTCGTAGACACGAGCTGAGAAATTGCAAACGTCGAGCAATTGTTCAGAGATGAAAAGTGCCAGCACTGAAAGCTGTTGCTAGCCAGCACCCTTCTTTGGAAGTGCTTTCACAGGCGCAGCAACACTGGGGCTTTGCGCTTCTCTACCCACCAAACATCACGGTCATTCTCTTTCCTTCTCGTAGACACGAGCTGAGAAATTGCAAACGTCGAGCAATTGCTCAGAGATGAAAAGTGCCAGCACTGAAAGCTGTTGCTAGCCAGCACCCTTCCTTGCAAGCGCTTTCACAGGCACAGCAACACTGGGGCTTTGCGCTTCTCTAGCCACCAAACGTCACGGTCATTCTCTTTCCGTCTCGTAGACACGAGCTGAGAAATTGCAAACGTCGACCAATTGCTCAGAGATGAAAAGCGCCAGCACTGAAAGCTGTTGCTAGCCAGCACCCTTCCTTGGAAGCGCTTTTGTAGCCCTAAGAACACTGGGGCTCTGGGCTTCTCTAGCCACCTCATCTTCTGCTCATCCTCTCGCGCAGTCTAAAGAGAGCTCAGGTGAGAAATTGCAAACGTCGAGCAATTGCTCAGAGATGAAAAGTGCCAGCACTGAAAGCTGTTGCTAGCCAGCACCCTTCCTTGGAAACGCTTTTGTAGCCCTAAGAACACTGGGGCTCTGGCCTTCTCTAGCCACCTAACATTCTGCTCATCCTCTCGCACAGTCTAAAGAGAGTTCAGGTGAGAAATTGCAAACGTTGAGCAATTGCTCAGAGATGAAAAGTGCCAGCACTGAAAGCTGTTGCTAGCCAGCACCCTTCCTTGGAAGTGCTTTCACAGGCGCAGCAACACTGCGGCTTTGCGCTTCTCTAGCCACCAAACGTCACGGTCACTATCTCTCCGTCTCGTAGAAACGAGCTGAGAAATTGCAAACGTCGAGCAATTGCTCAGAGATGAAAACTGCCAGCACTGAAAGCTGTTGCTAGCCAACACCCTTCCTTGGAAGTGCTTTCACAGGCGCAGCAACACTGGGGCTTTGCGCTTCTCTACCCACCAAACGTCACGGTCACTATATCTCCGTCTAGTAGACACGAGCTGAGAAATTGCAAACGTCGAGCAATTGTTCAGAGATGAAAAGTGCCAGCACTGAAAGCTGTTGCTAGACAGCACCCTTCTTTGGAAGCGCTTTCACAGGCGCAGCAACACTGGGGCTTTGCGCTTCTCTACCCACCAAACATCACGGTCATTCTCTTTCCTTCTCGTAGACACGAGATGAGAAATTGCAAACGTCGAGCAATTGCTCAGAGATGAAAAGTGCCAGCACTGAAAGCTGTTGCTAGCCAGCACCCTTCCTTGCAAGCGCTTTCACAGGCACAGCAACACTGGGGCTTTGCGCTTCTCTAGCCACCAAACGTCACGGTCATTCTCTTTCCGTCTCGTAGACACGAGCTGAGAAATTGCAAACGTCGAGCAATTGCTCAGAGATGAAAAGCGCCAGCACTGAAAGCTGTTGCTAGCCAGCCCCCTTCCTTGGAAGCGCTTTTGTAGCCCTAAGAACACTGGGGCTCTGGGCTTCTCTAGCCATCTAAACTTCTGCTCATCCTCTCGCGCAGTCTAAAGAGAGCTCAGGTGAGAAATTGCAAACGTCGAGCAATTGCTCAGAGATGAAAAGTGGCAGCACTGAAAGCTGTTGCTAGCCAGCACCCTTCCTTGGAAACGCTTTTGTAGCCCTAAGAACACTGGGGCTCTGGCCTTCTCTAGCCATCTAAACTTCTGCTCATCCTCTCGCACAGTCTAAAGAGAGCTCAGGTGAGAAATTGCAAACGTCAAGCAATTGCTCAGAGATGAAAAGTGCCAGCACTGAAAGCTGTTGCTAGCCAGCACCCTTCCTTGGAAGCGCTTTCACAGGCGCAGCAACACTGGGGCTTTGCGCTTCTCTAGCCACCAAGCGTCACGGTCATTCTCTTTCCGTCTCGTAGACAAGAGCTGAGAAATTGCAAACGTCGAGCAATTGCTCAGAGATGAAAAGCGCCAGCACTGAAAGCTGTTGCTAGCCAGCCCCCTTCCTTGGAAGCGCTTTTGTAGCCCTAAGAACACTGGGGCTCTGGGCTTCTCTAGCCACCTCATCTTCTGCTCATCCTCTCGCGCAGTCTAAAGAGAGCTCAGGTGAGAAACTGCAAATGTCGAGCAATTGCTCAGAGATGAAAAGTGCCAGCACTGAAAGCTGTTGCTAGCCAGCCCCATTCCTTGGAAGCGCTTTTGTAGCCCTAAGAACACTGGGGCTCTGGCCTTCTCTAGCCACGAAACGTCACGGTCATTCTCTTTCCGTCTCGTAGACACGAGCTGAGAAATTGCAAACGTCGAGCAATTGCTCAGAGATGAAAAGTGCCAGCACTGAAAGCTGTTGCTAGCCAGCCCCCTTCCTTGGAAGCGCTTTTGTAGCCCTAAGAACACTGGGGCTCTGGGCTTCTCTAGCCACCTAATCTTCTGCTCATCCTCTCGCGCAGTCTAAAGAGAGCTCAGGTGAGAAATTGCAAACGTCGAGCAATTGCTCAGAGATGAAAAGTGCCAGCACTGAAAGCTGTTGCTAGCCAGCCCCCTTCCTTGGAAGCGCTTTTGTAGCCCTAAGAACACTGGGGTTCTGGGCTTCTCTAGCCACCTAATCTTCTGCTCATCCTCTCGCGCAGTCTAAAGAGAGCTCAGGTGAGAAATTGCAAACGTCGAGCAATTGCTCAGAGATGAAAAGTGCCAGCACTGAAAGCTGTTGCTAGCCAGCCCCCTTCCTTGGAAGCGCTTTTGTAGCCCTAAGAACAGTGGTGCTCTGGGCTTCTCTAGCCACATCATCTTCTGCTCATCCTCTCGCGCAGTCTAAAGAGAGCTCAGGTGAGAAATTGCAAACGTCCAGCAATTGCTCAGAGATGAAAAGTGCCAGCACTGAAAGCTGTTGCTAGCCAGCACCCTTCCTTGGAAGCACTTTCACAGGTGCAGCAACACTGGGGCTTTGCGCTTCTCTAGCCACCAAACGTCACGGTCATTCTCTTTCCGTCTCGTAGACGCGAGCTGAGAAATTGCAAACGTCGAGCAATTGCTCAGAGATGAAAAGTGCCAGCACTGAAAGCTGTTGCTAGCCAGCACCCTTCCTTGGAAGCGCTTTTGTAGCCCTAAGAACACTGGGGCTCTGGGCTTCTCTTGCCACCTCATCTTCTGCTCATCCTCTCGCGCAGTCTAAAGAGAGCTCAGGTGAGAAACTGCAAACGTCGAGCAATTGCTCAGAGATGAAAAGTGCCAGCACTGAAAGCTGTTGCTAGCCAGCCCCCTTCCTTGGAAGCGCTTTTGTAGCCCTAAGAACACTGGGGCTCTGCGCTTCTCTAGCCACGAAACGTCAAGGTCATTCTCTTTCCGTCTCGTAGACACGAGCTGAGAAATTGCAAACGTCGAGCAATTGCTCAGAGATGAAAAGTGCCAGCACTGAAAGCTGTTGCTAGCCAGCACCCTTCCTTGGAAGCGCTTTCACAGGTGCAGCAACACTGGGGCTTTGCGCTTCTCTAGCCACCAAACGTCACGGTCATTCTCTTTCCGTCCCGTAGACACGAGCTGAGAAATTGCAAACGTCGAGCAATTGCTCAGAGATGAAAAGCGCCAGCACTGAAAGCTGTTGCTAGCCAGCACCCTTCCTTGGAAGCGCTTTCACAGGTGCAGCAACACTGGGGCTTTGCGCTTCTCTACCCACCAAACGTGACGGTCATTCTCTTTCCGTCTCGTAGACACGAGCTGAGAAATTGCAAACGTCGAGCAATTGCTCAGAGATGAAAAGTGCCAGCACTGAAAGCTGTTGCTAGCCAGCACCCTTCCTTGGAAGCGCTTTTGTAGGCCTAAGAACACTGGGGCTCTGGGCTTCTCTATCCACCTAACATTCTGCTCATCCTCTCGCACAGTCTAAAGAGAGCTCAGGTGAGAAATTGCAAACGTCGAGCAATTGCTCAGAGATGAAAAGTGCCAGCACTGAAAGCTGTTGCTAGCCAGCACCCTTCCTTGGAAACGCTTTTGTAGCAATAAGAACACTGGGGCTCTGGGCTTCTCTAGCCATCTAAACTTCTGCTCATCCTCTCACGCAGTCTAAAGAGAGCTCAGGTGAGAAATTGCAAACGTCGAGCAATTGCTCAGAGATGAAAAGTGCCAGCACTGAAAGCTGTTGCTAGCCAGCACCCTTCCTTGGAAGCGCTTTCACAGGCGCAGCAACACTGGGGCTTTGCGCTTCTCTACCCGCCAAACGTCACGGTCACTTTCTCTCCGTCTCGTAGACACGAGCTGAGAAATTGCAAACGTCGAGCAATTGCTCAGAGATGAAAAGTGCCAGCACTGAAAGCTGTTGCTAGCCAGCACCCTTCCTTGGAAGCGCTTTTGTAGCCCTAAGAACACTGGGGCTCTGGCCTTCTCTAGCCACCTCATCTTCTGCTCATCCTCTCGCGCAGTCTAAAGAGAGCTCAGGTGAGAAATTGCAAAGGTCGAGCAATTGCTCAGAGATGAAAAGTGCCAGCACTGAAAGCTGTTGCTAGCCAGCCCCCTTCCTTGGAAGCGCTTTTGTAGGCCTAAGAACACTGGGGCTCTGGGCTTCTCTAGCCACCTCATCTTCTGCTCATCCTCTCGCGCAGTCTAAAGAGAGCTCAGGTGAGAAATTGCAAACGTCGAGCAATTGCTCAGAGATGAAAAGTGCCAGCACTGAAAGCTGTTGCTAGCCAGCACCCTTCCTTGGAAGCACTTTTGTAGCCCTAAGAACACTGGGGCTCTGGGCTTCTCTAGCCACATCATCTTCTGCTCATCCTCTCGCGCAGTCTAAAGAGAGCTCAGGTGAGAAATTGCAAACGTCGAGCAATTGCTCAGAGATGAAAAGTGCCAGCACTGAAAGCTGTTGCTAGCCAGCCCCCTTCCTTGGAAGCGCTTTTGTAGCCCTAAGAACACTGGGGCTCTGGGCTTCTCTAGCCATCTAAACTTCTGCTCATCCTCTCGCACAGTCTAAAGAGAGCTCAGGTGAGAAATTGCAAACGTCGAGCAATTGCTCAGAGAGGAAAAGTGCCAGCACTGAAAGCTGTTGCTAGCCAGCACCCTTCCTTGGAAGTGCTTTCACAGGTGCAGCAACACTGGGGCTTTGCGCTTCTCTAGCCACCAAACGTCACGGTCACTATCTCTCCGTCTCGTAGAAACGAGCTGAGAAATTGCAAACGTCGAGCAATTGCTCAGAGATGAAAAGTGCCAGCACTGAAAGCTGTTGCTAGCCAGCACCCTTCCTTGGAAGTGCTTTCACAGGCGCAGCAACACTGGGGCTTTGCGCTTCTCTACCCACCAAACGTCACGGTCACTATATCTCCGTCTAGTAGACACGAGCTGAGAAATTGCAAACGTCGAGCAATTGTTCAGAGATGAAAAGTGCCAGCACTGAAAGCTGTTGCTAGCCAGCCCCATTCCTTGGAAGCGCTTTTGTAGCCCTAAGAACACTGGGGCTCTGGGCTTCTCTAGCCACCTCATCTTCTGCTCATCCTCTCGCGCAGTCTAAAGAGAGCTCAGGTGAGAAATTGCAAACGTCGAGCAATTGCTCAGAGATGAAAAGTGGCAGCACTGAAAGCTGTTGCTAGCCAGCACCCTTCCTTGGAAACGCTTTTGTAGCCCTAAGAACACTGGGGCTCTGGCCTTCTCTAGCCACCTAACATTCTGCTCATCCTCTCGCACAGTCTAAAGAGAGCTCAGGTGAGAAATTGCAAATGTTGAGCAATTGCTCAGAGATGAAAAGTGCCAGCACTGAAAGCTGTTGCTAGCCAGCACCCTTCCTTGGAAGCGCTTTCACACGCGCAGCAACACTGGGGCTTTGCGCTTCTCTAGCCACCAAGCGTCACGGTCATTCTCTTTCCGTCTCGTAGACACGAGCTGAGAAATTGCAAACGTCGAGCAATTGCTCAGAGATGAAAAGCGCCAGCACTGAAAGCTGTTGCTAGCCAGCACCCTTCCTTGGAAGCGCTTTTGTAGCCCTAAGAACACTGGGGCTCTGGGCTTCTCTAGCCACCTCATCTTCTGCTCATCCTCTCGCGCAGTCTAAAGAGAGCTCAGGTGAGAAACTGCAAATGTCGAGCAATTGCTCAGAGATGAAAAGTGCCAGCACTGAAAGCTGTTGCTAGCCAGCCCCCTTCCTTGGAAGCGCTTTTGTAGCCCTAAGAACACTGGGGCTCTGGCCTTCTCTAGCCACGAAACGTCACGGTCATTCTCTTTCCTTCTCGTAGACACGAGCTGAGAAATTGCAAACGTCGAGCAATTGCTCAGAGATGAAAAGTGCCAGCACTGAAAGCTGTTGCTAGCCAGCACCCTTCCTTGGAAGCGCTTTTGTAGCCCTAAGAACACTGGGGCTCTGGCCTTCTCTAGCCACCTCATCTTCTGCTCATCCTCTCGCGCAGTCTAAAGAGAGCTCAGGTGAGAAATTGCAAACGTCGAGCAATTGCTCAGAGATGAAAAGTGCCAGCACTGAAAGCTGTTGCTAGCCAGCCCCCTTCCTTGGAAGCGCTTTTGTAGCCCTAAGAACACTGGGGTTCTGGGCTTCTCTAGCCACCTAATCTTCTGCTCATCCTCTCGCGCAGTCTAAAGAGAGCTCAGGTGAGAAATTGCAAACGTCGAGCAATTGCTCAGAGATGAAAAGTGCCAGCACTGAAAGCTGTTGCTAGCCAGCACCCTTCCTTGGAAGCACTTTTGTAGCCCTAAGAACACTGGGGCTCTGGGCTTCTCTAGCCACATCATCTTCTGCTCATCCTCTCGCGCAGTCTAAAGAGAGCTCAGGTGAGAAATTGCAAACGTCGAGCAATTGCTCAGAGATGAAAAGTGCCAGCACTGAAAGCTGTTGCTAGCCAGCCCCCTTCCTTGGAAGCGCTTTTGTAGCCCTAAGAACACTGGGGCTCTGGGCTTCTCTAGCCATCTAAACTTCTGCTCATCCTCTCGCACAGTCTAAAGAGAGCTCAGGTGAGAAATTGCAAACGTCGAGCAATTGCTCAGAGAGGAAAAGTGCCAGCACTGAAAGCTGTTGCTAGCCAGCACCCTTCCTTGGAAGCGCTTTCACAGGCGCAGCAACACTGGGGCTTTGCGCTTCTCTAACCACCAAACGTCACGGTCACTTTCTCTCCATCTCGTAGACACGAGCTGAGAAATTGCAAACGTCGAGCAATTGCTCAGAGATGAAAAGTGCCAGCACTGAAAGCTGTTGCTAGCCAGCGCCCTTCCTTGGAAGCGCTTTTGTAGCCCTAAGAACACTGGGGCTCTGGCCTTCTCTAGCCACCTCATCTTCTGCTCATCCTCTCGCGCAGTCTAAAGAGAGCTCAGGTGAGAAATTGCAAACGTCGAGCAATTGCTCAGAGATGAAAAGTGCCAGCACTGAAAGCTGTTGCTAGCCAGCCCCCTTCCTTGGAAGCGCTTTTGTAGCCCTAAGAACACTGGGGCTCTGGGCTTCTCTAGCCACCAAACGTCACGGTCATTCTCTTTCCGTCTCGTAGACACGAGCTGAGAAATTGCAAACGTCGAGCAATTGCTCAGAGATGAAAAGTGCCAGCACTGAAAGCTGTTGCTAGCCAGCACCCTTCCTTCGAAGCACTTTTGTAGCCCTAAGAACAGTGGGGCTCTGGGCTTCTCTAGCCACATCATCTTCTGCTCATCCTCTCGCGCAGTCTAAAGAGAGCTCAGGTGAGAAATTGCAAACGTCGAGCAATTGCTCAGAGATGAAAAGTGGCAGCACTGAAAGCTGTTGCTAGCCAGCCCCCTTCCTTGGAAGCGCTTTTGTAGCCCTAAGAACACTGGGGCTCTGGGCTTCTCTAGCCACCTCATCTTCTGCTCATCCTCTCGCGCAGTCTAAAGAGAGTTCAGGTGAGAAATTGCAAACGTTGAGCAATTGCTCAGAGATGAAAAGTGGCAGCACTGAAAGCTGTTGCTAGCCAGCACCCTTCCTTGGAAGTGCTTTCACAGGCGCAGCAACACTGGGGCTTTGCGCTTCTCTAGCCACCAAACGTCACGGTCACTATCTCTCCGTCTCGTAGAAACGAGCTGAGAAATTGCAAACGTCGAGCAATTGCTCAGAGATGAAAAGTGCCAGCACTGAAAGCTGTTGCTAGCCAGCACCCTTCCTTGGAAGTGCTTTCACAGGCGCAGCAACACTGGGGCTTTGCGCTTCTCTACCCACCAAACGTCACGGTCACTATATCTCCGTCTAGTAGACACGAGCTGAGAAATTGCAAACGTCGAGCAATTGTTCAGAGATGAAAAGTGCCAGCACTGAAAGCTGTTGCTAGACAGCACCCTTCTTTGGAAGCGCTTTCACAGGCGCAGCAACACTGGGGCTTTGCGCTTCTCTACCCACCAAACATCACGGTCATTCTCTTTCCTTCTCGTAGACACGAGATGAGAAATTGCAAACGTCGAGCAATTGCTCAGAGATGAAAAGTGCCAGCACTGAAAGCTGTTGCTAGCCAGCACCCTTCCTTGCAAGCGCTTTCACAGGTGCAGCAACACTGGGGCTTTGCGCTTCTCTAGCCACCAAACGTCACGGTCATTCTCTTTCCGTCTCGTAGACACGAGCTGAGAAATTGCAAACGTCGAGCAATTGCTCAGAGATGAAAAGCGCCAGCACTGAAAGCTGTTGCTAGCCAGCCCCATTCCTTGGAAGCGCTTTTGTAGCCCTAAGAACACTGGGGCTCTGGGCTTCTCTAGCCACCTCATCTTCTGCTCATCCTCTCGCGCAGTCTAAAGAGAGCTCAGGTGAGAAATTGCAAACGTCGAGCAATTGCTCAGAGATGAAAAGTGGCAGCACTGAAAGCTGTTGCTAGCCAGCACCCTTCCTTGGAAACGCTTTTGTAGCCCTAAGAACACTGGGGCTCTGGCCTTCTCTAGCCACCTAACATTCTGCTCATCCTCTCGCACAGTCTAAAGAGAGCTCAGGTGAGAAATTGCAAATGTTGAGCAATTGCTCAGAGATGAAAAGTGCCAGCACTGAAAGCTGTTGCTAGCCAGCACCCTTCCTTGGAAGCGCTTTCACAGGCGCAGCAACACTGGGGCTTTGCGCTTCTCTAGCCACCAAGCGTCACGGTCATTCTCTTTCCGTCTCGTAGACACGAGCTGAGAAATTGCAAACGTCGAGCAATTGCTCAGAGATGAAAAGCGCCAGCACTGAAAGCTGTTGCTAGCCAGCACCCTTCCTTGGAAGCGCTTTTGTAGCCCTAAGAACACTGGGGCTCTGGGCTTCTCTAGCCACCTCATCTTCTGCTCATCCTCTCGCGCAGTCTAAAGAGAGCTCAGGTGAGAAACTGCAAATGTCGAGCAATTGCTCAGAGATGAAAAGTGCCAGCACTGAAAGCTGTTGCTAGCCAGCCCCCTTCCTTGGAAGCGCTTTTGTAGCCCTAAGAACACTGGGGCTCTGGCCTTCTCTAGCCACGAAACGTCACGGTCATTCTCTTTCCTTCTCGTAGACACGAGCTGAGAAATTGCAAACGTCGAGCAATTGCTCAGAGATGAAAAGTGCCAGCACTGAAAGCTGTTGCTAGCCAGCCCCCTTCCTTGGAAGCGCTTTTGTAGCCCTAAGAACACTGGGGCTCTGGGCTTCTCTAGCCACCTCATCTTCTGCTCATCCTCTCGCGCAGTCTAAAGAGAGCTCAGGTGAGAAATTGCAAACGTCGAGCAATTGCTCAGAGATGAAAAGTGCCAGCACTGAAAGCTGTTGCTAGCCAGCCCCCTTCCTTGGAAGCGCTTTTGTAGCCCTAAGAACACTGGGGTTCTGGGCTTCTCTAGCCACCTCATCTTCTGCTCATCCTCTCGCGCAGTCTAAAGAGAGCTCAGGTGAGAAATTGCAAACGTCGAGCAATTGCTCAGAGATGAAAAGTGCCAGCACTGAAAGCTGTTGCTAGCCAGCCCCCTTCCTTGGAAGCGCTTTTGTAGCCCTAAGAACACTGGGGCTCTGGGCTTCTCTAGCCACATCATCTTCTGCTCATCCTCTCGCGCAGTCTAAAGAGAGCTCAGGTGAGAAATTGCAAACGTCGAGCAATTGCTCAGAGATGAAAAGTGCCAGCACTGAAAGCTGTTGCTAGCCAGCACCCTTCCTTGGAAGCACTTTTGTAGCCCTAAGAACACTGGGGCTCTGGCCTTCTCTAGCCACCTCATCTTCTGCTCATCCTCTCGCGCAGTCTAAAGAGAGCTCAGGTGAGAAATTGCAAACGTCGAGCAATTGCTCAGAGATGAAAAGTGCCAGCACTGAAAGCTGTTGCTAGCCAGCACCCTTCCTTGGAAGCACTTTCACAGGTGCAGCAACACTGGGGCTTTGCGCTTCTCTAGCCACCAAACGTCACGGTCATTCTCTTTCCGTCTCGTAGACACGAGCTGAGAAATTGCAAAGGTCGAGCAATTGCTCAGAGATGAAAAGTGCCAGCACTGAAAGCTGTTGCTAGCCAGCCCCCTTCCTTGGAAGCGCTTTTGTAGGCCTAAGAACACTGGGGCTCTGGGCTTCTCTTGCCACCTCATCTTCTGCTCATCCTCTCGCGCAGTCTAAAGAGAGCTCAGGTGAGAAACTGCAAACGTCGAGCAATTGCTCAGAGATGAAAAGTGCCAGCACTGAAAGCTGTTGCTAGCCAGCCCCCTTCCTTGGAAGCGCTTTTGTAGCCCTAAGAACACTGGGGCTTTGCGCTTCTCTACCCACCAAACGTCACGGTCATTCTCTTTCCGTCTCGTAGACACGAGCTGAGAAATTGCAAACGTCGAGCAATTGCTCAGAGATGAAAAGTGCCAGCACTGAAAGCTGTTGCTAGCCAGCACCCTTCCTTGGAAGCGCTTTCACAGGTGCAGCAACACTGGGGCTTTGCGCTTCTCTAGCCACCAAACGTCACGGTCATTCTCTTTCCGTCCCGTAGACACGAGCTGAGAAATTGCAAACGTCGAGCAATTACTCAGAGATGAAAAGCGCCAGCACTGAAAGCTGTTGCTAGACAGCACCCTTCCTTGGAAGCGCTTTCACAGGCACAGCAACACTGGGGCTTTGCGCTTCTCTAGCCACCAAACGTCACGGTCATTCTCTTTCCGTCTCGTAGACACGAGCTGAGGAATTGCAAACGTCGAGCAATTGCTCAGAGATGAAAAGTGCCAGCACTGAAAGCTGTTGCTAGCCAGCACCCTTCCTTGGAAGCGCTTTTGTAGCCCTAAGAACACTGGGGCTCTGGGCTTCTCTAGCCACCTAACATTCTGCTGATCCTCTCGCACAGTCTAAAGAGAGCTCAGGTGAGAAATTGCAAACGTCCAGCAATTGCTCAGAGATGAAAAGTGCCAGCACTGAAAGCTGTTGCTAGCCAGCACCCTTCCTTGGAAGCGCTTTTGTAGCCCTAAGAACACTGGGGCTTTGCGCTTCTCTAGCTACCAAATGTCACGGTCATTCTCTTTCCGTCTCGTAGACACGAGCTGAGAAATTGCAAACGTCGAGCAATTGCTCAGAGATGAAAAGTGCCAGCACTGAAAGCTGTTGCTAGCCAGCACCCTTCCTTGGAAGCGCTTTTGTAGCCCTAAGAACACTGGGGCTCTGGGCTTCTCTAGCCACCTCATCTTCTGCTCATCCTCTCGCGCAGTCTAAAGAGAGCTCAGGTGAGAAATTGCAAACGTCGAGCAATTGCTCAGAGATGAAAAGTGCCAGCACTGAAAGCTGTTGCTAGCCAGCCCCCTTCCTTGGAAGCGCTTTTGTAGCCCTAAGAACACTGGGGCTCTGGGCTTCTCTAGCCACCTCATCTTCTGCTCATCCTCTCGCGCACTCTAAAGAGAGCTCAGGTGAGAAATTGCAAACGTCGAGCAATTGCTCAGAGATGAAAAGTGCCAGCACTGAAAGCTGTTGCTAGCCAGCACCCTTCCTTGGAAGCACTTTTGTAGCCCTAAGAACACTGGGGCTCTGGGCTTCTCTAGCCACCTCATCTTCTGCTCATCCTCTCGCGCAGTCTAAAGAGAGCTCAGGTGAGAAATTGCAAACGTCGAGCAATTGCTCAGAGATGAAAAGTGCCAGCACTGAAAGCTGTTGCTAGCCAGCCCCCTTCCTTGGAAGCGCTTTTGTAGCCCTAAGAACACTGGGGCTCTGGGCTTCTCTAGCCATCTAAACTTCTGCTCATCCTCTCGCACAGTCTAAAGAGAGCTCAGGTGAGAAATTGCAAACGTCGAGCAATTGCTCAGAGATGAAAAGTGCCAGCACTGAAAGCTGTTGCTAGCCAGCACCCTTCCTTGGAAGCGCTTTCACAGGCGCAGCAACACTGGGGCTTTGCGCTTCTCTAACCACCAAACGTCACGGTCACTTTCTCTCCGTCTCGTAGACACGAGATGAGAAATTGCAAACGTCGAGCAATTGCTCAGAGATGAAAAGTGCCAGCACTGAAAGCTGTTGCTAGCCAGCACCCTTCCTTGGAAGCACTTTCACAAGCGAAGCAACACTGGGGCTTTGCGCTTCTCTAGCCACCAAACGTCACGGTCATTCTCTTTCCGTCTCGTAGACACGAGCTGGGAAATTGCAAACGTCGAGCAATTGCTCAGAGATGAAAAGCGCCAGCACTGAAAGCTGTTGCTAGCCAGCACCCTTCCTTGGAAGCGCTTTCACAGGCGCAGCAACACTGGGGCTTTGCGCTTCTCTACCCACAAACGTCAGAGTCATTCTCTGTCCGTCTCGTAGACACGAGCTGAGAAATTGCAAACGTCGAGCAATTGCTCAGAGATGAAAAGTGCCAGCACTGAAAGCTGTTGCTAGCCAGCCCCCTTCCTTGGAAGCGCTTTTGTAGCCCTAAGAACACTGGGGCTCTGGGCTTCTCTTGCCACCTCATCTTCTGCTCATCCTCTCGCGCAGTCTAAAGAGAGCTCAGGTGAGAAACTGCAAACGTCGAGCAATTGCTCAGAGATGAAAAGTGCCAGCACTGAAAGCTGTTGCTAGCCAGCCCCCTTCCTTGGAAGCGCTTTTGTAGCCCTAAGAACACTGGGTCTTTGCGCTTCTCTAGCCACCAAACGTCACGGTCATTCTCTTTCCGTCTCGTAGACACGAGCTGAGAAATTGCAAACGTCGAGCAATGGCTCAGAGATGAAAAGTGCCAGCACTGAAAGCTGTTGCTAGCCAGCACCCTTCCTTGGAAGCGCTTTCACAGGCACAGCAACACTGCGACTTTGCGCATCTCTAGCCACCAAATGTCACGGTCACTCTCTCTCCGTCTCGTAGAAACGAGCTGAGAAATTGCAAACGTCGAGCAATTGCTCAGAGATGAAAAGTGCCAGCACTGAAAGCTGTTGCTAGCCAGCCCCCTTCCTTGGAAGCGCTTTTGTAGCCCTAAGAACACTGGGGCTTTGCGCTTCTCTACCCACCAAACGTCACGGTCATTCTCTTTCCGTCTCGTAGACACGAGCTGAGAAATTGCAAACGTCGAGCAATTGCTCAGAGATGAAAAGTGCCAGCACTGAAAGCTGTTGCTAGCCAGCACCCTTCCTTGGAAGCGCTTTCACAGGTGCAGCAACACTGGGGCTTTGCGCTTCTCTAGCCACCAAACGTCACGGTCATTCTCTTTCCGTCCCGTAGACACGAGCTGAGAAATTGCAAACGTCGAGCAATTACTCAGAGATGAAAAGCGCCAGCACTGAAAGCTGTTGCTAGACAGCACCCTTCTTTGGAAGCGCTTTCACAGGCGCAGCAACACTGGGGCTTTGCGCTTCTCTACCCACCAAACGTCACGGTCACTATCTCTGCGTCTCGTAGACACGAGCTGAGAAATTGCAAACGTCGAGCAATTGCTCAGAGATGAAAAGTGCCAGCACTGAAAGCTGTTGCTAGCCAGCCCCCTTCCTTGGAAGCGCTTTTGTAGCCCTAAGAACACTGGGGCTCTGGGCTTCTCTAGCCACATCATCTTCTGCTCATCGTCTCGCACAGTCTAAAGAGAGCTCAGGTGAGAAATTGCAAACGTCGAGCAATTGCTCAGAGAGGAAAAGTGCCAGCACTGAAAGCTGTTGCTAGCCAGCACCCTTCCTTGGAAGCGCTTTCACAGGCGCAGCAACACTGAGGCTTTGCGCTTCTCTAACCACCAAACGTCACGGTCACTTTCTCTCCGTCTCGTAGACACGAGCTGAGAAATTGCAAACGTCGAGCAATTGCTCAGAGATGAAAAGTGCCAGCACTGAAAGCTGTTGCTAGCCAGCACCCTTCCTTGGAAGCACTTTCACAAGCGAAGCAACACTGGGGCTTTGCGCTTCTCTAGCCACCAAACGTCACGGTCATTCTCTTTCCGTCTCGTAGACACGAGCTGGGAAATTGCAAACGTCGAGCAATTGCTCAGAGATGAAAAGCGCCAGCACTGAAAGCTGTTGCTAGCCAGCACCCTTCCTTGGAAGCGCTTTCACAGGCGCAGCAACACTGGGGCTTTGCGCTTCTCTAGCCACAAACGTCAGAGTCATTCTCTGTCCGTCTCGTAGACACGAGCTGAGAAATTGCAAACGTCGAGCAATTGCTCAGAGATGAAAAGTGCCAGCACTGAAAGCTGTTGCTAGCCAGCCCCCTTCCTTGGAAGCGCTTTTGTAGCCCTAAGAACAGTGGGGCTCTGCGCTTCTCTTGCCACCTCATCTTCTGCTCATCCTCTCGCGCAGTCTAAAGAGAGCTCAGGTGAGAAACTGCAAACGTCGAGCAATTGCTCAGAGATGAAAAGTGCCAGCACTGAAAGCTGTTGCTAGCCAGCCCCCTTCCTTGGAAGCGCTTTTGTAGCCCTAAGAACACTGGGTCTTTGCGCTTCTCTAGCCACCAAACGTCACGGTCATTCTCTTTCCGTCTCGTAGACACGAGCTGAGAAATTGCAAACGTCGAGCAATGGCTCAGAGATGAAAAGTGCCAGCACTGAAAGCTGTTGCTAGCCAGCACCCTTCCTTGGAAGCGCTTTCACAGGCACAGCAACACTGCGACTTTGCGCATCTCTAGCCACCAAATGTCACGGTCACTCTCTCTCCGTCTCGTAGAAACGAGCTGAGAAATTGCAAACGTCGAGCAATTGCTCAGAGATGAAAAGTGCCAGCACTGAAAGCTGTTGCTAGCCAGCCCCCTTCCTTGGAAGCGCTTTTGTAGCCCTAAGAACACTGGGGCTCTGGGCTTCTCTAGCCACCTCATCTTCTGCTCATCCTCTCACGCAGTCTAAAGAGAGTTCAGGTGAGAAATTGCAAACGTTGAGGAATTGCTCAGAGATGAAAAGTGCCAGCACTGAAAGCTGTTGCTAGCCAGCACCCTTCCTTGGAAGCGCTTTCACAGGTGCAGCAACACTGGGGCTTTGCGCTTCTCTAGCCACCAAACGTCACGGTCATTCTCTTTCCGTGTCGTAGACACGAGCTGAGAAATTGCAAACGTCGAGCAATTGCTCAGAGATGAAAAGCGCCAGCACTGAAAGCTGTTGCTAGACAGCACCCTTCCTTGGAAGCGCTTTCACAGGCACAGCAACACTGGGGCTTTGCGCTTCTCTAGCCACCAAACGTCACGGTCATTCTCTTTCCGTCTCGTAGACACGAGCTGAGAAATTGCAAACGTCGAGCAATTGCTCAGAGATGAAAAGCGCCAGCACTGAAAGCTGTTGCTAGCCAGCCCCCTTCCTTGGAAGCGCTTTTGTAGCCCTAAGAACAGTGGGGCTCTGGGCTTCTCTAGCCATCTAAACTTCTGCTCATCCTCTCGCGCAGTCTAAAGAGAGCTCAGGTGAGAAATTGCAAACGTCGAGGAATTGCTCAGAGATGAAAAGTGCCAGCACTGAAAGCTGTTGCTAGCCAGCACCCTTCCTTGGAAACGCTTTTGTAGGCCTAAGAACACTGGGGCTCTGGGCTTCTCTAGCCACCTAACATTCTGCTCATCCTCTCGCACAGTCTAAAGAGAGCTCAGGTGAGAAATTGCAAACGTCGAGCAATTGCTCAGAGATGAAAAGTGCCAGCACTGAAAGCTGTTGCTAGCCAGCACCCTTCCTTGGAAGCGCTTTCACAGGCGCAGCAACACTGGGGCTTTGCGCTTCTCTAGCTACCAAATGTCACGGTCATTCTCTTTCCGTCTCGTAGACACGAGCTGAGAAATTGCAAACGTCGAGCAATTGCTCAGAGATGAAAAGTGCCAGCACTGAAAGCTGTTGCTAGCCAGCACCCTTCCTTGGAAGCGCTTTTGTAGCAATAAGAACACTGGGGCTCTGGGCTTCTCTAGCCATCTAAACTTCTGCTCATCCTCTCGCGCAGTCTAAAGAGAGCTCAGGTGAGAAATTGCAAACGTCGAGCAATTGCTCAGAGATGAAAAGTGCCAGCACTGAAAGCTGTTGCTAGCCAGCCCCCTTCCTTGGAAGCGCTTTCACAGGCGCAGCAACACTGGGGCTTTGCGCTTCTCTACCCGCCAAACGTCACGGTCACTTTCTCTCCGTCTCGTAGACACGAGCTGAGAAATTGCAAACGTCGAGCAATTGCTCAGAGATGAAAAGTGCCAGCACTGAAAGCTGTTGCTAGCCAGCCCCCTTCCTTGGAAGCGCTTTTGTAGCCCTAAGAACACTGGGGCTCTGGGCTTCTCTAGCCACCTCATCTTCTGCTCATCCTCTCGCGCAGTCTAAAGAGAGCTCAGGTGAGAAATTGCAAACGTCGAGCAATTGCTCAGAGATGAAAAGTGCCAGCACTGAAAGCTGTTGCTAGCCAGCCCCCTTCCTTGGAAGCGCTTTTGTAGCCCTAAGAACAGTGGTGCTCTGGGCTTCTCTAGCCACATCATCTTCTGCTCATCCTCTCGCGCAGTCTAAAGAGAGCTCAGGTGAGAAATTGCAAACGTCGAGCAATTGCTCAGAGATGAAAAGTGCCAGCACTGAAAGCTGTTGCTAGCCAGCACCCTTCCTTGGAAGCACTTTTGTAGCCCTAAGAACACTGGGGCTCTGGGCTTCTCTAGCCACCTAATCTTCTGCTCATCCTCTCGCGCAGTCTAAAGAGAGCTCAGGTGAGAAATTGCAAACGTCGAGCAATTGCTCAGAGATGAAAAGTGCCAGCACTGAAAGCTGTTGCTAGCCAGCCCCCTTCCTTGGAAGCGCTTTTGTAGCCCTAAGAACACTGGGGCTCTGGGCTTCTCTAGCCATCTAAACTTCTGCTCATCCTCTCGCACAGTCTAAAGAGAGCTCAGGTGAGAAATTGCAAACGTCGAGCAATTGCTCAGAGAGGAAAAGTGCCAGCACTGAAAGCTGTTGCTAGCCAGCACCCTTCCTTGGAAGCGCTTTCACAGGCGCAGCAACACTGGGGCTTTGCGCTTTTCTAACCACCAAACGTCACGGTCACTTTCTCTCCATCTCGTAGACACGAGCTGAGAAATTGCAAACGTCGAGCAATTGCTCAGAGATGAAAAGTGCCAGCACTGAAAGCTGTTGCTAGACAGCACCCTTCCTTGGAAGCACTTTCACAAGCGAAACAACACTGGGGCTTTGCGCTTCTCTAGCCACCAAACGTCACGGTCATTCTCTTTCCGTCTCGTAGACACGAGCTGGGAAATTGCAAACGTCGAGCAATTGCTCAGAGATGAAAAGCGCCAGCACTGAAAGCTGTTGCTAGCCAGCACCCTTCCTTGGAAGCGCTTTTGTAGCCCTAAGAACACTGGGGCTCTGGGCTTCTCTAGCCACCTCATCTTCTGCTCATCCTCTCGCGCAGTCTAAAGAGAGCTCAGGTGAGAAATTGCAAACGTCGAGCAATTGCTCAGAGATGAAAAGTGCCAGCACTGAAAGCTGTTGCTAGCCAGCACCCTTCCTTGGAAGCGCTTTTGTAGCCCTAAGAACAGTGGTGCTCTGGGCTTCTCTAGCCACATCATCTTCTGCTCATCCTCTCGCGCAGTCTAAAGAGAGCTCAGGTGAGAAATTGCAAACGTCGAGCAATTGCTCAGAGATGAAAAGTGCCAGCACTGAAAGCTGTTGCTAGCCAGCACCCTTCCTTGGAAGCACTTTTGTAGCCCTAAGAACACTGGGGCTCTGGGCTTCTCTAGCCACCTAATCTTCTGCTCATCCTCTCGCGCAGTCTAAAGAGAGCTCAGGTGAGAAATTGCAAACGTCGAGCAATTGCTCAGAGATGAAAAGTGCCAGCACTGAAAGCTGTTGCTAGCCAGCCCCCTTCCTTGGAAGCGCTTTTGTAGCCCTAAGAACACTGGGGCTCTGGGCTTCTCTAGCCATCTAAACTTCTGCTCATCCTCTCGCACAGTCTAAAGAGAGCTCAGGTGAGAAATTGCAAACGTCGAGCAATTGCTCAGAGAGGAAAAGTGCCAGCACTGAAAGCTGTTGCTAGCCAGCACCCTTCCTTGGAAGCGCTTTCACAGGCGCAGCAACACTGGGACTTTGCGCTTTTCTAACCACCAAACGTCACGGTCACTTTCTCTCCATCTCGTAGACACGAGCTGAGAAATTGCAAACGTCGAGCAATTGCTCAGAGATGAAAAGTGCCAGCACTGAAAGCTGTTGCTAGACAGCACCCTTCCTTGGAAGCACTTTCACAAGCGAAACAACACTGGGGCTTTGCGCTTCTCTAGCCACCAAACGTCACGGTCATTCTCTTTCCGTCTCGTAGACACGAGCTGAGAAATTGCAAACGTCGAGCAATTGCTCAGAGATGAAAAGCGCCAGCACTGAAAGCTGTTGCTAGCCAGCACCCTTCCTTGGAAGCGCTTTTGTAGCCCTAAGAACACTGGGGCTCTGGGCTTCTCTAGCCTTCTAAACTTCTGCTCATCCTCTCGCGCAGTCTAAAGAGAGCTCAGGTGAGAAATTGCAAACGTCGAGCAATTGCTCAGAGATGAAAAGCGCCAGCACTGAAAGCTGTTGCTAGCCAGCACCCTTCCTTGGAAGCGCTTTCACAGGCGCAGCAACACTGGGGCTTTGCGCTTCTCTAGCCACAAACGTCAGAGTCATTCTCTGTCCGTCTCGTAGACACGAGCTGAGAAATTGCAAACGTCGAGCAATTGCTCAGAGATGAAAAGTGCCAGCACTGAAAGCTGTTGCTAGCCAGCCCCCTTCCTTGGAAGCGCTTTTGTAGCCCTAAGAACACTGGGGCTCTGGGCTTCTCTTGCCACCTCATCTTCTGCTCATCCTCTCGCGCAGTCTAAAGAGAGCTCAGGTGAGAAACTGCAAACGTCGAGCAATTGCTCAGAGATGAAAAGTGCCAGCACTGAAAGCTGTTGCTAGCCAGCCCCCTTCCTTGGAAGCGCTTTTGTAGCCCTAAGAACACTGGGGCTTTGCGCTTCTCTAGCCACGAAACGTCACGGTCATTCTCTTTCCGTCTCGTAGACACGAGCTGAGAAATTGCAAACGTCGAGCAATTGCTCAGAGATGAAAAGTGCCAGCACTGAAAGCTGTTGCTAGCCAGCACCCTTCCTTGGAAGTGCTTTCACAGGCACAGCAACACTGCGACTTTGCGCATCTCTAGCCACCAAATGTCACGGTCACTATCTCTCCGTCTCGTAGAAACGAGCTGAGAAATTGCAAACGTCGAGCAATTGCTCAGAGATGAAAAGTGCCAGCACTGAAAGCTGTTGCTAGCCAGCCCCCTTCCTTGGAAGCGCTTTTGTAGCCCTAAGAACACTGGGGCTCTGGGCTTCTCTAGCCACCTCATCTTCTGCTCATCCTCTCACGCAGTCTAAAGAGAGTTCAGGTGAGAAATTGCAAACGTTGAGGAATTGCTCAGAGATGAAAAGTGCCAGCACTGAAAGCTGTTGCTAGCCAGCACCCTTCCTTGGAAGCGCTTTCACAGGTGCAGCAACACTGGGGCTTTGCGCTTCTCTAGCCACCAAACATCACGGTCATTCTCTTTCTCTCTCGTAGACACGAGCTGAGAAATTGCAAACGTCGAGCAATTGCTCAGAGATGAAAAGCGCCAGCACTGAAAGCTGTTGCTAGCCAGCCCCCTTCCTTGGAAGCGCTTTTGTAGCCCTAAGAACACTGGGGCTCTGGGCTTCTCTAGCCACCTCATCTTCTGCTCATCCTCTCGCGCAGTCTAAAGAGAGCTCAGGTGAGAAATTGCAAACGTCGAGCAATTGCTCAGAGATGAAAAGTGCCAGCACTGAAAGCTGTTGCTAGCCAGCACCCTTCCTTGGAAACGCTTTTGTAGGCCTAAGAACACTGGGGCTCTGGGCTTCTCTAGCCACCTAACATTCTGCTCATCCTCTCGCACAGTCTAAAGAGAGCTCAGGTGAGAAATTGCAAACGTCGAGCAATTGCTCAGAGATGAAAAGTGCCAGCACTGAAAGCTGTTGCTAGCCAGCACCCTTCCTTGGAAGCGCTTTCACAGGCGCAGCAACACTGGGGCTTTGCGCTTCTCTAGCTACCAAATGTCACGGTCATTCTCTTTCCGTCTCGTAGACACGAGCTGAGAAATTGCAAACGTCGAGCAATTGCTCAGAGATGAAAAGTGCCAGCACTGAAAGCTGTTGCTAGCCAGCACCCTTCCTTGGAAGCGCTTTTGTAGCAATAAGAACACTGGGGCTCTGGGCTTCTCTAGCCATCTAAACTTCTGCTCATCCTCTCGCGCAGTCTAAAGAGAGCTCAGGTGAGAAATTGCAAACGTCGAGCAATTGCTCAGAGATGAAAAGTGCCAGCACTGAAAGCTGTTGCTAGCCAGCCCCCTTCCTTGGAAGCGCTTTCACAGGCGCAGCAACACTGGGGCTTTGCGCTTCTCTAACCACCAAACGTCACGTTCACTATCTCTCCGTCTCGTAGACACGAGCTGAGAAATTGCAAACGTCGAGCAATTGCTCAGAGATGAAAAGTGCCAGCACTGAAAGCTGTTGCTAGCCAGCACCCTTCCTTGGAAGCGCTTTTGTAGCAATAAGAACACTGGGGCTCTGGGCTTCTCTAGCCACCTAATCTTCTGCTCATCCGCTCATGCAGTCTAAAGAGAGCTCCGGTGAGAAATTGCAAACGTCGAGCAATTGCTCAGAGATGAAAAGTGCCAGCACTGAAAGCTGTTGCTAGCCAGCACCCTTCCTTGGAAGCGCTTTCACAGGTGCAGCAACACTGGGGCTTTGCGCTTCTCTAACCACCAAACGTCACGGTCATTCTCTTTCCGTCCCGTAGACACGAGCTGAGAAATTGCAAACGTCGAGCAATTGCTCAGAGATGAAAAGCGCCAGCACTGAAAGCTGTTGCTAGACAGCACCCTTCCTTGGAAGCGCTTTCACAGGCACAGCAACACTGGGGCTTTGCGCTTCTCTAGCCACCAAACGTCACGGTCATTCTCTTTCCGTCTCGTAGACACGAGCTGAGAAATTGCAAACGTCGAGCAATTGCTCAGAGATGAAAAGTGCCAGCACTGAAAGCTGTTGCTAGCCAGCACCCTTCCTTGGAAGCGCTTTTGTAGCCCTAAGAACACTGGGGCTCTGGGCTTCTCTAGCCACCTCATCTTCTGCTCATCCTCTCGCGCAGTCTAAAGAGAGCTCAGGTGAGAAATTGCAAACGTCGAGCAATTGCTCAGAGATGAAAAGTGCCAGCACTGAAAGCTGTTGCTAGCCAGCACCCTTCTTTGGAAGCGCTTTCACAGGCGCAGCAACACTGGGGCTTTGCGCTTCTCTACCCACCAAACGTCACGGTCATTCTCTTTCCGTCTCGTAGACACGAGCTGAGAAATTGCAAACGTCGAGCAATTGCTCAGAGATGAAAAGTGCCAGCACTGAAAGCTGTTGCTAGCCAGCACCCTTCCTTGGAAGCGCTTTTGTAGCCCTAAGAACACTGGGGCTCTGCGCTTCTGTAGCAACCTCATCTTCTGCTCATCCTCTCGCGCAGTCTAAAGAGAGCTCAGGTGAGAAATTGCAAACGTCCAGCAATTGCTCAGAGATGAAAAGTGCCAGCACTGAAAGCTGTTGCTAGCCAGCACCCTTCCTTGGAAGCGCTTTCACAGGCGCAGCAACACTGGGGCTTTGCGCTTCTCTAACCACCAAACGTCACGGTCACTCTCTTTCCGTCTCGTAGACACGAGCTGAGAAATTGCAAACGTCGAGCAATTGCTCAGAGATGAAAAGTGCCAGCACTGAAAGCTGTTGCTAGCCAGCCCCCTTCCTTGGAAGCGCTTTTGTAGCCCTAAGAACAGTGGGGCTCTGGGCTTCTCTAGCCACCTCATCTTCTGCTCATCCTCTCGCGCAGTCTAAAGAGAGCTCAGGTGAGAAATTGCAAACGTCGAGCAATTGCTCAGAGATGAAAAGTGCCAGCACTGAAAGCTGTTGCTAGCCAGCACCCTTCCTTGGAAGCGCTTTTATAGCCCTAAGAACACTGGGGCTCTGGGCTTCTCTAGCCACCTCATCTTCTGCTCATCCTCTCGCACAGTCTAAAGAGAGCTCAGGTGAGAAATTGCAAACGTCGAGCAATTGCTCAGAGATGAAAAGTGCCAGCACTGAAAGCTGTTGCTAGCCAGCACCCTTCCTTGCAAGCGCTTTCACAGGCGCAGCAACACTGGGGCTTTGCGCTTCTCTAACCACCAAACGTCACGGTCACTATCTCTCCGTCTCGTGGACACGAGCTGAGAAATTGCAAACGTCGAGCAATTGCTCAGAGATGAAAAGTGCCAGCACTGAAAGCTGCTGCTAGCCAGCACCCTTCCTTGGAAGCGCTTTCACAGGCGCAGCAACACTGGGGCTTTGCGCTTCTCTAGCCACCAAACGTCACGGTCATTCTCTTTCTGTCCTGTAGACATGAGCTGAGAAATTGCAAACGTCGAGCAATTGCTCAGAGATGAAAAGCGCCAGCACTGAAAGCTGTTGCTAGCCAGCCCCCTTCCTTGGAAGCGCTTTTGTAGCCCTAAGAACACTGGGGCTCTGGGCTTCTCTAGCCATCTAAACTTCTGCTCATCCTCTCGCACAGTCTAAAGAGAGCTCAGGTGAGAAATTGCAAACGTCGAGCAATTGCTCAGAGAGGAAAAGTGCCAGCACTGAAAGCTGTTGCTAGCCAGCACCCTTCCTTGGAAGCGCTTTCACAGGCGCAGCAACACTGGGGCTTTGCGCTTTTCTAACCACCAAACGTCACGGTCACTTTCTCTCCATCTCGTAGACACGAGCTGAGAAATTGCAAACGTCGAGCAATTGCTCAGAGATGAAAAGTGCCAGCACTGAAAGCTGTTGCTAGCCAGCACCCTTCCTTGGAAGCACTTTCACAAGCGAAGCAACACTGGGGCTTTGCGCTTCTCTAGCCACCAAACGTCACGGTCATTCTCTTTCCGTCTCGTAGACACGAGCTGGGAAATTGCAAACGTCGAGCAATTGCTCAGAGATGAAAAGCGCCAGCACTGAAAGCTGTTGCTAGCCAGCACCCTTCCTTGGAAGCGCTTTTGTAGCCCTAAGAACACTGGGACTCTGGGCTTCTCTAGCCTTCTAAACTTCTGCTCATCCTCTCGCGCAGTCTAAAGAGAGCTCAGGTGAGAAATTGCAAACGTCGAGCAATTGCTCAGAGATGAAAAGTGCCAGCACTGAAAGCTGTTGCTAGCCAGCCCCCTTTCTTGGCAGCGCTTTCACAGGCGCAGCAACACTGGGGCTTTGCGCTTCTCTAACCACCAAACGTCAGGGTCATTCTCTTTCCGTCTCGTAGACACGAGCTGGGAAATTGCAAACGTCGAGCAATTGCTCAGAGATGAAAAGCGCCAGCACTGAAAGCTGTTGCTAGCCAGCACCCTTCCTTGGAAGCGCTTTCACAGGCGCAGCAACACTGGGGCTTTGCGCTTCTCTACCCACAAAAGTCAGAGTCATTCTCTGCCCGTCTCGTAGACACGAGCTGAGAAATTGCAAACGTCGAGCAATTGCTCAGAGATGAAAAGTGCCAGCACTGAAAGCTGTTGCTAGCCAGCACCCTTCCTTGGAAGCGCTTTTGTAGCCCTAAGAACAGTGGGGCTCTGGGCTTCTCTTGCCACCTCATCTTCTGCTCATCCTCTCGCGCAGTCTAAAGAGAGCTCAGGTGAGAAACTGCAAACGTCGAGCAATTGCTCAGAGATGAAAAGTGCCAGCACTGAAAGCTGTTGCTAGCCAGCACCCTTCCTTGGAAGCGCTTTTGTAGCCCTAAGAACACTGGGGCTTTGCGCTTCTCTAGCCACGAAACGTCACGGTCATTCTCTTTCCGTCTCGTAGACACGAGCTGAGAAATTGCAAACGTCGAGCAATTGCTCAGAGATGAAAAGTGCCAGCACTGAAAGCTGTTGCTAGCCAGCACCCTTCCTTGGAAGTGCTTTCACAGGCACAGCAACACTGCGACTTTGCGCATCTCTAGCCACCAAATGTCACGGTCACTATCTCTGCGTCTCGTAGAAACGAGTTGAGAAATTGCAAACGTCGAGCAATTGCTCAGAGATGAAAAGTGCCAGCACTGAAAGCTGTTGCTAGCCAGCCCCCTTCCTTGGAAGCGCTCTTGTAGCCCTAAGAACAGTGGTGTTCTGGGCTTCTCTAGCCACCTCATCTTCTGCTCATCCTCTCGCGCAGTCTAAAGTGAGTTCAGGTGAGAAATTGCAAACGTTGAGGAATTGCTCAGAGATGAAAAGTGCCAGCACTGAAAGCTGTTGCTAGCCAGCACCCTTCCTTGGAAGCGCTTTCACACGTGCAGCAACACTGGGGCTTTGCGCTTCTCTAGCCACCAAACATCACGGTCATTCTCTTTCCGTGTCGTAGACACGAGCTGAGAAATTGCAAACGTCGAGCAATTGCTCAGAGATGAAAAGTGCCAGCACTGAAAGCTGTTGCTAGCCAGCACCCTTCCTTGGAAGCGCTTTCACAGGCACAGCAACACTGGGGCTTTGCGCTTCTCTAGCCACCAAACGTCACGGTCATTCTCTTTCCGTCTCGTAGACACGAGCTGAGAAATTGCAAACGTCGAGCAATTGCTCAGAGATGAAAAGCGCCAGCACTGAAAGCTGTTGCTAGCCAGCCCCCTTCCTTGGAAGCGCTTTTGTAGCCCTAAGAACAGTGGGGCTCTGGGCTTCTCTAGCCATCTAAACTTCTGCTCATCCTCTCGCGCAGTCTAAAGAGAGCTCAGGTGAGAAATTGCAAACGTCGAGCAATTGCTCAGAGATGAAAAGTGCCAGCACTGAAAGCTGTTGCTAGCCAGCACCCTTCCTTGGAAACGCTTTTGTAGGCCTAAGAACACTGGGGCTCTGGGCTTCTCTAGCCACCTAACATTCTGCTCATCCTCTCGCACAGTCTAAAGAGAGCTCAGGTGAGAAATTGCAAACGTCGAGCAATTGCTCAGAGATGAAAAGTGCCAGCACTGAAAGCTGTTGCTAGCCAGCACCCTTCCTTGGAAGCGCTTTCACAGGCGCAGCAACACTGGGGCTTTGCGCTTCTCTAGCTACCAAATGTCACGGTCATTCTCTTTCCGTCTCGTAGACACGAGCTGAGAAATTGCAAACGTCGAGCAATTGCTCAGAGATGAAAAGTGCCAGCACTGAAAGCTGTTGCTAGCCAGCACCCTTCCTTGGAAGCGCTTTTGTAGCAATAAGAACACTGGGGCTCTGGGCTTCTCTAGCCATCTAAACTTCTGCTCATCCTCTCGCGCAGTCTAAAGAGAGCTCAGGTGAGAAATTGCAAACGTCGAGCAATTGCTCAGAGATGAAAAGTGCCAGCACTGAAAGCTGTTGCTAGCCAGCACCCTTCCTTGGAAGCGCTTTCACAGGCGCAGCAACACTGGGGCTTTGCGCTTCTCTAACCACCAAACGTCACGTTCACTTTGTCTCCGTCTCGTAGACACGAGCTGAGAAATTGCAAACGTCGAGCAATTGCTCAGAGATGAAAAGTGCCAGCACTGAAAGCTGTTGCTAGCCAGCACCCTTCCTTGGAAGTGCTTTCACAAGCGCAGCAACACTGGGACTTTGCGCTTCTCTACCCACCAAACGTCACGGTCACTATCTCTCCGTCTCGTAGAAACGAGCTGAGAAATTGCAAACGTCGAGCAATTGCTCAGAGATGAAAAGTGCCAGCACTGAAAGCTGTTGCTAGCCAGCACCCTTCCTTGGAAGCGCTTTCACAGGTGCAGCAACACTGGGGCTTTGCGCTTCTCTACCCACAAACGTCAGAGTCATTCTCTGTCCGTCTCGTAGACACGAGCTGAGAAATTGCAAACGTCGAGCAATTGCTCAGAGATGAAAAGTGCCAGCACTGAAAGCTGTTGCTAGCCAGCACCCTTCCTTGGAAGCGCTTTTGTAGCCCTAAGAACACTGGGGCTCTGGCCTTCTCTAGCCACCTAATCTTCTGCTCATCCGCTCATGCAGTCTAAAGAGAGCTCCGGTGAGAAATTGCAAACGTCGAGCAATTGCTCAGAGATGAAAAGTGCCAGCACTGAAAGCTGTTGCTAGCCAGCACCCTTCCTTGGAAGCGCTTTCACAGGTGCAGCAACACTGGGGCTTTGCGCTTCTCTAACCACCAAACGTCACGGTCATTCTCTTTCCGTCCCGTAGACACGAGCTGAGAAATTGCAAACGTCGAGCAATTGCTCAGAGATGAAAAGCGCCAGCACTGAAAGCTGTTGCTAGACAGCACCCTTCCTTGGAAGCGCTTTCACAGGCACAGCAACACTGGGGCTTTGCGCTTCTCTAGCCACCAAACGTCACGGTCATTCTCTTTCCATCTCGTAGACACGAGCTGAGAAATTGCAAACGTCGAGCAATTGCTCAGAGATGAAAAGCGCCAGCACTGAAAGCTGTTGCTAGCCAGCACCCTTCCTTGGAAGCGCTTTTGTAGCCCTAAGAACAATGGGGCTCTGGGCTTCTCTAGCCTTCTAAACTTCTGCTCATCCTCTCGCGCAGTCTAAAGAGAGCTCAGGTGAGAAATTGCAAACGTCGAGCAATTGCTCAGAGATGAAAAGTGCCAGCACTGAAAGCTGTTGCTAGCCAGCCCCCTTTCTTGGCAGCGCTTTCACAGGCGCAGCAACACTGGGGCTTTGCGCTTCTCTAACCACCAAACGTCAGGGTCATTCTCTTTCCGTCTCGTAGACACGAGCTGGGAAATTGCAAACGTCGAGCAATTGCTCAGAGATGAAAAGCGCCAGCACTGAAAGCTGTTGCTAGCCAGCACCCTTCCTTGGAAGCGCTTTCACAGGCGCAGCAACACTGGGGCTTTGCGCTTCTCTACCCACAAAAGTCAGAGTCATTCTCTGCCCGTCTCGTAGACACGAGCTGAGAAATTGCAAACGTCGAGCAATTGCTCAGAGATGAAAAGTGCCAGCACTGAAAGCTGTTGCTAGCCAGCCCCCTTCCTTGGAAGCGCTTTTGTAGCCCTAAGAACAGTGGGGCTCTGGGCTTCTCTTGCCACCTCATCTTCTGCTCATCCTCTCGCGCAGTCTAAAGAGAGCTCAGGTGAGAAACTGCAAACGTCGAGCAATTGCTCAGAGATGAAAAGTGCCAGCACTGAAAGCTGTTGCTAGCCAGCACCCTTCCTTGGAAGCGCTTTTGTAGCCCTAAGAACACTGGGGCTTTGCGCTTCTCTAGCCACGAAACGTCACGGTCATTCTCTTTCCGTCTCGTAGACACGAGCTGAGAAATTGCAAACGTCGAGCAATTGCTCAGAGATGAAAAGTGCCAGCACTGAAAGCTGTTGCTAGCCAGCACCCTTCCTTGGAAGTGCTTTCACAGGCACAGCAACACTGCGACTTTGCGCATCTCTAGCCACCAAATGTCACGGTCACTATCTCTGCGTCTCGTAGAAACGAGTTGAGAAATTGCAAACGTCGAGCAATTGCTCAGAGATGAAAAGTGCCAGCACTGAAAGCTGTTGCTAGCCAGCCCCCTTCCTTGGAAGCGCTCTTGTAGCCCTAAGAACACTGGGGCTCTGGGCTTCTCTAGCCACCTCATCTTCTGCTCATCCTCTCGCGCAGTCTAAAGTGAGTTCAGGTGAGAAATTGCAAACGTTGAGGAATTGCTCAGAGATGAAAAGTGCCAGCACTGAAAGCTGTTGCTAGCCAGCACCCTTCCTTGGAAGCGCTTTCACACGTGCAGCAACACTGGGGCTTTGCGCTTCTCTAGCCACCAAACATCACGGTCATTCTCTTTCCGTGTCGTAGACACGAGCTGAGAAATTGCAAACGTCGAGCAATTGCTCAGAGATGAAAAGTGCCAGCACTGAAAGCTGTTGCTAGCCAGCACCCTTCCTTGGAAGCGCTTTCACAGGCACAGCAACACTGGGGCTTTGCGCTTCTCTAGCCACCAAACGTCACGGTCATTCTCTTTCCGTCTCGTAGACACGAGCTGAGAAATTGCAAACGTCGAGCAATTGCTCAGAGATGAAAAGCGCCAGCACTGAAAGCTGTTGCTAGCCAGCCCCCTTCCTTGGAAGCGCTTTTGTAGCCCTAAGAACAGTGGGGCTCTGGGCTTCTCTAGCCATCTAAACTTCTGCTCATCCTCTCGCGCAGTCTAAAGAGAGCTCAGGTGAGAAATTGCAAACGTCGAGCAATTGCTCAGAGATGAAAAGTGCCAGCACTGAAAGCTGTTGCTAGCCAGCACCCTTCCTTGGAAACGCTTTTGTAGGCCTAAGAACACTGGGGCTCTGGGCTTCTCTAGCCACCTAACATTCTGCTCATCCTCTCGCACAGTCTAAAGAGAGCTCAGGTGAGAAATTGCAAACGTCGAGCAATTGCTCAGAGATGAAAAGTGCCAGCACTGAAAGCTGTTGCTAGCCAGCACCCTTCCTTGGAAGCGCTTTCACAGGCGCAGCAACACTGGGGCTTTGCGCTTCTCTAGCTACCAAATGTCACGGTCATTCTCTTTCCGTCTCGTAGACACGAGCTGAGAAATTGCAAACGTCGAGCAATTGCTCAGAGATGAAAAGTGCCAGCACTGAAAGCTCTTGCTAGCCAGCACCCTTCCTTGGAAGCGCTTTTGTAGCAATAAGAACACTGGGGCTCTGGGCTTCTCTAGCCATCTAAACTTCTGCTCATCCTCTCGCGCAGTCTAAAGAGAGCTCAGGTGAGAAATTGCAAACGTCGAGCAATTGCTCAGAGATGAAAAGTGCCAGCACTGAAAGCTGTTGCTAGCCAGCCCCCTTCCTTGGAAGCGCTTTCACAGGCGCAGCAACACTGGGGCTTTGCGCTTCTCTAACCACCAAACGTCACGTTCACTTTCTCTCCGTCTCGTAGACACGAGCTGAGAAATTGCAAACGTCGAGCAATTGCTCAGAGATGAAAAGTGCCAGCACTGAAAGCTGTTGCTAGCCAGCACCCTTCCTTGGAAGTGCTTTCACAAGCGCAGCAACACTGGGACTTTGCGCTTCTCTACCCACCAAACGTCACGGTCACTATCTCTCCGTCTCGTAGAAACGAGCTGAGAAATTGCAAACGTCGAGCAATTGCTCAGAGATGAAAAGTGCCAGCACTGAAAGCTGTTGCTAGCCAGCACCCTTCCTTGGAAGCGCTTTCACAGGTGCAGCAACACTGGGGCTTTGCGCTTCTCTACCCACAAACGTCAGAGTCATTCTCTGTCCGTCTCGTAGACACGAGCTGAGAAATTGCAAACGTCGAGCAATTGCTCAGAGATGAAAAGTGCCAGCACTGAAAGCTGTTGCTAGCCAGCACCCTTCCTTGGAAGCGCTTTTGTAGCCCTAAGAACACTGGGGCTCTGGCCTTCTCTAGCCACCTAATCTTCTGCTCATCCGCTCATGCAGTCTAAAGAGAGCTCCGGTGAGAAATTGCAAACGTCGAGCAATTGCTCAGAGATGAAAAGTGCCAGCACTGAAAGCTGTTGCTAGCCAGCACCCTTCCTTGGAAGCGCTTTCACAGGTGCAGCAACACTGGGGCTTTGCGCTTCTCTAACCACCAAACGTCACGGTCATTCTCTTTCCGTCCCGTAGACACGAGCTGAGAAATTGCAAACGTCGAGCAATTGCTCAGAGATGAAAAGCGCCAGCACTGAAAGCTGTTGCTAGACAGCACCCTTCCTTGGAAGCGCTTTCACAGGCACAGCAACACTGGGGCTTTGCGCTTCTCTAGCCACCAAACGTCACGGTCATTCTCTTTCCGTCTCGTAGACACGAGCTGAGAAATTGCAAACGTCGAGCAATTGCTCAGAGATGAAAAGCGCCAGCACTGAAAGCTGTTGCTAGCCAGCACCCTTCCTTGGAAGCGCTTTTGTAGCCCTAAGAACAGTGGGGCTCTGGGCTTCTCTAGCCACCTCATCTTCTGCTCATCCTCTCGCGCAGTCTAAAGAGAGCTCAGGTGAGAAATTGCAAACGTCGAGCAATTGCTCAGAGATGAAAAGTGCCAGCACTGAAAGCTGTTGCTAGCCAGCACCCTTCTTTGGAAGCGCTTTCACAGGCGCAGCAACACTGGGGCTTTGCGCTTCTCTAACCACCAAACGTCACGGTCATTCTCTTTCCGTCTCGTAGACACGAGCTGAGAAATTGCAAACGTCGAGCAATTGCTCAGAGATGAAAAGTGCCAGCACTGAAAGCTGTTGCTAGCCAGCCCCCTTCCTTGGAAGCGCTTTTGTAGCCCTAAGAACACTGGGGCTCTGGCCTTCTCTAGCCATCTAAACTTCTGCTCATCCTCTCGCGCAGTCTAAAGAGAGCTCAGGTGAGAAATTGCAAACGTCGAGCAATTGCTCAGAGATGAAAAGTGCCAGCACTGAAAGCTGTTGCTAGCCAGCACCCTTCCTTGGAAACGCTTTTGTAGCCCTAAGAACACTGGGGCTCTGGGCTTCTCTAGCCACCTAACATTCTGCTCATCCTCTCGCACAGTCTAAAGAGAGCTCAGGTGAGAAATTGCAAACGTCGAGCAATTGCTCAGAGATGAAAAGTGCCAGCACTGAAAGCTGTTGCTAGCCAGCACCCTTCCTTGGAAGCGCTTTCACAGGCGCAGCAACACTGGGGCTTTGCGCTTCTCTAGCTACCAAATGTCACGGTCATTCTCTTTCCGTCTCGTAGACACGAGCTGAGAAATTGCAAACGTCGAGCAATTGCTCAGAGATGAAAAGTGCCAGCACTGAAAGCTGTTGCTAGCCAGCACCCTTCCTTGGAAGCGCTTTTGTAGCAATAAGAACACTGGGGCTCTGGGCTTCTCTAGCCATCTAAACTTCTGCTCATCCTCTCGCGCAGTCTAAAGAGAGCTCAGGTGAGAAATTGCAAACGTCGAGCAATTGCTCAGAGATGAAAAGTGCCAGCACTGAAAGCTGTTGCTAGCCAGCACCCTTCCTTGGAAGCGCTTTCACAGGCGCAGCAACACTGGGGCTTTGCGCTTCTCTACCCGCCAAACGTCACGGTCACTTTCTCTCCGTCTCGTAGACACGAGCTGAGAAATTGCAAACGTCGAGCAATTGCTCAGAGATGAAAAGTGCCAGCACTGAAAGCTGTTGCTAGCCAGCACCCTTCCTTGGAAGCGCTTTTGTAGCCCTAAGAACACTGGGGCTCTGGGCTTCTCTAGCCACCTCATCTTCTGCTCATCCTCTCGCGCAGTCTAAAGAGAGCTCAGGTGAGAAATTGCAAACGTCGCGCAATTGCTCAGAGATGAAAAGTGCCAGCACTGAAAGCTGTTGCTAGCCAGCCCCCTTCCTTGGAAGCGCTTTTGTAGCCCTAAGAACACTGGGGCTCTGGGCTTCTCTAGCCACATCATATTCTGCTCATCGTCTCGCGCAGTCTAAAGAGAGCTCAGGTGAGAAATTGCAAACGTCGAGCAATTGCTCAGAGATGAAAAGTGCCAGCACTGAAAGCTGTTGCTAGCCAGCACCCTTCCTTGGAAGCACTTTTGTAGCCCTAAGAACACTGGGGCTCTGGGCTTCTCTAGCCACCTCATCTTCTGCTCATCCTCTCGCGCAGTCTAAAGAGAGCTCAGGTGAGAAATTGCAAACGTCGAGCAATTGCTCAGAGATGAAAAGTGCCAGCACTGAAAGCTGTTGCTAGCCAGCCCCCTTCCTTGGAAGCGCTTTTGTAGCCCTAAGAACACTGGGGCTCTGGGCTTCTCTAGCCATCTAAACTTCTGCTCATCCTCTCGCACAGTCTAAAGAGAGCTCAGGTGAGAAATTGCAAACGTCGAGCAATTGCTCAGAGAGGAAAAGTGCCAGCACTGAAAGCTGTTGCTAGCCAGCACCCTTCCTTGGAAGCGCTTTCACAGGCGCAGCAACACTGGGGCTTTGCGCTTCTCTAACCACCAAACGTCACGGTCACTTTCTCACCATCTCGTAGACACGAGCTGAGAAATTGCAAACGTCGAGCAATTGCTCAGAGATGAAAAGTGCCAGCACTGAAAGCTGTTGCTAGCCAGCACCCTTCCTTGGAAGCACTTTCACAAGCGAAGCAACACTGGGGCTTTGCGCTTCTCTAGCCACCAAACGTCACGGTCATTCTCTTTCCGTCTCGTAGACACGAGCTGGGAAATTGCAAACGTCGAGCAATTGCTCAGAGATGAAAAGCGCCAGCACTGAAAGCTGTTGCTAGCCAGCACCCTTCCTTGGAAGCGCTTTTGTAGCCCTAAGAACACTGGGGCTCTGGGCTTCTCTAGCCTTCTAAACTTCTGCTCATCCTCTCGCGCAGTCTAAAGAGAGCTCAGGTGAGAAATTGCAAACGTCGAGCAATTGCTCAGAGATGAAAAGTGCCAGCACTGAAAGCTGTTGCTAGCCAGCACCCTTCCTTGGAAGCGCTTTCACAGGCGCAGCAACACTGGGGCTTTGCTCTTCTCTAACCACCAAACGTCACGGTCATTCTCTTTCCGTCTCGTAGACACGAGCTGGGAAATTGCAAACGTCGAGCAATTGCTCAGAGATGAAAAGCGCCAGCACTGAAAGCTGTTGCTAGCCAGCACCCTTCCTTGGAAGCGCTTTCACAGGCGCAGCAACACTGGGGCTTTGCGCTTCTCTACCCACAAACGTCAGAGTCATTCTCTGTCCGTCTCGTAGACACGAGCTGAGAAATTGCAAACGTCGAGCAATTGCTCAGAGATGAAAAGTGCCAGCACTGAAAGCTGTTGCTAGCCAGCCCCCTTCCTTGGAAGCGCTTTTGTAGCCCTAAGAACACTGGGGCTCTGGGCTTCTCTTGCCACCTCATCTTCTGCTCATCCTCTCGCGCAGTCTAAAGAGAGCTCAGGTGAGAAACTGCAAACGTCGAGCAATTGCTCAGAGATGAAAAGTGCCAGCACTGAAAGCTGTTGCTAGCCAGCCCCCTTCCTTGGAAGCGCTTTTGTAGCCCTAAGAACACTGGGGCTTTGCGCTTCTCTAGCCACCAAACGTCACGGTCATTCTCTTTCCGTCTCGTAGACACGAGCTGAGAAATTGCAAACGTCGAGCAATTGCTCAGAGATGAAAAGTGCCAGCACTGAAAGCTGTTGCTAGCCAGCACCCTTCCTTGGAAGTGCTTTCACAGGCACAGCAACACTGCAACTTTGCGCATCTCTAGCCACCAAATGTCACGGTCACTATCTCTCCGTCTCGTAGAAACGAGCTGAGAAATTGCAAACGTCGAGCAATTGCTCAGAGATGAAAAGTGCCAGCACTGAAAGCTGTTGCTAGCCAGCCCCCTTCCTTGGAAGCGCTTTTGTAGCCCTAAGAACACTGGGGCTCTGGGCTTCTCTAGCCACCTCATCTTCTGCTCATCCTCTCACGCAGTCTAAAGAGAGTTCAGGTGAGAAATTGCAAACGTTGAGGAATTGCTCAGAGATGAAAAGTGCCAGCACTGAAAGCTGTTGCTAGCCAGCACCCTTCCTTGGAAGCGCTTTCACAGGTGCAGCAACACTGGGGCTTTGCGCTTCTCTAGCCACCAAATATCACGGTCATTCTCTTTCCGTGTCGTAGACACGAGCTGAGAAATTGCAAACGTCGAGCAATTGCTCAGAGATGAAAAGTGCCAGCACTGAAAGCTGTTGCTAGCCAGCACCCTTCCTTGGAAGCGCTTTCACAGGCGCAGCAACACTGGGGCTTTGTGCTTCTCTAGCCACCAAACGTCACGGTCATTCTCTTTCCGTCTCGTAGACACGAGCTGAGAAATTGCAAACGTCGAGCAATTGCTCAGAGATGAAAAGCGCCAGCACTGAAAGCTGTTGCTAGCCAGCCCCCTTCCTTGGAAGCGCTTTTGTAGCCCTAAGAACACTGGGGCTCTGGGCTTCTCTAGCCACCTCATCTTCTGCTCATCCTCTCGCGCAGTCTAAAGAGAGCTCAGGTGAGAAATTGCAAACGTCGAGCAATTGCTCAGAGATGAAAAGTGCCAGCACTGAAAGCTGTTGCTAGCCAGCACCCTTCCTTGGAAACGCTTTTGTAGGCCTAAGAACACTGGGGCTCTGGCCTTCTCTAGCCACCTAACATTCTGCTCATCCTCTCGCACAGTCTAAAGAGAGCTCAGGTGAGAAATTGCAAACGTCGAGCAATTGCTCAGAGATGAAAAGTGCCAGCACTGAAAGCTGTTGCTAGCCAGCACCCTTCCTTGGAAGCGCTTTCACAGGCACAGCAACACTGGGGCTTTGCGCTTCTCTAGCTACCAAATGTCACGGTCATTCTCTTTCCGTCTCGTAGACACGAGCTGAGAAATTGCAAACGTCGAGCAATTGCTCAGAGATGAAAAGTGCCAGCACTGAAAGCTGTTGCTAGCCAGCCCCCTTCCTTGGAAGCGCTTTTGTAGCAATAAGAACACTGGGGCTCTGGGCTTCTCTAGCCATCTAAACTTCTGCTCATCCTCTCGCGCAGTCTAAAGAGAGCTCAGGTGAGAAATTGCAAACGTCGAGCAATTGCTCAGAGATGAAAAGTGCCAGCACTGAAAGCTGTTGCTAGCCAGCCCCCTTCCTTGGAAGCGCTTTCACAGGCGCAGCAACACTGGGGCTTTGCGCTTCTCTAACTACCAAACGTCACGTTCACTTTCTCTCCGTCTCGTAGACACGAGCTGAGAAATTGCAAACGTCGAGCAATTGCTCAGAGATGAAAAGTGCCAGCACTGAAAGCTGTTGCTAGCCAGCACCCTTCCTTGGAAGCGCTTTTGTAGCCCTAAGAACACTGGGGCTCTGGCCTTCTCTAGCCACCTAATCTTCTGCTCATCCTCTCGCGCAGTCTAAAGAGAGCTCAGGTGAGAAATTGCAAACGTCGAGCAATTGCTCAGAGATGAAAAGTGCCAGCACTGAAAGCTGTTGCTAGCCAGCACCCTTCCTTGGAAGCGCTTTCACAGGTGCAGCAACACTGGGGCTTTGCGCTTCTCTAACCACCAAACGTCACGGTCATTCTATTTCCGTCCCGTAGACACGAGCTGAGAAATTGCAAACGTCGAGCAATTGCTCAGAGATGAAAAGTGCCAGCACTGAAAGCTGTTGCTAGACAGCACCCTTCCTTGGAAGCGCTTTCACAGGCACAGCAACACTGGGGCTTTGCGCTTCTCTAGCCACCAAACGTCACGGTCATTCTCTTTCCGTCTCGTAGACACGAGCTGAGAAATTGCAAACGTCGAGCAATTGCTCAGAGATGAAAAGTGCCAGCACTGAAAGCTGTTGCTAGCCAGCACCCTTCCTTGGAAGCGCTTTTGTAGCCCTAAGAACACTGGGGCTCTGGCCTTCTCTAGCCACCTCATCTTCTGCTCATCCTCTCGCGCAGTCTAAAGAGAGCTCAGGTGAGAAATTGCAAACGTCCAGCAATTGCTCAGAGATGAAAAGTGCCAGCACTGAAAGCTGTTGCTAGCCAGCACCCTTCCTTGGAAGCGCTTTCACAGGCGCAGCAACACTGGGGCTTTGCGCTTCTCTAACCACCAAACGTCACGGTCACTCTCTTTCCGTCTCGTAGACACGAGCTGAGAAATTGCAAACGTCGAGCAATTGCTCAGAGATGAAAAGTGCCAGCACTGAAAGCTGTTGCTAGCCAGCCCCCTTCCTTGGAAGCGCTTTTGTAGCCCTAAGAACAGTGGGGCTCTGGGCTTCTCTAGCCACCTCATCTTCTGCTCATCCTCTCGCGCAGTCTAAAGAGAGCTCAGGTGAGAAATTGCAAACGTCCAGCAATTGCTCAGAGATGAAAAGTGCCAGCACTGAAAGCTGTTGCTAGCCAGCACCCTTCCTTGGAAGCGCTTTTATAGCCCTAAGAACACTGGGGCTCTGGGCTTCTCTAGCCACCTCATCTTCTGCTCATCCTCTCGCACAGTCTAAAGAGAGCTCAGGTGAGAAATTGCAAACGTCGAGCAATTGCTCAGAGATGAAAAGTGCCAGCACTGAAAGCTGTTGCTAGCCAGCACCCTTCCTTGGAAGCGCTTTCACAGGCGCAGCAACACTGGGGCTTTGCGCTTCTCTACCCACCAAACGTCACAGTCATCCTCTGTCCGTCTCGTAGACAAGAGCTGAGAAATTGCAAACGTCGAGCAATTGCTCAGAGATGAAAAGTGCCAGCACTGAAAGCTGCTGATAGCCAGCACCCTTCCTTGGAAGCGCTTTCACAGGCGCAGCAACACTGGGGCTTTGCGCTTCTCTAGCCACCAAACGTCACGGTCATTCTCTTTCTGTCCTGTAGACATGAGCTGAGAAATTGCAAACGTCGAGCAATTGCTCAGAGATGAAAAGCGCCAGCACTGAAAGCTGTTGCTAGCCAGCCCCCTTCCTTGGAAGCGCTTTTGTAGCCCTAAGAACACTGGGGCTCTGGGCTTCTCTAGCCATCTAAACTTCTGCTCATCCTCTCGCACAGTCTAAAGAGAGCTCAGGTGAGAAATTGCAAACGTCGAGCAATTGCTCAGAGAGGAAAAGTGCCAGCACTGAAAGCTGTTGCTAGCCAGCACCCTTCCTTGGAAGCGCTTTCACAGGCGCAGCAACACTGGGGCTTTGCGCTTCTCTAACCACCAAACGTCACGGTCACTTTCTCTCCATCTCGTAGACACGAGCTGAGAAATTGCAAACGTCGAGCAATTGCTCAGAGATGAAAAGTGCCAGCACTGAAAGCTGTTGCTAGCCAGCACCCTTCCTTGGAAGCACTTTCACAAGCGAAGCAACACTGGGGCTTTGCGCTTCTCTAGCCACCAAACGTCACGGTCATTCTCTTTCCGTCTCGTAGACACGAGCTGGGAAATTGCAAACGTCGAGCAATTGCTCAGAGATGAAAAGCGCCAGCACTGAAAGCTGTTGCTAGCCAGCCCCCTTCCTTGGAAGCGCTTTTGTAGCCCTAAGAACACTGGGGCTCTGGGCTTCTCTAGCCTTCTAAACTTCTGCTCATCCTCTCGCGCAGTCTAAAGAGAGCTCAGGTGAGAAATTGCAAACGTCGAGCAATTGCTCAGAGATGAAAAGTGCCAGCACTGAAAGCTGTTGCTAGCCAGCCCCCTTTCTTGGCAGCGCTTTCACAGGCGCAGCAACACTGGGGCTTTGCGCTTCTCTAACCACCAAACGTCATGGTCATTCTCTTTCCGTCTCGTAGACACGAGCTGGGAAATTGCAAACGTCGAGCAATTGCTCAGAGATGAAAAGCGCCAGCACTGAAAGCTGTTGCTAGCCAGCACCCTTCCTTGGAAGCGCTTTCACAGGCGCAGCAACACTGGGGCTTTGCGCTTCTCTACCCACAAACGTCAGAGTCATTCTCTGTCCGTCTCGTAGACACGAGCTGAGAAATTGCAAACGTCGAGCAATTGCTCAGAGATGAAAAGTGCCAGCACTGAAAGCTGTTGCTAGCCAGCCCCCTTCCTTGGAAGCGCTTTTGTAGCCCTAAGAACACTGGGGCTCTGGGCTTCTCTTGCCACCTCATCTTCTGCTCATCCTCTCGCGCACTCTAAAGAGAGCTCAGGTGAGGAACTGCAAACGTCGAGCAATTGCTCAGAGATGAAAAGTGCCAGCACTGAAAGCTCTTGCTAGCCAGCACCCTTCCTTGGAAGCGCTTTTGTAGCCCTAAGAACACTGGGGCTTTGCGCTTCTCTAGCCACGAAACGTCACGGTCATTCTCTTTCCGTCTCGTAGACACGAGCTGAGAAATTGCAAACGTCGAGCAATTGATCAGAGATGAAAAGTGCCAGCACTGAAAGCTGTTGCTAGCCAGCACCCTTCCTTGGAAGTGCTTTCACAGGCGCAGCAACACTGCGACTTTGCGCATCTCTAGCCACCAAATGTCACGGTCACTATCTCTCCGTCTCGTAGAAACGAGCTGAGAAATTGCAAACGTCGAGCAATTGCTCAGAGATGAAAAGTGCCAGCACTGAAAGCTGTTGCTAGCCAGCCCCCTTCCTTGGAAGCGCTTTTGTAGCCCTAAGAACACTGGGGCTCTGGGCTTCTCTAGCCACCTAACCTTCTGCTCATCCTCTCGCGCAGTCTAAAGTGAGTTCAGGTGAGAAATTGCAAACGTTGAGGAATTGCTCAGAGATGAAAAGTGCCAGCACTGAAAGCTGTTGCTAGCCAGCACCCTTCCTTGGAAGCGCTTTCACAGGCGCAGCAACACTGGGGCTTTGCGCTTCTGTAGCCACCAAACATCACGGTCATTCTCTTTCCGTGTCGTAGACACGAGCTGAGAAATTGCAAACGTCGAGCAATTGCTCAGAGATGAAAAGTGCCAGCACTGAAAGCTGTTGCTAGACAGCACCCTTCCTTGGAAGTGCTTTCACAGGCACAGCAACACTGGGGCTTTGCGCTTCTCTAGCCACCAAACGTCACGGTCATTCTCTTTCCGTCTCGTAGACACGAGCTGAGAAATTGCAAACGTCGAGCAATTGCTCAGAGATGAAAAGCGCCAGCACTGAAAGCTGTTGCTAGCCAGCCCCCTTCCTTGGAAGCGCTTTTGTAGCCCTAAGAACACTGGGGCTCTGGGCTTCTCTAGCCATCTAAACTTCTGCTCATCCTCTCGCGCAGTCTAAAGAGAGCTCAGGTGAGAAATTGCAAACGTCGAGCAATTGCTCAGAGATGAAAAGTGCCAGCACTGAAAGCTGTTGCTAGCCAGCACCCTTCCTTGGAAACGCTTTTGTAGGCCTAAGAACACTGGGGCTCTGGGCTTCTCTAGCCACCTAACATTCTGCTCATCCTCTCGCACAGTCTAAAGAGAGCTCAGGTGAGAAATTGCAAACGTCGAGCAATTGCTCAGAGATGAAAAGTGCCAGCACTGAAAGCTGTTGCTAGCCAGCACCCTTCCTTGGAAGCGCTTTCACAGGCGCAGCAACACTGGGGCTTTGCGCTTCTCTAGCTACCAAATGTCACGGTCATTCTCTTTCCGTCTCGTAGACACGAGCTGAGAAATTGCAAACGTCGAGCAATTGCTCAGAGATGAAAAGTGCCAGCACTGAAAGCTGTTGCTAGCCAGCACCCTTCCTTGGAAGCGCTTTTGTAGCAATAAGAACACTGGGGCTCTGGGCTTCTCTAGCCACCTCATCTTCTGCTCATCCTCTCGCGCAGTCTAAAGAGAGCTCAGGTGAGAAATTGCAAACGTCGAGCAATTGCTCAGAGATGAAAAGTGCCAGCACTGAAAGCTGTTGCTAGCCAGCCCCCTTCCTTGGAAGCGCTTTCACAGGCGCAGCAACACTGGGGCTTTGCGCTTCTCTAACCACCAAACGTCACGTTCACTTTCTCTCCGTCTCGTAGACACGAGCTGAGAAATTGCAAACGTCGAGTAATTGCTCAGAGATGAAAAGTGCCAGCACTGAAAGCTGTTGCTAGCCAGCACCCTTCCTTGGAAGTGCTTTCACAAGCGCAGCAACACTGGGACTTTGCGCTTCTCTAACCACCAAACGTCACGGTCATTCTCTTTCCGTCCCATAGACACGAGCTGAGAAATTGCAAACGTCGAGCAATTGCTCAGAGATGAAAAGCGCCAGCACTGAAAGCTGTTGCTAGCCAGCACCCTTCCTTGGAAGCGCTTTCACAGGCGCAGCAACACTGGGGCTTTGCGCTTCTCTACCCACAAACGTCAGAGTCATTCTCTGTCCGTCTCGTAGACACGAGCTGAGAAATTGCAAACGTCGAGCAATTGCTCAGAGATGAAAAGTGCCAGCACTGAAAGCTGTTGCTAGCCAGCACCCTTCCTTGGAAGCGCTTTTGTAGCCCTAAGAACACTGGGGCTCTGGCCTTCTCTAGCCACCTCATCTTCTGCTCATCCTCTCGCGCAGTCTAAAGAGAGCTCCGGTGAGAAATTGCAAACGTCGAGCAATTGCTCAGAGATGAAAAGTGCCAGCACTGAAAGCTGTTGCTAGCCAGCACCCTTCCTTGGAAGCGCTTTCACAGGTGCAGCAACACTGGGGCTTTGCGCTTCTCTAACCACCAAACGTCACGGTCATTCTCTTTCCGTCCCGTAGACACGAGCTGAGAAATTGCAAACGTCGAGCAATTGCTCAGAGATGAAAAGCGCCAGCACTGAAAGCTGTTGCTAGACAGCACCCTTCCTTGGAAGCGCTTTCACAGGCACAGCAACACTGGGGCTTTGCGCTTCTCTAACCACCAAACGTCACGTTCACTTTCTCTCCGTCTCGTAGACACGAGCTGAGAAATTGCAAACGTCGAGCAATTGCTCAGAGATGAAAAGCGCCAGCACTGAAAGCTGTTGCTAGCCAGCACCCTTCCTTGGAAGCGCTTTTGTAGGCCTAAGAACAGTGGGGCTCTGGGCTTCTCTAGCCACCTCATCTTCTGCTCATCCTCTCGCGCAGTCTAAAGAGAGCTCAGGTGAGAAATTGCAAACGTCGAGCAATTGCTCAGAGATGAAAAGTGCCAGCACTGAAAGCTGTTGCTAGCCAGCACCCTTCTTTGGAAGCGCTTTCACAGGCGCAGCAACACTGGGGCTTTGCGCTTCTCTACCCACCAAACGTCACGGTCATTCTCTTTCCGTCTCGTAGACACGAGCTGAGAAATTGCAAACGTCGAGCAATTGCTCAGAGATGAAAAGTGCCAGCACTGAAAGCTGTTGCTAGCCAGCACCCTTCCTTGGAAGCGCTTTTGTAGCCCTAAGAACACTGGGGCTCTGGCCTTCTCTAGCCACCTAACATTCTGCTCATCCTCTCGCGCAGTCTAAAGAGAGCTCAGGTGAGAAATTGCAAACGTCGAGCAATTGCTCAGAGATGAAAAGTGCCAGCACTGAAAGCTGTTGCTAGCCAGCACCCTTCCTTGGAAGCGCTTTTATAGCCCTAAGAACACTGGGGCTCTGGGCTTCTCTAGCCACCTCATCTTCTGCTCATCCTCTCGCACAGTCTAAAGAGAGCTCAGGTGAGAAATTGCAAACGTCGAGCAATTGCTCAGAGATGAAAAGTGCCAGCACTGAAAGCTGTTGCTAGCCAGCACCCTTCCTTGGAAGCGCTTTCACAGGCGCAGCAACACTGGGGCTTTGCGCTTCTCTAACCACCAAACGTCACGGTCACTATCTCTCCGTCTCGTGGACACGAGCTGAGAAATTGCAAACGTCGAGCAATTGCTCAGAGATGAAAAGTGCCAGCACTGAAAGCTGCTGCTAGCCAGCACCCTTCCTTGGAAGCGCTTTCACAGGCGCAGCAACACTGGGGCTTTGCGCTTCTCTAGCCACCAAACGTCACGGTCATTCTCTTTCTGTCCTGTAGACATGAGCTGAGAAATTGCAAACGTCGAGCAATTGCTCAGAGATGAAAAGCGCCAGCACTGAAAGCTGTTGCTAGCCAGCACCCTTCCTTGGAAGCGCTTTTGTAGCCCTGAGAACACTGGGGCTCTGGGCTTGTCTAGCCACCTCATCTTCTGCTCATCCTCTCGCGCAGTCTAAAGAGAGTTCAGGTGAGAAATTGCAAACGTCGAGCAATTGCTCAGAGATGAAAAGTGCCAGCACTGAAAGCTGTTGCTAGCCAGCACCCTTCCTTGGAAGCGCTTTCACAGGCGCAGCAACACTGGGGCTTTGCGCTTCTCTAGCCACCAAACATCATGGTCACTATCTCTCCGTCTCGTAGACACGAGCTGAGAAATTGCAAACGTCGAGCAATTGCTCATAGATGAAAAGTGCCAGCACTGAAAGCTGTTCTAGCCAGCACCCTTCCTTGGAAGTGCTTTCACAGGCGCAGCAACACTGGGGCTTTGCGCTTCTCTAGCCACCAAATATCACGGTCACTATCTCTCTGTCTCGTAGACACGAGCTGAGAAATTGCAAACGTCGAGCAATTGCTCAGAGATGAAAAGTGCCAGCACTGAAAGCTGTTGCTAGCCAGCACCCTTCCTTGGAAGCGCTTTCACAGGCGCAGCAACACTGGGGCTTTGCGCTTCTCTACCCACAAACGTCAGAGTCATTCTCTGTCCGTCTCGTAGACACGAGCTGAGAAATTGCAAACGTCGAGCAATTGCTCAGAGATGAAAAGTGCCAGCACTGAAAGCTGTTGCTAGCCAGCCCCCTTCCTTGGAAGCGCTTTTGTAGCCCTAAGAACACTGGGGCTCTGGGCTTCTCTTGCCACCTCATCTTCTGCTCATCCTCTCGCGCACTCTAAAGAGAGCTCAGGTGAGGAACTGCAAACGTCGAGCAATTGCTCAGAGATGAAAAGTGCCAGCACTGAAAGCTCTTGCTAGCCAGCACCCTTCCTTGGAAGCGCTTTTGTAGCCCTAAGAACACTGGGGCTTTGCGCTTCTCTAGCCACGAAACGTCACGGTCATTCTCTTTCCGTCTCGTAGACACGAGCTGAGAAATTGCAAACGTCGAGCAATTGATCAGAGATGAAAAGTGCCAGCACTGAAAGCTGTTGCTAGCCAGCACCCTTCCTTGGAAGTGCTTTCACAGGCGCAGCAACACTGCGACTTTGCGCATCTCTAGCCACCAAATGTCACGGTCACTATCTCTCCGTCTCGTAGAAACGAGCTGAGAAATTGCAAACGTCGAGCAATTGCTCAGAGATGAAAAGTGCCAGCACTGAAAGCTGTTGCTAGCCAGCCCCCTTCCTTGGAAGCGCTTTTGTAGCCCTAAGAACACTGGGGCTCTGGGCTTCTCTAGCCACCTAACCTTCTGCTCATCCTCTCGCGCAGTCTAAAGTGAGTTCAGGTGAGAAATTGCAAACGTTGAGGAATTGCTCAGAGATGAAAAGTGCCAGCACTGAAAGCTGTTGCTAGCCAGCACCCTTCCTTGGAAGCGCTTTCACAGGCGCAGCAACACTGGGGCTTTGCGCTTCTGTAGCCACCAAACATCACGGTCATTCTCTTTCCGTGTCGTAGACACGAGCTGAGAAATTGCAAACGTCGAGCAATTGCTCAGAGATGAAAAGTGCCAGCACTGAAAGCTGTTGCTAGACAGCACCCTTCCTTGGAAGTGCTTTCACAGGCACAGCAACACTGGGGCTTTGCGCTTCTCTAGCCACCAAACGTCACGGTCATTCTCTTTCCGTCTCGTAGACACGAGCTGAGAAATTGCAAACGTCGAGCAATTGCTCAGAGATGAAAAGCGCCAGCACTGAAAGCTGTTGCTAGCCAGCCCCCTTCCTTGGAAGCGCTTTTGTAGCCCTAAGAACACTGGGGCTCTGGGCTTCTCTAGCCATCTAAACTTCTGCTCATCCTCTCGCGCAGTCTAAAGAGAGCTCAGGTGAGAAATTGCAAACGTCGAGCAATTGCTCAGAGATGAAAAGTGCCAGCACTGAAAGCTGTTGCTAGCCAGCACCCTTCCTTGGAAACGCTTTTGTAGGCCTAAGAACACTGGGGCTCTGGGCTTCTCTAGCCACCTAACATTCTGCTCATCCTCTCGCACAGTCTAAAGAGAGCTCAGGTGAGAAATTGCAAACGTCGAGCAATTGCTCAGAGATGAAAAGTGCCAGCACTGAAAGCTGTTGCTAGCCAGCACCCTTCCTTGGAAGCGCTTTCACAGGCGCAGCAACACTGGGGCTTTGCGCTTCTCTAGCTACCAAATGTCACGGTCATTCTCTTTCCGTCTCGTAGACACGAGCTGAGAAATTGCAAACGTCGAGCAATTGCTCAGAGATGAAAAGTGCCAGCACTGAAAGCTGTTGCTAGCCAGCACCCTTCCTTGGAAGCGCTTTTGTAGCAATAAGAACACTGGGGCTCTGGGCTTCTCTAGCCACCTCATCTTCTGCTCATCCTCTCGCGCAGTCTAAAGAGAGCTCAGGTGAGAAATTGCAAACGTCGAGCAATTGCTCAGAGATGAAAAGTGCCAGCACTGAAAGCTGTTGCTAGCCAGCCCCCTTCCTTGGAAGCGCTTTCACAGGCGCAGCAACACTGGGGCTTTGCGCTTCTCTAACCACCAAACGTCACGTTCACTTTCTCTCCGTCTCGTAGACACGAGCTGAGAAATTGCAAACGTCGAGTAATTGCTCAGAGATGAAAAGTGCCAGCACTGAAAGCTGTTGCTAGCCAGCACCCTTCCTTGGAAGTGCTTTCACAAGCGCAGCAACACTGGGACTTTGCGCTTCTCTAACCACCAAACGTCACGGTCATTCTCTTTCCGTCCCATAGACACGAGCTGAGAAATTGCAAACGTCGAGCAATTGCTCAGAGATGAAAAGCGCCAGCACTGAAAGCTGTTGCTAGCCAGCACCCTTCCTTGGAAGCGCTTTCACAGGCGCAGCAACACTGGGGCTTTGCGCTTCTCTACCCACAAACGTCAGAGTCATTCTCTGTCCGTCTCGTAGACACGAGCTGAGAAATTGCAAACGTCGAGCAATTGCTCAGAGATGAAAAGTGCCAGCACTGAAAGCTGTTGCTAGCCAGCACCCTTCCTTGGAAGCGCTTTTGTAGCCCTAAGAACACTGGGGCTCTGGCCTTCTCTAGCCACCTCATCTTCTGCTCATCCTCTCGCGCAGTCTAAAGAGAGCTCCGGTGAGAAATTGCAAACGTCGAGCAATTGCTCAGAGATGAAAAGTGCCAGCACTGAAAGCTGTTGCTAGCCAGCACCCTTCCTTGGAAGCGCTTTCACAGGTGCAGCAACACTGGGGCTTTGCGCTTCTCTAACCACCAAACGTCACGGTCATTCTCTTTCCGTCCCGTAGACACGAGCTGAGAAATTGCAAACGTCGAGCAATTGCTCAGAGATGAAAAGCGCCAGCACTGAAAGCTGTTGCTAGACAGCACCCTTCCTTGGAAGCGCTTTCACAGGCACAGCAACACTGGGGCTTTGCGCTTCTCTAACCACCAAACGTCACGTTCACTTTCTCTCCGTCTCGTAGACACGAGCTGAGAAATTGCAAACGTCGAGCAATTGCTCAGAGATGAAAAGCGCCAGCACTGAAAGCTGTTGCTAGCCAGCACCCTTCCTTGGAAGCGCTTTTGTAGGCCTAAGAACAGTGGGGCTCTGGGCTTCTCTAGCCACCTCATCTTCTGCTCATCCTCTCGCGCAGTCTAAAGAGAGCTCAGGTGAGAAATTGCAAACGTCGAGCAATTGCTCAGAGATGAAAAGTGCCAGCACTGAAAGCTGTTGCTAGCCAGCACCCTTCTTTGGAAGCGCTTTCACAGGCGCAGCAACACTGGGGCTTTGCGCTTCTCTACCCACCAAACGTCACGGTCATTCTCTTTCCGTCTCGTAGACACGAGCTGAGAAATTGCAAACGTCGAGCAATTGCTCAGAGATGAAAAGTGCCAGCACTGAAAGCTGTTGCTAGCCAGCACCCTTCCTTGGAAGCGCTTTTGTAGCCCTAAGAACACTGGGGCTCTGGCCTTCTCTAGCCACCTAACATTCTGCTCATCCTCTCGCGCAGTCTAAAGAGAGCTCAGGTGAGAAATTGCAAACGTCGAGCAATTGCTCAGAGATGAAAAGTGCCAGCACTGAAAGCTGTTGCTAGCCAGCACCCTTCCTTGGAAGCGCTTTTATAGCCCTAAGAACACTGGGGCTCTGGGCTTCTCTAGCCACCTCATCTTCTGCTCATCCTCTCGCACAGTCTAAAGAGAGCTCAGGTGAGAAATTGCAAACGTCGAGCAATTGCTCAGAGATGAAAAGTGCCAGCACTGAAAGCTGTTGCTAGCCAGCACCCTTCCTTGGAAGCGCTTTCACAGGCGCAGCAACACTGGGGCTTTGCGCTTCTCTAACCACCAAACGTCACGGTCACTATCTCTCCGTCTCGTGGACACGAGCTGAGAAATTGCAAACGTCGAGCAATTGCTCAGAGATGAAAAGTGCCAGCACTGAAAGCTGCTGCTAGCCAGCACCCTTCCTTGGAAGCGCTTTCACAGGCGCAGCAACACTGGGGCTTTGCGCTTCTCTAGCCACCAAACGTCACGGTCATTCTCTTTCTGTCCTGTAGACATGAGCTGAGAAATTGCAAACGTCGAGCAATTGCTCAGAGATGAAAAGCGCCAGCACTGAAAGCTGTTGCTAGCCAGCACCCTTCCTTGGAAGCGCTTTTGTAGCCCTGAGAACACTGGGGCTCTGGGCTTGTCTAGCCACCTCATCTTCTGCTCATCCTCTCGCGCAGTCTAAAGAGAGTTCAGGTGAGAAATTGCAAACGTCGAGCAATTGCTCAGAGATGAAAAGTGCCAGCACTGAAAGCTGTTGCTAGCCAGCACCCTTCCTTGGAAGCGCTTTCACAGGCGCAGCAACACTGGGGCTTTGCGCTTCTCTAGCCACCAAACATCATGGTCACTATCTCTCCGTCTCGTAGACACGAGCTGAGAAATTGCAAACGTCGAGCAATTGCTCATAGATGAAAAGTGCCAGCACTGAAAGCTGTTCTAGCCAGCACCCTTCCTTGGAAGTGCTTTCACAGGCGCAGCAACACTGGGGCTTTGCGCTTCTCTAGCCACCAAATATCACGGTCACTATCTCTCTGTCTCGTAGACACGAGCTGAGAAATTGCAAACGTCGAGCAATTGCTCAGAGATGAAAAGTGCCAGCACTGAAAGCTGTTGCTAGCCAGCACCCTTCCTTGGAAGTGCTTTCACAGGCGCAGCAACACTGGGGCTTTGCGCTTCTCTACCCACCAAACGTCACGGTCACTATCTCTCCGTCTCGTAGAAACGAGCTGAGAAATTGCAAACGTCGAGCAATTGCTCAGAGATGAAAAGTGCCAGCACTGAAAGCTGTTGCTAGACAGCCCCCTTCCTTGGAAGCGCTTTCACAGGTGCAGCAACACTGGGGCTTTGCGCTTCTCTACCCACCCAACGTCACGGTCACTATCTCTCCGTCTCGTAGACACGAGCTGAGAAATTGCAAACGTCGAGCAATTGCTCAGAGATGAAAAGTGCCAGCACTGAAAGCTGTTGCTAGCCAGCACCCTTCCTTGGAAGCGCTTTCACAGGTGCAGCAACACTGGGGCTTTGCGCTTCTCTAGCCACCAAACGTCACGGTCATTCTCTTTCCGTCTCGTAGACACGAGCTGAGAAATTGCAAACGTCGAGCAATTGCTCAGAGATGAAAAGTGCCAGCACTGAAAGCTGTTGCTAGCCAGCACCCTTCCTTGGAAGCGCTTTTGTAGCCCTAAGAACACTGGGGCTCTGGCCTTCTCTAGCCACCTCATCTTCTCCTCATCCTCTCGCGCAGTCTAAAGAGAGCTCAGGTGAGAAATTGCAAACGTCCAGCAATTGCTCAGAGATGAAAAGTGCCAGCACTGAAAGCTGTTGATAGCCAGCACCCTTCCTTGGAAGCGCTTTCACAGGCGCAGCAACACTGGGGCTTTGCGCTTCTCTAACCACCAAACGTCACGGTCATTCTCTTTCCGTCTCGTAGACACGAGCTGAGAAATTGCAAACGTCGAGCAATTGCTCAGAGATGAAAAGTGCCAGCACTGAAAGCTGTTGCTAGCCAGCACCCTTCCTTGGAAGCGCTTTCACAGGCGCAGCAACACTGGGGCTTTGCGCTTCTCTACCCACCAAACGTCACGGTCACTATCTCTGCGTCTCGTAGACACGAGCTGAGAAATTGCAAACGTCGAGGAATTGCTCAGAGATGAAAAGTGCCAGCACTGAAAGCTGTTGCTAGCCAGCACCCTTCCTTGGAAGCGCTTTCACAGGCGCAGCAACACTGGGGCTTTGCGCTTCTCTAACCACCAAACGTCACGGTCACTATCTCTCCGTCTCGTAGACACGAGCTGAGAAATTGCAAACGTCGAGCAATTGCTCAGAGATGAAAAGTGCCAGCACTGAAAGCTGTTGCTAGCCAGCCCCCTTCCTTGGAAGCGCTTTTGTAGCCCTAAGAACACTGGGGCTCTGGGCTTCTCTAGCCACCTCATCTTCTGCTCATCCTCTCGCGCAGTCTAAAGAGAGTTCAGGTGAGAAATTGCAAACGTCGAGCAATTGCTCAGAGATGAAAAGTGCCAGCACTGAAAGCTGTTGCTAGCCAGCCCCCTTCCTTGGAAGCGCTTTTGTAGCCCTAAGAACAGTGGTGCTCTGGGCTTCTCTAGCCACCTCATCTTCTGATCATCCTCTCGCGCAGTCTAAAGAGAGCTCAGGTGAGAAATTGCAAACGTCCAGCAATTGCTCAGAGATGAAAAGTGCCAGCACTGAAAGCTGTTGCTAGCCAGCACCCTTCCTTGGAAGTGCTTTCACAGGCGCAGCAACACTGGGGCTTTGCGCTTCTCTAACCACCAAACATCACAGTCACTATCTCTGCGTCTCGTAGACACGAGCTGAGAAATTGCAAACGTCGAGGAATTGCTCAGAGATGAAAAGTGCCAGCACTGAAAGGTGTTGCTAGCCAGCACCCTTCCTTGGAAGCGCTTTCACAGGCGCAGCAACACTGGGGCTTTGCGCTTCTCTACCCACCAAACGTCATGGTCACTATTTCTGCGTCTCGTAGACACGAGCTGAGAAATTGCAAACGTCGAGCAATTGCTCAGAGATGAAAAGTGCCAGCACTGAAAGCTGTTGCTAGCCAGCACCCTTCCTTGGAAGCGCTTTCACAGGCGCAGCTACACTGGGGCTTTGCGCTTCTCTAGCCACCAAACGTCATGGTCACTATTTCTGCGTCTCATAGACACGAGCTGAGAAATTGCAAACGTCGAGCAATTGCTCAGAGATGAAAAGTGCCAGCACTGAAAGCTGTTGCTAGCCAGCACCCTTCCTTGGAAGCGCTTTCACAGGCGCAGCAACACTGGGGCTTTGCGCTTCTCTAACCACCTAACGTCACAGTCACTATCTCTCCATCTCGTAGACACGAGCTGAGAAATTGCAAACGTCGAGCAATTGCTCAGAGAGGAAAAGTGCCAGCACTGAAAGCTGTTGCTAGCCAGCACCCTTCCTTGGAAGCGCTTTTGTAGCCCTAAGAACACTGGGGCTCTGGGCTTCTCTAGCCATCTAATCTTCTGCTCATCCTATCGCGCAGTCTAAAGAGAGCTCAGGTGAGAAATTGCAAACGTCCAGCAATTGCTCAGAGATGAAAAGTGCCAGCACTGAAAGCTGTTGCTAGCCAGCACCCTTCCTTGGAAGTGCTTTCACAGGCGCAGCAACACTGGGGCTTTGCGCTTCTCTACCCACCAAACGTCACGGTCACTATCTCTCCGTCTCGTAGAAACGAGCTGAGAAATTGCAAACGTCGAGCAATTGCTCAGAGAGGAAAAGTGCCAGCACTGAAAGCTGTTGCTAGCCAGCACCCTTCCTTGGAAGCGCTTTTGTAGCCCTAAGAACACTGGGGCTCTGGGCTTCTCTAGCCATCTAAACTTCTGCTCATCCTCTCGCGCAGTCTAAAGAGAGCTCAGGTGAGAAGTTGCAAACGTCGAGCAATTGCTCAGAGATGAAAAGTGCCAGCACTGAAAGCTGTTGCTAGCCAGCACCCTTCCATGGAAGTGCTTTCACAGGCGCAGCAACACTGGGGCTTTGCGCTTCTCTAACCACCAAACGTCACGGTCATTCTCTTTCCGTCTCGTAGACACGAGCTGAGAAATTGCAAACGTTGAGCAATTGCTCAGAGATGAAAAGTGCCAGCACTGAAAGCTGTTGCTAGCCAGCACCCTTCCTTGGAAGTGCTTTCACACGCGCAGCAACAGTGGGGCTTTGCGCTTCTCTACCCACCAAAAATCATGGTCACTATTTCTGCGTCTCGTAGACACGAGCAGAGAAATTGCAAACGTCGAGCAATTGCTCAGAGATGAAAAGTGCCAGCACTGAAAGCTGTTGCTAGCCAGCACCTTTCTTTGGAAGCGCTTTCACAGGTGCAGCAACACTGGGGCTTTGTGCTTCTCTAGCCACCAAACGTCACGGTCACTATCTCTGCGTCTCATAGACACGAGCTGAGAAATTGCAAACGTCGAGCAATTGCTCAGAGATGAAAAGTGCCAGCACTGAAAGCTGTTGCTAGCCAGCACCCTTCCTTGGAAGCGCTTTCACAGGCGCAGCAACACTGGGGCTTTGCGCTTCTCTAACCACCAAACGTCATGGTCACTATCTCTGCGTCTCATAGACACGAGCTGAGAAATTGCAAACGTCGAGCAATTGCTCAGAGATGAAAAGTGCCAGCACTGAAAGCTGTTGCTAGCCAGCACCCTTCCTTGGAAGCGCTTTCACAGGCGCGGCAACACTGGGGCTTTGCGCTTCTCTAACCACCAAACGTCACAGTCACTATCTCTCCGTCTCGTAGACACGAGCTGAGAAATTGCAAACGTCGAGCAATTGCTCAGAGATGAAAAGTGCCAGCACTGAAAGCTGTTGCTAGCCAGCCCCCTTCCTTGGAAGCGCTTTTGTAGCCCAAAGAACACTGGGGCTCTGGGCTTCTCTAGCCACCTCATCTTCTGCTCATCCTCTCGCGCAGTCTAAAGAGAGCTCAGGTGAGAAATTGCAAACGTCGAGCAATTGCTCAGAGATGAAAAGTGCCAGCACTGAAAGCTCTTGCTAGCCAGCCCCCTTCCTTGGAAGCGCTTTCACAGGCGCGGCAACACTGGGGCTTTGCGCTTCTCTAACCACCTAACGTCACAGTCACTATCTCTCCGTCTCATAGACACGAGCTGAGAAATTGCAAACGTCGAGCAATTGCTCAGAGATGAAAAGTGCCAGCACTGAAAGCTGTTGCTAGCCAGCACCCTTCCTTGGAAGCGCTTTCACACGCGCAGCAACACTGGGGCTTTGCGCTTCTCTAGCCACCAAACGTCACGGTCATTCTCTTTCCGTCTCGTAGACACGAGCTGAGAAATTGCAAACGTCGAGCAATTGCTCAGAGATGAAAAGTGCCAGCACTGAAAGCTGTTGCTAGCCAGCACCCTTCCTTGGAAGCGCTTTTGTAGCCCTAAGAACACTGGGGCTCTGGGCTTCTCTAGCCACCTCATCTTCTCCTCATCCTCTCGCGCAGTCTAAAGAGAGCTCAGGTGAGAAATTGCAAACGTCGAGCAATTGCTCAGAGATGAAAAGTGCCAGCACTGAAAGCTGTTGATAGCCAGCACCCTTCCTTGGAAGCGCTTTCACAGGCGCAGCAACACTGGGGCTTTGCGCTTCTCTACCCACCAAACGTCACGGTCACTATCTCTGCGTCTCGTAGACACGAGCTGAGAAATTGCAAACGTCGAGCAATTGCTCAGAGATGAAAAGTGCCAGCACTGAAAGCTGTTGCTAGCCAGCACCCTTCCTTGGAAGCGCTTTCACAGGCGCAGCAACACTGGGGCTTTGCGCTTCTCTAACCACCAAACGTCACGGTCACTATCTCTCCGTCTCGTAGACACGAGCTGAGAAATTGCAAACGTCGAGCAATTGCACAGAGATGAAAAGTGCCAGCACTGAAAGCTGTTGCTAGCCAGCACCCTTCCTTGGAAGCGCTTTTGTAGCCCTAAGAACACTGGGGCTCTGGGCTTCTCTAGCCACCTCATCTTCTGCTCATCCTCTCGCGCAGTCTAAAGAGAGTTCAGGTGAGAAATTGCAAACGTCGAGCAATTGCTCAGAGATGAAAAGTGCCAGCACTGAAAGCTGTTGCTAGCCAGCACCCTTCCTTGGAAGCGCTTTTGTAGCCCTAAGAACACTGGGGCTCTGGGCTTCTCTAGCCATCTAAACTTCTGCTCATCCTCTCGCGCAGTCTAAAGTGAGCTCAGGTGAGAAAAAGCAAACGTCGAGCAATTGCTCAGAGATGAAAAGTGCCAGCACTGAAAGCTGTTGCTAGCCAGCACCCTTCCTTGGAAGTGCTTTTGTAGCCCTAAGAACACTGGGGCTCTGGCCTTCTCTAGCCACCTCATCTTCTGCTCATCCTCTCGCACAGTCTAAAGAGAGTTCAGGTGAGAAATTGCAAACGTCGAGCAATTGCTCAGAGATGAAAAGTGCCAGCACTGAAAGCTGTTGCTAGCCAGCACCCTTCCTTGGAAGTGCTTTCACACGCGCAGCAACACTGGGGCTTTGCGCTTCTCTAGCCACCAAACGTCACGGTCACTATCTCTGCGTCTCGTAGACACGAGCTGAGAAATTGCAAACGTCGAGCAATTGCTCAGAGATGAAAAGTGCCAGCACTGAAAGCTGTTGCTAGCCAGCACCCTTCCTTGGAAGCGCTTTCACAGGCGCAGCAACACTGGGGCTTTGCGCTTCTCTAACCACCAAACGTCATGGTCACTATCTCTGCGTCTCATAGACACGAGCTGAGAAATTGCAAACGTCGAGCAATTGCTCAGAGATGAAAAGTGCCAGCACTGAAAGCTGTTGCTAGCCAGCACCCTTCCTTGGAAGCGCTTTCACAGGTGCAGCAACACTGGGGCTTTGCGCTTCTCTAGCCACCAAACATCACAGTCATTCTCTGTCCGTCTCGTAGACACGAGCTGAGAAATTGCAAACGTCGAGCAATTGCTCAGAGATGAAAAGTGCCAGCACTGAAAGCTGTTGCTAGCCAGCCCCCTTCCTTGGAAGCGCTTTTGTAGCCCTAAGAACACTGGGGCTCTGGGCTTCTCTAGCCACCTCATCTTCTGCTCATCCTCTCGCGCAGTCTAAAGAGAGTTCAGGTGAGAAATTGCAAACGTCGAGCAATTGCTCAGAGATGAAAAGTGCCAGCACTGAAAGCTGTTGCTAGCCAGCCCCCTTCCTTGGAAGCGCTTTCGTAGCCCTAAGAACACTGGGGCTCTGGGCTTCTCTAGCCACCTCATCTTCTGCTCAACCTCTCGCGCAGTCTAAAGAGAGCTCAGGTGAGAAATTGCAAACGTCGAGCAATTGCTCAGAGATGAAAAGTGCCAGCACTGAAAGCTGTTGCTAGCCAGCACCCTTCCTTGGAAGTGCTTTCACAGGCGCAGCAACACTGGGGCTTTGCGCTTCTCTAACCACCAAACGTCACGGTCACTATCTCTCCGTCTCGTAGAAACGAGCTGAGAAATTGCAAACGTCGAGCAATTGCTCAGAGATGAAAAGTGCCAGCACTGAAAGCTGTTGCTAGCCAGCCCCCTTCCTTGGAAGTGCTTTCACACGCGCAGCAACAGTGGGGCTTTGTGCTTCTCTACCCACCAAAAATCATGGTCACTATCTCTCCGTCTCGTAGACACGAGCTGAGAAATTGCAAACGTCGAGGAATTGCTCAGAGATGAAAAGTGCCAGCACTGAAAGCTGTTGCTAGCCAGCACCCTTCCTTGGAAGCGCTTTCACAGGTGCAGCAACACTGGGGCTTTGCGCTTCTCTACCCACCAAACGTCACGGTCATTCTCTTTCCGTCTCGTAGACACGAGCTGAGAAATTGCAAACGTCGAGCAATTGCTCAGAGATGAAAAGTGCTAGCACTGAAAGCTGTTGCTAGCCAGCCCCCTTCCTTGGAACGCTTTTGTAGCCCTAAGAACACTGGGGCTCTGGGCTTCTCTAGCCACCTCATCTTCTGCTCATCCTCTCGCGCAGTCTAAAGAGAGCTCAGGTGAGAAATTGCAAACGTCGAGCAATTGCTCAGAGATGAAAAGTGCCAGCACTGAAAGCTGTTGCTAGCCAGCCCCCTTCCTTGGAAGCGCTTTCACAGGCGCAGCAACACTGGGGCTTTGCGCTTCTCTAACCACCAAACGTCACGGTCATTCTCTTTCCGTCTCGTAGACACGAGCTGAGAAATTGCAAACGTCGAGCAATTGCTCAGAGATGAAAAGTGCCAGCACTGAAAGCTGTTGCTAGCCAGCACCCTTCCTTGGAAGCGCTTTCACAGGCGCAGCAACACTGGGGCTTTGCGCTTCTCTAACCACCTAACGTCACGGTCACTATCTCTGCGTCTCGTAGACACGAGCTGAGAAATTGCAAACGTCGAGCAATTGCTCAGAGATGAAAAGTGCCAGCACTGAAAGCTGTTGCTAGCCAGCACCCTTCCTTGGAAGTGCTTTCACAGGCGCAGCAACACTGGGGCTTTGCGCTTCTCTAACCACAAAACGTCACGGTCACTATCTCTCCGTCTCGTAGAAACGAGCTGAGAAATTGCAAACGTCGAGCAATTGCTCAGAGATGAAAAGTGCCAGCACTGAAAGCTGTTGCTAGCCAGCACCCTTCCTTGGAAGCGCTTTTGTAGCCCTAAGAACACTGGGGCTCTGGGCTTCTCTAGCCACCTCATCTTCTCCTCATCCTCTCGCGCAGTCTAAAGAGAGTTCAGGTGAGAAATTGCAAACGTCGAGCAATTGCTCAGAGATGAAAAGTGCCAGCACTGAAAGCTGTTGCTAGCCAGCACCCTTCCTTGGAAGCGCTTTCACAGGCGCAGCAACACTTGCTGTTTGCGCTTCTCTACCCACCAAAGATCACGGTCATTCTCTTTCCGTCTCGTAGACACGAGTTGAGAAATTGCAAACGTCGAGCAATTGCTCAGAGATGAAAAGTGCCAGCACTGAAAGCTGTTGCTAGCCAGCACCCTTCCTTGGAAGCGCTTTTGTAGCCCAAAGAACACTGGGGCTCTGGGCTTCTCTAGCCACCTCATCTTCTGCTCATCCTCTCGCGCAGTCTAAAGAGAGCTCAGGTGAGAAACTGCAAACGTCGAGCAATTGCTCAGAGATGAAAAGTGCCAGCACTGAAAGCTGTTGCTAGCCAGCACCCTTCCTTGGAAGTGCTTTCACACGCGCAGCAACACTGGGGCTTTGCGCTTCTCTACCTACCAAACGTCACGGTCACTATCTCTGCGTCTCGTAGACACGAGCTGAGAAATTGCAAACGTCGAGCAATTGCTCAGAGATGAAAAGTGCCAGCACTGAAAGCTGTTGCTAGCCAGCACCCTTCCTTGGAAGCGCTTTCACAGGCGCAGCAACACTGGGGCTTTGCGCTTCTCTAACCACCAAACGTCATGGTCACTATCTCTGCGTCTCATAGACACGAGCTGAGAAATTGCAAACGTCGAGCAATTGCTCAGAGATGAAAAGTGCCAGCACTGAAAGCTGTTGCTAGCCAGCACCCTTCCTTGGAAGCGCTTTCACAGGCACAGCAACACTGGGGCTTTGCGCTTCTCTAGCCACCAAACATCACAGTCATTCTCTGTCCGTCTCGTAGACACGAGCTGAGAAATTGCAAACGTCGAGCAATTGCTCAGAGATGAAAAGTGCCAGCACTGAAAGCTGTTGCTAGCCAGCCCCCTTCCTTGGAAGCGCTTTTGTAGCCCTAAGAACACTGGGGCTCTGGGCTTCTCTAGCCACCTCATCTTCTGCTCATCCTCTCGCGCAGTCTAAAGAGAGTTCAGGTGAGAAATTGCAAACGTCGAGCAATTGCTCAGAGATGAAAAGTGCCAGCACTGAAAGCTGTTGCTAGCCAGCCCCCTTCCTTGGAAGCGCTTTCGTAGCCCTAAGAACACTGGGGCTCTGGGCTTCTCTAGCAACCTCATCTTCTGCTCAACCTCTCGCGCAGTCTAAAGAGAGCTCAGGTGAGAAATTGCAAACGTCGAGCAATTGCTCAGAGATGAAAAGTGCCAGCACTCAAAGCTGTTGCTAGCCAGCACCCTTCCTTGGAAGTGCTTTCACAGGTGCAGCAACACTGGGGCTTTGCGCTTCTCTAACCACCAAACGTCACGGTCACTATCTCTCCGTCTCGTAGAAACGAGCTGAGAAATTGCAAACGTCGAGCAATTGCTCAGAGATGAAAAGTGCCAGCACTGAAAGCTGTTGCTAGCCAGCACCCTTCCTTGGAAGTGCTTTCACACGCGCAGCAACAGTGGGGCTTTGCGCTTCTCTACCCACCAAAAATCATGGTCACTATCTCTCCGTCTCGTAGACACGAGCTGAGAAATTGCAAACGTCGAGGAATTGCTCAGAGATGAAAAGTGCCAGCACTGAAAGCTGTTGCTAGCCAGCACCCTTCCTTGGAAGCGCTTTCACAGGTGCAGCAACACTGGGGCTTTGCGCTTCTCTAGCCACCAAACGTCACGGTCATTCTATTTCCGTCTCGTAGACACGAGCTGAGAAATTGCAAACGTCGAGCAATTGCTGAGAGATGAAAAGTGCCAGCACTGAAAGCTGTTGCTAGCCAGCCCCCTTCCTTGGAAGCGCTTTTGTAGCCCTAAGAACACTGGGGCTCTGGGCTTCTCTAGCCACCTCATCTTCTGCTCATCCTCTCGCGCAGTCTAAAGAGAGCTCAGGTGAGAAATTGCAAACGTCGAGCAATTGCTCAGAGATGAAAAGTGCCAGCACTGAAAGCTGTTGCTAGCCAGCACCCTTCCTTGGAAGCGCTTTCACAGGCGCAGCAACACTGGGGCTTTGCGCTTCTCTAACCACCAAACGTCACGGTCATTCTCTTTCCGTCTCGTAGACACGAGCTGAGAAATTGCAAACGTCGAGCAATTGCTCAGAGATGAAAAGTGCCAGCACTGAAAGCTCTTGCTAGCCAGCACCCTTCCTTGGAAGCGCTTTCACAGGCGCAGCAACACTGGGGCTTTGCGCTTCTCTAACCACCTAACGTCACGGTCACTATCTCTCCGTCTCGTAGACACGAGCTGAGAAATTGCAAACGTCGAGCAATTGCTCAGAGATGAAAAGTGCCAGCACTGAAAGCTGTTGCTAGCCAGCACCCTTCCTTGGAAGCGCTTTCACAGGCGCAGCAACACTGGGGCTTTGCGCTTCTCTAACCACAAAACGTCACGGTCACTATCTCTCCGTCTCGTAGACACGAGCTGAGAAATTGCAAACGTCGAGCAATTGCTCAGAGATGAAAAGTGCCAGCACTGAAAGCTGTTGCTAGCCAGCACCCTTCCTTGGAAGCGCTTTTGTAGGCCTAAGAACACTGGGGCTCTGGGCTTCTCTAGCCACCTCATCTTCTGCTCATCCTCTCGCGCAGTCTAAAGAGAGTTCAGGTGAGAAATTGCAAACGTCGAGGAATTGCTCAGAGATGAAAAGTGCCAGCACTGAAAGCTGTTGCTAGCCAGCACCCTTCCTTGGAAGCGCTTTCACAGGCGCAGCAACACTTGCTGTTTGCGCTTCTCTACCCACCAAAGATCACGGTCATTCTCTTTCCGTCTCGTAGACACGAGTTGAGAAATTGCAAACGTCGAGCAATTGCTCAGAGATGAAAAGTGCCAGCACTGAAAGCTGTTGCTAGCCAGCACCCTTCCTTGGAAGTGCTTTCACAGGTGCAGCAACACTGGGGCTTTGCGCTTCTCTAACCACCAAACGTCACGGTCACTATCTCTCCGTCTCGTAGAAACGAGCTGAGAAATTGCAAACGTCGAGCAATTGCTCAGAGATGAAAAGTGCCAGCACTGAAAGCTGTTGCTAGCCAGCACCCTTCCTTGGAAGTGCTTTCACACGCGCAGCAACAGTGGGGCTTTGCGCTTCTCTACCCACCAAAAATCATGGTCACTATCTCTCCGTCTCGTAGACACGAGCTGAGAAATTGCAAACGTCGAGCAATTGCTCAGAGATGAAAAGTGCCAGCACTGAAAGCTGTTGCTAGCCAGCACCCTTCCTTGGAAGCGCTTTCACAGGTGCAGCAACACTGGGGCTTTGCGCTTCTCTAGCCACCAAACGTCACGGTCATTCTATTTCCGTCTCGTAGACACGAGCTGAGAAATTGCAAACGTCGAGCAATTGCTGAGAGATGAAAAGTGCCAGCACTGAAAGCTGTTGCTAGCCAGCCCCCTTCCTTGGAAGCGCTTTTGTAGCCCTAAGAACACTGGGGCTCTGGGCTTCTCTAGCCACCTCATCTTCTGCTCATCCTCTCGCGCAGTCTAAAGAGAGCTCAGGTGAGAAATTGCAAACGTCGAGCAATTGCTCAGAGATTAAAAGTGCCAGCACTGAAAGCTGTTGCTAGCCAGCACCCTTCCTTGGAAGCGCTTTCACAGGCGCAGCAACACTGGGGCTTTGCGCTTCTCTAACCACCAAACGTCACGGTCATTCTCTTTCCGTCTCGTAGACACGAGCTGAGAAATTGCAAACGTCGAGCAATTGCTCAGAGATGAAAAGTGCCAGCACTGAAAGCTGTTGCTAGCCAGCACCCTTCCTTGGAAGCGCTTTCACAGGCGCAGCAACACTGGGGCTTTGCGCTTCTCTAACCACCTAACGTCACGGTCACTATCTCTGCGTCTCGTAGACACGAGCTGAGAAATTGCAAACGTCGAGCAATTGCTCAGAGAGGAAAAGTGCCAGCACTGAAAGCTGTTGCTAGCCAGCACCCTTCCTTGGAAGCGCTTTCACAGGCGCAGCAACACTGGGGCTTTGCGCTTCTCTAACCACAAAACGTCACGGTCACTATCTCTGCGTCTCGTAGACACGAGCTGAGAAATTGCAAACGTCGAGCAATTGCTCAGAGATGAAAAGTGCCAGCACTGAAAGCTGTTGCTAGCCAGCACCCTTCCTTGGAAGCGCTTTTGTAGGCCTAAGAACACTGGGGCTCTGGGCTTCTCTAGCCACCTCATCTTCTCCTCATCCTCTCGCGCAGTCTAAAGAGAGTTCAGGTGAGAAATTGCAAACGTCGAGCAATTGCTCAGAGATGAAAAGTGCCAGCACTGAAAGCTGTTGCTAGCCAGCACCCTTCCTTGGAAGCGCTTTCACAGGCGCAGCAACACTTGCTGTTTGCGCTTCTCTACCCACCAAAGATCACGGTCATTCTCTTTCCGTCTCGTAGACACGAGTTGAGAAATTGCAAACGTCGAGCAATTGCTCAGAGATGAAAAGTGCCAGCACTGAAAGCTGTTGCTAGCCAGCACCCTTCCTTGGAAGCGCTTTTGTAGCCCAAAGAACACTGGGGCTCTGGGCTTCTCTAGCCACCTCATCTTCTGCTCATCCTCTCGCGCAGTCTAAAGAGAGCTCAGGTGAGAAACTGCAAACGTCGAGCAATTGCTCAGAGATGAAAAGTGCCAGCACTGAAAGCTGTTGCTAGCCAGCCCCCTTCCTTGGAAGTGCTTTTGTAGCCCTAAGAACAGTGGTGCTCTGGGCTTCTCTAGCCACCTCATCTTCTGCTCATCCTCTCGCGCAGTCTAAAGAGAGCTCAGGTGAGAAATTGCAAACGTCGAGCAATTGCTCAGAGATGAAAAGTGCCAGCACTGAAAGCTGTTGCTAGCCAGCACCCTTCCTTGGAAGCGCTTTCACAGGCGCAGCAACACTGGGGCTTTGCGCTTCTCTACCCACCAAACGTCCCGGTCACTATCTCTGCGTCTCATAGACACGAGCTGAGAAATTGCAAACGTCGAGGAATTGCTCAGAGATGAAAAGTGCCAGCACTGAAAGCTCTTGCTAGCCAGCACCCTTCCTTGGAAGCGCTTTCACAGGCGCAGCAACACTGGGGCTTTGCGCTTGTCTAAACACCTAACGTCACGGTCACTATCTCTCCGTCTCGTAGAAACGAGCTGAGAAATTGCAAACGTCGAGCAATTGCTCAGAGATGAAAAGTGCCAGCACTGAAAGCTGTTGCTAGCCAGCCCCCTTCCTTGGAAGCGCTTTTGTAGGCCTAAGAACACTGGGGCTCTGGGCTTCTCTAGCCACCTCATCTTCTGCTCATCCTCTCGCGCAGTCTAAAGAGAGTTCAGGTGAGAAATTGCAAACGTCCAGCAATTGCTCAGAGAGGAAAAGTGCCAGCACTGAAAGCTGTTGCTAGCCAGCACCCTTCCTTGGAAGTGCTTTCACAGACGCAGCAACACTTGCTGTTTGCGCTTCTCTACCCACCAAAGATCACGGTCATTCTCTTTCCGACTCGTAGACACGAGCTGAGAAATTGCAAACGTCGAGCAATTGCTCAGAGATGAAAAGTGCCAGCACTGAAAGCTGTTGCTAGCCAGCCCCCTTCCTTGGAAGCGCTTTTGTAGCCCTAAGAACACTGGGGCTCTGGGCTTCTCTAGCCACCTCATCTTCTGCTCATCCTCTCGCGCAGTCTAAAGAGAGTTCAGGTGAGAAATTGCAAACGTCGAGCAATTGCTCAGAGATGAAAAGTGCCAGCACTGAAAGCTGTTGCTAGCCAGCCCCCTTCCTTGGAAGCGCTTTCGTAGCCCTAAGAACACTGGGGCTCTGGGCTTCTCTAGCAACCTCATCTTCTGCTCAACCTCTCGCGCAGTCTAAAGAGAGCTCAGGTGAGAAATTGCAAACGTCGAGCAATTGCTCAGAGATGAAAAGTGCCAGCACTGAAAGCTGTTGCTAGCCAGCACCCTTCCTTGGAAGTGCTTTCACAGGTGCAGCAACACTGGGGCTTTGCGCTTCTCTAACCACCAAACGTCACGGTCACTATCTCTCCGTCTCGTAGAAACGAGCTGAGAAATTGCAAACGTCGAGCAATTGCTCAGAGATGAAAAGTGCCAGCACTGAAAGCTGTTGCTAGCCAGCACCCTTCCTTGGAAGTGCTTTCACACGCGCAGCAACAGTGGGGCTTTGCGCTTCTCTACCCACCAAAAATCATGGTCACTATCTCTCCGTCTCGTAGACACGAGCTGAGAAATTGCAAACGTCGAGGAATTGCTCAGAGATGAAAAGTGCCAGCACTGAAAGCTGTTGCTAGCCAGCACCCTTCCTTGGAAGCGCTTTCACAGGTGCAGCAACACTGGGGCTTTGCGCTTCTCTAGCCACCAAACGTCACGGTCATTCTATTTCCGTCTCGTAGACACGAGCTGAGAAATTGCAAACGTCGAGCAATTGCTGAGAGATGAAAAGTGCCAGCACTGAAAGCTGTTGCTAGCCAGCCCCCTTCCTTGGAAGCGCTTTTGTAGCCCTAAGAACACTGGGGCTCTGGGCTTCTCTAGCCACCTCATCTTCTGCTCATCCTCTCGCGCAGTCTAAAGAGAGCTCAGGTGAGAAATTGCAAACGTCGAGCAATTGCTCAGAGATGAAAAGTGCCAGCACTGAAAGCTGTTGCTAGCCAGCACCCTTCCTTGGAAGCGCTTTCACAGGCGCAGCAACACTGGGGCTTTGCGCTTCTCTAACCACCAAACGTCACGGTCATTCTCTTTCCGTCTCGTAGACACGAGCTGAGAAATTGCAAACGTCGAGCAATTGCTCAGAGATGAAAAGTGCCAGCACTGAAAGCTCTTGCTAGCCAGCACCCTTCCTTGGAAGCGCTTTCACAGGCGCAGCAACACTGGGGCTTTGCGCTTCTCTAACCACCTAACGTCACGGTCACTATCTCTCCGTCTCGTAGACACGAGCTGAGAAATTGCAAACGTCGAGCAATTGCTCAGAGATGAAAAGTGCCAGCACTGAAAGCTGTTGCTAGCCAGCACCCTTCCTTGGAAGCGCTTTCACAGGCGCAGCAACACTGGGGCTTTGCGCTTCTCTAACCACAAAACGTCACGGTCACTATCTCTCCGTCTCGTAGACACGAGCTGAGAAATTGCAAACGTCGAGCAATTGCTCAGAGATGAAAAGTGCCAGCACTGAAAGCTGTTGCTAGCCAGCACCCTTCCTTGGAAGCGCTTTTGTAGGCCTAAGAACACTGGGGCTCTGGGCTTCTCTAGCCACCTCATCTTCTGCTCATCCTCTCGCGCAGTCTAAAGAGAGTTCAGGTGAGAAATTGCAAACGTCGAGGAATTGCTCAGAGATGAAAAGTGCCAGCACTGAAAGCTGTTGCTAGCCAGCACCCTTCCTTGGAAGCGCTTTCACAGGCGCAGCAACACTTGCTGTTTGCGCTTCTCTACCCACCAAAGATCACGGTCATTCTCTTTCCGTCTCGTAGACACGAGTTGAGAAATTGCAAATGTCGAGCAATTGCTCAGAGATGAAAAGTGCCAGCACTGAAAGCTGTTGCTAGCCAGCACCCTTCCTTGGAAGTGCTTTCACAGGTGCAGCAACACTGGGGCTTTGCGCTTCTCTAACCACCAAACGTCACGGTCACTATCTCTCCGTCTCGTAGAAACGAGCTGAGAAATTGCAAACGTCGAGCAATTGCTCAGAGATGAAAAGTGCCAGCACTGAAAGCTGTTGCTAGCCAGCACCCTTCCTTGGAAGTGCTTTCACACGCGCAGCAACAGTGGGGCTTTGCGCTTCTCTACCCACCAAAAATCATGGTCACTATCTCTCCGTCTCGTAGACACGAGCTGAGAAATTGCAAACGTCGAGCAATTGCTCAGAGATGAAAAGTGCCAGCACTGAAAGCTGTTGCTAGCCAGCACCCTTCCTTGGAAGCGCTTTCACAGGTGCAGCAACACTGGGGCTTTGCGCTTCTCTAGCCACCAAACGTCACGGTCATTCTATTTCCGTCTCGTAGACACGAGCTGAGAAATTGCAAACGTCGAGCAATTGCTGAGAGATGAAAAGTGCCAGCACTGAAAGCTGTTGCTAGCCAGCCCCCTTCCTTGGAAGCGCTTTTGTAGCCCTAAGAACACTGGGGCTCTGGGCTTCTCTAGCCACCTCATCTTCTGCTCATCCTCTCGCGCAGTCTAAAGAGAGCTCAGGTGAGAAATTGCAAACGTCGAGCAATTGCTCAGAGATTAAAAGTGCCAGCACTGAAAGCTGTTGCTAGCCAGCACCCTTCCTTGGAAGCGCTTTCACAGGCGCAGCAACACTGGGGCTTTGCGCTTCTCTAACCACCAAACGTCACGGTCATTCTCTTTCCGTCTCGTAGACACGAGCTGAGAAATTGCAAACGTCGAGCAATTGCTCAGAGATGAAAAGTGCCAGCACTGAAAGCTGTTGCTAGCCAGCACCCTTCCTTGGAAGCGCTTTCACAGGCGCAGCAACACTGGGGCTTTGCGCTTCTCTAACCACCTAACGTCACGGTCACTATCTCTGCGTCTCGTAGACACGAGCTGAGAAATTGCAAACGTCGAGCAATTGCTCAGAGAGGAAAAGTGCCAGCACTGAAAGCTGTTGCTAGCCAGCACCCTTCCTTGGAAGCGCTTTCACAGGCGCAGCAACACTGGGGCTTTGCGCTTCTCTAACCACAAAACGTCACGGTCACTATCTCTGCGTCTCGTAGACACGAGCTGAGAAATTGCAAACGTCGAGCAATTGCTCAGAGATGAAAAGTGCCAGCACTGAAAGCTGTTGCTAGCCAGCACCCTTCCTTGGAAGCGCTTTTGTAGGCCTAAGAACACTGGGGCTCTGGGCTTCTCTAGCCACCTCATCTTCTCCTCATCCTCTCGCGCAGTCTAAAGAGAGTTCAGGTGAGAAATTGCAAACGTCGAGCAATTGCTCAGAGATGAAAAGTGCCAGCACTGAAAGCTGTTGCTAGCCAGCACCCTTCCTTGGAAGCGCTTTCACAGGCGCAGCAACACTTGCTGTTTGCGCTTCTCTACCCACCAAAGATCACGGTCATTCTCTTTCCGTCTCGTAGACACGAGTTGAGAAATTGCAAACGTCGAGCAATTGCTCAGAGATGAAAAGTGCCAGCACTGAAAGCTGTTGCTAGCCAGCACCCTTCCTTGGAAGCGCTTTTGTAGCCCAAAGAACACTGGGGCTCTGGGCTTCTCTAGCCACCTCATCTTCTGCTCATCCTCTCGCGCAGTCTAAAGAGAGCTCAGGTGAGAAACTGCAAACGTCGAGCAATTGCTCAGAGATGAAAAGTGCCAGCACTGAAAGCTGTTGCTAGCCAGCCCCCTTCCTTGGAAGTGCTTTTGTAGCCCTAAGAACAGTGGTGCTCTGGGCTTCTCTAGCCACCTCATCTTCTGCTCATCCTCTCGCGCAGTCTAAAGAGAGCTCAGGTGAGAAATTGCAAACGTCGAGCAATTGCTCAGAGATGAAAAGTGCCAGCACTGAAAGCTGTTGCTAGCCAGCACCCTTCCTTGGAAGCGCTTTCACAGGCGCAGCAACACTGGGGCTTTGCGCTTCTCTACCCACCAAACGTCCCGGTCACTATCTCTGCGTCTCATAGACACGAGCTGAGAAATTGCAAACGTCGAGGAATTGCTCAGAGATGAAAAGTGCCAGCACTGAAAGCTCTTGCTAGCCAGCACCCTTCCTTGGAAGCGCTTTCACAGGCGCAGCAACACTGGGGCTTTGCGCTTGTCTAAACACCTAACGTCACGGTCACTATCTCTCCGTCTCGTAGAAACGAGCTGAGAAATTGCAAACGTCGAGCAATTGCTCAGAGATGAAAAGTGCCAGCACTGAAAGCTGTTGCTAGCCAGCCCCCTTCCTTGGAAGCGCTTTTGTAGGCCTAAGAACACTGGGGCTCTGGGCTTCTCTAGCCACCTCATCTTCTGCTCATCCTCTCGCGCAGTCTAAAGAGAGTTCAGGTGAGAAATTGCAAACGTCCAGCAATTGCTCAGAGAGGAAAAGTGCCAGCACTGAAAGCTGTTGCTAGCCAGCACCCTTCCTTGGAAGTGCTTTCACAGACGCAGCAACACTGGGGCTTTGCGCTTCTCTAGCCACCAAATATCACGGTCACTATCTCTCCGTCTCGTAGACACGAGCTGAGAAATTGCAAACATCGAGCAATTGCTCAGAGATGAAAAGTGCCAGCACTGAAAGCTGTTGCTAGCCAGCACCCTTCCTTGGAAGCGCTTTTGTAGCCCTAAGAACACTGGGGCTCTGGGCTTCTCTAGCCATCTAAACTTCTGCTCATCCTCTCGCGCAGTCTAAAGAGAGCTCAGGTGAGAAATTGCAAACGTCGAGCAATTGCTCAGAGAGGAAAAGTGCCAGCACTGAAAGCTGTTGCTAGCCAGCACCCTTCCTTGGAAGCGCTTTTGTAGCCCTAAGAACACTGGGGCTCTGGGCTTCTCTAGCCACCTCATCTTCTGCTCATCCTCTCGCGCAGTCTAAAGAGAGCTCAGGTGAGAAATTGCAAACGTCGAGCAATTGCTCAGAGATGAAAAGTGCCAGCACTGAAAGCTGTTGCTAGCCAGCACCCTTCCTTGGAAGCGCTTTTGTAGCCCTAAGAACACTGGGGCTCTGGCCTTCTCTAGCCACCTCATCTTCTGCTCATCCTATCGCGCAGTCTAAAGAGAGCTCAGGTGAGAAATTGCAAACGTTGAGCAATTGCTCAGAGAGGAAAAGTGCCAGCACTGAAAGCTGTTGCTAGCCAGCACCCTTCCTTGGAAGCGCTTTCACAGGCGCAGCAACACTGGGGCTTTGCGCTTCTATAGCCACCAAACGTCACGGTCATTCTCTTTCCGTCTCGTAGACACGAGCTGAGAAATTGCAAACGTCGAGCAATTGCTCAGAGATGAAAAGTGCCAGCACTGAAAGCTGTTGCTAGCCAGCCCCCTTCCTTGGAAGCGCTTTTGTAGCCCTAAGAACACTGGGGCTCTGGGCTTCTCTAGCCACCTCATCTTCTGCTCATCCTATCGCGCAGTCTAAAGAGAGCTCAGGTGAGAAATTGCAAACGTCCAGCAATTGCTCAGAGATGAAAAGTGCCAGCACTGAAAGCTGTTGCTAGCCAGCACCCTTCCTTGGAAGTGCTTTCACACGCGCAGCAACACTGGGGCTTTGCGCTTCTCTACCCACCAAACGTCACGGTCACTATCTCTCCGTCTCGTAGAAACGAGCTGAGAAATTGCAAACGTCGAGGAATTGCTCAGAGATGAAAAGTGCCAGCACTGAAAGCTGTTGCTAGCCAGCCCCCTTCCTTGGAAGCGCTTTTGTAGCCCTAAGAACAGTGGGGCTCTGTGCTTCTCTAGCCACCTCATCTTCTGCTCATCCTCTCGCGCAGTCTAAAGAGAGCTCAGGTGAGAAATTGCAAACGTCGAGCAATTGCTCAGAGATGAAAAGTGCCAGCACTGAAAGCTGTTGCTAGCCAGCCCCCTTCCTTGGAAGTGCTTTCACAGGCGCAGCAACAGTGGGGCTTTGCGCTTCTCTACCCACCAAAAATCATGGTCACTATCTCTCCGTCTCGTAGACACGAGTTGAGAAATTGCAAACGTCGAGCAATTGCTCAGAGATGAAAAGTGCCAGCACTGAAAGCTGTTGCTAGCCAGCACCCTTCCTTGGAAGCGCTTTCACAGGTGCAGCAACACTGGGGCTTTGTGCTTCTCTAGCCACCAAACGTCATGGTCATTCTCTTTCCGACTCTTAGAGACGAGCTGAGAAATTGCAAACGTCGAGCAATTGCTCAGAGATGAAAAGTGCCAGCACTGAAAGCTGTTGCTAGCCAGCCCCCTTCCTTGGAAGCGCTTTTGTAGGCCTAAGAACACTGGGGCTCTGGGCTTCTCTAGCCACCTCATCTTCTGCTCATCCTCTCGCGCAGTCTAAAGAGAGCTCAGGTGAGAAATTGCAAACGTCCAGCAATTGCTCAGAGATGAAAAGTGCCAGCACTGAAAGCTGTTGCTAGCCAGCACCCTTCCTTGGAAGCGCTTTCACAGGCGCAGCAACACTGGGGCTTTGCGCTTCTCTAGCCACCAAACGTCACGGTCATTCTCTTTCCGTCTCGTAGACACGAGCTGAGAAATTGCAAACGTCGAGCAATTGCTCAGAGATGAAAAGTGCCAGCACTGAAAGCTGTTGCTAGCCAGCACCCTTCCTTGGAAGCGCTTTCACAGGCGCAGCAACACTGGGGCTTTGCGCTTCTCTAACCACCAAACGTCACGGTCACTATCTCTCCGTCTCGTAGACACGAGCTGAGAAATTGCAAACGTCGAGCAATTGCTCAGAGATGAAAAGTGCCAGCACTGAAAGCTGTTGCTAGCCAGCACCCTTCCTTGGAAGCGCTTTCACAGGCGCAGCAACACTGGGGCTTTGCGCTTCTCTACCCACCAAACGTCACGGTCACTATCTCTCCGTCTCGTAGACACGAGCTGAGAAATTGCAAACGTCGAGGAATTGCTCAGAGATGAAAAGTGCCAGCACTGAAAGCTGTTGCTAGCCAGCACCCTTCCTTGGAAGCGCTTTCACAGGCGCAGCAACACTGGGGCTTTGCGCTTCTCTAACCACCAAAAATCACGGTCACTATCTCTCCGTCTCATAGACACGAGCTGAGAAATTGCAAACGTCGAGCAATTGCTCAGAGATGAAAAGTGCCAGCACTGAAAGCTGTTGCTAGCCAGCACCCTTCCTTGGAAGTGCTTTCACACGCGCAGCAACACTGGGGCTTTGCGCTTCTCTAACCACCAAAAATCATGGTCACTATTTCTGCGTCTCGTAGACACGAGCAGAGAAATTGCAAACGTCGAGCAATTGCTCAGAGATGAAAAGTGCCAGCACTGAAAGCTGTTGCTAGCCAGCACCTTTCTTTGGAAGCGCTTTCACAGGTGCAGCAACACTGGGGCTTTGTGCTTCTCTAGCCACCAAACGTCACGGTCACTATCTCTGCGTCTCATAGACACGAGCTGAGAAATTGCAAACGTCGAGCAATTGCTCAGAGATGAAAAGTGCCAGCACTGAAAGCTGTTGCTAGCCAGCACCCTTCCTTGGAAGCGCTTTCACAGGCGCAGCAACACTGGGGCTTTGCGCTTCTCTAACCACCAAACGTCATGGTCACTATCTCTGCGTCTCATAGACACGAGCTGAGAAATTGCAAACGTCGAGCAATTGCTCAGAGATGAAAAGTGCCAGCACTGAAAGCTGTTGCTAGCCAGCACCCTTCCTTGGAAGCGCTTTCACAGGCGCGGCAACACTGGGGCTTTGCGCTTCTCTAACCACCAAACGTCACAGTCACTATCTCTCCGTCTCGTAGACACGAGCTGAGAAATTGCAAACGTCGAGCAATTGCTCAGAGATGAAAAGTGCCAGCACTGAAAGCTGTTGCTAGCCAGCCCCCTTCCTTGGAAGCGCTTTTGTAGCCCAAAGAACACTGGGGCTCTGGGCTTCTCTAGCCACCTCATCTTCTGCTCATCCTCTCGCGCAGTCTAAAGAGAGCTCAGGTGAGAAATTGCAAACGTCGAGCAATTGCTCAGAGATGAAAAGTGCCAGCACTGAAAGCTCTTGCTAGCCAGCCCCCTTCCTTGGAAGCGCTTTCACAGGCGCGGCAACACTGGGGCTTTGCGCTTCTCTAACCACCTAACGTCACAGTCACTATCTCTCCGTCTCATAGACACGAGCTGAGAAATTGCAAACGTCGAGCAATTGCTCAGAGATGAAAAGTGCCAGCACTGAAAGCTGTTGCTAGCCAGCACCCTTCCTTGGAAGCGCTTTCACACGCGCAGCAACACTGGGGCTTTGCGCTTCTCTAGCCACCAAACGTCACGGTCATTCTCTTTCCGTCTCGTAGACACGAGCTGAGAAATTGCAAACGTCGAGCAATTGCTCAGAGATGAAAAGTGCCAGCACTGAAAGCTGTTGCTAGCCAGCACCCTTCCTTGGAAGCGCTTTTGTAGCCCTAAGAACACTGGGGCTCTGGGCTTCTCTAGCCACCTCATCTTCTCCTCATCCTCTCGCGCAGTCTAAAGAGAGCTCAGGTGAGAAATTGCAAACGTTGAGCAATTGCTCAGAGATGAAAAGTGCCAGCACTGAAAGCTGTTGATAGCCAGCACCCTTCCTTGGAAGCGCTTTCACAGGCGCAGCAACACTGGGGCTTTGCGCTTCTCTACCCACCAAACGTCACGGTCACTATCTCTGCGTCTCGTAGACACGAGCTGAGAAATTGCAAACGTCGAGCAATTGCTCAGAGATGAAAAGTGCCAGCACTGAAAGCTGTTGCTAGCCAGCACCCTTCCTTGGAAGCGCTTTCACAGGCGCAGCAACACTGGGGCTTTGCGCTTCTCTAACCACCAAACGTCACGGTCACTATCTCTCCGTCTCGTAGACACGAGCTGAGAAATTGCAAACGTCGAGCAATTGCACAGAGATGAAAAGTGCCAGCACTGAAAGCTGTTGCTAGCCAGCACCCTTCCTTGGAAGCGCTTTTGTAGCCCTAAGAACACTGGGGCTCTGGGCTTCTCTAGCCACCTCATCTTCTGCTCATCCTCTCGCGCAGTCTAAAGAGAGTTCAGGTGAGAAATTGCAAACGTCGAGCAATTGCTCAGAGATGAAAAGTGCCAGCACTGAAAGCTGTTGCTAGCCAGCACCCTTCCTTGGAAGCGCTTTTGTAGCCCTAAGAACACTGGGGCTCTGGGCTTCTCTAGCCATCTAAACTTCTGCTCATCCTCTCGCGCAGTCTAAAGTGAGCTCAGGTGAGAAAAAGCAAACGTCGAGCAATTGCTCAGAGATGAAAAGTGCCAGCACTGAAAGCTGTTGCTAGCCAGCACCCTTCCTTGGAAGCGCTTTCACAGGCGCAGCAACACTTGCTGTTTGCGCTTCTCTACCCACCAAAGATCACGGTCATTCTCTTTCCGTCTCGTAGACGCGAGCTGAGAAATTGCAAACGTCGAGCAATTGCTCAGAGGTGAAAAGTGCCAGCACTGAAAGCTGTTGCTAGCCAGCCCCCTTCCTTGGAAGCGCTTTTGTAGCCCTAAGAACACTGGGGCTCTGTGCTTCTCTAGCCACCTCATCTTCTGCTCATCCTCTCGCGCAGTCTAAAGAGAGCTCAGGTGAGAAACTGCAAACGTCGAGCAATTGCTCAGAGATGAAAAGTGCCAGCACTGAAAGCTGTTGCTAGCCAGCACCCTTCCTTGGAAGTGCTTTTGTAGCCCTAAGAACACTGGGGCTCTGGCCTTCTCTAGCCACCTCATCTTCTGCTCATCCTCTCGCACAGTCTAAAGAGAGTTCAGGTGAGAAATTGCAAACGTCGAGCAATTGCTCAGAGATGAAAAGTGCCAGCACTGAAAGCTGTTGCTAGCCAGCACCCTTCCTTGGAAGTGCTTTCACACGCGCAGCAACACTGGGGCTTTGCGCTTCTCTAGCCACCAAACGTCACGGTCACTATCTCTGCGTCTCGTAGACACGAGCTGAGAAATTGCAAACGTCGAGCAATTGCTCAGAGATGAAAAGTGCCAGCACTGAAAGCTGTTGCTAGCCAGCACCCTTCCTTGGAAGCGCTTTCACAGGCGCAGCAACACTGGGGCTTTGCGCTTCTCTAACCACCAAACGTCATGGTCACTATCTCTGCGTCTCATAGACACGAGCTGAGAAATTGCAAACGTCGAGCAATTGCTCAGAGATGAAAAGTGCCAGCACTGAAAGCTGTTGCTAGCCAGCACCCTTCCTTGGAAGCGCTTTCACAGGTGCAGCAACACTGGGGCTTTGCGCTTCTCTAGCCACCAAACATCACAGTCATTCTCTGTCCGTCTCGTAGACACGAGCTGAGAAATTGCAAACGTCGAGCAATTGCTCAGAGATGAAAAGTGCCAGCACTGAAAGCTGTTGCTAGCCAGCCCCCTTCCTTGGAAGCGCTTTTGTAGCCCTAAGAACACTGGGGCTCTGGGCTTCTCTAGCCACCTCATCTTCTGCTCATCCTCTCGCGCAGTCTAAAGAGAGTTCAGGTGAGAAATTGCAAACGTCGAGCAATTGCTCAGAGATGAAAAGTGCCAGCACTGAAAGCTGTTGCTAGCCAGCCCCCTTCCTTGGAAGCGCTTTCGTAGCCCTAAGAACACTGGGGCTCTGGGCTTCTCTAGCCACCTCATCTTCTGCTCAACCTCTCGCGCAGTCTAAAGAGAGCTCAGGTGAGAAATTGCAAACGTCGAGCAATTGCTCAGAGATGAAAAGTGCCAGCACTGAAAGCTGTTGCTAGCCAGCACCCTTCCTTGGAAGTGCTTTCACAGGCGCAGCAACACTGGGGCTTTGCGCTTCTCTAACCACCAAACGTCACGGTCACTATCTCTCCGTCTCGTAGAAACGAGCTGAGAAATTGCAAACGTCGAGCAATTGCTCAGAGATGAAAAGTGCCAGCACTGAAAGCTGTTGCTAGCCAGCCCCCTTCCTTGGAAGTGCTTTCACACGCGCAGCAACAGTGGGGCTTTGTGCTTCTCTACCCACCAAAAATCATGGTCACTATCTCTCCGTCTCGTAGACACGAGCTGAGAAATTGCAAACGTCGAGGAATTGCTCAGAGATGAAAAGTGCCAGCACTGAAAGCTGTTGCTAGCCAGCACCCTTCCTTGGAAGCGCTTTCACAGGTGCAGCAACACTGGGGCTTTGCGCTTCTCTACCCACCAAACGTCACGGTCATTCTCTTTCCGTCTCGTAGACACGAGCTGAGAAATTGCAAACGTCGAGCAATTGCTCAGAGATGAAAAGTGCTAGCACTGAAAGCTGTTGCTAGCCAGCCCCCTTCCTTGGAACGCTTTTGTAGCCCTAAGAACACTGGGGCTCTGGGCTTCTCTAGCCACCTCATCTTCTGCTCATCCTCTCGCGCAGTCTAAAGAGAGCTCAGGTGAGAAATTGCAAACGTCGAGCAATTGCTCAGAGATGAAAAGTGCCAGCACTGAAAGCTGTTGCTAGCCAGCCCCCTTCCTTGGAAGCGCTTTCACAGGCGCAGCAACACTGGGGCTTTGCGCTTCTCTAACCACCAAACGTCACGGTCATTCTCTTTCCGTCTCGTAGACACGAGCTGAGAAATTGCAAACGTCGAGCAATTGCTCAGAGATGAAAAGTGCCAGCACTGAAAGCTGTTGCTAGCCAGCACCCTTCCTTGGAAGCGCTTTCACAGGCGCAGCAACACTGGGGCTTTGCGCTTCTCTAACCACCTAACGTCACGGTCACTATCTCTGCGTCTCGTAGACACGAGCTGAGAAATTGCAAACGTCGAGCAATTGCTCAGAGATGAAAAGTGCCAGCACTGAAAGCTGTTGCTAGCCAGCACCCTTCCTTGGAAGTGCTTTCACAGGCGCAGCAACACTGGGGCTTTGCGCTTCTCTAACCACAAAACGTCACGGTCACTATCTCTCCGTCTCGTAGAAACGAGCTGAGAAATTGCAAACGTCGAGCAATTGCTCAGAGATGAAAAGTGCCAGCACTGAAAGCTGTTGCTAGCCAGCCCCCTTCCTTGGAAGCGCTTTTGTAGCCCTAAGAACAGTGGTGCTCTGGGCTTCTCTAGCCACCTCATCTTCTCCTCATCCTCTCGCGCAGTCTAAAGAGAGTTCAGGTGAGAAATTGCAAACGTCGAGCAATTGCTCAGAGATGAAAAGTGCCAGCACTGAAAGCTGTTGCTAGCCAGCACCCTTCCTTGGAAGCGCTTTCACAGGCGCAGCAACACTTGCTGTTTGCGCTTCTCTACCCACCAAAGATCACGGTCATTCTCTTTCCGTCTCGTAGACACGAGTTGAGAAATTGCAAACGTCGAGCAATTGCTCAGAGATGAAAAGTGCCAGCACTGAAAGCTGTTGCTAGCCAGCACCCTTCCTTGGAAGCGCTTTTGTAGCCCAAAGAACACTGGGGCTCTGGGCTTCTCTAGCCACCTCATCTTCTGCTCATCCTCTCGCGCAGTCTAAAGAGAGCTCAGGTGAGAAACTGCAAACGTCGAGCAATTGCTCAGAGATGAAAAGTGCCAGCACTGAAAGCTGTTGCTAGCCAGCACCCTTCCTTGGAAGTGCTTTCACACGCGCAGCAACACTGGGGCTTTGCGCTTCTCTACCCACCAAACGTCACGGTCACTATCTCTGCGTCTCGTAGACACGAGCTGAGAAATTGCAAACGTCGAGCAATTGCTCAGAGATGAAAAGTGCCAGCACTGAAAGCTGTTGCTAGCCAGCACCCTTCCTTGGAAGCGCTTTCACAGGCGCAGCAACACTGGGGCTTTGCGCTTCTCTAACCACCAAACGTCATGGTCACTATCTCTGCGTCTCATAGACACGAGCTGAGAAATTGCAAACGTCGAGCAATTGCTCAGAGATGAAAAGTGCCAGCACTGAAAGCTGTTGCTAGCCAGCACCCTTCCTTGGAAGCGCTTTCACAGGCACAGCAACACTGGGGCTTTGCGCTTCTCTAGCCACCAAACATCACAGTCATTCTCTGTCCGTCTCGTAGACACGAGCTGAGAAATTGCAAACGTCGAGCAATTGCTCAGAGATGAAAAGTGCCAGCACTGAAAGCTGTTGCTAGCCAGCACCCTTCCTTGGAAGCGCTTTTGTAGCCCTAAGAACACTGGGGCTCTGGGCTTCTCTAGCCACCTCATCTTCTGCTCATCCTCTCGCGCAGTCTAAAGAGAGTTCAGGTGAGAAATTGCAAACGTCGAGCAATTGCTCAGAGATGAAAAGTGCCAGCACTGAAAGCTGTTGCTAGCCAGCCCCCTTCCTTGGAAGCGCTTTCGTAGCCCTAAGAACACTGGGGCTCTGGGCTTCTCTAGCAACCTCATCTTCTGCTCAACCTCTCGCGCAGTCTAAAGAGAGCTCAGGTGAGAAATTGCAAACGTTGAGCAATTGCTCAGAGATGAAAAGTGCCAGCACTGAAAGCTGTTGCTAGCCAGCACCCTTCCTTGGAAGTGCTTTCACAGGTGCAGCAACACTGGGGCTTTGCGCTTCTCTAACCACCAAACGTCACGGTCACTATCTCTCCGTCTCGTAGAAACGAGCTGAGAAATTGCAAACGTCGAGCAATTGCTCAGAGATGAAAAGTGCCAGCACTGAAAGCTGTTGCTAGCCAGCACCCTTCCTTGGAAGTGCTTTCACACGCGCAGCAACAGTGGGGCTTTGCGCTTCTCTACCCACCAAAAATCATGGTCACTATCTCTCCGTCTCGTAGACACGAGCTGAGAAATTGCAAACGTCGAGGAATTGCTCAGAGATGAAAAGTGCCAGCACTGAAAGCTGTTGCTAGCCAGCACCCTTCCTTGGAAGCGCTTTCACAGGTGCAGCAACACTGGGGCTTTGCGCTTCTCTAGCCACCAAACGTCACGGTCATTCTATTTCCGTCTCGTAGACACGAGCTGAGAAATTGCAAACGTCGAGCAATTGCTGAGAGATGAAAAGTGCCAGCACTGAAAGCTGTTGCTAGCCAGCCCCCTTCCTTGGAAGCGCTTTTGTAGCCCTAAGAACACTGGGGCTCTGGGCTTCTCTAGCCACCTCATCTTCTGCTCATCCTCTCGCGCAGTCTAAAGAGAGCTCAGGTGAGAAATTGCAAACGTCGAGCAATTGCTCAGAGATGAAAAGTGCCAGCACTGAAAGCTGTTGCTAGCCAGCACCCTTCCTTGGAAGCGCTTTCACAGGCGCAGCAACACTGGGGCTTTGCGCTTCTCTAACCACCAAACGTCACGGTCATTCTCTTTCCGTCTCGTAGACACGAGCTGAGAAATTGCAAACGTCGAGCAATTGCTCAGAGATGAAAAGTGCCAGCACTGAAAGCTCTTGCTAGCCAGCACCCTTCCTTGGAAGCGCTTTCACAGGCGCAGCAACACTGGGGCTTTGCGCTTCTCTAACCACCTAACGTCACGGTCACTATCTCTCCGTCTCGTAGACACGAGCTGAGAAATTGCAAACGTCGAGCAATTGCTCAGAGATGAAAAGTGCCAGCACTGAAAGCTGTTGCTAGCCAGCACCCTTCCTTGGAAGCGCTTTCACAGGCGCAGCAACACTGGGGCTTTGCGCTTCTCTAACCACAAAACGTCACGGTCACTATCTCTCCGTCTCGTAGACACGAGCTGAGAAATTGCAAACGTCGAGCAATTGCTCAGAGATGAAAAGTGCCAGCACTGAAAGCTGTTGCTAGCCAGCACCCTTCCTTGGAAGCGCTTTTGTAGGCCTAAGAACACTGGGGCTCTGGGCTTCTCTAGCCACCTCATCTTCTGCTCATCCTCTCGCGCAGTCTAAAGAGAGTTCAGGTGAGAAATTGCAAACGTCGAGGAATTGCTCAGAGATGAAAAGTGCCAGCACTGAAAGCTGTTGCTAGCCAGCACCCTTCCTTGGAAGCGCTTTCACAGGCGCAGCAACACTTGCTGTTTGCGCTTCTCTACCCACCAAAGATCACGGTCATTCTCTTTCCGTCTCGTAGACACGAGTTGAGAAATTGCAAACGTCGAGCAATTGCTCAGAGATGAAAAGTGCCAGCACTGAAAGCTGTTGCTAGCCAGCACCCTTCCTTGGAAGTGCTTTCACAGGTGCAGCAACACTGGGGCTTTGCGCTTCTCTAACCACCAAACGTCACGGTCACTATCTCTCCGTCTCGTAGAAACGAGCTGAGAAATTGCAAACGTCGAGCAATTGCTCAGAGATGAAAAGTGCCAGCACTGAAAGCTGTTGCTAGCCAGCACCCTTCCTTGGAAGTGCTTTCACACGCGCAGCAACACTGGGGCTTTGCGCTTCTCTACCCACCAAAAATCATGGTCACTATCTCTCCGTCTCGTAGACACGAGCTGAGAAATTGCAAACGTCGAGCAATTGCTCAGAGATGAAAAGTGCCAGCACTGAAAGCTGTTGCTAGCCAGCACCCTTCCTTGGAAGCGCTTTCACAGGTGCAGCAACACTGGGGCTTTGCGCTTCTCTAGCCACCAAACGTCACGGTCATTCTATTTCCGTCTCGTAGACACGAGCTGAGAAATTGCAAACGTCGAGCAATTGCTGAGAGATGAAAAGTGCCAGCACTGAAAGCTGTTGCTAGCCAGCCCCCTTCCTTGGAAGCGCTTTTGTAGCCCTAAGAACACTGGGGCTCTGGGCTTCTCTAGCCACCTCATCTTCTGCTCATCCTCTCGCGCAGTCTAAAGAGAGCTCAGGTGAGAAATTGCAAACGTCGAGCAATTGCTCAGAGATTAAAAGTGCCAGCACTGAAAGCTGTTGCTAGCCAGCACCCTTCCTTGGAAGCGCTTTCACAGGCGCAGCAACACTGGGGCTTTGCGCTTCTCTAACCACCAAACGTCACGGTCATTCTCTTTCCGTCTCGTAGACACGAGCTGAGAAATTGCAAACGTCGAGCAATTGCTCAGAGATGAAAAGTGCCAGCACTGAAAGCTGTTGCTAGCCAGCACCCTTCCTTGGAAGCGCTTTCACAGGCGCAGCAACACTGGGGCTTTGCGCTTCTCTAACCACCTAACGTCACGGTCACTATCTCTGCGTCTCGTAGACACGAGCTGAGAAATTGCAAACGTCGAGCAATTGCTCAGAGAGGAAAAGTGCCAGCACTGAAAGCTGTTGCTAGCCAGCACCCTTCCTTGGAAGCGCTTTCACAGGCGCAGCAACACTGGGGCTTTGCGCTTCTCTAACCACAAAACGTCACGGTCACTATCTCTGCGTCTCGTAGACACGAGCTGAGAAATTGCAAACGTCGAGCAATTGCTCAGAGATGAAAAGTGCCAGCACTGAAAGCTGTTGCTAGCCAGCACCCTTCCTTGGAAGCGCTTTTGTAGGCCTAAGAACACTGGGGCTCTGGGCTTCTCTAGCCACCTCATCTTCTCCTCATCCTCTCGCGCAGTCTAAAGAGAGTTCAGGTGAGAAATTGCAAACGTCGAGCAATTGCTCAGAGATGAAAAGTGCCAGCACTGAAAGCTGTTGCTAGCCAGCACCCTTCCTTGGAAGCGCTTTCACAGGCGCAGCAACACTTGCTGTTTGCGCTTCTCTACCCACCAAAGATCACGGTCATTCTCTTTCCGTCTCGTAGACACGAGTTGAGAAATTGCAAACGTCGAGCAATTGCTCAGAGATGAAAAGTGCCAGCACTGAAAGCTGTTGCTAGCCAGCACCCTTCCTTGGAAGCGCTTTTGTAGCCCAAAGAACACTGGGGCTCTGGGCTTCTCTAGCCACCTCATCTTCTGCTCATCCTCTCGCGCAGTCTAAAGAGAGCTCAGGTGAGAAACTGCAAACGTCGAGCAATTGCTCAGAGATGAAAAGTGCCAGCACTGAAAGCTGTTGCTAGCCAGCCCCCTTCCTTGGAAGTGCTTTTGTAGCCCTAAGAACAGTGGTGCTCTGGGCTTCTCTAGCCACCTCATCTTCTGCTCATCCTCTCGCGCAGTCTAAAGAGAGCTCAGGTGAGAAATTGCAAACGTCGAGCAATTGCTCAGAGATGAAAAGTGCCAGCACTGAAAGCTGTTGCTAGCCAGCACCCTTCCTTGGAAGCGCTTTCACAGGCGCAGCAACACTGGGGCTTTGCGCTTCTCTACCCACCAAACGTCCCGGTCACTATCTCTGCGTCTCATAGACACGAGCTGAGAAATTGCAAACGTCGAGGAATTGCTCAGAGATGAAAAGTGCCAGCACTGAAAGCTCTTGCTAGCCAGCACCCTTCCTTGGAAGCGCTTTCACAGGCGCAGCAACACTGGGGCTTTGCGCTTGTCTAAACACCTAACGTCACGGTCACTATCTCTCCGTCTCGTAGAAACGAGCTGAGAAATTGCAAACGTCGAGCAATTGCTCAGAGATGAAAAGTGCCAGCACTGAAAGCTGTTGCTAGCCAGCCCCCTTCCTTGGAAGCGCTTTTGTAGGCCTAAGAACACTGGGGCTCTGGGCTTCTCTAGCCACCTCATCTTCTGCTCATCCTCTCGCGCAGTCTAAAGAGAGTTCAGGTGAGAAATTGCAAACGTCCAGCAATTGCTCAGAGAGGAAAAGTGCCAGCACTGAAAGCTGTTGCTAGCCAGCACCCTTCCTTGGAAGTGCTTTCACAGACGCAGCAACACTGGGGCTTTGCGCTTCTCTAGCCACCAAATATCACGGTCACTATCTCTCCGTCTCGTAGACACGAGCTGAGAAATTGCAAACATCGAGCAATTGCTCAGAGATGAAAAGTGCCAGCACTGAAAGCTGTTGCTAGCCAGCACCCTTCCTTGGAAGCGCTTTTGTAGCCCTAAGAACACTGGGGCTCTGGGCTTCTCTAGCCATCTAAACTTCTGCTCATCCTCTCGCGCAGTCTAAAGAGAGCTCAGGTGAGAAATTGCAAACGTCGAGCAATTGCTCAGAGAGGAAAAGTGCCAGCACTGAAAGCTGTTGCTAGCCAGCACCCTTCCTTGGAAGCGCTTTTGTAGCCCTAAGAACACTGGGGCTCTGGGCTTCTCTAGCCACCTCATCTTCTGCTCATCCTCTCGCGCAGTCTAAAGAGAGCTCAGGTGAGAAATTGCAAACGTCGAGCAATTGCTCAGAGATGAAAAGTGCCAGCACTGAAAGCTGTTGCTAGCCAGCACCCTTCCTTGGAAGCGCTTTTGTAGCCCTAAGAACACTGGGGCTCTGGCCTTCTCTAGCCACCTCATCTTCTGCTCATCCTATCGCGCAGTCTAAAGAGAGCTCAGGTGAGAAATTGCAAACGTTGAGCAATTGCTCAGAGAGGAAAAGTGCCAGCACTGAAAGCTGTTGCTAGCCAGCACCCTTCCTTGGAAGCGCTTTCACAGGCGCAGCAACACTGGGGCTTTGCGCTTCTATAGCCACCAAACGTCACGGTCATTCTCTTTCCGTCTCGTAGACACGAGCTGAGAAATTGCAAACGTCGAGCAATTGCTCAGAGATGAAAAGTGCCAGCACTGAAAGCTGTTGCTAGCCAGCCCCCTTCCTTGGAAGCGCTTTTGTAGCCCTAAGAACACTGGGGCTCTGGGCTTCTCTAGCCACCTCATCTTCTGCTCATCCTATCGCGCAGTCTAAAGAGAGCTCAGGTGAGAAATTGCAAACGTCCAGCAATTGCTCAGAGATGAAAAGTGCCAGCACTGAAAGCTGTTGCTAGCCAGCACCCTTCCTTGGAAGCGCTTTCACAGGCGCAGCAACACTGGGGCTTTGCGCTTCTCTACCCACCAAACGTCACGGTCACTATCTCTCCGTCTCGTAGAAACGAGCTGAGAAATTGCAAACGTCGAGGAATTGCTCAGAGATGAAAAGTGCCAGCACTGAAAGCTGTTGCTAGCCAGCCCCCTTCCTTGGAAGCGCTTTTGTAGCCCTAAGAACAGTGGGGCTCTGTGCTTCTCTAGCCACCTCATCTTCTGCTCATCCTCTCGCGCAGTCTAAAGAGAGCTCAGGTGAGAAATTGCAAACGTCGAGCAATTGCTCAGAGATGAAAAGTGCCAGCACTGAAAGCTGTTGCTAGCCAGCCCCCTTCCTTGGAAGTGCTTTCACAGGCGCAGCAACAGTGGGGCTTTGCGCTTCTCTACCCACCAAAAATCATGGTCACTATCTCTCCGTCTCGTAGACACGAGTTGAGAAATTGCAAACGTCGAGCAATTGCTCAGAGATGAAAAGTGCCAGCACTGAAAGCTGTTGCTAGCCAGCACCCTTCCTTGGAAGCGCTTTCACAGGTGCAGCAACACTGGGGCTTTGTGCTTCTCTAGCCACCAAACGTCATGGTCATTCTCTTTCCGTCTCGTAGACACGAGCTGAGAAATTGCAAACGTCGAGCAATTGCTCAGAGATGAAAAGTGCCAGCACTGAAAGCTGTTGCTAGCCAGCCCCCTTCCTTGGAAGCGCTTTTGTAGCCCTAAGAACACTGGGGCTCTGGGCTTCTCTAGCCACCTCATCTTCTGCTCATCCTCTCGCGCAGTCTAAAGAGAGCTCAGGTGAGAAATTGCAAACGTCGAGCAATTGCTCAGAGATGAAAAGTGCCAGCACTGAAAGCTGTTGCTAGCCAGCACCCTTCCTTGGAAGCGCTTTCACAGGCGCAGCAACACTGGGGCTTTGCGCTTCTCTAGCCACCAAACGTCACGGTCATTCTCTTTCCGTCTCGTAGACACGAGCTGAGAAATTGCAAACGTCGAGCAATTGCTCAGAGATGAAAAGTGCCAGCACTGAAAGCTCTTGCTAGCCAGCACCCTTCCTTGGAAGCGCTTTCACAGGCGCAGCAACACTGGGGCTTTGCGCTTCTCTAACCACCAAACGTCACGGTCACTATCTCTCCGTCTCGTAGACACGAGCTGAGAAATTGCAAACGTCGAGCAATTGCTCAGAGATGAAAAGTGCCAGCACTGAAAGCTGTTGCTAGCCAGCACCCTTCCTTGGAAGCGCTTTCACAGGCGCAGCAACACTGGGGCTTTGCGCTTCTCTACCCACCAAACGTCACGGTCACTATCTCTGCGTCTCGTAGACACGAGCTGAGAAATTGCAAACGTCGAGGAATTGCTCAGAGATGAAAAGTGCCAGCACTGAAAGCTGTTGCTAGCCAGCACCCTTCCTTGGAAGCGCTTTCACAGGCGCAGCAACACTGGGGCTTTGCGCTTCTCTAACCACCAAACGTCACGGTCACTATCTCTCCGTCTCGTAGACACGAGCTGAGAAATTGCAAACGTCGAGCAATTGCTCAGAGATGAAAAGTGCCAGCACTGAAAGCTGTTGCTAGCCAGCACCCTTCCTTGGAAGCGCTTTTGTAGCCCTAAGAACACTGGGGCTCTGGGCTTCTCTAGCCACCTCATCTTCTGCTCATCCTCTCGCGCAGTCTAAAGAGAATTCAGGTGAGAAATTGCAAACGTCGAGCAATTGCTCAGAGATGAAAAGTGCCAGCACTGAAAGCTGTTGCTAGCCAGCACCCTTCCTTGGAAGCGCTTTTGTAGCCCTAAGAACACTGGGGCTCTGGGCTTCTCTAGCCATCTAAACTTCTGCTCATCCTCTCGCGCAGTCTAAAGTGAGCTCAGGTGAGAAAAAGCAAACGTCGAGCAATTGCTCAGAGATGAAAAGTGCCAGCACTGAAAGCTGTTGCTAGCCAGCACCCTTCCTTGGAAGCGCTTTCACAGGCGCAGCAACACTGGGGCTTTGCGCTTCTCTAGCCACCAAACGTCACGGTCACTATCTCTGCGTCTCGTAGACACGAGCTGAGAAATTGCAAACGTCGAGCAATTGCTCAGAGATGAAAAGTGCCAGCACTGAAAGCTGTTGCTAGCCAGCACCCTTCCTTGGAAGCGCTTTCACAGGCGCAGCAACACTGGGGCTTTGCGCTTCTCTAACCACCAAACGTCACGGTCACTGTCTCTCCGTCTCGTAGACACGAGCTGAGAAATTGCAAACGTCGAGCAATTGCTCAGAGATGAAAAGTGCCAGCACTGAAAGCTGTTGCTAGCCAGCCCCCTTCCTTGGAAGCGCTTTTGTAGCCCTAAGAACACTGGGGCTCTGGGCTTCTCTAGCCACCTCATCTTCTGCTCATCCTCTCGCGCAGTCTAAAGAGAGTTCAGGTGAGAAATTGCAAACGTCGAGCAATTGCTCAGAGATGAAAAGTGCCAGCACTGAAAGCTGTTGCTAGCCAGCACCCTTCCTTGGAAGCGCTTTTGTAGCCCTAAGAACACTGGGGCTCTGGCCTTCTCTAGCCACCTCCTCTTCTGCTCATCCTCTCGCGCAGTCTAAAGAGAGCTCAGGTGAGAAATTGCAAACGTCGAGCAATTGCTCAGAGATGAAAAGTGCCAGCACTGAAAGCTGTTGCTAGCCAGCACCCTTCCTTGGAAGCGCTTTTGTAGCCCTAAGAACAGTGGGGCTCTGGGCTTCTCTAGCCATCTAATCTTCTGCTCATCCTATCGCGCAGTCTAAAGAGAGCTCAGGTGAGAAATTGCAAACGTTGAGCAATTGCTCAGAGAGGAAAAGTGCCAGCACTGAAAGCTGTTGCTAGCCAGCACCCTTCCTTGGAAGCGCTTTCACAGGCGCAGCAACACTGGGGCTTTGCGCTTCTATAGCCACCAAACGTCACGGTCATTCTCTTTCCGTCTCGTAGACACGAGCTGAGAAATTGCAAACGTCGAGCAATTGCTCAGAGATGAAAAGTGCCAGCACTGAAAGCTGTTGCTAGCCAGCCCCCTTCCTTGGAAGCGCTTTTGTAGCCCTAAGAACACTGGGGCTCTGGGCTTCTCTAGCCACCTCATCTTCTGCTCATCCTATCGCGCAGTCTAAAGAGAGCTCAGGTGAGAAATTGCAAACGTCCAGCAATTGCTCAGAGATGAAAAGTGCCAGCACTGAAAGCTGTTGCTAGCCAGCACCCTTCCTTGGAAGTGCTTTCACACGCGCAGCAACACTGCGGCTTTGCGCTTCTCTACCCACCAAACGTCACGGTCACTATCTCTCCGTCTCGTAGAAACGAGCTGAGAAATTGCAAACGTCGAGGAATTGCTCAGAGATGAAAAGTGCCAGCACTGAAAGCTGTTGCTAGCCAGCCCCCTTCCTTGGAAGCGCTTTTGTAGCCCTAAGAACACTGGGGCTCTGGGCTTCTCTAGCCACCTCATCTTCTGCTCATCCTCTCGCGCAGTCTAAAGAGAGCTCAGGTGAGAAATTGCAAACGTCGAGCAATTGCTCAGAGATGAAAAGTGCCAGCACTGAAAGCTGTTGCTAGCCAGCCCCCTTCCTTGGAAGTGCTTTCACAGGCGCAGCAACAGTGGGGCTTTGCGCTTCTCTACCCACCAAAAATCATGGTCACTATCTCTCCGTCTCGTAGACACGAGTTGAGAAATTGCAAACGTCGAGCAATTGCTCAGAGATGAAAAGTGCCAGCACTGAAAGCTGTTGCTAGCCAGCACCCTTCCTTGGAAGCGCTTTCACAGGTGCAGCAACACTGGGGCTTTGTGCTTCTCTAGCCACCAAACGTCATGGTCATTCTCTTTCCGTCTCGTAGACACGAGCTGAGAAATTGCAAACGTCGAGCAATTGCTCAGAGATGAAAAGTGCCAGCACTGAAAGCTGTTGCTAGCCAGCCCCCTTCCTTGGAAGCGCTTTTGTAGCCCTAAGAACACTGGGGCTCTGGGCTTCTCTAGCCACCTCATCTTCTGCTCATCCTCTCGCGCAGTCTAAAGAGAGCTCAGGTGAGAAATTGCAAACGTCCAGCAATTGCTCAGAGATGAAAAGTGCCAGCACTGAAAGCTGTTGCTAGCCAGCACCCTTCCTTGGAAGCGCTTTCACAGGCGCAGCAACACTGGGGCTTTGCGCTTCTCTAGCCACCAAACGTCACGGTCATTCTCTTTCCGTCTCGTAGACACGAGCTGAGAAATTGCAAACGTCGAGCAATTGCTCAGAGATGAAAAGTGCCAGCACTGAAAGCTGTTGCTAGCCAGCACCCTTCCTTGGAAGCGCTTTCACAGGCGCAGCAACACTGGGGCTTTGCGCTTCTCTAACCACCAAACGTCACGGTCACTATCTCTCCGTCTCGTAGACACGAGCTGAGAAATTGCAAACGTCGAGCAATTGCTCAGAGATGAAAAGTGCCAGCACTGAAAGCTGTTGCTAGCCAGCACCCTTCCTTGGAAGCGCTTTCACAGGCGCAGCAACACTGGGGCTTTGCGCTTCTCTACCCACCAAACGTCACGGTCACTATCTCTGCGTCTCGTAGACACGAGCTGAGAAATTGCAAACGTCGAGGAATTGCTCAGAGATGAAAAGTGCCAGCACTGAAAGCTGTTGCTAGCCAGCACCCTTCCTTGGAAGCGCTTTCACAGGCGCAGCAACACTGGGGCTTTGCGCTTCTCTAACCACCAAACGTCACGGTCACTGTCTCTCCGTCTCGTAGACACGAGCTGAGAAATTGCAAACGTCGAGCAATTGCTCAGAGATGAAAAGTGCCAGCACTGAAAGCTGTTGCTAGCCAGCACCCTTCCTTGGAAGCGCTTTTGTAGCCCTAAGAACAGTGGGGCTCTGGGCTTCTCTAGCCACCTCATCTTCTGCTCATCCTCTCGCGCAGTCTAAAGAGAATTCAGGTGAGAAATTGCAAACGTCGAGCAATTGCTCAGAGATGAAAAGTGCCAGCACTGAAAGCTGTTGCTAGCCAGCACCCTTCCTTGGAAGCGCTTTTGTAGCCCTAAGAACACTGGGGCTCTGGGCTTCTCTAGCCATCTAAACTTCTGCTCATCCTCTCGCGCAGTCTAAAGTGAGCTCAGGTGAGAAAAAGCAAACGTCGAGCAATTGCTCAGAGATGAAAAGTGCCAGCACTGAAAGCTGTTGCTAGCCAGCACCCTTCCTTGGAAGCGCTTTCACAGGCGCAGCAACACTGGGGCTTTGCGCTTCTCTAGCCACCAAACGTCACGGTCACTATCTCTGCGTCTCGTAGACACGAGCTGAGAAATTGCAAACGTCGAGCAATTGCTCAGAGATGAAAAGTGCCAGCACTGAAAGCTGTTGCTAGCCAGCACCCTTCCTTGGAAGCGCTTTCACAGGCGCAGCAACAGTGGGGCTTTGCGCTTCTCTAACCACCAAACGTCACGGTCACTGTCTCTCCGTCTCGTAGACACGAGCTGAGAAATTGCAAACGTCGAGCAATTGCTCAGAGATGAAAAGTGCCAGCACTGAAAGCTGTTGCTAGCCAGCCCCCTTCCTTGGAAGCGCTTTTGTAGCCCTAAGAACACTGGGGCTCTGGGCTTCTCTAGCCACCTCATCTTCTGCTCATCCTCTCGCGCAGTCTAAAGAGAGTTCAGGTGAGAAATTGCAAACGTCGAGCAATTGCTCAGAGATGAAAAGTGCCAGCACTGAAAGCTGTTGCTAGCCAGCCCCCTTCCTTGGAAGCGCTTTCGTAGCCCTAAGAACACTGGGGCTCTGGGCTTCTCTAGCCACCTCATCTTCTGCTCAACCTCTCGCGCAGTCTAAAGAGAGCTCAGGTGAGAAATTGCAAACGTCGAGCAATTGCTCAGAGATGAAAAGTGCCAGCACTGAAAGCTGTTGCTAGCCAGCACCCTTCCTTGGAAGCGCTTTCACAGGCGCAGCAACACTGGGGCTTTGCGCTTCTCTAGCCACCAAACGTCACGGTCACTATCTCTCCGTCTCGTAGAAACGAGCTGAGAAATTGCAAACGTCGAGCAATTGCTCAGAGATGAAAAGTGCCAGCACTGAAAGCTGTTGCTAGCCAGCCCCCTTCCTTGGAAGTGCTTTCACACGCGCAGCAACAGTGGGGCTTTGCGCTTCTCTACCCACCAAAAATCATGGTCACTATCTCTCCGTCTCGTAGACACGAGCTGAGAAATTGCAAACGTCGAGCAATTGCTCAGAGAGGAAAAGTGCCAGCACTGAAAGCTGTTGCTAGCCAGCACCCTTCCTTGGAAGCGCTTTCACAGGTGCAGCAACACTGGGGCTTTGCGCTTCTCTAGCCACCAAACGTCACGGTCATTCTATTTCCGTCTCGTAGACACGAGCTGAGAAATTGCAAACGTCGAGCAATTGCTGAGAGATGAAAAGTGCCAGCACTGAAAGCTGTTGCTAGCCAGCCCCCTTCCTTGGAAGCGCTTTTGTAGCCCTAAGAACAGTGGGGCTCTGGGCTTCTCTAGCCACCTCATCTTCTGCTCATCCTCTCGCGCAGTCTAAAGAGAGCTCAGGTGAGAAATTGCAAACGTCGAGCAATTGCTCAGAGATGAAAAGTGCCAGCACTGAAAGCTGTTGCTAGCCAGCACCCTTCCTTGGAAGCGCTTTCACAGGCGCAGCAACACTGGGGCTTTGCGCTTCTCTAACCACCAAACGTCACGGTCATTCTCTTTCCGTCTCGTAGACACGAGCTGAGAAATTGCAAACGTCGAGCAATTGCTCAGAGATGAAAAGTGCCAGCACTGAAAGCTGTTGCTAGCCAGCACCCTTCCTTGGAAGCGCTTTCACAGGCGCAGCAACAGTGGGGCTTTGCGCTTCTCTAGCCACCAAACGTCACGGTCACTATCTCTGCGTCTCGTAGACACGAGCTGAGAAATTGCAAACGTCGAGCAATTGCTCAGAGATGAAAAGTGCCAGCACTGAAAGCTGTTGCTAGCCAGCACCCTTCCTTGGAAGCGCTTTCACAGGCGCAGCAACAGTGGGGCTTTGCGCTTCTCTAACCACCAAACGTCACGGTCACTGTCTCTCCGTCTCGTAGACACGAGCTGAGAAATTGCAAACGTCGAGCAATTGCTCAGAGATGAAAAGTGCCAGCACTGAAAGCTGTTGCTAGCCAGCCCCCTTCCTTGGAAGCGCTTTTGTAGCCCTAAGAACACTGGGGCTCTGGGCTTCTCTAGCCACCTCATCTTCTGCTCATCCTCTCGCGCAGTCTAAAGAGAGTTCAGGTGAGAAATTGCAAACGTCGAGCAATTGCTCAGAGATGAAAAGTGCCAGCACTGAAAGCTGTTGCTAGCCAGCCCCCTTCCTTGGAAGCGCTTTCGTAGCCCTAAGAACACTGGGGCTCTGGGCTTCTCTAGCCACCTCATCTTCTGCTCAACCTCTCGCGCAGTCTAAAGAGAGCTCAGGTGAGAAATTGCAAACGTCGAGCAATTGCTCAGAGATGAAAAGTGCCAGCACTGAAAGCTGTTGCTAGCCAGCACCCTTCCTTGGAAGCGCTTTCACAGGCGCAGCAACACTGGGGCTTTGCGCTTCTCTAGCCACCAAACGTCACGGTCACTATCTCTGCGTCTCGTAGAAACGAGCTGAGAAATTGCAAACGTCGAGCAATTGCTCAGAGATGAAAAGTGCCAGCACTGAAAGCTGTTGCTAGCCAGCCCCCTTCCTTGGAAGTGCTTTCACACGCGCAGCAACAGTGGGGCTTTGCGCTTCTCTACCCACCAAAAATCATGGTCACTATCTCTCCGTCTCGTAGACACGAGCTGAGAAATTGCAAACGTCGAGCAATTGCTCAGAGAGGAAAAGTGCCAGCACTGAAAGCTGTTGCTAGCCAGCACCCTTCCTTGGAAGCGCTTTCACAGGTGCAGCAACACTGGGGCTTTGCGCTTCTCTAGCCACCAAACGTCACGGTCATTCTATTTCCGTCTCGTAGACACGAGCTGAGAAATTGCAAACGTCGAGCAATTGCTGAGAGATGAAAAGTGCCAGCACTGAAAGCTGTTGCTAGCCAGCCCCCTTCCTTGGAAGCGCTTTTGTAGCCCTAAGAACAGTGGGGCTCTGGGCTTCTCTAGCCACCTCATCTTCTGCTCATCCTCTCGCGCAGTCTAAAGAGAGCTCAGGTGAGAAATTGCAAACGTCGAGCAATTGCTCAGAGATGAAAAGTGCCAGCACTGAAAGCTGTTGCTAGCCAGCACCCTTCCTTGGAAGCGCTTTCACAGGCGCAGCAACACTGGGGCTTTGCGCTTCTCTAACCACCAAACGTCACGGTCATTCTCTTTCCGTCTCGTAGACACGAGCTGAGAAATTGCAAACGTCGAGCAATTGCTCAGAGATGAAAAGTGCCAGCACTGAAAGCTGTTGCTAGCCAGCACCCTTCCTTGGAAGCGCTTTCACAGGCGCAGCAACACTGGGGCTTTGCGCTTCTCTAACCACCTAACGTCACGGTCACTATCTCTGCGTCTCGTAGACACGAGCTGAGAAATTGCAAACGTCGAGCAATTGCTCAGAGATGAAAAGTGCCAGCACTGAAAGCTGTTGCTAGCCAGCACCCTTCCTTGGAAGCGCTTTCACAGGCGCAGCAACACTGGGGCTTTGCGCTTCTCTAACCACAAAACGTCACGGTCACTATCTCTCCGTCTCGTAGACACGAGCTGAGAAATTGCAAACGTCGAGCAATTGCTCAGAGATGAAAAGTGCCAGCACTGAAAGCTGTTGCTAGCCAGCCCCCTTCCTTGGAAGCGCTTTTGTAGGCCTAAGAACACTGGGGCTCTGGGCTTCTCTAGCCACCTCATCTTCTCCTCATCCTCTCGCGCAGTCTAAAGAGAGTTCAGGTGAGAAATTGCAAACGTCGAGCAATTGCTCAGAGATGAAAAGTGCCAGCACTGAAAGCTGTTGCTAGCCAGCACCCTTCCTTGGAAGCGCTTTCACAGGCGCAGCAACACTGGGGCTTTGCGCTTCTCTAACCACCAAAGATCACGGTCATTCTCTTTCCGTCTCGTAGACACGAGTTGAGAAATTGCAAACGTCGAGCAATTGCTCAGAGATGAAAAGTGCCAGCACTGAAAGCTGTTGCTAGCCAGCACCCTTCCTTGGAAGCGCTTTTGTAGCCCAAAGAACACTGGGGCTCTGGGCTTCTCTAGCCACCTCATCTTCTGCTCATCCTCTCGCGCAGTCTAAAGAGAGCTCAGGTGAGAAACTGCAAACGTCGAGCAATTGCTCAGAGATGAAAAGTGCCAGCACTGAAAGCTGTTGCTAGCCAGCCCCCTTCCTTGGAAGTGCTTTTGTAGCCCTAAGAACACTGGGGCACTGGGCTTCTCTAGCCACCTCATCTTCTGCTCATCCTCTCGCGCAGTGTAAAGAGAGCTCAGGTGAGAAATTGCAAACGTCGAGCAATTGCTCAGAGATGAAAAGTGCCAGCACTGAAAGCTGTTGCTAGCCAGCACCCTTCCTTGGAAGTGCTTTCGCAGGCGCAGCAACACTGGGGCTTTGCGCTTCTCTACCCACCAAACGTCCCGGTCACTATCTCTGCGTCTCGTAGACACGAGCTGAGAAATTGCAAACGTCGAGCAATTGCTCAGAGAGGAAAAGTGCCAGCACTGAAAGCTGTTGCTAGCCAGCACCCTTCCTTGGAAGCGCTTTTGTAGCCCTAAGAACACTGGGGCTCTGGGCTTCTCTAGCCACCTCATCTTCTCCTCATCCTCTCGCGCAGTCTAAAGAGAGTTCAGGTGAGAAATTGCAAACGTCGAGCAATTGCTCAGAGATGAAAAGTGCCAGCACTGAAAGCTGTTGCTAGCCAGCACCCTTCCTTGGAAGCGCTTTCACAGGCGCAGCAACACTTGCTGTTTGCGCTTCTCTACCCACCAAAGATCACGGTCATTCTCTTTCCGTCTCGTAGACACGAGTTGAGAAATTGCAAACGTCGAGCAATTGCTCAGAGATGAAAAGTGCCAGCACTGAAAGCTGTTGCTAGCCAGCACCCTTCCTTGGAAGCGCTTTTGTAGCCCAAAGAACACTGGGGCTCTGGGCTTCTCTAGCCACCTCATCTTCTGCTCATCCTCTCGCGCAGTCTAAAGAGAGCTCAGGTGAGAAACTGCAAACGTCGAGCAATTGCTCAGAGATGAAAAGTGCCAGCACTGAAAGCAGTTGCTAGCCAGCCCCCTTCCTTGGAAGTGCTTTTGTAGCCCTAAGAACACTGGGGCACTGGGCTTCTCTAGCCACCTCATCTTCTGCTCATCCTCTCGCGCAGTGTAAAGAGAGCTCAGGTGAGAAATTGCAAACGTCGAGCAATTGCTCAGAGATGAAAAGTGCCAGCACTGAAAGCTGTTGCTAGCCAGCACCCTTCCTTGGAAGTGCTTTCGCAGGCGCAGCAACACTGGGGCTTTGCGCTTCTCTACCCACCAAACGTCCCGGTCACTATCTCTGCGTCTCGTAGACACGAGCTGAGAAATTGCAAACGTCGAGCAATTGCTCAGAGAGGAAAAGTGCCAGCACTGAAAGCTGTTGCTAGCCAGCACCCTTCCTTGGAAGCGCTTTCACAGGCGCAGCAACACTGGGGCTTTGCGCTTCTCTAACCACCAAACGTCATGGTCACTATCTCTGCGTCTCATAGACACGAGCTGAGAAATTGCAAACGTCGAGCAATTGCTCAGAGATGAAAAGTGCCAGCACTGAAAGCTCTTGCTAGCCAGCACCCTTCCTTGGAAGCGCTTTCACAGGCGCAGCAACACTGGGGCTTTGCGCTTGTCTAACCACCTAACGTCACGGTCACTATCTCTCCGTCTCGTAGAAACGAGCTGAGAAATTGCAACCGTCGAGCAATTGCTCAGAGATGAAAAGTGCCAGCACTGAAAGCTGTTGCTAGCCAGCCCCCTTCCTTGGAAGTGCTTTTGTAGGCCTAAGAACACTGGGGCTCTGGGCTTCTCTAGCCACCTCATCTTCTGCTCATCCTCTCGCGCAGTCTAAAGAGAGTTCAGGTGAGAAATTGCAAACGTCGAGGAATTGCTCAGAGATGAAAAGTGCCAGCACTGAAAGCTGTTGCTAGCCAGCACCCTTCCTTGGAAGTGCTTTCACAGACGCAGCAACACTGGGGCTTTGCGCTTCTCTAGCCACCAAATATCACGGTCACTATCTCTCCGTCTCGTAGACACGAGCTGAGAAATTGCAAACATCGAGCAATTGCTCAGAGATGAAAAGTGCCAGCACTGAAAGCTGTTGCTAGCCAGCACCCTTCCTTGGAAGCGCTTTTGTAGCCCTAAGAACACTGGGGCTCTGGGCTTCTCTAGCCATCTAAACTTCTGCTCATCCTCTCGCGCAGTCTAAAGAGAGCTCAGGTGAGAAATTGCAAACGTCGAGCAATTGCTCAGAGAGGAAAAGTGCCAGCACTGAAAGCTGTTGCTAGCCAGCACCCTTCCTTGGAAGCGCTTTTGTAGCCCTAAGAACACTGGGGCTCTGGCCTTCTCTAGCCACCTCCTCTTCTGCTCATCCTCTCGCGCAGTCTAAAGAGAGCTCAGGTGAGAAATTGCAAACGTCGAGCAATTGCTCAGAGATGAAAAGTGCCAGCACTGAAAGCTGTTGCTAGCCAGCACCCTTCCTTGGAAGCGCTTTTGTAGCCCTAAGAACACTGGGGCTCTGGCCTTCTCTAGCCATCTAATCTTCTGCTCATCCTATCGCGCAGTCTAAAGAGAGTTCAGGTGAGAAATTGCAAACGTTGAGCAATTGCTCAGAGATGAAAAGTGCCAGCACTGAAAGCTGTTGCTAGCCAGCACCCTTCCTTGGAAGCGCTTTCACAGGCGCAGCAACACTGGGGCTTTGCGCTTCTATAGCCACCAAACGTCACGGTCATTCTCTTTCCGTCTCGTAGACACGAGCTGAGAAATTGCAAACGTCGAGCAATTGCTCAGAGATGAAAAGTGCCAGCACTGAAAGCTGTTGCTAGCCAGCCCCCTTCCTTGGAAGCGCTTTTGTAGCCCTAAGAACACTGGGGCTCTGGGCTTCTCTAGCCACCTCATCTTCTGCTCATCCTCTCGCGCAGTCTAAAGAGAGCTCAGGTGAGAAATTGCAAACGTCGAGCAATTGCTCAGAGATGAAAAGTGCCAGCACTGAAAGCTGTTGCTAGCCAGCACCCTTCCTTGGAAGTGCTTTCACATGCGCAGCAACACTGGGGCTTTGCGCTTCTCTACCCACCAAACGTCACGGTCACTATCTCTCCGTCTCGTAGAAACGAGCTGAGAAATTGCAAACGTCGAGGAATTGCTCAGAGATGAAAAGTGCCAGCACTGAAAGCTGTTGCTAGCCAGCACCCTTCCTTGGAAGCGCTTTTGTAGCCCTAAGAACAGTGGGGCTCTGTGCTTCTCTAGCCACCTCATCTTCTGCTCATCCTCTCGCGCAGTCTAAAGAGAGCTCAGGTGAGAAATTGCTAACGTCGAGCAATTGCTCAGAGATGAAAAGTGCCAGCACTGAAAGCTGTTGCTAGCCAGCCCCCTTCCTTGGAAGCGCTTTTGTAGCCCTAAGAACACTGGGGCTCTGGGCTTGTCTAGCCATCTAAACTTCTGCTCATCCTCTCGCGCAGTCTAAAGAGAGCTCAGGTGAGAAATTGCAAACGTCGAGCAATTGCTCAGAGATGAAAAGTGCCAGCACTGAAAGCTGTTGCTAGCCAGCACCCTTCCTTGGAAGTGCTTTCACAGGCGCAGCAACACTGGGGCTTTGCGCTTCTCTAGCCACCAAGCGTCACGGTCACTATCTCTCCGTCTCTTAGACACGAGCTGAGAAATTGCAAACGTCGAGCAATTGCTCAGAGATGAAAAGTGCCAGCACTGAAAGCTGTTGCTAGCCAGCCCCCTTCCTTGGAAGTGCTTTCACACGCGCAGCAACAGTGGGGCTTTGCGCTTCTCTACCCACCAAAAATCATGGTCACTATCTCTCCGTCTCGTAGACACGAGTTGAGAAATTGCAAACGTCGAGCAATTGCTCAGAGATGAAAAGTGCCAGCACTGAAAGCTCTTGCTAGCCAGCACCCTTCCTTGGAAGCGCTTTCACAGGTGCAGCAACACTGGGGCTTTGTGCTTCTCTAGCCACCAAACGTCATGGTCATTCTCTTTCCGTCTCGTAGACACGAGCTGAGAAATTGCAAACGTCGAGGAATTGCTCAGAGATGAAAAGTGCCAGCACTGAAAGCTGTTGCTAGCCAGCCCCCTTCCTTGGAAGCGCTTTTGTAGCCCTAAGAACACTGGGGCTCTGGCCTTCTCTAGCCACCTCATCTTCTGCTCATCCTCTCGCGCAGTCTAAAGAGAGCTCAGGTGAGAAATTGCAAACGTCCAGCAATTGCTCAGAGATGAAAAGTGCCAGCACTGAAAGCTCTTGCTAGCCAGCACCCTTCCTTGGAAGCGCTTTCACAGGCGCAGCAACACTGGGGCTTTGCGCTTCTCTAGCCACCAAACGTCACGGTCATTCTCTTTCCGTCTCGTAGACACGAGCTGAGAAATTGCAAACGTCGAGCAATTGCTCAGAGATGAAAAGTGCCAGCACTGAAAGCTGTTGCTAGCCAGCACCCTTCCTTGGAAGCGCTTTTGTAGCCCTAAGAACAGTGGGGCTCTGTGCTTCTCTAGCCACCTCATCTTCTGCTCATCCTCTCGCGCAGTCTAAAGAGAGCTCAGGTGAGAAATTGCAAACGTCGAGCAATTGCTCAGAGATGAAAAGTGCCAGCACTGAAAGCTGTTGCTAGCCAGCCCCCTTCCTTGGAAGCGCTTTTGTAGCCCTAAGAACACTGGGGCTCTGGGCTTGTCTAGCCATCTAAACTTCTGCTCATCCTCTCGCGCAGTCTAAAGAGAGCTCAGGTGAGAAATTGCAAACGTCGAGCAATTGCTCAGAGATGAAAAGTGCCAGCACTGAAAGCTGTTGCTAGCCAGCACCCTTCCTTGGAAGTGCTTTCACAGGCGCAGCAACACTGGGGCTTTGCGCTTCTCTAGCCACCAAGCGTCACGGTCACTATCTCTCCGTCTCTTAGACACGAGCTGAGAAATTGCAAACGTCGAGCAATTGCTCAGAGATGAAAAGTGCCAGCACTGAAAGCTGTTGCTAGCCAGCCCCCTTCCTTGGAAGCGCTTTTGTAGCCCTAAGAACACTGGGGCTCTGGGCTTCTCTAGCCACCTCATCTTCTGCTCATCCTCTCGCGCAGTCTAAAGAGAGTTCAGGTGAGAAATTGCAAACGTCGAGCAATTGCTCAGAGATGAAAAGTGCCAGCACTGAAAGCTGTTGCTAGCCAGCCCCCTTCCTTGGAAGCGCTTTCGTAGCCCTAAGAACACTGGGGCTCTGGGCTTCTCTAGCCACCTCATCTTCTGCTCAACCTCTCGCGCAGTCTAAAGAGAGCTCAGGTGAGAAATTGCAAACGTCGAGCAATTGCTCAGAGATGAAAAGTGCCAGCACTGAAAGCTGTTGCTAGCCAGCACCCTTCCTTGGAAGTGCTTTCACAGGCGCAGCAACACTGGGGCTTTGCGCTTCTCTAGCCACCAAACGTCACGGTCACTATCTCTCCGTCTCGTAGAAACGAGCTGAGAAATTGCAAACGTCGAGCAATTGCTCAGAGATGAAAAGTGCCAGCACTGAAAGCTGTTGCTAGCCAGCCCCCTTCCTTGGAAGTGCTTTCACACGCGCAGCAACAGTGGGGCTTTGCGCTTCTCTACCCACCAAAAATCATGGTCACTATCTCTCCGTCTCGTAGACACGAGCTGAGAAATTGCAAACGTCGAGCAATTGCTCAGAGAGGAAAAGTGCCAGCACTGAAAGCTGTTGCTAGCCAGCACCCTTCCTTGGAAGCGCTTTCACAGGTGCAGCAACACTGGGGCTTTGCGCTTCTCTAGCCACCAAACGTCACGGTCATTCTATTTCCGTCTCGTAGACACGAGCTGAGAAATTGCAAACGTCGAGCAATTGCTGAGAGATGAAAAGTGCCAGCACTGAAAGCTGTTGCTAGCCAGCCCCCTTCCTTGGAAGCGCTTTTGTAGCCCTAAGAACAGTGGGGCTCTGGGCTTCTCTAGCCACCTCATCTTCTGCTCATCCTCTCGCGCAGTCTAAAGAGAGCTCAGGTGAGAAATTGCAAACGTCGAGCAATTGCTCAGAGATGAAAAGTGCCAGCACTGAAAGCTGTTGCTAGCCAGCACCCTTCCTTGGAAGCGCTTTCACAGGCGCAGCAACACTGGGGCTCTGCGCTTCTCTAACCACCAAACGTCACGGTCATTCTCTTTCCGTCTCGTGGACACGAGCTGAGAAATTGCAAACGTCGAGCAATTGCTCAGAGATGAAAAGTGCCAGCACTGAAAGCTGTTGCTAGCCAGCACCCTTCCTTGGAAGCGCTTTCACAGGCGCAGCAACACTGGGGCTTTGCGCTTCTCTAACCACCTAACGTCACGGTCACTATCTCTGCGTCTCGTAGACACGAGCTGAGAAATTGCAAACGTCGAGCAATTGCTCAGAGATGAAAAGTGCCAGCACTGAAAGCTCTTGCTAGCCAGCACCCTTCCTTGGAAGCGCTTTCACAGGCGCAGCAACACTGGGGCTTTGCGCTTCTCTAACCACAAAACGTCACGGTCACTATCTCTCCGTCTCGTAGACACGAGCTGAGAAATTGCAAACGTCGAGCAATTGCTCAGAGATGAAAAGTGCCAGCACTGAAAGCTGTTGCTAGCCAGCCCCCTTCTTTGGAAGCGCTTTTGTAGGCCTAAGAACACTGGGGCTCTGGGCTTCTCTAGCCACCTCATCTTCTCCTCATCCTCTCGCGCAGTCTAAAGAGAGTTCAGGTGAGAAATTGCAAACGTCGAGCAATTGCTCAGAGATGAAAAGTGCCAGCACTGAAAGCTGTTGCTAGCCAGCACCCTTCCTTGGAAGCGCTTTCACAGGCGCAGCAACACTTGCTGTTTGCGCTTCTCTACCCACCAAAGATCACGGTCATTCTCTTTCCGTCTCGTAGACACGAGTTGAGAAATTGCAAACGTCGAGCAATTGCTCAGAGATGAAAAGTGCCAGCACTGAAAGCTGTTGCTAGCCAGCACCCTTCCTTGGAAGCGCTTTTGTAGCCCAAAGAACACTGGGGCTCTGGGCTTCTCTAGCCACCTCATCTTCTGCTCATCCTCTCGCGCAGTCTAAAGAGAGCTCAGGTGAGAAACTGCAAACGTCGAGCAATTGCTCAGAGATGAAAAGTGCCAGCACTGAAAGCTGTTGCTAGCCAGCCCCCTTCCTTGGAAGTGCTTTTGTAGCCCTAAGAACACTGGGGCACTGGGCTTCTCTAGACACCTCATCTTCTGCTCATCCTCTCGCGCAGTGTAAAGAGAGCTCAGGTGAGAAATTGCAAACGTCGAGCAATTGCTCAGAGATGAAAAGTGCCAGCACTGAAAGCTGTTGCTAGCCAGCACCCTTCCTTGGAAGTGCTTTCGCAGGCGCAGCAACACTGGGGCTTTGCGCTTCTCTACCCACCAAACGTCCCGGTCACTATCTCTGCGTCTCGTAGACACGAGCTGAGAAATTGCAAACGTCGAGCAATTGCTCAGAGAGGAAAAGTGCCAGCAGTGAAAGCTGTTGCTAGCCAGCCCCCTTCCTTGGAAGCGCTTTTGTAGGCCTAAGAACACTGGGGCTCTGGGCTTCTCTAGCCACCTCATCTTCTCCTCATCCTCTCGCGCAGTCTAAAGAGAGTTCAGGTGAGAAATTGCAAACGTCGAGCAATTGCTCAGAGATGAAAAGTGCCAGCACTGAAAGCTGTTGCTAGCCAGCACCCTTCCTTGGAAGCGCTTTCACAGGCGCAGCAACACTTGCTGTTTGCGCTTCTCTACCCACCAAAGATCACGGTCATTCTCTTTCCGTCTCGTAGACACGAGTTGAGAAATTGCAAACGTCGAGCAATTGCTCAGAGATGAAAAGTGCCAGCACTGAAAGCTGTTGCTAGCCAGCACCCTTCCTTGGAAGCGCTTTTGTAGCCCAAAGAACACTGGGGCTCTGGGCTTCTCTAGCCACCTCATCTTCTGCTCATCCTCTCGCGCAGTCTAAAGAGAGCTCAGGTGAGAAACTGCAAACGTCGAGCAATTGCTCAGAGATGAAAAGTGCCAGCACTGAAAGCTGTTGCTAGCCAGCACCCTTCCTTGGAAGTGCTTTTGTAGCCCTAAGAACACTGGGGCACTGGGCTTCTCTAGCCACCTCATCTTCTGCTCATCCTCTCGCGCAGTGTAAAGAGAGCTCAGGTGAGAAATTGCAAACGTCGAGCAATTGCTCAGAGATGAAAAGTGCCAGCACTGAAAGCTGTTGCTAGCCAGCACCCTTCCTTGGAAGTGCTTTCGCAGGCGCAGCAACACTGGGGCTTTGCGCTTCTCTACCCACCAAACGTCCCGGTCACTATCTCTGCGTCTCGTAGACACGAGCTGAGAAATTGCAAACGTCGAGCAATTGCTCAGAGAGGAAAAGTGCCAGCACTGAAAGCTGTTGCTAGCCAGCACCCTTCCTTGGAAGCGCTTTCACAGGCGCAGCAACACTGGGGCTTTGCGCTTCTCTACCCACCAAACATCACGGTCACTATCTCTGCGTCTCATAGACACGAGCTGAGAAATTGCAAACGTCGAGGAATTGCTCAGAGATGAAAAGTGCCAGCACTGAAAGCTCTTGCTAGCCAGCACCCTTCCTTGGAAGCGCTTTCACAGGCGCAGCAACACTGGGGCTTTGCGCTTGTCTAACCACCTAACGTCACGGTCACTATCTCTCCGTCTCGTAGAAACGAGCTGAGAAATTGCAACCGTCGAGCAATTGCTCAGAGATGAAAAGTGCCAGCACTGAAAGCTGTTGCTAGCCAGCCCCCTTCCTTGGAAGCGCTTTTGTAGGCCTAAGAACACTGGGGCTCTGGGCTTCTCTAGCCACCTCATCTTCTGCTCATCCTCTCGCGCAGTCTAAAGAGAGTTCAGGTGAGAAATTGCAAACGTCGAGGAATTGCTCAGAGATGAAAAGTGCCAGCACTGAAAGCTGTTGCTAGCCAGCACCCTTCCTTGGAAGTGCTTTCACAGACGCAGCAACACTGGGGCTTTGCGCTTCTCTAGCCACCAAATATCACGGTCACTATCTCTCCGTCTCGTAGACACGAGCTGAGAAATTGCAAACATCGAGCAATTGCTCAGAGATGAAAAGTGCCAGCACTGAAAGCTGTTGCTAGCCAGCACCCTTCCTTGGAAGCGCTTTTGTAGCCCTAAGAACACTGGGGCTCTGGGCTTCTCTAGCCATCTAAACTTCTGCTCATCCTCTCGCGCAGTCTAAAGAGAGCTCAGGTGAGAAATTGCAAACGTCGAGCAATTGCTCAGAGAGGAAAAGTGCCAGCACTGAAAGCTGTTGCTAGCCAGCACCCTTCCTTGGAAGCGCTTTTGTAGCCCTAAGAACACTGGGGCTCTGGGCTTCTCTAGCCACCTCCTCTTCTGCTCATCCTCTCGCGCAGTCTAAAGAGAGCTCAGGTGAGAAATTGCAAACGTCGAGCAATTGCTCAGAGATGAAAAGTGCCAGCACTGAAAGCTGTTGCTAGCCAGCACCCTTCCTTGGAAGCGCTTTTGTAGCCCTAAGAACACTGGGGCTCTGGCCTTCTCTAGCCATCTAATCTTCTGCTCATCCTATCGCGCAGTCTAAAGAGAGTTCAGGTGAGAAATTGCAAACGTTGAGCAATTGCTCAGAGATGAAAAGTGCCAGCACTGAAAGCTGTTGCTAGCCAGCACCCTTCCTTGGAAGCGCTTTCACAGGCGCAGCAACACTGGGGCTTTGCGCTTCTATAGCCACCAAACGTCACGGTCATTCTCTTTCCGTCTCGTAGACACGAGCTGAGAAATTGCAAACGTCGAGCAATTGCTCAGAGATGAAAAGTGCCAGCACTGAAAGCTGTTGCTAGCCAGCCCCCTTCCTTGGAAGCGCTTTTGTAGCCCTAAGAACACTGGGGCTCTGGGCTTCTCTAGCCACCTCATCTTCTGCTCATCCTCTCGCGCAGTCTAAAGAGAGCTCAGGTGAGAAATTGCAAACGTCGAGCAATTGCTCAGAGATGAAAAGTGCCAGCACTGAAAGCTGTTGCTAGCCAGCCCCCTTCCTTGGAAGCGCTTTTGTAGCCCTAAGAACACTGGGGCTCTGGGCTTGTCTAGCCATCTAAACTTCTGCTCATCCTCTCGCGCAGTCTAAAGAGAGCTCAGGTGAGAAATTGCAAACGTCGAGCAATTGCTCAGAGATGAAAAGTGCCAGCACTGAAAGCTGTTGCTAGCCAGCACCCTTCCTTGGAAGTGCTTTCACACGCGCAGCAACACTGGGGCTTTGCGCTTCTCTACCCACCAAACGTCACGGTCACTATCTCTCCGTCTCGTAGAAATGAGCTGAGAAATTGCAAACGTCGAGGAATTGCTCAGAGATGAAAAGTGCCAGCACTGAAAGCTGTTGCTAGCCAGCACCCTTCCTTGGAAGCGCTTTTGTAGCCCTAAGAACAGTGGGGCTCTGTGCTTCTCTAGCCACCTCATCTTCTGCTCATCCTCTCGCGCAGTCTAAAGAGAGCTCAGGTGAGAAATTGCAAACGTCGAGCAATTGCTCAGAGATGAAAAGTGCCAGCACTGAAAGCTGTTGCTAGCCAGCCCCCTTCCTTGGAAGCGCTTTTGTAGCCCTAAGAACACTGGGGCTCTGGGCTTGTCTAGCCATCTAAACTTCTGCTCATCCTCTCGCGCAGTCTAAAGAGAGCTCAGGTGAGAAATTGCAAACGTCGAGCAATTGCTCAGAGATGAAAAGTGCCAGCACTGAAAGCTGTTGCTAGCCAGCACCCTTCCTTGGAAGTGCTTTCACAGGCGCAGCAACACTGGGGCTTTGCGCTTCTCTAGCCACCAAGCGTCACGGTCACTATCTCTCCGTCTCTTAGACACGAGCTGAGAAATTGCAAACGTCGAGCAATTGCTCAGAGATGAAAAGTGCCAGCACTGAAAGCTGTTGCTAGCCAGCCCCCTTCCTTGGAAGTGCTTTCACACGCGCAGCAACAGTGGGGCTTTGCGCTTCTCTACCCACCAAAAATCATGGTCACTATCTCTCCGTCTCGTAGACACGAGTTGAGAAATTGCAAACGTCGAGCAATTGCTCAGAGATGAAAAGTGCCAGCACTGAAAGCTGTTGCTAGCCAGCACCCTTCCTTGGAAGCGCTTTCACAGGTGCAGCAACACTGGGGCTTTGTGCTTCTCTAGCCACCAAACGTCATGGTCATTCTGTTTCCGTCTCGTAGACACGAGCTGAGAAATTGCAAACGTCGAGGAATTGCTCAGAGATGAAAAGTGCCAGCACTGAAAGCTGTTGCTAGCCAGCCCCCTTCCTTGGAAGCGCTTTTGTAGCCCTAAGAACACTGGGGCTCTGGCCTTCTCTAGCCACCTCATCTTCTGCTCATCCTCTCGCGCAGTCTAAAGAGAGCTCAGGTGAGAAATTGCAAACGTCCAGCAATTGCTCAGAGATGAAAAGTGCCAGCACTGAAAGCTCTTGCTAGCCAGCACCCTTCCTTGGAAGCGCTTTCACAGGCGCAGCAACACTGGGGCTTTGCGCTTCTCTAGCCACCAAACGTCACGGTCATTCTCTTTCCGTCTCGTAGACACGAGCTGAGAAATTGCAAACGTCGAGCAATTGCTCAGAGATGAAAAGTGCCAGCACTGAAAGCTGTTGCTAGCCAGCACCCTTCCTTGGAAGCGCTTTTGTAGCCCTAAGAACAGTGGGGCTCTGTGCTTCTCTAGCCACCTCATCTTCTGCTCATCCTCTCGCGCAGTCTAAAGAGAGCTCAGGTGAGAAATTGCAAACGTCGAGCAATTGCTCAGAGATGAAAAGTGCCAGCACTGAAAGCTGTTGCTAGCCAGCCCCCTTCCTTGGAAGCGCTTTTGTAGCCCTAAGAACACTGGGGCTCTGGGCTTCTCTAGCCACCTCATCTTCTGCTCATCCTCTCGCGCAGTCTAAAGAGAGCTCAGGTGAGAAATTGCAAACGTCGAGCAATTGCTCAGAGATGAAAAGTGCCAGCACTGAAAGCTGTTGCTAGCCAGCACCCTTCCTTGGAAGTGCTTTCACAGGCGCAGCAACACTGGGGCTTTGCGCTTCTCTAGCCACCAAGCGTCACGGTCACTATCTCTCCGTCTCTTAGACACGAGCTGAGAAATTGCAAACGTCGAGCAATTGCTCAGAGATGAAAAGTGCCAGCACTGAAAGCTGTTGCTAGCCAGCACCCTTCCTTGGAAGTGCTTTCACACGCGCAGCAACAGTGGGGCTTTGCGCTTCTCTACCCACCAAAAATCATGGTCACTATCTCTCCGTCTCGTAGACACGAGTTGAGAAATTGCAAACGTCGAGCAATTGCTCAGAGATGAAAAGTGCCAGCACTGAAAGCTGTTGCTAGCCAGCACCCTTCCTTGGAAGCGCTTTCACAGGTGCAGCAACACTGGGGCTTTGTGCTTCTCTAGCCACCAAACGTCATGGTCATTCTCTTTCCGTCTCGTAGACACGAGCTGAGAAATTGCAAACGTCGAGGAATTGCTCAGAGATGAAAAGTGCCAGCACTGAAAGCTGTTGCTAGCCAGCACCCTTCCTTGGAAGCGCTTTTGTAGCCCTAAGAACACTGGGGCTCTGGCCTTCTCTAGCCACCTCATCTTCTGCTCATCCTCTCGCGCAGTCTAAAGAGAGCTCAGGTGAGAAATTGCAAACGTCCAGCAATTGCTCAGAGATGAAAAGTGCCAGCACTGAAAGCTCTTGCTAGCCAGCACCCTTCCTTGGAAGCGCTTTCACAGGCGCAGCAACACTGGGGCTTTGCGCTTCTCTAGCCACCAAACGTCACGGTCATTCTCTTTCCGTCTCGTAGACACGAGCTGAGAAATTGCAAACGTCGAGCAATTGCTCAGAGATGAAAAGTGCCAGCACTGAAAGCTGTTGCTAGCCAGCACCCTTCCTTGGAAGCGCTTTCACAGGCGCAGCAACACTGGGGCTTTGCGCTTCTCTAGCCACCAAACGTCACGGTCACTATCTCTCCGTCTCGTAGACACGAGCTGAGAAATTGCAAACGTCGAGGAATTGCTCAGAGATGAAAAGTGCCAGCACTGAAAGCTGTTGCTAGCCAGCACCCTTCCTTGGAAGCGCTTTCACAGGCGCAGCAACACTGGGGCTTTGCGCTTCTCTAACCACCAAAAATCACGGTCACTATCTCTCCGTCTCATAGACACGAGCTGAGAAATTGCAAACGTCGAGCAATTGCTCAGAGATGAAAAGTGCCAGCACTGAAAGCTGTTGCTAGCCAGCCCCCTTCCTTGGAAGCGCTTTTGTAGCCCTAAGAACACTGCGGCTCTGGGCTTCTCTAGCCACCTCATCTTCTGCTCATCCTCTCGCGCAGTCTAAAGAGAGTTCAGGTGAGAAATTGCAAACGTCGAGCAATTGCTCAGAGATGAAAAGTGCCAGCACTGAAAGCTGTTGCTAGCCAGCACCCTTCCTTGGAAGCACTTTTGTAGCCCTAAGAACAGTGGGGCTCTGTGCTTCTCTACCCACCTCATCTTCTGCTCATCCTCTCGCGCAGTCTAAGGAGAGTTCAGGTGAGAAATTGCAAACGTCGAGCAATTGCTCAGAGATGAAAAGTGCCAGCACTGAAAGCTGTTGCTAGCCAGCACCCTTCCTTGGAAGTGCTTTCACACGCGCAGCAACACTGGGTCTTTGCGCTTCTCTAGCCACCAAACGTCACGGTCACTATCTCTCCGTCTCTTAGACACGAGCTGAGAAATTGCAAACGTCGAGCAATTGCTCAGAGATGAAAAGTGCCAGCACTGAAAGCTGTTGCTAGCCAGCACCCTTCCTTGGAAGCGCTTTCACAGGTGCAGCAACACTGGGGCTTTGTGCTTCTCTAGCCACCAAACGTCACAGTCATTCTCTGTCCGTCTCGTAGACACGAGCTGAGAAATTGCAAACGTCGAGCAATTGCTCAGAGATGAAAAGTGCCAGCACTGAAAGCTGTTGCTAGCCAGCCCCCTTCCTTGGAAGCGCTTTTGTAGCCCTAAGAACACTGGGGCTCTGGGCTTCTCTAGCCAACTAATCTTCTGCTCATCCTCTCGCGCAGTCTAAAGAGAGCTCAGGTGAGAAATTGCAAACGTCGAGCAATTGCTCAGAGATGAAAAGTGCCAGCACTGAAAGCTGTTGCTAGCCAGCACCCTTCCTTGGAAGCGCTTTCACAGGCGCAGCAACACTGGGGCTTTGCGCTTCTCTACCCACCAAACGTCACGGTCATTCTCTTTCCGTCTCGTAGACACGAGCTGAGAAATTGCAAACGTCGAGCAATTGCTCAGAGATGAAAAGTGCCAGCACTGAAAGCTGTTGCTAGCCAGCACCCTTCCTTGGAAGCGCTTTCACAGGCGCAGCAACACTGGGGCTTTGAGCTTCTCTAGCCACCAAACGTCACGGTCACTATCTCTGCGTCTCGTAGACACGAGCTGAGAAATTGCAAACGTCGAGCAATTGCTCAGAGATGAAAAGTGCCAGCACTGAAAGCTGTTGCTAGCCAGCACCCTTCCTTGGAAGCGCTTTCACAGGCGCAGCAACACTGGGGCTTTGCGCTTCTCTAACCACCAAACGTCATGGTCACTATCTCTGCGTCTCATAGACACGAGCTGAGAAATTGCAAACGTCGAGCAATTGCTCAGAGATGAAAAGTGCCAGCACTGAAAGCTGTTGCTAGACAGCCCCCTTCCTTGGAAGCGCTTTTGTAGCCCTAAGAACAGTGGTGTTCTGGGCTTCTCTAGCCACCTCATCTTCTGCTCATCCTCTCGCGCAGTCTAAAGAGAGTTCAGGTGAGAAATTGCAAACGTCGAGCAATTGCTCAGAGATGAAAAGTGCCAGCACTGAAAGCTGTTGCTAGCCAGCCCCCTTCCTTGGAAGCGCTTTTGTAGCCCTAAGAACAGTGGGGCTCTGGGCTTCTCTACCCACCTCATCTTCTGCTCATCCTCTCGCGCAGTCTAAAGAGAGTTCAGGTGAGAAATTGCAAACGTCGAGCAATTGCTCAGAGATGAAAAGTGCCAGCACTGAAAGCTGTTGCTAGCCAGCACCCTTCCTTGGAACCGCTTTTGTAGCCCTAAGAACACTGGGGCTCTGGGCTTCTCTAGCCAACTCATCTTCTGCTCAACCTCTCACGCAGTCTAAAGAGAGCTCAGGTGAGAAATTGCAAACGTCGAGCAATTGCTCAGAGATGAAAAGTGCCAGCACTGAAAGCTGTTGCTAGCCAGCACCCTTCCTTGGAAGCGCTTTCACAGGCGCAGCAACACTGGGGCTTTGCGCTTCTCTACCCACCAAACGTCACGGTCATTCTCTTTCCGTCTCGTAGACACGAGCTGAGAAATTGCAAACGTCGAGCAATTGCTCAGAGATGAAAAGTGCCAGCACTGAAAGCTGTTGCTAGCCAGCACCCTTCCTTGGAAGCGCTTTTGTAGCCCTAAGAACACTGGGGCTCTGGGCTTCTCTAGCCACCTCATCTTCTGCTCATCCTCTCGCGCAGTCTAAAGAGAGTTCAGGTGAGAAATTGCAAACGTCCAGCAATTGCTCAGAGAGGAAAAGTGCCAGCACTGAAAGCTGTTCTAGCCAGCACCCTTCCTTGGAAGTGCTTTCACAGGCGCAGCAACACTGGGGCTTTGCGCTTCTCTACCCACCAAATATCACGGTCACTATCTCTCCGTCTCGTAGACACGAGCTGAGAAATTGCAAACGTCGAGCAATTGCTCAGAGATGAAAAGTGCCAGCACTGAAAGCTGTTGCTAGCCAGCCCCCTTCCTTGGAAGCGCTTTTGTAGCCCTAAGAACAGTGGGGCTCTGGGCTTCTCTAGCCAACTAATCTTCTGCTCATCCTCTCGCGCAGTCTAAAGAGAGCTCAGGTGAGAAATTGCAAACGTCGAGCAATTGCTCAGAGATGAAAAGTGCCAGCACTGAAAGCTGTTGCTAGCCAGCACCCTTCCTTGGAAGCGCTTTCACAGGCGCAGCAACACTGGGGCTTTGCGCTTCTCTACCCACCAAACGTCACGGTCATTCTCTTTCCGTCTCGTAGACACGAGCTGAGAAATTGCAAACGTCGAGCAATTGCTCAGAGATGAAAAGTGCCAGCACTGAAAGCTGTTGCTAGCCAGCACCCTTCCTTGGAAGCGCTTTCACAGGCGCAGCAACACTGGGGCTTTGAGCTTCTCTAGCCACCAAACGTCACGGTCACTATCTCTGCGTCTCGTAGACACGAGCTGAGAAATTGCAAACGTCGAGCAATTGCTCAGAGATGAAAAGTGCCAGCACTGAAAGCTGTTGCTAGCCAGCACCCTTCCTTGGAAGCGCTTTCACAGGCGCAGCAACACTGGGGCTTTGCGCTTCTCTAACCACCAAACGTCATGGTCACTATCTCTGCGTCTCATAGACACGAGCTGAGAAATTGCAAACGTCGAGCAATTGCTCAGAGATGAAAAGTGCCAGCACTGAAAGCTGTTGCTAGACAGCCCCCTTCCTTGGAAGCGCTTTTGTAGCCCTAAGAACAGTGGTGTTCTGGGCTTCTCTAGCCACCTCATCTTCTGCTCATCCTCTCGCGCAGTCTAAAGAGAGTTCAGGTGAGAAATTGCAAACGTCGAGCAATTGCTCAGAGATGAAAAGTGCCAGCACTGAAAGCTGTTGCTAGCCAGCACCCTTCCTTGGAAGCGCTTTTGTAGCCCTAAGAACAGTGGGGCTCTTGGCTTCTCTACCCACCTCATCTTCTGCTCATCCTCTCGCGCAGTCTAAAGAGAGTTCAGGTGAGAAATTGCAAACGTCGAGCAATTGCTCAGAGATGAAAAGTGCCAGCACTGAAAGCTGTTGCTAGCCAGCACCCTTCCTTGGAACCGCTTTTGTAGCCCTAAGAACACTGGGGCTCTGGGCTTCTCTAGCCAACTCATCTTCTGCTCAACCTCTCACGCAGTCTAAAGAGAGCTCAGGTGAGAAATTGCAAACGTCGAGCAATTGCTCAGAGATGAAAAGTGCCAGCACTGAAAGCTGTTGCTAGCCAGCACCCTTCCTTGGAAGCGCTTTCACAGGCGCAGCAACACTGGGGCTTTGCGCTTCTCTACCCACCAAACGTCACGGTCATTCTCTTTCCGTCTCGTAGACACGAGCTGAGAAATTGCAAACGTCGAGCAATTGCTCAGAGATGAAAAGTGCCAGCACTGAAAGCTGTTGCTAGCCAGCACCCTTCCTTGGAAGCGCTTTTGTAGCCCTAAGAACACTGGGGCTCTGGGCTTCTCTAGCCACCTCATCTTCTGCTCATCCTCTCGCGCAGTCTAAAGAGAGTTCAGGTGAGAAATTGCAAACGTCCAGCAATTGCTCAGAGAGGAAAAGTGCCAGCACTGAAAGCTGTTCTAGCCAGCACCCTTCCTTGGAAGTGCTTTCACAGGCGCAGCAACACTGGGGCTTTGCGCTTCTCTACCCACCAAATATCACGGTCACTATCTCTCCGTCTCGTAGACACGAGCTGAGAAATTGCAAACGTCGAGCAATTGCTCAGAGATGAAAAGTGCCAGCACTGAAAGCTGTTGCTAGCCAGCCCCCTTCCTTGGAAGCGCTTTTGTAGCCCTAAGAACAGTGGGGCTCTGGGCTTCTCTAGCCACCTCATCTTCTGCTCATCCTCTCGCGCAGTCTAAAGAGAGCTCAGGTGAGAAATTGCAAACGTCGAGCAATTGCTCAGAGAGGAAAAGTGCCAGCACTGAAAGCTGTTGCTAGCCAGCACCCTTCCTTGGAAGTGCTTTCACACGCGCAGCAACACTGCGGCTTTGCGCTTCTCTAACCACCAAACATCATGGTCACTATCTCTGCGTCTCGTAGACACGAGCTGAGAAATTGCAAACGTCGAGCAATTGCTCAGAGATGAAAAGTGCCAGCACTGAAAGCTGTTGCTAGCCAGCACCCTTCCTTGGAAGCGCTTTCACAGGTGCAGCAACACTGGGGCTTTGCGCTTCTCTACCCACCAAACGTGACGGTCACTATCTCTCCGTCTCGTAGACACGAGCTGAGAAATTGCAAACGTCGAGCAATTGCTCAGAGATGAAAAGTGCCAGCACTGAAAGCTGTTGCTAGCCAGCACCCTTCCTTGGAAGCGCTTTCACAGGTGCAGCAACACTGGGGCTTTGTGCTTCTCTAGCCACCAAACGTCACGGTCATTCTCTTTCCGACTCGTAGACACGAGCTGAGAAATTGCAAACGTCGAGCAATTGCTGAGAGATGAAAAGCGCCAGCACTGAAAGCTCTTGCTAGCCAGCACCCTTCCTTGGAAGCGCTTTTGTAGGCCTAAGAACAGTGGGGCTCTGGGCTTCTCTAGCCACCTCATCTTCTGCTCATCCTCTCGCGCAGTCTAAAGAGAGCTCAGGTGAGAAATTGCAAACGTCGAGCAATTGCTCAGAGATGAAAAGTGCCAGCACTGAAAGCTGTTGCTAGCCAGCACCCTTCCTTGGAAGCGCTTTCACAGGCGCAGCAACACTGGGGCTTTGCGCTTCTCTACCCACCAAAGGTCACGGTCATTCTCTTTCCGTCTCGTAGACACGAGCTGAGAAATTGCAAACGTCGAGCAATTGCTCAGAGATGAAAAGTGCCAGCACTGAAAGCTCTTGCTAGCCAGCACCCTTCCTTGGAAGCGCTTTCACAGGCGCAGCAACACTGGGGCTTTGCGCTTCTCTAGCCACCAAACGTCACGGTCACTATCTCTGCGTCTCGTAGACACGAGCTGAGAAATTGCAAACGTCGAGCAATTGCTCAGAGATGAAAAGTGCCAGCACTGAAAGCTGTTGCTAGCCAGCACCCTTCCTTGGAAGCGCTTTTGTAGCCCTAAGAACAGTGGTGTTCTGGGCTTCTCTACCCACCTCATCTTCTGCTCATCCTCTCGCGCAGTCTAAAGAGAGTTCATGTGAGAAATTGCAAACGTCGAGCAATTGCTCAGAGATGAAAAGTGCCAGCACTGAAAGCTGTTGCTAGCCAGCACCCTTCCTTGGAAGTGCTTTCACACGCGCAGCAACACTGGGGCTTTGCGCTTCTCTACCCACCAAACGTGACGGTCACTATCTCTCCGACTCGCAGACACGAGCTGAGAAATTGCAAACGTCGAGCAATTGCTCAGAGATGAAAAGTGCCAGCACTGAAAGCTGTTGCTAGCCAGCACCCTTCCTTGGAAGCGCTTTCACAGGTGCAGCAACACTGGGGCTTTGTGCTTCTCTAGCCACCAAACGTCACAGTCATTCTCTGTCCGTCTCGTAGACACGAGCTGAGAAATTGCAAACGTCGAGCAATTGCTCAGAGATGAAAAGTGCCAGCACTGAAAGCTGTTGCTAGCCAGCCCCCTTCCTTGGAAGCGCTTTTGTAGCCCTAAGAACAGTGGTGCTCTGCGCTTCTCTAGCCACCTCATCTTCTGCTCATCCTCTCGCGCAGTCTAAAGAGAGCTCAGGTGAGAAATTGCAAACGTCGAGCAATTGCTCAGAGATGAAAAGTGCCAGCACTGAAAGCTGTTGCTAGCCAGCACCCTTCCTTGGAAGCGCTTTCACAGGCGCAGCAACACTGGGGCTTTGCGCTTCTCTACCCACCAAACGTCACGGTCATTCTCTTTCCGTCTCGTAGACACGAGCTGAGAAATTGCAAACGTCGAGCAATTGCTCAGAGATGAAAAGTGCCAGCACTGAAAGCTGTTGCTAGCCAGCACCCTTCCTTGGAAGCGCTTTCACAGGCGCAGCAACACTGGGGCTTTGCGCTTCTCTAGCCACCAAACGTCACGGTCACTATCTCTCCGTCTCGTAGACACGAGCTGAGAAATTGCAAACGTCGAGCAATTGCTCAGAGATGAAAAGTGCCAGCACTGAAAGCTGTTGCTAGCCAGCACCCTTCCTTGGAAGCGCTTTCACAGGCGCAGCAACACTGGGGCTTTGCGCTTCTCTAACCACCAAAAATCACGGTCACTATCTCTCCGTCTCGTAGACACGAGCTGAGAAATTGCAAACGTCGAGCAATTGCTCAGAGATGAAAAGTGCCAGCACTGAAAGCTGTTGCTAGCCAGCCCCCTTCCTTGGAAGCGCTTTTGTAGCCCTAAGAACACTGGGGCTCTGGGCTTCTCTAGCCACCTCATCTTCTGCTCATCCTCTCGCGCAGTCTAAAGAGAGTTCAGGTGAGAAATTGCAAACGTCGAGCAATTGCTCAGAGATGAAAAGTGCCAGCACTGAAAGCTGTTGCTAGCCAGCACCCTTCCTTGGAAGCACTTTTGTAGCCCTAAGAACAGTGGTGCTCTGTGCTTCTCTACCCACCTCATCTTCTGCTCATCCTCTCGCGCAGTCTAAAGAGAGTTCAGGTGAGAAATTGCAAACGTCGAGCAATTGCTCAGAGATGAAAAGTGCCAGCACTGAAAGCTGTTGCTAGCCAGCACCCTTTCTTGGAAGTGCTTTCACACGCGCAGCAACACTGGGGCTTTGCGCTTCTCTACCCACCAAACGTCACGGTCACTATCTCTCCGTCTCTTAGACACGAGCTGAGAAATTGCAAACGTCGAGCAATTGCTCAGAGATGAAAAGTGCCAGCACTGAAAGCTGTTGCTAGCCAGCACCCTTCCTTGGAAGCGCTTTCACAGGCGCAGCAACACTGGGGCTTTGCGCTTCTCTACCCACCAAACGTCACGGTCATTCTCTGTCCGTCTCGTAGACACGAGCTGAGAAATTGCAAACGTCGAGCAATTGCTCAGAGATGAAAAGTGCCAGCACTGAAAGCTGTTGCTAGCCAGCACCCTTCCTTGGAAGCGCTTTTGTAGCCCTAAGAACAGTGGTGCTCTGCGCTTCTCTAGCCAACTAATCTTCTGCTCATCCTCTCGCGCAGTCTAAAGAGAGCTCAGGTGAGAAATTGCAAACGTCGAGCAATTGCTCAGAGATGAAAAGTGCCAGCACTGAAAGCTGTTGCTAGCCAGCACCCTTCCTTGGAAGCGCTTTCACAGGCGCAGCAACACTGGGGCTTTGCGCTTCTCTACCCACCAAACGTCACGGTCATTCTCTTTCCGTCTCGTAGACACGAGCTGAGAAATTGCAAACGTCGAGCAATTGCTCAGAGATGAAAAGTGCCAGCACTGAAAGCTGTTGCTAGCCAGCACCCTTCCTTGGAAGCGCTTTCACAGGCGCAGCAACACTGGGGCTTTGAGCTTCTCTAGCCACCAAACGTCACGGTCACTATCTCTCCGTCTCGTAGACACGAGCTGAGAAATTGCAAACGTCGAGCAATTGCTCAGAGATGAAAAGTGCCAGCACTGAAAGCTGTTGCTAGCCAGCACCCTTCCTTGGAAGCGCTTTCACAGACGCAGCAACACTGGGGCTTTGCGCTTCTCTAACCACCAAACGTCATGGTCACTATCTCTGCGTCTCATAGACACGAGCTGAGAAATTGCAAACGTCGAGCAATTGCTCAGAGATGAAAAGTGCCAGCACTGAAAGCTGTTGCTAGACAGCCCCCTTCCTTGGAAGCGCTTTTGTAGCCCTAAGAACACTGGAGCTCTGGGCTTCTCTAGCCACCTCATCTTCTGCTCATCCTCTCGCGCAGTCTAAAGAGAGTTCAGGTGAGAAATTGCAAACGTCGAGCAATTGCTCAGAGATGAAAAGTGCCAGCACTGAAAGCTGTTGCTAGCCAGCCCCCTTCCTTGGAAGCGCTTTTGTAGCCCAAAGAACACTGGGGCTCTGGGCTTCTCTAGCCACCTCATCTTCTGCTCAACCTCTCGCGCAGTCTAAAGAGAGCTCAGGTGAGAAATTGCAAACGTCGAGCAATTGCTCAGAGATGAAAAGTGCCAGCACTGAAAGCTCTTGCTAGCCAGCACCCTTCCTTGGAAGCGCTTTCACAGGCGCAGCAACACTGGGGCTTTGCGCTTCTCTACCCACCAAAGATCACGGTCATTCTCTTTCCGTCTCGTAGACACGAGCTGAGAAATTGCAAACGTCGAGCAATTGCTCAGAGATGAAAAGTGCCAGCACTGAAAGCTGTTGCTAGCCAGCCCCCTTCCTTGGAAGCGCTTCTGTAGCCCTAAGAACACTGGGGCTCTGGGCTTCTCTAGCCACCTCATCTTCTGCTCAACCTCTCGCGCAGTCTAAAGAGAGTTCAGGTGAGAAATTGCAAACGTCGAGCAATTGCTCAGAGAGGAAAAGTGCCAGCACTGAAAGCTGTTCTAGCCAGCACCCTTCCTTGGAAGTGCTTTCACAGGCGCAGCAACACTGGGGCTTTGCGCTTCTCTAGCAACCAAACGTGACGGTCACTATCTCTCCGTCTCGTAGACACGAGCTGAGAAATTGCAAACGTCGAGCAATTGCTCAGAGATGAAAAGTGCCAGCACTGAAAGCTGTTGCTAGCCAGCACCCTTCCTTGGAAGCGCTTTCACAGGTGCAGCAACACTGGGGCTTTGTGCTTCTCTAGCCACCAAACGTCACGGTCATTCTCTTTCCGACTCGAAGACACGAGCTGAGAAATTGCAAACGTCGAGCAATTGCTGAGAGATGAAAAGCGCCAGCACTGAAAGCTCTTGCTAGCCAGCACCCTTCCTTGGAAGCGCTTTTGTAGGCCTAAGAACAGTGGGGCTCTGGGCTTCTCTAGCCACCTCATCTTCTGCTCATCCTCTCGCGCAGTCTAAAGAGAGCTCAGGTGAGAAATTGCAAACGTCGAGCAATTGCTCAGAGAGGAAAAGTGCCAGCACTGAAAGCTGTTGCTAGCCAGCACCCTTCCTTGGAAGCGCTTTCACAGGCGCAGCAACACTGGGGCTTTGCGCTTCTCTACCCACCAAACGTCACGGTCATTCTCTGTCCGTCTCGTAGACACGAGCTGAGAAATTGCAAACGTCGAGCAATTGCTCAGAGATGAAAAGTGCCAGCACTGAAAGCTGTTGCTAGACAGCCCCCTTCCTTGGAAGCGCTTTTGTAGCCCTAAGAACACTGGGGCTCTGGGCTTCTCTAGCCACCTCATCTTCTGCTCATCCTCTCGCGCAGTCTAAAGAGAGTTCAGGTGAGAAATTGCAAACGTCCAGCAATTGCTCAGAGAGGAAAAGTGCCAGCACTGAAAGCTGTTGCTAGCCAGCACCCTTCCTTGGAAGCGCTTTCACAGGCGCAGCAACACTGGGGCTTTGCGCTTCTCTAGCCACCAAACGTCATGGTCACTATCTCTCCGTCTCGTAGACACGAGCTGAGAAATTGCAAACGTCGAGCAATTGCTCAGAGATGAAAAGTGCCAGCACTGAAAGCTGTTGCTAGCCAGCACCCTTCCTTGGAAGCGCTTTCACAGGTGCAGCAACACTGGGGCTTTGCGCTTCTCTAGCAACCAAACGTGACGGTCACTATCTCTCCGTCTCGTAGACACGAGCTGAGAAATTGCAAACGTCGAGCAATTGCTCAGAGATGAAAAGTGCCAGCACTGAAAGCTGTTGCTAGCCAGCACCCTTCCTTGGAAGCGCTTTCACAGGCGCAGCAACCCTGGGGCTTTGCGCTTCTCTACCCACCAAACGTCACGGTCATTCTCTTTCCGACTCGTAGACACGAGCTGAGAAATTGCAAACGTCGAGCAATTGCTGAGAGATGAAAAGCGCCAGCACTGAAAGCTCTTGCTAGCCAGCACCCTTCCTTGGAAGCGCTTTTGTAGCCCTAAGAACACTGGGGCTCTGGGCTTCTCTAGCCACCTCATCTTCTGCTCATCCTCTCGCGCAGTCTAAAGAGAGCTCAGGTGAGAAATTGCAAACGTCGAGCAATTGCTCAGAGATGAAAAGTGCCAGCACTGAAAGCTGTTGCTAGCCAGCACCCTTCCTTGGAAGCGCTTTCACAGGCGCAGCAACACTGGGGCTTTGCGCTTCTCTACCCACCAAACGTCATGGTCACTATCTCTGCGTCTCATAGACACGAGTTGAGAAATTGCAAACGTCGAGCAATTGCTCAGAGAGGAAAAGTGCCAGCACTGAAAGCTCTTGCTAGCCAGCACCCTTCCTTGGAAGCGCTTTCACAGGCGCAGCAACACTGGGGCTTTGCGCTTGTCTAACCACCTAACGTCACAGTCACTATCTCTCCGTCTCGTAGACACGAGCTGAGAAATTGCAAACGTCGAGCAATTGCTCAGAGATGAAAAGTGCCAGCACTGAAAGCTGTTGCTAGCCAGCCCCCTTCCTTGGAAGCGCTTTTGTAGCCCTAAGAACAGTGGTGCTCTGGGCTTCTCTAGCCACCTCATCTTCTGCTCATCCTCTCGCGCAGTCTAAAGAGAGTTCAGTTGAGAAATTGCAAACGTCGAGCAATTGCTCAGAGATGAAAAGTGCCAGCACTGAAAGCTGTTGCTAGCCAGCCCCCTTCCTTGGAAGCGCTTTTGTAGCCCTAAGAACACTGGGGCTCTGGGCTTCTCTAGCCACCTCATCTTCTGCTCAACCTCTCGCGCAGTCTAAAGAGAGTTCAGGTGAGAAATTGCAAACGTCCAGCAATTGCTCAGAGAGGAAAAGTGCCAGCACTGAAAGCTGTTGCTAGCCAGCACCCTTCCTTGGAAGCGCTTTCACAGGCGCAGCAACCCTGGGGCTTTGCGCTTCTCTACCCACCAAACGTCACGGTCATTCTCTTTCCGACTCGTAGACACGAGCTGAGAAATTGCAAACGTCGAGCAATTGCTGAGAGATGAAAAGCGCCAGCACTGAAAGCTCTTGCTAGCCAGCACCCTTCCTTGGAAGCGCTTTTGTAGCCCTAAGAACACTGGGGCTCTGGGCTTCTCTAGCCACCTCATCTTCTGCTCATCCTCTCGCGCAGTCTAAAGAGAGCTCAGGTGAGAAATTGCAAACGTCGAGCAATTGCTCAGAGATGAAAAGTGCCAGCACTGAAAGCTGTTGCTAGCCAGCACCCTTCCTTGGACGCGCTTTCACAGGCGCAGCAACACTGGGGCTTTGCGCTTCTCTACCCACCAAACGTCATGGTCACTATCTCTGCGTCTCATAGACACGAGCTGAGAAATTGCAAACGTCGAGCAATTGCTCAGAGATGAAAAGTGCCAGCACTGAAAGCTCTTGCTAGCCAGCACCCTTCCTTGGAAGCGCTTTCACAGGCGCAGCAACACTGGGGCTTTGCGCTTGTCTAACCACCTAACGTCACAGTCACTATCTCTCCGTCTCGTAGACACGAGCTGAGAAATTGCAAACGTCGAGCAATTGCTCAGAGATGAAAAGTGCCAGCACTGAAAGCTGTTGCTAGCCAGCCCCCTTCCTTGGAAGCGCTTTTGTAGCCCTAAGAACAGTGGTGCTCTGGGCTTCTCTAGCCACCTCATCTTCTCCTCATCCTCTCGCGCAGTCTAAAGAGAGTTCAGTTGAGAAATTGCAAACGTCGAGCAATTGCTCAGAGATGAAAAGTGCCAGCACTGAAAGCTGTTGCTAGCCAGCACCCTTCCTTGGAAGCGCTTTTGTAGCCCTAAGAACAGTGGGGCTCTGGGCTTCTCTAGCCACCTCATCTTCTGCTCAACCTCTCGCGCAGTCTAAAGAGAGCTCAGGTGAGAAATTGCAAACGTCGAGCAATTGCTCAGAGATGAAAAGTGCCAGCACTGAAAGCTCTTGCTAGCCAGCACCCTTCCTTGGAAGCGCTTTCACAGGCGCAGCAACACTGGGGCTTTGCGCTTGTCTAACCACCTAACGTCACAGTCACTATCTCTCCGTCTCGTAGACACGAGCTGAGAAATTGCAAACGTCGAGCAATTGCTCAGAGATGAAAAGTGCCAGCACTGAAAGCTGTTGCTAGCCAGCCCCCTTCCTTGGAAGCGCTTTTGTAGCCCTAAGAACAGTGGTGCTCTGGGCTTCTCTAGCCACCTCATCTTCTGCTCATCCTCTCACGCAGTCTAAAGAGAGCTCAGGTGAGAAATTGCAAACGTCCAGCAATTGCTCAGAGAGGAAAAGTGCCAGCACTGAAAGCTGTTGCTAGCCAGCACCCTTCCTTGGAAGTGCTTTCACAGGCGCAGCAACACTGGGGCTTTGCGCTTCTCTAACCACCAAATATCACGGTCACTATCTCTCCGTCTTGTAGACACGAGCTGAGAAATTGCAAACGTCGAGCAATTGCTCAGAGATGAAAAGTGCCAGCACTGAAAGCTGTTGCTAGCCAGCCCCCTTCCTTGGAAGCGCTTTTGTAGCCCTAAGAACACTGGGGCTCTGGGCTTCTCTAGCCATCTAAACTTCTGCTCATCCTCTCGCGCAGTCTAAAGAGAGCTCAGGTGAGAAATTGCAAACGTCCAGCAATTGCTCAGAGATGAAAAGTGCCAGCACTGAAAGCTCTTGCTAGCCAGCACCCTTCCTTGGAAGTGCTTTCACAGGCACAGCAACACTGGGGCTTTGCGCTTCTCTACCCACCAAACGTCACGGTCACTATCTCTCCGTCTCGTAGAAACGAGCTGAGAAATTGCAAACGTCGAGCAATTGCTCAGAGATGAAAAGTGCCAGCACTGAAAGCTGTTGCTAGCCAGCACCCTTCCTTGGAAGCGCTTTCACAGGCGCAGCAACACTTGCTGTTTGCGCTTCTCTACCCACCAAAGATCACGGTCATTCTCTTTCCGACTCGTAGACACGAGCTGAGAAATTGCAAACGTCGAGCAATTGCTCAGAGATGAAAAGTGCCAGCACTGAAAGCTGTTGCTAGCCAGCCCCCTTCCTTGGAAGCGCTTTTGTAGCCCTAAGAACAGTGGTGCTCTGGGCTTCTCTAGCCACCTCATCTTCTGCTCATCCTCTCGCGCAGTCTAAAGAGAGTTCAGTTGAGAAATTGCAAACGTCGAGCAATTGCTCAGAGATGAAAAGTGCCAGCACTGAAAGCTGTTGCTAGCCAGCCCCCTTCCTTGGAAGCGCTTTTGTAGCCCTAAGAACACTGGGGCTCTGGGCTTCTCTAGCCACCTCATCTTCTGCTCAACCTCTCGCGCAGTCTAAAGAGAGTTCAGGTGAGAAATTGCAAACGTCCAGCAATTGCTCAGAGAGGAAAAGTGCCAGCACTGAAAGCTGTTGCTAGCCAGCACCCTTCCTTGGAAGCGCTTTCACAGGCGCAGCAACCCTGGGGCTTTGCGCTTCTCTACCCACCAAACGTCACGGTCATTCTCTTTCCGACTCGTAGACACGAGCTGAGAAATTGCAAACGTCGAGCAATTGCTGAGAGATGAAAAGCGCCAGCACTGAAAGCTCTTGCTAGCCAGCACCCTTCCTTGGAAGCGCTTTTGTAGCCCTAAGAACACTGGGGCTCTGGGCTTCTCTAGCCACCTCATCTTCTGCTCATCCTCTCGCGCAGTCTAAAGAGAGCTCAGGTGAGAAATTGCAAACGTCGAGCAATTGCTCAGAGATGAAAAGTGCCAGCACTGAAAGCTGTTGCTAGCCAGCACCCTTCCTTGGACGCGCTTTCACAGGCGCAGCAACACTGGGGCTTTGCGCTTCTCTACCCACCAAACGTCATGGTCACTATCTCTGCGTCTCATAGACACGAGCTGAGAAATTGCAAACGTCGAGCAATTGCTCAGAGATGAAAAGTGCCAGCACTGAAAGCTCTTGCTAGCCAGCACCCTTCCTTGGAAGCGCTTTCACAGGCGCAGCAACACTGGGGCTTTGCGCTTGTCTAACCACCTAACGTCACAGTCACTATCTCTCCGTCTCGTAGACACGAGCTGAGAAATTGCAAACGTCGAGCAATTGCTCAGAGATGAAAAGTGCCAGCACTGAAAGCTGTTGCTAGCCAGCCCCCTTCCTTGGAAGCGCTTTTGTAGCCCTAAGAACAGTGGTGCTCTGGGCTTCTCTAGCCACCTCATCTTCTGCTCATCCTCTCGCGCAGTCTAAAGAGAGTTCAGTTGAGAAATTGCAAACGTCGAGCAATTGCTCAGAGATGAAAAGTGCCAGCACTGAAAGCTGTTGCTAGCCAGCCCCCTTCCTTGGAAGCGCTTTTGTAGCCCTAAGAACAGTGGGGCTCTGGGCTTCTCTAGCCACCTCATCTTCTGCTCAACCTCTCGCGCAGTCTAAAGAGAGCTCAGGTGAGAAATTGCAAACGTCGAGCAATTGCTCAGAGATGAAAAGTGCCAGCACTGAAAGCTCTTGCTAGCCAGCACCCTTCCTTGGAAGCGCTTTCACAGGCGCAGCAACACTGGGGCTTTGCGCTTGTCTAACCACCTAACGTCACAGTCACTATCTCTCCGTCTCGTAGACACGAGCTGAGAAATTGCAAACGTCGAGCAATTGCTCAGAGATGAAAAGTGCCAGCACTGAAAGCTGTTGCTAGCCAGCCCCCTTCCTTGGAAGCGCTTTTGTAGCCCTAAGAACAGTGGTGCTCTGGGCTTCTCTAGCCACCTCATCTTCTGCTCATCCTCTCGCGCAGTCTAAGGAGAGCTCAGGTGAGATAAAGCAAACGTCGAGCAATTGCTCAGAGATGAAAAGTGCCAGCACTGAAAGCTGTTGCTAGCCAGCACCCTTCCTTGGAAGCGCTTTTGTAGCCCTAAGAACACTGGGGCTCTGGGCTTCTCTAGCCACCTCATCTTCTGCTCAACCTCTCGCGCAGTCTAAAGAGAGCTCAGGTGAGAAAAAGAAAACGTCGAGCAATTGCTCAGAGATGAAAAGTGCCAGCACTGAAAGCTGTTGCTAGCCAGCACCCTTCCTTGGAAGCGCTTTCACAGGCGCAGCAACACTGGGGCTTTGCGCTTCTCTACCCACCAAACGTCACGGTCATTCTCTTTCCGTCTCGTAGACACGAACTGAGAAATTGCAAACGTTGAGCAATTGCTCAGAGATGAAAAGTGCCAGCACTGAAAGCTGTTGCTAGCCAGCCCCCTTCCTTGGAAGCGCTTTTGTAGCCCTAAGAACACTGGGGCTCTGGGCTTCTCTAGCCATCTAAACTTCGGCTCATCCTCTCGCGCAGTCTAAAGAGAGCTCAGGTGAGAAATTGCAAACGTCCAGCAATTGCTCAGAGATGAAAAGTGCCAGCACTGAAAGCTGTTGCTAGCCAGCACCCTTCCTTGGAAGCGCTTTTGTAGCCCTAAGAACACTGGGGCTCTGGGCTTCTCTAGCCACCTCATCTTCTGCTCAACCTCTCGCGCAGTCTAAAGAGAGCTCAGGTGAGAAATTGCAAACGTCGAGCAATTGCTCAGAGATGAAAAGTGCCAGCACTGAAAGCTGTTGCTAGCCAGCACCCTTCCTTGGAAGCGCTTTCACAGGCGCAGCAACACTGGGGCTTTGCGCTTCTCTACCCACCAAACGTCACGGTCATTCTCTTTCCGTCTCGTAGACACGAGCTGAGAAATTGCAAACGTCGAGCAATTGCTCAGAGATGAAAAGTGCCAGCACTGAAAGCTGTTGCTAGCCAGCCCCCTTCCTTGGAAGCGCTTTTGTAGCCCTAAGAACACTGGGGCTCTGGCCTTCTCTAGCCACCTCATCTTCTGCTCATCCTCTCACGCAGTCTAAAGAGAGCTCAGGTGAGAAATTGCAAACGTCCAGCAATTGCTCAGAGAGGAAAAGTGCCAGCACTGAAAGCTGTTGCTAGCCAGCACCCTTCCTTGGAAGTGCTTTCACAGGCGCAGCAACACTGGGGCTTTGCGCTTCTCTAACCTCCAAATATCACGGTCACTATCTCTCCGTCTTGTAGACACGAGCTGAGAAATTGCAAACGTCGAGCAATTGCTCAGAGATGAAAAGTGCCAGCACTGAAAGCTGTTGCTAGCCAGCCCCCTTCCTTGGAAGCGCTTTTGTAGCCCTAAGAACACTGGGGCTCTGGGCTTCTCTAGCCATCTAAACTTCTGCTCATCCTCTCGCGCAGTCTAAAGAGAGCTCAGGTGAGAAATTGCAAACGTCCAGCAATTGCTCAGAGATGAAAAGTGCCAGCACTGAAAGCTGTTGCTAGCCAGCACCCTTCCTTGGAAGTGCTTTCACAGGCACAGCAACACTGGGGCTTTGCGCTTCTCTACCCACCAAACGTCACGGTCACTATCTCTCCGTCTCGTAGAAACGAGCTGAGAAATTGCAAACGTTGAGCAATTGCTCAGAGATGAAAAGTGCCAGCACTGAAAGCTGTTGCTAGCCAGCACCCTTCCTTGGAAGCGCTTTCACAGGCGCAGCAACACTTGCTGTTTGCGCTTCTCTACCCACCAAAGATCACGGTCATTCTCTTTCCGACTCGTAGACACGAGCTGAGAAATTGCAAACGTCGAGCAATTGCTCAGAGATGAAAAGTGCCAGCACTGAAAGCTGTTGCTAGACAGCACCCTTCCTTGGAAGCGCTTTTGTAGGCCTAAGAACAGTGGGGCTCTGGGCTTCTCTAGCCACCTCATCTTCTGCTCATCCTCTCGCGCAGTCTAAAGAGAGCTCAGGTGAGAAACTGCAAACGTTGAGCAATTGCTCAGAGATGAAAAGTGCCAGCACTGAAAGCTGTTGCTAGCCAGCACCCTTCCTTGGAAGTGCTTTTGTAGACCTAAGAACAGTGGGGCTCTGGGCTTCTCTAGCCACCTCATCTTCTACTCATCCTCTCGCGCAGTCTAAGGAGAGCTCAGGTGAGAAATTGCAAACGTCGAGCAATTGCTCAGAGATGAAAAGTGCCAGCACTGAAAGCTGTTGCTAGCCAGCACACTTCCTTGGAAGTGCTTTCACACGCGCAGCAACACTGGGGCTTTGCGCTTCTCTACCCACCAAACGTCACGGTCACTATCTCTGCATCTCGTAGACACGAGCTGAGAAATTGCAAACGTCGAGCAATTGCTCAGAGATGAAAAGTGCCAGCACTGAAAGCTGTTGCTAGCCAGCACCCTTCCTTGGAAGCGCTTTCACAGGTGCAGCAACACTGGGGCTTTGCGCTTCTCTACCCACCGAACGTGACGGTCACTATCTCTCCGTCTCGTAGACACGAGCTGAGAAATTGCAAACATCGAGCAATTGCTCAGAGATGAAAAGTGCCAGCACTGAAAGCTGTTGCTAGCCAGCACCCTTCCTTGGAAGCGCTTTCACAGGCGCAGCAACACTGGGCCTTTGCGCTTCTCTAACCACCAAACGTCACGGTCACTATCTCTCCGACTCGTAGACACGAGCTGAGAAATTGCAAACGTCGAGCAATTGCTCAGAGATGAAAAGTGCCAGCACTGAAAGCTCTTGCTAGCCAGCACCCTTCCTTGGAAGCGCTTTTGTAGCCCTAAGAACACTGGGGCTCTGGGCTTCTCTAGCCATCTAAACTTCTGCTCATCCTCTCGCGCAGTCTAAGGAGAGCTCAGGTGAGAAATTGCAAACGTCGAGGAATTGCTCAGAGATGAAAAGTGCCAGCACTGAAAGCTGTTGCTAGCCAGCACCCTTCCTTGGAAGCGCTTTCACAGGCGCAGCAACACTTGCTGTTTGCGCTTCTCTACCCACCAAAGATCACGGTCATTCTCTTTCCGTCTCGTAGACACGAGCTGAGAAATTGCAAACGTCGAGCAATTGCTCAGAGATGAAAAGTGCCAGCACTGAAAGCTGTTGCTAGCCAGCACCCTTCCTTGGAAGCGCTTTTGTAGCCCTAAGAACAGTGGGGCTCTGGGCTTCTCTAGCCACCTCATCTTCTGCTCATCCTCTCGCGCAGTCTAAAGAGAGCTCAGGTGAGAAACTGCAAACGTCGAGCAATTGCTCAGAGATGAAAAGTGCCAGCACTGAAAGCTGTTGCTAGCCAGCACCCTTCCTTGGAAGTGCTTTTGTAGCCCTAAGAACACTGGTGCTCTGGGCTTCTCTAGCCACCTCATCTTCTGCTCATCCTCTCGCGCAGTCTAAAGAGAGCTCAGGTGAGAAATTGCAAACGTCGAGCAATTGCTCAGAGATGAAAAGTGCCAGCACTGAAAGCTGTTGCTAGCCAGCACCCTTCCTTGGAAGTGCTTTCACAGGCGCAGCAACACTGGGGCTTTGCGCTTCTCTAACCACCAAACATCATGGTCACTATCTCTGCATCTCTTAGACACGAGTTGAGAAATTGCAAACGTCGAGCAATTGCTGAGAGATGAAAAGTGCCAGCACTGAAAGCTGTTGCTAGCCAGCACCCTTCCTTGGAAGCGCTTTCACAGGTGCAGCAACACTGGGGCTTTGCGCTTCTCTACCCACCAAACGTGACGGTCACTATCTCTCCGACTCGTAGACACGAGCTGAGAAATTGCAAACGTCGAGCAATTGCTCAGAGATGAAAAGTGCCAGCACTGAAAGCTGTTGCTAGCCAGCACCCTTCCTTGGAAGCGCTTTCACAGGCGCAGCAACACTGGGGCTTTGCGCTTCTCTACCCACCAAACGTCATGGTCACTATCTCTGCGTCTCATAGACACGAGTTGAGAAATTGCAAACGTCGAGCAATTGCTCAGAGAGGAAAAGTGCCAGCACTGAAAGCTCTTGCTAGCCAGCACCCTTCCTTGGAAGCGCTTTCACAGGCGCAGCAACACTGGGGCTTTGCGCTTGTCTAACCACCTAACGTCACAGTCACTATCTCTCCGTCTCGTAGACACGAGCTGAGAAATTGCAAACGTCGAGCAATTGCTCAGAGATGAAAAGTGCCAGCACTGAAAGCTGTTGCTAGCCAGCACCCTTCCTTGGAAGCGCTTTTGTAGCCCTAAGAACAGTGGTGCTCTGGGCTTCTCTAGCCACCTCATCTTCTGCTCATCCTCTCGCGCAGTCTAAAGAGAGTTCAGTTGAGAAATTGCAAACGTCGAGCAATTGCTCAGAGATGAAAAGTGCCAGCACTGAAAGCTGTTGCTAGCCAGCCCCCTTCCTTGGAAGCGCTTTTGTAGCCCTAAGAACACTGGGGCTCTGGGCTTCTCTAGCCACCTCATCTTCTGCTCAACCTCTCGCGCAGTCTAAAGAGAGTTCAGGTGAGAAATTGCAAACGTCCAGCAATTGCTCAGAGAGGAAAAGTGCCAGCACTGAAAGCTGTTGCTAGCCAGCACCCTTCCTTGGAAGCGCTTTCACAGGCGCAGCAACCCTGGGGCTTTGCGCTTCTCTACCCACCAAACGTCACGGTCATTCTCTTTCCGACTCGTAGACACGAGCTGAGAAATTGCAAACGTCGAGCAATTGCTGAGAGATGAAAAGCGCCAGCACTGAAAGCTCTTGCTAGCCAGCCCCCTTCCTTGGAAGCGCTTTTGTAGGCCTAAGAACACTGGGGCTCTGGGCTTCTCTAGCCACCTCATCTTCTGCTCATCCTCTCGCGCAGTCTAAAGAGAGCTCAGGTGAGAAATTGCAAACGTCGAGCAATTGCTCAGAGATGAAAAGTGCCAGCACTGAAAGCTGTTGCTAGCCAGCACCCTTCCTTGGACGCGCTTTCACAGGCGCAGCAACACTGGGGCTTTGCGCTTCTCTACCCACCAAACGTCATGGTCACTATCTCTGCGTCTCATAGACACGAGCTGAGAAATTGCAAACGTCGAGCAATTGCTCAGAGATGAAAAGTGCCAGCACTGAAAGCTCTTGCTAGCCAGCACCCTTCCTTGGAAGCGCTTTCACAGGCGCAGCAACACTGGGGCTTTGCGCTTGTCTAACCACCTAACGTCACAGTCACTATCTCTCCGTCTCGTAGACACGAGCTGAGAAATTGCAAACGTCGAGCAATTGCTCAGAGATGAAAAGTGCCAGCACTGAAAGCTGTTGCTAGCCAGCCCCCTTCCTTGGAAGCGCTTTTGTAGCCCTAAGAACAGTGGTGCTCTGGGCTTCTCTAGCCACCTCATCTTCTGCTCATCCTCTCGCGCAGTCTAAAGAGAGTTCAGTTGAGAAATTGCAAACGTCGAGCAATTGCTCAGAGATGAAAAGTGCCAGCACTGAAAGCTGTTGCTAGCCAGCCCCCTTCCTTGGAAGCGCTTTTGTAGCCCTAAGAACAGTGGGGCTCTGGGCTTCTCTAGCCACCTCATCTTCTGCTCAACCTCTCGCGCAGTCTAAAGAGAGCTCAGGTGAGAAATTGCAAACGTCGAGCAATTGCTCAGAGATGAAAAGTGCCAGCACTGAAAGCTCTTGCTAGCCAGCACCCTTCCTTGGAAGCGCTTTCACAGGCGCAGCAACACTGGGGCTTTGCGCTTGTCTAACCACCTAACGTCACAGTCACTATCTCTCCGTCTCGTAGACACGAGCTGAGAAATTGCAAACGTCGAGCAATTGCTCAGAGATGAAAAGTGCCAGCACTGAAAGCTGTTGCTAGCCAGCCCCCTTCCTTGGAAGCGCTTTTGTAGCCCTAAGAACAGTGGTGCTCTGGGCTTCTCTAGCCACCTCATCTTCTGCTCATCCTCTCGCGCAGTCTAAGGAGAGCTCAGGTGAGAAAAAGCAAACATCGAGCAATTGCTCAGAGATGAAAAGTGCCAGCACTGAAAGCTGTTGCTAGCCAGCCCCCTTCCTTGGAAGCGCTTTTGTAGCCCTAAGAACAGTGGGGCTCTGGGCTTCTCTAGCCACCTCATCTTCTGCTCAACCTCTCGCGCAGTCTAAAGAGAGCTCAGGTGAGAAATTGCAAACGTCGAGCAATTGCTCAGAGATGAAAAGTGCCAGCACTGAAAGCTGTTGCTAGCCAGCACCCTTCCTTGGAAGCGCTTTCACAGGCGCAGCAACACTGGGGCTTTGCGCTTCTCTACCCACCAAACGTCACGGTCATTCTCTTTCCGTCTCGTAGACACGAACTGAGAAATTGCAAACGTTGAGCAATTGCTCAGAGATGAAAAGTGCCAGCACTGAAAGCTGTTGCTAGCCAGCCCCCTTCCTTGGAAGCGCTTTTGTAGCCCTAAGAACACTGGGGCTCTGGGCTTCTCTAGCCATCTAAACTTCTGCTCATCCTCTCGCGCAGTCTAAAGAGAGCTCAGGTGAGAAATTGCAAACGTCGAGCAATTGCTCAGAGATGAAAAGTGCCAGCACTGAAAGCTGTTGCTAGCCAGCACCCTTCCTTGGAAGTGCTTTCACAGGCGCAGCAACACTGGGGCTTTGCGCTTCTCTAACCACCAAACATCATGGTCACTATCTCTGCATCTCTTAGACACGAGTTGAGAAATTGCAAACGTCGAGCAATTGCTGAGAGATGAAAAGTGCCAGCACTGAAAGCTGTTGCTAGCCAGCACCCTTCCTTGGAAGCGCTTTCACAGGTGCAGCAACACTGGGGCTTTGCGCTTCTCTACCCACCAAACGTGACGGTCACTATCTCTCCGACTCGTAGACACGAGCTGAGAAATTGCAAACGTCGAGCAATTGCTCAGAGATGAAAAGTGCCAGCACTGAAAGCTGTTGCTAGCCAGCACCCTTCCTTGGAAGCGCTTTCACAGGCGCAGCAACACTGGGGCTTTGCGCTTCTCTAACCACCAAACGTCATGGTCACTATCTCTGCGTCTCATAGACACGAGTTGAGAAATTGCAAACGTCGAGCAATTGCTCAGAGAGGAAAAGTGCCAGCACTGAAAGCTCTTGCTAGCCAGCACCCTTCCTTGGAAGCGCTTTCACAGGCGCAGCAACACTGGGGCTTTGCGCTTGTCTAACCACCTAACGTCACAGTCACTATCTCTCCGTCTCGTAGACACGAGCTGAGAAATTGCAAACGTCGAGCAATTGCTCAGAGATGAAAAGTGCCAGCACTGAAAGCTGTTGCTAGCCAGCCCCCTTCCTTGGAAGCGCTTTTGTAGCCCTAAGAACAGTGGTGCTCTGGGCTTCTCTAGCCACCTCATCTTCTGCTCATCCTCTCGCGCAGTCTAAAGAGAGTTCAGTTGAGAAATTGCAAACGTCGAGCAATTGCTCAGAGATGAAAAGTGCCAGCACTGAAAGCTGTTGCTAGCCAGCCCCCTTCCTTGGAAGCGCTTTTGTAGCCCTAAGAACACTGGGGCTCTGGGCTTCTCTAGCCACCTCATCTTCTGCTCAACCTCTCGCGCAGTCTAAAGAGAGTTCAGGTGAGAAATTGCAAACGTCCAGCAATTGCTCAGAGAGGAAAAGTGCCAGCACTGAAAGCTGTTGCTAGCCAGCACCCTTCCTTGGAAGCGCTTTCACAGGCGCAGCAACCCTGGGGCTTTGCGCTTCTCTACCCACCAAACGTCACGGTCATTCTCTTTCCGACTCGTAGACACGAGCTGAGAAATTGCAAACGTCGAGCAATTGCTGAGAGATGAAAAGCGCCAGCACTGAAAGCTCTTGCTAGCCAGCCCCCTTCCTTGGAAGCGCTTTTGTAGGCCTAAGAACACTGGGGCTCTGGGCTTCTCTAGCCACCTCATCTTCTGCTCATCCTCTCGCGCAGTCTAAAGAGAGCTCAGGTGAGAAATTGCAAACGTCGAGCAATTGCTCAGAGATGAAAAGTGCCAGCACTGAAAGCTGTTGCTAGCCAGCACCCTTCCTTGGACGCGCTTTCACAGGCGCAGCAACACTGGGGCTTTGCGCTTCTCTACCCACCAAACGTCATGGTCACTATCTCTGCGTCTCATAGACACGAGCTGAGAAATTGCAAACGTCGAGCAATTGCTCAGAGATGAAAAGTGCCAGCACTGAAAGCTCTTGCTAGCCAGCACCCTTCCTTGGAAGCGCTTTCACAGGCGCAGCAACACTGGGGCTTTGCGCTTGTCTAACCACCTAACGTCACAGTCACTATCTCTCCGTCTCGTAGACACGAGCTGAGAAATTGCAAACGTCGAGCAATTGCTCAGAGATGAAAAGTGCCAGCACTGAAAGCTGTTGCTAGCCAGCCCCCTTCCTTGGAAGCGCTTTTGTAGCCCTAAGAACAGTGGTGCTCTGGGCTTCTCTAGCCACCTCATCTTCTGCTCATCCTCTCGCGCAGTCTAAAGAGAGTTCAGTTGAGAAATTGCAAACGTCGAGCAATTGCTCAGAGATGAAAAGTGCCAGCACTGAAAGCTGTTGCTAGCCAGCCCCCTTCCTTGGAAGCGCTTTTGTAGCCCTAAGAACACTGGGGCTCTGGGCTTCTCTAGCCACCTCATCTTCTGCTCAACCTCTCGCGCAGTCTAAAGAGAGCTCAGGTGAGAAATTGCAAACGTCGAGCAATTGCTCAGAGATGAAAAGTGCCAGCACTGAAAGCTCTTGCTAGCCAGCACCCTTCCTTGGAAGCGCTTTCACAGGCGCAGCAACACTGGGGCTTTGCGCTTGTCTAACCACCTAACGTCACAGTCACTATCTCTCCGTCTCGTAGACACGAGCTGAGAAATTGCAAACGTCGAGCAATTGCTCAGAGATGAAAAGTGCCAGCACTGAAAGCTGTTGCTAGCCAGCCCCCTTCCTTGGAAGCGCTTTTGTAGCCCTAAGAACAGTGGTGCTCTGGGCTTCTCTAGCCACCTCATCTTCTGCTCATCCTCTCGCGCAGTCTAAGGAGAGCTCAGGTGAGAAAAAGCAAACATCGAGCAATTGCTCAGAGATGAAAAGTGCCAGCACTGAAAGCTGTTGCTAGCCAGCCCCCTTCCTTGGAAGCGCTTTTGTAGCCCTAAGAACAGTGGGGCTCTGGGCTTCTCTAGCCACCTCATCTTCTGCTCAACCTCTCGCGCAGTCTAAAGAGAGTTCAGGTGAGAAATTGCAAACGTCCAGCAATTGCTCAGAGATGAAAAGTGCCAGCACTGAAAGCTGTTGCTAGCCAGCACCCTTCCTTGGAAGCGCTTTCACAGGCGCAGCAACACTGGGGCTTTGCGCTTCTCTAACCACCAAACGTCACGGTCATTCTCTTTCCGTCTCGTAGACACGAACTGAGAAATTGCAAACGTTGAGCAATTGCTCAGAGATGAAAAGTGCCAGCACTGAAAGCTGTTGCTAGCCAGCCCCCTTCCTTGGAAGCGCTTTTGTAGCCCTAAGAACACTGGGGCTCTGGGCTTCTCTAGCCATCTAAACTTCGGCTCATCCTCTCGCGCAGTCTAAAGAGAGCTCAGGTGAGAAATTGCAAACGTCCAGCAATTGCTCAGAGATGAAAAGTGCCAGCACTGAAAGCTGTTGCTAGCCAGCACCCTTCCTTGGAAGCGCTTTTGTAGCCCTAAGAACACTGGGGCTCTGGGCTTCTCTAGCCACCTCATCTTCTGCTCAACCTCTCGCGCAGTCTAAAGAGAGCTCAGGTGAGAAATTGCAAACGTCGAGCAATTGCTCAGAGATGAAAAGTGCCAGCACTGAAAGCTGTTGCTAGCCAGCACCCTTCCTTGGAAGCGCTTTCACAGGCGCAGCAACACTGGGGCTTTGCGCTTCTCTACCCACCAAACGTCACGGTCATTCTCTTTCCGTCTCGTAGACACGAGCTGAGAAATTGCAAACGTCGAGCAATTGCTCAGAGATGAAAAGTGCCAGCACTGAAAGCTGTTGCTAGCCAGCCCCCTTCCTTGGAAGCGCTTTTGTAGCCCTAAGAACACTGGGGCTCTGGCCTTCTCTAGCCACCTCATCTTCTGCTCATCCTCTCACGCAGTCTAAAGAGAGCTCAGGTGAGAAATTGCAAACGTCCAGCAATTGCTCAGAGAGGAAAAGTGCCAGCACTGAAAGCTGTTGCTAGCCAGCACCCTTCCTTGGAAGTGCTTTCACAGGCGCAGCAACACTGGGGCTTTGCGCTTCTCTAACCACCAAATATCACGGTCACTATCTCTCCGTCTTGTAGACACGAGCTGAGAAATTGCAAACGTCGAGCAATTGCTCAGAGATGAAAAGTGCCAGCACTGAAAGCTGTTGCTAGCCAGCCCCCTTCCTTGGAAGCGCTTTTGTAGCCCTAAGAACACTGGGGCTCTGGGCTTCTCTAGCCATCTAAACTTCTGCTCATCCTCTCGCGCAGTCTAAAGAGAGCTCAGGTGAGAAATTGCAAACGTCCAGCAATTGCTCAGAGATGAAAAGTGCCAGCACTGAAAGCTGTTGCTAGCCAGCACCCTTCCTTGGAAGTGCTTTCACAGGTGCAGCAACACTGGGGCTTTGCGCTTCTCTACCCACCAAACGTCACGGTCACTATCTCTCCGTCTCGTAGACACGAGCTGAGAAATTGCAAACGTTGAGCAATTGCTCAGAGATGAAAAGTGCCAGCACTGAAAGCTGTTGCTAGCCAGCACCCTTCCTTGGAAGCGCTTTCACAGGCGCAGCAACACTTGCTGTTTGCGCTTCTCTACCCACCAAAGATCACGGTCATTCTCTTTCCGACTCGTAGACACGAGCTGAGAAATTGCAAACGTCGAGCAATTGCTCAGAGATGAAAAGTGCCAGCACTGAAAGCTGTTGCTAGACAGCACCCTTCCTTGGAAGCGCTTTTGTAGGCCTAAGAACAGTGGGGCTCTGGGCTTCTCTAGCCACCTCATCTTCTGCTCATCCTCTCGCGCAGTCTAAAGAGAGCTCAGGTGAGAAACTGCAAACGTTGAGCAATTGCTCAGAGATGAAAAGTGCCAGCACTGAAAGCTGTTGCTAGCCAGCACCCTTCCTTGGAAGTGCTTTTGTAGACCTAAGAACACTGGGGCTCTGGGCTTCTCTAGCCACCTCATCTTCTACTCATCCTCTCGCGCAGTCTAAAGAGAGTTCAGGTGAGAAATTGCAAACGTCGAGCAATTGCTCAGAGATGAAAAGTGCCAGCACTGAAAGCTGTTGCTAGCCAGCACACTTCCTTGGAAGTGCTTTCACACGCGCAGCAACACTGGGGCTTTGCGCTTCTCTACCCACCAAACGTCACGGTCACTATCTCTGCATCTCGTAGACACGAGCTGAGAAATTGCAAACGTCGAGCAATTGCTCAGAGATGAAAAGTGCCAGCACTGAAAGCTGTTGCTAGCCAGCACCCTTCCTTGGAAGCGCTTTCACAGGTGCAGCAACACTGGGGCTTTGCGCTTCTCTACCCACCGAACGTGACGGTCACTATCTCTCCGTCTCGTAGACACGAGCTGAGAAATTGCAAACATCGAGCAATTGCTCAGAGATGAAAAGTGCCAGCACTGAAAGCTGTTGCTAGCCAGCACCCTTCCTTGGAAGCGCTTTCACAGGCGCAGCAACACTGGGCCTTTGCGCTTCTCTAACCACCAAACGTCACGGTCACTATCTCTCCGACTCGTAGACACGAGCTGAGAAATTGCAAACGTCGAGCAATTGCTCAGAGATGAAAAGTGCCAGCACTGAAAGCTCTTGCTAGCCAGCACCCTTCCTTGGAAGCGCTTTTGTAGCCCTAAGAACACTGGGGCTCTGGGCTTCTCTAGCCATCTAAACTTCTGCTCATCCTCTCGCGCAGTCTAAGGAGAGCTCAGGTGAGAAATTGCAAACGTCGAGGAATTGCTCAGAGATGAAAAGTGCCAGCACTGAAAGCTGTTGCTAGCCAGCACCCTTCCTTGGAAGCGCTTTCACAGGCGCAGCAACACTTGCTGTTTGCGCTTCTCTACCCACCAAAGATCACGGTCATTCTCTTTCCGTCTCGTAGACACGAGCTGAGAAATTGCAAACGTCGAGCAATTGCTCAGAGATGAAAAGTGCCAGCACTGAAAGCTGTTGCTAGCCAGCACCCTTCCTTGGAAGCGCTTTTGTAGCCCTAAGAACAGTGGGGCTCTGGCCTTCTCTAGCCACCTCATCTTCTGCTCATCCTCTCGCGCAGTCTAAAGAGAGCTCAGGTGAGAAATTGCAAACGTCGAGCAATTGCTCAGAGATGAAAAGTGCCAGCACTGAAAGCTGTTGCTAGCCAGCACCCTTCCTTGGAAGTGCTTTCACAGGCGCAGCAACACTGGGGCTTTGCGCTTCTCTAACCACCAAACATCATGGTCACTATCTCTGCATCTCTTAGACACGAGCTGAGAAATTGCAAACGTCGAGCAATTGCTGAGAGATGAAAAGTGCCAGCACTGAAAGCTGTTGCTAGCCAGCACCCTTCCTTGGAAGCGCTTTCACAGGTGCAGCAACACTGGGGCTTTGCGCTTCTCTACCCACCAAACGTGACGGTCACTATCTCTCCGACTCGTAGACACGAGCTGAGAAATTGCAAACGTCGAGCAATTGCTCAGAGATGAAAAGTGCCAGCACTGAAAGCTGTTGCTAGCCAGCACCCTTCCTTGGAAGCGCTTTCACAGGCGCAGCAACCCTGGGGCTTTGCGCTTCTCTAGCCACCAAACGTCACGGTCATTCTCTTTCCGACTCGTAGACACGAGCTGAGAAATTGCAAACGTCGAGCAATTGCTCAGAGATGAAAAGTGCCAGCACTGAAAGCTGTTGCTAGCCAGCACCCTTCCTTGGAAGCGCTTTTGTAGCCCTAAGAACACTGGGGCTCTGGCCTTCTCTAGCCACCTCATCTTCTGCTCATCCTCTCGCGCAGTCTAAAGAGAGCTCAGGTGAGAAATTGCAAACGTCGAGCAATTGCTCAGAGATGAAAAGTGCCAGCACTGAAAGCTGTTGCTAGCCAGCACCCTTCCTTGGAAGCGCTTTTGTAGCCCTAAGAACAGTGGGGCTCTGGCCTTCTCTAGCCACCTCATCTTCTGCTCATCCTCTCGCGCAGTCTAAAGAGAGCTCAGGTGAGAAACTGCAAACGTCGAGCAATTGCTCACAGATGAAAAGTGCCAGCACTGAAAGCTGTTGCTAGCCAGCACCCTTCCTTGGAAGCGCTTTCACAGGCGCAGCAACACTGGGGCTTTGCGCTTCTCTACCCACCAAACGTCACGGTCACTATCTCTCCGTCTCGTAGAAACGAGCTGAGAAATTGCAAACGTCGAGCAATTGCTCAGAGATGAAAAGTGCCAGCACTGAAAGCTGTTGCTAGCCAGCCCCCTTCCTTGGAAGCGCTTCTGTAGCCCTAAGAACACTGGGGCTCTGGGCTTCTCTAGCCATCTAATCTTCTGCTCATCCTCTCGCGCAGTCTAAAGAGAGCTCAGGTGAGAAAAAGCAAACGTCGAGCAATTGCTCAGAGATGAAAAGTGCCAGCACTGAAAGCTGTTGCTAGCCAGCACCCTTCCTTGGAAGCGCTTTCACAGGCGCAGCAACACTGGGGCTTTGCGCTTCTCTACCCACCAAAGATCACGGTCATTCTCTTTCCGTCTCGTAGACACGAGCTGAGAAATTGCAAACGTCGAGCAATTGCTCAGAGATGAAAAGTGCCAGCACTGAAAGCTGTTGCTAGACAGCCCCCTGCCTTGGAAGCGCTTTTGTAGCCCTAAGAACAGTGGGGCTCTGGGCTTCTCTAGCCACCTCATCTTCTGCTCATCCTCTCGCGCAGTCTAAAGAGAGTTCAGGTGAGAAATTGCAAACATCGAGCAATTGCTCAGAGATGAAAAGTGCCAGCACTGAAAGCTGTTCTAGCCAGCACCCTTCCTTGGAAGTGCTTTCACAGGCGCAGCAACACTGGGGCTTTGCGCTTCTCTAGCCACCAAATATCACGGTCACTATCTCTCCGTCTCGTAGACACGAGCTGAGAAATTGCAAACGTCGAGCAATTGCTCAGAGATGAAAAGTGGCAGCACTGAAAGCTGTTGCTAGCCAGCCCCCTTCCTTGGAAGTGCTTTCACAGGTGCAGCAACACTGGGGCTTTGCGCTTCTCTACCCACCAAACGTCACAGTCATTCTCTGTCCGTCTCGTAGACACGAGCTGAGAAATTGCAAACGTCGAGCAATTGCTCAGAGATGAAAAGTGCCAGCACTGAAAGCTGTTGCTAGCCAGCACCCTTCCTTGGAAGCGCTTTCACAGGCGCAGCAACACTTGCTGTTTGCGCTTCTCTACCCACCAAAGATCACGGTCATTCTCTTTCCGTCTCGTAGACACGAGCTGAGAAATTGCAAACGTCGAGCAATTGCTCAGAGATGAAAAGTGCCAGCACTGAAAGCTGTTGCTAGCCAGCACCCTTCCTTGGAAGCGCTTTCACAGGTGCAGCAACACTGGGGCTTTGCGCTTCTCTAGCAACCAAACGTGACGGTCACTATCTCTCCGTCTCGTAGACACGAGCTGAGAAATTGCAAACGTCGAGCAATTGCTCAGAGATGAAAAGTGCCAGCACTGAAAGCTGTTGCTAGCCAGCACCCTTCCTTGGAAGCGCTTTCACAGGCGCAGCAACCCTGGGGCTTTGCGCTTCTCTAGCCACCAAACGTCACGGTCATTCTCTTTCCGACTCGTAGACACGAGCTGAGAAATTGCAAACGTCGAGCAATTGCTCAGAGATGAAAAGTGCCAGCACTGAAAGCTGTTGCTAGCCAGCCCCCTTCCTTGGAAGCGCTTTTGTAGCCCTAAGAACACTGGGGCTCTGGGCTTCTCTAGCCACCTCATCTTCTGCTCATCCTCTCGCGCAGTCTAAAGAGAGCTCAGGTGAGAAATTGCAAACGTCGAGCAATTGCTCAGAGATGAAAAGTGCCAGCACTGAAAGCTGTTGCTAGCCAGCACCCTTCCTTGGAAGCGCTTTCACAGGCGCAGCAACACTTGCTGTTTGCGCTTCTCTAGCCACCAAACATCACAGTCATTCTCTTTCCGTCTCGTAGACACGAGCTGAGAAATTGCAAACGTTGAGCAATTGCTCAGAGATGAAAAGTGCCAGCACTGAAAGCTGTTGCTAGCCAGCACCCTTCCTTGGAAGCGCTTTCACAGGCGCAGCAACACTGGGGCTTTGCGCTTCTCTAACCACCAAACGTCAGGGTCACTATCTCTCCGTCTCGTAGACACGAGCTGAGAAATTGCAAACGTCGAGCAATTGCTCAGAGATGAAAAGTGCCAGCACTGAAAGCTGTTGCTAGCCAGCACCCTTCCTTGGAAGCGCTTTTGTAGCCCTAAGAACACTGGGGCTCTGGGCTTCTCTAGCCATCTAAACTTCTGCTCATCCTCTCGCGCAGTCTAAAGAGAGCTCAGGTGAGAAATTGCAAACGTCGAGCAATTGCTCAGAGATGAAAAGTGCCAGCACTGAAAGCTGTTGCTAGCCAGCACCCTTCCTTGGAAGCGCTTTCACAGGCGCAGCAACACTGGGGCTTTGCGCTTCTCTAGCCACCAAACGTCACGGTCATTCTCTTTCCGTCTCGTAGACACGAGCTGAGAAATTGCAAACGTCGAGCAATTGCTCAGAGATGAAAAATGCCAGCACTGAAAGCTGTTGCTAGCCAGCACCCTTCCTTGGAAGCGCTTTTGTAGCCCTAAGAACACTGGGGCTCTGGGCTTCTCTAGCCACCTCATCTTCTGCTCAACCTCTCGCGCAGTCTAAAGAGAGCTCAGGTGAGAAATTGCAAACGTCGAGCAATTGCTCAGAGATGAAAAGTGCCAGCACTGAAAGCTGTTGCTAGCCAGCACCCTTCCTTGGAAGCGCTTTCACAGGTGCAGCAACACTGGGGCTTTGCGCTTCTCTACCCACCAAACGTGACGGTCACTATCTCTCCGACTCGTAGACACGAGCTGAGAAATTGCAAACGTCGAGCAATTGCTCAGAGATGAAAAGTGCCAGCACTGAAAGCTGTTGCTAGCCAGCACCCTTCCTTGGAAGCGCTTTCACAGGCGCAGCAACCCTGGGGCTTTGCGCTTCTCTAGCCACCAAACGTCACGGTCATTCTCTTTCCGACTCGTAGACACGAGCTGAGAAATTGCAAACGTCGAGCAATTGCTCAGAGATGAAAAGTGCCAGCACTGAAAGCTGTTGCTAGCCAGCACCCTTCCTTGGAAGCGCTTTTGTAGCCCTAAGAACACTGGGGCTCTGGCCTTCTCTAGCCACCTCATCTTCTGCTCATCCTCTCGCGCAGTCTAAAGAGAGCTCAGGTGAGAAATTGCAAACGTCGAGCAATTGCTCAGAGATGAAAAGTGCCAGCACTGAAAGCTGTTGCTAGCCAGCACCCTTCCTTGGAAGCGCTTTTGTAGCCCTAAGAACAGTGGGGCTCTGGCCTTCTCTAGCCACCTCATCTTCTGCTCATCCTCTCGCGCAGTCTAAAGAGAGCTCAGGTGAGAAACTGCAAACGTCGAGCAATTGCTCACAGATGAAAAGTGCCAGCACTGAAAGCTGTTGCTAGCCAGCACCCTTCCTTGGAAGCGCTTTCACAGGCGCAGCAACACTGGGGCTTTGCGCTTCTCTACCCACCAAACGTCACGGTCACTATCTCTCCGTCTCGTAGAAACGAGCTGAGAAATTGCAAACGTCGAGCAATTGCTCAGAGATGAAAAGTGCCAGCACTGAAAGCTGTTGCTAGCCAGCCCCCTTCCTTGGAAGCGCTTCTGTAGCCCTAAGAACACTGGGGCTCTGGGCTTCTCTAGCCATCTAATCTTCTGCTCATCCTCTCGCGCAGTCTAAAGAGAGCTCAGGTGAGAAAAAGCAAACGTCGAGCAATTGCTCAGAGATGAAAAGTGCCAGCACTGAAAGCTGTTGCTAGCCAGCACCCTTCCTTGGAAGCGCTTTCACAGGCGCAGCAACACTGGGGCTTTGCGCTTCTCTACCCACCAAAGATCACGGTCATTCTCTTTCCGTCTCGTAGACACGAGCTGAGAAATTGCAAACGTCGAGCAATTGCTCAGAGATGAAAAGTGCCAGCACTGAAAGCTGTTGCTAGACAGCCCCCTGCCTTGGAAGCGCTTTTGTAGCCCTAAGAACAGTGGGGCTCTGGGCTTCTCTAGCCACCTCATCTTCTGCTCATCCTCTCGCGCAGTCTAAAGAGAGTTCAGGTGAGAAATTGCAAACATCGAGCAATTGCTCAGAGATGAAAAGTGCCAGCACTGAAAGCTGTTCTAGCCAGCACCCTTCCTTGGAAGTGCTTTCACAGGCGCAGCAACACTGGGGCTTTGCGCTTCTCTAGCCACCAAATATCACGGTCACTATCTCTCCGTCTCGTAGACACGAGCTGAGAAATTGCAAACGTCGAGCAATTGCTCAGAGATGAAAAGTGGCAGCACTGAAAGCTGTTGCTAGCCAGCCCCCTTCCTTGGAAGTGCTTTCACAGGTGCAGCAACACTGGGGCTTTGCGCTTCTCTACCCACCAAACGTCACAGTCATTCTCTGTCCGTCTCGTAGACACGAGCTGAGAAATTGCAAACGTCGAGCAATTGCTCAGAGATGAAAAGTGCCAGCACTGAAAGCTGTTGCTAGCCAGCACCCTTCCTTGGAAGCGCTTTCACAGGCGCAGCAACACTTGCTGTTTGCGCTTCTCTACCCACCAAAGATCACGGTCATTCTCTTTCCGTCTCGTAGACACGAGCTGAGAAATTGCAAACGTCGAGCAATTGCTCAGAGATGAAAAGTGCCAGCACTGAAAGCTGTTGCTAGCCAGCACCCTTCCTTGGAAGCGCTTTCACAGGTGCAGCAACACTGGGGCTTTGCGCTTCTCTAGCAACCAAACGTGACGGTCACTATCTCTCCGTCTCGTAGACACGAGCTGAGAAATTGCAAACGTCGAGCAATTGCTCAGAGATGAAAAGTGCCAGCACTGAAAGCTGTTGCTAGCCAGCACCCTTCCTTGGAAGCGCTTTCACAGGCGCAGCAACCCTGGGGCTTTGCGCTTCTCTAGCCACCAAACGTCACGGTCATTCTCTTTCCGACTCGTAGACACGAGCTGAGAAATTGCAAACGTCGAGCAATTGCTCAGAGATGAAAAGTGCCAGCACTGAAAGCTGTTGCTAGCCAGCCCCCTTCCTTGGAAGCGCTTTTGTAGCCCTAAGAACACTGGGGCTCTGGGCTTCTCTAGCCACCTCATCTTCTGCTCATCCTCTCGCGCAGTCTAAAGAGAGCTCAGGTGAGAAATTGCAAACGTCGAGCAATTGCTCAGAGATGAAAAGTGCCAGCACTGAAAGCTGTTGCTAGCCAGCACCCTTCCTTGGAAGCGCTTTCACAGGCGCAGCAACACTTGCTGTTTGCGCTTCTCTAGCCACCAAACATCACAGTCATTCTCTTTCCGTCTCGTAGACACGAGCTGAGAAATTGCAAACGTTGAGCAATTGCTCAGAGATGAAAAGTGCCAGCACTGAAAGCTGTTGCTAGCCAGCACCCTTCCTTGGAAGCGCTTTCACAGGCGCAGCAACACTGGGGCTTTGCGCTTCTCTAACCACCAAACGTCAGGGTCACTATCTCTCCGTCTCGTAGACACGAGCTGAGAAATTGCAAACGTCGAGCAATTGCTCAGAGATGAAAAGTGCCAGCACTGAAAGCTGTTGCTAGCCAGCACCCTTCCTTGGAAGCGCTTTTGTAGCCCTAAGAACACTGGGGCTCTGGGCTTCTCTAGCCATCTAAACTTCTGCTCATCCTCTCGCGCAGTCTAAAGAGAGCTCAGGTGAGAAATTGCAAACGTCGAGCAATTGCTCAGAGATGAAAAGTGCCAGCACTGAAAGCTGTTGCTAGCCAGCACCCTTCCTTGGAAGCGCTTTCACAGGCGCAGCAACACTGGGGCTTTGCGCTTCTCTAGCCACCAAACGTCACGGTCATTCTCTTTCCGTCTCGTAGACACGAGCTGAGAAATTGCAAACGTCGAGCAATTGCTCAGAGATGAAAAATGCCAGCACTGAAAGCTGTTGCTAGCCAGCACCCTTCCTTGGAAGCGCTTTTGTAGCCCTAAGAACACTGGGGCTCTGGGCTTCTCTAGCCACCTCATCTTCTGCTCAACCTCTCGCGCAGTCTAAAGAGAGCTCAGGTGAGAAATTGCAAACGTCGAGCAATTGCTCAGAGATGAAAAGTGCCAGCACTGAAAGCTGTTGCTAGCCAGCACCCTTCCTTGGAAGCGCTTTCACAGGCGCAGCAACACTGGGGCTTTGCGCTTCTCTACCCACCAAACGTCACGGTCATTCTCTTTCCGTCTCGTAGACACGAGCTGAGAAATTGCAAACGTTGAGCAATTGCTCAGAGATGAAAAGTGCCAGCACTGAAAGCTGTTGCTAGCCAGCCCCCTTCCTTGGCAGCGCTTTTGTAGCCCTAAGAACACTGGGGCTCTGGCCTTCTCTAACCACCTCATTTTCTGCTCATCCTCTCGCGCAGTCTAAAGAGAGTTCAGGTGAGAAATTGCAAACGTCCAGCAATTGCTCAGAGATGAAAAGTGCCAGCACTGAAAGCTGTTGCTAGCCAGCACCCTTCCTTGGAAGTGCTTTCACAGGCGCAGCAACACTGGGGCTTTGCGCTTCTCTAGCCACCAAATATCACGGTCACTATCTCTCCGTCTTGTAGACACGAGCTGAGAAATTGCAAACGTCGAGCAATTGCTCAGAGATGAAAAGTGCCAGCACTGAAAGCTGTTGCTAGCCAGCACCCTTCCTTGGAAGTGCTTTCACAGGCGCAGCAACACTGGGGCTTTGCGCTTCTCTACCCACCAAACGTCACGGTCACTATCTCTCCGTCTCGTAGAAACGAGCTGAGAAATTGCAAACGTCGAGCAATTGCTCAGAGATGAAAAGTGCCAGCACTGAAAGCTGTTGCTAGCCAGCACCCTTCCTTGGAAGCGCTTCTGTAGCCCTAAGAACACTGGGGCTCTGGGCTTCTCTAGCCATCTAATCTTCTGCTCATCCTCTCGCGCAGTCTAAAGAGAGCTCAGGTGAGAAATTGCAAACGTCGAGCAATTGCTCAGAGAGGAAAAGTGCCAGCACTGAAAGCTGTTGCTAGCCAGCACCCTTCCTTGGAAGCGCTTTCACAGGCGCAGCAACACTGCGACTTTGCGCTTCTCTAGCCACCAAACGTCACGGTCATTCTCTTTCCGTCTCGTAGACACGAGCTGAGAAATTGCAAACGTCGAGCAATTGCTCAGAGATGAAAAGTGCCAGCACTGAAAGCTGTTGCTAGACAGCCCCCTTCCTTGGAAGCGCTTTTGTAGCCCTAAGAACAGTGGGGCTCTGGGCTTCTCTAGCCACCTCATCTTCTGCTCATCCTCTCGCGCAGTCTAAAGAGAGTTCAGGTGAGAAATTGCAAACATCGAGCAATTGCTCAGAGATGAAAAGTGCCAGCACTGAAAGCTGTTCTAGCCAGCACCCTTCCTTGGAAGTGCTTTCACAGGCGCAGCAACACTGGGGCTTTGCGCTTCTCTAGCCACCAAATATCACGGTCACTATCTCTCCGTCTCGTAGACACGAGCTGAGAAATTGCAAACGTCGAGCAATTGCTCAGAGATGAAAAGTGCCAGCACTGAAAGCTGTTCTAGCCAGCACCCTTCCTTGGAAGTGCTTTCACAGGTGCAGCAACACTGGGGCTTTGCGCTTCTCTACCCACCAAACGTCACAGTCATTCTCTGTCCGTCTCGTAGACACGAGCTGAGAAATTGCAAACGTCGAGCAATTGCTCAGAGATGAAAAGTGCCAGCACTGAAAGCTGTTGCTAGCCAGCACCCTTCCTTGGAAGCGCTTTCACAGGCGCAGCAACACTTGCTGTTTGCGCTTCTCTACCCACCAAAGATCACGGTCATTCTCTTTCCGTCTCGTAGACACGAGCTGAGAAATTGCAAACGTCGAGCAATTGCTCAGAGATGAAAAGTGCCAGCACTGAAAGCTGTTGCTAGACAGCACCCTTCCTTGGAAGTGCTTTTGTAGGCCTAAGAACACTGGGGCTCTGGGCTTCTCTAGCCACGTCATCTTCTGCTCATCCTCTCGCGCAGTCTAAAGAGAGCTCAGGTGAGAAACTGCAAACGTCGAGCAATTGCTCAGAGATGAAAAGTGCCAGCACTGAAAGCTGTTGCTAGCCAGCACCCTTCCTTGGAAGTGCTTTTGTAGCCCTAGGAACACTGGTGCTCTGGGCTTCTCTAGCCACCTCATCTTCTGCTCATCCTCTCGCGCAGTCTAAAGAGAGCTCAGGTGAGAAATTGCAAACGTCGAGCAATTGCTCAGAGATGAAAAGTGCCAGCACTGAAAGCTGTTGCTAGCCAGCACACTTCCTTGGAAGTGCTTTCACACGCGCAGCAACACTGGGGCTTTGCGCTTCTCTAACCACCAAACATCATGGTCACTATCTCTGCGTCTCGTAGACACGAGCTGAGAAATTGCAAACGTCGAGCAATTGCTCAGAGAGGAAAAGTGCCAGCACTGAAAGCTGTTGCTAGCCAGCACCCTTCCTTGGAAGCGCTTTCACAGGTGCAGCAACACTGGGGCTTTGCGCTTCTCTACCCACCAAACGTGACGGTCACTATCTCTCCGACTCGTAGACACGAGCTGAGAAATTGCAAACGTCGAGGAATTGCTCAGAGATGAAAAGTGCCAGCACTGAAAGCTGTTGCTAGCCAGCACCCTTCCTTGGAAGCGCTTTCACAGGCGCAGCAACACTGGGGCTTTGCGCTTCTCTAGCCACCAAACGTCACGGTCATTCTCTTTCCGACTCGTAGACACGAGCTGAGAAATTGCAAACGTCGAGCAATTGCTCAGAGATGAAAAGTGCCAGCACTGAAAGCTGTTGCTAGCCAGCACCCTTCCTTGGAAGCGCTTCTGTAGCCCTAATAACACTGGGGCTCTGGGCTTCTCTAGCCATCTAAACTTCTGCTCATCCTCTCGCGCAGTCTAAAGAGAGCTCAGGTGAGAAATTGCAAACGTCCAGCAATTGCTCAGAGATGAAAAGTGCCAGCACTGAAAGCTGTTGCTAGCCAGCACCCTTCCTTGGAAGCGCTTTCACAGGCGCAGCAACCCTGGGGCTTTGCGCTTCTCTAGCCACCAAACGTCACGGTCATTCTCTTTCCGTCTCGTAGACACGAGCTGAGAAATTGCAAACGTCGAGCAATTGCTCAGAGATGAAAAGCGCCAGCACTGAAAGCTGTTGCTAGACAGCCCCCTTCCTTGGAAGCGCTTTTGTAGGCCTAAGAACAGTGGGGCTATGGGCTTCTCTAGCCACCTCATCTTCTGCTCATCCTCTCGCGCAGTCTAAAGAGAGTTCAGGTGAGAAATTGCAAACGTCGAGCAATTGCTCAGAGATGAAAAGTGCCAGCACTGAAAGCTGTTGCTAGCCAGCACACTTCCTTGGAAGTGCTTTCACACGCGCAGCAACACTGGGGCTTTGCGCTTCTCTAACCACCAAACATCATGGTCACTATCTCTGCGTCTCGTAGACACGAGCTGAGAAATTGCAAACGTCGAGCAATTGCTCAGAGATGAAAAGTGCCAGCACTGAAAGCTGTTGCTAGCCAGCACCCTTCCTTGGAAGCGCTTTCACAGGTGCAGCAACACTGGGGCTTTGCGCTTCTCTAGCAACCAAACGTCACGGTCACTATCTCTCCGTCTCGTAGACACGAGCTGAGAAATTGCAAACGTCGAGCAATTGCTCAGAGATGAAAAGTGCCAGCACTGAAAGCTGTTGCTAGCCAGCACCCTTCCTTGGAAGCGCTTTCACAGGCGCAGCAACCCTGGGGCTTTGCGCTTCTCTAGCCACCAAACGTCACGGTCATTCTCTTTCCGACTCGTAGACACGAGCTGAGAAATTGCAAACGTCGAGCAATTGCTCAGAGATGAAAAGTGCCAGCACTGAAAGCTGTTGCTAGCCAGCCCCCTTCCTTGGAAGCGCTTTTGTAGCCCTAAGAACACTGGGGCTCTGGGCTTCTCTAGCCACCTCATCTTCTGCTCATCCTCTCGCGCAGTCTAAAGAGAGCTCAGGTGAGAAATTGCAAACGTCGAGCAATTGCTCAGAGATGAAAAGTGCCAGCACTGAAAGCTGTTGCTAGCCAGCACCCTTCCTTGGAAGCGCTTTCACAGGCGCAGCAACACTTGCTGTTTGCGCTTCTCTAGCCACCAAACATCACAGTCATTCTCTTTCCGTCTCGTAGACACGAGCTGAGAAATTGCAAACGTTGAGCAATTGCTCAGAGATGAAAAGTGCCAGCACTGAAAGCTGTTGCTAGCCAGCACCCTTCCTTGGAAGCGCTTTCACAGGCGCAGCAACACTGGGGCTTTGCGCTTCTCTAACCACCAAACGTCAGGGTCATTCTCTTTCCGTCTCGTAGACACGAGCTGAGAAATTGCAAACGTCGAGCAATTGCTCAGAGATGAAAAGTGCCAGCACTGAAAGCTGTTGCTAGCCAGCACCCTTCCTTGGAAGCGCTTTTGTAGCCCTAAGAACACTGGGGCTCTGGGCTTCTCTAGCCATCTAAACTTCTGCTCATCCTCTCGCGCAGTCTAAAGAGAGCTCAGGTGAGAAATTGCAAACGTCGAGCAATTGCTCAGAGATGAAAAGTGCCAGCACTGAAAGCTGTTGCTAGCCAGCACCCTTCCTTGGAAGCGCTTTCACAGGCGCAGCAACACTGGGGCTTTGCGCTTCTCTAGCCACCAAACGTCACGGTCATTCTCTTTCCGTCTCGTAGACACGAGCTGAGAAATTGCAAACGTCGAGCAATTGCTCAGAGATGAAAAGTGCCAGCACTGAAAGCTGTTGCTAGACAGCACCCTTCCTTGGAAGCGCTTTTGTAGCCCTAAGAACAGTGGGGCTCTGGGCTTCTCTAGCCACCTCATCTTCTGCTCATCCTCTCGCGCAGTCTAAAGAGAGCTCAGGTGAGAAACTGCAAACGTCGAGCAATTGCTCAGAGATGAAAAGTGCCAGCACTGAAAGCTGTTGCTAGCCAGCCCCCTTCCTTGGAAGTGCTTTTGTAGCCCTAGGAACACTGGTGCTCTGGGCTTCTCTAGCCACCTCATCTTCTGCTCATCCTCTCGCGCAGTCTAAAGAGAGCTCAGGTGAGAAATTGCAAACGTCGAGCAATTGCTCAGAGAGGAAAAGTGCCAGCACTGAAAGCTGTTGCTAGCCAGCACACTTCCTTGGAAGTGCTTTCACAGGCGCAGCAACACTGGGGATTTGCGCTTCTCTAACCACCAAACATCATGGTCACTATCTCTGCGTCTCGTAGACACGAGCTGAGAAATTGCAAACGTCGAGCAATTGCTCAGAGATGAAAAGTGCCAGCACTGAAAGCTGTTGCTAGCCAGCACCCTTCCTTGGAAGCGCTTTCACAGGTGCAGCAACACTGGGGCTTTGCGCTTCTCTACCCACCAAACGTGACGGTCATTCTCTTTCCGTCTCGTAGACACGAGCTGAGAAATTGCAAACGTTGAGCAATTGCTCAGAGATGAAAAGTGCCAGCACTGAAAGCTGTTGCTAGCCAGCACCCTTCCTTGGAAGCGCTTTCACAGGCGCAGCAACACTGGGGTTTGCGCTTCTCTAACCACCAAACGTCACAGTCATTCTCTTTCCGTCTCGTAGACACGAGCTGAGAAATTGCAAACGTCGAGCAATTGCTGAGAGAGGAAAAGTGCCAGCACTGAAAGCTGTTGCTAGCCAGCACCCTTCCTTGGAAGCGCTTTTGTAGCCCTAAGAACACTGGGGCTCTGGGCTTCTCTAGCCATCTAATCTTCTGCTCATCCTCTCGCGCAGTCTAAAGAGAGCTCAGGTGAGAAATTGCAAACGTCGAGCAATTGCTCAGAGATGAGAAGTGCCAGCACTGAAAGCTGTTGCTAGCCAGCACCCTTCCTTGGAAGCGCTTTCACAGGCGCAGCAACACTTGCTGTTTGCGCTTCTCTAGCCACCAAACATCACGGTCATTCTCTTTCCGTCTCGTAGACACGAGCTGGGAAATTGCAAACGTTGAGCAATTGCTCAGAGATGAAAAGTGCCAGCACTGAAAGCTGTTGCTAGCCAGCACCCTTCCTTGGAAGCGCTTTCACAGGCGCAGCAACACTGGGGCTTTGCGCTTCTCTAACCACCAAACATCACGCTCATTCTCTTTCCGTCTCGTAGACACGAGCTGAGAAATTGCAAACGTCGAGCAATTGCTCAGAGATGAAAAGTGCCAGCACAGAAAGCTGTTGATAGCCAGCCCCCTCCTTGGAAGCACTTTCACAGGCGCAGGAGCACTGCAACTTTCCGCTTCTCTACCCACCAAACGTCACAGTCATTCTCTTTCCGTCTCGTAGACACGAGCTGAGAAATTGCAAACGTCGAGCAATTGCTCAGAGATGAAAAGTGCCAGCACTGAAAGCTGTTGCTAGCCAGCACCCTTCCTTGGAAGCGCTTTCACAGGCGCAGCAACCCTGGGGCTTTGCGCTTCTCTAGCCACCAAACGTCACGGTCATTCTCTTTCCGACTCGTAGACACGAGCTGAGAAATTGCAAACGTCGAGCAATTGCTCAGAGATGAAAAGTGCCAGCACTGAAAGCTGTTGCTAGCCAGCACCCTTCCTTGGAAGCGCTTTTGTAGGCCTAATAACCCTGGGGCTCTGGCCTTCTCTAGCCACCTCATCTTCTGCTCATCCTCTCGCGCAGTCTAAAGAGAGCTCAGGTGAGAAATTGCAAACATCGAGCAATTGCTCAGAGATGAAAAGTGCCAGCACTGAAAGCTGTTGCTAGCCAGCCCCCTTCCTTGGAACCGCTTTTGTAGCCCTAAGAACACTGGGGCTCTGGGCTTCTCTAGCCACCTCATCTTCTGCTCATCCTCTCGCGCAGTCTAAAGAGAGCTCAGGTGAGAAATTGCAAACGTCGAGCAATTGCTCAGAGATGAAAAGTGCCAGCACTGAAAGCTGTTGCTAGCCAGCACCCTTCCTTGGAAGCGCTTTCACAGGCGCAGCAACACTTGCTGTTTGCGCTTCTCTAGCCACCAAACATCACGGTCATTCTCTTTCCGTCTCGTAGACACGAGCTGAGAAATTGCAAACGTTGAGCAATTGCTCAGAGATGAAAAGTGCCAGCACTGAAAGCTGTTGCTAGCCAGCACCCTTCCTTGGAAGCGCTTTCACAGGCGCAGCAACACTGGGGCTTTGCGCTTCTCTAACCACCAAACGTCACGCTCATTCTCTTTCCGTCTCGTAGACACGAGCTGAGAAATTGCAAACGTCGAGCAATTGCTCAGAGATGAAAAGTGCCAGCACTGAAAGCTGTTGCTAGCCAGCACCCTTCCTTGGAAGCGCTTTTGTAGCCCTAAGAACACTGGGGCTCTGGGCTTCTCTAGCCACCTCATCTTCTGCTCATCCTCTCGCGCAGTCTAAAGAGAGCTCAGGTGAGAAACTGCAAACGTCGAGCAATTGCTCAGAGATGAAAAGTGCCAGCACTGAAAGCTGTTGCTAGCCAGCACCCTTCCTTGGAAGCGCTTTCACAGGCGCAGCAACACTTGCTGTTTGCGCTTCTCTAACCACCAAACGTCAGGGTCACTATCTATCCGTCTCGTAGACACGAGCTGAGAAATTGCAAACGTCGAGCAATTGCTCAGAGATGAAAAGTGCCAGCACTGAAAGCTGTTGCTAGCCAGCACCCTTCCTTGGAAGCGCTTTTGTAGCCCTAAGAACACTGGGGCTCTGGCCTTCTCTAGCCATCTAAACTTCTGCTCATCCTCTCGCGCAGTCTAAAGAGAGCTCAGGTGAGAAATTGCAAACGTCGAGCAATTGCTCAGAGATGAAAAGTGCCAGCACTGAAAGCTGTTGCTAGCCAGCACCCTTCCTTGGAAGCGCTTTCACAGGCGCAGCAACACTTGCTGTTTGCGCTTCTCTAGCCACCAAACGTCACGGTCATTCTCTTTCCGTCTCGTAGACACGAGCTGAGAAATTGCAAACGTCGAGCAATTGCTCAGAGATGAAAAGTGCCAGCACTGAAAGCTGTTGCTAGACAGCACCCTTCCTTGGAAGCGCTTTTGTAGCCCTAAGAACAGTGGGGCTCTGGGCTTCTCTAGCCACCTCATCTTCTGCTCATCCTCTCGCGCAGTCTAAAGAGAGCTCAGGTGAGAAACTGCAAACGTCGAGCAATTGCTCAGAGATGAAAAGTGCCAGCACTGAAAGCTGTTGCTAGCCAGCCCCCTTCCTTGGAAGTGCTTTTGTAGCCCTAGGAACACTGGTGCTCTGGGCTTCTCTAGCCACCTCATCTTCTGCTCATCCTCTCGCGCAGTCTAAAGAGAGTTCAGGTGAGAAATTGCAAACGTCGAGCAATTGCTCAGAGAGGAAAAGTGCCAGCACTGAAAGCTGTTGCTAGCCAGCACCCTTCCTTGGAAGTGCTTTCACAGGCGCAGCAACACTGGGGCTTTGCGCTTCTCTAACCACCAAACATCATGGTCACTATCTCTGCGTCTCGTAGACACGAGCTGAGAAATTGCAAACGTCGAGCAATTGCTCAGAGATGAAAAGTGCCAGCACTGAAAGCTGTTGCTAGCCAGCACCCTTCCTTGGAAGCGCTTTCACAGGTGCAGCAACACTGGGGCTTTGCGCTTCTCTACCCACCAAACGTGACGGTCATTCTCTTTCCGTCTCGTAGACACGAGCTGAGAAATTGCAAACGTCGAGCAATTGCTCAGAGATGAAAAGTGCCAGCACTGAAAGCTGTTGCTAGCCAGCACCCTTCCTTGGAAGCGCTTTCACAGGCGCAGCAACACTGGGGCTTTGCGCTTCTCTAACCACCAAACGTCACGGTCATTCTCTTTCCGTCTCATAGACACGAGCTGAGAAATTGCAAACGTCGAGCAATTGCTCAGAGATGAAAAGTGCCAGCACTGAAAGCTGTTGCTAGCCAGCCCCCTTCCTTGGAAGCGCTTTTGTAGGCCTAAGAACACTGGGGCTCTGGGCTTCTCTAGCCACCTCATCTTCTGCTCATCCTCTCGCGCAGTCTAAAGAGAGCTCAGGTGAGAAAAAGCAAACGTCCAGCAATTGCTCAGAGATGAAAAGTGCCAGCACTGAAAGCTGTTGCTAGCCAGCACCCTTCCTTGGAAGCGCTTTCACAGGCGCAGCAACACTTGCTGTTTGCGCTTCTCTAGCCACCAAACATCACGGTCATTCTCTTTCCGTCTCGTAGACACGAGCTGAGAAATTGCAAACGTTGAGCAATTGCTCAGAGATGAAAAGTGCCAGCACTGAAAGCTGTTGCTAGCCAGCACCCTTCCTTGGAAGCGCTTTCACAGGCGCAGCAACACTGGGGCTTTGCGCTTCTCTACCCACCAAACATCACGCTCATTCTCTTTCCGTCTCGTAGACACGAGCTGAGAAATTGCAAACGTCGAGCAATTGCTCAGAGATGAAAAGTGCCAGCACTGAAAGCTGTTGCTAGCCAGCCCCCTTCCTTGGAAGCGCTTTTGTAGCCCTAAGAACACTGGGGCTCTGGGCTTCTCTAGCCACCTCATCTTCTGCTCATCCTCTCGCGCAGTCTAAAGAGAGCTCAGGTGAGAAACTGCAAACGTCGAGCAATTGCTCAGAGATGAAAAGTGCCAGCACTGAAAGCTGTTGCTAGCCAGCCCCCTTCCTTGGAAGCACTTTCACAGGCGCAGCAACACTGGGGCTTTGCGCTTCTCTACCCAGCTAACGTCACAGTCACTATCTCTCCGTCTCGTAGACACGAGCTGAGAAATTGCAAACGTCGAGCAATTGCTCAGAGAGGAAAAGTGCCAGCACTGAAAGCTGTTGCTAGCCAGCACCCTTCCTTGGAAGCGCTTTTGTAGCCCTAAGAACACTGGGGCTCTGGGCTTCTCTAGCCACCTCATCTTCTGCTCATCCTCTCGCGCAGTCTAAAGAGAGCTCAGGTGAGAAATTGCAAACGTCGAGCAATTGCTCAGAGATGAAAAGTGCCAGCACTGAAAGCTGTTGCTAGCCAGCACCCTTCCTTGGAAGCGCTTTCACAGGCGCAGCAACACTGGGGCTTTGCGCTTCTCTAGCCACCAAACATCATGGTCACTATCTCTCCGTCTCGTAGACACGAGCTGAGAAATTGCAAACGTCGAGCAATTGCTCAGAGATGAAAAGTGCCAGCACTGAAAGCTGTTGCTAGCCAGCCCCCTTCCTTGGAAGCGCTTTTGTAGCCCTAAGAACACTGGGGCTCTGGGCTTCTCTAACCACCTCATCTTCTGCTCATCCTCTCGCGCAGTCTAAAGAGAGCTCAGGTGAGAAATTGCAAACGTCGAGCAATTGCTCAGAGATGAAAAGTGCCAGCACTGAAAGCTGTTGCTAGCCAGCACCCTTCCTTGGAAGCGCTTTTGTAGCCCTAAGAACAGTGGGGCTCTGTGCTTCTCTAGCCACCTCATCTTCTGCTCATCCTCTCGCGCAGTGTAAAGAGAGCTCAGGTGAGAAATTGCAAACGTCGAGCAATTGCTCAGAGATGAAAAGTGCCAGCACAGAAAGCTGTTGATAGCCAGCCCCCTCCTTGGAAGCACTTTCACAGGCGCAGGAGCACTGCAACTTTCCGCTTCTCTACCCACCAAACGTCACAGTCATTCTCTTTCCGTCTCGTAGACACGAGCTGAGAAATTGCAAACGTCGAGCAATTGCTCAGAGATGAAAAGTGCCAGCACTGAAAGCTGTTGCTAGCCAGCACCCTTCCTTGGAAGCGCTTTCACAGGCGCAGCAACCCTGGGGCTTTGCGCTTCTCTAGCCACCAAACGTCACGGTCATTCTCTTTCCGACTCGTAGACACGAGCTGAGAAATTGCAAACGTCGAGCAATTGCTCAGAGATGAAAAGTGCCAGCACTGAAAGCTGTTGCTAGCCAGCACCCTTCCTTGGAAGCGCTTTTGTAGGCCTAAGAACACTGGGGCTCTGGGCTTCTCTAGCCACCTCATCTTCTGCTCATCCTCTCGCGCAGTCTAAAGAGAGCTCAGGTGAGAAATTGCAAACATCGAGCAATTGCTCAGAGATGAAAAGTGCCAGCACTGAAAGCTGTTGCTAGCCAGCCCCCTTCCTTGGAACCGCTTTTGTAGCCCTAAGAACACTGGGGCTCTGGGCTTCTCTAGCCACCTCATCTTCTGCTCATCCTCTCGCGCAGTCTAAAGAGAGCTCAGGTGAGAAATTGCAAACGTCGAGCAATTGCTCAGAGATGAAAAGTGCCAGCACTGAAAGCTGTTGCTAGCCAGCACCCTTCCTTGGAAGCGCTTTCACAGGCGCAGCAACACTTGCTGTTTGCGCTTCTCTAGCCACCAAACATCACGGTCATTCTCTTTCCGTCTCGTAGACACGAGCTGAGAAATTGCAAACGTTGAGCAATTGCTCAGAGATGAAAAGTGCCAGCACTGAAAGCTGTTGCTAGCCAGCACCCTTCCTTGGAAGCGCTTTCACAGGCGCAGCAACACTGGGGCTTTGCGCTTCTCTAACCACCAAACGTCACGCTCATTCTCTTTCCGTCTCGTAGACACGAGCTGAGAAATTGCAAACGTCGAGCAATTGCTCAGAGATGAAAAGTGCCAGCACTGAAAGCTGTTGCTAGCCAGCACCCTTCCTTGGAAGCGCTTTTGTAGCCCTAAGAACACTGGGGCTCTGGGCTTCTCTAGCCACCTCATCTTCTGCTCATCCTCTCGCGCAGTCTAAAGAGAGCTCAGGTGAGAAACTGCAAACGTCGAGCAATTGCTCAGAGATGAAAAGTGCCAGCACTGAAAGCTGTTGCTAGCCAGCACCCTTCCTTGGAAGCGCTTTCACAGGCGCAGCAACACTTGCTGTTTGCGCTTCTCTAACCACCAAACGTCAGGGTCACTATCTATCCGTCTCGTAGACACGAGCTGAGAAATTGCAAACGTCGAGCAATTGCTCAGAGATGAAAAGTGCCAGCACTGAAAGCTGTTGCTAGCCAGCACCCTTCCTTGGAAGCGCTTTTGTAGCCCTAAGAACACTGGGGCTCTGGCCTTCTCTAGCCATCTAAACTTCTGCTCATCCTCTCGCGCAGTCTAAAGAGAGCTCAGGTGAGAAATTGCAAACGTCGAGCAATTGCTCAGAGATGAAAAGTGCCAGCACTGAAAGCTGTTGCTAGCCAGCACCCTTCCTTGGAAGCGCTTTCACAGGCGCAGCAACACTTGCTGTTTGCGCTTCTCTAGCCACCAAACGTCACGGTCATTCTCTTTCCGTCTCGTAGACACGAGCTGAGAAATTGCAAACGTCGAGCAATTGCTCAGAGATGAAAAGTGCCAGCACTGAAAGCTGTTGCTAGACAGCACCCTTCCTTGGAAGCGCTTTTGTAGCCCTAAGAACAGTGGGGCTCTGGGCTTCTCTAGCCACCTCATCTTCTGCTCATCCTCTCGCGCAGTCTAAAGAGAGCTCAGGTGAGAAACTGCAAACGTCGAGCAATTGCTCACAGATGAAAAGTGCCAGCACTGAAAGCTGTTGCTAGCCAGCCCCCTTCCTTGGAAGTGCTTTTGTAGCCCTAGGAACACTGGTGCTCTGGGCTTCTCTAGCCACCTCATCTTCTGCTCATCCTCTCGCGCAGTCTAAAGAGAGTTCAGGTGAGAAATTGCAAACGTCGAGCAATTGCTCAGAGAGGAAAAGTGCCAGCACTGAAAGCTGTTGCTAGCCAGCCCCCTTCCTTGGAAGTGCTTTCACAGGCGCAGCAACACTGGGGCTTTGCGCTTCTCTAACCACCAAACATCATGGTCACTATCTCTGCGTCTCGTAGACACGAGCTGAGAAATTGCAAACGTCGAGCAATTGCTCAGAGATGAAAAGTGCCAGCACTGAAAGCTGTTGCTAGCCAGCACCCTTCCTTGGAAGCGCTTTCACAGGTGCAGCAACACTGGGGCTTTGCGCTTCTCTACCCACCAAACGTGACGGTCATTCTCTTTCCGTCTCGTAGACACGAGCTGAGAAATTGCAAACGTTGAGCAATTGCTCAGAGATGAAAAGTGCCAGCACTGAAAGCTGTTGCTAGCCAGCACCCTTCCTTGGAAGCGCTTTCACAGGCGCAGCAACACTGGGGCTTTGCGCTTCTCTAACCACCAAACGTCACGGTCATTCTCTTTCCGTCTCATAGACACGAGCTGAGAAATTGCAAACGTCGAGCAATTTCTCAGAGATGAAAAGTGCCAGCACTGAAAGCTGTTGCTAGCCAGCCCCCTTCCTTGGAAGCGCTTTTGTAGGCCTAAGAACACTGGGGCTCTGGGCTTCTCTAGCCACCTCATCTTCTGCTCATCCTCTCGCGCAGTCTAAAGAGAGCTCAGGTGAGAAAAAGCAAACGTCCAGCAATTGCTCAGAGATGAAAAGTGCCAGCACTGAAAGCTGTTGCTAGCCAGCACCCTTCCTTGGAAGCGCTTTCACAGGCGCAGCAACACTTGCTGTTTGCGCTTCTCTAGCCACCAAACATCACGGTCATTCTCTTTCCGTCTCGTAGACACGAGCTGAGAAATTGCAAACGTTGAGCAATTGCTCAGAGATGAAAAGTGCCAGCACTGAAAGCTGTTGCTAGCCAGCACCCTTCCTTGGAAGCGCTTTCACAGGCGCAGCAACACTGGGGCTTTGCGCTTCTCTACCCACCAAACATCACGCTCATTCTCTTTCCGTCTCGTAGACACGAGCTGAGAAATTGCAAACGTCGAGCAATTGCTCAGAGATGAAAAGTGCCAGCACTGAAAGCTGTTGCTAGCCAGCCCCCTTCCTTGGAAGCGCTTTTGTAGCCCTAAGAACACTGGGGCTCTGGGCTTCTCTAGCCACCTCATCTTCTGCTCATCCTCTCGCGCAGTCTAAAGAGAGCTCAGGTGAGAAACTGCAAACGTCGAGCAATTGCTCAGAGATGAAAAGTGCCAGCACTGAAAGCTGTTGCTAGCCAGCCCCCTTCCTTGGAAGCACTTTCACAGGCGCAGCAACACTGGGGCTTTGCGCTTCTCTACCCAGCTAACGTCACAGTCACTATCTCTCCGTCTCGTAGACACGAGCTGAGAAATTGCAAACGTCGAGCAATTGCTCAGAGAGGAAAAGTGCCAGCACTGAAAGCTGTTGCTAGCCAGCACCCTTCCTTGGAAGCGCTTTTGTAGCCCTAAGAACACTGGGGCTCTGGGCTTCTCTAGCCACCTCATCTTCTGCTCATCCTCTCGCGCAGTCTAAAGAGAGCTCAGGTGAGAAATTGCAAACGTCGAGCAATTGCTCAGAGATGAAAAGTGCCAGCACTGAAAGTTGTTGCTAGCCAGCACCCTTCCTTGGAAGCGCTTTCACAGGCGCAGCAACACTGGGGCTTTGCGCTTCTCTAGCCACCAAACATCATGGTCACTATCTCTCCGTCTCGTAGACACGAGCTGAGAAATTGCAAACGTCGAGCAATTGCTCAGAGATGAAAAGTGCCAGCACTGAAAGCTGTTGCTAGCCAGCCCCCTTCCTTGGAAGCGCTTTTGTAGCCCTAAGAACACTGGGGCTCTGGGCTTCTCTAACCACCTCATCTTCTGCTCATCCTCTCGCGCAGTCTAAAGAGAGCTCAGGTGAGAAATTGCAAACGTCGAGCAATTGCTCAGAGATGAAAAGTGCCAGCACTGAAAGCTGTTGCTAGCCAGCCCCCTTCCTTGGAAGCGCTTTTGTAGCCCTAAGAACAGTGGGGCTCTGTGCTTCTCTAGCCACCTCATCTTCTGCTCATCCTCTCGCGCAGTGTAAAGAGAGCTCAGGTGAGAAATTGCAAACGTCGAGGAATTGCTCAGAGATGAAAAGTGCCAGCACTGAAAGCTGTTGCTAGCCAGCACCCTTCCTTGGAAGCGCTTTCACAGGCGCAGCAACACTGGGGCTTTGCGCTTCTCTAACCACCAAACATCATGGTCACTATCTCTCCGTCTCGTAGACACGAGCTGAGAAATTGCAAACGTCGAGCAATTGCTCAGAGATGAAAAGTGCCAGCACTGAAAGCTGTTGCTAGCCAGCCCCCTTCCTTGGAAGCACTTTCACAGGCGCAGCAACACTGGGGCTTTGCGCTTCTCTACCCAGCTAACGTCACAGTCACTATCTCTCCGTCTCGTAGACACGAGCTGAGAAATTGCAAACGTCGAGCAATTGCTCAGAGAGGAAAAGTGCCAGCACTGAAAGCTGTTGCTAGCCAGCACCCTTCCTTGGAAGCGCTTTCACAGGCGCAGCAACACTGGGGCTTTGCGCTTCTCTAACCACCAAACATCATGGTCACTATCTCTCCGTCTCGTAGACACGAGCTGAGAAATTGCAAACGTCGAGGAATTGCTCAGAGAGGAAAAGTGCCAGCACTGAAAGCTGTTGCTAGCCAGCACCCTTCCTTGGAAGCGCTTTCACAGGCGCAGCAACACTGGGGCTTTGCGATTCTCTAACCACCAAACGTCATGGTCACTATTTCTGCGTCTCATAGACACGAGCTGAGAAATTGCAAACGTCGAGGAATTGCTCAGAGATGAAAAGTGCCAGCACTGAAAGCTGTTGCTAGCCAGCACCCTTCCTTGGAAGCGCTTTCACAGGCGCAGCAACACTGGGGCTTTGCGCTTCTCTACCCACAAAACGTCACAGTCACTATCTCTCCGTCTCGTAGAAACGAGCTGAGAAATTGCAAACGTCGAGGAATTGCTCAGAGAGGAAAAGTGCCAGCACTGAAAGCTGTTGCTAGCCAGCCCCCTTCCTTGGAAGCGCTTTTGTAGCCCTAAGAACACTGGGGCTCTGGGCTTGTCTAGCCACCTCATCTTCTGCTCATCCTCTCGCGCACTCTAAAGAGAGCTCAGGTGAGAAATTGCAAACGTCGAGCAATTGCTCAGAGATGAAAAGTGCCAGCACTGAAAGCTGTTGCTAGCCAGCACCCTTCCTTGGAAGCGCTTTCACAGGCGCAGCAACACTGGGGCTTTGCGCTTCTCTAGCCACCAAACGTCACGGTCACTATCTCTCCGTCTCGTAGACACGAGCTGAGAAATTGCAAACGTCGAGCAATTGCTCAGAGATGAAAAGTGCCAGCACTGAAAGCTGTTGCTAGCCAGCCCCCTTCCTTGGAAGCGCTTTTGTAGGCCTAAGAACACTGGGGCTCTGGGCTTCTCTAGCCACCTCATCTTCTGCTCATCCTCTCGCGCAGTCTAAAGAGAGCTCAGGTGAGAAATTGCAAACGTCGAGGAATTGCTCAGAGATGAAAAGTGCCAGCACTGAAAGCTGTTGCTAGCCAGCACCCTTCCTTGGAAGCGCTTTCACAGGCGCAGCAACACTGGGGCTTTGCGCTTCTCTAGCCACCAAACGTCACGGTCACTATCTCTCCGTCTCGTAGAAACGAGCTGAGAAATTGCAAACGTCGAGCAATTGCTCAGAGATGAAAAGTGCCAGCACTGAAAGCTCTTGCTAGCCAGCCCCCTTCCTTGGAAGCGCTTTTGTAGCCCTAAGAACACTGGGGCTCTGGGCTTCTCTAGCCACCTCATCTTCTGCTCATCCTCTCGCGCAGTCTAAAGAGAGCTCAGGTGAGAAATTGCAAACGTCGAGCAATTGCTCAGAGATGAAAAGTGCCAGCACTGAAAGCTGTTGCTAGCCAGCACCCTTCCTTGGAAGCGCTTTCACAGGCGCAGCAACACTGGGGCTTTGCGCTTCTCTAACCACCAAACGTCATGGTCACTATCTCTCCGTCTCGTAGACACGAGCTGAGAAATTGCAAACGTCGAGGAATTGCTCAGAGAGGAAAAGTGCCAGCACTGAAAGCTGTTGCTAGCCAGCACCCTTCCTTGGAAGCGCTTTCACAGGCGCAGCAACACTGGGGCTTTGCGCTTCTCTAACCACCAAACGTCATGGTCACTATCTCTCCGTCTCGTAGACACGAGCTGAGAAATTGCAAACGTCGAGCAATTGCTCAGAGATGAAAAGTGCCAGCACTGAAAGCTGTTGCTAGCCAGCACCCTTCCTTGGAAGCGCTTTCACAGGCGCAGCAACACTGGGGCTTTGCGATTCTCTAACCACCAAACGTCATGGTCACTATTTCTGCGTCTCATAGACACGAGCTGAGAAATTGCAAACGTCGAGGAATTGCTCAGAGATGAAAAGTGCCAGCACTGAAAGCTGTTGCTAGCCAGCACCCTTCCTTGGAAGCGCTTTCACAGGCGCAGCAACACTGGGGCTTTGCGCTTCTCTACCCACAAAACGTCACAGTCACTATCTCTCCGTCTCGTAGACACGAGCTGAGAAATTGCAAACGTCGAGCAATTGCTCAGAGAGGAAAAGTGCCAGCACTGAAAGCTGTTGCTAGCCAGCCCCCTTCCTTGGAAGCGCTTTTGTAGCCCTAAGAACACTGCGGCTCTGGCCTTCTCTAGCCACCTCATCTTCTGCTCATCCTCTCGCGCAGTCTAAAGAGAGCTCAGGTGAGAAATTGCAAACGTCGAGCAATTGCTCAGAGATGAAAAGTGCCAGCACTGAAAGCTGTTGCTAGCCAGCACCCTTCCTTGGAAGCGCTTTCACAGGCGCAGCAACACTGGGGCTTTGCGCTTCTCTAGCCACCAAACGTCACGGTCACTATCTCTCCCTCTCGTAGATACGAGCTGAGAAATTGCAAACGTCGAGCAATTGCTGAGAGATGAAAAGTGCCAGCACTGAAAGCTGTTGCTAGCCAGCCCCCTTCCTTGGAATCGCTTTTGTAGCCCTAAGAACACTGGGGCTCTGGGCTTCTCTAGCCACCTCATCTTCTGCTCATCCTCTCGCGCAGTCTAAAGAGAGCTCAGGTGAGAAATTGCAAACGTCGAGCAATTGCTCAGAGATGAAAAGTGCCAGCACTGAAAGCTGTTGCTAGCCAGCACCCTTCCTTGGAAGCGCTTTCACAGGCGCAGCAACACTGGGGCTTTGCGCTTCTCTAACCACCAAACATCATGGTCACTATCTCTCCGTCTCGTAGACACGAGCTGAGAAATTGCAAACGTCGAGCAATTGCTCAGAGATGAAAAGTGCCAGCACTGAAAGCTGTTGCTAGCCAGCACCCTTCCTTGGAAGTGCTTTCACAGGCGCAGCAACACTGGGGCTTTGCGCTTCTCTAACCACCAAACGTCACGGTCACTATCTCTCCGTCTCGTAGACACGAGCTGAGAAATTGCAAACGTCGAGGAATTGCTCAGAGAGGAAAAGTGCCAGCACTGAAAGCTGTTGCTAGCCAGCACCCTTCCTTGGAAGCGCTTTCACAGGCGCAGCAACACTGGGGCTTTGCGCTTCTCTAACCACCAAACGTCATGGTCACTATCTCTCCGTCTCGTAGACACGAGCTGAGAAATTGCAAACGTCGAGCAATTGCTCAGAGAGGAAAAGTGCCAGCACTGAAAGCTGTTGCTAGCCAGCACCCTTCCTTGGAAGCGCTTTCACAGGCGCAGCAACACTGGGGCTTTGCGATTCTCTAACCACCAAACGTCATGGTCACTATTTCTGCGTCTCATAGACACGAGCTGAGAAATTGCAAACGTCGAGCAATTGCTCAGAGATGAAAAGTGCCAGCACTGAAAGCTGTTGCTAGCCAGCACCCTTCCTTGGAAGCGCTTTCACAGGCGCAGCAACACTGGGGCTTTGCGCTTCTCTACCCACAAAACGTCACAGTCACTATCTCTCCGTCTCGTAGACACGAGCTGAGAAATTGCAAACGTCGAGCAATTGCTCAGAGAGGAAAAGTGCCAGCACTGAAAGCTGTTGCTAGCCAGCACCCTTCCTTGGAAGCGCTTTTGTAGCCCTAAGAACACTGGGGCTCTGGCCTTCTCTAGCCACCTCATCTTCTGCTCATCCTCTCGCGCAGTCTAAAGAGAGCTCAGGTGAGAAATTGCAAACGTCGAGCAATTGCTCAGAGATGAAAAGTGCCAGCACTGAAAGCTGTTGCTAGCCAGCACCCTTCCTTGGAAGCGCTTTCACAGGCGCAGCAACACTGGGGCTTTGCGCTTCTCTAGCCACCAAACGTCACGGTCACTATCTCTCCGTCTCGTAGACACGAGCTGAGAAATTGCAAACGTCGAGCAATTGCTCAGAGATGAAAAGTGCCAGCACTGAAAGCTGTTGCTAGCCAGCCCCCTTCCTTGGAAGCGCTTTTGTAGCCCTAAGAACACTGGGGCTCTGCGCTTCTCTAGCCACCTCATCTTCTGCTCATCCTCTCGCGCAGTCTAAAGAGAGCTCAGGTGAGAAATTGCAAACGTCCAGCAATTGCTCAGAGATGAAAAGTGCCAGCACTGAAAGCTGTTGCTAGCCAGCACCCTTCCTTGGAAGCGCTTTCACAGGCGCAGCAACACTGGGGCTTTGCGCTTCTCTAGCCACCAAACGTCACGGTCACTATCTCTCCGTCTCGTAGATACGAGCTGAGAAATTGCAAACATCGAGCAATTGCTCAGAGATGAAAAGTGCCAGCACTGAAAGCTGTTGCTAGCCAGCCCCCTTCCTTGGAAGCGCTTTTGTAGCCCTAAGAACAGTGGGGCTCTGGGCTTCTCTAGCCACCTCATCTTCTGCTCATCCTCTCGCGCAGTCTAAAGAGAGCTCAGGTGAGAAATTGCAAACGTCGAGCAATTGCTCAGAGATGAAAAGTGCCAGCACTGAAAGCTGTTGCTAGACAGCACCCTTTCTTGGAAGCGCTTTTGTAGGCCTAAGAACAGTGGGGCTCTGTGCTTCTCTAGCCACCTCATCTTCTGCTCATCCTCTCGCGCAGTCTAAAGAGAGCTCAGGTGAGAAACTGCAAACGTCGAGCAATTGCTCAGAGATGAAAAGTGCCAGCACTGAAAGCTGTTGCTAGCCAGCCCCCTTCCTTGGAAGCGCTTTTGTAGCCCTAAGAACAGTGGTGCTCTGGGCTTCTCTAGCCACCTCATCTTCTGCTCAACCTCTCGCGCAGTCTAAAGAGAGTTCAGGTGAGAAATTGCAAACGTCCAGCAATTGCTCAGAGATGAAAAGTGCCAGCACTGAAAGCTGTTGCTAGCCAGCACACTTCCTTGGAAGTGCTTTCACACGCGCAGCAACACTGGGGCTTTGCGCTTCTCTACCCACCAAACGTCACGGTCACTATCTCTCCGTCTCGTAGACACGAGCTGAGAAATTGCAAACGTCGAGCAATTGCTCAGAGATGAAAAGTGCCAGCACTGAAAGCTGTTGCTAGCCAGCCCCCTTCCTTGGAAGCGCTTTTGTAGCCCTAAGAACACTGGGGCTCTGCGCTTCTCTAGCCATCTAATCTTCTGCTCATCCTCTCGCGCAGTCTAAAGAGAGCTCAGGTGAGAAATTGCAAACGTCCAGCAATTGCTCAGAGATGAAAAGTGCCAGCACTGAAAGCTGTTGCTAGCCAGCACCCTTCCTTGGAAGTGCTTTCACAGGCGCAGCAACACTGGGGCTTTGAGCTTCTCTAACCACCAAACGTCACGGTCACTATCTCTCCGTCTCGTAGAAACGAGCTGAGAAATTGCAAACGTCGAGCAATTGCTCAGAGATGAAAAGTGCCAGCACTGAAAGCTGTTGCTAGCCAGCCCCCTTCCTTGGAAGCGCTTTTGTAGCCCTAAGAACAGTGGTGCTCTGGGCTTCTCTAGCCACCTCATCTTCTGCTCATCCTATCGCGCACTCTAAAGAGAGTTCAGGTGAGAAATTGCAAACGTCCAGCAATTGCTCAGAGATGAAAAGTGCCAGCACTGAAAGCTGTTGCTAGCCAGCCCCCTTCCTTGGAAGCGCTCTTGTAGGCCTAAGAACACTGGGGCTCTGCGCTTCTCTAGCCATCTAATCTTCTGCTCATCCTCTCGCGCAGTCTAAAGAGAGCTCAGGTGAGAAATTGCAAACGTCGAGCAATTGCTCAGAGATGAAAAGTGCCAGCACTGAAAGCTGTTGCTAGCCAGCACCCTTCCTTGGAAGTGCTTTCACAGGCGCAGCAACACTGGGGCTTTGCGCTTCTCTACCCACCAAAGGTCACGGTCACTATCTCTCCGTCTCGTAGAAACGAGCTGAGAAATTGCAAACGTCGAGCAATTGCTCAGAGATGAAAAGTGCCAGCACTGAAAGCTGTTGCTAGACAGCCCCCTTCCTTGGAAGCGCTCTTGTAGGCCTAAGAACACTGGGGCTCTGCGCTTCTCTAGCCATCTAATCTTCTGCTCATCCTCTCGCGCAGTCTAAAGAGAGCTCAGGTGAGAAATTGCAAACGTCCAGCAATTGCTCAGAGATGAAAAGTGCCAGCACTGAAAGCTGTTGCTAGCCAGCACCCTTCCTTGGAAGCGCTTTCACAGGCGCAGCAACACTGGGGCTTTGCGCTTCTCTACCCACCAAACATCATGGTCACTATCTCTCCGTCTCGTAGAAACGAGCTGAGAAATTGCAAACGTCGAGCAATTGCTCAGAGATGAAAAGTGCCAGCACTGAAAGCTGTTGCTAGCCGGCACCCTTCCTTGGAAGCGGTTTTGTAGCCCTAAGAACACTGGGGCTCTGGGCTTCTCTAGCCACCTCATCTTCTGCTCATCCTCTCGCGCAGTCTAAAGAGAGTTCAGGTGAGAAATTGCAAACGTCGAGCAATTGCTCAGAGATGAAAAGTGCCAGCACTGAAAGCTGTTGCTAGCCAGCACCCTTCCTTGGAAGCGCTTTCACAGGCGCAGCAACACTTGCTGTTTGCGCTTCTCTACCCACCAAAGATCACGGTCATTCTCTTTCCGTCTCGTAGACACGAGCTGAGAAATTGCAAACGTCGAGCAATTGCTCAGAGATGAAAAGTGCCAGCACTGAAAGCTGTTGCTAGCCAGCCCCCTTCCTTGGAAGCGCTTTTGTAGCCCTAAGAACACTGGGGCTCTGGGCTTCTCTAGCCATCTAAAATTCTGCTCATCCTCTCGTGCACTCTAAAGAGAGCTCAGGTGAGAAATTGCAAACGTTGAGCAATTGCTCAGAGATGAAAAGTGCCAGCACTGAAAGCTGTTGCTAGCCAGCACCCTTCCTTGGAAGCGCTTTCACAGGCGCAGCAACACTTGCTGTTTGCGCTTCTCTAGCCACCAAACATCACGGTCATTCTCTTTCCGTCTCGTAGACACGAGCTGAGAAATTGCAAACGTTGAGCAATTGCTCAGAGATGAAAAGTGCCAGCACTGAAAGCTGTTGCTAGCCAGCACCCTTCCTTGGAAGCGCTTTCACAGTCGCAGCAACACTGGGGCTTTGCGCTTCTCTAACCACCAAACATCACGCTCATTCTCTTTCCGTCTCGTAGACACGAGCTGAGAAATTGCAAACGTTGAGCAATTGCTCAGAGATGAAAAGTGCCAGCACTGAAAGCTGTTGCTAGCCAGCCCCCTTCCTTGGAAGCGCTTTTGTAGCCCTAAGAACACTGGGGCTCTGGGCTTTTCTAGCCACCTCATCTTCTGCTCATCCTCTCGCGCAGTCTAAAGAGAGCTCAGGTGAGAAATTGCAAACGTCGAGCAATTGCTCAGAGATGAAAAGTGCCAGCACTGAAAGCTGTTGCTAGCCAGCACCCTTCCTTGGAAGCGCTTTCACAGGCGCAGCAACACTGGGGCTTTGCGCTTCTCTACCAACCAAACGTCACGGTCACTATCTCTGCGTCTCATAGACACGAGCTGAGAAATTGCAAACGTCGAGCAATTGCTCAGAGATGAAAAGTGCCAGCACTGAAAGCTGTTGCTAGCCAGCCCCCTTCCTTGGAAGCGCTTTCACACGCGCAGCAACACTGGGGCTTTGCGCTTCTCTAACCACCAAACGTCATGGTCACTATTTCTGCGTCTCATAGACACGAGCTGAGAAATTGCAAACGTCCAGCAATTGCTCAGAGATGAAAAGTGCCAGCACTGAAAGCTGTTGCTAGCCAGCACCCTTCCTTGGAAGCGCTTTCACAGGTGCAGCAACACTGGGGCTTTGCGCTTCTCTAACCACCTAACGTCACAGTCACTATCTCTCCGTCTCGTAGACACGAGCTGAGAAATTGCAAACGTCGAGCAATTGCTCAGAGATGAAAAGTGCCAGCACTGAAAGCTGTTGCTAGCCAGCCCCCTTCCTTGGAAGCGCTTTTGTAGCCCTAAGAACACTGGGGCTCTGGGCTTCTCTAGCCACCTCATCTTCTGCTCATCCTCTCGCGCAGTCTAAAGAGAGCTCAGGTGAGAAATTGCAAATGTCCAGCAATTGCTCAGAGATGAAAAGTGCCAGCACTGAAAGCTGTTGCTAGCCAGCACCCTTCCTTGGAAGTGCTTTCACAGGCGCAGCAACACTGGGGCTTTGCGCTTCTCTACCCACCAAACGTCACGGTCACTATCTCTCCGTCTCGTAGATACGAGCAGAGAAATTGCAAACGTCGAGCAATTGCTCAGAGATGAAAAGTGCCAGCACTGAAAGCTGTTGCTAGCCAGCCCCCTTCCTTGGAAGCGCTTTTGTAGCCCTAAGAACAGTGGGGCTCTGGGCTTCTCTAGCTACCTCATCTTCTGCTCATCCTCTCGCGCAGTCTAAAGAGAGCTCAGGTGAGAAATTGCAAACGTCGAGCAATTGCTCAGAGATGAAAAGTGCCAGCACTGAAAGCTGTTGCTAGACAGCACCCTTCCTTGGAAGCGCTTTTGTAGCCCTAAGAACAGTGGGGCTCTGTGCTTCCCTAGCCACCTCATCTTCTGCTCATCCTCTCGCGCACTCTAAAGAGAGCTCAGGTGAGAAACTGCAAACGTCGAGCAATTGCTCAGAGATGAAAAGTGCCAGCACTGAAAGCTGTTGCTAGCCAGCACCCTTCCTTGGAAGCGCTTTTGTAGCCCTAAGAACACTGGGGCTCTGGGCTTCTCTAGCCACCTCATCTTCTGCTCCTCCTCTCGCGCAGTCTAAAGAGAGCTCAGGTGAGAAACTGCAAACGTCGAGCAATTGCTCAGAGATGAAAAGTGCCAGCACTGAAAGCTGTTGCTAGCCAGCCCCTATACTTGGAAGCGCTTTTGTAGCCCTAAGAACAGTGGTGCTCTGGGCTTCTCTAGCCACCTCATCTTCTGCTCATCCTCTCGCGCAGTCTAAAGAGAGTTCAGGTGAGAAATTGCAAACGTCGAGCAATTGCTCAGAGATGAAAAGTGCCAGCACTGAAAGCTGTTGCTAGCCAGCCCCCTTCCTTGGAAGCGCTTTCACAGGTGCAGCAACACTGGGGCTTTGCGCTTCTCTAACCACCAAACGTCAGGGTCACTATCTCTCCGTCTCGTAGACACGAGCTGAGAAATTGCAAACGTCGAGCAATTGCTCAGAGATGAAAAGTGCCAGCACTGAAAGCTGTTGCTAGCCAGCCCCCTTCCTTGGAAGTGCTTTTGTAGCCCTAAGAACACTGGGGCTCTGGGCTTCTCTAGCCATCTAATCTTCTGCTCATCCTATCGCGCAGTCTAAAGAGAGCTCAGGTGAGAAATTGCAAACGTCGAGCAATTGCTCAGAGATGAAAAGTGCCAGCACTGAAAGCTGTTGCTAGCCAGCACCCTTCCTTGGAAGTGCTTTCACAGGCGCAGCAACACTGGGGCTTTGCGCTTCTCTACCCACCAAACGTGACGGTCACTATCTCTCCGTCTCGTAGAAACGAGCTGAGAAATTGCAAACATCGAGCAATTGCTCAGAGATGAAAAGTGCCAGCACTGAAAGCTGTTGCTAGCCAGCACCCTTCCTTGGAAGCGCTTTTGTAGCCCTAAGAACACTGGGGCTCTGGCCTTCTCTAGCCACCTCATCTTCTGCTCATCCTCTCGCGCACTCTAAAGAGAGCTCAGGTGAGAAACTGCAAACGTCGAGCAATTGCTCAGAGAGGAAAAGTGCCAGCACTGAAAGCTGTTGCTAGCCAGCACCCTTCCTTGGAAGTGCTTTCACAGGCGCAGCAACACTGGGGCTTTGCGCTTCTCTACCCACCAAACGTCACGGTCACTATCTCTCCGTCTCGTAGAAACGAGTTGAGAAATTGCAAACGTCGAGCAATTGCTCAGAGATGAAAAGTGCCAGCACTGAAAGCTGTTGCTAGCCAGCACCCTTCCTTGGAAGCGCTTCTGTAGCCCTAAGAACACTGGGGCTCTGGGCTTCTCTAGCCATCTAAACTTCTGCTCATCCTCTCGCGCAGTCTAAAGAGAGCTCAGGTGAGAAATTGCAAACGTCGAGCAATTGCTCAGAGATGAAAAGTGCCAGCACTGAAAGCTGTTGCTAGCCAGCACCCTTCCTTGGAAGCGCTTTCACAGGTGCAGCAACACTGGGGCTTTGCGCTTCTCTAACCACCAAACGTCAGGGTCACTATCTCTCCGTCTCATAGAAACGAGCTGAGAAATTGCAAACGTCGAGCAATTGCTCAGAGATGAAAAGTGCCAGCACTGAAAGCTGTTGCTAGCCAGCACCCTTCCTTGGAAGCGCTTTTGTAGCCCTAAAACACTGGGGCTCTGGGCTTCTCTAGCCATCTAAACTTCTGCTCATCCTCTCGCGCAGTCTAAAGAGAGCTCAGGTGAGAAATTGCAAACGTCCAGCAATTGCTCAGAGATGAAAAGTGCCAGCACTGAAAGCTGTTGCTAGCCAGTCCCCTTCCTTGGAAGCGCTTTTGTAGCCCTAAGAACACTGGGGCTCTGCGCTTCTCTAGCCACCAAACGTCACGGTCACTATCTCTCTGTCTCGTAGACACGAGCTGAGAAATTGCAAACGTCGAGCAATTGCTCAGAGATGAAAAGTGCCAGCACTGAAAGCTCTTGCTAGCCAGCACCCTTCCTTGGAAGCGCTTTTGTAGCCCTAAGAACACTGGGGCTCTGGGCTTCTCTAGCCATCTAAACTTCTACTCACCCTCTCGCGCAGTCTAAAGAGAGCTCAGGTGAGAAAAAGCAAACGTCGAGCAATTGCTGAGAGATGAAAAGTGCCAGCACTGAAAGCTGTTGCTAGCCAGCACCCTTCCTTGGAAGCGCTTTCACAGGCGCAGCAACACTTGCTGTTTGAGCTTCTCTACCCACCAAAGATCACGGTCATTCTCTTTCCGTCTCGTAGACACGAGCTGAGAAATTGCAAACATCGAGCAATTGCTCAGAGATGAAAAGTGCCAGCACTGAAAGCTGTTGCTAGCCAGCACCCTTCCTTGGAAGCGCTTTTGTAGGCCTAAGAACACTGGGGCTCTGGGCTTCTCTAGCCACCTCATCTTCTGCTCATCCTCTCGCGCAGTCTAAAGAGAGCTCAGGTGAGAAACTGCAAACGTCGAGCAATTGCTCAGAGATGAAAAGTGCCAGCACTGAAAGCAGTTGCTAGCCAGCACCCTTCCTTGGAAGTGCTTTTGTAGCCCTAAGAACACTGGTGCTCTGGGCTTCTCTAGCCACCTCATCTTCTGCTCATCCTCTCGCGCAGTCTAAAGAGAGTTCAGGTGAGAAATTGCAAACGTCGAGGAATTGCTCAGAGATGAAAAGTGCCAGCACTGAAAGCTGTTGCTAGCCAGCACCCTTCCTTGGAAGTGCTTTCACAGGCGCAGCAACACTGGGGCTTTGCACTTCTCTACCCACCAAACATCATGGTCACTATCTCTCCGTCTCGTAGACACGAGCAGAGAAATTGCAAACGTCGAGCAATTGCTCAGAGATGAAAAGTGCCAGCACTGAAAGCTGTTGCTAGCCAGCCCCCTTCCTTGGAAGCGCTTTCACAGGTGCAGCAACACTGGGGCTTTGCGCTTCTCTAGCCACCAAACGTCAGGGTCACTATCTCTCCGTCTCATAGAAACGAGCTGAGAAATTGCAAACGTTGAGCAATTGCTCAGAGATGAAAAGCGCCAGCACTGAAATCTGTTGCTAGCCAGCCCCCTTCCTTGGAAGCGCTTTTGTAGCCCTAAGAACACTGGGGCTCTGGGCTTCTCTAGCCACCTCATCTTCTGCTCATCCTCTCGCGCAGTCTAAAGAGAGCTCAGGTGAGAAACTGCAAACGTCGAGCAATTGCTCAGAGATGAAAAGCGCCAGCACTGAAAGCTGTTGCTAGCCAGCACCCTTCCTTGGAAGCGCTTTTGTAGCCCAAAGAACACTGGGGCTCTGGGCTTCTCTAGCCACCTAACATTCTGCTCATCCTCTCGCGCACTCTAAAGAGAGCTCAGGTGAGAAATTGCAAACGTCGAGCAATTGCTCAGAGATGAAAAGTGGCAGCACTGAAAGCTGTTGCTAGCCAGCACCCTTCTTTGGAAGCGCTTTTGTAGCCCTAAGAACACTGGGGCTCTGCGCTTCTCTAGCCACCAAACGTCACGGTCACTATCTCTCTGTCTCGTAGACACGAGCTGAGAAATTGCAAACGTCGAGCAATTGCTCAGAGATGAAAAGTGCCAGCACTGAAAGCTGTTGCTAGCCAGCACCCTTCCTTGGAAGCGCTTTCACAGGCGCAGCAAAACTTGCTGTTTGAGCTTCTCTACCCACCAAAGATCACGGTCATTCTCTTTCCGTCTCGTAGACACGAGCTGAGAAATTGCAAACATCGAGCAATTGCTCAGAGATGAAAAGTGCCAGCACCGAAAGCTGTTGCTAGCCAGCACCCTTCCTTGGAAGCGCTTTTGTAGGCCTAAGAACACTGGGGCTCTGGGCTTCTCTAGCCACCTCATCTTCTGCTCATCCTCTCGCGCAGTCTAAAGAGAGCTCAGGTGAGAAACTGCAAACGTCGAGCAATTGCTCAGAGATGAAAAGTGCCAGCACTGAAAGCTGTTGCTAGCCAGCCCCCTTTCTTGGAAGTGCTTTTGTAGCCCTAAGAACACTGGTGCTCTGGGCTTCTCTAGCAACCTCTTCTTCTGCTCATCCTCTCGCGCAGTCTAAAGAGAGCTCAGGTGAGAAATTGCAAACGTCGAGGAATTGCTCAGAGATGAAAAGTGCCAGCACTGAAAGCTGTTGCTAGCCAGCAGACTTCCTTGGAAGTGCTTTCACAGGCGCAGCAACACTGGGGCTTTGCGCTTCTCTACCCACCAAACATCATGGTCACTATCTCTCCGTCTCGTAGACACGAGCAGAGAAATTGCAAACGTTGAGCAATTGCTCAGAGATGAAAAGTGCCAGCACTGAAAGCTGTTGCTAGCCAGCACCCTTCCTTGGAAGCGCTTTCACAGGTGCAGCAACACTGGGGCTTTGCGCTTCTCTAGCAACCAAACGTGACGGTCACTATCTCTCCGTCTCGTAGACACGAGCTGAGAAATTGCAAACGTCGAGCAATTGCTCAGAGATGAAAAGTGCCAGCACTGAAAGCTGTTGCTAGCCAGCACCCTTCCTTGGAAGTGCTTTCACAGGCGCAGCAACACTGGGGCTTTGCGCTTCTCTAGCCACCAAACGTCACGGTCACTATCTCTCCGTCTCGTAGAAACGAGCTGAGAAATTGCAAACGTCGAGCAATTGCTGAGAGATGAAAAGTGCCAGCACTGAAAGCTGTTGCTAGCCAGCCCCCTTCCTTGGAAGCGCTTTTGTAGCCCTAAGAACACTGGGGCTCTGGCCTTCTCTAGCCACCTCATCTTCTGCTCATCCTCTCGCGCACTGTAAAGAGAGCTCAGGTGAGAAACTGCAAACGTCGAGCAATTGCTCAGAGAGGAAAAGTGCCAGCACTGAAAGCTGTTGCTAGCCAGCACCCTTCCTTGGAAGCGCTTTCACAGGCGCAGCAACACTGGCGCTTTGCGCTTCTCTACCCACCAAAGATCACGGTCACTATCTCTCCGTCTCGTAGACACGAGCTGAGAAATTGCAAACGTCGAGCAATTGCTCAGAGATGAAAAGTGCCAGCACTGAAAGCTGTTGCTAGCCAGCCCCCTTCCTTGGAAGCGCTTTTGTAGCCCTTAGAACACTGGGGCTCTGGGCTTCTCTAGCCATCTAAACTTCTGCTCATCCTCTCGCGCAGTCTAAAGAGAGCTCAGGTGAGAAATTGCAAACGTCCAGCAATTGCTCAGAGATGAAAAGTGCCAGCACTGAAAGCTGTTGCTAGCCAGCACCCTTCCTTGGAAGTGCTTTCACAGGCGCAGCAACACTGGGGCTTTGCGCTTCTCTACCCACCAAACATCATGGTCACTATCTCTCCGTCTCGTAGACACGAGCAGAGAAATTGCAAACGTTGAGCAATTGCTCAGAGATGAAAAGTGCCAGCACTGAAAGCTGTTGCTAACCAGCACCCTTCCTTGGAAGCGCTTTCACAGGTGCAGCAACACTGGGGCTTTGCGCTTCTCTAGCAACCAAACGTGACGGTCACTTTCTCTCCGTCCCGTAGACACGAGTTGAGAAATTGCAAACGTCGAGCAATTGCTCAGAGATGAAAAGTGCCAGCACTGAAAGCTGTTGCTAGCCAGCACCCTTCCTTGGAAGCGCTTTCACAGGCGCAGCAACACTGGGGCTTTGCGCTTCTCTAGCCACCAAACGTCACGGTCATTCTCTTTCCGACTCGTAGACACGAGCTGAGAAATTGCAAACGTCGAGCAATTGCTCAGAGATGAAAAGTGCCAGCACTGAAAGCTGTTGCTAGCCAGCCCCCTTCCTTGGAAGCGCTTTTGTAGGCCTAAGAACACTGGGGCTCTGGGCTTCTCTAGCCACCTCATCTTCTGCTCATCCTCTCGCGCAGTCTAAAGAGAGCTCAGGTGAGAAATTGCAAACGTCCAGCAATTGCTCAGAGATGAAAAGTGCCAGCACTGAAAGCTGTTGCTAGCCAGCACCCTTCCTTGGAAGCGCTTTTGTAGCCCGAAGAACACTGGGGCTCTGGCCTTCTCTAGCCACCTCATCTTCTGCTCATCCTCTCGCGCAGTCTAAAGAGAGCTCAGGTGAGAAACTGCAAACGTCAAGCAATTGCTCAGAGATGAAAAGTGCCAGCACTGAAAGCTGTTGCTAGCCAGCCCCCTTCCTTGGAAGCGCTTTTGTAGCCCTAAGAACACTGGTGCTCTGCGCTTCTCTAGCCACCTCATCTTCTGCTCATCCTCTCGCGCACTCTAAAGAGAGCTCAGGTGAGAAACTGCAAACGTCGAGCAATTGCTCAGAGAGGAAAAGTGCCAGCACTGAAAGCTGTTGCTAGCCAGCACCCTTCCTTGGAAGCGCTTTCACACGCGCAGCAACACTGGGGCTTTGCGCTTCTCTACCCACCAAACGTCACGGTCACTATCTCTCCGTCTCGTAGACACGAGCTGAGAAATTGCAAACGTCGAGCAATTGCTCAGAGATGAAAAGTGCCAGCACTGAAAGCTGTTGCTAGCCAGCACCCTTCCTTGGAAGCGCTTTCACAGGTGCAGCAACACTGGGGCTTTGCGCTTCTCTACCCACCAAACATCACGGTCATTCTCTTTCCGTCTCGTAGACACGAGCTGAGAAATTGCAAACGTCGAGCAATTGATCAGAGATGAAAAGTGCCAGCACTGAAAGCTGTTGCTAGCCAGCACCCTTCCTTGGAAGCGCTTTTGTAGCCCTAAGAACACTGGGGCTCTGGGCTTCTCTAGCCACCTCATCTTCTGCTCATCCTCTCGCGCACTCTAAAGAGAGCTCAGGTGAGAAATTGCAAACGTCGAGCAATTTGTCAGAGATGAAAAGTGCCAGCACTGAAAGCTGTTGCTAGCCAGCACCCTTCCTTGGAAGCGCTTTCACAGGCGCAGCAACACTGGGGCTTTGTGCTTCTCTACCCACCAAACATCATGGTCACTATCTCTCCGTCTCGTAGACACGAGTTGAGAAATTGCAAACATCGAGCAATTGCTCAGAGATGAAAAGTGCCAGCACTGAAAGCTGTTGCTAACCAGCACCCTTCCTTGGAAGCGCTTTTGTAGCCCTAAGAACACTGGGGCTCTGGGCTTCTCTAGCCACCTAATCTTCTGCTCATCCTCTCGCGCAGTCTAAAGAGAGCTCACTTGAGAAATTGCAAACGTCGAGCAATTGCTCAGAGATGAAAAGTGCCAGCACTGAAAGCTGTTGCTAGCCAGCACCCTTCCTTGGAAGTGCTTTCACAGGCGCAGCAACACTGGGGCTTTGCGCTTCTCTACCCACCAAACATCATGGTCACTATCTCTCCGTCTCGTAGACACGAGCTGAGAAATTGCAAACGTCGAGCAATTGCTCAGAGATGAAAAGTGCCAGCACTGAAAGCTGTTGCTAGCCAGCACCCTTCCTTGGAAGCGCTTTCACAGGCGCAGCAACACTGGGGCTTTGCGCTTCTCTACCCACCAAACGTCACGCTCATTCTCTTTCCGTCTCGCAGACACGAGCTGAGAAATTGCAAACGTCGAGCAATTGCTCAGAGATGAAAAGTGCCAGCACTGAAAGCTGTTGCTAGCCAGCACCCTTCCTTGGAAGCGCTTTTGTAGCCCTAAGAACACTGGGGCTCTGGGCTTCTCTAGCCACCTCATCTTCTGCTCATCCTCTCGCGCACTCTAAGGAGAGCTCAGGTGAGAAATTGCAAACGTCGAGCAATTTGTCAGAGATGAAAAGTGCCAGCACTGAAAGCTGTTGCTAGCCAGCACCCTTCCTTGGAAGCGCTTTCACAGGCGCAGCAACACTTGCTGTTTGTGCTTCTCTACCCACTAAACATCACGGTCATTCTCTTTCCGTATCGTAGACACGAGCTGAGAAATTGCAAACGTCGAGCAATTGCTCAGAGAGGAAAAGTGCCAGCACTGAAAGCTGTTGCTAGCCAGCACCCTTCCTTGGAAGCGCTTTCACAGGCGCAGCAACACTGGGGCTTTGCGCTTCTCTAACCACCAAACGTCACGGTCACTATCTCTCCATCTCGTAGACACGAGCAGAGAAATTGCAAACATGGAGCAATTGCTCAGAGATGAAAAGTGCCAGCACTGAAAGCTGTTGCTAGCCAGCACCCTTCCTTGGAAGCGCTTTTGTAGCCCTAAGAACACTGGGGTTCTGGGCTTCTCTAGCCACCTCATCTTCTGCTCATCCACTCGCGCAGTCTAAAGAGAGCTCAGGTGAGAAATTGCAAACGTCGAGCAATTGCTCAGAGATGAAAAGTGCCAGCACTGAAAGCTGTTGCTAGCCAGCACCCTTCCTTGGAAGCGCTTTTGTAGGCCTAAGAACCCTGGGGCTCTGGCCTTCTCTAGCCACCTCATCTTCTGCTCATCCTCTCGCGCAGTCTAAAGAGAGCTCAGGTGAGAAATTGCAAACGTCGAGCAATTTGTCAGAGATGAAAAGTGCCAGCACTGAAAGCTGTTGCTAGCCAGCCCCCTTCTATGGAAGCGCTTTCACAGGCGCAGCAACACTTGCTGTTTGTGCTTCTCTACCCACTAAACATCACGGTCATTCTCTTTCCGTCTCGTAGACACGAGCCGAGAAATTGCAAACGTCGAGCAATTGCTCAGAGAGGAAAAGTGCCAGCACTGAAAGCTGTTGCTAGCCAGCACCCTTCCTTGGAAGCGCTTTCACAGGCGCAGCAACACTGGGGCTTTGCGCTTCTCTACCCACCAAACGTCATGGTCACTATCTCTCCATCTCGTAGACACGAGCAGAGAAATTGCAAACATCGAGCAATTGCTCAGAGAGGAAAAGTGCCAGCACTGAAAGCTGTTGCTAGCCAGCCCCCTTCCTTGGAAGCGCTTTTGTAGCCCTAAGAACACTGGGGCTCTGGGCTTCTCTAGCCACCTCATCTTCTGCTCATCCTCTCGCGCAGTCTAAAGAGAGCTCAGGTGAGAAACTGCAAACGTCGAGCAATTGCTCAGAGATGAAAAGTGCCAGCACTGAAAGCTGTTGCTAGCCAGCACCCTTCTGTGGAAGCACTTTCACAGGCACAGCAACACTGGGGCTTTCCGCTTCTATAGCCACCAAAAGTCACGGTCATTCTTTTCCGTCTCGTAGACACGAGCTGAGAAATTGCAAACGTCGAGCAATTGCTCAGAGATGAAAAGTGCCAGCACTGAAAGCTGTTGCTAGCCAGCACCCTTCCTTGGAAGCGCTTTTGTAGCCCTAAGAACACTGGGGCTCTGGCCTTCTCTAGCCATCTAAACTTCTGCTCATCCTCTCGCGCAGTCTAAAGAGAGCTCAGGTGAGAAATTGCAAACGTCCAGCAATTGCTCAGAGAGGAAAAGTCCCAGCACTGAAAGATGTTGCTAGCCAGCACCCTTCTTTGGAAGCGCTTTCACACGCGCAGCAACACTGGGGCTTTGCGCTTCTCTAGCCACCAAACATCATGGTCATTCTCTTTCCGTCTCGTAGACACGAGCAGAGAAATTGCAAACGTTGAGCAATTGCTCAGAGATGAAAAGTGCCAGCACTGAAAGCTGTTGCTAGCCAGCACCCTTCCTTGGAAGCGCTTTCACAGGTGCAGCAACACTGGGGCTTTGCGCTTCTCTAGCAACCAAACGTGACGGTCACTATCTCTCCGTCTCGTAGACACGAGCTGAGAAATTGCAAACGTCGAGCAATTGCTCAGAGATGAAAAGTGCCAGCACTGAAAGCTGTTGCTAGCCAGCACCCTTCCTTGGAAGTGCTTTCACAGGCGCAGCAACACTGGGGCTTTGCGCTTCTCTAGCCACCAAACGTCACGGTCACTATCTCTCCGTCTCGTAGAAACGAGCTGAGAAATTGCAAACGTCGAGCAATTGCTGAGAGATGAAACGTGCCAGCACTGAAAGCTGTTGCTAGCCAGCCCCCTTCCTTGGAAGCGCTTTTGTAGCCCTAAGAACACTGGGGCTCTGGCCTTCTCTAGCCACCTCATCTTCTGCTCATCCTCTCGCGCACTGTAAAGAGAGCTCAGGTGAGAAACTGCAAACGTCGAGCAATTGCTCAGAGAGGAAAAGTGCCAGCACTGAAAGCTGTTGCTAGCCAGCACCCTTCCTTGGAAGCGCTTTCACAGGCGCAGCAACACTGGGGCTTTGCGCTTCTCTACCCACCAAAGATCACGGTCACTATCTCTCCGTCTCGTAGACACGAGCTGAGAAATTGCAAACGTCGAGCAATTGCTGAGAGATGAAAAGTGCCAGCACTGAAAGCTGTTGCTAGCCAGCCCCCTTCCTTGGAAGCGCTTTTGTAGCCCTAAGAACACTGGGGCTCTGGGCTTCTCTAGCCATCTAAACTTCTGCTCATCCTCTCGCGCAGTCTAAAGAGAGCTCAGGTGAGAAATTGCAAATGTCCAGCAATTGCTCAGAGATGAAAAGTGCCAGCACTGAAAGCTGTTGCTAGCCAGCACCCTTCCTTGGAAGTGCTTTCACAGGCGCAGCAACACTGGGGCTTTGCGCTTCTCTACCCACCAAACATCATGGTCACTATCTCTCCGTCTCGTAGACACGAGCAGAGAAATTGCAAACGTTGAGCAATTGCTCAGAGATGAAAAGTGCCAGCACTGAAAGCTGTTGCTAACCAGCACCCTTCCTTGGAAGCGCTTTCACAGGTGCAGCAACACTGGGGCTTTGCGCTTCTCTAGCAACCAAACGTGACGGTCACTTTCTCTCCGTCTCGTAGACACGAGTTGAGAAATTGCAAACGTCGAGCAATTGCTCAGAGATGAAAAGTGCCAGCACTGAAAGCTGTTGCTAGCCAGCACCCTTCCTTGGAAGCGCTTTCACAGGCGCAGCAACACTGGGGCTTTGCGCTTCTCTACCCACCAAACGTCACGGTCATTCTCTTTCCGACTCGTAGACACGAGCTGAGAAATTGCAAACGTCGAGCAATTGCTCAGAGATGAAAAGTGCCAGCACTGAAAGCTGTTGCTAGCCAGCCCCCTTCCTTGGAAGCGCTTTTGTAGCCCTAAGAACACTGGGGCTCTGGCCTTCTCTAGCCACCTCATCTTCTGCTCATCCTCTCGCGCAGTCTAAAGAGAGCTCAGGTGAGAAATTGCAAACGTCCAGCAATTGCTCAGAGATGAAAAGTGCCAGCACTGAAAGCTGTTGCTAGCCAGCACCCTTCCTTGGAAGCGCTTTTGTAGGCCTAAGAACACTGGGGCTCTGGCCTTCTCTAGCCACCTCATCTTCTGCTCATCCTCTCGCGCAGTCTAAAGAGAGCTCAGGTGAGAAACTGCAAACGTCAAGCAATTGCTCAGAGATGAAAAGTGCCAGCACTGAAAGCTGTTGCTAGCCAGCACCCTTCCTTGGAAGCGCTTTTGTAGCCCTAAGAACACTGGTGCTCTGCGCTTCTCTAGCCACCTCATCTTCTGCTCATCCTCTCGCGCACTCTAAAGAGAGCTCAGGTGAGAAACTGCAAACGTCGAGCAATTGCTCAGAGAGGAAAAGTGCCAGCACTGAAAGCTGTTGCTAGCCAGCACCCTTCCTTGGAAGCGCTTTCACACGCGCAGCAACACTGGGGCTTTGCGCTTCTCTACCCACCAAACGTCACGGTCACTATCTCTCCGTCTCGTAGACACGAGCTGAGAAATTGCAAACGTCGAGCAATTGCTCAGAGATGAAAAGTGCCAGCACTGAAAGCTGTTGCTAGCCAGCACCCTTCCTTGGAAGCGCTTTCACAGGTGCAGCAACACTGGGGCTTTGCGCTTCTCTACCCACCAAACATCACGGTCATTCTCTTTCCGTCTCGTAGACACGAGCTGAGAAATTGCAAACGTCGAGCAATTGATCAGAGATGAAAAGTGCCAGCACTGAAAGCTGTTGCTAGCCAGCACCCTTCCTTGGAAGCGCTTTTGTAGCCCTAAGAACACTGGGGCTCTGGGCTTCTCTAGCCACCTCATCTTCTGCTCATCCTCTCGCGCACTCTAAAGAGAGCTCAGGTGAGAAATTGCAAACGTCGAGCAATTGCTCAGAGATGAAAAGTGCCAGCACTGAAAGCTGTTGCTAGCCAGCACCCTTCCTTGGAAGCGCTTTCACAGGCGCAGCAACACTGGGGCTTTGCGCTTCTCTACCCACCAAACGTGACGGTCACTATCTCTCCGTCTCGTAGACACGAGTTGAGAAATTGCAAACATCGAGCAATTGCTCAGAGATGAAAAGTGCCAGCACTGAAAGCTGTTGCTAACCAGCACCCTTCCTTGGAAGCGCTTTTGTAGCCCTAAGAACACTGGGGCTCTGGGCTTCTCTAGCCACCTAATCTTCTGCTCATCCTCTCGCGCAGTCTAAAGAGAGCTCACTTGAGAAATTGCAAACGTCGAGCAATTGCTCAGAGATGAAAAGTGCCAGCACTGAAAGCTGTTGCTAGCCAGCACCCTTCCTTGGAAGCGCTTTCACAGGCGCAGCAACACTGGGGCTTTGCGCTTCTCTACCCACCAAACGTCACGCTCATTCTCTTTCCGTCTCGCAGACACGAGCTGAGAAATTGCAAACGTCGAGCAATTGCTCAGAGATGAAAAGTGCCAGCACTGAAAGCTGTTGCTAGCCAGCACCCTTCCTTGGAAGCGCTTTTGTAGCCCTAAGAACACTGGGGCTCTGGGCTTCTCTAGCCACCTCATCTTCTGCTCATCCTCTCGCGCACTCTAAGGAGAGCTCAGGTGAGAAATTGCAAACGTCGAGCAATTTGTCAGAGATGAAAAGTGCCAGCACTGAAAGCTGTTGCTAGCCAGCACCCTTCCTTGGAAGCGCTTTCACAGGCGCAGCAACACTTGCTGTTTGTGCTTCTCTACCCACTAAACATCACGGTCATTCTCTTTCCGTATCGTAGACACGAGCTGAGAAATTGCAAACGTCGAGCAATTGCTCAGAGAGGAAAAGTGCCAGCACTGAAAGCTGTTGCTAGCCAGCACCCTTCCTTGGAAGCGCTTTCACAGGCGCAGCAACACTGGGGCTTTGCGCTTCTCTAACCACCAAACGTCACGGTCACTATCTCTCCATCTCGTAGACACGAGCAGAGAAATTGCAAACATGGAGCAATTGCTCAGAGATGAAAAGTGCCAGCACTGAAAGCTGTTGCTAGCCAGCACCCTTCCTTGGAAGCGCTTTTGTAGCCCTAAGAACACTGGGGTTCTGGGCTTCTCTAGCCACCTCATCTTCTGCTCATCCACTCGCGCAGTCTAAAGAGAGCTCAGGTGAGAAATTGCAAACGTCGAGCAATTGCTCAGAGATGAAAAGTGCCAGCACTGAAAGCTGTTGCTAGCCAGCACCCTTCCTTGGAAGCGCTTTTGTAGGCCTAAGAACCCTGGGGCTCTGGCCTTCTCTAGCCACCTCATCTTCTGCTCATCCTCTCGCGCAGTCTAAAGAGAGCTCAGGTGAGAAATTGCAAACGTCGAGCAATTTGTCAGAGATGAAAAGTGCCAGCACTGAAAGCTGTTGCTAGCCAGCCCCCTTCTATGGAAGCGCTTTCACAGGCGGAGCAACACTTGCTGTTTGTGCTTCTCTACCCACTAAACATCACGGTCATTCTCTTTCCGTCTCGTAGACACGAGCTGGGAAATTGCAAACGTCGAGCAATTGCTCAGAGATGAAAAGTGCCAGCACTGAAAGCTGTTGCTAGCCAGCACCCTTCCTTGGAAGCGCTTTCACAGGCGCAGCAACACTGGGGCTTTGCGCTTCTCTAGCCACCAAACGTCATGGTCACTATCTCTCCATCTCGTAGACACGAGCAGAGAAATTGCAAACATCGAGCAATTGCTCAGAGAGGAAAAGTGCCAGCACTGAAAGCTGTTGCTAGCCAGCCCCCTTCCTTGGAAGCGCTTTTGTAGCCCTAAGAACACTGGGGCTCTGGGCTTCTCTAGCCACCTCATCTTCTGCTCATCCTCTCGCGCAGTCTAAAGAGAGCTCAGGTGAGAAACTGCAAACGTCGAGCAATTGCTCAGAGATGAAAAGTGCCAGCACTGAAAGCTGTTGCTAGCCAGCACCCTTCTGTGGAAGCACTTTCACAGGCACAGCAACACTGGGGCTTTCCGCTTCTATAGCCACCAAAAGTCACGGTCATTCTTTTCCGTCTCGTAGACACGAGCTGAGAAATTGCAAACGTCGAGCAATTGCTCAGAGATGAAAAGTGCCAGCACTGAAAGCTGTTGCTAGCCAGCACCCTTCCTTGGAAGCGCTTTTGTAGCCCTAAGAACACTGGGGCTCTGGCCTTCTCTAGCCATCTAAACTTCTGCTCATCCTCTCGCGCAGTCTAAAGAGAGCTCAGGTGAGAAATTGCAAACGTCCAGCAATTGCTCAGAGAGGAAAAGTCCCAGCACTGAAAGATGTTGCTAGCCAGCACCCTTCTTTGGAAGCGCTTTCACACGCGCAGCAACACTGGGGCTTTGCGCTTCTCTAGCCACCAAACATCATGGTCATTCTCTTTCCGTCTCGTAGACACGAGCTGAGAAATTGCAAACGTTGAGCAATTGCTCAGAGATGAAAAGTGCCAGCACTGAAAGCTGTTGCTAGCCAGCACCCTTCCTTGGAAGCGCTTTTGTAGCCCTAAGAACACTGGGGCTCTGGGCTTCTCTAGCCACCTCATCTTCTGCTCATCCTCTCGCGCAGTCTAAAGAGAGTTCAGGTGACAAATTGCAAACGTCCAGCAATTGCTCAGAGATGAAAAGTGCCAGCACTGAAAGCTGTTGCTAGCCAGCACCCTTCCTTGGAAGTGCTTTCACAGGCGCAGCAACACTGGGGCTTTGCGCTTCTCTAACCACCAAAAATCATGGTCACTATCTCTCCGTCTCGTAGACACGAGCTGAGAAATTGCAAACGTCGAGCAATTGCTCAGAGATGAAAAGTGCCAGCACTGAAAGCTGTTGCTAGCCAGCACCCTTCCTTGGAAGCGGTTTCACAGGTGCAGCAACACTGGGGCTTTGTGCTTCTCTAGCCACCAAACGTCACGGTCATTCTCTTTCCGTCTTGGAGACACGAGCTGAGAAATTGCAAACGTCGAGCAATTGCTCAGAGATGAAAAGTGCCAGCACTGAAAGCTGTTGCTAGCCAGCACCCTTCCTTGGAAGCGCTTTTGTAGCCCTAAGAACACTGGGGCTCTGGGCTTCTCTAGCCACCTCATCTTCTGCTCATCCTCTCGCGCAGTCTAAAGAGAGCTCAGGTGAGAAATTGCAAACGTCCAGCAATTGCTCAGAGATGAAAAGTGCCAGCACTGAAAGCTGTTCTAGCCAGCACCCTTCCTTGGAAGTGCTTTCACAGGCGCAGCAACACTGGGGCTTTGCGCTTCTCTAGCCACCAAATATCACGGTCACTATCTCTCCGTCTCGTAGACACGAGCTGAGAAATTGCAAACGTCGAGCAATTGCTCAGAGATGAAAAGTGCCAGCACTGAAAGCTGTTGCTAGCCAGCACCCTTCCTTGGAAGCGCTTTTGTAGCCCTAAGAACACTGGGGCTCTGGGCTTCTCTAGCCACCTCATCTTCTGCTCATCCTCTCGCGCAGTCTAAAGAGAGCTCAGGTGAGAAATTGCAAACGTCCAGCAATTGCTCAGAGATGAAAAGTGCCAGCACTGAAAGCTGTTGCTAGCCAGCACCCTTCCTTGGAAGCGCTTTCACAGGCGCAGCAACACTTGCTGTTTGCGCTTCTCTACCCACCAAACATCACGGTCATTCTCTTTCCGTCTCGTAGACACGAGCTGAGAAATTGCAAACGTTGAGCAATTGCTCAGAGATGAAAAGTGCCAGCACTGAAAGCTGTTGCTAGCCAGCACCCTTCCTTGGAAGCGCTTTTGTAGCCCTAAGAACACTGGGGCTCTGGCCTTCTCTAGCCATCTAATCTTCTGCTCATCCTCTCGCGCAGTCTAAAGAGAGCTCAGGTGAGAAATTGCAAACGTCGAGCAATTGCTCAGAGATGAAAAGTGCCAGCACTGAAAGCTGTTGCTAGCCAGCACCCTTCCTTGGAAGCGCTTTCACAGGCGCAGCAACACTGGGGCTTTGTGCTTCTCTACCCACCAAACATCATGGTCACTATCTCTCCGTCTCGTAGACACGAGCTGAGAAATTGCAAACGTCGAGCAATTGCTCAGAGATGAAAAGTGCCAGCACTGAAAGCTGTTGCTAGCCAGCACCCTTCCTTGGAAGCGCTTTCACAGGCGCAGCAACACTGGGGCTTTGCGCTTCTCTACCCACCAAACGTCACGGTCATTCTCTTTCCGTCTCGTAGACACGAGCTGAGAAATTGTAAACGTCGAGCAATTGCTCAGAGATGAAAAGTGCCAGCACTGAAAACTGTTGCTAGCCAGCCCCCTTCCTTGGAAGCGCTTTTGTAGCCCTAAGAACACTGGGGCTCTGGGCTTCTCTAGCCACCTCATCTTCTGCTCATCCTCTCGCGCAGTCTAAAGAGAGCTCAGGTGAGAAATTGCAAACATCGAGCAATTGCTCAGAGAGGAAAAGTGCCAGCACTGAAAGCTGTTGCTAGCCAGCACCCTTCCTTGGAAGCGCTTTCACAGGCGCAGCAACACTGGGGCTTTGCGCTTCTCTAGCCACCAAACGTCACGGTCATTCTCTTTCCGTCTCGTAGACACGAGCTGAGAAATTGCAAACGTCGAGCAATTGCTCAGAGATGAAAAGTGCCAGCACTGAAAGCTGTTGCTAGCCAGCCCCGTTCCTTGGAAGCGCTTTCACAGGCGCAGCAACACTGGGGCTTTGCGCTTCTCTACCCACCAAACATCACGGTCACTTTCTCTCCGTCTCGTAGACACGAGCTGAGAAATTGCAAACGTCGAGCAATTGCTCAGAGATGAAAAGTGCCAGCACTGAAAGCTGTTGCTAGCCAGCCCCCTTCCTTGGAAGCGCTTTCACAGGCACAGCAACACTGGGGCTTTGCGCTTCTCTAACCACCAAACGTCACGGTCACTATCTCTCCGTCTCGTAGACACGAGCTGAGAAATTGCAAACGTCGAGCAATTGCTCAGAGATGAAAAGTGCCAGCACTGAAAGCTGTTGCTAGCCAGCACCCTTCCTTGGAAGCGCTTTCACAGGCGCAGCAACACTGGGGCTTTGCGCTTCTCTAACCACCAAACGTCATGGTCACTATCTCTGCGTCTCATAGACACGAGCTGAGAAATTGCAAACGTCGAGGAATTGCTCAGAGATGAAAAGTGCCAGCACTGAAAGCTGTTGCTAGCCAGCATCCTTCCTTGGAAGCACTTTTGTAGCCCTAAGAACACTGGGGCTCTGGGCTTCTCTAGCCACCTCATCTTCTGCTCATCCTCTCGCGCAGTCTAAAGATAGTTCAGGTGAGAAATTGCAAATGTCGAGGAATTGCTCAGAGATGAAAAGTGCCAGCACTGAAAGCTGTTGCTAGCCAGCACCCTTCCTTGGAAGCGCTTTTGTAGCCCTAAGAACATTGGGGCTCTGGACTTCTCTAGCCACCTCATCTTCTGCTCATCCTCTCGCGCAGTCTAAAGAGAGCTCAGGTGAGAAATTGCAAACGTCCAGCAATTGCTGAGAGATGAAAAGTGCCAGCACTGAAAGCTGTTGCTAGCCAGCACCCTTCCTTGGAAGCGCTTTCACAGGTGCAGCAACACTGGGGCTTTGCGCTTCTCTACCCACCAAACGTCACGGTCCCTTTCTCTCCGTCTCGTAGACACGAGCTGAGAAATTGCAAACGTCGAGCAATTGCTCAGAGATGAAAAGTGCCAGCACTGAAAGCTGTTGCTATCCAGCCCCCTTCCTTGGAAGCGCTTTTGTAGCCCTAAGAACAGTGGTGCTCTGGGCTTCTCTAGCCATCTAAACTTCTGCTCATCCTCTCGCGCAGTCTAAAGAGAGCTCAGGTGAGAAATTGCAAAAGTCGAGCAATTGCTCAGAGATGAAAAGTGCCAGCACTGAAAGCTGTTGCTAGCCAGCCCCCTTCCTTGGAAGCGCTTTCACAGGCGCAGCAACACTGGGGCTTTGCGCTTCTCTACCCACCAAACGTCACGGTCACTATCTCTCCGTCTCGTAGAAACGAGCTGAGAAATTGCAAACGTCGAGCAATTGCTCAGAGATGAAAAGTGCCAGCACTGAAAGCTGTTGCTAGCCAGCCCCCTTCCTTGGAAGCGCTTTTGTAGCCCTAAGAACAGTGGGGCTCTGGGCTTCTCTAGCCACCTCATCTTCTGCTCATCCTCTCGCGCACTGTAAAGAGAGCTCAGGTGAGAAATTGCAAACGTCGAGCAATTGCTCAGAGAGGAAAAGTGCCAGCACTGAAAGCTGTTGCTAGCCAGCACCCTTCCTTGGAAGCGCTTTCACAGGCGCAGCAACACTGGGGCTTTGCGCTTCTCTACCCACCAAACGTCACGGTCACTATCTCTCCGTCTCGTAGACACGAGCTGAGAAATTGCAAACGTCGAGCAATTGCTCAGAGATGAAAAGTGCCAGCACTGAAAGCTGTTGCTAGCCAGCACCCTTCCTTGGAAGCGCTTTTGTAGCCCTAAGAACACTGGGGCTCTGGGCTTCTCTAGCCATCTAAACTTCTGCTCATCCTCTCGCGCACTCTAAAGAGAGCTCAGGTGAGAAATTGCAAACGTCGAGCAATTTGTCAGAGATGAAAAGTGCCAGCACTGAAAGCTCTTGCTAGCCAGCACCCTTCCTTGGAAGCGCTTTCACAGGTGCAGCAACACTGGGGCTTTGCGCTTCTCTAACCACCAAACGTCACGGTCACTATCTCTCCGTCTCATAGAAACGAGCTGAGAAATTGCAAACGTCGAGCAATTGCTCAGAGATGAAAAGTGCCAGCACTGAAAGCTGTTGCTAGCCAGCACCCTTCCTTGGAAGCGCTTTTGTAGCCCTAAGAACAGTGGTGCTCTGGGCTTCTCTAGCCACCTCATCTTCTGCTCATCCTCTCGCGCACTCTAAAGAGAGCTCAGGTGAGAAACTGCAAACGTCGAGCAATTGCTCAGAGATGAAAAGTGCCAGCACTGAAAGCTGTTGCTAGCCAGCACCCTTCCTTGGAAGCGCTTTTGTAGCCCTAAGAACACTGGGGCTCTGCGCTTCTCTAGCCACCTCATCTTCTGCTCATCCTCTCGCGCAGTCTAAAGAGAGCTCAGGTGAGAAATTGCAAACGTCCAGCAATTGCTCAGAGATGAAAAGTGCCAGCACTGAAAGCTGTTGCTAGCCAGCACCCTTCCTTGGAAGTGCTTTCACAGGCGCAGCAACACTGGGGCTTTGCGCTTCTCTAACCACCAAAAATCATGGTCACTATCTCTCCGTCTCGTAGACACGAGCTGAGAAATTGCAAACGTCGAGCAATTGCTCAGAGATGAAAAGTGCCAGCACTGAAAGCTGTTGCTAGCCAGCACCCTTCCTTGGAAGCGCTTTCACAGGTGCAGCAACACTGGGGCTTTGTGCTTCTCTAGCCACCAAACGTCACGGTCATTCTCTTTCCGTCTTGGAGACACGAGCTGAGAAATTGCAAACGTCGAGCAATTGCTCAGAGATGAAAAGTGCCAGCACTGAAAGCTCTTGCTAGCCAGCCCCCTTCCTTGGAAGCGCTTTTGTAGGCCTAAGAACACTGGGGCTCTGGCCTTCTCTAGCCACCTCATCTTCTGCTCATCCTCTCGCGCACTGTAAAGAGAGCTCAGGTGAGAAATTGCAAACGTCGAGCAATTGCTCAGAGAGGAAAAGTGCCAGCACTGAAAGCTGTTGCTAGCCAGCACCCTTCCTTGGAAGCGCTTTCACAGGCGCAGCAACACTGGGGCTTTGCGCTTCTCTACCCACCAAACGTCACGGTCACTATCTCTCCGTCTCGTAGACACGAGCTGAGAAATTGCAAACGTCGAGCAATTGCTCAGAGATGAAAAGTGCCAGCACTGAAAGCTGTTGCTAGCCAGCACCCTTCCTTGGAAGCGCTTTTGTAGCCCTAAGAACACTGGGGCTCTGGGCTTCTCTAGCCATCTAAACTTCTGCTCATCCTCTCGCGCACTCTAAAGAGAGCTCAGGTGAGAAATTGCAAACGTCGAGCAATTTGTCAGAGATGAAAAGTGCCAGCACTGAAAGCTCTTGCTAGCCAGCACCCTTCCTTGGAAGCGCTTTCACAGGTGCACCAACACTGGGGCTTTGCGCTTCTCTAACCACCAAACGTCACGGTCACTATCTCTCCGTCTCATAGAAACGAGCTGAGAAATTGCAAACGTCGAGCAATTGCTCAGAGATGAAAAGTGCCAGCACTGAAAGCTGTTGCTAGCCAGCACCCTTCCTTGGAAGCGCTTTTGTAGCCCTAAGAACACTGGGGCTCTGGGCTTCTCTAGCCACCTCATCTTCTGCTCATCCTCTCGCGCACTCTAAAGAGAGCTCAGGTGAGAAACTGCAAACGTCGAGCAATTGCTCAGAGATGAAAAGTGCCAGCACTGAAAGCTGTTGCTAGCCAGCACCCTTCCTTGGAAGCGCTTTTGTAGCCCTAAGAACACTGGGGCTCTGCGCTTCTCTAGCCACCTAATCTTCTGCTCATCCTCTCGCGCAGTCTAAAGAGAGCTCAGGTGAGAAATTGCAAACGTCCAGCAATTGCTCAGAGATGAAAAGTGCCAGCACTGAAAGCTGTTGCTAGCCAGCCCCCTTCCTTGGAAGTGCTTTCACAGGCGCAGCAACACTGGGGCTTTGCGCTTCTCTAACCACCAAAAATCATGGTCACTATCTCTCCGTCTCGTAGACACGAGCTGAGAAATTGCAAACGTCGAGCAATTGCTCAGAGATGAAAAGTGCCAGCACTGAAAGCTGTTGCTAGCCAGCACCCTTCCTTGGAAGCGCTTTCACAGGTGCAGCAACACTGGGGCTTTGTGCTTCTCTAGCCACCAAACGTCACGGTCATTCTCTTTCCGTCTTGGAGACACGAGCTGAGAAATTGCAAACGTCGAGCAATTGCTCAGAGATGAAAAGTGCCAGCACTGAAAGCTCTTGCTAGCCAGCACCCTTCCTTGGAAGCGCTTTTGTAGCCCTAAGAACACTGGGGCTCTGGCCTTCTCTAGCCACCTCATCTTCTGCTCATCCTCTCGCGCAGTCTAAAGAGAGCTCAGGTGAGAAATTGCAAACGTCCAGCAATTGCTCAGAGATGAAAAGTGCCAGCACTGAAAGCTGTTCTAGCCAGCACCCTTCCTTGGAAGTGCTTTCACAGGCGCAGCAACACTGGGGCTTTGCGCTTCTCTAGCCACCAAATATCACGGTCACTATCTCTCCGTCTCGTAGACACGAGCTGAGAAATTGCAAACGTCGAGCAATTGCTCAGAGATGAAAAGTGCCAGCACTGAAAGCTGTTGCTAGCCAGCACCCTTCCTTGGAAGCGCTTTTGTAGCCCTAAGAACACTGGGGCTCTGGGCTTCTCTAACCACCTCATCTTCTGCTCATCCTCTCGCGCAGTCTAAAGAGAGCTCAGGTGAGAAATTGCAAACGTCGAGCAATTGCTCAGAGATGAAAAGTGCCAGCACTGAAAGCTGTTGCTAGCCAGCACCCTTCCTTAGAAGCGCTTTCACAGGCGCAGCAACACTTGCTGTTTGCGCTTCTCTACCCACCAAACATCACGGTCATTCTCTTTCCGTCTCGTAGACACGAGCAGAGAAATTGCAAACGTCGAGCAATTGCTCAGAGATGAAAAGTGCCAGCACTGAAAGCTGTTGCTAGCCAGCACCCTTCCTTGGAAGCGCTTTTGTAGCCCTAAGAACACTGGGGCTCTGGGCTTCTCTAGCCATCTAATCTTCTGCTCATCCTCTCGCGCAGTCTAAAGAGAGCTCAGGTGAGAAATTGAAAACGTCGAGCAATTGCTCAGAGAGGAAAAGTGCCAGCACTGAAAGCTGTTGCTAGCCAGCACCCTTCCTTGGAAGCGCTTTCACAGGCGCAGCAACACTGGGGCTTTGCGCTTCTCTAACCACCAAACGTCATGGTCACTATCTCTCCGTCTCGTAGACACGAGCTGAGAAATTGCAAACGTCGAGCAATTGCTCAGAGAGGAAAAGTGCCAGCACTGAAAGCTGTTGCTAGCCAGCACCCTTCCTTGGAAGCGCTTTCACAGGCGCAGCAACACTGGGGCTTTGCGATTCTCTAACCACCAAACGTCATGGTCACTATTTCTGCGTCTCATAGACACGAGCTGAGAAATTGCAAACGTCGAGCAATTGCTCAGAGATGAAAAGTGCCAGCACTGAAAGCTGTTGCTAGCCAGCACCCTTCCTTGGAAGCGCTTTCACAGGCGCAGCAACACTGGGGCTTTGCGCTTCTCTACCCACAAAACGTCACAGTCACTATCTCTCCGTCTCGTAGACACGAGCTGAGAAATTGCAAACGTCGAGCAATTGCTCAGAGAGGAAAAGTGCCAGCACTGAAAGCTGTTGCTAGCCAGCACCCTTCCTTGGAAGCGCTTTTGTAGCCCTAAGAACACTGGGGCTCTGGCCTTCTCTAGCCACCTCATCTTCTGCTCATCCTCTCGCGCAGTCTAAAGAGAGCTCAGGTGAGAAATTGCAAACGTCGAGCAATTGCTCAGAGATGAAAAGTGCCAGCACTGAAAGCTGTTGCTAGCCAGCACCCTTCCTTGGAAGCGCTTTCACAGGCGCAGCAACACTGGGGCTTTGCGCTTCTCTAGCCACCAAACGTCACGGTCACTATCTCTCCGTCTCGTAGACACGAGCTGAGAAATTGCAAACGTCGAGCAATTGCTCAGAGATGAAAAGTGCCAGCACTGAAAGCTGTTGCTAGCCAGCCCCCTTCCTTGGAAGCGCTTTTGTAGCCCTAAGAACACTGGGGCTCTGCGCTTCTCTAGCCACCTCATCTTCTGCTCATCCTCTCGCGCAGTCTAAAGAGAGCTCAGGTGAGAAATTGCAAACGTCCAGCAATTGCTCAGAGATGAAAAGTGCCAGCACTGAAAGCTGTTGCTAGCCAGCACCCTTCCTTGGAAGCGCTTTCACAGGCGCAGCAACACTGGGGCTTTGCGCTTCTCTAGCCACCAAACATCACGGTCACTATCTCTCCGTCTCGTAGATACGAGCTGAGAAATTGCAAACATCGAGCAATTGCTCAGAGATGAAAAGTGCCAGCACTGAAAGCTGTTGCTAGCCAGCCCCCTTCCTTGGAAGCGCTTTTGTAGCCCTAAGAACAGTGGGGCTCTGGGCTTCTCTAGCCACCTCATCTTCTGCTCATCCTCTCGCGCAGTCTAAAGAGAGCTCAGGTGAGAAATTGCAAACGTCGAGCAATTGCTCAGAGATGAAAAGTGCCAGCACTGAAAGCTGTTGCTAGACAGCACCCTTTCTTGGAAGCGCTTTTGTAGGCCTAAGAACAGTGGGGCTCTGTGCTTCTCTAGCCACCTCATCTTCTGCTCATCCTCTCGCGCAGTCTAAAGAGAGCTCAGGTGAGAAACTGCAAACGTCGAGCAATTGCTCAGAGATGAAAAGTGCCAGCACTGAAAGCTGTTGCTAGCCAGCCCCCTTCCTTGGAAGCGCTTTTGTAGCCCTAAGAACAGTGGTGCTCTGGGCTTCTCTAGCCACCTCATCTTCTGCTCATCCTCTCGCGCAGTCTAAAGAGAGTTCAGGTGAGAAATTGCAAACGTCCAGCAATTGCTCAGAGATGAAAAGTGCCAGCACTGAAAGCTGTTGCTAGCCAGCACACTTCCTTGGAAGTGCTTTCACACGCGCAGCAACACTGGGGCTTTGCGCTTCTCTACCCACCAAACGTCACGGTCACTATCTCTCCGTCTCGTAGACACGAGCTGAGAAATTGCAAACGTCGAGCAATTGCTCAGAGATGAAAAGTGCCAGCACTGAAAGCTGTTGCTAGCCAGCCCCCTTCCTTGGAAGCGCTTTTGTAGCCCTAAGAACACTGGGGCTCTGCGCTTCTCTAGCCATCTAATCTTCTGCTCATCCTCTCGCGCAGTCTAAAGAGAGCTCAGGTGAGAAATTGCAAACGTCCAGCAATTGCTCAGAGATGAAAAGTGCCAGCACTGAAAGCTGTTGCTAGCCAGCACCCTTCCTTGGAAGTGCTTTCACAGGCGCAGCAACACTGGGGCTTTGAGCTTCTCTAACCACCAAACGTCACGGTCACTATCTCTCCGTCTCGTAGAAACGAGCTGAGAAATTGCAAACGTCGAGCAATTGCTCAGAGATGAAAAGTGCCAGCACTGAAAGCTGTTGCTAGCCAGCCCCCTTCCTTGGAAGCGCTTTTGTAGCCCTAAGAACAGTGGTGCTCTGGGCTTCTCTAGCCACCTCATCTTCTGCTCATCCTATCGCGCACTCTAAAGAGAGTTCAGGTGAGAAATTGCAAACGTCCAGCAATTGCTCAGAGATGAAAAGTGCCAGCACTGAAAGCTGTTGCTAGCCAGCCCCCTTCCTTGGAAGCGCTCTTGTAGGCCTAAGAACACTGGGGCTCTGCGCTTCTCTAGCCATCTAATCTTCTGCTCATCCTCTCGCGCAGTCTAAAGAGAGCTCAGGTGAGAAATTGCAAACGTCGAGCAATTGCTCAGAGATGAAAAGTGCCAGCACTGAAAGCTCTTGCTAGCCAGCACCCTTCCTTGGAAGTGCTTTCACAGGCGCAGCAACACTGGGGCTTTGCGCTTCTCTACCCACCAAAGGTCACGGTCACTATCTCTCCGTCTCGTAGAAACGAGCTGAGAAATTGCAAACGTCGAGCAATTGCTCAGAGATGAAAAGTGCCAGCACTGAAAGCTGTTGCTAGACAGCCCCCTTCCTTGGAAGCGCTCTTGTAGGCCTAAGAACACTGGGGCTCTGCGCTTCTCTAGCCATCTAATCTTCTGCTCATCCTCTCGCGCAGTCTAAAGAGAGCTCAGGTGAGAAATTGCAAACGTCGAGCAATTGCTCAGAGATGAAAAGTGCCAGCACTGAAAGCTGTTGCTAGCCAGCACCCTTCCTTGGAAGCGCTTTCACAGGCGCAGCAACACTGGGGCTTTGCGCTTCTCTACCCACCAAACATCATGGTCACTATCTCTCCGTCTCGTAGAAACGAGCTGAGAAATTGCAAACGTCGAGCAATTGCTCAGAGATGAAAAGTGCCAGCACTGAAAGCTGTTGCTAGCCGGCACCCTTCCTTGGAAGCGCTTTTGTAGCCCTAAGAACACTGGGGCTCTGGGCTTCTCTAGCCACCTCATCTTCTGCTCATCCTCTCGCGCAGTCTAAAGAGAGTTCAGGTGAGAAATTGCAAACGTCGAGCAATTGCTCAGAGATGAAAAGTGCCAGCACTGAAAGCTGTTGCTAGCCAGCACCCTTCCTTGGAAGCGCTTTCACAGGCGCAGCAACACTTGCTGTTTGCGCTTCTCTACCCACCAAAGATCACGGTCATTCTCTTTCCGTCTCGTAGACACGAGCTGAGAAATTGCAAACGTCGAGGAATTGCTCAGAGATGAAAAGTGCCAGCACTGAAAGCTGTTGCTAGCCAGCCCCCTTCCTTGGAAGCGCTTTTGTAGCCCTAAGAACACTGGGGCTCTGGGCTTCTCTAGCCATCTAAACTTCTGCTCATCCTCTCGTGCACTCTAAAGAGAGCTCAGGTGAGAAATTGCAAATGTCCAGCAATTGCTCAGAGATGAAAAGTGCCAGCACTGAAAGCTGTTGCTAGCCAGCACCCTTCCTTGGAAGCGCTTTCACAGGCGCAGCAACACTTGCTGTTTGCGCTTCTCTAGCCACCAAACATCACGGTCATTCTCTTTCCGTCTCGTAGACACGAGCTGAGAAATTGCAAACGTTGAGCAATTGCTCAGAGATGAAAAGTGCCAGCACTGAAAGCTGTTGCTAGCCAGCACCCTTCCTTGGAAGCGCTTTCACAGTCGCAGCAACACTGGGGCTTTGCGCTTCTCTAACCACCAAACATCACGCTCATTCTCTTTCCGTCTCGTAGACACGAGCTGAGAAATTGCAAACGTTGAGCAATTGCTCAGAGATGAAAAGTGCCAGCACTGAAAGCTGTTGCTAGCCAGCCCCCTTCCTTGGAAGCGCTTTTGTAGCCCTAAGAACACTGGGGCTCTGGGCTTTTCTAGCCACCTCATCTTCTGCTCATCCTCTCGCGCAGTCTAAAGAGAGCTCAGGTGAGAAATTGCAAACGTCGAGCAATTGCTCAGAGATGAAAAGTGCCAGCACTGAAAGCTGTTGCTAGCCAGCACCCTTCCTTGGAAGCGCTTTCACAGGCGCAGCAACACTGGGGCTTTGCGCTTCTCTACCAACCAAACGTCACGGTCACTATCTCTGCGTCTCGTAGACACGAGCTGAGAAATTGCAAACGTCGAGCAATTGCTCAGAGATGAAAAGTGCCAGCACTGAAAGCTGTTGCTAGCCAGCCCCCTTCCTTGGAAACGCTTTCACACGCGCAGCAACACTGGGGCTTTGCGCTTCTCTAACCACCAAACGTCATGGTCACTATTTCTGCGTCTCATAGACACGAGCTGAGAAATTGCAAACGTCGAGGAATTGCTCAGAGATGAAAAGTGCCAGCACTGAAAGCTGTTGCTAGCCAGCACCCTTCCTTGGAAGCGCTTTCACAGGCGCAGCAACACTGGGGCTTTGCGCTTCTCTAACCACCTAACGTCACAGTCACTATCTCTCCGTCTCGTAGACACGAGCTGAGAAATTGCAAACGTCGAGCAATTGCTCAGAGATGAAAAGTGCCAGCACTGAAAGCTGTTGCTAGCCAGCCCCCTTCCTTGGAAGCGCTTTTGTAGCCCTAAGAACACTGGGGCTCTGGGCTTCTCTAGCCACCTCATCTTCTGCTCATCCTCTCGCGCAGTCTAAAGAGAGCTCAGGTGAGAAATTGCAAATGTCCAGCAATTGCTCAGAGATGAAAAGTGCCAGCACTGAAAGCTGTTGCTAGCCAGCACCCTTCCTTGGAAGCGCTTTTGTAGCCCTAAGAACACTGGGGCTCTGGGCTTCTCTAGCCACCTCATCTTCTGCTCATCCTCTCGCGCAGTCTAAAGAGAGCTCAGGTGAGAAATTGCAAACGTCGAGCAATTGCTCAGAGATGAAAAGTGCCAGCACTGAAAGCTGTTGCTAGCCAGCACCCTTCCTTGGAAGCGCTTTTGTAGCCCTAAGAACACTGGGGCTCTGGCCTTCTCTAGCCACCTCATCTTCTGCTCATCCTCTCGCGCACTGTAAAGAGAGCTCAGGTGAGAAATTGCAAACGTCGAGCAATTGCTCAGAGAGGAAAAGTGCCAGCACTGAAAGCTGTTGCTAGCCAGCACCCTTCCTTGGAAGCGCTTTCACAGGCGCAGCAACACTGGGGCTTTGCGCTTCTCTAACCACCAAACGTCACGGTCACTATCTCTCCGTCTCGTAGACACGAGCTGAGAAATTGCAAACGTCGAGCAATTGCTCAGAGATGAAAAGTGCCAGCACTGAAAGCTGTTGCTAGCCAGCCCCCTTCCTTGGAAGCGCTTTCACAGGTGCAGCAACACTGGGGCTTTGCGCTTCTCTAACCACCAAACGTCAGGGTCACTATCTCTCCGTCTCATAGAAACGAGCTGAGAAATTGCAAACGTCGAGCAATTGCTCAGAGATGAAAAGTGCCAGCACTGAAAGCTGTTGCTAGCCAGCCCCCTTCCTTGGAAGCGCTTTCACAGGTGCAGCAACACTGGGGCTTTGCGCTTCTCTAACCACCAAACGTCAGGGTCACTATCTCTCCGTCTCGTAGACACGAGCTGAGAAATTGCAAACGTCGAGGAATTGCTCAGAGATGAAAAGTGCCAGCACTGAAAGCTGTTGCTAGCCAGCACCCTTCCTTGGAAGTGCTTTTGTAGCCCTAAGAACACTGGGGCTCTGGGCTTCTCTAGCCATCTAATCTTCTGCTCATCCTATCGCGCAGTCTAAAGAGAGCTCAGGTGAGAAATTGCAAACGTCGAGCAATTGCTCAGAGATGAAAAGTGCCAGCACTGAAAGCTGTTGCTAGCCAGCACCCTTCCTTGGAAGTGCTTTCACAGGCGCAGCAACACTGGGGCTTTGCGCTTCTCTACCCACCAAACGTGACGGTCACTATCTCTCCGTCTCGTAGAAACGAGCTGAGAAATTGCAAACATCGAGCAATTGCTCAGAGATGAAAAGTGCCAGCACTGAAAGCTGTTGCTAGCCAGCACCCTTCCTTGGAAGCGCTTTTGTAGCCCTAAGAACACTGGGGCTCTGGCCTTCTCTAGCCACCTCATCTTCTGCTCATCCTCTCGCGCAGTCTAAAGAGAGCTCAGGTGAGAAACTGCAAACGTCGAGCAATTGCTCAGAGATGAAAAGTGCCAGCACTGAAAGCTGTTGCTAGCCAGCACCCTTCCTTGGAAGCGCTTTCACAGGCGCAGCAACACTGGGGCTTTGCGCTTCTCTACCCACCAAACGTCACGGTCACTATCTCTCCGTCTCGTAGAAACGAGTTGAGAAATTGCAAACGTCGAGCAATTGCTCAGAGATGAAAAGTGCCAGCACTGAAAGCTGTTGCTAGCCAGCACCCTTCCTTGGAAGCGCTTCTGTAGCCCTAAGAACACTGGGGCTCTGGGCTTCTCTAGCCATCTAAACTTCTGCTCATCCTCTCGCGCAGTCTAAAGAGAGCTCAGGTGAGAAATTGCAAACGTCGAGCAATTGCTCAGAGATGAAAAGTGCCAGCACTGAAAGCTGTTGCTAGCCAGCACCCTTCCTTGGAAGCGCTTTCACAGGTGCAGCAACACTGGGGCTTTGCGCTTCTCTAACCACCAAACGTCAGGGTCACTATCTCTCCGTCTCATAGAAACGAGCTGAGAAATTGCAAACGTCGAGCAATTGCTCAGAGATGAAAAGTGCCAGCACTGAAAGCTGTTGCTAGCCAGCCCCCTTCCTTGGAAGCGCTTTTGTAGCCCTAAAACACTGGGGCTCTGGGCTTCTCTAGCCATCTAAACTTCTGCTCATCCTCTCGCGCAGTCTAAAGAGAGCTCAGGTGAGAAATTGCAAACGTCCAGCAATTGCTCAGAGATGAAAAGTGCCAGCACTGAAAGCTGTTGCTAGCCAGTCCCCTTCCTTGGAAGCGCTTTTGTAGCCCTAAGAACAGTGGGGCTCTGGGCTTCTCTAGCCACCTCATCTTCTGCTCATCCTCTCGCGCAGTCTAAAGAGAGCTCAGGTGAGAAACTGCAAACGTCGAGCAATTGCTCAGAGATGAAAAGTGCCAGCACTGAAAGCTGTTGCTAGCCAGCAGCCTTCCTTGGAAGCGCTTTTGTAGCCCAAAGAACACTGGGGCTCTGGGCTTCTCTAGCCACCTCATCTTCTGCTCATCCTCTCGCGCAGTCTAAAGAGAGCTCAGGTGAGAAATTGCAAACGTCGAGCAATTGCTCAGAGATGAAAAGTGCCAGCACTGAAAGCTGTTGCTAGCCAGCACCCTTCCTTGGAAGCGCTTTTGTAGCCCTAAGAACACTGGGGCTCTGCGCTTCTCTAGCCACCAAACGTCACAGTCACTATCTCTCTGTCTCGTAGACACGAGCTGAGAAATTGCAAACGTCGAGCAATTGCTCAGAGATGAAAAGTGCCAGCACTGAAAGCTCTTGCTAGCCAGCACCCTTCCTTGGAAGCGCTTTTGTAGCCCTAAGAACACTGGGGCTCTGGGCTTCTCTAGCCATCTAAACTTCTGCTCACCCTCTCGCGCAGTCTAAAGAGAGCTCAGGTGAGAAAAAGCAAACGTCGAGCAATTGCTGAGAGATGAAAAGTGCCAGCACTGAAAGCTGTTGCTAGCCAGCACCCTTCCTTGGAAGCGCTTTCACAGGCGCAGCAACACTTGCTGTTTGAGCTTCTCTACCCACCAAAGATCACGGTCATTCTCTTTCCGTCTCGTAGACACGAGCTGAGAAATTGCAAACATCGAGCAATTGCTCAGAGATGAAAAGTGCCAGCACTGAAAGCTGTTGCTAGCCAGCACCCTTCCTTGGAAGCGCTTTTGTAGGCCTAAGAACACTGGGGCTCTGGGCTTCTCTAGCCACCTCATCTTCTGCTCATCCTCTCGCGCAGTCTAAAGAGAGCTCAGGTGAGAAACTGCAAACGTCGAGCAATTGCTCAGAGATGAAAAGTGCCAGCACTGAAAGCAGTTGCTAGCCAGCCCCCTTCCTTGGAAGTGCTTTTGTAGCCCTAAGAACACTGGTGCTCTGGGCTTCTCTAGCCACCTCATCTTCTGCTCATCCTCTCGCGCAGTCTAAAGAGAGTTCAGGTGAGAAATTGCAAACGTCGAGGAATTGCTCAGAGATGAAAAGTGCCAGCACTGAAAGCTGTTGCTAGCCAGCACACTTCCTTGGAAGTGCTTTCACAGGCGCAGCAACACTGGGGCTTTGCGCTTCTCTACCCACCAAACATCATGGTCACTATCTCTCCGTCTCGTAGACACGAGCAGAGAAATTGCAAACGTCGAGCAATTGCTCAGAGATGAAAAGTGCCAGCACTGAAAGCTGTTGCTAGCCAGCCCCCTTCCTTGGAAGCGCTTTCACAGGTGCAGCAACACTGGGGCTTTGCGCTTCTCTACCCACCAAACGTCAGGGTCACTATCTCTCCGTCTCATAGAAACGAGCTGAGAAATTGCAAACGTTGAGCAATTGCTCAGAGATGAAAAGCGCCAGCACTGAAATCTGTTGCTAGCCAGCCCCCTTCCTTGGAAGCGCTTTTGTAGCCCTAAGAACACTGGGGCTCTGGGCTTCTCTAGCCACCTCATCTTCTGCTCATCCTCTCGCGCAGTCTAAAGAGAGCTCAGGTGAGAAACTGCAAACGTCGAGCAATTGCTCAGAGATGAAAAGCGCCAGCACTGAAAGCTGTTGCTAGCCAGCACCCTTCCTTGGAAGCGCTTTTGTAGCCCAAAGAACACTGGGGCTCTGGGCTTCTCTAGCCACCTAACATTCTGCTCATCCTCTCGCGCAGTCTAAAGAGAGCTCAGGTGAGAAATTGCAAACGTCGAGCAATTGCTCAGAGATGAAAAGTGGCAGCACTGAAAGCTGTTGCTAGCCAGCACCCTTCTTTGGAAGCGCTTTTGTAGCCCTAAGAACACTGGGGCTCTGCGCTTCTCTAGCCACCAAACGTCACGGTCACTATCTCTCTGTCTCGTAGACACGAGCTGAGAAATTGCAAACGTCGAGCAATTGCTCAGAGATGAAAAGTGCCAGCACTGAAAGCTGTTGCTAGCCAGCACCCTTCCTTGGAAGCGCTTTTGTAGCCCTAAGAACACTGGGGCTCTGCGCTTCTCTAGCCATCTAAACTTCTGCTCATCCTCTCGCGCAGTCTAAAGAGAGCTCAGGTGAGAAATTGCAAACGTCCAGCAATTGCTCAGAGATGAAAAGTGCCAGCACTGAAAGCTGTTGCTAGCCAGCACACTTCCTTGGAAGTGCTTTCACAGGCGCAGCAACACTGGGGCTTTGCGCTTCTCTACCCACCAAACATCATGGTCACTATCTCTCCGTCTCGTAGACACGAGCAGAGAAATTGCAAACGTTGAGCAATTGCTCAGAGATGAAAAGTGCCAGCACTGAAAGCTGTTGCTAGCCAGCACCCTTCCTTGGAAGCGCTTTCACAGGTGCAGCAACACTGGGGCTTTGCGCTTCTCTAGCAACCAAACGTGACGGTCACTATCTCTCCGTCTCGTAGACACGAGCTGAGAAATTGCAAACGTCGAGCAATTGCTCAGAGATGAAAAGTGCCAGCACTGAAAGCTGTTGCTAGCCAGCACCCTTCCTTGGAAGTGCTTTCACAGGCGCAGCAACACTGGGGCTTTGCGCTTCTCTAGCCACCAAACGTCACGGTCACTATCTCTCCGTCTCGTAGAAACGAGCTGAGAAATTGCAAACGTCGAGCAATTGCTGAGAGATGAAAAGTGCCAGCACTGAAAGCTGTTGCTAGCCAGCCCCCTTCCTTGGAAGCGCTTTTGTAGCCCTAAGAACACTGGGGCTCTGGCCTTCTCTAGCCACCTCATCTTCTGCTCATCCTCTCGCGCACTGTAAAGAGAGCTCAGGTGAGAAACTGCAAACGTCGAGCAATTGCTCAGAGAGGAAAAGTGCCAGCACTGAAAGCTGTTGCTAGCCAGCACCCTTCCTTGGAAGCGCTTTCACAGGCGCAGCAACACTGGGGCTTTGCGCTTCTCTACCCACCAAAGATCACGGTCACTATCTCTCCGTCTCGTAGACACGAGCTGAGAAATTGCAAACGTCGAGCAATTGCTCAGAGATGAAAAGTGCCAGCACTGAAAGCTGTTGCTAGCCAGCCCCCTTCCTTGGAAGCGCTTTTGTAGCCCTAAGAACACTGGGGCTCTGGGCTTCTCTAGCCATCTAAACTTCTGCTCATCCTCTCGCGCAGTCTAAAGAGAGCTCAGGTGAGAAATTGCAAACGTCGAGCAATTGCTCAGAGATGAAAAGTGCCAGCACTGAAAGCTGTTGCTAGCCAGCACCCTTCCTTGGAAGTGCTTTCACAGGCGCAGCAACACTGGGGCTTTGCGCTTCTCTACCCACCAAACATCATGGTCACTATCTCTCCGTCTCGTAGACACGAGCAGAGAAATTGCAAACGTTGAGCAATTGCTCAGAGATGAAAAGTGCCAGCACTGAAAGCTGTTGCTAACCAGCACCCTTCCTTGGAAGCGCTTTCACAGGTGCAGCAACACTGGGGCTTTGCGCTTCTCTACCCACCAAACGTGACGGTCACTTTCTCTCCGTCTCGTAGACACGAGTTGAGAAATTGCAAACGTCGAGCAATTGCTCAGAGATGAAAAGTGCCAGCACTGAAAGCTGTTGCTAGGCAGCACCCTTCCTTGGAAGCGCTTTCACAGGCGCAGCAACACTGGGGCTTTGCGCTTCTCTACCCACCAAACGTCACGGTCATTCTCTTTCCGACTCGTAGACACGAGCTGAGAAATTGCAAACGTCGAGCAATTGCTCAGAGATGAAAAGTGCCAGCACTGAAAGCTGTTGCTAGCCAGCCCCCTTCCTTGGAAGCGCTTTTGTAGCCCTAAGAACACTGGGGCTCTGGCCTTCTCTAGCCACCTCATCTTCTGCTCATCCTCTCGCGCAGTCTAAAGAGAGCTCAGGTGAGAAATTGCAAATGTCGAGGAATTGCTCAGAGATGAAAAGTGCCAGCACTGAAAGCTGTTGCTAGCCAGCACCCTTCCTTGGAAGCGCTTTTGTAGGCCTAAGAACACTGGGGCTCTGGCCTTCTCTAGCCACCTCATCTTCTGCTCATCCTCTCGCGCAGTCTAAAGAGAGCTCAGGTGAGAAACTGCAAACGTCAAGCAATTGCTCAGAGATGAAAAGTGCCAGCACTGAAAGCTGTTGCTAGCCAGCACCCTTCCTTGGAAGCGCTTTTGTAGCCCTAAGAACACTGGTGCTCTGCGCTTCTCTAGCCACCTCATCTTCTGCTCATCCTCTCGCGCACTCTAAAGAGAGCTCAGGTGAGAAACTGCAAACGTCGAGCAATTGCTCAGAGAGGAAAAGTGCCAGCACTGAAAGCTGTTGCTAGCCAGCACCCTTCCTTGGAAGCGCTTTCACACGCGCAGCAACACTGGGGCTTTGCGCTTCTCTACCCACCAAACGTCACGGTCACTATCTCTCCGTCTCGTAGACACGAGCTGAGAAATTGCAAACGTCGAGCAATTGCTCAGAGATGAAAAGTGCCAGCACTGAAAGCTGTTGCTAGCCAGCACCCTTCCTTGGAAGCGCTTTCACAGGTGCAGCAACACTGGGGCTTTGCGCTTCTCTACCCACCAAACATCACGGTCATTCTCTTTCCGTCTCGTAGACACGAGCTGAGAAATTGCAAACGTCGAGCAATTGATCAGAGATGAAAAGTGCCAGCACTGAAAGCTGTTGCTAGCCAGCACCCTTCCTTGGAAGCGCTTTTGTAGCCCTAAGAACACTGGGGCTCTGGGCTTCTCTAGCCACCTCATCTTCTGCTCATCCTCTCGCGCACTCTAAAGAGAGCTCAGGTGAGAAATTGCAAACGTCGAGCAATTTGTCAGAGATGAAAAGTGCCAGCACTGAAAGCTGTTGCTAGCCAGCCCCCTTCCTTGGAAGCGCTTTCACAGGCGCAGCAACACTGGGGCTTTGCGCTTCTCTAACCACAAAACGTCACGGTCACTATCTCTCCGTCTCGTAGACACGAGTTGAGAAATTGCAAACATCGAGCAATTGCTCAGAGATGAAAAGTGCCAGCACTGAAAGCTGTTGCTAACCAGCACCCTTCCTTGGAAGCGCTTTTGTAGCCCTAAGAACACTGGGGCTCTGGGCTTCTCTAGCCACCTAATCTTCTGCTCATCCTCTCGCGCAGTCTAAAGAGAGCTCACTTGAGAAATTGCAAACGTCGAGCAATTGCTCAGAGATGAAAAGTGCCAGCACTGAAAGCTGTTGCTAGCCAGCACCCTTCCTTGGAAGTGCTTTCACAGGCGCAGCAACACTGGGGCTTTGCGCTTCTCTACCCACCAAACATCATGGTCACTATCTCTCCGTCTCGTAGACACGAGCTGAGAAATTGCAAACGTCGAGCAATTGCTCAGAGATGAAAAGTGCCAGCACTGAAAGCTGTTGCTAGCCAGCACCCTTCCTTGGAAGCGCTTTCACAGGCGCAGCAACACTGGGGCTTTGCGCTTCTCTACCCACCAAACGTCACGCTCATTCTCTTTCCGTCTCGCAGACACGAGCTGAGAAATTGCAAACGTCGAGCAATTGCTCAGAGATGAAAAGTGCCAGCACTGAAAGCTGTTGCTAGCCAGCACCCTTCCTTGGAAGCGCTTTCACAGGCGCAGCAACACTTGCTGTTTGTGCTTCTCTACCCACTAAACATCACGGTCATTCTCTTTCCGTATCGTAGACACGAGCTGAGAAATTGCAAACGTCGAGCAATTGCTCAGAGAGGAAAAGTGCCAGCACTGAAAGCTGTTGCTAGCCAGCACCCTTCCTTGGAAGCGCTTTCACAGGCGCAGCAACACTGGGGCTTTGCGCTTCTCTAACCACCAAACATCACGGTCACTATCTCTCCATCTCGTAGACACGAGCAGAGAAATTGCAAACATGGAGCAATTGCTCAGAGATGAAAAGTGCCAGCACTGAAAGCTGTTGCTAGCCAGCACCCTTCCTTGGAAGCGCTTTTGTAGCCCTAAGAACACTGGGGTTCTGGGCTTCTCTAGCCACCTCATCTTCTGCTCATCCACTCGCGCAGTCTAAAGAGAGCTCAGGTGAGAAATTGCAAACGTCGAGCAATTGCTCAGAGATGAAAAGTGCCAGCACTGAAAGCTGTTGCTAGCCAGCACCCTTCCTTGGAAGCGCTTTTGTAGGCCTAAGAACCCTGGGGCTCTGGCCTTCTCTAGCCACCTCATCTTCTGCTCATCCTCTCGCGCAGTCTAAAGAGAGCTCAGGTGAGAAATTGCAAACGTCGAGCAATTTGTCAGAGATGAAAAGTGCCAGCACTGAAAGCTGTTGCTAGCCAGCCCCCTTCTATGGAAGCGCTTTCACAGGCGCAGCAACACTTGCTGTTTGTGCTTCTCTACCCACTAAACATCACGGTCATTCTCTTTCCGTCTCGTAGACACGAGCCGAGAAATTGCAAACGTCGAGCAATTGCTCAGAGAGGAAAAGTGCCAGCACTGAAAGCTGTTGCTAGCCAGCACCCTTCCTTGGAAGCGCTTTCACAGGCGCAGCAACACTGGGGCTTTGCGCTTCTCTAGCCACCAAACGTCATGGTCACTATCTCTCCATCTCGTAGACACGAGCAGAGAAATTGCAAACATCGAGCAATTGCTCAGAGAGGAAAAGTGCCAGCACTGAAAGCTGTTGCTAGCCAGCCCCCTTCCTTGGAAGCGCTTTTGTAGCCCTAAGAACACTGGGGCTCTGGGCTTCTCTAGCCACCTCATCTTCTGCTCATCCTCTCGCGCAGTCTAAAGAGAGCTCAGGTGAGAAACTGCAAACGTCGAGCAATTGCTCAGAGATGAAAAGTGCCAGCACTGAAAGCTGTTGCTAGCCAGCACCCTTCTGTGGAAGCACTTTCACAGGCACAGCAACACTGGGGCTTTCCGCTTCTATAGCCACCAAAAGTCACGGTCATTCTTTTCCGTCTCGTAGACACGAGCTGAGAAATTGCAAACGTCGAGCAATTGCTCAGAGATGAAAAGTGCCAGCACTGAAAGCTGTTGCTAGCCAGCACCCTTCCTTGGAAGCGCTTTTGTAGCCCTAAGAACACTGGGGCTCTGGCCTTCTCTAGCCATCTAAACTTCTGCTCATCCTCTCGCGCAGTCTAAAGAGAGCTCAGGTGAGAAATTGCAAACGTCCAGCAATTGCTCAGAGAGGAAAAGTCCCAGCACTGAAAGATGTTGCTAGCCAGCACCCTTCTTTGGAAGCGCTTTCACACGCGCAGCAACACTGGGGCTTTGCGCTTCTCTAGCCACCAAACATCATGGTCATTCTCTTTCCGTCTCGTAGACACGAGCTGAGAAATTGCAAACGTTGAGCAATTGCTCAGAGATGAAAAGTGCCAGCACTGAAAGCTGTTGCTAGCCAGCACCCTTCCTTGGAAGCGCTTTTGTAGCCCTAAGAACACTGGGGCTCTGGGCTTCTCTAGCCACCTCATCTTCTGCTCATCCTCTCGCGCAGTCTAAAGAGAGCTCAGGTGAGAAACTGCAAACGTCGAGCAATTGCTCAGAGATGAAAAGTGCCAGCACTGAAAGCTGTTGCTAGCCAGCACCATTCCTTGGAAGCGCTTTTGTAGCCCTAAGAACACTGGGGCTCTGCGCTTCTCTAGCCACCTCATCTTCTGCTCATCCTCTCGCGCAGTCTAAAGAGAGTTCAGGTGACAAATTGCAAACGTCCAGCAATTGCTCAGAGATGAAAAGTGCCAGCACTGAAAGCTGTTGCTAGCCAGCACCCTTCCTTGGAAGTGCTTTCACAGGCGCAGCAACACTGGGGCTTTGCGCTTCTCTAACCACCAAAAATCATGGTCACTATCTCTCCGTCTCGTAGACACGAGCTGAGAAATTGCAAACGTCGAGCAATTGCTCAGAGATGAAAAGTGCCAGCACTGAAAGCTGTTGCTAGCCAGCACCCTTCCTTGGAAGCGGTTTCACAGGTGCAGCAACACTGGGGCTTTGTGCTTCTCTAGCCACCAAACGTCACGGTCATTCTCTTTCCGTCTTGGAGACACGAGCTGAGAAATTGCAAACGTCGAGCAATTGCTCAGAGATGAAAAGTGCCAGCACTGAAAGCTGTTGCTAGCCAGCACCCTTCCTTGGAAGCGCTTTTGTAGCCCTAAGAACACTGGGGCTCTGGGCTTCTCTAGCCACCTCATCTTCTGCTCATCCTCTCGCGCAGTCTAAAGAGAGCTCAGGTGAGAAATTGCAAACGTCCAGCAATTGCTCAGAGATGAAAAGTGCCAGCACTGAAAGCTGTTGCTAGCCAGCACCCTTCCTTGGAAGTGCTTTCACAGGCGCAGCAACACTGGGGCTTTGCGCTTCTCTAGCCACCAAATATCACGGTCACTATCTCTCCGTCTCGTAGACACGAGCTGAGAAATTGCAAACGTCGAGCAATTGCTCAGAGATGAAAAGTGCCAGCACTGAAAGCTGTTGCTAGCCAGCCCCCTTCCTTGGAAGCGCTTTTGTAGCCCTAAGAACCCTGGGGCTCTGGGCTTCTCTAGCCACCTCATCTTCTGCTCATCCTCTCGCGCAGTCTAAAGAGAGCTCAGGTGAGAAATTGCAAACGTCCAGCAATTGCTCAGAGATGAAAAGTGCCAGCACTGAAAGCTGTTGCTAGCCAGCACCCTTCCTTGGAAGCGCTTTCACAGGCGCAGCAACACTGGGGCTTTGCGCTTCTCTACCCACCAAACATCACGGTCATTCTCTTTCCGTCTCGTAGACACGAGCTGAGAAATTGCAAACGTTGAGCAATTGCTCAGAGATGAAAAGTGCCAGCACTGAAAGCTGTTGCTAGCCAGCACCCTTCCTTGGAAGCGCTTTTGTAGCCCTAAGAACACTGGGGCTCTGGCCTTCTCTAGCCATCTAATCTTCTGCTCATCCTCTCGCGCAGTCTAAAGAGAGCTCAGGTGAGAAATTGCAAACGTCGAGGAATTGCTCAGAGATGAAAAGTGCCAGCACTGAAAGCTGTTGCTAGCCAGCACCCTTCCTTGGAAGCGCTTTCACAGGCGCAGCAACACTGGGGCTTTGTGCTTCTCTACCCACGAAACATCATGGTCACTATCTCTCCGTCTCGTAGACACGAGCTGAGAAATTGCAAACGTCGAGCAATTGCTCAGAGATGAAAAGTGCCAGCACTGAAAGCTGTTGCTAGCCAGCACCCTTCCTTGGAAGCGCTTTCACAGGCGCAGCAACACTGGGGCTTTGCGCTTCTCTACCCACCAAACGTCACGGTCATTCTCTTTCCGTCTCGTAGACACAAGCTGAGAAATTGCAAACGTCGAGCAATTGCTCAGAGATGAAAAGTGCCAGCACTGAAAGCTGTTGCTAGCCAGCCCCGTTCCTTGGAAGCGCTTTCACAGGCGCAGCAACACTGGGGCTTTGCGCTTCTCTACCCACCAAACGTCACGGTCACTATCTCTCCGTCTCGTAGACACGAGCTGAGAAATTGCAAACGTCGAGCAATTGCTCAGAGATGAAAAGTGCCAGCACTGAAAGCTGTTGCTAGCCAGCCCCCTTCCTTGGAAGCGCTTTCACAGGCACAGCAACACTGGGGATTTGCGCTTCTCTAACCACCAAACGTCACGGTCACTATCTCTCCGTCTCGTAGACACGAGCTGAGAAATTGCAAACGTCGAGCAATTGCTCAGAGATGAAAAGTGCCAGCACTGAAAGCTGTTGCTAGCCAGCACCCTTCCTTGGAAGCGCTTTCACAGGCGCAGCAACACTGGGGCTTTGCGCTTCTCTAACCACCAAACGTCATGGTCACTATCTCTGCGTCTCATAGACACGAGCTGAGAAATTGCAAACGTCGAGGAATTGCTCAGAGATGAAAAGTGCCAGCACTGAAAGCTGTTGCTAGCCAGCATCCTTCCTTGGAAGCACTTTTGTAGCCCTAAGAACACTGGGGCTCTGGCCTTCTCTAGCCACCTCATCTTCTGCTCATCCTCTCGCGCAGTCTAAAGATAGTTCAGGTGAGAAATTGCAAATGTCGAGGAATTGCTCAGAGATGAAAAGTGCCAGCACTGAAAGCTGTTGCTAGCCAGCACCCTTCCTTGGAAGCGCTTTTGTAGCCCTAAGAACATTGGGGCTCTGGGCTTCTCTAGCCACCTCATCTTCTGCTCATCCTCTCGCGCAGTCTAAAGAGAGCTCAGGTGAGAAATTGCAAACGTCCAGCAATTGCTGAGAGATGAAAAGTGCCAGCACTGAAAGCTGTTGCTAGCCAGCACCCTTCCTTGGAAGCGCTTTCACAGGTGCAGCAACACTGGGGCTTTGCGCTTCTCTACCCACCAAACGTCACGGTCCCTTTCTCTCCGTCTCGTAGACACGAGCTGAGAAATTGCAAACGTCGAGCAATTGCTCAGAGATGAAAAGTGCCAGCACTGAAAGCTGTTGCTATCCAGCCCCCTTCCTTGGAAGCGCTTTTGTAGCCCTAAGAACAGTGGTGCTCTGGGCTTCTCTAGCCATCTAAACTTCTGCTCATCCTCTCGCGCAGTCTAAAGAGAGCTCAGGTGAGAAATTGCAAAAGTCGAGCAATTGCTCAGAGATGAAAAGTGCCAGCACTGAAAGCTGTTGCTAGCCAGCCCCCTTCCTTGGAAGCGCTTTCACAGGCGCAGCAACACTGGGGCTTTGCGCTTCTCTACCCACCAAACGTCACGGTCACTATCTCTCCGTCTCGTAGAAACGAGCTGAGAAATTGCAAACGTCGAGCAATTGCTCAGAGATGAAAAGTGCCAGCACTGAAAGCTGTTGCTAGCCAGCCCCCTTCCTTGGAAGCGCTTTTGTAGCCCTAAGAACACTGGGGCTCTGGGCTTCTCTAGCCACCTCATCTTCTGCTCATCCTCTCGCGCACTGTAAAGAGAGCTCAGGTGAGAAATTGCAAACGTCGAGCAATTGCTCAGAGAGGAAAAGTGCCAGCACTGAAAGCTGTTGCTAGCCAGCACCCTTCCTTGGAAGTGCTTTCACAGGCGCAGCAACACTGGGGCTTTGCGCTTCTCTAGCCACCAAATATCACGGTCACTATCTCTCCGTCTCGTAGACACGAGCTGAGAAATTGCAAACGTCGAGCAATTGCTCAGAGATGAAAAGTGCCAGCACTGAAAGCTGTTGCTAGCCAGCACCCTTCCTTGGAAGCGCTTTTGTAGCCCTAAGAACACTGGGGCTCTGGGCTTCTCTAGCCATCTAAACTTCTGCTCATCCTCTCGCGCACTCTAAAGAGAGCTCAGGTGAGAAATTGCAAACGTCGAGCAATTTGTCAGAGATGAAAAGTGCCAGCACTGAAAGCTCTTGCTAGCCAGCACCCTTCCTTGGAAGCGCTTTCACAGGTGCAGCAACACTGGGGCTTTGCGCTTCTCTAACCACCAAACGTCACGGTCACTATCTCTCCGTCTCATAGAAACGAGCTGAGAAATTGCAAACGTCGAGCAATTGCTCAGAGATGAAAAGTGCCAGCACTGAAAGCTGTTGCTAGCCAGCACCCTTCCTTGGAAGCGCTTTTGTAGCCCTAAGAACAGTGGGGCTCTGGGCTTCTCTAGCCACCTCATCTTCTGCTCATCCTCTCGCGCACTCTAAAGAGAGCTCAGGTGAGAAACTGCAAACGTCGAGCAATTGCTCAGAGATGAAAAGTGCCAGCACTGAAAGCTGTTGCTAGCCAGCACCCTTCCTTGGAAGCGCTTTTGTAGCCCTAAGAACACTGGGGCTCTGCGCTTCTCTAGCCACCTCATCTTCTGCTCATCCTCTCGCGCAGTCTAAAGAGAGCTCAGGTGAGAAATTGCAAACGTCCAGCAATTGCTCAGAGATGAAAAGTGCCAGCACTGAAAGCTGTTGCTAGCCAGCACCCTTCCTTGGAAGTGCTTTCACAGGCGCAGCAACACTGGGGCTTTGCGCTTCTCTAACCACCAAAAATCATGGTCACTATCTCTCCGTCTCGTAGACACGAGCTGAGAAATTGCAAACGTCGAGCAATTGCTCAGAGATGAAAAGTGCCAGCACTGAAAGCTGTTGCTAGCCAGCACCCTTCCTTGGAAGCGCTTTCACAGGTGCAGCAACACTGGGGCTTTGTGCTTCTCTAGCCACCAAACGTCACGGTCATTCTCTTTCCGTCTTGGAGACACGAGCTGAGAAATTGCAAACGTCGAGCAATTGCTCAGAGATGAAAAGTGCCAGCACTGAAAGCTCTTGCTAGCCAGCACCCTTCCTTGGAAGCGCTTTTGTAGCCCTAAGAACACTGGGGCTCTGGCCTTCTCTAGCCACCTCATCTTCTGCTCATCCTCTCGCGCACTGTAAAGAGAGCTCAGGTGAGAAATTGCAAACGTCGAGCAATTGCTCAGAGAGGAAAAGTGCCAGCACTGAAAGCTGTTGCTAGCCAGCACCCTTCCTTGGAAGCGCTTTCACAGGCGCAGCAACACTGGGGCTTTGCGCTTCTCTACCCACCAAACGTCACGGTCACTATCTCTCCGTCTCGTAGACACGAGCTGAGAAATTGCAAACGTCGAGCAATTGCTCAGAGATGAAAAGTGCCAGCACTGAAAGCTGTTGCTAGCCAGCACCCTTCCTTGGAAGCGCTTTTGTAGCCCTAAGAACACTGGGGCTCTGGGCTTCTCTAGCCACCTCATCTTCTGCTCATCCTCTCGCGCAGTCTAAAGAGAGCTCAGGTGAGAAACTGCAAACGTCGAGTAATTGCTCAGAGATGAAAAGTGCCAGCACTGAAAGCTGTTGCTAGCCAGCACCCTTCCTTGGAAGCGCTTTCACAGGCGCAGCAACACTGGGGCTTTGCGCTTCTCTAACCACCAAACGTCATGGTCACTATCTCTGCGTCTCATAGACACGAGCTGAGAAATTGCAAACGTCGAGGAATTGCTCAGAGATGAAAAGTGCCAGCACTGAAAGCTGTTGCTAGCCAGCATCCTTCCTTGGAAGCACTTTTGTAGCCCTAAGAACACTGGGGCTCTGGGCTTCTCTAGCCACCTCATCTTCTGCTCATCCTCTCGCGCAGTCTAAAGATAGTTCAGGTGAGAAATTGCAAATGTCGAGGAATTGCTCAGAGATGAAAAGTGCCAGCACTGAAAGCTGTTGCTAGCCAGCACCCTTCCTTGGAAGCGCTTTTGTAGCCCTAAGAACATTGGGGCTCTGGGCTTCTCTAGCCACCTCATCTTCTGCTCATCCTCTCGCGCAGTCTAAAGAGAGCTCAGGTGAGAAATTGCAAACGTCCAGCAATTGCTGAGAGATGAAAAGTGCCAGCACTGAAAGCTGTTGCTAGCCAGCACCCTTCCTTGGAAGCGCTTTCACAGGTGCAGCAACACTGGGGCTTTGCGCTTCTCTACCCACCAAACGTCACGGTCCCTTTCTCTCCGTCTCGTAGACACGAGCTGAGAAATTGCAAACGTCGAGCAATTGCTCAGAGATGAAAAGTGCCAGCACTGAAAGCTGTTGCTATCCAGCCCCCTTCCTTGGAAGCGCTTTTGTAGCCCTAAGAACAGTGGTGCTCTGGGCTTCTCTAGCCATCTAAACTTCTGCTCATCCTCTCGCGCAGTCTAAAGAGAGCTCAGGTGAGAAATTGCAAAAGTCGAGCAATTGCTCAGAGATGAAAAGTGCCAGCACTGAAAGCTGTTGCTAGCCAGCCCCCTTCCTTGGAAGCGCTTTCACAGGCGCAGCAACACTGGGGCTTTGCGCTTCTCTACCCACCAAACGTCACGGTCACTATCTCTCCGTCTCGTAGAAACGAGCTGAGAAATTGCAAACGTCGAGCAATTGCTCAGAGATGAAAAGTGCCAGCACTGAAAGCTGTTGCTAGCCAGCCCCCTTCCTTGGAAGCGCTTTTGTAGCCCTAAGAACACTGGGGCTCTGGCCTTCTCTAGCCACCTCATCTTCTGCTCATCCTCTCGCGCACTGTAAAGAGAGCTCAGGTGAGAAATTGCAAACGTCGAGCAATTGCTCAGAGAGGAAAAGTGCCAGCACTGAAAGCTGTTGCTAGCCAGCACCCTTCCTTGGAAGCGCTTTCACACGCGCAGCAACACTGGGGCTTTGCGCTTCTCTACCCACCAAACGTCACGGTCACTATCTCTCCGTCTCGTAGACACGAGCTGAGAAATTGCAAACGTCGAGCAATTGCTCAGAGATGAAAAGTGCCAGCACTGAAAGCTGTTGCTAGCCAGCACCCTTCCTTGGAAGCGCTTTTGTAGCCCTAAGAACACTGGGGCTCTGGGCTTCTCTAGCCATCTAAACTTCTGCTCATCCTCTCGCGCACTCTAAAGAGAGCTCAGGTGAGAAATTGCAAACGTCGAGCAATTTGTCAGAGATGAAAAGTGCCAGCACTGAAAGCTCTTGCTAGCCAGCACCCTTCCTTGGAAGCGCTTTCACAGGTGCAGCAACACTGGGGCTTTGCGCTTCTCTAACCACCAAACGTCACGGTCACTATCTCTCCGTCTCATAGAAACGAGCTGAGAAATTGCAAACGTCGAGCAATTGCTCAGAGATGAAAAGTGCCAGCACTGAAAGCTGTTGCTAGCCAGCACCCTTCCTTGGAAGCGCTTTTGTAGCCCTAAGAACAGTGGGGCTCTGGGCTTCTCTAGCCACCTCATCTTCTGCTCATCCTCTCGCGCACTCTAAAGAGAGCTCAGGTGAGAAACTGCAAACGTCGAGCAATTGCTCAGAGATGAAAAGTGCCAGCACTGAAAGCTGTTGCTAGCCAGCACCCTTCCTTGGAAGCGCTTTTGTAGCCCTAAGAACACTGGGGCTCTGCGCTTCTCTAGCCACCTCATCTTCTGCTCATCCTCTCGCGCAGTCTAAAGAGAGCTCAGGTGAGAAATTGCAAACGTCCAGCAATTGCTCAGAGATGAAAAGTGCCAGCACTGAAAGCTGTTGCTAGCCAGCACCCTTCCTTGGAAGTGCTTTCACAGGCGCAGCAACACTGGGGCTTTGCGCTTCTCTAACCACCAAAAATCATGGTCACTATCTCTCCGTCTCGTAGACACGAGCTGAGAAATTGCAAACGTCGAGCAATTGCTCAGAGATGAAAAGTGCCAGCACTGAAAGCTGTTGCTAGCCAGCACGCTTCCTTGGAAGTGCTTTCACAGGTGCAGCAACACTGGGGCTTTGTGCTTCTCTAGCCACCAAACGTCACGGTCATTCTCTTTCCGTCTTGGAGACACGAGCTGAGAAATTGCAAACGTCGAGCAATTGCTCAGAGATGAAAAGTGCCAGCACTGAAAGCTCTTGCTAGCCAGCACCCTTCCTTGGAAGCGCTTTTGTAGCCCTAAGAACACTGGGGCTCTGGCCTTCTCTAGCCACCTCATCTTCTGCTCATCCTCTCGCGCACTGTAAAGAGAGCTCAGGTGAGAAATTGCAAACGTCGAGCAATTGCTCAGAGAGGAAAAGTGCCAGCACTGAAAGCTGTTGCTAGCCAGCACCCTTCCTTGGAAGCGCTTTCACAGGCGCAGCAACACTGGGGCTTTGCGCTTCTCTACCCACCAAACGTCACGGTCACTATCTCTCCGTCTCGTAGACACGAGCTGAGAAATTGCAAACGTCGAGCAATTGCTGAGAGATGAAAAGTGCCAGCACTGAAAGCTGTTGCTAGCCAGCACCCTTCCTTGGAAGCGCTTTTGTAGCCCTAAGAACACTGGGGCTCTGGGCTTCTCTAGCCATCTAAACTTCTGCTCATCCTCTCGCGCACTCTAAAGAGAGCTCAGGTGAGAAATTGCAAACGTCGAGCAATTTGTCAGAGATGAAAAGTGCCAGCACTGAAAGCTCTTGCTAGCCAGCACCCTTCCTTGGAAGCGCTTTCACAGGTGCAGCAACACTGGGGCTTTGCGCTTCTCTAACCACCAAACGTCACGGTCACTATCTCTCCGTCTCATAGAAACGAGCTGAGAAATTGCAAACGTCGAGCAATTGCTCAGAGATGAAAAGTGCCAGCACTGAAAGCTGTTGCTAGCCAGCACCCTTCCTTGGAAGCGCTTTTGTAGCCCTAAGAACAGTGGGGCTCTGGGCTTCTCTAGCCACCTCATCTTCTGCTCATCCTCTCGCGCACTGTAAAGAGAGCTCAGGTGAGAAACTGCAAACGTCGAGCAATTGCTCAGAGATGAAAAGTGCCAGCACTGAAAGCTGTTGCTAGCCAGCACCCTTCCTTGGAAGCGCTTTTGTAGCCCTAAGAACACTGGGGCTCTGCGCTTCTCTAGCCACCTCATCTTCTGCTCATCCTCTCGCGCAGTCTAAAGAGAGCTCAGGTGAGAAATTGCAAACGTCCAGCAATTGCTCAGAGATGAAAAGTGCCAGCACTGAAAGCTGTTGCTAGCCAGCACCCTTCCTTGGAAGTGCTTTCACAGGCGCAGCAACACTGGGGCTTTGCGCTTCTCTAACCACCAAAAATCATGGTCACTATCTCTCCGTCTCGTAGACACGAGCTGAGAAATTGCAAACGTCGAGCAATTGCTCAGAGATGAAAAGTGCCAGCACTGAAAGCTGTTGCTAGCCAGCACCCTTCCTTGGAAGCGCTTTCACAGGTGCAGCAACACTTGGGCTTTGTGCTTCTCTAGCCACCAAACGTCACGGTCATTCTCTTTCCGTCTTGGAGACACGAGCTGAGAAATTGCAAACGTCGAGCAATTGCTCAGAGATGAAAAGTGCCAGCACTGAAAGCTCTTGCTAGCCAGCACCCTTCCTTGGAAGCGCTTTTGTAGCCCTAAGAACACTGGGGCTCTGGCCTTCTCTAGCCACCTCATCTTCTGCTCATCCTCTCGCGCAGTCTAAAGAGAGCTCAGGTGAGAAATTGCAAACGTCCAGCAATTGCTCAGAGATGAAAAGTGCCAGCACTGAAAGCTGTTCTAGCCAGCACCCTTCCTTGGAAGTGCTTTCACAGGCGCAGCAACACTGGGGCTTTGCGCTTCTCTAGCCACCAAATATCACGGTCACTATCTCTCCGTCTCGTAGACACGAGCTGAGAAATTGCAAACGTCGAGCAATTGCTCAGAGATGAAAAGTGCCAGCACTGAAAGCTGTTGCTAGCCAGCACCCTTCCTTGGAAGCGCTTTTGTAGCCCTAAGAACACTGGGGCTCTGGCCTTCTCTAACCACCTCATCTTCTGCTCATCCTCTCGCGCAGTCTAAAGAGAGCTCAGGTGAGAAATTGCAAACGTCCAGCAATTGCTCAGAGATGAAAAGTGCCAGCACTGAAAGCTGTTGCTAGCCAGCACCCTTCCTTAGAAGCGCTTTCACAGGCGCAGCAACACTTGCTGTTTGCGCTTCTCTACCCACCAAACATCACGGTCATTCTCTTTCCGTCTCGTAGACACGAGCAGAGAAATTGCAAACGTCGAGCAATTGCTCAGAGATGAAAAGTGCCAGCACTGAAAGCTGTTGCTAGCCAGCACCCTTCCTTGGAAGCGCTTTTGTAGCCCTAAGAACACTGGGGCTCTGGGCTTCTCTAGCCATCTAATCTTCTGCTCATCCTCTCGCGCAGTCTAAAGAGAGCTCAGGTGAGAAATTGCAAACGTCCAGCAATTGCTCAGAGAGGAAACGTGCCAGCACTGAAAGCTGTTGCTAGCCAGCACCCTTCCTTGGAAGCGCTTTCACAGGCGCAGCAACACTGGGGCTTTGTGCTTCTCTACCCACCAAACATCATGGTCACTATCTCTCCGTCTCGTAGACACGAGCTGAGAAATTGCAAACATCGAGCAATTGCTCAGAGATGAAAAGTGCCAGCACTGAAAGCTGTTGCTAGCCAGCCCCCTTCCTTGGAAGCGCTTTCACAGGCGCAGCAACACTGGGGCTTTGCGCTTCTCTACCCACCAAACGTCACGGTCATTCTCTTTCCGTCTCGTAGACACGAGCTGAGAAATTGCAAACGTCGAGCAATTGATCAGAGATGAAAAGTGCCAGCACTGAAAGCTGTTGCTAGCCAGCACCCTTCCTTGGAAGCGCTTTTGTAGCCCTAAGAACACTGGGGCTCTGGGCTTCTCTAGCCACCTCATCTTCTGCTCATCCTCTCGCGCACTGTAAAGAGAGCTCAGGTGAGAAATTGCAAACGTCGAGCAATTTGTCAGAGATGAAAAGTGCCAGCACTGAAAGCTGTTGCTAGCCAGCACCCTTCCTTGGAAGCGCTTTTGTAGCCCTAAGAACACTGGGGTTCTGGGCTTCTCTAGCCACCTCATCTTCTGCTCAACCTCTCGCGCAGTCTAAAGAGAGTTCAGGTGAGAAATTGCAAACGTCGAGCAATTGCTCAGAGAGGAAAAGTGCCAGCACTGAAAGCTGTTGCTAGCCAGCACCCTTCCTTGGAAGCGCTTTCACAGGCGCAGCAACACTGGGGCTTTGCGCTTCTCTACCCACCAAACGTCACGGTCACTACCTCTCCGTCTCGTAGACACGAGCTGAGAAATTGCAAACATCGAGCAATTGCTCAGAGATGAAAAGTGCCAGCACTGAAAGCTGTTGCTAACCAGCACCCTTCCTTGGAAGCGCTTTTGTAGCCCTAAGAACACTGGGGCTCTGGGCTTCTCTAGCCACCTAATCTTCTGCTCATCCTCTCGCGCAGTCTAAAGAGAGCTCACTTGAGAAATTGCAAACGTCGAGCAATTGCTCAGAGATGAAAAGTGCCAGCACTGAAAGCTGTTGCTAGCCAGCACCCTTCCTTGGAAGTGCTTTCACAGGCGCAGCAACACTGGGGCTTTGCGCTTCTCTACCCACCAAACATCATGGTCACTATCTCTCCGTCTCGTAGACACGAGCTGAGAAATTGCAAACGTCGAGCAATTGCTCAGAGATGAAAAGTGCCAGCACTGAAAGCTGTTGCTAGCCAGCACCCTTCCTTGGAAGCGCTTTCACAGGCGCAGCAACACTGGGGCTTTGCGCTTCTCTACCCACCAAACGTCACGGTCATTCTCTTTCCGTCTCGTAGACACGAGCTGAGAAATTGCAAACGTCGAGCAATTGCTCAGAGATGAAAAGTGCCAGCACTGAAAGCTGTTGCTAGCCAGCACCCTTCCTTGGAAGCGCTTTTGTAGCCCTAAGAACACTGGGGCTCTGGGCTTCTCTAGCCACCTCATCTTCTGCTCATCCTCTCGCGCACTCTAAGGAGAGCTCAGGTGAGAAATTGCAAACGTCGAGCAATTGCTCAGAGAGGAAAAGTGCCAGCACTGAAAGCTGTTGCTAGCCAGCACCCTTCCTTGGAAGCGCTTTCACAGGCACAGCAACACTGGGGCTTTGCGCTTCTCTAACCACCAAACATCACGGTCTTTCTCTTTCCGTCTCGTAGACACAAGCAGAGAAATTGCAAACGTCGAGCAATTGCTCAGAGATGAAAAGTGCCAGCACTGAAAGCTGTTGCTAGCCAGCACCCTTGCTTGGAAGCGCTTTCACAGGCGCAGCAACACTGGGGCTTTGCGCTTCTCTAACCACCAAACGTCACGGTCACTATCTCTCCATCTCGTAGACACGAGCAGAGAAATTGCAAACGTCGAGCAATTGCTCAGAGATGAAAAGTGCCAGCACTGAAAGCTGTTGCTAGCCAGCACCCTTCCTTGGAAGCGCTTTTGTAACCCTAAGAACACTGGGGTTCTGGGCTTCTCTAGCCACCTCATCTTCTGCTCATCCACTCGCGCAGTCTAAAGAGAGCTCAGGTGAGAAATTGCAAACGTCGAGCAATTGCTCAGAGATGAAAAGTGCCAGCACTGAAAGCTGTTGCTAGCCAGCACCCTTCCTTGGAAGCGCTTTTGTAGCCCTAAGAACACTGGGGCTCTGGCCTTCTCTAGCCACCTCATCTTCTGCTCATCCTCTCGCGCAGTCTAAAGAGAGCTCAGGTGAGAAATTGCAAACGTCCAGCAATTGCTCAGAGATGAAAAGTGCCAGCACTGAAAGCTGTTGCTAGCCAGCACCCTTCCTTGGAAGTGCTTTCACAGGCGCAGCAACACTGGGGCTTTGCGCTTCTCTAACCACCAAAAATCATGGTCACTATCTCTCCGTCTCGTAGACACGAGCTGAGAAATTGCAAACGTCGAGCAATTGCTCAGAGATGAAAAGTGCCAGCACTGAAAGCTGTTGCTAGCCAGCACCCTTCCTTGGAAGCGCTTTCACAGGTGCAGCAACACTTGGGCTTTGTGCTTCTCTAGCCACCAAACGTCACGGTCATTCTCTTTCCGTCTTGGAGACACGAGCTGAGAAATTGCAAACGTCGAGCAATTGCTCAGAGATGAAAAGTGCCAGCACTGAAAGCTCTTGCTAGCCAGCACCCTTCCTTGGAAGCGCTTTTGTAGCCCTAAGAACACTGGGGCTCTGGCCTTCTCTAGCCACCTCATCTTCTGCTCATCCTCTCGCGCAGTCTAAAGAGAGCTCAGGTGAGAAATTGCAAACGTCCAGCAATTGCTCAGAGATGAAAAGTGCCAGCACTGAAAGCTGTTCTAGCCAGCACCCTTCCTTGGAAGTGCTTTCACAGGCGCAGCAACACTGGGGCTTTGCGCTTCTCTAGCCACCAAATATCACGGTCACTATCTCTCCGTCTCGTAGACACGAGCTGAGAAATTGCAAACGTCGAGCAATTGCTCAGAGATGAAAAGTGCCAGCACTGAAAGCTGTTGCTAGCCAGCACCCTTCCTTGGAAGCGCTTTTGTAGCCCTAAGAACACTGGGGCTCTGGGCTTCTCTAACCACCTCATCTTCTGCTCATCCTCTCGCGCAGTCTAAAGAGAGCTCAGGTGAGAAATTGCAAACGTCCAGCAATTGCTCAGAGATGAAAAGTGCCAGCACTGAAAGCTGTTGCTAGCCAGCACCCTTCCTTAGAAGCGCTTTCACAGGCGCAGCAACACTTGCTGTTTGCGCTTCTCTACCCACCAAACATCACGGTCATTCTCTTTCCGTCTCGTAGACACGAGCAGAGAAATTGCAAACGTCGAGCAATTGCTCAGAGATGAAAAGTGCCAGCACTGAAAGCTGTTGCTAGCCAGCACCCTTCCTTGGAAGCGCTTTTGTAGCCCTAAGAACACTGGGGCTCTGGGCTTCTCTAGCCATCTAATCTTCTGCTCATCCTCTCGCGCAGTCTAAAGAGAGCTCAGGTGAGAAATTGCAAACGTCCAGCAATTGCTCAGAGAGGAAAAGTGCCAGCACTGAAAGCTGTTGCTAGCCAGCACCCTTCCTTGGAAGCGCTTTCACAGGCGCAGCAACACTGGGGCTTTGTGCTTCTCTACCCACCAAACATCATGGTCACTATCTCTCCGTCTCGTAGACACGAGCTGAGAAATTGCAAACATCGAGCAATTGCTCAGAGATGAAAAGTGCCAGCACTGAAAGCTGTTGCTAGCCAGCCCCCTTCCTTGGAAGCGCTTTCACAGGCGCAGCAACACTGGGGCTTTGCGCTTCTCTACCCACCAAACGTCACGGTCATTCTCTTTCCGTCTCGTAGACACGAGCTGAGAAATTGCAAACGTCGAGCAATTGATCAGAGATGAAAAGTGCCAGCACTGAAAGCTGTTGCTAGCCAGCACCCTTCCTTGGAAGCGCTTTTGTAGCCCTAAGAACACTGGGGCTCTGGGCTTCTCTAGCCACCTCATCTTCTGCTCATCCTCTCGCGCACTGTAAAGAGAGCTCAGGTGAGAAATTGCAAACGTCGAGCAATTTGTCAGAGATGAAAAGTGCCAGCACTGAAAGCTGTTGCTAGCCAGCACCCTTCCTTGGAAGCGCTTTTGTAGCCCTAAGAACACTGGGGTTCTGGGCTTCTCTAGCCACCTCATCTTCTGCTCAACCTCTCGCGCAGTCTAAAGAGAGTTCAGGTGAGAAATTGCAAACGTCGAGCAATTGCTCAGAGAGGAAAAGTGCCAGCACTGAAAGCTGTTGCTAGCCAGCACCCTTCCTTGGAAGCGCTTTCACAGGCGCAGCAACACTGGGGCTTTGCGCTTCTCTACCCACCAAACGTCACGGTCACTACCTCTCCGTCTCGTAGACACGAGTTGAGAAATTGCAAACATCGAGCAATTGCTCAGAGATGAAAAGTGCCAGCACTGAAAGCTGTTGCTAACCAGCACCCTTCCTTGGAAGCGCTTTTGTAGCCCTAAGAACACTGGGGCTCTGGGCTTCTCTAGCCACCTAATCTTCTGCTCATCCTCTCGCGCAGTCTAAAGAGAGCTCACTTGAGAAATTGCAAACGTCGAGCAATTGCTCAGAGATGAAAAGTGCCAGCACTGAAAGCTGTTGCTAGCCAGCACCCTTCCTTGGAAGTGCTTTCACAGGCGCAGCAACACTGGGGCTTTGCGCTTCTCTACCCACCAAACATCATGGTCACTATCTCTCCGTCTCGTAGACACGAGCTGAGAAATTGCAAACGTCGAGCAATTGCTCAGAGATGAAAAGTGCCAGCACTGAAAGCTGTTGCTAGCCAGCACCCTTCCTTGGAAGCGCTTTCACAGGCGCAGCAACACTGGGGCTTTGCGCTTCTCTACCCACCAAACGTCACGGTCATTCTCTTTCCGTCTCGTAGACACGAGCTGAGAAATTGCAAACGTCGAGCAATTGCTCAGAGATGAAAAGTGCCAGCACTGAAAGCTGTTGCTAGCCAGCACCCTTCCTTGGAAGCGCTTTTGTAGCCCTAAGAACACTGGGGCTCTGGGCTTCTCTAGCCACCTCATCTTCTGCTCATCCTCTCGCGCAGTCTAAAGAGAGCTCAGGTGAGAAATTGCAAACGTCGAGCAATTTGTCAGAGATGAAAAGTGCCAGCACTGAAAGCTGTTGCTAGCCAGCACCCTTCCTTGGAAGCGCTTTCACAGGCACAGCAACACTGGGGCTTTGCGCTTCTCTAACCACCAAACATCACGGTCTTTCTCTTTCCGTCTCGTAGACACAAGCAGAGAAATTGCAAACGTCGAGCAATTGCTCAGAGATGAAAAGTGCCAGCACTGAAAGCTGTTGCTAGCCAGCACCCTTGCTTGGAAGCGCTTTCACAGGCGCAGCAACACTGGGGCTTTGCGCTTCTCTAACCACCAAACGTCACGGTCACTATCTCTCCATCTCGTAGACACGAGCAGAGAAATTGCAAACGTCGAGCAATTGCTCAGAGATGAAAAGTGCCAGCACTGAAAGCTGTTGCTAGCCAGCACCCTTCCTTGGAAGCGCTTTTGTAACCCTAAGAACACTGGGGCTCTGGCCTTCTCTAGCCACCTCATCTTCTGCTCATCCACTCGCGCAGTCTAAAGAGAGCTCAGGTGAGAAATTGCAAACGTCGAGCAATTGCTCAGAGATGAAAAGTGCCAGCACTGAAAGCTGTTGCTAGCCAGCACCCTTCCTTGGAAGCGCTTTTGTAGCCCTAAGAACACTGGGGCTCTGGGCTTCTCTAGCCACCTCATCTTCTGCTCATCCTCTCGCGCAGTCTAAAGAGAGCTCAGGTGAGAAATTGCAAACGTCGAGCAATTGCTCAGAGATGAAAAGTGCCAGCACTGAAAGCTGTTGCTAGCCAGCACCCTTCCTTGGAAGTGCTTTCACAGGCGCAGCAACACTGGGGCTTTGCGCTTCTCTAACCACCAAACGTCACGGTCACTATCTCTCCGTCTCATAGAAACGAGCTGAGAAATTGCAAACGTCGAGCAATTGCTCAGAGATGAAAAGTGCCAGCACTGAAAGCTGTTGCTAGCCAGCCCCCTTCCTTGGAAGCGCTTTTGTAGCCCTAAGAACCCTGGGGCTCTGGCCTTCTCTAGCCACCTCATCTTCTGCTCATCCTCTCGCGCAGTCTAAAGAGAGCTCAGGTGAGAAATTGCAAACGTCGAGCAATTGCTCAGAGATGAAAAGTGCCAGCACTGAAAGCTGTTGCTAGCCAGCACCCTTCCTTGGAAGCGCTTTCACAGGCGCAGCAACACTTGCTGTTTGTGCTTCTCTACCCACTAAACATCACGGTCATTCTCTTTCCGTCTCGTAGACACAAGCTGAGAAATTGCAAACGTCGAGCAATTGCTCAGAGAGGAAAAGTGCCAGCACTGAAAGCTGTTGCTAGCCAGCACCCTTCCTTGGAAGCGCTTTCACAGGCGCAGCAACACTGGGGCTTTGCGCTTCTCTAGCCACCAAACGTCATGGTCACTATCTCTCCATCTCGTAGACACGAGCAGAGAAATTGCAAACATCGAGCAATTGCTCAGAGATGAAAAGTGCCAGCACTGAAAGCTGTTGCTAGCCAGCACCCTTCCTTGGAAGCGCTTTTGTAGCCCTAAGAACACTGGGGCTCTGGGCTTCTCTAGCCACCTCATCTTCTGCTCATCCTCTCGCGCAGTCTAAAGAGAGCTCAGGTGAGAAATTGCAAACGTCGAGCAATTGCTCAGAGATGAAAAGTGCCAGCACTGAAAGCTGTTGCTAGCCAGCACCCTTCTGTGGAAGCACTTTCACAGGCACAGCAACACTGGGGCTTTGCGCTTCTCTACCCACCAAAAGTCACGGTCATTCTTTTCCGTCTCGTAGACACGAGCTGAGAAATTGCAAACGTCGAGCAATTGCTGAGAGATGAAAAGTGCCAGCACTGAAAGCTGTTGCTAGCCAGCACCCTTCCTTGGAAGCGCTTTTGTAGGCCTAAGAACACTGGGGCTCTGGCCTTCTCTAGCCATCTAAACTTCTGCTCATCCTCTCGCGCAGTCTAAAGAGAGCTCAGGTGAGAAAAAGCAAACGTCGATCAATTGCTCAGAGATGAAAAGTGCCAGCACTGAAAGCTGTTGCTAGCCAGCACCCTTCCTTGGAAGTGCTTTCACAGGCGCAGCAACACTGGGGCTTTGCGCTTCTCTAGCCACCAAACGTCACGATCACTATCTCTCCGTCTCGTGGACACGAGTTGAGAAATTGCAAACGTCGAGCAATTGCTCAGAGATGAAAAGTGCCAGCACTGAAAGCTGTTGCTAGCCAGCACCCTTCCTTGGAAGCACTTTCACAGGCACAGCAACACTGGGGCTTTGCGCTTCTCTAGCCACCAGACGTCACGGTCATTCTCTTTCCGTCTCGTAGACACGAGCTAAGAAATTGCAAACGTCGAGCAATTGCTCAGAGATGAAAAGTGCCAGCACTGAAAGCTGTTGCTAGACAGCACCCTTCCTTGGAAGCGCTTTTGTAGCCCTAAGAACAGTGGTGCTCTGGGCTTCTCTAGCCATCTAAACTTCTGCTCATCCTCTCGCGCAGTCTAAAGAGAGCTCAGGTGAGAAATTGCAAACGTCGAGCAATTGCTCAGAGAGGAAAAGTGCCAGCACTGAAAGCTGTTGCTAGCCAGCACCCTTCTTTGGAAGCGCTTTCACACGCGCAGCAACACTGGGGCTTTGCGCTTCTCTAGCCACCAAACGTCACGGTCATTCTCTTTCCATCTCGTAGACACGAGCTGAGAAATTGCAAACGTTGAGCAATTGCTCAGAGATGAAAAGTGCCAGCACTGAAAGCTGTTGCTAGCCAGCACCCTTCCTTGGAAGCGCTTTTGTAGCCCTAAGAACACTGGGGCTCTGGGCTTCTCTAGCCACCTCATCTTCTGCTCATCCTCTCGCGCAGTCTAAAGAGAGCTCAGGTGAGAAACTGCAAACGTCGAGCAATTGCTCAGAGATGAAAAGTGCCAGCACTGAAAGCTGTTGCTAGCCAGCCCCCTTCCTTGGAAGCGCTTTTGTAGGCCTAAGAACAGTGGGGCTCTGGGCTTCTCTAGCCACCTCATCTTCTGCTCATCCTCTCGCGCAGTCTAAAGAGAGCTCAGGTGAGAAATTGCAAACGTCGAGCAATTGCTCAGAGAGGAAAAGTGCCAGCACTGAAAGCTGTTGCTAGCCAGCACCCTTCCTTGGAAGTGCTTTCACAGGCGCAGCAACACTGGGGCTTTGCGCTTCTCTACCCACCAAACGTCACGGTCACTATATCTCCGTCTCGTAGAAACGAGCTAAGAAATTGCAAACGTCGAGCAATTGCTCAGAGAGGAAAAGTGCCAGCACTGAAAGCTGTTGCTAGCCAGCCCCCTTCCTTGGAAGCGCTTTTGTAGCCCTAAGAACACTGGGGTTCTGGGCTTCTCTAGCCATCTAATCTTCTGCTCATCCTCTCGCGCAGTCTAAAGAGAGTTCAGGTGAGAAATTGCAAACGTCGAGCAATTGCTCAGAGATGAAAAGTGCCAGCACTGAAAGCTGTTGCTAGCCAGCACCCTTCCTTGGAAGCGCTTTCACAGGCGCAGCAACACTGGGGCTTTGCGCTTCTCTACCCACCAAACGTCACGGTCACTATCTCTCCATCTCGTAGACACGAGCAGAGAAATTGCAAACGTCGAGCAATTGCTCAGAGATGAAAAGTGCCAGCACTGAAAGCTGTTGCTAGCCAGCACCCTTCCTTGGAAGCGCTTTCACAGGCGCAGCAACACTGGGGCTTTGCGCTTCTCTAGCCACCAAACGTCACGGTCACTATCTCTCCGTCTCGTAGACACGAGCTGAGAAATTGCAAACGTCGAGCAATTGCTCAGAGATGAAAAGTGCCAGCACTGAAAGCTGTTGCTAGCCAGCACCCTTCCTTGGAAGCGCTTTTGTAGCCCTAAGAACACTGCGGCTCTGGGCTTCTCTAGCCACCTCATCTTCTGCTCATCCTCTCGCGCAGTCTAAAGAGAGCTAAGGTGAGAAATTGCAAACGTCGAGCAATTGCTTAGAGATGAAAAGTGCCAGCACTGAAAGCTGTTGCTAGCCAGCACCCTTCCTTGGAAGCGCTTTTGTAGCCCTAAGAACACTGGGGCTCTGGGCTTCTCTAGCCACCTCATCTTCTGCTCATCCTCTCGCGCAGTCTAAAGAGAGCTCAGGTGAGAAATTGCAAACGTCGAGCAATTGCTCAGAGATGAAAAGTGCCAGCACTGAAAGCTGTTGCTAGCCAGCACCCTTCCTTGGAAGCGCTTTCACAGGCGCAGCAACACTGGGGCTTTGCGCTTCTCTAGCCACCAAACGTCACGGTCACTATCTCTCCGTCTCGTAGAAACGAGCTAAGAAATTGCAAACGTCGAGCAATTGCTCAGAGATGAAAAGTGCCAGCACTGAAAGCTGTTGCTAGCCAGCCCCCTTCCTTTGAAGCGCTTCTGTAGCCCTAAGAACACTGGGGTTCTGGGCTTCTCTAGCCACCTCATCTTCTGCTCATCCTCTCGCGCAGTCTAAAGAGAGCTCAGGTGAGAAATTGCAAACGTCGAGCAATTGCTCAGAGAGGAAAAGTGCCAGCACTGAAAGCTGTTGCTAGCCAGCCCCCTTCCTTGGAAGCGCTTTCACAGGTGCAGCAACACTGGGGCTTTGCGCTTCTCTACCCACCAAACGTGACGGTCACTATCTCTCCGTCTCGTAGACACGAGCTGAGAAATTGCAAACGTCGAGCAATTGCTCAGAGATGAAAAGTGCCAGCACTGAAAGCTGTTGCTAGCCAGCACCCTTCTTTGGAAGCACTTTCACAGGCGCAGCAACACTGGGGCTTTGCGCTTCTCTAACCACCAAACGTCACGGTCATTCTTTTCCGTCTCGTAGACACGAGCTGAGAAATTGCAAACGTCGAGCAATTGCTCAGAGATGAAAAGTGCCAGCACTGAAAGCTGTTGCTAGCCAGCACCCTTCCTTGGAAGCGCTTTTGTAGCCCTAAGAACACTGGGGCTCTGGGCTTCTCTAGCCACCTCATCTTCTGCTCATCCTCTCGCGCAGTCTAAAGAGAGCTCAGGTGAGAAATTGCAAACGTCGAGCAATTGCTCAAAGATGAAAAGTGCCAGCACTGAAAGCTGTTGCTAGCCAGCACCCTTCCTTGGAAGCGCTTTTGTAGCCCTAAGAACACTGGGGTTCTGGGCTTCTCTAGCCACCTCATCTTCTGCTCATCCTCTCACGCAGTCTAAAGAGAGTTCAGGTGAGAAATTGCAAACGTCGAGCAATTGCTCAGAGAGGAAAAGTGCCAGCACTGAAAGCTGTTGCTAGCCAGCACCCTTCCTTGGAAGCGCTTTCACAGGCGCAGCAACACTGGGGCTTTGCGATTCTCTACCCACCAAACGTCACAGTCACTATCTCTCCGTCTCGTAGAAACGAGCTAAGAAATTGCAAACGTCGAGCAATTGCTCAGAGATGAAAAGTGCCAGCACTGAAAGCTGTTGCTAGACAGCACCCTTCCTTGGAAGCGCTTTTGTAGCCCTAAGAACACTGGGGCTCTGTGTTTCTCTAGCCACCTCATCTTCTGCTCATCCTCTCGCGCAGTCTAAAGAGAGCTCAGGTGAGAAATTGCAAACGTCGAGCAATTGCTCAGAGATGAAAAGTGCCAGCACTGAAAGCTGTTGCTAGCCAGCACCCTTCCTTGGAAGCGCTTTCACAGGCGCAGCAACACTGGGGCTTTGCGCTTCTCTAACCACCAAACGTCACGGTCACTATCTCTCTGTCTCGTAGAAACGAGCTGAGAAATTGCAAACGTCGAGCAATTGCTCAGAGATGAAAAGTGCCAGCACTGAAAGCTGTTGCTAGCCAGCACCCTTCCTTGGAAGCGCTTTTGTAGCCCTAAGAACACTGGGGCTCTGGCCTTCTCTAGCCACCTCATCTTCTGCTCATCCTCTCGCGCAGTCTAAAGAGAGCTCAGGTGAGAAATTGCAAACGTCGAGCAATTGCTCAGAGAGGAAAAGTGCCAGCACTGAAAGCTGTTGCTAGCCAGCCCCCTTCCTTGGAAGTGCTTTCACAGGCGCAGCAACACTGGGGCTTTGCGCTTCTCTACCCACCAAACGTCACGGTCACTATCTCTCCGTCTCGCAGACACGAGCTAAGAAATTGCAAACATCGAGCAATTGCTCAGAGAGGAAAAGTGCCAGCACTGAAAGCTGTTGCTAGCCAGCACCCTTCCTTGGAAGCGCTTTTGTAGGCCTAAGAACACTGGGGCTCTGGGCTTCTCTAGCCACCTAATCTTCTGCTCATCCACTCGCGCAGTCTAAAGAGAGCTCAGGTGAGAAATTGCAAACGTCGAGCAATTGCTCAGAGAGGAAAAGTGCCAGCACTGAAAGCTGTTGCTAGCCAGCACCCTTCCTTGGAAGCGCTTTCACAGGTGCAGCAACACTTGCTGTTTGCGCTTCTCTAACCACCAAACGTCCCGGTCACTACCTCTCTGTCTCGTAGAAACGAGCTGAGAAATTGCAAACGTCGAGCAATTGCTGAGAGATGAAAAGTGCCAGCACTGAAAGCTGTTGCTAGCCAGCACCCTTCCTTGGAAGCGCTTTCACAGGCGCAGCGACACTGGGGCTTTGCGCTTCCCAACCCACCAAACGTCACGGTCATTCTCTTTCCGTCTCGTAGACACGAGCTGAGAAATTGCAAACGTCGAGCAATTGCTCAGAGATGAAAAGCGCCAGCACTGAAAGCTGTTGCTAGCCAGCCCCCTTCCTTGGAAGCGCTTTTGTAGCCCTAAGAACACTGGGGCTCTGCGCTTCTCTAGCCACCTCATCTTCTGCTCATCCTCTCGCGCAGTCTAAAGAGAGCTCAGGTGAGAAATTGCAAACGTCGAGCAATTGCTCAGAGAGGAAAAGTGCCAGCACTGAAAGCTGTTGCTAGCCAGCCCCCTTCCTTGGAAGCGCTTTTGTAGGCCTAAAAACACTGGGGCTCTGGCCTTCTCTAGCCACCTCATCTTCTGCTCATCCTCTCGCACAGTCTAAAGAGAGCTCAGGTGAGAAATTGCAAACGTCGAGCAATTGCTCAGAGATGAAAAGTGCCAGCACTGAAAGCTGTTGCTAGCCAGCACCCTTCCTTGGAAGCGCTTTTGTAGCCCTAAGAACACTGGGGCTCTGGGCTTCTCTAGCCACCTCATCTTCTGCTCATCCTCTCACGCAGTCTAAAGAGAGCTCAGGTGAGAAATTGCAAACGTCGAGCAATTGCTCAGAGAGGAAAAGTGCCAGCACTGAAAGCTGTTGCTAGCCAGCACCCTTCCTTGGAAGCGCTTTCACAGGTGCAGCAACACTGGGGCTTTGCGCTTCTCTAACCACCAAACGTCACGGTCACTATCTCTCCGTCTCGTAGACACGAGTTGAGAAATTGCAAACGTCGAGCAATTGCTCAGAGATGAAAAGTGCCAGCACTGAAAGCTGTTGCTAGCCAGCACCCTTCCTTGGAAGCGCTTTCACAGGCGCAGCAACACTGGCGCTTTACGCTTCTCTAACCACCAAACGTGACGGTCACTATCTCTCCGTCTCGTAGACACGAGCTGAAAAATTGCAAACGTCGAGCAATTGCTCAGAGATGAAAAGTGCCAGCACTGAAAGCTGTTCTAGCCAGCACCCTTCCTTGGAAGTGCTTTCACAGGCGCAGCAACACTGGGGCTTTGCGCTTCTCTACCCACCAAACGTCACGGTCATTCTCTTTCCGTCTCGTAGACACGAGCTGAGAAATTGCAAAAGTCGAGCAATTGCTCAGAGATGAAAAGTGCCAGCACTGAAAGCTGTTGCTAGCCAGCCCCCTTCCTTGGAAGCGCTTTTGTAGCCCTAAGAACACTGGGGCTCTGGGCTTCTCTAGCCACCTCATCTTCTGCTCATCCTCTCGCGCAGTCTAAAGAGAGCTCAGGTGAGAAATTGCAAACGTCGAGCAATTGCTCAGAGATGAAAAGTGCCAGCACTGAAAGCTGTTGCTAGCCAGCACCCTTCCTTGGAAGCGCTTTTGTAGCCCTAAGAACACTGGGGCTCTGGCCTTCTCTAGCCACCTCATCTTCTGCTCATCCTCTCGCGCAGTCTAAAGAGAGCTCAGGTGAGAAATTGCAAACGTCGAGCAATTGCTCAGAGATGAAAAGTGCCAGCACTGAAAGCTGTTGCTAGCCAGCACCCTTCCTTGGAAGCGCTTTTGTAGCCCTAAGAACACTGGGGCTCTGGCCTTCTCTAGCCACCTCATCTTCTGCTCATCCTCTCGCGCAGTCTAAAGAGAGCTCAGGTGAGAAATTGCAAACGTCGAGCAATTGCTCAGAGATGAAAAGTGCCAGCACTGAAAGCTGTTGCTAGCCAGCACCCTTCTTTGGAAGCGCTTTCACAGGCGCAGCAACACTGGGGCTTTGCGCTTCTCTACCCACCAAACGTCACAGTAACTATCTCTCCGTCTCGTAGAAACGAGCTAAGAAATTGCAAACGTCGAGCAATTGCTGAGAGATGAAAAGTGCCAGCACTGAAAGCTGTTGCTAGCCAGCACCCTTCCTTGGAAGCGCTTTTGTAGCCCTAAGAACACTGGGGCTCTGGCCTTCTCTAGCCACCTCATCTTCTGCTCATCCACTCGCGCAGTCTAAAGAGAGCTCAGGTGAGAAATTGCAAACATCGAGCAATTGCTCAGAGATGAAAAGTGCCAGCACTGAAAGCTGTTGCTAGCCAGCACCCTTCCTTGGAAGTGCTTTCACAGGCGCAGCAACACTGGGGCTTTGCGCTTCTCTACCCACCAAACGTCACGGTCACTACCTCTCCGTCTCGCAGACACGAGCTAAGAAATTGCAAACATCGAGCAATTGCTCAGAGATGAAAAGTGCCAGCACTGAAAGCTGTTGCTAGCCAGCACCCTTCCTTGGAAGCGCTTTCACAGGTGCAGCAACACTGGGGCTTTGCGCTTCTCTAACCACCAAACGTCACGGTCATTCTCTTTCCGTCTCGTAGACACGAGCTGAGAAATTGCAAACGTCGAGCAATTGCTCAGAGATGAAAAGTGCCAGCACTGAAAGCTGTTGCTAGCCAGCACCCTTCCTTGGAAGCGCTTTTGTAGCCCTAAGAACACTGGGGCTCTGGCCTTCTCTAGCCACCTCATCTTCTGCTCATCCTCTCGCACACTGTAAAGAGAGCTCAGGTGAGAAATTGCAAACGTCGAGCAATTGCTCAGAGACGAAAAGTGCCAGCACTGAAAGCTGTTGCTAGCCAGCCCCCTTCCTTGGAAACGCTTTTGTAGCCCTAAGAACACTGGGGCTCTGGGCTTCTCTAGCCACCTCATCTTCTGCTCATCCTGTCGCGCAGTCTAAAGAGAGCTCAGGTGAGAAATTGCAAACGTCGAGCAATTGCTCAGAGAGGAAAAGTGCCAGCACTGAAAGCTGTTGCTAGCCAGCACCCTTCCTTGGAAGCGCTTTCACAGGTGCAGCAACACTTGCTGTTTGCGCTTCTCTAACCACCAAACGTCACGGTCACTACCTCTCTGTCTCGTAGAAACGAGCTGAGAAATTGCAAACGTCGAGCAATTGCTGAGAGATGAAAAGTGCCAGCACTGAAAGCTGTTGCTAGCCAGCCCCCTTCCTTGGAAGCGCTTTCACAGGCGCAGCGACACTGGGGCTTTGCGCTTCCCCACCCACCAAACGTCACGGTCATTCTCTTTCCGTCTCGTAGACACGAGCTGAGAAATTGCAAACGTCGAGCAATTGCTCAGAGATGAAAAGCGCCAGCAGTGAAAGCTGTTGCTAGCCAGCACCCTTCCTTGGAAGCGCTTTTGTAGCCCTAAGAACACTGGGGCTCTGGCCTTCTCTAGCCACCTCATCTTCTGCTCATCCTCTCGCGCAGTCTAAAGAGAGCTCAGGTGAGAAATTGCAAACGTCGAGCAATTGCTCAGAGAGGAAAAGTGCCAGCACTGAAAGCTGTTGCTAGTCAGCCCCCTTCCTTGGAAGCGCTTTTGTAGCCCTAAGAACACTGGGGCTCTGGCCTTCTCTAGCCACCTCATCTTCTGCTCATCCTCTCGCGCAGTCTAAAGAGAGCTCAGGTGAGAAATTGCAAACGTCGAGCAATTGCTCAGAGATGAAAAGTGCCAGCACTGAAAGCTGTTGCTAGCCAGCACCCTTCCTTGGAAGCGCTTTTGTAGCCCTAAGAACACTGGGGCTCTGGGCTTCTCTAGCCACCTCATCTTCTGCTCATCCTCTCACGCAGTCTAAAGAGAGCTCAGGTGAGAAATTGCAAACGTCGAGCAATTGCTCAGAGAGGAAAAGTGCCAGCACTGAAAGCTGTTGCTAGCCAGCACCCTTCCTTGGAAGTGCTTTCACAGGTGCAGCAACACTGGGGCTTTGCGCTTCTCTAACCACCAAACGTCACGGTCACTATCTCTCCGTCTCGTAGACACGAGCTAAGAAATTGCAAACGTCGAGCAATTGCTCAGAGATGAAAAGTGCCAGCACTGAAAGCTGTTCTAGCCAGCACCCTTCCTTGGAAGCGCTTTCACAGGCGCAGCAACACTGGCGCTTTGCGCTTCTCTAACCACCAACCGTCACGGTCACTATCTCTCCGTCTCGTAGACACGAGCTGAGAAATTGCAAACGTCGAGCAATTGCTCAGAGATGAAAAGTGCCAGCACTGAAAGCTCTTGCTAGCCAGCACCCTTCCTTGGAAGCGCTTTTGTAGCCCTAAGAACACTGGGGCTCTGGCCTTCTCTAGCCACCTCATCTTCTGCTCATCCTCTCGCGCAGTCTAAAGAGAGCTCAGGTGAGAAATTGCAAACGTCGAGCAATTGCTCAGAGATGAAAAGTGCCAGCACTGAAAGCTGTTGCTAGCCAGCACCCTTCCTTGGAAGCGCTTTTGTAGCCCTAAGAACACTGGGGCTCTGGCCTTCTCTAGCCACCTCATCTTCTGCTCATCCTCTCGCGCAGTCTAAAGAGAGCTCAGGTGAGAAATTGCAAACGTCGAGCAATTGCTCAGAGAGGAAAAGTGCCAGCACTGAAAGCTGTTGCTAGCCAGCACCCTTCCTTGGAAGCGCTTTTGTAGCCCTAAGAACACTGGGGCTCTGGCCTTCTCTAGCCACCTCATCTTCTGCTCATCCTCTCGCGCAGTCTAAAGAGAGCTCAGGTGAGAAATTGCAAACGTCGAGCAATTGCTCAGAGATGAAAAGTGCCAGCACTGAAAGCTGTTGCTAGCCAGCACCCTTCTTTGGAAGCGCTTTCACAGGCGCAGCAACACTGGGGCTTTGCGCTTCTCTACCCACCAAACGTCACAGTAACTATCTCTCCGTCTCGTAGAAACGAGCTAAGAAATTGCAAACGTCGAGCAATTGCTCAGAGATGAAAACTGCCAGCACTGAAAGCTGTTGCTAGCCAGCACCCTTCCTTGGAAGCGCTTTTGTAGCCCTAAGAACACTGGGGCTCTGGGCTTCTCTAGCCACCTCATCTTCTGCTCATCCACTCGCGCAGTCTAAAGAGAGCTCAGGTGAGAAATTGCAAACATCGAGCAATTGCTCAGAGATGAAAAGTGCCAGCACTGAAAGCTCTTGCTAGCCAGCACCCTTCCTTGGAAGTGCTTTCACAGGCGCAGCAACACTGGGGCTTTGCGCTTCTCTACCCACCAAACGTCACGGTCACTACCTCTCCGTCTCGCAGACACGAGCTAAGAAATTGCAAACGTCGAGCAATTGCTCAGAGATGAAAAGTGCCAGCACTGAAAGCTGTTGCTAGCCAGCACCCTTCCTTGGAAGCGCTTTTGTAGCCCTAAGAACACTGGGGCTCTGGGCTTCTCTAGCCACCTCATCTTCTGCTCATCCACTCGCGCAGTCTAAAGAGAGCTCAGGTGAGAAATTGCAAACGTCGAGCAATTGCTCAGAGAGGAAAAGTGCCAGCACTGAAAGCTGTTGCTAGCCAGCACCCTTCCTTGGAAGCGCTTTCACAGGTGCAGCAACACTTGCTGTTTGCGCTTCTCTAACCACCAAACGTCACGGTCACTACCTCTCTGTCTCGTAGAAACGAGCTGAGAAATTGCAAACGTCGAGCAATTGCTGAGAGATGAAAAGTGCCAGCACTGAAAGCTGTTGCTAGCCAGCACCCTTCCTTGGAAGCGCTTTCACAGGCGCAGCGACACTGGGGCTTTGCGCTTCCCCACCCACCAAACGTCACGGTCATTCTCTTTCCGTCTCGTAGACACGAGCTGAGAAATTGCAAACGTCGAGCAATTGCTCAGAGATGAAAAGCGCCAGCAGTGAAAGCTGTTGCTAGCCAGCACCCTTCCTTGGAAGCGCTTTTGTAGCCCTAAGAACACTGGGGCTCTGGGCTTCTCTAGCCACCTCATCTTCTGCTCATCCTCTCGCGCAGTCTAAAGAGAGCTCAGGTGAGAAATTGCAAACGTCGAGCAATTGCTCAGAGAGGAAAAGTGCCAGCACTGAAAGCTGTTGCTAGTCAGCCCCCTTCCTTGGAAGCGCTTTTGTAGCCCTAAGAACACTGGGGCTCTGGCCTTCTCTAGCCACCTCATCTTCTGCTCATCCTCTCGCGCAGTCTAAAGAGAGCTCAGGTGAGAAATTGCAAACGTCGAGCAATTGCTCAGAGATGAAAAGTGCCAGCACTGAAAGCTGTTGCTAGCCAGCACCCTTCCTTGGAAGCGCTTTTGTAGCCCTAAGAACACTGGGGCTCTGGGCTTCTCTAGCCACCTCATCTTCTGCTCATCCTCTCACGCAGTCTAAAGAGAGCTCAGGTGAGAAATTGCAAACGTCGAGCAATTGCTCAGAGAGGAAAAGTGCCAGCACTGAAAGCTGTTGCTAGCCAGCACCCTTCCTTGGAAGTGCTTTCACAGGTGCAGCAACACTGGGGCTTTGCGCTTCTCTAACCACCAAACGTCACGGTCACTATCTCTCCGTCTCGTAGACACGAGCTAAGAAATTGCAAACGTCGAGCAATTGCTCAGAGATGAAAAGTGCCAGCACTGAAAGCTGTTGCTAGCCAGCACCCTTCCTTGGAAGCGCTTTCACAGGCGCAGCAACACTGGCGCTTTGCGCTTCTCTAACCACCAAACGTCACGGTCACTATCTCTCCGTCTCGTAGACACGAGCTGAGAAATTGCAAACGTCGAGCAATTGCTCAGAGATGAAAAGTGCCAGCACTGAAAGCTGTTCTAGCCAGCACCCTTCCTTGGAAGTGCTTTCACACGCGCAGCAACACTGGGGCTTTGCGCTTCTCTACCCACCAAACGTCACGGTCATTCTCTTTCCGTCTCGTAGACACGAGCTGAGAAATTGCAAACGTCGAGCAATTGCTCAGAGATGAAAAGTGCCAGCACTGAAAGCTCTTGCTAGCCAGCACCCTTCCTTGGAAGCGCTTTTGTAGCCCTAAGAACACTGGGGCTCTGGCCTTCTCTAGCCACCTCATCTTCTGCTCATCCTCTCGCGCAGTCTAAAGAGAGCTCAGGTGAGAAATTGCAAACGTCGAGCAATTGCTCAGAGATGAAAAGTGCCAGCACTGAAAGCTGTTGCTAGCCAGCACCCTTCCTTGGAAGCGCTTTTGTAGCCCTAAGAACACTGGGGCTCTGGGCTTCTCTAGCCACCTCATCTTCTGCTCATCCTCTCGCGCAGTCTAAAGAGAGCTCAGGTGAGAAATTGCAAATGTCGAGCAATTGCTCAGAGATGAAAAGTGCCAGCACTGAAAGCTGTTGCTAGCCAGCACCCTTCCTTGGAAGCGCTTTTGTAGCCCTAAGAACACTGGGGCTCTGGCCTTCTCTAGCCACCTCATCTTCTGCTCATCCTCTCGCGCCGTCTAAAGAGAGCTCAGGTGAGAAATTGCAAACGTCCAGCAATTGCTCAGAGATGAAAAGTGCCAGCACTGAAAGCTGTTGCTAGCCAGCACCCTTCTTTGGAAGTGCTTTCACAGGCGCAGCAACACTGGGGCTTTGCGCTTCTCTACCCACCAAACGTCACAGTAACTATCTCTCCGTCTCGTAGAAACGAGCTAAGAAATTGCAAACGTCGAGCAATTTGTCAGAGATGAAAAGTGCCAGCACTGAAAGCTATTGCTAGCCAGCACCCTTCCTTGGAAGCGCTTTCACAGGTGCAGCAACACTTGCTGTTTGCGCTTCTCTAACCACCAAACGTGACGGTCACTATCTCTCTGTCTCGTAGACACGAGCTGAGAAATTGCAAACGTCGAGCAATTGCTCAGAGATGAAAAGTGCAAGCACTGAAAGCTGTTGCTAGCCAGCACCCTTCCTTGGAAGCGCTTTCACAGGCGCAGCAACACTGGGGCTTTGCACTTCTCTAGCCACCAAACGTCACGGTCATTCTCTTTCCGTCTTGTAGACACGAACTGAGAAATTGCAAACGTCGAACAATTGCTCAGAGATGAAAAGCGCCAGCACTGAAAGCTGTTGCTAGCCAGCCCCCTTCCTTGGAAGCGCTTTTGTAGCCCTAAGAACACTGGGGCTCTGGCCTTCTCTAGCCATCTAAACTTCTGCTCATCCTCTCGCGCACTCTAAAGAGAGCTCAGGTGAGAAATTGCAAACGTCGAGCAATTGCTCAGAGATGAAAAGTGCCAGCACTGAAACCTGTTGCTAGCCAGCACCCTTCCTTGGAAGCGCTTTTGTAGCCCTAAGAACACTGCGGCTCTGGGCTTCTCTAGCCACCTCATCTTCTGCTCATCCTCTCGCGCAGTCTAAAGAGAGTTCAGGTGAGAAATTGCAAACGTCGAGCAATTGCTCAGAGATGAAAAGTGCCAGCACTGAAAGCTCTTGCTAGCCAGCACCCTTCCTTGGAAGTGCTTTCACAGGCGCAGCAACACTGGGCCTTTGCGCTTCTCTAGCCACCAAACGTCACGGTCACTATCTCTCCGTCTCGTATACACGAGCTAAGAAATTGCAAACATCGAGCAATTGCTCAGAGATGAAAAGTGCCAGCACTGAAAGCTGTTGCTAGCCAGCACCCTTCCTTGGAAGCGCTTTTGTGGCCCTAAGAACACTGGGGCTCTGGGCTTCTCTAGCCACCTCATCTTCTGCTCATCCTATCGCGCAGTCTAAAGAGAGCTCAGGTGAGAAATTGCAAACGTCCAGCAATTGCTCAGAGATGAAAAGTGCCAGCACTGAAAGCTGTTGCTAGCCAGCACCCTTCTTTGGAAGCGCTTTCACAGGCGCAGCAACACTGGGGCTTTGCGCTTCTATAGCCACCAAACGTCACGGTCACTATCTCTGCGTCTCGTAGACACGAGCTAAGAAATTGCAAACATCGAGCAATTGCTCAGAGATGAAAAGTGCCAGCACTGAAAGCTGTTGCTAGCCAGCCCCCTTCCTTGGAAGCGCTTTTGTAGCCCTAAGAACACTGGGGCTCTGGGCTTCTCTAGCCACCTCATCTTCTGCTCATCCACTCGCGCAGTATAAAGAGAGTTCAGGTGAGAAATTGCAAACGTCGAGCAATTGCTCAGAGATGAAAAGTGCCAGCACTGAAAGCTGTTCTAGCCAGCACCCTTCCTTGGAAGTGCTTTCACAGGCGCAGCAACACTGGGGCTTTGCGCTTCTCTACCCACCAAACGTCACGGTCATTCTCTTTCCGTCTCGTAGACACGAGCTGAGAAATTGCAAAAGTCGAGCAATTGCTCAGAGATGAAAAGTGCCAGCACTGAAAGCTGTTGCTAGCCAGCCCCCTTCCTTGGAAGCGCTTTTGTAGCCCTAAGAACACTGGGGCTCTGGGCTTCTCTAGCCACCTCATCTTCTGCTCATCCTCTCGCGCAGTCTAAAGAGAGCTCAGGTGAGAAATTGCAAACGTCGAGCAATTGCTCAGAGATGAAAAGTGCCAGCACTGAAAGCTGTTGCTAGCCAGCACCCTTCCTTGGAAGCGCTTTTGTAGCCCTAAGAACACTGGGGCTCTGGCCTTCTCTAGCCACCTCATCTTCTGCTCATCCTCTCGCGCAGTCTAAAGAGAGCTCAGGTGAGAAATTGCAAACGTCGAGCAATTGCTCAGAGATGAAAAGTGCCAGCACTGAAAGCTGTTGCTAGCCAGCACCCTTCCTTGGAAGCGCTTTTGTAGCCCTAAGAACACTGGGGCTCTGGCCTTCTCTAGCCACCTCATCTTCTGCTCATCCTCTCGCGCAGTCTAAAGAGAGCTCAGGTGAGAAATTGCAAACGTCGAGCAATTGCTCAGAGATGAAAAGTGCCAGCACTGAAAGCTGTTGCTAGCCAGCACCCTTCTTTGGAAGCGCTTTCACAGGCGCAGCAACACTGGGGCTTTGCGCTTCTCTACCCACCAAACGTCACAGTAACTATCTCTCCGTCTCGTAGAAACGAGCTAAGAAATTGCAAACGTCGAGCAATTGCTGAGAGATGAAAAGTGCCAGCACTGAAAGCTGTTGCTAGCCAGCACCCTTCCTTGGAAGCGCTTTTGTAGCCCTAAGAACACTGGGGCTCTGGCCTTCTCTAGCCACCTCATCTTCTGCTCATCCACTCGCGCAGTCTAAAGAGAGCTCAGGTGAGAAATTGCAAACATCGAGCAATTGCTCAGAGATGAAAAGTGCCAGCACTGAAAGCTGTTGCTAGCCAGCACCCTTCCTTGGAAGTGCTTTCACAGGCGCAGCAACACTGGGGCTTTGCGCTTCTCTACCCACCAAACGTCACGGTCACTACCTCTCCGTCTCGCAGACACGAGCTAAGAAATTGCAAACATCGAGCAATTGCTCAGAGATGAAAAGTGCCAGCACTGAAAGCTGTTGCTAGCCAGCACCCTTCCTTGGAAGCGCTTTCACAGGTGCAGCAACACTGGGGCTTTGCGCTTCTCTAACCACCAAACGTCACGGTCATTCTCTTTCCGTCTCGTAGACACGAGCTGAGAAATTGCAAACGTCGAGCAATTGCTCAGAGATGAAAAGTGCCAGCACTGAAAGCTGTTGCTAGCCAGCACCCTTCCTTGGAAGCGCTTTTGTAGCCCTAAGAACACTGGGGCTCTGGCCTTCTCTAGCCACCTCATCTTCTGCTCATCCTCTCGCACACTGTAAAGAGAGCTCAGGTGAGAAATTGCAAACGTCGAGCAATTGCTCAGAGACGAAAAGTGCCAGCACTGAAAGCTGTTGCTAGCCAGCCCCTTTCCTTGGAAGCGCTTTTGTAGCCCTAAGAACACTGGGGCTCTGGGCTTCTCTAGCCACCTCATCTTCTGCTCATCCTGTCGCGCAGTCTAAAGAGAGCTCAGGTGAGAAATTGCAAACGTCGAGCAATTGCTCAGAGAGGAAAAGTGCCAGCACTGAAAGCTGTTGCTAGCCAGCACCCTTCCTTGGAAGCGCTTTTGTAGCCCTAAGAACACTGGGGCTCTGGCCTTCTCTAGCCACCTCATCTTCTGCTCATCCTCTCGCGCAGTCTAAAGAGAGCTCAGGTGAGAAATTGCAAACGTCGAGCAATTGCTCAGAGAGGAAAAGTGCCAGCACTGAAAGCTGTTGCTAGTCAGCCCCCTTCCTTGGAAGCGCTTTTGTAGCCCTAAGAACACTGGGGCTCTGGCCTTCTCTAGCCACCTCATCTTCTGCTCATCCTCTCGCGCAGTCTAAAGAGAGCTCAGGTGAGAAATTGCAAACGTCGAGCAATTGCTCAGAGATGAAAAGTGCCAGCACTGAAAGCTGTTGCTAGCCAGCACCCTTCCTTGGAAGCGCTTTTGTAGCCCTAAGAACACTGGGGCTCTGGGCTTCTCTAGCCACCTCATCTTCTGCTCATCCTCTCACGCAGTCTAAAGAGAGCTCAGGTGAGAAATTGCAAACGTCGAGCAATTGCTCAGAGAGGAAAAGTGCCAGCACTGAAAGCTGTTGCTAGCCAGCACCCTTCCTTGGAAGTGCTTTCACAGGTGCAGCAACACTGGGGCTTTGCGCTTCTCTAACCACCAAACGTCACGGTCACTATCTCTCCGTCTCGTAGACACGAGCTAAGAAATTGCAAACGTCGAGCAATTGCTCAGAGATGAAAAGTGCCAGCACTGAAAGCTGTTGCTAGCCAGCACCCTTCCTTGGAAGCGCTTTCACAGGCGCAGCAACACTGGCGCTTTGCGCTTCTCTAACCACCAACCGTCACGGTCACTATCTCTCCGTCTCGTAGACACGAGCTGAGAAATTGCAAACGTCGAGCAATTGCTCAGAGATGAAAAGTGCCAGCACTGAAAGCTGTTCTAGCCAGCACCCTTCCTTGGAAGTGCTTTCACACGCGCAGCAACACTGGGGCTTTGCGCTTCTCTACCCACCAAACGTCACGGTCATTCTCTTTCCGTCTCGTAGACACGAGCTGAGAAATTGCAAACGTCGAGCAATTGCTCAGAGATGAAAAGTGCCAGCACTGAAAGCTCTTGCTAGCCAGCACCCTTCCTTGGAAGCGCTTTTGTAGCCCTAAGAACACTGGGGCTCTGGCCTTCTCTAGCCACCTCATCTTCTGCTCATCCTCTCGCGCAGTCTAAAGAGAGCTCAGGTGAGAAATTGCAAACGTCGAGCAATTGCTCAGAGATGAAAAGTGCCAGCACTGAAAGCTGTTGCTAGCCAGCACCCTTCCTTGGAAGCGCTTTTGTAGCCCTAAGAACACTGGGGCTCTGGCCTTCTCTAGCCACCTCATCTTCTGCTCATCCTCTCGCGCAGTCTAAAGAGAGCTCAGGTGAGAAATTGCAAACGTCGAGCAATTGCTCAGAGAGGAAAAGTGCCAGCACTGAAAGCTGTTGCTAGCCAGCACCCTTCCTTGGAAGCGCTTTTGTAGCCCTAAGAACAGTGGGGCTCTGGCCTTCTCTAGCCACCTCATCTTCTGCTCATCCTCTCGCGCAGTCTAAAGAGAGCTCAGGTGAGAAATTGCAAACGTCGAGCAATTGCTCAGAGAGGAAAAGTGCCAGCACTGAAAGCTGTTGCTAGCCAGCACCCTTCTTTGGAAGCGCTTTCACAGGCGCAGCAACACTGGGGCTTTGCGCTTCTCTACCCACCAAACGTCACAGTAACTATCTCTCCGTCTCGTAGAAACGAGCTAAGAAATTGCAAACGTCGAGCAATTGCTCAGAGATGAAAAGTGCCAGCACTGAAAGCTGTTGCTAGCCAGCACCCTTCCTTGGAAGCGCTTTTGTAGCCCTAAGAACACTGGGGCTCTGGGCTTCTCTAGCCACCTCATCTTCTGCTCATCCACTCGCGCAGTCTAAAGAGAGCTCAGGTGAGAAATTGCAAACATCGAGCAATTGCTCAGAGATGAAAAGTGCCAGCACTGAAAGCTCTTGCTAGCCAGCACCCTTCCTTGGAAGTGCTTTCACAGGCGCAGCAACACTGGGGCTTTGCGCTTCTCTACCCACCAAACGTCACGGTCACTACCTCTCCGTCTCGCAGACACGAGCTAAGAAATTGCAAACGTCGAGCAATTGCTCAGAGATGAAAAGTGCCAGCACTGAAAGCTGTTGCTAGCCAGCACCCTTCCTTGGAAGCGCTTTTGTAGCCCTAACAACACGGGGCTCTGGGCTTCTCTAGCCACCTCATCTTCTGCTCATCCACTCGCGCAGTCTAAAGAGAGCTCAGGTGAGAAATTGCAAACGTCGAGCAATTGCTCAGAGAGGAAAAGTGCCAGCACTGAAAGCTGTTGCTAGCCAGCACCCTTCCTTGGAAGCGCTTTCACAGGTGCAGCAACACTTGCTGTTTGCGCTTCTCTAACCACCAAACGTCACGGTCACTACCTCTCTGTCTCGTAGAAACGAGCTGAGAAATTGCAAACGTCGAGCAATTGCTGAGAGATGAAAAGTGCCAGCACTGAAAGCTGTTGCTAGCCAGCACCCTTCCTTGGAAGCGCTTTCACAGGCGCAGCGACACTGGGGCTTTGCGCTTCCCCACCCACCAAACGTCACGGTCATTCTCTTTCCGTCTCGTAGACACGAGCTGAGAAATTGCAAACGTCGAGCAATTGCTCAGAGATGAAAAGCGCCAGCAGTGAAAGCTGTTGCTAGCCAGCACCCTTCCTTGGAAGCGCTTTTGTAGCCCTAAGAACAGTGGGGCTCTGGGCTTCTCTAGCCACCTCATCTTCTGCTCATCCTCTCGCGCACTGTAAAGAGAGCTCAGGTGAGAAATTGCAAACGTCGAGCAATTGCTCAGAGAGGAAAAGTGCCAGCACTGAAAGCTGTTGCTAGTCAGCCCCCTTCCTTGGAAGCGCTTTTGTAGCCCTAAGAACACTGGGGCTCTGGCCTTCTCTAGCCACCTCATCTTCTGCTCATCCTCTCGCGCAGTCTAAAGAGAGCTCAGGTGAGAAATTGCAAACGTCGAGCAATTGCTCAGAGATGAAAAGTGCCAGCACTGAAAGCTGTTGCTAGCCAGCCCCCTTCCTTGGAAGCGCTTTTGTAGCCCTAAGAACACTGGGGCTCTGGGCTTCTCTAGCCACCTCATCTTCTGCTCATCCTCTCGCGCAGTCTAAAGAGAGCTCAGGTGAGAAATTGCAAACGTCGAGCAATTGCTCAGAGAGGAAAAGTGCCAGCACTGAAAGCTGTTGCTAGCCAGCACCCTTCCTTGGAAGTGCTTTCACAGGTGCAGCAACACTGGGGCTTTGCGCTTCTCTAACCACCAAACGTCACGGTCACTATCTCTCCGTCTCGTAGACACGAGCTAAGAAATTGCAAACGTCGAGCAATTGCTCAGAGATGAAAAGTGCCAGCACTGAAAGCTGTTGCTAGCCAGCACCCTTCCTTGGAAGCGCTTTCACAGGCGCAGCAACACTGGCGCTTTGCGCTTCTCTAACCACCAAACGTCACGGTCACTATCTCTCCGTCTCGTAGACACGAGCTGAGAAATTGCAAACGTCGAGCAATTGCTCAGAGATGAAAAGTGCCAGCACTGAAAGCTGTTCTAGCCAGCACCCTTCCTTGGAAGTGCTTTCACACGCGCAGCAACACTGGGGCTTTGCGCTTCTCTACCCACCAAACGTCACGGTCATTCTCTTTCCGTCTCGTAGACACGAGCTGAGAAATTGCAAACGTCGAGCAATTGCTCAGAGATGAAAAGTGCCAGCACTGAAAGCTCTTGCTAGCCAGCACCCTTCCTTGGAAGCGCTTTTGTAGCCCTAAGAACACTGGGGCTCTGGCCTTCTCTAGCCACCTCATCTTCTGCTCATCCTCTCGCGCAGTCTAAAGAGAGCTCAGGTGAGAAATTGCAAACGTCGAGCAATTGCTCAGAGATGAAAAGTGCCAGCACTGAAAGCTGTTGCTAGCCAGCACCCTTCCTTGGAAGCGCTTTTGTAGCCCTAAGAACACTGGGGCTCTGGCCTTCTCTAGCCACCTCATCTTCTGCTCATCCTCTCGCGCAGTCTAAAGAGAGCTCAGGTGAGAAATTGCAAATGTCGAGCAATTGCTCAGAGATGAAAAGTGCCAGCACTGAAAGCTGTTGCTAGCCAGCACCCTTCCTTGGAAGCGCTTTTGTAGCCCTAAGAACACTGGGGCTCTGGCCTTCTCTAGCCACCTCATCTTCTGCTCATCCTCTCGCGCCGTCTAAAGAGAGCTCAGGTGAGAAATTGCAAACGTCCAGCAATTGCTCAGAGATGAAAAGTGCCAGCACTGAAAGCTGTTGCTAGCCAGCACCCTTCTTTGGAAGTGCTTTCACAGGCGCAGCAACACTGGGGCTTTGCGCTTCTCTACCCACCAAACGTCACAGTAACTATCTCTCCGTCTCGTAGAAACGAGCTAAGAAATTGCAAACGTCGAGCAATTTGTCAGAGATGAAAAGTGCCAGCACTGAAAGCTATTGCTAGCCAGCACCCTTCCTTGGAAGCGCTTTCACAGGTGCAGCAACACTTGCTGTTTGCGCTTCTCTAACCACCAAACGTGACGGTCACTATCTCTCTGTCTCGTAGACACGAGCTGAGAAATTGCAAACGTCGAGCAATTGCTCAGAGATGAAAAGTGCAAGCACTGAAAGCTGTTGCTAGCCAGCACCCTTCCTTGGAAGCGCTTTCACAGGCGCAGCAACACTGGGGCTTTGCACTTCTCTAGCCACCAAACGTCACGGTCATTCTCTTTCCGTCTTGTAGACACGAACTGAGAAATTGCAAACGTCGAACAATTGCTCAGAGATGAAAAGCGCCAGCACTGAAAGCTGTTGCTAGCCAGCCCCCTTCCTTGGAAGCGCTTTTGTAGCCCTAAGAACACTGGGGCTCTGGCCTTCTCTAGCCATCTAAACTTCTGCTCATCCTCTCGCGCACTCTAAAGAGAGCTCAGGTGAGAAATTGCAAACGTCGAGCAATTGCTCAGAGATGAAAAGTGCCAGCACTGAAACCTGTTGCTAGCCAGCACCCTTCCTTGGAAGCGCTTTTGTAGCCCTAAGAACACTGCGGCTCTGGGCTTCTCTAGCCACCTCATCTTCTGCTCATCCTCTCGCGCAGTCTAAAGAGAGTTCAGGTGAGAAATTGCAAACGTCGAGCAATTGCTCAGAGATGAAAAGTGCCAGCACTGAAAGCTCTTGCTAGCCAGCACCCTTCCTTGGAAGTGCTTTCACAGGCGCAGCAACACTGGGGCTTTGCGCTTCTCTAGCCACCAAACGTCACGGTCACTATCTCTCCGTCTCGTATACACGAGCTAAGAAATTGCAAACATCGAGCAATTGCTCAGAGATGAAAAGTGCCAGCACTGAAAGCTGTTGCTAGCCAGCACCCTTCCTCGGAAGCGCTTTTGTGGCCCTAAGAACACTGGGGCTCTGGGCTTCTCTAGCCACCTCATCTTCTGCTCATCCTATCGCGCAGTCTAAAGAGAGCTCAGGTGAGAAATTGCAAACGTCCAGCAATTGCTCAGAGATGAAAAGTGCCAGCACTGAAAGCTGTTGCTAGCCAGCACCCTTCTTTGGAAGCGCTTTCACAGGCGCAGCAACACTGGGGCTTTGCGCTTCTATAGCCACCAAACGTCACGGTCACTATCTCTGCGTCTCGTAGACACGAGCTAAGAAATTGCAAACATCGAGCAATTGCTCAGAGATGAAAAGTGCCAGCACTGAAAGCTGTTGCTAGCCAGCCCCCTTCCTTGGAAGCGCTTTTGTAGCCCTAAGAACACTGGGGCTCTGGGCTTCTCTAGCCACCTCATCTTCTGCTCATCCACTCGCGCAGTATAAAGAGAGTTCAGGTGAGAAATTGCAAACGTCGAGCAATTGCTCAGAGATGAAAAGTGCCAGCACTGAAAGCTGTTGCTAGCCAGCACCCTTCCTTGGAAGTGCTTTCACAGGCGCAGCAACACTGGGGCTTTGCGCTTCTCTAACCACCAAACGTCACGGTCACTATCTCTCCGTCTCATAGAAACGAGCTGAGAAATTGCAAACGTCGAGCAATTGCTCAGAGATGAAAAGTGCCAGCACTGAAAGCTGTTGCTAGCCAGCACCCTTCCTTGGAAGCGCTTTTGTAGCCCTAAGAACACTGGGGCTCTGGCCTTCTCTAGCCACCTCATCTTCTGCTCATCCTCTCGCGCAGTCTAAAGAGAGCTCAGGTGAGAAATTGCAAATGTCGAGCAATTGCTCAGAGATGAAAAGTGCCAGCACTGAAAGCTGTTGCTAGCCAGCACCCTTCCTTGGAAGCGCTTTTGTAGCCCTAAGAACACTGGGGCTCTGGCCTTCTCTAGCCACCTCATCTTCTGCTCATCCTCTCGCGCCGTCTAAAGAGAGCTCAGGTGAGAAATTGCAAACGTCCAGCAATTGCTCAGAGATGAAAAGTGCCAGCACTGAAAGCTGTTGCTAGCCAGCACCCTTCTTTGGAAGCGCTTTCACAGGCGCAGCAACACTGGGGCTTTGCGCTTCTCTACCCACCAAACGTCACAGTAACTATCTCTCCGTCTCGTAGAAACGAGCTAAGAAATTGCAAACGTCGAGCAATTTGTCAGAGATGAAAAGTGCCAGCACTGAAAGCTATTGCTAGCCAGCACCCTTCCTTGGAAGCGCTTTCACAGGTGCAGCAACACTTGCTGTTTGCGCTTCTCTAACCACCAAACGTGATGGTCACTATGTCTCTGTCTCGTAGACACGAGCTGAGAAATTGCAAACGTCGAGCAATTGCTCAGAGATGAAAAGTGCAAGCACTGAAAGCTGTTGCTAGCCAGCACCCTTCCTTGGAAGCGCTTTCACAGGCGCAGCAACACTGGGGCTTTGCACTTCTCTAGCCACCAAACGTCACGGTCATTCTCTTTCCGTCTTGTAGACACGAACTGAGAAATTGCAAACGTCGAACAATTGCTCAGAGATGAAAAGCGCCAGCACTGAAAGCTGTTGCTAGCCAGCCCCCTTCCTTGGAAGCGCTTTTGTAGCCCTAAGAACACTGGGGCTCTGGCCTTCTCTAGCCATCTAAACTTCTGCTCATCCTCTCGCGCACTCTAAAGAGAGCTCAGGTGAGAAATTGCAAACGTCGAGCAATTGCTCAGAGATGAAAAGTGCCAGCACTGAAACCTGTTGCTAGCCAGCACCCTTCCTTGGAAGCGCTTTTGTAGCCCTAAGAACACTGGGGCTCTGGGCTTCTCTAGCCACCTCATCTTCTGCTCATCCTCTCGCGCAGTCTAAAGAGAGTTCAGGTGAGAAATTGCAAACGTCAAGCAATTGCTCAGAGATGAAAAGTGCCAGCACTGAAAGCTCTTGCTAGCCAGCACCCTTCCTTGGAAGTGCTTTCACAGGCGCAGCAACACTGGGGCTTTGCGCTTCTCTAGCCACCAAACGTCACGGTCACTATCTCTCCGTCTCGTATACACGAGCTAAGAAATTGCAAACATCGAGCAATTGCTCAGAGATGAAAAGTGCCAGCACTGAAAGCTGTTGCTAGCCAGCACCCTTCCTTGGAAGCACTTTTGTGGCCCTAAGAACACTGGGGCTCTGGGCTTCTCTAGCCACCTCATCTTCTGCTCATCCTATCGCGCAGTCTAAAGAGAGCTCAGGTGAGAAATTGCAAACGTCCAGCAATTGCTCAGAGATGAAAAGTGCCAGCACTGAAAGCTGTTGCTAGCCAGCACCCTTCTTTGGAAGCACTTTCACAGGCGCAGCAACACTTGCTGTTTGCGCTTCTCTACCCACCAAACGTCACGGTCACTATCTCTCCGTCTCGTAGACACGAGCTGAGAAATTGCAAACGTCGAGCAATTGCTCAGAGATGAAAAGTGCCAGCACTGAAAGCTGTTGCTAGCCAGCACCCTTCCTTGGAAGCGCTTTCACAGGCGCAGCAACACTGGGGCTTTGCGCTTCTCTAACCACCAAACGTCACGGTCATTCTCTTTCCGTCTCGTAGACACGAACTGAGAAATTGCAAACGTCGAGCAATTGCTGAGAGATGAAAAGTGCCAGCACTGAAAGCTGTTGCTAGCCAGCACCCTTCCTTGGAAGCGCTTTCACAGGCGCAGCGACACTGGGGCTTTGCGCTTCCCCACCCACCAAACGTCACGGTCATTCTCTTTCCGTCTCGTAGACACGAGCTGAGAAATTGCAAACGTCGAGCAATTGCTCAGAGATGAAAAGCGCCAGCAGTGAAAGCTGTTGCTAGCCAGCACCCTTCCTTGGAAGCGCTTTTGTAGCCCTAAGAACACTGGGGCTCTGGGCTTCTCTAGCCACCTCATCTTCTGCTCATCCTCTCGCGCAGTCTAAAGAGAGCTCAGGTGAGAAATTGCAAACGTCGAGCAATTGCTCAGAGAGGAAAAGTGCCAGCACTGAAAGCTGTTGCTAGTCAGCCCCCTTCCTTGGAAGCGCTTTTGTAGCCCTAAGAACACTGGGGCTCTGGCCTTCTCTAGCCACCTCATCTTCTGCTCATCCTCTCGCGCAGTCTAAAGAGAGCTCAGGTGAGAAATTGCAAACGTCGAGCAATTGCTCAGAGATGAAAAGTGCCAGCACTGAAAGCTGTTGCTAGCCAGCCCCCTTCCTTGGAAGCGCTTTTGTAGCCCTAAGAACACTGGGGCTCTGGGCTTCTCTAGCCACCTCATCTTCTGCTCATCCTCTCGCGCAGTCTAAAGAGAGCTCAGGTGAGAAATTGCAAACGTCGAGCAATTGCTCAGAGAGGAAAAGTGCCAGCACTGAAAGCTGTTGCTAGCCAGCACCCTTCCTTGGAAGTGCTTTCACAGGTGCAGCAACACTGGGGCTTTGCGCTTCTCTAACCACCAAACGTCACGGTCACTATCTCTCCGTCTCGTAGACACGAGCTAAGAAATTGCAAACGTCGAGCAATTGCTCAGAGATGAAAAGTGCCAGCACTGAAAGCTGTTGCTAGCCAGCACCCTTCCTTGGAAGCGCTTTCACAGGCGCAGCAACACTGGCGCTTTGCGCTTCTCTAACCACCAAACGTCACGGTCACTATCTCTCCGTCTCGTAGACACGAGCTGAGAAATTGCAAACGTCGAGCAATTGCTCAGAGATGAAAAGTGCCAGCACTGAAAGCTGTTCTAGCCAGCACCCTTCCTTGGAAGTGCTTTCACACGCGCAGCAACACTGGGGCTTTGCGCTTCTCTACCCACCAAACGTCACGGTCATTCTCTTTCCGTCTCGTAGACACGAGCTGAGAAATTGCAAACGTCGAGCAATTGCTCAGAGATGAAAAGTGCCAGCACTGAAAGCTCTTGCTAGCCAGCACCCTTCCTTGGAAGCGCTTTTGTAGCCCTAAGAACACTGGGGCTCTGGCCTTCTCTAGCCACCTCATCTTCTGCTCATCCTCTCGCGCAGTCTAAAGAGAGCTCAGGTGAGAAATTGCAAACGTCGAGCAATTGCTCAGAGATGAAAAGTGCCAGCACTGAAAGCTGTTGCTAGCCAGCACCCTTCCTTGGAAGCGCTTTTGTAGCCCTAAGAACACTGGGGCTCTGGCCTTCTCTAGCCACCTCATCTTCTGCTCATCCTCTCGCGCAGTCTAAAGAGAGCTCAGGTGAGAAATTGCAAATGTCGAGCAATTGCTCAGAGATGAAAAGTGCCAGCACTGAAAGCTGTTGCTAGCCAGCACCCTTCCTTGGAAGCGCTTTTGTAGCCCTAAGAACACTGGGGCTCTGGCCTTCTCTAGCCACCTCATCTTCTGCTCATCCTCTCGCGCCGTCTAAAGAGAGCTCAGGTGAGAAATTGCAAACGTCCAGCAATTGCTCAGAGATGAAAAGTGCCAGCACTGAAAGCTGTTGCTAGCCAGCACCCTTCCTTGGAAGTGCTTTCACAGGCGCAGCAACACTGGGGCTTTGCGCTTCTCTACCCACCAAACGTCACAGTAACTATCTCTCCGTCTCGTAGAAACGAGCTAAGAAATTGCAAACGTCGAGCAATTTGTCAGAGATGAAAAGTGCCAGCACTGAAAGCTATTGCTAGCCAGCACCCTTCCTTGGAAGCGCTTTCACAGGTGCAGCAACACTTGCTGTTTGCGCTTCTCTAACCACCAAACGTGACGGTCACTATCTCTCTGTCTCGTAGACACGAGCTGAGAAATTGCAAACGTCGAGCAATTGCTCAGAGATGAAAAGTGCAAGCACTGAAAGCTGTTGCTAGCCAGCACCCTTCCTTGGAAGCGCTTTCACAGGCGCAGCAACACTGGGGCTTTGCACTTCTCTAGCCACCAAACGTCACGGTCATTCTCTTTCCGTCTTGTAGACACGAACTGAGAAATTGCAAACGTCGAACAATTGCTCAGAGATGAAAAGCGCCAGCACTGAAAGCTGTTGCTAGCCAGCCCCCTTCCTTGGAAGCGCTTTTGTAGCCCTAAGAACACTGGGGCTCTGGCCTTCTCTAGCCATCTAAACTTCTGCTCATCCTCTCGCGCACTCTAAAGAGAGCTCAGGTGAGAAATTGCAAACGTCGAGCAATTGCTCAGAGATGAAAAGTGCCAGCACTGAAACCTGTTGCTAGCCAGCACCCTTCCTTGGAAGCGCTTTTGTAGCCCTAAGAACACTGCGGCTCTGGGCTTCTCTAGCCACCTCATCTTCTGCTCATCCTCTCGCGCAGTCTAAAGAGAGTTCAGGTGAGAAATTGCAAACGTCGAGCAATTGCTCAGAGATGAAAAGTGCCAGCACTGAAAGCTCTTGCTAGCCAGCACCCTTCCTTGGAAGTGCTTTCACAGGCGCAGCAACACTGGGGCTTTGCGCTTCTCTAGCCACCAAACGTCACGGTCACTATCTCTCCGTCTCGTAGACACGAGCTAAGAAATTGCAAACATCGAGCAATTGCTCAGAGATGAAAAGTGCCAGCACTGAAAGCTGTTGCTAGCCAGCACCCTTCCTTGGAAGCGCTTTTGTGGCCCTAAGAACACTGGGGCTCTGGGCTTCTCTAGCCACCTCATCTTCTGCTCATCCTCTCGCGCAGTCTAAAGAGAGCTCAGGTGAGAAATTGCAAACGTCCAGCAATTGCTCAGAGATGAAAAGTGCCAGCACTGAAAGCTGTTGCTAGCCAGCACCCTTCTTTGGAAGCGCTTTCACAGGCGCAGCAACACTGGGGCTTTGCGCTTCTATAGCCACCAAACGTCACGGTCACTATCTCTGCGTCTCGTAGACACGAGCTAAGAAATTGCAAACATCGAGCAATTGCTCAGAGATGAAAAGTGCCAGCACTGAAAGCTGTTGCTAGCCAGCCCCCTTCCTTGGAAGCGCTTTTGTAGCCCTAAGAACACTGGGGCTCTGGCCTTCTCTAGCCACCTCATCTTCTGCTCATCCTCTCGCGCACTCTAAAGAGAGCTCAGGTGAGAAATTGCAAACGTCGAGCAATTGCTCAGAGAGGAAAAGTGCCAGCACTGAAAGCTGTTGCTAGCCAGCACCCTTCCTTGGAAGTGCTTTCACAGGCGCAGCAACACTGGGGCTTTGCGCTTCCCTACCCACCAAACGTCACGGTCACTATCTCTCCGTCTCGTAGACACGAGCTAAGAAATTGCAAACATCGAGCAATTGCTCAGAGATGAAAAGTGCCAGCACTGAAAGCTGTTGCTAGCCAGCACCCTTCCTTGGAAGCGCTTTTGTAGCCCTAAGAACACTGGGGCTCTGGGCTTCTCTAGCCACCTCATCTTCTGCTCATCCTCTCGCGCAGTCTAAAGAGAGCTCAGGTGAGAAATTGCAAACGTCGAGCAATTGCTCAGAGATGAAAAGTGCCAGCACTGAAAGCTGTTGCTAGCCAGCACCCTTCCTTGGAAGCGCTTTCACAGGCGCAGCAACACTGGGGCTTTGCGCTTCTATAGCCACCAAACATCACAGTCACTATCTCTGCATCTCGTAGACACGAGCTGAGAAATTGCAAACGTCGAGCAATTGCTCAGAGATGAAAAGTGCCAGCACTGAAAGCTGTTGCTAGCCAGCACCCTTCCTTGGAAGTGCTTTCACAGGCGCAGCAACACTGGGGCTTTGCGCTTCCCTACCCACCAAACGTCACGGTCACTATCTCTCCGTCTCGTAGACACGAGCTAAGAAATTGCAAACATCGAGCAATTGCTCAGAGATGAAAAGTGCCAGCACTGAAAGCTGTTGCTAGCCAGCCCCCTTCCTTGGAAGCGCTTTTGTAGCCCTAAGAACACTGGGGCTCTGGGCTTCTCTAGCCACCTCATCTTCTGCTCATCCACTCGCGCAGTCTAAAGAGAGTTCAGGTGAGAAATTGCAAACGTCGAGCAATTGCTCAGAGATGAAAAGTGCCAGCACTGAAAGCTGTTGCTAGCCAGCACCCTTCCTTGGAAGTGCTTTCACAGGCGCAGCAACACTGGGGCTTTGCGCTTCTATAGCCGCCAAATATCACGGTCACTATCTCTGCGTCTCGTAGACACGAGCTGAGAAATTGCAAACGTCGAGCAATTGCTCAGAGATGAAAAGTGCCAGCACTGAAAGCTGTTGCTAGCCAGCACCCTTCCTTGGAAGTGCTTTCACAGGCGCAGCAACACTGGGGCTTTGCGTTTTTCTAGCCACCAAACGTCACGGTCACTATCTCTCCGTCTCGTAGACACGAGCTAAGAAATTGCAAACATCGAGCAATTGCTCAGAGATGAAAAGTGCCAGCACTGAAAGCTGTTGCTAGCCAGCACCCTTCCTTGGAAGCGCTTTTGTAGCCCTAAGAACACTGGGGCTCTGGGCTTCTCTAGCCACCTCATCTTCTGCTCATCCTCTCGCGCACTCTAAAGAGAGCTCAGGTGAGAAATTGCAAACGTCGAGCAATTGCTCAGAGATGAAAAGTGCCAGCACTGAAAGCTGTTGCTAGCCAGCACCCTTCCTTGGAAGCGCTTTCACAGGCGCAGCAACACTGGGGCTTTGCGCTTCTATAGCCACCAAACATCACAGTCACTATCTCTGCATCTCGTAGACACGAGCTGAGAAATTGCAAACATCGAGCAATTGCTCAGAGATGAAAAGTGCCAGCACTGAAAGCTGTTGCTAGCCAGCACCCTTCCTTGGAAGTGCTTTCACAGGCGCAGCAACACTGGGGCTTTGCGCTTCCCTACCCACCAAACGTCACGGTCACTATCTCTCCGTCTCGTAGACACGAGTTGAGAAATTGCAAACGTCGAGCAATTGCTCAGAGATGAAAAGTGCCAGCACTGAAAGCTGTTGCTAGCCAGCCCCCTTCCTTGGAAGCGCTTTTGTAGCCCTAAGAACACTGGGGCTCTGGGCTTCTCTAGCCACCTCATCTTCTGCTCATCCACTCGCGCAGTCTAAAGAGAGTTCAGGTGAGAAATTGCAAACGTCGAGCAATTGCTCAGAGATGAAAAGTGCCAGCACTGAAAGCTGTTGCTAGCCAGCACCCTTCCTTGGAAGTGCTTTCACAGGCGCAGCAACACTGGGGCTTTGCGCTTCTATAGCCACCAAATATCACAGTCACTATCTCTGCGTCTCGTAGACACGAGCTGAGAAATTGCAAACGTCGAGCAATTGCTCAGAGATGAAAAGTGCCAGCACTGAAAGCTGTTGCTAGCCAGCACCCTTCCTTGGAAGTGCTTTCACAGGCGCAGCAACACTGGGGCTTTGCGTTTTTCTAGCCACCAAACGTCACGGTCACTATCTCTCCGTCTCGTAGACACGAGCTGAGAAATTGCAAACGTCGAGCAATTGCTCAGAGATGAAAAGTGCCAGCACTGAAAGCTGTTGCTAGCCAGCACCCTTCTTTGGAAGCACTTTCACAGGCGCAGCAACACTGGGGCTTTGCGCTTCTCTAGCCACCAAACGTCACGGTCATTCTCTTTCCGTCTCGTAGACACGAGCTGAGAAATTGCAAACGTCGAGCAATTGCTCAGAGATGAAAAGTGCCAGCACTGAAAGCTGTTGCTAGCCAGCACCCTTCCTTGGAAGCGCTTTTGTAGCCCTAAGAACACTGGGGCTCTGCGCTTCTCTAGCCACCTCATCTTCTGCTCATCCTCTCGCGCAGTCTAAAGAGAGTTCAGGTGAGAAATTGCAAATGTCGAGCAATTGCTCAGAGATGAAAAGTGCCAGCACTGAAAGCTGTTGCTAGCCAGCACCCTTCTTTGGAAGCTGTGAGGGACTGAAAGAGTTAATGTCTGTTAATGTCTCAAACATTGTAGCAACCAAGGTGCTGTGTGACCCTGAAACATTCTTTAGTTATCTAAAGAAATGTGGGGATTTGAGACATTCTTTGGTTATCTAGAGACATGTGGGGGTCTGCTTGCAAGTGTGGAGACATTCTCTAGTTATCTAAAGACATGTGGGGGTTTGAGACAGCCAAATGTTCAGTAGAATGAACAAATGAGTAACGGCTAAAAGAAAGACGATTCCACAAGAACCTAGGTCACCTAGAGGGCAGCTGAGGAAGACTTCGGCCTTCATCCCAGCAACCCCCAGGAGGCAGACTACGACCACCTAGCAACTGCCGGCGCAAGCGCACACACAGCGCCGACACGAAAGCGGGGACTATAAACAAGGGAACACTTCTCCAGGGTTTTGCGCGCGCCCATCACCGGAGGATTGCCACGCTCGTCACCGACATCGCGGGATCCAAGGGTGGTGACTATCTCTTCTCTTTTCTCTCTCTTTCTTTCTTTTTTTTTCTTATCCCTCCCTTTTCTCTCTTCTTGTGAATGTTTTGCTGCAACCCACGCTGCCCACCGTTGTGCCTTCCGCAGTTTGGATTGTTCGAATAAAGCGTTCAAAGTGATCGTTTGGTGTCGTTTCACCTTAATTTAGCCCGGGGGAATCCCAGAACCTCTACGGCCCTATGGTCTGTCCGGTCCGGGTCGTAACAAATTTGGCGTAGTCGGCAGGATTCCCTCATTGGTACTAAAGCGATCACTGGGACTAGGCTTTTACCAAAGCCCCTCTCTGAGAGGAGTCATACACCAGGGGAGACAGTCCTCTGAGGACTGGTACGGGATCTGGTCCCTATAATTGTATACTCATAATGGCCTCCCTGGGAGGACCGATTGTAGATTGTACCCCTCTCCTGGAGAGGTTAGAGGGCTATAGCGCCCGACCTTCTCCCTCTGGTATGACTTGGGCCCACAATAATTGGCACGATCCACAAGCGGTAGCCGACAGAATTTCCACCTTGGCTAAAGAACGAAAACTGAAACAAGGAAAGGGGAAGGCAGTAGTTTGTGCGGTTTTAGGAGCAGCTCTGGTGGCAGCACAACGGAATAAACACATGGCCCAACACGTGGAAGGGGAGACAATAAAATCCCTTCAAGATCTGGTGGGGGCTCTGCAGGAGCAATTAGGAAATGAGACAAGACATCTCTCTGATCAGCTTACGGCCGAGCGGGGGACTAACCAACGGCTACACACCGCTTTGACGGAAGCTTTGGAGCGGGAGCGAATATTGCGGGAACAATTAGATGAAATCCGCTCCCCAATTGTTGTAGAAAATTCAGATGCCGATTTTGACGAGGGGAAAAATCCAAAATCGTTATACCCTTTTAAAGACCTAGATCCTATAAAAGAAATATTTTCCCTCGGGGAGGGAGCTGTAATGCGACCTTTGATTAAAACTGAGACTGTGGATAGTGGTCAAGGAGGGCCCCAACAAGTTACCACTCGTATCATTCCCTATTCTCCCACTGATTTGGGTAAAATTCAGGAGAAATATTCCCGGGGCCCCCGAGAAACTGAAACTGAGTATGTGTGGAGAGTGTCTCTTACCGGGGGTGACCGTGTCTTGCTGAGTGAGGACGAGGCGAGAGGATATTGGGGTCCGGGAGTTTTTCTAACCACAAATGACAATAGAGAACCCTGGTCCCTGACCCAAAGAGTGGCATACTGGGCAGGTGGATTGGATCCCATGGAAAGGGGAGACCCCTTCTCGATTAAAACGCCTACGGCGGGGCACATTTTAGAGAGTGTACAGAAAACTGCGTGCCTCCAGTTGATGCATGACCGGTTATTGGTTCCGCAACAGCCCTCTCCCATGCAATATGTGGCAGACCCCGACAGGTTGCACCCCCTTATAAGAGGATTACCTGATGCTTTGAAATTATATGCGGTGCAACTACAAGATCGGTTGAGGGCGCCCCGACCCCACAGGAGGGGAGGCCCCCCGGAGACGACATGGGGAGAGGTGGCACAAGAATTGATTAATTACGGGAGACGGATGGGATTTACCGGCCAGGGAGAGACAAAATCCAAGGCGGACCTTAGGAGGGTGGAAGGTAATGGGCGAATAAAAGCTGCACCCCTGAGGCCGACGCGGCCCCCTGATAGTAAAAGATATGCATTATGGACAGAAGGCATCTCAAAGGGGATTCCCAGGGAGGTGATGGATGGGTTACCCACCCCCAATCTGGAAAGTTTGGTGAAAAGCTGGGACAAAATAAAGGAATCCCCATCTCCCTCAAACCCCAAGGATTTTGTCCTCCCATCCCGGGAACCTGAAACAATAATCCCATCCGCCCCCCCCCCGGGAGACTGCATTGATCGATCTGAGCGTCCCGGAGTCGGGAAACCCCCTCCGCCGTCCCCAGTCGGTGAGCCGGGGGATGGCCGGTGGATCTATTTAAGGAGGCTCACAGAAAACGACAAAGGGGACTTGTTAATTACCTTTCCCCTGGGTCCCTTTAAAACTCCAGTCACCTTTTTAGTAGATACCGGAGCCCAGATGTCGGCTCTCCGGGAGGACGTGGCTAACCGCTACGGGATAGTGGCAGATAAAAAGCGAATTTGGGTTACGGATGTGTTTGGAAATTCCAGACCCCAACCGACTGCTCGAGTAAAATGCTGGTTGCCTGGGGACGAATTCCCGATAGAGGTTTTGATGATATTGGGGAGGTTGCCGACGAACATCTTGGGACTTGATTTGCTCCGAGGGCGTGCTTGGGTGGACTCGAAGGGAAAAGAGTGGGTGTTTGGTTTACCGACAGTCACGGTGCGACTGCTACAATCCGCGCCGGAATTACCCCCGTCTAAGGTTGTGAATGTTAAACCCTATCCTCTCCCTCTAGGAGCTAGAGAAGGGATTGCTCCTGTGATTTCAGACCTGAAAGAAAAGGGAATAATTATCCCTGTACATTCCCCCTATAATTCTCCCGTTTGGCCTGTCCGCAAGCCAGACGGCAGATGGCGGCTAACAGTCGATTATCGGCACCTAAACGCCAATACAGGACCCTTAACCGCCGCGGTGCCAAACATAGCAGAACTAATCGCAACCATCCAGGAACAAGCACACCCGATCTTGGCAACCATTGATGTAAAAGATATGTTCTTTATGGTCCCCCTGCAGGACTCAGACAGAGAGCGTTTTGCTTTCACGTGGGAAGGCGTACAATACACATTCACTCGCCTTCCCCAGGGCTATTGTCATTCACCGACTATTGCCCATTACGCTTTAGCACAGGAACTTGCCCAAATTACCCCCAGGGAAGGAGTCAAAATCTATCAGTATATTGATGATGTGCTAATCGGTGGCCCTGATGTTTCCGTGGTAGGACGGACTCAGGAAGACATAATTACCCATTTGGAAAATTTAGGACTCCAGATTCCAACAGGGAAAATACAACTCCCGTCCCCTGAAGTGAAATTTCTAGGCATCTGGTGGAGGGGAGGAACAGTGTGCATTCCCTCAGAGACCTTAACTACCCTCCAGCAAGTGAAAGCGCCTGGTAACAAAAGGGAGCTTCAACACGCTTTAGGCCTACTGGTATTCTGGAGAAAACATATTCCGGACTTTTCTATTATAGCTCGACCTTTATATGACCTGACGAGGAAAAGAACCTCTTGGCAATGGACCCCTGTCCATGAGGAAGCCTTAAAACTATTGATCTTTGAGGCTGGGGTATACCAGGCTTTAGGGCCAATACACCCGACTGATCCACTCCATATTGAGTGGGGCTTTGCCATCCACGGCCTATCAATACACATGTGGCAGCGTGGACCTGAAGGACCAACTCGCCCTGTCGGGTTCTACTCGAGAAGCTTCAAAGATGCTGAAAAACGATATTCAATTTGGGAGAAGGGTCTTTTTGTAGTTAATCTAGCCCTACAGGAGGCTGAAAAAATCACAAAGCAACAACCGATTATTTTGAGAGGGCCCTTTAAGGTCCTGAAGCCAGTGCTGGCTGGGACCCCACCCCCGGCAGGGGTTGCACAGCGAGAAACAGTCAGGAAATGGTATGCGCAATTAGATCACTATTGTCATGCACGAAGGGTAGAAGAAGGGGCACTTAAGGTACTCCAAATACAGGAATCACCTGATAGCCAATCCAACCAGGATACCCCTCCTTCCCTTATAAAACCAGCTCCTCCATTTGAACCTCATTTGAAAAATGTGTGGTTTACTGATGCGTCCTCAAAAAGGGAGGGAAAGGTGTGGAAATATCGGGCAGTAGCCTTACATGTTGATTCGGGGGAGCGGATTATAACGGAAGGGGAGGGAAGTGCTCAGGTGGGGGAGTTGGTGGCAGTGTGGAGTGTGATTAAAAGAGAAGCTGAGAACAAAGAATTGACTTTCATTTACACAGATTCATACGCTGTATTCAAAGGATGTACCGAGTGGCTCCCTTTCTGGGAACAGAATCAATGGGAGGTTAATCGTATACCCGTGTGGCAGAGGGAAAAGTGGGAAGAAATATTAGAGATTGCTAAACAGGGGACTTTCTTGGTGGGATGGGTAGCCGCACACCAGAGGGGGGATCACCCAGCCCATATTTGGAACAATCAGGTAGATTCGCTGACACGTTTAGCTCCAATAGCAGTGGAAGCCGAAGAAAAAGAGTGGGAGCGCCTGCTGGAGTGGTTACACGTGAGACGCGGTCATTCAGGAGTTAAAGACCTTTTCAGGGAGGCTGGTAGCAGAGGCTGGCCAGTAACTCGGGAACTGTGTAACACGATCATTTCTGCTTGCAGTCAGTGCCGCATCAGATTAGAGCGGCATCCCTTGCAAGGACCCCCTCTCCACTTACGGGACGGAAAGGGCCTCTGGGAAACTTGGCAAGTAGATTACATAGGTCCTTTCAAAAAATCAGAGGGAAAACAATATATTTTGGTTGGGGTAGAAGTCGTCTCCGGCCTTGTTCAAGCCGAAGCAGTGGCACGAGCTACCGGGGAAAATACGGTAAAAGTGTTAAAGCGATGGTTCAGTTACCTACCCAAACCTAAATCTATCCAATCTGACAATGGCAGTCACTTTACTGCCGGGGTGGTCCAAGAATGGGCAAAGGATGAAGGAGTTCAATGGACATTTCATACCCCTTACTATCCCCAGGCTAACGGGATAGTAGAAAGAACGAATGGGTTATTAAAACATGCTCTTAAGCTGCACAGTGCTGGGTGGCCCGCACGGCTCCCGGACGCTGTGGCAAAGGTTAACAACAGGTGGGGAAAGAATGGATGTCCCAAACTCACTGCTTTCTGTCCAAAACCCCCCTCTTCACTGCCGGGAAAAAGGGAAGACGAAGACCCAGAAAAACCCCTCCATTATCCAGGACAGCCAGTTTTGGCTGATCTGCCAACTATAGGGGAAGTACCCCTCACTCTAAAAACTCCACTGAATCTTTACACATGGGTGGCTACTGACGCCCACGGGAAAGACCATCGCATTCATACCCGATGGATAATCCCATCTTTCTAATCCTTAGTTTTCTGATGTGTATGTATTACAGGTTGACAGAAGCCCATCGTGGGACTTAGGGTTTCAGTTGTTCAGCGGGTCATTCTTTGCATTGTTTGCCTGATCCTGTTAGGCCCGTTGCTGTTCTTTATTAAGGAAAAGATGGTGTGGGGAAAGTTTTTATTCTTACTTTGTGAATGTATAATCTTGTCTCAATCAACAGGGAATCTGAATAACCAACCCAACCTGGCATGGGAATTGATTACTGGTTTTGTCCGAATCTGGAATCGGACAGACCAAGGGTTTTGCGTGGACCTCCCAGCGTCCGCGTCAGAGGGTCTCAAATTTGCCGTTATTTGGTTAAATCTCTCACGAGTGTTAAATTCAAAATTAGAAATGTTAAACCAAAAGTGTATTCAGAATACTCTCTGGAAGGGACAATGTTTGTGGGGAATTGACTACGCACCTCCTCTGGGGTGGGAAGCTGACTACATACCCTCTCCGGTAGCCTATAGGTTTCCAGTTAACACGACCTGGAGGGATATGTGGAAGGCTACATGCTGGAAGCAACAGCTCTGTATAGGAACTACGAGTGCTACCCTTGCAGCCCGAGAGGGTTGGACAGCATGTCCCCAGGGAGTGCACCTCCCTTGCATGTCTGTACTGAATTCAAAGTGGTGTCCCCGGGAGGAGGAGATCCCTTGTAATCTGGTACGTTGGTGGGACCCTCCCCCTCACGGTGAACCCCTACAACATGAATATAATGTTCCACTATCTCCAGGTTGGTGTATTCAAATTCCTCGCAGATGGGGTGGCTATGCCCACCAGAATCGTTCTCGTTATGAATATGCTTGGTCCCTTAAACATGCTTTACATGATCCAGACAATATAATTGATGCGCGGGAAATAGATCCCCTACCCTATAAGAGCACCCCCTTAATGACCTGTTCACGGACCATTGATTGTGAATCATTAACATGGGACCCTATAGAAACATGGTATGTCTCAGAATTGCGAACTTTCATTCGGGATATGTGTACTTGTTGGGGTTTTCCGGTACCAGGATTTAAACATAGAAGCCCCAGGTGTACAGGGCCCATTACCAGTCGAAAAACTGCATTAAAATGTGGAGTCACACTTACCCACGAAGCCAAGTGGAACCTTGTGTGGAAAGGAGGAATTGGAGTAACTAAATCCTATGACCCATTAACATGCTCCACTATGAGATATCCATCCCCTCAGGGCACCTTTTGGGCATGTTCGAATGGGAAAATGTACTCACACCTGCATGTACACGAAATGGCAGGTTTACGCTGTACCATCGGCGTTCCAACAATGTGCCCTTCTAGAGTGTTCAATTTCTCAGTGCCCCACCATAACAGAAGGCGCCGGGAAAGTGATGGACCCGAGGCGCGACCTGAGTGGGCAGTGCATGGAGTTCAGGTGCCTGATTATTACACCTGGGGCATGACAACATCTCTAATGTTGGAGAATATATTTACCCCATATGTGACCCTTAAAAGGCACCAATTCGTTTTAGAAAATCTGACCTGGCAAGTACACGTCCTAAGCAATTGGACCCGTTATGCTTTCGGGGAGACAAATTTACAGGTTCAACAAGTGTCTAAAATGGCTTTGCAAAACAGATTAGCTTTAGATATGTTATTGTTAAAGGAGCAAGGTGTATGTGGAATGTTAAATCTCACCGATGGAGAATGTTGTCTCACCATACACAACGCAACCACCACCATAGAAGAAGCGCGAGAGAAGATGAGAGAGGTAACAGAGAAAACCGGAGAACTTTTCCAAGCGATGCAGCCCAAGGATCGGTTTAACAGCTGGGATCCGAAAACTTGGCTCACCTCTCTTGCAAACTCATTGGGACTTACAGGTTGGGGAAAATGGCTTGTAAACATTGGCCTCATGATACTGTGTGGATTTTTATTTTTGATAATGGGCCTTGCAATAGGCAGATGTATGATCTCTCGCTTGCTATCCTCCATTACATCTATTCGTCATGTACGGATCACAACGATCGAGGAAGACCTAAGGGAAGGTGACTTTTGAATATTGTTGTAATGTAGGCCTGTGGGTTCCTGCTTTGCCTATTCTTGTTACTCTTACCTTGTGTTTCCTCCTCCTGCTGTCTGTGAAGTCGCCACCCTGGATGAGGATTGTATGGACAATGTTTGAGCCACGGGGTGGTGTGAGGGACTGAAAGAGTTAATGTCTGTTAATGTCTCAAACATTGTAGCAACCAAGGTGCTGTGTGACCCTGAAACATTCTTTAGTTATCTAAAGAAATGTGGGGATTTGAGACATTCTTTGGTTATCTAGAGACATGTGGGGGTCTGCTTGCAAGTGTGGAGACATTCTCTAGTTATCTAAAGACATGTGGGGGTTTGAGACAGCCAAATGTTCAGTAGAATGAACAAATGAGTAACGGCTAAAAGAAAGACGATTCCACAAGAACCTAGGTCACCTAGAGGGCAGTTGAGGAAGACTTCGGCCTTCATCCCAGCAACCCCCAGGAGGCAGACTACGACCACCTAGCAACTGCCGGCGCAAGCGCACACACAACGCCGACACGAAAGCGGGGACTATAAACAAGGGAACCCTTCTCCAGGGTTTTGCGCGCGCCCATCACCGGAGGATTGCCACGCTCGTCACCGACATCGCGGGATCCAAGGGTGGTGACTATCTCTTCTCTTTTCTCTCTCTTTCTTTCTTTTTTTTTCTTATCCCTCCCTTTTCTCTCTTCTTGTGAATGTTTTGCTGCAACCCACGCTGCCCACCGTTGTGCCTTCCGCAGTTTGGATTGTTCGAATAAAGCGTTCAAAGTGATCGTTTGGTGTCGTTTCACCTTAATTTAGCCCGGGGGAATCCCAGAACCTCTACGGCCCTATGGTCTGTCCGGTCCGGGTCGTAACAGAAGCGCTTTCACACGCGCAGCAACACTGGGGCTTTGCGCTTCTCTAGCCACCAAACATCACGGTCACTATCTCTCCGTCTCGTAGACACGAGCTGAGAAATTGCAAACGTCGAGCAATTGCTCAGAGAGGAAAAGTGCCAGCACTGAAAGCTGTTGCTAGCCAGCACCCTTCCTTGGAAGCGCTTTTGTAGCCCTAAGAACACTGGGGCTCTGGCCTTCTCTAGCCACCTCATCTTCTGCTCATCCTCTCGCGCAGTCTAAAGAGAGCTCAGGTGAGAAATTGCAAACGTCGAGCAATTGCTCAGAGAGGAAAAGTGCCAGCACTGAAAGCTGTTGCTAGCCAGCCCCCTTCCTTGGAAGCGCTTTCACAGGCGCAGCAACACTGGGGCTTTGCGCTTCTCTAACCACCAAACGTCACGGTCACTTTCTCTCCGTCTCGTAGAAACGAGCTAAGAAATTGCAAACGTCGAGCAATTGCTCAGAGAGGAAAAGTGCCAGCACTGAAAGCTGTTGCTAGCCAGCACCCTTCCTTGGAAGCGCTTTTGTAGCCCTAAGAACACTGGGGCTCTGGGCTTCTCTAGCCACCTCATCTTCTGCTCATCCTCTCGCGCAGTCTAAAGAGAGCTCAGGTGAGAAATTGCAAACGTCGAGCAATTGCTCAGAGATGAAAAGTGCCAGCACTGAAAGCTGTTGCTAGCCAGCCCCCTTCCTTGGAAGCGCTTTTGTAGCCCTAAGAACACTGGGGCTCTGGCCTTCTCTAGCCACCTCATCTTCTGCTCATCCTCTAGCGCAGTCTAAAGAGAGCTCAGGTGAGAAATTGCAAACGTCGAGCAATTGCTCAGAGATGAAAAGTGCCAGCACTGAAAGCTGTTGCTAGCCAGCACCCTTCCTTGGAAGCGCTTTCACAGGCGCAGCAACACTGGGGCTTTGCGCTTCTCTAACCACCAAACGTCACGCTCACTATCTCTCCGTCTCGTAGACACGAGTTGAGAAATTGCAAACGTCGAGCAATTGCTCAGAGATGAAAAGTGCCAGCACTGAAAGCTGTTGCTAGCCAGCACCCTTCTTTGGAAGCGCTTTCACACGCGCAACAACACTGGGGCTTTGCGCTTCTCTACCCACCAAACATCACGCTCACTATCTCTCCGTCTCGTAGACACGAGCTGAGAAATTGCAAACGTCGAGCAATTGCTCAGAGAGGAAAAGTGCCAGCACTGAAAGCTGTTGCTAGCCAGCACCCTTCCTTGGAAGCGCTTTTGTAGCCCTAAGAACACTGGGGCTCTGGGCTTCTCTAGCCACCTCATCTTCTGCTCATCCTCTCGCGCAGTCTGAAGAGAGCTCAGGTGAGAAATTGCAAACGTCGAGCAATTGCTCAGAGATGAAAAGTGCCAGCACTGAAAGCTGTTGCTAGCCAGCCCCCTTCCTTGGAAGCGCTTTTGTAGCCCTAAGAACACTGGGGTTCTGGGCTTCTCTAGCCACCTCATCTTCTGCTCATCCTCTCGCGCAGTCTAAAGAGAGCTCAGGTGAGAAATTGCAAACGTCGAGCAATTGCTCAGAGAGGAAAAGTGCCAGCACTGAAAGCTGTTGCTAGCCAGCACCCTTCCTTGGAAGCGCTTTTGTAGCCCTAAGAACACTGGGGCTCTGGGCTTCTCTAGCCACCTCATCTTCTGCTCATCCTCTCGCGCAGTCTAAAGAGAGTTCAGGTGAGAAATTGCAAATGTCGAGCAATTGCTCAGAGATGAAAAGTGCCAGCACTGAAAGCTGTTGCTAGCCAGCACCCTTCCTTGGAAGCGCTTTCACAGGCGCAGCAACACTGGGGCTTTGCGCTTCTCTGCCCACCAAACGTCACGCTCACTATCTCTCCGTCTCGTAGACACGAGCTGAGAAATTGCAAACGTCGAGCAATTGCTCAGAGATGAAAAGTGCCAGCACTGAAAGCTGTTGCTAGCCAGCACCCTTCCTTGGAAGCGCTTTTGTAGCCCTAAGAACACTGGGGCTCTGCGCTTCTCTAGCCACCTCATCTTCTGCTCATCCTCTCGCGCAGTCTAAAGAGAGCTCAGGTGAGAAATTGCAAACGTCGAGCAATTGCTCAGAGATGAAAAGTGCCAGCACTGAAAGCTGTTGCTAGCCAGCACCCTTCCTTGGAAGCGCTTTTGTAGCCCTAAGAAGACTGGGGCTCTGGGCTTCTCTAGCCACCTCATCTTCTGCTCATCCTCTCGCGCAGTCTAAAGAGAGCTCAGGTGAGAAATTGCAAACGTCGAGCAATTGCTCAGAGAGGAAAAGTGCCAGCACTGAAAGCTGTTGCTAGCCAGCACCCTTCCTTGGAAGCGCTTTCACAGGCGCAACAACACTGGGGCTTTGCGCTTCTCTACCCACCAAACGTCACGGTCACTATCTCTCCGTCTCGTAGAAACGAGCTGAGAAATTGCAAACGTCGAGCAATTGCTCAGAGATGAAAAGTGCCAGCACTGAAAGCTGTTGCTAGCCAGCCCCCTTCCTTGGAAGCGCTTTTGTAGCCCTAAGAACACTGGGGCTCTGGCCTTCTCTAGCCACCTCATCTTCTGCTCATCCTCTCGCGCAGTCTAAAGAGAGCTCAGGTGAGAAATTGCAAACGTCGAGCAATTGCTCAGAGATGAAAAGTGCCAGCACTGAAAGCTGTTGCTAGCCAGCACCCTTCTTTGGAAGCGCTTTCACACGCGCAGCAACACTGGGGCTTTGCGCTTCTCTACCCACCAAACGTCACGGTCACTTTCTCTCCGTCTCGTAGACACGAGCTGAGAAATTGCAAACATCGAGCAATTGCTCAGAGATGAAAAGTGCCAGCACTGAAAGCTGTTGCTAGCCAGCCCCCTTCCTTTGAAGCGCTTTTGTAGCCCTAAGAACACTGGGGCTCTGGCCTTCTCTAGCCACCTCATCTTCTGCTCATCCTCTCGCGCAGTCTAAAGAGAGCTCAGGTGAGAAATTGCAAACGTCGAGCAATTGCTCAGAGAGGAAAAGTGCCAGCACTGAAAGCTGTTGCTAGCCAGCCCCCTTCCTTGGAAGCGCTTTTGTAGCCCTAAGAACCCTGGGGCTCTGGCCTTCTCTAGCCACCTCATCTTCTGCTCATCCTCTCGCGCAGTCTAAAGAGAGCTCAGGTGAGAAATTGCAAACGTCGAGCAATTGCTCAGAGATGAAAAGTGCCAGCACTGAAAGCTGTTGCTAGCCAGCACCCTTCCTTGGAAGCGCTTTTGTAGCCCTAAGAACACTGGGGCTCTGGGCTTCTCTAGCCACCTAACATTCTGCTCATCCTCTCGCGCAGTCTAAAGAGAGCTCAGGTGAGAAATTGCAAACGTCGAGCAATTGCTCAGAGATGAAAAGTGCCAGCACTGAAAGCTGTTGCTAGCCAGCACCCTTCTTTGGAAGCGCTTTCACAGGCGCAGCAACACTGGGGCTTTGCGCTTCTCTACCCACCAAACGTCACGCTCACTATCTCTCCGTCTCGTAGACACGAGCTGAGAAATTGCAAACGTCGAGCAATTGCTCAGAGATGAAAAGTGCCAGCACTGAAAGCTGTTGCTAGCCAGCACCCTTCCTTGGAAGCGCTTTTGTAGCCCTAAGAACACTGGGGCTCTGCGCTTCTCTAGCCACCTCATCTTCTGCTCATCCTCTCGCGCAGTCTAAAGAGAGCTCAGGTGAGAAATTGCAAACGTCGAGCAATTGCTCAGAGATGAAAAGTGCCAGCACTGAAAGCTGTTGCTAGCCAGCACCCTTCCTTGGAAGCGCTTTTGTAGCCCTAAGAACACTGGGGCTCTGGGCTTCTCTAGCCACCTCATCTTCTGCTCATCCTCTCGCGCAGTCTAAAGAGAGCTCAGGTGAGAAATTGCAAACGTCGAGCAATTGCTCAGAGAGGAAAAGTGCCAGCACTGAAAGCTGTTGCTAGCCAGCACCCTTCTTTGGAAGCGCTTTCACACGCGCAGCAACACTGGGGCTTTGCGCTTCTCTACCCACCAAACGTCACGGTCACTTTCTCTCCGTCTCGTAGACACGAGCTGAGAAATTGCAAACGTCGAGCAATTGCTCAGAGATGAAAAGTGCCAGCACTGAAAGCTGTTGCTAGCCAGCCCCCTTCCTTGGAAGCGCTTTTGTAGCCCTAAGAACAGTGGGGCTCTGGGCTTCTCTAGCCACCTCATCTTCTGCTCATCCTCTCGCGCAGTCTAAAGAGAGCTCAGGTGAGAAATTGCAAACGTCGAGCAATTGCTCAGAGAGGAAAAGTGCCAGCACTGAAAGCTGTTGCTAGCCAGCACCCTTCCTTGGAAGCGCTTTCACAGGCGCAGCAACACTGGGGCTTTGCGCTTCTCTAACCACCAAACGTCACAGTCACTATCTCTCCGTCTCGTAGAAACGAGCTAAGAAATTGCAAACGTCGAGCAATTGCTCAGAGATGAAAAGTGCCAGCACTGAAAGCTGTTGCTAGCCAGCACCCTTCCTTGGAAGCGCTTTTGTAGCCCTAAGTACACTGGGGCTCTGGGCTTCTCTAGCCACCTCATCTTCTGCTCATCCTCTCGCGCAGTCTAAAGAGAGCTCAGGTGAGAAATTGCAAATGTCGAGCAATTGCTCAGAGATGAAAAGTGCCAGCACTGAAAGCTGTTGCTAGCCAGCACCCTTCCTTGGAAGCGCTTTTGTAGCCCTAAGAACACTGGGGCTCTGGCCTTCTCTAGCCACCTCATCTTCTGCTCATCCTCTCGCGCAGTCTAAAGAGAGCTCAAGTGAGAAATTGCAAACGTTGAGCAATTGCTCAGAGATGAAAAGTGCCAGCACTGAAAGCTGTTGCTAGCCAGCACCCTTCCTTGGAAGCGCTTTCACAGGCGCAGCAACACTGGGGCTTTGCGCTTCTCTACCCACCAAACGTCACGGTCACTATCTCTCCGTCTCGTAGACACGAGTTGAGAAATTGCAAACGTCGAGCAATTGCTCAGAGATGAAAAGTGCCAGCACTGAAAGCTGTTGCTAGCCAGCACCCTTCTTTGGAAGCGCTTTCACAGGCGCAGCAACACTGGGGCTTTGCGCTTCTCTAGCCACCAAACATCACGCTCACTATCTCTCCGTCTCGTAGACACGAGCTGAGAAATTGCAAACGTCGAGCAATTGCTCAGAGATGAAAAGTGCCAGCACTGAAAGCTGTTGCTAGCCAGCACCCTTCCTTGGAAGCGCTTTTGTAGCCCTAAGAACACTGGGGCTCTGGCCTTCTCTAGCCACCTCATCTTCTGCTCATCCTCTCGCGCAGTCTAAAGAGAGCTCAGGTGAGAAATTGCAAACGTCGAGCAATTGCTCAGAGATGAAAAGTGCCAGCACTGAAAACTGTTGCTAGCCAGCCCCCTTCCTTGGAAGCGCTTTTGTAGCCCTAAGAACACTGGGGCTCTGGCCTTCTCTAGCCACCTCATCTTCTGCTCATCCTCTCGCGCACTCTAAAGAGAGCTCAGGTGAGAAATTGCAAATGTCAAGCAATTGCTGAGAGATGAAAAGTGCCAGCACTGAAAGCTGTTGCTAGCCAGCACCCTTCCTTGGAAGCGCTTTCACAGGCGCAGCAACACTGGGGCTTTGCGCTTGTCTAACCACCAAAGGTCACAGTCACTATCTCTCCGTCTCGTAGACACGAGCTGAGAAATTGCAAACGTCGAGCAATTGCTCAGAGATGAAAAGTGCCAGCACTGAAAGCTGTTGCTAGCCAGCACCCTTCCTTGGAAGCGCTTTTGTAGCCCTAAGAACACTGGGGCTCTGGCCTTCTCTAGCCACCTCATCTTCTACTCATCCACTCGCGCAGTCTAAAGAGAGCTCAGGTGAGAAATTGCAAACGTCGAGCAATTGCTCAGAGAGGAAAAGTGCCAGCACTGAAAGCTGTTGCTAGCCAGCACCCTTCCTTGGAAGCGCTTTCACAGGCGCAGCAACACTGGGGCTTTGCGCTTCTCTACCCACCAAACGTCACGGTCATTCTCTGTCCGTCTCGTAGACACGAGCTGAGAAATTGCAAACGTCGAGCAATTGCTCAGAGATGAAAAGTGCCAGCACTGAAAGCTGTTGCTAGCCAGCACCCTTCCTCGGAAGCGCTTTTGTAGCCCTAAGAACACTGGGGCTCTGGGCTTCTCTAGCCACCTCATCTTCTGCTCATCCTCTCGCGCAGTCTAAAGAGAGCTCAGGTGAGAAATTGCAAACGTCGAGCAATTGCTCAGAGATGAAAAGTGCCAGCACTGAAAGCTGTTGCTAGCCAGCACCCTTCCTTGGAAGCGCTTTCACAGGCGCAGCAACACTGGGGCTTTGCGCTTCTCTAACCACCAAACGTCACGGTCATTCTCTGTCCGTCTCGTAGACACGAGCTGAGAAATTGCAAACGTCGAGCAATTGCTCAGAGAGGAAAAGTGCCAGCACTGAAAGCTGTTGCTAGCCAGCACCCTTCCTTGGAAGCGCTTTTGTAGCCCTAAGAACACTGGGGTTCTGGCCTTCTCTAGCCACCTCATCTTCTGCTCATCCTCTCGCGCACTCTAAAGAGAGCTCAGGTGAGAAATTGCAAACGTCGAGCAATTGCTCAGAGATGAAAAGTGCCAGCACTGAAAGCTGTTGCTAGCCAGCACCCTTCCTTGGAAGCGCTTTTGTAGCCCTAAGAACACTGGGGCTCTGGCCTTCTCTAGCCACCTCATCTTCTGCTCATCCTCTCGCGCAGTCTAAAGAGAGCTCAGGTGAGAAATTGAAAAAGTCGAGCAATTGCTCAGAGAGGAAAAGTGCCAGCACTGAAAGCTGTTGCTAGCCAGCACCCTTCCTTGGAAGCGCTTTTGTAGCCCTAAGAACACTGGGGCTCTGGCCTTCTCTAGCCACCTCATCTTCTGCTCATCCTCTCGCGCAGTCTAAAGAGAGCTCAGGTGAGAAATTGCAAACGTCGAGCAATTGCTCAGAGATGAAAAGTGCCAGCACTGAAAGCTGTTGCTAGCCAGCCCCCTTCCTTGGAAGCGCTTTCACAGGCGCAGCAACACTGGGGCTTTGCGCTTCTCTAACCACCAAACGTCACGGTCACTTTCTCTCCGTCTCGTAGACACGAGTTGAGAAATTGCAAACGTCGAGCAATTGCTCAGAGATGAAAAGTGCCAGCACTGAAAGCTGTTGCTAGCCAGCACCCTTCTTTGGAAGCGCTTTCACACGCGCAGCAACACTGGGGCTTTGCGCTTCTCTAACCACCAAACGTCACGGTCACTATCTCTCCGTCTCGTAGACACGAGTTGAGAAATTGCAAACGTCGAGCAATTGCTCAGAGAGGAAAAGTGCCAGCACTGAAAGCTGTTGCTAGCCAGCACCCTTCTTTGGAAGCGCTTTCACAGGCGCAGCAACACTGGGGCTTTGCGCTTCTCTAACCACCAAACGTCACGGTCACTTTCTCTCCGTCTCGTAGACACGAGCTGAGAAATTGCAAACGTCGAGCAATTGCTCAGAGATGAAAAGTGCCAGCACTGAAAGCTGTTGCTAGCCAGCCCCCTTCCTTGGAAGCGCTTTTGTAGGCCTAAGAACACTGGGGCTCTGGGCTTCTCTAGCCACCTCATCTTCTGCTCATCCTCTCGCGCAGTCTAAAGAGAGCTCAGGTGAGAAATTGCAAACGTCGAGCAATTGCTCAGAGATGAAAAGTGCCAGCACTGAAAGCTGTTGCTAGCCAGCCCCCTTCCTTGGAAGCGCTTTTGTAGCCCTAAGAACAGTGGGGCTCTGGGCTTCTCTAGCCACCTCATCTTCTGCTCATCCTCTCGCGCAGTCTAAAGAGAGCTCAAGTGAGAAATTGCAAACGTCGAGCAATTGCTCAGAGAGGAAAAGTGCCAGCACTGAAAGCTGTTGCTAGCCAGCCCCCTTCCTTGGAAGCGCTTTTGTAGCCCTAAGAACACTGGGGCTCTGGGCTTCTCTAGCCACCTCATCTTCTGCTCATCCTCTCGCGCAGTCTAAAGAGAGCTCAGGTGAGAAATTGCAAACGTCGAGCAATTGCTCAGAGAGGAAAAGTGACAGCACTGAAAGCTGTTGCTAGCCAGCACCCTTCTTTGGAAGCGCTTTCACAGGCGCAGCAACACTGGGGCTTTGCGCTTCTCTACCCACCAAACATCACGCTCACTATCTCTCCGTCTCGTAGACACGAGCTGAGAAATTGCAAACGTCGAGCAATTGCTCAGAGATGAAAAGTGCCAGCACTGAAAGCTCTTGCTAGCCAGCACCCTTCCTTGGAAGCGCTTTTGTAGCCCTAAGAACAGTGGGGCTCTGGCCTTCTCTAGCCACCTCATCTTCTGCTCATCCTCTCGCGCACTCTAAAGAGAGCTCAGGTGAGAAATTGCAAACGTCGAGCAATTGCTCAGAGAGGAAAAGTGCCAGCACTGAAAGCTGTTGCTAGCCAGCCCCCTTCCTTGGAAGCGTTTTTGTAGGCCTAAGAACAGTGGGGCTCTGGGCTTCTCTAGCCACCTCATCTTCTGCTCATCCTCTCGCGCAGTCTAAAGAGAGCTCAGGTGAGAAATTGCAAATGTCAAGCAATTGCTGAGAGATGAAAAGTGCCAGCACTGAAAGCTGTTGCTAGCCAGCACCCTTCCTTGGAAGCGCTTTTGTAGCCCTAAGAACACTGGGGCTCTGGGCTTCTCTAGCCACCTCATCTTCTGCTCATCCTCTCGCGCAGTCTAAAGAGAGCTCAGGTGAGAAATTGCAAACGTCGAGCAATTGCTCAGAGAGGAAAAGTGCCAGCACTGAAAGCTGTTGCTAGCCAGCACCCTTCCTTGGAACCGCTTTTGTAGCCCTAAGAACACTGGGGCTCTGGGCTTCTCTAGCCACCTCATCTTCTGCTCATCCTCTCGCGCAGTCTAAAGAGAGTTCAGGTGAGAAATTGCAAACGTCGAGCAATTGCTCAGAGAGGAAAAGTGCCAGCACTGAAAGCTGTTGCTAGCCAGCACCCATCCTTGGAAGCGCTTTCACAGGCGCAGCAACACTGGGGCTTTGCGCTTCTCTAACCACCAAAGGTCACAGTCACTATCTCTCCGTCTCGTAGACACGAACTGAGAAATTGCAAACGTCGAGCAATTGCTCAGAGATGAAAAGTGCCAGCACTGAAAGCTGTTGCTAGCCAGCACCCTTCCTTGGAAGCACTTTTGTAGCCCTAAGAACACTGGGGCTCTGGGCTTCTCTAGCCACCTCATCTTCTACTCATCCACTCGCGCAGTCTAAAGAGAGCTCAGGTGAGAAATTGCAAACGTTGAGCAATTGCTCAGAGATGAAAAGTGCCAGCACTGAAAGCTGTTGCTAGCCAGCACCCTTCCTTGGAAGCGCTTTCACAGGCGCAGCAACACTGGGGCTTTGCGCTTCTCTACCCACCAAACGTCACGGTCATTCTCTGTCCGTCTCGTAGACACGAGCTGAGAAATTGCAAACGTCGAGCAATTGCTCAGAGATGAAAAGTGCCAGCACTGAAAGCTGTTGCTAGCCAGCACCCTTCCTCGGAAGCGCTTTTGTAGCCCTAAGAACACTGGGGCTCTGCGCTTCTCTAGCCACCTCATCTTCTGCTCATCCTCTCGCGCAGTCTAAACAGAGCTCAGGTGAGAAATTGAAAAAGTCGAGCAATTGCTCAGAGAGGAAAAGTGCCAGCACTGAAAGCTGTTGCTAGCCAGCCCCCTTCCTTGGAAGCGCTTTCACAGGCGCAGCAACACTGGGGCTTTGCGCTTCTCTAACCACCAAACGTCACAGTCACTATCTCTCCGTCTCGTAGACACGAGCTGAGAAATTGCAAACGTCGAGCAATTGCTCAGAGAGGAAAAGTGCCAGCACTGAAAGCTGTTGCTAGCCAGCACCCTTCCTTGGAACCGCTTTTGTAGCCCTAAGAACACTGGGGCTCTGGGCTTTTCTAGCCACCTCATCTTCTGCTCATCCTCTCGCGCAGTCTAAAGAGAGCTCAGGTGAGAAATTGCAAACGTCGAGCAATTGCTCAGAGATGAAAAGTGCCAGCACTGAAAGCTGTTGCTAGCCAGCACCCTTCCTTGGAAGCGCTTTTGTAGCCCTAAGAACACTGGGGCTCTGGGTTTCTCTAGCCACCTCATCTTCTGCTCATCCTCTCGCGCAGTCTAAAGAGAGGTCAGGTGAGAAATTGCAAACGTCGAGCAATTGCTCAGAGATGAAAAGTGCCAGCACTGAAAGCTGTTGCTAGCCAGCACCCTTCCTTGGAAGCGCTTTTGTAGCCCTAAGAACACTGGGGTTCTGGCCTTCTCTAGCCACCTAATCTTCTGCTCATCCTCTCGCGCAGTGTAAAGAGAGCTCAGGTGAGAAATTGCAAACGTCGAGCAATTGCTCAGAGATGAAAAGTGCCAGCACTGAAAGCTGTTGCTAGCCAGCACCCTTCCTTGGAAGCGCTTTTGTAGGCCTAAGAACACTGGGGCTCTGGGCTTCTCTAGCCACCTCATCTTCTGCTCATCCTCTCACGCACTCTAAAGAGAGCTCAGGTGAGAAATTGCAAATGTCGAGCAATTGCTCAGAGATGAAAAGTGCCAGCACTGAAAGCTGTTGCTAGCCAGCCCCCTTCCTTGGAAGCGCTTTTGTAGCCCTAAGAACACTGGGGCTCTGGCCTTCTCTAGCCACCTAATCTTCTGCTCATCCTCTCGCGCAGTCTAAAGAGAGCTCAGGTGAGAAATTGCAAACGTCGAGCAATTGCTCAGAGATGAAAAGTGCCAGCACTGAAAGCTGTTGCTAGCCAGCCCCCTTCCTTGGAAGCGCTTTCACAGGCGCAGCAACACTGGGGCTTTGCGCTTCTCTAACCACCAAACGTCACGGTCATTCTCTTTCCGTCTCGTAGACACGAGCTGAGAAATTGCAAACGTCGAGCAATTGCTCAGAGAGGAAAAGTGCCAGCACTGAAAGCTGTTGCTAGCCAGCACCCTTCTTTGGAAGCGCTTTCACAGGCGCAGCAACACTGGGGCTTTGCGCTTCTCTAACCACCAAACGTCACGGTCACTTTCTCTCCGTCTCGTAGACACGAGCTGAGAAATTGCAAACGTTGAGCAATTGCTCAGAGATGAAAAGTGCCAGCACTGAAAGCTGTTGCTAGCCAGCCCCCTTCCTTGGAAGCGCTTTTGTAGGCCTAAGAACACTGGGGCTCTGGGCTTCTCTAGCCACCTCATCTTCTGCTCATCCTCTCGCGCAGTCTAAAGAGAGCTCAGGTGAGAAATTGCAAACGTCGAGCAATTGCTCAGAGATGAAAAGTGCCAGCACTGAAAGCTGTTGCTAGCCAGCACCCTTCCTTGGAAGCGCTTTTGTAGCCCTAAGAACACTGGGGCTCTGGCCTTCTCTAGCCACCTCATCTTCTGCTCATCCTCTCGCGCAGTCTAAAGAGAGCTCAAGTGAGAAATTGCAAACGTCGAGCAATTGCTCAGAGAGGAAAAGTGCCAGCACTGAAAGCTGTTGCTAGCCAGCCCCCTTCCTTGGAAGCGTTTTTGTAGGCCTAAGAACACTGGGGCTCTGGGCTTCTCTAGCCACCTCATCTTCTGCTCATCCTCTCGCGCAGTCTAAAGAGAGCTCAGGTGAGAAATTGCAAACGTCGAGCAATTGCTCAGAGAGGAAAAGTGACAGCACTGAAAGCTGTTGCTAGCCAGCACCCTTCCTTGGAAGCGCTTTCACAAGCGCAGCAACACTGGGGCTTTGCGCTTCTCTACCCACCAAACATCACGCTCACTATCTCTCCGTCTCGTAGACATGAGCTGAGAAATTGCAAACGTCGAGCAATTGCTCAGAGATGAAAAGTGCCAGCACTGAAAGCTGTTGCTAGCCAGCACCCTTCCTTGGAAGCGCTTTTGTAGCCCTAAGAACACTGGGGCTCTGGCCTTCTCTAGCCACCTCATCTTCTGCTCATCCTCTCGCGCAGTCTAAAGAGAGCTCAGGTGAGAAATTGCAAACGTCGAGCAATTGCTCAGAGAGGAAAAGTGCCAGCACTGAAAGCTGTTGCTAGCCAGCCCCCTTCCTTGGAAGCGTTTTTGTAGGCCTAAGAACAGTGGGGCTCTGGGCTTCTCTAGCCACCTCATCTTCTGCTCATCCTCTCGCGCAGTCTAAAGAGAGCTCAGGTGAGAAATTGCAAATGTCAAGCAATTGCTCAGAGATGAAAAGTGCCAGCAATGAAAGCTGTTGCTAGCCAGCACCCTTCCTTGGAAGCGCTTTTGTAGCCCTAAGAACACTGGGGTTCTGGCCTTCTCTAGCCACCTCATCTTCTGCTCATCCTCTCACGCAGTCTAAAGAGAGCTCAGGTGAGAAATTGCAAACGTCGAGCAATTGCTCAGAGAGGAAAAGTGCCAGCACTGAAAGCTGTTGCTAGCCAGCACCCTTCCTTGGAACCGCTTTTGTAGCCCTAAGAACACTGGGGCTCTGGGCTTCTCTAGCCACCTCATCTTCTGCTCATCCTCTCGCGCAGTCTAAAGAGAGTTCAGGTGAGAAATTGCAAACGTCGAGCAATTGCTCAGAGAGGAAAAGTGCCAGCACTGAAAGCTGTTGCTAGCCAGCACCCATCCTTGGAAGCGCTTTCACAGGCGCAGCAACACTGGGGCTTTGCGCTTCTCTAACCACCAAAGGTCACAGTCACTATCTCTCCGTCTCGTAGACACGAACTGAGAAATTGCAAACGTCGAGCAATTGCTCAGAGATGAAAAGTGCCAGCACTGAAAGCTGTTGCTAGCCAGCACCCTTCCTTGGAAGCACTTTTGTAGCCCTAAGAACACTGGTGCTCTGGGCTTCTCTAGCCACCTCATCTTCTACTCATCCACTCGCGCAGTCTAAAGAGAGCTCAGGTGAGAAATTGCAAACGTTGAGCAATTGCTCAGAGATGAAAAGTGCCAGCACTGAAAGCTGTTGCTAGCCAGCACCCTTCTTTGGAAGCGCTTTCACAGGCGCAGCAACACTGGGGCTTTGCGCTTCTCTACCCACCAAACATCACGCTCACTATCTCTCCGTCTCGTAGACACGAGCTGAGAAATTGCAAACGTCGAGCAATTGCTCAGAGATGAAAAGTGCCAGCACTGAAAGCTGTTGCTAGCCAGCACCCTTCCTTGGAAGCGCTTTTGTAGCCCTAAGAACACTGGGGCTCTGGCCTTCTCTAGCCACCTCATCTTCTGCTCATCCTCTCGCGCACTCTAAAGAGAGCTCAGGTGAGAAATTGCAAACGTCGAGCAATTGCTCAGAGATGAAAAGTGCCAGCACTGAAAACTGTTGCTAGCCAGCCCCCTTCCTTGGAAGCGTTTTTGTAGGCCTAAGAACAGTGGGGCTCTGGGCTTCTCTAGCCACCTCATCTTCTGCTCATCCTCTCGCGCAGTCTAAAGAGAGCTCAGGTGAGAAATTGCAAATGTCAAGCAATTGCTCAGAGATGAAAAGTGCCAGCACTGAAAGCTGTTGCTAGCCAGCACCCTTCCTTGGAAGCGCTTTTGTAGCCCTAAGAACACTGGGGTTCTGGCCTTCTCTAGCCACCTCATCTTCTGCTCATCCTCTCGCGCAGTCTAAAGAGAGCTCAGGTGAGAAATTGCAAACGTCGAGCAATTGCTCAGAGAGGAAAAGTGCCAGCACTGAAAGCTGTTGCTAGCCAGCACCCTTCCTTGGAACCGCTTTTGTAGCCCTAAGAACACTGGGGCTCTGGGCTTCTCTAGCCACCTCATCTTCTGCTCATCCTCTCGCGCAGTCTAAAGAGAGTTCAGGTGAGAAATTGCAAACGTCGAGCAATTGCTCAGAGATGAAAAGTGCCAGCACTGAAAGCTGTTGCTAGCCAGCACCCTTCCTTGGAAGCGCTTTCACAGGCGCAGCAACACTGGGGCTTTGCGCTTGTCTAACCACCAAAGGTCACAGTCACTATCTCTCCGTCTCGTAGACACGAACTGAGAAATTGCAAACGTCGAGCAATTGCTCAGAGATGAAAAGTGCCAGCACTGAAAGCTGTTGCTAGCCAGCACCCTTCCTTGGAAGCGCTTTTGTAGCCCTAAGAACACTGGGGCTCTGGCCTTCTCTAGCCACCTCATCTTCTACTCATCCACTCGCGCAGTCTAAAGAGAGCTCAGGTGAGAAATTGCAAACGTCGAGCAATTGCTCAGAGATGAAAAGTGCCAGCACTGAAAGCTGTTGCTAGCCAGCACCCTTCCTTGGAAGCGCTTTCACAGGCGCAGCAACACTGGGGCTTTGCGCTTCTCTACCCACCAAACGTCACGGTCATTCTCTGTCCGTCTCGTAGACACGAGCTGAGAAATTGCAAACGTCGAGCAATTGCTCAGAGATGAAAAGTGCCAGCACTGAAAGCTGTTGCTAGCCAGCACCCTTCCTTGGAAGCGCTTTTGTAGCCCTAAGAACACTGGGGCTCTGGGCTTCTCTAGCCACCTCATCTTCTGCTCATCCTCTCGCGCACTCTAAAGAGAGCTCAGGTGAGAAATTGCAAACGTCGAGCAATTGCTCAGAGATGAAAAGTGCCAGCACTGAAAGCTGTTGCTAGCCAGCCCCCTTCCTTGGAAGCGCTTTTGTAGCCCTAAGAACACTGGGGCTCTGGCCTTCTCTAGCCACCTCATCTTCTGCTCATCCTCTCGCGCAGTCTAAAGAGAGCTCAGGTGAGAAATTGCAAACGTCGAGCAATTGCTCAGAGATGAAAAGTGCCAGCACTGAAAGCTGTTGCTAGCCAGCCCCCTTCCTTGGAAGCGCTTTCACACGCGCAGCAACACTGGGGCTTTGCGCTTCTCTAACCACCAAACGTCACGGTCACTTTCTCTCCGTCTCGTAGACACGAGTTGAGAAATTGCAAACGTCGAGCAATTGCTCAGAGAGGAAAAGTGCCAGCACTGAAAGCTGTTGCTAGCCAGCACCCTTCTTTGGAAGCGCTTTCACACGCGCAGCAACACTGGGGCTTTGCGCTTCTCTAACCACCAAACGTCACGGTCACTATCTCTCCGTCTCGTAGACACGAGTTGAGAAATTGCAAACGTCGAGCAATTGCTCAGAGATGAAAAGTGCCAGCACTGAAAGCTGTTGCTAGCCAGCACCCTTCCTTGGAAGCGCTTTCACAGGCGCAGCAACACTGGGGCTTTGCGCTTCTCTAACCACCAAACGTCACGGTCACTTTCTCTCCGTCTCGTAGACACGAGCTGAGAAATTGCAAACGTTGAGCAATTGCTCAGAGATGAAAAGTGCCAGCACTGAAAGCTGTTGCTAGCCAGCCCCCTTCCTTGGAAGCGCTTTTTGTAGGCCTAAGAACAGTGGGGCTCTGGGCTTCTCTAGCTACCTCATCTTCTGCTCATCCTCTCGCGCAGTCTAAAGAGAGCTCAGGTGAGAAATTGCAAATGTCAAGCAATTGCTCAGAGATGAAAAGTGCCAGCACTGAAAGCTGTTGCTAGCCAGCACCCTTCCTTGGAAGCGCTTTTGTAGCCCTAAGAACACTGGGGTTCTGGCCTTCTCTAGCCACCTCATCTTCTGCTCATCCTCTCGCGCAGTCTAAAGAGAGCTCAGGTGAGAAATTGCAAACGTCGAGCAATTGCTCAGAGAGGAAAAGTGCCAGCACTGAAAGCTGTTGCTAGCCAGCACCCTTCCTTGGAACCGCTTTTGTAGCCCTAAGAACACTGGGGCTCTGGGCTTCTCTAGCCACCTCATCTTCTGCTCATCCTCTCGCGCACTCTAAAGAGAGCTCAGGTGAGAAATTGCAAACGTCGAGCAATTGCTCAGAGATGAAAAGTGCCAGCACTGAAAGCTGTTGCTAGCCAGCACCCTTCCTTGGAAGCGCTTTTGTAGCCCTAAGAACACTGGGGCTCTGGCCTTCTCTAGCCACCTCATCTTCTGCTCATCCTCTCGCGCAGTCTATAGAGAGCTCAGGTGAGAAATTGCAAACGTCGAGCAATTGCTCAGAGATGAAAAGTGCCAGCACTGAAAGCTGTTGCTAGCCAGCCCCCTTCCTTGGAAGCGCTTTCACAGGCGCAGCAACACTGGGGCTTTGCGCTTCTCTAACCACCAAACGTCACGGTCACTTTCTCTCCGTCTCGTAGACACGAGTTGAGAAATTGCAAAAGTCGAGCAATTGCTCAGAGAGGAAAAGTGCCAGCACTGAAAGCTGTTGCTAGCCAGCACCCTTCTTTGGAAGCGCTTTCACACGCGCAGCAACACTGGGGCTTTGCGCTTCTCTAACCACCAAACGTCACGGTCACTATCTCTCCGTCTCGTAGACACGAGTTGAGAAATTGCAAACGTCGAGCAATTGCTCAGAGATGAAAAGTGCCAGCACTGAAAGCTGTTGCTAGCCAGCACCCTTCTTTGGAAGCGCTTTCACAGGCGCAGCAACACTGGGGCTTTGCGCTTCTCTAACCACCAAACGTCACGGTCACTTTCTCTCCGTCTCGTAGACACGAGCTGAGAAATTGCAAACGTTGAGCAATTGCTCAGAGAGGAAAAGTGCCAGCACTGAAAGCTGTTGCTAGCCAGCCCCCTTCCTTGGAAGCGCTTTTGTAGGCCTAAGAACACTGGGGCTCTGGGCTTCTCTAGCCACCTCATCTTCTGCTCATCCTGTCGCGCAGTCTAAAGAGAGCTCAGGTGAGAAATTGCAAACGTCGAGCAATTGCTCAGAGATGAAAAGTGCCAGCACTGAAAGCTGTTGCTAGCCAGCACCCTTCCTTGGAAGCGCTTTTGTAGCCCTAGGAACACTGGGGCTCTGGCCTTCTCTAGCCACCTCATCTTCTGCTCATCCTCTCGCGCAGTCTAAAGAGAGCTCAAGTGAGAAATTGCAAACGTCGAGCAATTGCTCAGAGAGGAAAAGTGCCAGCACTGAAAGCTGTTGCTAGCCAGCCCCCTTCCTTGGAAGCGTTTTTGTAGGCCTAAGAACACTGGGGCTCTGGGCTTCTCTAGCCACCTCATCTTCTGCTCATCCTCTCGCGCAGTCTAAAGAGAGCTCAGGTGAGAAATTGCAAACGTCGAGCAATTGCTCAGAGAGGAAAAGTGACAGCACTGAAAGCTGTTGCTAGCCAGCACCCTTCTTTGGAAGCGCTTTCACAGGCGCAGCAACACTGGGGCTTTGCGCTTCTCTACCCACCAAACATCACGCTCACTATCTCTCCGTCTCGTAGACACGAGCTGAGAAATTGCAAACGTCGAGCAATTGCTCAGAGATGAAAAGTGCCAGCACTGAAAGCTGTTGCTAGCCAGCACCCTTCCTTGGAAGCGCTTTTGTAGCCCTAAGAACACTGGGGTTCTGGCCTTCTCTAGCCACCTCATCTTCTGCTCATCCTCTCGCGCAGTCTAAAGAGAGCTCAGGTGAGAAATTGCAAACGTCGAGCAATTGCTCAGAGAGGAAAAGTGCCAGCACTGAAAGCTGTTGCTAGCCAGCACCCTTCCTTGGAACCGCTTTTGTAGCCCTAAGAACACTGGGGCTCTGGGCTTCTCTAGCCACCTCATCTTCTGCTCATCCTCTCGCGCAGTCTAAAGAGAGTTCAGGTGAGAAATTGCAAACGTCGAGCAATTGCTCAGAGAGGAAAAGTGCCAGCACTGAAAGCTGTTGCTAGCCAGCACCCTTCCTTGGAAGCGCTTTCACAGGCGCAGCAACACTGGGGCTTTGCGCTTCTCTAACCACCAAATATCACGGTCACTATCTCTGCGTCTCGTAGACACGAGCTGAGAAATTGCAAACGTCGAGCAATTGCTCAGAGAGGAAAAGTGCCAGCACTGAAAGCTGTTGCTAGCCAGCACCCTTCCTTGGAAGCACTTTTGTAGACCTAAGAACACTGGGGCTCTGGGCTTCTCTAGCCACCTCATCTTCTACTCATCCACTCGCGCAGTCTAAAGAGAGCTCAGGTGAGAAATTGCAAACGTTGAGCAATTGCTCAGAGATGAAAAGTGCCAGCACTGAAAGCTGTTGCTAGCCAGCCCCCTTCCTTGGAAGCGCTTTCACAGGCGCAGCAACACTGGGGCTTTGCGCTTCTCTAACCACCAAACGTCACGGTCACTATCTCTCCGTCTCGTAGACACGAGCTGAGAAATTGCAAACGTCGAGCAATTGCTCAGAGAGGAAAAGTGCCAGCACTGAAAGCTGTTGCTAGCCAGCCCCCTTCCTTGGAAGCGCTTTTGTAGCCCTAAGAACACTGGGGCTCTGGGCTTTTCTAGCCACCTCATCTTCTGCTCATCCTCTCGCGCAGTCTAAAGAGAGCTCAGGTGAGAAATTGCAAACGTCGAGCAATTGCTCAGAGATGAAAAGTGCCAGCACTGAAAGCTGTTGCTAGCCAGCACCCTTCCTTGGAACCGCTTTTGTAGCCCTAAGAACACTGGGGCTCTGGGTTTCTCTAGCCACCTCATCTTCTGCTCATCCTCTCGCGCAGTCTAAAGAGAGCTCAGGTGAGAAATTGCAAACGTCGAGCAATTGCTGAGATGAAAAGTGCCAGCACTGAAAGCTGTTGCTAGCCAGCACCCTTCCTTGGAAGCGCTTTTGTAGCCCTAAGAACACTGGGGTTCTGGCCTTCTCTAGCCACCTAATCTTCTGCTCATCCTCTCGCGCAGTGTAAAGAGAGCTCAGGTGAGAAATTGCAAACGTCGAGCAATTGCTCAGAGATGAAAAGTGCCAGCACTGAAAGCTCTTGCTAGCCAGCACCCTTCCTTGGAAGCGCTTTTGTAGCCCTAAGAACACTGGGGCTCTGGGCTTCTCTAGCCACCTCATCTTCTGCTCATCCTCTCACGCACTCTAAAGAGAGCTCAGGTGAGAAATTGCAAACGTCGAGCAATTGCTCAGAGATGAAAAGTGCCAGCACTGAAAGCTGTTGCTAGCCAGCACCCTTCCTTGGAAGCGTTTTTGTAGCCCTAAGAACACTGGGGCTCTGGCCTTCTCTAGCCACCTAATCTTCTGCTCATCCTCTCGCGCAGTCTAAAGAGAGCTCAGGTGAGAAATTGCAAACGTCGAGCAATTGCTCAGAGATGAAAAGTGCCAGCACTGAAAGCTGTTGCTAGCCAGCACCCTTCCTTGGAAGCGCTTTCACAGGCGCAGCAACACTGGGGCTTTGCGCTTCTCTAACCACCAAACGTCACGGTCACTATCTCTCCGTCTCGTAGACACGAGTTGAGAAATTGCAAACGTCGAGCAATTGCTCAGAGATGAAAAGTGCCAGCACTGAAAGCTGTTGCTAGCCAGCCCCCTTCTTTGGAAGCGCTTTCACAGGCGCAGCAACACTGGGGCTTTGCGCTTCTCTAACCACCAAACGTCACGGTCACTTTCTCTCCGTCTCGTAGACACGAGCTGAGAAATTGCAAACGTCGAGCAATTGCTCAGAGATGAAAAGTGCCAGCACTGAAAGCTGTTGCTAGCCAGCCCCCTTCCTTGGAAGCGCTTTTGTAGGCCTAAGAACACTGGGGCTCTGGGCTTCTCTAGCCACCTCATCTTCTGCTCATCCTGTCGCGCAGTCTAAAGAGAGCTCAGGTGAGAAATTGCAAACGTCGAGCAATTGCTCAGAGATGAAAAGTGCCAGCACTGAAAGCTGTTGCTAGCCAGCACCCTTCCTTGGAAGCGCTTTTGTAGCCCTAAGAACACTGGGGCTCTGGCCTTCTCTAGCCACCTCATCTTCTGCTCATCCTCTCGCGCAGTCTAAAGAGAGCTCAGGTGAGAAATTGCAAACGTCGAGCAATTGCTCAGAGAGGAAAAGTGCCAGCACTGAAAGCTGTTGCTAGCCAGCCCCCTTCCTTGGAAGCGTTTTTGTAGGCCTAAGAACACTGGGGCTCTGGGCTTCTCTAGCCACCTCATCTTCTGCTCATCCTCTCGCGCAGTCTAAAGAGAGCTCAGGTGAGAAATTGCAAACGTCGAGCAATTGCTCAGAGATGAAAAGTGCCAGCACTGAAAGCTGTTGCTAGCCAGCACCCTTCCTTGGAAGTGCTTTCACAGGCGCAGCAACACTGGGGCTTTGCGCTTCTCTACCCACCAAACATCACGCTCACTATCTCTCCGTCTCGTAGACACGAGCTGAGAAATTGCAAACGTCGAGCAATTGCTCAGAGATGAAAAGTGCCAGCACTGAAAGCTGTTGCTAGCCAGCACCCTTCCTTGGAAGCGCTTTTGTAGGCCTAAGAACACTGGGGCTCTGGCCTTCTCTAGCCACCTCATCTTCTGCTCATCCTCTCGCGCAGTCTAAAGAGAGCTCAGGTGAGAAATTGCAAACGTCGAGCAATTGCTCAGAGAGGAAAAGTGCCAGCACTGAAAGCTGTTGCTAGCCAGCACCCTTCCTTGGAAGCGCTTTCACAGGCGCAGCAACACTGGGGCTTTGCGCTTCTCTAACCACCAAAGGTCACAGTCACTATCTCTCCGTCTCGTAGACACGAACTGAGAAATTGCAAACGTCGAGCAATTGCTCAGAGATGAAAAGTGCCAGCACTGAAAGCTGTTGCTAGCCAGCACCCTTCCTCGGAAGCGCTTTTGTAGCCCTAAGAACACTGGGGCTCTGGGCTTCTCTAGCCACCTCATCTTCTGCTCATCCTCTCGCGCAGTCTAAAGAGAGCTCAGGTGAGAAATTGCAAACGTCGAGCAATTGCTCAGAGATGAAAAGTGCCAGCACTGAAAGCTGTTGCTAGCCAGCACCCTTCCTTGGAAGCGCTTTCACAGGCGCAGTAACACTGGGGCTTTGCGCTTCTCTACCCACCAAACGTCACGGTCATTCTCTGTCCGTCTCGTAGACACGAGCTGAGAAATTGCAAACGTCGAGCAATTGCTCAGAGATGAAAAGTGCCAGCACTGAAAGCTGTTGCTAGCCAGCACCCTTCCTCGGAAGCGCTTTTGTAGCCCTAAGAACACTGGGGCTCTGGCCTTCTCTAGCCACCTCATCTTCTGCTCATCCTCTCGCGCAGTCTAAAGAGAGCTCAGGTGAGAAATTGAAAAAGTCGAGCAATTGCTCAGAGATGAAAAGTGCCAGCACTGAAAGCTGTTGCTAGCCAGCCCCCTTCCTTGGAAGCGCTTTCACAGGCGCAGCAACACTGGGGCTTTGCGCTTCTCTACCCACCAAACGTCACGGTCACTATCTCTCCGTCTCGTAGACACGAGCTGAGAAATTGCAAACGTCGAGCAATTGCTCAGAGAGGAAAAGTGCCAGCACTGAAAGCTGTTGCTAGCCAGCCCCCTTCCTTGGAAGCGCTTTTGTAGCCCTAAGAACACTGGGGCTCTGGGCTTTTCTAGCCACCTCATCTTCTGCTCATCCTCTCGCGCAGTCTAAAGAGAGCTCAGGTGAGAAATTGCAAACGTCGAGCAATTGCTCAGAGAGGAAAAGTGCCAGCACTGAAAGCTGTTGCTAGCCAGCACCCTTCCTTGGAACCGCTTTTGTAGCCCTAAGAACACTGGGGCTCTGGGTTTCTCTAGCCACCTCATCTTCTGCTCATCCTCTCGCGCAGTCTAAAGAGAGCTCAGGTGAGAAATTGCAAACGTCGAGCAATTGCTCAGAGATGAAAAGTGCCAGCACTGAAAGCTGTTGCTAGCCAGCCCCCTTCCTTGGAAGCGCTTTTGTAGGCCTAAGAACACTGGGGTTCTGGCCTTCTCTAGCCACCTCATCTTCTGCTCATCCTCTCGCGCAGTGTAAAGAGAGCTCAGCTGAGAAATTGCAAACGTCGAGCAATTGCTCAGAGATGAAAAGGGCCAGCACTGAAAGCTGTTGCTAGCCAGCACCCTTCCTTGGAAGCGCTTTTGTAGCCCTAAGAACACTGGGGCTCTGGCCTTCTCTAGCCACCTCATCTTCTGCTCATCCTCTCGCGCAGTCTAAAGAGAGCTCAGGTGAGAAATTGCAAACGTCGAGCAATTGCTCAGAGATGAAAAGTGCCAGCACTGAAAGCTGTTGCTAGCCAGCCCCCTTCCTTGGAAGCGCTTTTGTAGCCCTAAGAACACTGGGGCTCTGGCCTTCTCTAGCCACCTAATCTTCTGCTCATCCTCTCGCGCAGTCTAAAGAGAGCTCAGGTGAGAAATTGCAAACGTCGAGCAATTGCTCAGAGATGAAAAGTGCCAGCACTGAAAGCTGTTGCTAGCCAGCCCCCTTCCTTGGAAGCGCTTTCACAGGCGCAGCAACACTGGGGCTTTGCGCTTCTCTAACCACCAAACGTCACGGTCACTATCTCTCCGTCTCGTAGACACGAGTTGAGAAATTGCAAACGTCGAGCAATTGCTCAGAGAGGAAAAGTGCCAGCACTGAAAGCTGTTGCTAGCCAGCACCCTTCTTTGGAAGCGCTTTCACACGCGCAGCAACACTGGGGCTTTGCGCTTCTCTAACCACCAAACATCACGGTCACTTTCTCTCCGTCTCGTAGACACGAGCTGAGAAATTGCAAACGTTGAGCAATTGCTCAGAGATGAAAAGTGCCAGCACTGAAAGCTGTTGCTAGCCAGCCCCCTTCCTTGGAAGCGCTTTCACAGGCGCAGCAACACTGGGGCTTTGCGCTTCTCTAACCACCAAACGTCACGGTCACTATCTCTCCGTCTCGTGGACACGAGTTGAGAAATTGCAAACGTCGAGCAATTGCTCAGAGATGAAAAGTGCCAGCACTGAAAGCTGTTGCTAGCCAGCACCCTTCCTTGCAAGCGCTTTCACAGGCGCAACAACACTGGGGCTTTGCGCTTCTCTACCCACCAAACATCACGCTCACTATCTCTCCGTCTCGTAGACACGAGCTGAGAAATTGCAAACGTCGAGCAATTGCTCAGAGATGAAAAGTGCCAGCACTGAAAGCTGTTGCTAGCCAGCACCCTTCCTCGGAAGCGCTTTTGTAGCCCTAAGAACACTGGGGCTCTGGGCTTCTCTAGCCACCTCATCTTCTGCTCATCCTCTCGCGCAGTCTAAAGAGAGCTCAGGTGAGAAATTGCAAACGTCGAGCAATTGCTCAGAGAGGAAAAGTGCCAGCACTGAAAGCTGTTGCTAGCCAGCCCCCTTCCTTGGAAGCGCTTTTGTAGCCCTAAGAACACTGGGGTTCTGGGCTTCTCTAGCCACCTCATCTTCTGCTCATCCTCTCGCGCAGTCTAAAGAGAGCTCAGGTGAGAAAAAGCAAACGTCGAGCAATTGCTCAGAGATGAAAAGTGCCAGCACTGAAAGCTGTTGCTAGCCAGCACCCTTCCTTGGAAGCGCTTTTGTAGCCCTAAGAACACTGGGGCTCTGTGTTTCTCTAGCCACCTAACATTCTGCTCATCCTCTCGCGCAGTCTAAAGAGAGCTCAGGTGAGAAATTGCAAATGTCGAGCAATTGCTCAGAGATGAAAAGTGCCAGCACTGAAAGCTGTTGCTAGCCAGCACCCTTCTTTGGAAGCGCTTTCACAGGCGCAGCAACACTGGGGCTTTGCGCTTCTCTACCCACCAAACGTCACGCTCACTATCTCTCCGTCTCGTAGACACGAGCTGAGAAATTGCAAACGTCGAGCAATTGCTCAGAGATGAAAAGTGCCAGCACTGAAAGCTGTTGCTAGCCAGCACCCTTCCTTGGAAGCGCTTTTGTAGCCCTAAGAACACTGGGGCTCTGGGCTTCTCTAGCCACCTCATCTTCTGCTCATCCTCTCGCGCAGTCTAAAGAGAGCTCAGGTGAGAAATTGCAAACGTCGAGCAATTGCTCAGAGATGAAAAGTGCCAGCACTGAAAGCTGTTGCTAGCCAGCACCCTTCCTTGGAACCGCTTTTGTAGCCCTAAGAACACTGGGGCTCTGGGCTTCTCTAGCCACCTCATCTTCTGCTCATCCTCTCGCGCAGTCTAAAGAGAGCTCAGGTGAGAAATTGCAAACGTCGAGCAATTGCTCAGAGATGAAAAGTGCCAGCACTGAAAGCTGTTGCTAGCCAGCACCCTTCTTTGGAAGCGCTTTCACACGCGCAGCAACACTGGGGCTTTGCGCTTCTCTACCCACCAAACGTCACGGTCACTTTCTCTCCGTCTCGTAGACACGAGCTGAGAAATTGCAAACGTCGAGCAATTGCTCAGAGATGAAAAGTGCCAGCACTGAAAGCTGTTGCTAGCCAGCCCCCTTCCTTGGAAGCGCTTTTGTAGCCCTAAGAACACTGGGGCTCTGGCCTTCTCTAGCCACCTCATCTTCTGCTCATCCTCTCGCGCAGTCTAAAGAGAGCTCAGGTGAGAAATTGCAAACGTCGAGCAATTGCTCAGAGAGGAAAAGTGCCAGCACTGAAAGCTGTTGCTAGCCAGCCCCCTTCCTTGGAAGCGTTTTTGTAGCCCTAAGAACACTGGGGCTCTGGGCTTCTCTAGCCACCTCATCTTCTGCTCATCCTCTCGCGCAGTCTAAAGAGAGCTCAGGTGAGAAATTGCAAACGTCGAGCAATTGCTCAGAGAGGAAAAGTGCCAGCACTGAAAGCTGTTGCTAGCCAGCACCCTTCCTTGGAAGCGCTTTCACAGGCGCAGCAACACTGGGGCTTTGCGCTTCTCTAACCACCAAACGTCACAGTCACTATCTCTCCGTCTCGTAGAAACGAGCTAAGAAATTGCAAACGTCGAGCAATTGCTCAGAGATGAAAAGTGCCAGCACTGAAAGCTGTTGCTAGCCAGCCCCCTTCCTTGGAAGCGCTTTCACAGGCGCAGCAACACTGGGGCTTTGCGCTTCTCTACCCACCAAACATCACGCTCACTATCTCTCCGTCTCGTAGACACGAGCTGAGAAATTGCAAACGTCGAGCAATTGCTCAGAGAGGAAAAGTGCCAGCACTGAAAGCTGTTGCTAGCCAGCCCCCTTCCTTGGAAGCGCTTTTGTAGCCCTAAGAACACTGGGGCTCTGGGCTTTTCTAGCCACCTCATCTTCTGCTCATCCTCTCGCGCAGTCTAAAGAGAGCTCAGGTGAGAAATTGCAAACGTCGAGCAATTGCTCAGAGAGGAAAAGTGCCAGCACTGAAAGCTGTTGCTAGCCAGCACCCTTCCTTGGAACCGCTTTTGTAGCCCTAAGAACAGTGGGGCTCTGGGTTTCTCTAGCCACCTCATCTTCTGCTCATCCTCTCGCGCAGTCTAAAGAGAGCTCAGGTGAGAAATTGAAAACGTCGAGCAATTGCTCAGAGATGAAAAGTGCCAGCACTGAAAGCTGTTGCTAGCCAGCCCCCTTCCTTGGAAGCGCTTTTGTAGGCCTAAGAACACTGGGGTTCTGGCCTTCTCTAGCCACCTAATCTTCTGCTCATCCTCTCGCGCAGTGTAAAGAGAGCTCAGGTGAGAAATTGCAAACGTCGAGCAATTGCTCAGAGATGAAAAGTGCCAGCACTGAAAGCTGTTGCTAGCCAGCACCCTTCCTTGGAAGCGCTTTTGTAGCCCTAAGAACACTGGGGCTCTGGCCTTCTCTAGCCACCTCATCTTCTGCTCATCCTCTCACGCACTCTAAAGAGAGCTCAGGTGAGAAATTGCAAATGTCGAGCAATTGCTCAGAGATGAAAAGTGCCAGCACTGAAAGCTGTTGCTAGCCAGCACCCTTCCTTGGAAGCGCTTTTGTAGCCCTAAGAACAGTGGGGCTCTGGCCTTCTCTAGCCACCTAATCTTCTGCTCATCCTCTCGCGCAGTCTAAAGAGAGCTCAGGTGAGAAATTGCAAACGTCGAGCAATTGCTCAGAGATGAAAAGTGCCAGCACTGAAAGCTGTTGCTAGCCAGCCCCCTTCCTTGGAAGCGCTTTCACAGGCGCAGCAACACTGGGGCTTTGCGCTTCTCTAACCACCAAACGTCACGGTCACTATCTCTCCGTCTCGTAGACACGAGTTGAGAAATTGCAAACGTCGAGCAATTGCTCAGAGAGGAAAAGTGCCAGCACTGAAAGCTGTTGCTAGCCAGCACCCTTCTTTGGAAGCGCTTTCACACGCGCAGCAACACTGGGGCTTTGCGCTTCTCTAACCACCAAACATCACGGTCACTTTCTCTCCGTCTCGTAGACACGAGCTGAGAAATTGCAAACGTTGAGCAATTGCTCAGAGATGAAAAGTGCCAGCACTGAAAGCTGTTGCTAGCCAGCCCCCTTCCTTGGAAGCGCTTTCACAGGCGCAGCAACACTGGGGCTTTGCGCTTCTCTAACCACCAAACGTCACGCTCACTATCTCTCCGTCTCGTGGACACGAGTTGAGAAATTGCAAACGTCGAGCAATTGCTCAGAGATGAAAAGTGCCAGCACTGAAAGCTGTTGCTAGCCAGCACCCTTCTTTGGAAGCGCTTTCACAGGCGCAACAACACTGGGGCTTTGCGCTTCTCTACCCACCAAACATCACGCTCACTATCTCTCCGTCTCGTAGACACGAGCTGAGAAATTGCAAACGTCGAGCAATTGCTCAGAGATGAAAAGTGCCAGCACTGAAAGCTGTTGCTAGCCAGCACCCTTCCTCGGAAGCGCTTTTGTAGCCCTAAGAACACTGGGGCTCTGGGCTTCTCTAGCCACCTCATCTTCTGCTCATCCTCTCGCGCAGTCTAAAGAGAGCTCAGGTGAGAAATTGCAAACGTCGAGCAATTGCTCAGAGAGGAAAAGTGCCAGCACTGAAAGCTGTTGCTAGCCAGCCCCCTTCCTTGGAAGCGCTTTTGTAGCCCTAAGAACACTGGGGTTCTGGGCTTCTCTAGCCACCTCATCTTCTGCTCATCCTCTCGCGCAGTCTAAAGAGAGCTCAGGTGAGAAAAAGCAAACGTCGAGCAATTGCTCAGAGATGAAAAGTGCCAGCACTGAAAGCTGTTGCTAGCCAGCACCCTTCCTTGGAAGCGCTTTTGTAGCCCTAAGAACACTGGGGCTCTGTGTTTCTCTAGCCACCTAACATTCTGCTCATCCTCTCGCGCAGTCTAAAGAGAGCTCAGGTGAGAAATTGCAAATGTCGAGCAATTGCTCAGAGATGAAAAGTGCCAGCACTGAAAGCTGTTGCTAGCCAGCACCCTTCTTTGGAAGCGCTTTCACAGGCGCAGCAACACTGGGGCTTTGCGCTTCTCTACCCACCAAACGTCACGCTCACTATCTCTCCGTCTCGTAGACACGAGCTGAGAAATTGCAAACGTCGAGCAATTGCTCAGAGATGAAAAGTGCCAGCACTGAAAGCTGTTGCTAGCCAGCACCCTTCCTTGGAAGCGCTTTTGTAGCCCTAAGAACACTGGGGCTCTGGGCTTCTCTAGCCACCTCATCTTCTGCTCATCCTCTCGCGCAGTCTAAAGAGAGCTCAGGTGAGAAATTGCAAACGTCGAGCAATTGCTCAGAGATGAAAAGTGCCAGCACTGAAAGCTGTTGCTAGCCAGCACCCTTCCTTGGAAGCGCTTTTGTAGCCCTAAGAACACTGGGGCTCTGGGCTTCTCTAGCCACCTCATCTTCTGCTCATCCTCTCGCGCAGTCTAAAGAGAGCTCAGGTGAGAAATTGCAAACGTCGAGCAATTGCTCAGAGATGAAAAGTGCCAGCACTGAAAGCTGTTGCTAGCCAGCACCCTTCTTTGGAAGCGCTTTCACACGCGCAGCAACACTGGGGCTTTGCGCTTCTCTACCCACCAAACGTCACGGTCACTTTCTCTCCGTCTCGTAGACACGAGCTGAGAAATTGCAAACGTCGAGCAATTGCTCAGAGATGAAAAGTGCCAGCACTGAAAGCTGTTGCTAGCCAGCCCCCTTCCTTGGAAGCGCTTTTGTAGCCCTAAGAACACTGGGGCTCTGGCCTTCTCTAGCCACCTCATCTTCTGCTCATCCTCTCGCGCAGTCTAAAGAGAGCTCAGGTGAGAAATTGCAAACGTCGAGCAATTGCTCAGAGAGGAAAAGTGCCAGCACTGAAAGCTGTTGCTAGCCAGCCCCCTTCCTTGGAAGCGTTTTTGTAGCCCTAAGAACACTGGGGCTCTGGGCTTCTCTAGCCACCTCATCTTCTGCTCATCCTCTCGCGCAGTCTAAAGAGAGCTCAGGTGAGAAATTGCAAACGTCGAGCAATTGCTCAGAGAGGAAAAGTGCCAGCACTGAAAGCTGTTGCTAGCCAGCACCCTTCCTTGGAAGCGCTTTCACAGGCGCAGCAACACTGGGGCTTTGCGCTTCTCTAACCACCAAACGTCACAGTCACTATCTCTCCGTCTCGTAGAAACGAGCTAAGAAATTGCAAACGTCGAGCAATTGCTCAGAGATGAAAAGTGCCAGCACTGAAAGCTGTTGCTAGCCAGCACCCTTCTTTGGAAGCGCTTTCACAGGCGCAGCAACACTGGGGCTTTGCGCTTCTCTACCCACCAAACATCACGCTCACTATCTCTCCGTCTCGTAGACACGAGCTGAGAAATTGCAAACGTCGAGCAATTGCTCAGAGATGAAAAGTGCCAGCACTGAAAGCTGTTGCTAGCCAGCACCCTTCCTTGGAAGCGCTTTTGTAGCCCTAAGAACACTGGGGCTCTGGCCTTCTCTAGCCACCTCATCTTCTGCTCATCCTCTCGCGCAGTCTAAAGAGAGCTCAGGTGAGAAATTGCAAACGTCGAGCAATTGCTCAGAGAGGAAAAGTGCCAGCACTGAAAGCTGTTGCTAGCCAGCACCCTTCCTTGGAAGCGCTTTTGTAGCCCTAAGAACACTGGGGCTCTGGGCTTCTCTAGCCACCTCATCTTCTACTCATCCTCTCGCGCAGTCTAAAGAGAGCTCAGGTGAGAAATTGCAAACGTCGAGCAATTGCTCAGAGATGAAAAGTGCCAGCACTGAAAGCTGTTGCTAGCCAGCACCCTTCCTTGGAAGCGCTTTCACAGGCGCAGCAACACTGGGGCTTTGCGCTTCTCTAGCCACCAAACGTCACGTTCATTCTCTTTCCGTCTCGTAGACACGAGCTGAGAAATTGCAAACGTCGAGCAATTGCTCAGAGATGAAAAGTGCCAGCACTGAAAGCTGTTGCTAGCCAGCACCCTTCCTCGGAAGCGCTTTTGTAGCCCTAAGAACACTGGGGCTCTGGGCTTCTCTAGCCACCTCATCTTCTGCTCATCCTCTCGCGCAGTCTAAAGAGAGCTCAGGTGAGAAATTGCAAACGTCGAGCAATTGCTCAGAGATGAAAAGTGCCAGCACTGAAAGCTGTTGCTAGCCAGCACCCTTCCTTGGAAGCGCTTTCACAGGCGCAGCAACACTGGGGCTTTGCGCTTCTCTAACCACCAAACGTCACGGTCATTCTCTGTCCGTCTCGTAGACACGAGCTGAGAAATTGCAAACGTCGAGCAATTGCTCAGAGAGGAAAAGTGCCAGCACTGAAAGCTGTTGCTAGCCAGCACCCTTCCTTGGAAGCGCTTTTGTAGCCCTAAGAACACTGGGGCTCTGGGCTTCTCTAGCCACCTCATCTTCTGCTCATCCTCTCGCGCAGTCTAAAGAGAGCTCAGGTGAGAAATTGCAAACGTCGAGCAATTGCTCAGAGATGAAAAGTGCCAGCACTGAAAGCTGTTGCTAGCCAGCCCCCTTCCTTGGAAGCGCTTTTGTAGCCCTAAGAACACTGGGGCTCTGGCCTTCTCTAGCCACCTCATCTTCTGCTCATCCTCTCGCGCAGTCTAAAGAGAGCTCAGGTGAGAAATTGCAAACGTCGAGCAATTGCTCAGAGATGAAAAGTGCCAGCACTGAAAGCTGTTGCTAGCCAGCCCCCTTCCTTGGAAGCGCTTTCACACGCGCAGCAACACTGGGGCTTTGCGCTTCTCTAACCACCAAACATCACGGTCACTATCTCTCCGTCTCGTAGACACGAGCTGAGAAATTGCAAACGTCGAGCAATTGCTCAGAGAGGAAAAGTGCCAGCACTGAAAGCTGTTGCTAGCCAGCACCCTTCCTTGGAAGCGCTTTCACACGCGCAGCAACACTGGGGCTTTGCGCTTCTCTAACCACCAAACGTCACGGTCACTTTCTCTCCGTCTCGTAGACACGAGCTGAGAAATTGCAAACGTTGAGCAATTGCTCAGAGATGAAAAGTGCCAGCACTGAAAGCTGTTGCTAGCCAGCACCCTTCCTTGGAAGCGCTTTTGTAGCCCTAAGAACAGTGGGGCTCTGTGCTTCTCTAGCCACCTCATCTTCTGCTCATCCTCTCGCGCAGTCTAAAGAGAGTTTAGGTGAGAAATTGCAAACGTTGAGCAATTGCTCAGAGAGGAAAAGTGCCAGCACTGAAAGCTGTTGCTAGCCAGCCCCCTTCCTTGGAAGCGCTTTTGTAGCCCTAAGAACAGTGGGGCTCTGGGCTTCTCTAGCCACCTCATCTTCTGCTCATCCTCTCGCGCAGTCTAAAGAGAGCTCAGGTGAGAAATTGCAAACGTCGAGCAATTGCTCAGAGAGGAAAAGTGCCAGCACTGAAAGCTGTTGCTAGCCAGCACCCTTCCTTGGAACCGCTTTTGTAGCCCTAAGAACACTGGGGCTCTGGGCTTCTCTAGCCACCTCATCTTCTGCTCATCCTCTCGCGCAGTCTAAAGAGAGCTCAAGTGAGAAATTGCAAACGTCGAGCAATTGCTCAGAGAGGAAAAGTGCCAGCACTGAAAGCTGTTGCTAGCCAGCCCCCTTCCATGGAAGCGTTTTTGTAGGCCTAAGAACACTGGGGCTCTGGGCTTCTCTAGCCACCTCATCTTCTGCTCATCCTCTCGCGCAGTCTAAAGAGAGCTCAGGTGAGAAATTGCAAACGTCGAGCAATTGCTCAGAGATGAAAAGTGCCAGCACTGAAAGCTGTTGCTAGCCAGCACCCTTCTTTGGAAGCGCTTTCACAGGCACAGCAACACTGGGGCTTTGCGCTTCTCTACCCACCAAACGTCACGCTCACTATCTCTCCGTCTCGTAGACACGAGCTGAGAAATTGCAAACGTCGAGCAATTGCTCAGAGATGAAAAGTGCCAGCACTGAAAGCTGTTGCTAGCCAGCACCCTTCCTTGGAAGCGCTTTTGTAGCCCTAAGAACAGTGGGGCTCTGGCCTTCTCTAGCCACCTCATCTTCTGCTCATCCTCTCGCGCAGTCTAAAGAGAGCTCAGGTGAGAAATTGCAAACGTCGAGCAATTGCTCAGAGAGGAAAAGTGGCAGCACTGAAAGCTGTTGCTAGCCAGCCCCCTTCCTTGGAAGCGTTTTTGTAGGCCTAAGAACAGTGGGGCTCTGGCCTTCTCTAGCCACCTCATCTTCTGCTCATCCTCTCGCGCAGTCTAAAGAGAGCTCAGGTGAGAAATTGCAAATGTCAAGCAATTGCTCAGAGATGAAAAGTGCCAGCAATGAAAGCTGTTGCTAGCCAGCACCCTTCCTTGGAAGCGCTTTTGTAGCCCTAAGAACACTGGGGCTCTGGCCTTCTCTAGCCACCTCATCTTCTGCTCATCCTCTCGCGCAGTCTAAAGAGAGCTCAGGTGAGAAATTGCAAACGTCGAGCAATTGCTCAGAGAGGAAAAGTGCCAGCACTGAAAGCTGTTGCTAGCCAGCCCCCTTCCTTGGAAGCGCTTTTGTAGCCCTAAGAACACTGGGACTCTGGGCTTCTCTAGCCACCTCCTCTTCTGCTCATCCTCTCGCGCAGTCTAAAGAGAGTTCAGGTGAGAAATTGCAAACGTCGAGCAATTGCTCAGAGAGGAAAAGTGCCAGCACTGAAAGCTGTTGCTAGCCAGCACCCATCCTTGGAAGCGCTTTCACAGGCGCAGCAACACTGGGGCTTTGCGCTTCTCTAACCACCAAACGTCACAGTCACTATCTCTCCGTCTCGTAGACACGAACTGAGAAATTGCAAACGTCGAGCAATTGCTCAGAGATGAAAAGTGCCAGCACTGAAAGCTGTTGCTAGCCAGCACCCTTCCTTGGAAGCACTTTTGTAGCCCTAAGAACACTGGGGCTCTGGGCTTCTCTAGCCACCTCATCTTCTACTCATCCACTCGCGCAGTCTAAAGAGAGCTCAGGTGAGAAATTGCAAACGTTGAGCAATTGCTCAGAGATGAAAAGTGCCAGCACTGAAAGCTGTTGCTAGCCAGCACCCTTCCTTGGAAGCGCTTTCACAGGCGCAGCAACACTGGGGCTTTGCGCTTCTCTACCCACCAAACGTCACGGTCATTCTCTGTCCGTCTCGTAGACACGAGCTGAGAAATTGCAAACGTCGAGCAATTGCTCAGAGATGAAAAGTGCCAGCACTGAAAGCTGTTGCTAGCCAGCACCCTTCCTCGGAAGCGCTTTTGTAGCCCTAAGAACACTGGGGCTCTGGGCTTCTCTAGCCACCTCATCTTCTGCTCATCCTCTCGCGCAGTCTAAAGAGAGCTCAGGTGAGAAATTGAAAAAGTCGAGCAATTGCTCAGAGATGAAAAGTGCCAGCACTGAAAGCTGTTGCTAGCCAGCCCCCTTCCTTGGAAGCGCTTTCACAGGCGCAGCAACACTGGGGCTTTGCGCTTCTCTACCCACCAAACGTCACGGTCACTATCTCTCCGTCTCGTAGACACGAGCTGAGAAATTGCAAACGTCGAGCAATTGCTCAGAGAGGAAAAGTGCCAGCACTGAAAGCTGTTGCTAGCCAGCACCCTTCCTTGGAAGCGCTTTTGTAGGCCTAAGAACACTGGGGCTCTGGCCTTCTCTAGCCACCTCATCTTCTGCTCATCCTCTCGCGCAGTCTAAAGAGAGCTCAGGTGAGAAATTGCAAACGTCGAGCAATTGCTCAGAGATGAAAAGTGCCAGCACTGAAAGCTGTTGCTAGCCAGCACCCTTCCTTGGAACCGCTTTTGTAGCCCTAAGAACACTGGGGCTCTGGCCTTCTCTAGCCACCTCATCTTCTGCTCATCCTCTCGCGCAGTCTAAAGAGAGCTCAGGTGAGAAATTGCAAACGTCGAGCAATTGCTCAGAGATGAAAAGTGCCAGCACTGAAAGCTGTTGCTAGCCAGCACCCTTCCTTGGAAGCGCTTTCACAGGCGCAGCAACACTGGGGCTTTGCGCTTGTCTAACCACCAAAGGTCACAGTCACTATCTCTCCGTCTCGTAGACACGAGCTGAGAAATTGCAAACGTCGAGCAATTGCTCAGAGATGAAAAGTGCCAGCACTGAAAGCTGTTGCTAGCCAGCACCCTTCCTTGGAAGCGCTTTTGTAGCCCTAAGAACACTGGGGCTCTGGGCTTCTCTAGCCACCTCATCTTCTACTCATCCTCTCGCGCAGTCTAAAGAGAGCTCAGGTGAGAAATTGCAAACGTCGAGCAATTGCTCAGAGATGAAAAGGGCCAGCACTGAAAGCTGTTGCTAGACAGCACCCTTCCTTGGAAGCGCTTTCACAGGCGCAGCAACACTGGGGCTTTGCGCTTCTCTAGCCACCAAACGTCACGGTCATTCTCTTTCCGTCTCGTAGACACGAGCTGAGAAATTGCAAACGTCGAGCAATTGCTCAGAGATGAAAAGTGCCAGCACTGAAAGCTGTTGCTAGCCAGCACCCTTCCTCGGAAGCGCTTTTGTAGCCCTAAGAACACTGGGGCTCTGGGCTTCTCTAGCCACCTCATCTTCTGCTCATCCTCTCGCGCAGTCTAAAGAGAGCTCAGGTGAGAAATTGCAAACGTCGAGCAATTGCTCAGAGATGAAAAGTGCCAGCACTGAAAGCTGTTGCTAGCCAGCACCCTTCCTTGGAAGCGCTTTCACAGGCGCAGCAACACTGGGGCTTTGCGCTTCTCTAACCACCAAACGTCACGGTCATTCTCTGTCCGTCTCGTAGACACGAGCTGAGAAATTGCAAACGTCGAGCAATTGCTCAGAGAGGAAAAGTGCCAGCACTGAAAGCTGTTGCTAGCCAGCACCCTTCCTTGGAAGCGCTTTTGTAGCCCTAAGAACACTGGGGCTCTGGGCTTCTCTAGCCACCTCATCTTCTGCTCATCCTCTCGCGCACTCTAAAGAGAGTTCAGGTGAGAAATTGCAAACGTCGAGCAATTGCTCAGAGATGAAAAGTGCCAGCACTGAAAGCTGTTGCTAGCCAGCCCCCTTCCTTGGAAGCGCTTTTGTAGCCCTAAGAACACTGGGGCTCTGGCCTTCTCTAGCCACCTCATCTTCTGCTCATCCTCTCGCGCAGTCTAAAGAGAGCTCAGGTGAGAAATTGCAAACGTCGAGCAATTGCTCAGAGATGAAAAGTGCCAGCACTGAAAGCTGTTGCTAGCCAGCACCCTTCCTTGGAAGCGCTTTCACACGCGCAGCAACACTGGGGCTTTGCGCTTCTCTAACCACCAAACGTCACGGTCACTATCTCTCCGTCTCGTAGACACGAGCTGAGAAATTGCAAACGTCGAGCAATTGCTCAGAGAGGAAAAGTGCCAGCACTGAAAGCTGTTGCTAGCCAGCACCCTTCTTTGGAAGCGCTTTCACACGCGCAGCAACACTGGGGCTTTGCGCTTCTCTAACCACCAAACGTCACGGTCACTTTCTCTCCGTATCGTAGACACGAGCTGAGAAATTGCAAACGTTGAGCAATTGCTCAGAGATGAAAAGTGCCAGCACTGAAAGCTGTTGCTAGCCAGCACCCTTCCTTGGAAGCGCTTTTGTAGCCCTAAGAACAGTGGGGCTCTGTGCTTCTCTAGCCACCTCATCTTCTGCTCATCCTCTCGCGCAGTCTAAAGAGAGTTTAGGTGAGAAATTGCAAACGTTGAGCAATTGCTCAGAGAGGAAAAGTGCCAGCACTGAAAGCTGTTGCTAGCCAGCCCCCTTCCTTGGAAGCGCTTTTGTAGCCCTAAGAACAGTGGGGCTCTGGGCTTCTCTAGCCACCTCATCTTCTGCTCATCCTGTCGCGCAGTCTAAAGAGAGCTCAGGTGAGAAATTGCAAACGTCGAGCAATTGCTCAGAGAGGAAAAGTGCCAGCACTGAAAGCTGTTGCTAGCCAGCACCCTTCCTTGGAACCGCTTTTGTAGCCCTAAGAACACTGGGGCTCTGGGCTTCTCTAGCCACCTCATCTTCTGCTCATCCTCTCGCGCAGTCTAAAGAGAGCTCAAGTGAGAAATTGCAAACGTCGAGCAATTGCTCAGAGAGGAAAAGTGCCAGCACTGAAAGCTGTTGCTAGCCAGCCCCCTTCCTTGGAAGCGTTTTTGTAGGCCTAGAACACTGGGGCTCTGGGCTTCTCTAGCCACCTCATCTTCTGCTCATCCTCTCGCGCAGTCTAAAGAGAGCTCAGGTGAGAAATTGCAAACGTCGAGCAATTGCTCAGAGATGAAAAGTGCCAGCACTGAAAGCTGTTGCTAGCCAGCACCCTTCTTTGGAAGCGCTTTCACAGGCACAGCAACACTGGGGCTTTGCGCTTCTCTACCCACCAAACGTCACGCTCACTATCTCTCCGTCTCGTAGACACGAGCTGAGAAATTGCAAACGTCGAGCAATTGCTCAGAGATGAAAAGTGCCAGCACTGAAAGCTGTTGCTAGCCAGCACCCTTCCTTGGAAGCGCTTTTGTAGCCCTAAGAACAGTGGGGCTCTGGCCTTCTCTAGCCACCTCATCTTCTGCTCATCCTCTCGCGCACTCTAAAGAGAGCTCAGGTGAGAAATTGCAAACGTCGAGCAATTGCTCAGAGAGGAAAAGTGCCAGCACTGAAAGCTGTTGCTAGCCAGCCCCCTTCCTTGGAAGCGTTTTTGTAGGCCTAAGAACAGTGGGGCTCTGGCCTTCTCTAGCCACCTCATCTTCTGCTCATCCTCTCGCGCAGTCTAAAGAGAGCTCAGGTGAGAAATTGCAAATGTCAAGCAATTGCTCAGAGATGAAAAGTGCCAGCAATGAAAGCTGTTGCTAGCCAGCACCCTTCCTTGGAAGCGCTTTTGTAGCCCTAAGAACACTGGGGTTCTGGCCTTCTCTAGCCATCTCATCTTCTGCTCATCCTCTCGCGCAGTCTAAAGAGAGCTCAGGTGAGAAATTGCAAACGTCGAGCAATTGCTCAGAGAGGAAAAGTGCCAGCACTGAAAGCTGTTGCTAGCCAGCCCCCTTCCTTGGAAGCGCTTTTGTAGCCCTAAGAACACTGGGGCTCTGGGCTTCTCTAGCCACCTCATCTTCTGCTCATCCTCTCGCGCAGTCTAAAGAGAGTTCAGGTGAGAAATTGCAAACGTCGAGCAATTGCTCAGAGAGGAAAAGTGCCAGCACTGAAAGCTGTTGCTAGCCAGCACCCATCCTTGGAAGCGCTTTCACAGGCGCAGCAACACTGGGGCTTTGCGCTTCTCTAACCACCAAACGTCACAGTCACTATCTCTCCGTCTCGTAGACACGAACTGAGAAATTGCAAACGTCGAGCAATTGCTCAGAGATGAAAAGTGCCAGCACTGAAAGCTGTTGCTAGCCAGCACCCTTCCTTGGAAGCACTTTTGTAGCCCTAAGAACACTGGGGCTCTGGGCTTCTCTAGCCACCTCATCTTCTACTCATCCACTCGCGCAGTCTAAAGAGAGCTCAGGTGAGAAATTGCAAACGTTGAGCAATTGCTCAGAGATGAAAAGTGCCAGCACTGAAAGCTGTTGCTAGCCAGCACCCTTCCTTGGAAGCGCTTTCACAGGTGCAGCAACACTGGGGCTTTGCGCTTCTCTAGCCACCAAACGTCACGGTCATTCTCTGTCCGTCTCGTAGACACGAGCTGAGAAATTGCAAACGTCGAGCAATTGCTCAGAGATGAAAAGTGCCAGCACTGAAAGCTGTTGCTAGCCAGCACCCTTCCTCGGAAGCGCTTTTGTAGCCCTAAGAACACTGGGGCTCTGGGCTTCTCTAGCCACCTCATCTTCTGCTCATCCTCTCGCGCAGTCTAAAGAGAGCTCAGGTGAGAAATTGAAAAAGTCGAGCAATTGCTCAGAGATGAAAAGTGCCAGCACTGAAAGCTGTTGCTAGCCAGCCCCCTTCCTTGGAAGCGCTTTCACAGGCGCAGCAACACTGGGGCTTTGCGCTTCTCTACCCACCAAACGTCACGGTCACTATCTCTCCGTCTCGTAGACACGAGCTGAGAAATTGCAAACGTCGAGCAATTGCTCAGAGATGAAAAGTGCCAGCACTGAAAGCTGTTGCTAGCCAGCACCCTTCCTTGGAAGCGCTTTTGTAGCCCTAAGAACACTGGGGTTCTGGCCTTCTCTAGCCACCTAATCTTCTGCTCATCCTCTCGCGCAGTGTAAAGAGAGCTCAGGTGAGAAATTGCAAACGTCGAGCAATTGCTCAGAGATGAAAAGTGCCAGCACTGAAAGCTGTTGCTAGCCAGCACCCTTCCTTGGAAGCGCTTTTGTAGCCCTAAGAACACTGGGGCTCTGGGCTTCTCTAGCCACCTCATCTTCTGCTCATCCTCTCACGCACTCTAAAGAGAGCTCAGGTGAGAAATTGCAAATGTCGAGCAATTGCTCAGAGATGAAAAGTGCCAGCACTGAAAGCTGTTGCTAGCCAGCACCCTTCCTTGGAAGCGCTTTTGTAGCCCTAAGAACACTGGGGCTCTGGCCTTCTCTAGCCACCTCATCTTCTGCTCATCCTCTCGCGCAGTCTAAAGAGAGCTCAGGTGAGAAATTGCAAACGTCGAGCAATTGCTCAGAGATGAAAAGTGCCAGCACTGAAAGCTGTTGCTAGCCAGCCCCCTTCCTTGGAAGCGCTTTCACAGGCGCAGCAACACTGGGGCTTTGCGCTTCTCTAACCACCAAACGTCACGGTCACTATCTCTCCGTCTCGTAGACACGAGTTGAGAAATTGCAAACGTCGAGCAATTGCTCAGAGAGGAAAAGTGCCAGCACTGAAAGCTGTTGCTAGCCAGCACCCTTCTTTGGAAGCGCTTTCACACGCGCAGCAACACTGGGGCTTTGCGCTTCTCTAACCACCAAACATCACGGTCACTTTCTCTCCGTCTCGTAGACACGAGCTGAGAAATTGCAAACGTTGAGCAATTGCTCAGAGATGAAAAGTGCCAGCACTGAAAGCTGTTGCTAGCCAGCACCCTTCCTTGGAAGCGCTTTTGTAGCCCTAAGAACAGTGGGGCTCTGGCCTTTTCTAGCCACCTCATCTTCTGCTCATCCTCTCGCGCAGTCTAAAGAGAGCTCAAGTGAGAAATTGCACAACGTCGAGCAATTGCTCAGAGAGGAAAAGTGCCAGCACTGAAAGCTGTTGCTAGCCAGCCCCCTTCCTTGGAAGCGCTTTTGTAGCCCTAAGAACACTGGGGCTCTGGGCTTCTCTAGCCACCTCATCTTCTGCTCATCCTCTCACGCAGTCTAAAGAGAGTTCAGGTGAGAAATTGCAAACGTCGAGCAATTGCTCAGAGATGAAAAGTGCCAGCACTGAAAGCTGTTGCTAGCCAGCACCCTTCCTTGGAAGCGCTTTCACAGGTGCAGCAACACTGGGGCTTTGCGCTTCTCTAACCACCAAACGTCACGGTCCTTCTCTTTCCGTCTCGTAGACACGAGCTGAGAAATTGCAAACGTCCAGCAATTGCTCAGAGATGAAAAGCGCCAGCACTGAAAGCTGTTGCTAGCCAGCACCCTTCCTTGGAAGCGCTTTTGTAGCCCTAAGAACACTGGGGTTCTGGGCTTCTCTAGCCATCTAAACTTCTGCTCATCCTCTCGCGCAGTCTAAAGAGAGTTCAGGTGAGAAATTGCAAACGTCGAGCAATTGCTCAGAGATGAAAAGTGCTAGCACTGAAAGCTGTTGCTAGCCAGCACCCTTCCTTGGAAGCGCTTTCACAGGCGCAGCAACACTGGGGCTTTGCGCTTCTCTACCCACCAAACGTCACGGTCATTCTCTGTCCGTCTCGTAGACACGAGCTGAGAAATTGCAAACGTCGAGCAATTGCTCAGAGAGGAAAAGTGCCAGCACTGAAAGCTGTTGCTAGCCAGCACCCTTCCTTGGAAGCGCTTTTGTAGCCCAAAGAACACTGGGGCTCTGGGCTTCTCTAGCCACCTCATCTTCTGCTCATCCTCTCGCGCAGTCTAAAGAGAGCTCAGGTGAGAAATTGCAAACGTCGAGCAATTGCTCAGAGATGAAAAGTGCCAGCACTGAAAGATGTTGCTAGCCAGCACCCTTCCTTGGAAGCGCTTTTGTAGCCCTAAGAACACTGGGGCTCTGGGCTTCTCTAGCCACCTCCTCTTCTGCTCATCCTCTCGCGCAGTCTAAAGAGAGCTCAGGTGAGAAATTGCAAACGTCGAGCAATTGCTCAGAGAGGAAAAGTGCCAGCACTGAAAGCTGTTGCTAGCCAGCACCCATCCTTGGAAGCGCTTTCACAGGCGCAGCAACACTGGGGCTTTGCGCTTCTCTAACCACCAAACGTCACAGTCACTATCTCTCCGTCTCGTAGACACGAACTGAGAAATTGCAAACGTCGAGCAATTGCTCAGAGATGAAAAGTGCCAGCACTGAAAGCTGTTGCTAGCCAGCACCCTTCCTTGGAAGCACTTTTGTAGCCCTAAGAACACTGGGGCTCTGGGCTTCTCTAGCCACCTCATCTTCTACTCATCCACTCGCGCAGTCTAAAGAGAGCTCAGGTGAGAAATTGCAAACGTTGAGCAATTGCTCAGAGATGAAAAGTGCCAGCACTGAAAGCTGTTGCTAGCCAGCACCCTTCCTTGGAAGCGCTTTCACAGGCGCAGCAACACTGGGGCTTTGCGCTTCTCTAGCCACCAAACGTCACGGTCATTCTCTGTCCGTCTCGTAGACACGAGCTGAGAAATTGCAAACGTCGAGCAATTGCTCAGAGATGAAAAGTGCCAGCACTGAAAGCTGTTGCTAGCCAGCACCCTTCCTCGGAAGCGCTTTTGTAGCCCTAAGAACACTGGGGCTCTGGCCTTCTCTAGCCACCTCATCTTCTGCTCATCCTCTCGCGCAGTCTAAAGAGAGCTCAGGTGAGAAATTGCAAACGTCGAGCAATTGCTCAGAGATGAAAAGTGCCAGCACTGAAAGCTGTTGCTAGCCAGCCCCCTTCCTTGGAAGCGCTTTCACAGGCGCAGCAACACTGGGGCTTTGCGCTTCTCTACCCACCAAACGTCACGGTCATTCTCTGTCCGTCTCGTAGACACGAGCTGAGAAATTGCAAACGTCGAGCAATTGCTCAGAGAGGAAAAGTGCCAGCACTGAAAGCTCTTGCTAGCCAGCACCCTTCCTTGGAAGCGCTTTTGTAGCCCTAAGAACAGTGGGGCTCTGGGCTTCTCTAGCCACCTCATCTTCTGCTCATCCTCTCGCGCAGTCTAAAGAGAGTTCAGGTGAGAAATTGCAAACGTCGAGCAATTGCTCAGAGATGAAAAGTGCCAGCACTGAAAGCTGTTGCTAGCCAGCACCCTTCCTTGGAAGCGCTTTCACAGGTGCAGCAACACTGGGGCTTTGCGCTTCTCTAACCACCAAACGTCACGGTCCTTCTCTTTCCGTCTCGTAGACACGAGCTGAGAAATTGCAAACGTCGAGCAATTGCTCAGAGATGAAAAGCGCCAGCACTGAAAGCTGTTGCTAGCCAGCACCCTTCCTTGGAAGCACTTTTGTAGCCCTAAGAACACTGGGGTTCTGGGCTTCTCTAGCCATCTAAACTTCTGCTCATCCTCTCGCGCAGTCTAAAGAGAGTTCAGGTGAGAAATTGCAAACGTCGAGCAATTGCTCAGAGATGAAAAGTGCTAGCACTGAAAGCTGTTGCTAGCCAGCACCCTTCCTTGGAAGCGCTTTCACAGGCGCAGCAACACTGGGGCTTTGCGCTTCTCTAGCCACCAAACGTCACGGTCATTCTCTGTCCGTCTCGTAGACACGAGCTGAGAAATTGCAAACGTCGAGCAATTGCTCAGAGATGAAAAGTGCCAGCACTGAAAGCTGTTGCTAGCCAGCCCCCTTCCTTGGAAGCGCTTTTGTAGCCCTAAGAACAGTGGGGCTCTGGGCTTCTCTAGCCACCTCCTCTTCTGCTCATCCTCTCGCGCACTCTAAAGAGAGCTCAGGTGAGAAATTGCAAACGTCGAGCAATTGCTCAGAGAGGAAAAGTGCCAGCACTGAAAGCTGTTGCTAGCCAGCACCCATCCTTGGAAGCGCTTTCACAGGCGCAGCAACACTGAGGCTTTGCGCTTCTCTAACCACCAAAGGTCACAGTCACTATCTCTCCGTCTCGTAGACACGAACTGAGAAATTGCAAACGTCGAGCAATTGCTCAGAGATGAAAAGTGCCAGCACTGAAAGCTGTTGCTAGCCAGCACCCTTCCTTGGAAGCACTTTTGTAGCCCTAAGAACACTGGGGCTCTGGGCTTCTCTAGCCACCTCATCTTCTACTCATCCACTCGCGCAGTCTAAAGAGAGCTCAGGTGAGAAATTGCAAACGTCGAGCAATTGCTCAGAGATGAAAAGTGCCAGCACTGAAAGCTGTTGCTAGCCAGCACCCTTCCTTGGAAGCGCTTTTGTAGGCCTAAGAACACTGGGGCTCTGGGCTTCTCTAGCCACCTCATCTTCTGCTCATCCTGTCGCGCACTCTAAAGAGAGCTCAGGTGAGAAATTGCAAACGTCGAGCAATTGCTCAGAGATGAAAAGTGCCAGCACTGAAAGCTGTTGCTAGCCAGCACCCTTCCTTGGAAGCGCTTTTGTAGCCCTAAGAACACTGGGGCTCTGGCCTTCTCTAGCCACCTCATCTTCTGCTCATCCTCTCGCGCAGTCTAAAGAGAGCTCAGGTGAGAAATTGCAAACGTCGAGCAATTGCTCAGAGATGAAAAGTGCCAGCACTGAAAGCTGTTGCTAGCCAGCACCCTTCCTTGGAAGCGCTTTCACAGGCACAGCAACACTGGGGCTTTGCGCTTCTCTACCCACCAAACGTCACGGTCACTATCTCTCCGTCTCGTAGACACGAGTTGAGAAATTGCAAACGTCGAGCAATTGCTCAGAGATGAAAAGCGCCAGCACTGAAAGCTGTTGCTAGCCAGCACCCTTCCTTGGAAGCACTTTTGTAGCCCTAAGAACACTGGGGTTCTGGCCTTCTCTAGCCATCTAAACTTCTGCTCATCCTCTCGCGCAGTCTAAAGAGAGCTCAGGTGAGAAATTGCAAACGTCGAGCAATTGCTCAGAGATGAAAAGTGCTAGCACTGAAAGCTGTTGCTAGCCAGCACCCTTCCTTGGAAGCGCTTTCACAGGCGCAGCAACACTGGGGCTTTGCGCTTCTCTACCCACCAAACGTCACAGTCATTCTCTGTCCGTCTCGTAGACACGAGCTGAGAAATTGCAAACGTCGAGCGATTGCTCAGAGATGAAAAGTGCCAGCACTGAAAGCTGTTGCTAGCCAGCCCCCTTCCTTGGAAGCGCTTTTGTAGCCCTAAGAACACTGGGGCTCTGGCCTTCTCTAGCCACCTCATCTTCTGCTCATCCTCTCGCGCAGTCTAAAGAGAGCTCAGGTGAGAAATTGCAAACGTCGAGCAATTGCTCAGAGATGAAAAGTGCCAGCACTGAAAGCTGTTGCTAGCCAGCACCCTTCCTTGGAAGCGCTTTTGTAGGCCTAAGAACACTGGGGCTCTGGGCTTCTCTAGCCACCTCATCTTCTGCTCATCCTGTCGCGCACTCTAAAGAGAGCTCAGGTGAGAAATTGCAAACGTCGAGCAATTGCTCAGAGATGAAAAGTGCCAGCACTGAAAGCTGTTGCTAGCCAGCACCCTTCCTTGGAAGCGCTTTTGTAGCCCTAAGAACACTGGGGCTCTGGCCTTCTCTAGCCACCTCATCTTCTGCTCATCCTCTCGCGCAGTCTAAAGAGAGCTCAGGTGAGAAATTGCAAACGTCGAGCAATTGCTCAGAGATGAAAAGTGCCAGCACTGAAAGCTGTTGCTAGCCAGCACCCTTCCTTGGAAGCGCTTTCACAGGCACAGCAACACTGGGGCTTTGCGCTTCTCTACCCACCAAACGTCACGGTCACTATCTCTCCGTCTCGTAGACACGAGTTGAGAAATTGCAAACGTCGAGCAATTGCTCAGAGAGGAAAAGTGCCAGCACTGAAAGCTGTTGCTAGCCAGCACCCTTCTTTGGAAGCGCTTTCACACGCGCAGCAACACTGGGGCTTTGCGCTTCTCTAACCACCAAACGTCACGGTCACTTTCTCTCCGTCTCGTAGAAACGAGCTGAGAAATTGCAAACGTCGAGCAATTGCTCAGAGATGAAAAGTGCCAGCACTGAAAGCTGTTGCTAGCCAGCACCCTTCCTTGGAAGCGCTTTTGTAGGCCTAAGAACACTGGGGCTCTGGGCTTCTCTAGCCACCTCATCTTCTGCTCATCCTCTCGCGCACTCTAAAGAGAGCTCAAGTGAGAAATTGCAAACGTTGAGCAATTGCTCAGAGAGGAAAAGTGCCAGCACTGAAAGCTGTTGCTAGACAGCACCCTTCCTTGGAAGCGCTTTTGTAGCCCTAAGAACACTGGGGCTCTGGGCTTCTCTAGCCACCTCATCTTCTGCTCATCCTCTCGCGCAGTCTAAAGAGAGCTCAAGTGAGAAATTGCAAACGTCGAGCAATTGCTCAGAGAGGAAAAGTGCCAGCACTGAAAGCTGTTGCTAGCCAGCACCCTTCCTTGGAAGCGCTTTTGTAGCCCTAAGAACACTGGGGCTCTGGGCTTCTCTAGCCACCTCATCTTCTGCTCATCCTCTCGCGCAGTCTAAAGAGAGTTCAGGTGAGAAATTGCAAACGTCGAGCAATTGCTCAGAGATGAAAAGTGCCAGCACTGAAAGCTGTTGCTAGCCAGCACCCTTCCTTGGAAGCGCTTTCACAGGTGCAACAACACTGGGGCTTTGCGCTTCTCTACCTACCAAACGTCACGGTCATTCTCTTTCCGTCTCGTAGACACGAGCTGAGAAATTGCAAACGTCGAGCAATTGCTCAGACATGAAAAGTGCCAGCACTGAAAGCTGTTGCTAGCCAGCACCCTTCCTTGGAAGCGCTTTTGTAGCCCTAAGAACACTGGGGTTCTGGGCTTCTCTAGCCATCTAAACTTCTGCTCATCCTCTCGCGCAGTCTAAAGAGAGCTCAGGTGAGAAAAAGCAAACGTCGAGCAATTGCTCAGAGAGGAAAAGTGGCAGCACTGAAAGCTGTTGCTAGCCAGCACCCTTCCTTGGAAGCGCTTTCACAGGCGCAGCAACACTGGGGCTTTGCGCTTCTCTACCCACCAAACGTCACGGTCATTCTCTGTCCGTCTCGTAGACACGAACTGAGAAATTGCAAACGTCGAGCAATTGCTCAGAGAGGAAAAGTGCCAGCACTGAAAGCTGTTGCTAGCCAGCCCCCTTCCTTGGAAGCGCTTTTGTAGCCCTAAGAACACTGGGGCTCTGGGCTTCTCTAGCCACCTCATCTTCTGCTCATCCTCTCGCGCAGTCTAAAGAGAGCTCAGGTGAGAAATTGCAAACGTCGAGCAATTGCTCAGAGATGAAAAGTGCCAGCACTGAAAGATGTTGCTAGCCAGCACCCTTCTTTGGAAGCGCTTTCACAGGCGCAGCAACACTGGGGCTTTGCGCTTCTCTAGCCACCAAACGTCACAGTCATTCTCTTTCCGTTTCATAGACACGAGCTGAGAAATTGCAAACGTCGAGCAATTGCTCAGAGATGAAAAGTGCCAGCACTGAAAGCTGTTGCTAGCCAGCCCCCTTCCTTGGAAGCGCTTTTGTAGCCCAAAGAACAGTGGGGCTCTGGGCTTCTCTAGCCACCTCATCTTCTGCTCATCCTCTCGCGCAGTCTAAAGAGAGCTCAGGTGAGAAATTGAAAACGTCGAGCAATTGCTCAGAGATGAAAAGTGCCAGCACTGAAAGCTGTTGCTAGCCAGCCCCCTTCCTTGGAAGCGCTTTTGTAGCCCTAAGAACACTGGGGCTCTGGCCTTCTCTAGCCACCTCATCTTCTGCTCATCCTCTCGCGCAGTCTAAAGAGAGCTCAGGTGAGAAATTGCAAACGTCCAGCAATTGCTCAGAGATGAAAAGTGCCAGCACTGAAAGCTGTTGCTAGCCAGCACCCTTCCTTGGAAGCGCTTTCACAGGCGCAGCAACACTGGGGCTTTGCGCTTCTCTACCCACCAAACGTCACGGTCACTATCTCTCCGTCTTGTAGACACGAGCTGAGAAATTGCAAACGTCGAGCAATTGCTCAGAGATGAAAAGTGCCAGCACTGAAAGCTGTTGCTAGCCAGCACCCTTCCTTGGAAGCGCTTTTGTAGCCCTAAGAACACTGGGGTTCTGGGCTTCTCTAGCCACCTAATCTTCTGCTCATCCTCTCGCGCAGTCTAAAGAGAGCTCAGGTGAGAAATTGCAAACGTCGAGCAATTGCTCAGAGATGAAAAGTGGCAGCACTGAAAGCTGTTGCTAGCCAGCACCCTTCCTTGGAATCGCTTTCACAGGCGCAGCAACACTGGGGCTTTGCGCTTCTCTAGCCACCAAACATCACGGTCACTATCTCTCCGTCTCGTAGACACGAGCTGAGAAATTGCAAACGTCGAGCAATTGCTCAGAGATGAAAAGTGCCAGCACTGAAAGCTGTTGCTAGCCAGCCCCCTTCCTTGGAAGCGCTTTTGTAGCCCTAAGAACACTGGGTGTCTGTGCTTCTCTAGCCACCTAATCTTCTGCTCATCCTCTCGCGCAGTCTAAAGAGAGCTCAGGTGAGAAATTGCAAACGTCGAGCAATTGCTCAGAGAGGAAAAGTGCCAGCACTGAAAGCTGTTGCTAGCCAGCACCCTTCTTTGGAAGCGCTTTCACACGCACAGCAACACTGGGGCTTTGCGCTTCTCTAACCACCAAACGTCACGGTCACTTTCTCTCCGTCTCGTAGACACGAGCTGAGAAATTGCAAACGTTGAGCAATTGCTCAGAGATGAAAAGTGCCAGCACTGAAAGCTGTTGCTAGCCAGCACCCTTCCTTGGAAGCGCTTTTGTAGCCCTAAGAACACTGGGGCTCTGGCCTTCTCTAGCCACCTCATCTTCTGCTCATCCTCTCGCGCAGTCTAAAGAGAGTTTAGGTGAGAAATTGCAAACGTCGAGCAATTGCTCAGAGAGGAAAAGTGCCAGCACTGAAAGCTGTTGCTAGCCAGCCCCCTTCCTTGGAAGCGCTTTTGTAGCCCTAAGAACACTGGGGTTCTGGCCTTCTCTAGCCACCTCATCTTCTGCTCATCCTGTCGCGCAGTCTAAAGAGAGCTCAGGTGAGAAATTGCAAACGTCGAGCAATTGCTCAGAGATGAAAAGTGCCAGCACTGAAAGCTGTTGCTAGACAGCACCCTTCCTTGGAAGCGCTTTTGTAGCCCTAAGAACACTGGGGCTCTGGGCTTCTCTAGCCACCTCATCTTCTGCTCATCCTCTCGCGCAGTCTAAAGAGAGCTCAAGTGAGAAATTGCAAACGTCGAGCAATTGCTCAGAGAGGAAAAGTGGCAGCACTGAAAGCTGTTGCTAGCCAGCACCCTTCCTTGGAAGCGCTTTTGTAGCCCTAAGAACACTGGGGCTCTGGGCTTCTCTAGCCACCTCATCTTCTGCTCATCCTCTCGCGCAGTCTAAAGAGAGTTCAGGTGAGAAATTGCAAACGTCGAGCAATTGCTCAGAGATGAAAAGTGCCAGCACTGAAAGCTGTTGCTAGCCAGCACCCTTCCTTGGAAGCGCTTTCACAGGTGCAGCAACATTGGAGCTTTGCGCTTCTCTAACCACCAAACGTCACGGTCATTCTCTTTCCGTCTCGTAGACACGAGCTGAGAAATTGCAAACGTCGAGCAATTGCTCAGAGATGAAAAGCGCCAGCACTGAAAGCTGTTGCTAGCCAGCACCCTTCCTTGGAAGCACTTTTGTAGCCCTAAGAACACTGGGGTTCTGGCCTTCTCTAGCCCTCTAAACTTCTGCTCATCCTCTCGCGCAGTCCAAAGAGAGCTCAGGTGAGAAATTGCAAACGTCGAGCAATTGCTCAGAGATGAAAAGTGCCAGCACTGAAAGCTGTTCTAGCCAGCACCCTTCCTTGGAAGCGCTTTTGTAGCCCTAAGAACACTGGGGCTCTGGCCTTCTCTAGCCACCTCATCTTCTGCTCATCCTCTCGCGCAGTCTAAAGAGAGTTCAGGTGAGAAATTGCAAACGTCGAGCAATTGCTCAGAGATGAAAAGTGCCAGCACTGAAAGCTGTTGCTAGCCAGCCCCCTTCCTTGGAAGTGCTTTTGTAGCCCTAAGAACACCGGGGCTCTGGCCTTCTCTAGCCACCTCATCTTCTGCTCATCCTCTCGCGCAGTCTAAAGAGAGCTCAGGTGAGAAATTGCAAACGTCGAGCAATTGCTCAGAGATGAAAAGTGCCAGCACTGAAAGCTGTTGCTAGCCAGCACCCTTCCTTGGAAGCGCTTTCACAGGCACAGCAACACTGGGGCTTTGCGCTTCTCTAGCCACCAAACGTCACGGTCACTATCTCTCCGTCTCGTAGACACGAGTTGAGAAATTGCAAACGTCGAGCAATTGCTCAGAGATGAAAAGTGCCAGCACTGAAAGCTGTTGCTAGCCAGCACCCTTCTTTGGAAGCGCTTTCACACGCGCAGCAACACTGGGGCTTTGCGCTTCTCTAACCACCAAACATCACGGTCACTATCTCTCCGTCTCGTAGACACGAGCTGAGAAATTGCAAACGTCGAGCAATTGCTCAGAGATGAAAAGTGCCAGCACTGAAAGCTGTTGCTAGCCAGCACCCTTCCTTGGAAGCGCTTTTGTAGCCCTAAGAACACTGGGGCTCTGGCCTTCTCTAGCCACCTCATCTTCTGCTCATCCTCTCGCGCAGTCTAAAGAGAGCTCAGGTGAGAAATTGCAAACGTCGAGCAATTGCTCAGAGAGGAAAAGTGCCAGCACTGAAAGATGTTGCTAGCCAGCCCCCTTCCTTGGAAGCGCTTTTGTAGGCCTAAGAACACTGGGGCTCTGGGCTTCTCTAGCCACCTCATCTTCTGCTCATCCTCTCGCGCAGTCTAAAGAGAGCTCAGGTGAGAAATTGCAAACGTCGAGCAATTGCTCAGAGATGAAAAGTGCCAGCACTGAAAGCTGTTGCTAGCCAGCACCCTTCCTTGGAAGCGCTTTTGTAGCCCTAAGAACACTGGGGCTCTGGCCTTCTCTAGCCACCTCATCTTCTGCTCATCCTCTCGCGCACTCTAAAGAGAGCTCAAGTGAGAAATTGCAAACGTCGAGCAATTGCTCAGAGAGGAAAAGTGCCAGCACTGAAAGCTGTTGCTAGACAGCACCCTTCCTTGGAAGCGCTTTTGTAGCCCTAAGAACACTGGGGCTCTGGCCTTCTCTAGCCATCTAAACTTCTGCTCATCCTCTCGCGCAGTCTAAAGAGAGCTCAGGTGAGAAATTGCAAACGTCGAGCAATTGTTCAGAGATGAAAAGGGCCAGCACTGAAAGATGTTGCTAGCCAGCACCCTTCTTTGGAAGCGCTTTCACAGGCGCAGCAACGCTGGGGCTTTGCGCTTCTCTAGCCACCAAACGTCACAGTCACTATATCTCCGTCTCGTAGAAACGAGCTAAGAAATTGCAAACGTCGAGCAATTGCTCAGAGATGAAAAGTGCCAGCACTGAAAGCTGTTGCTAGCCAGCACCCTTCCTTGGAAGCGCTTTTGTAGCCCTAAGAACACTGGGGCTCTGGGCTTCTCTAGCCACCTCATCTTCTACTCATCCACTCGCGCAGTCTAAAGAGAGCTCAGGTGAGAAATTGCAAATGTCGAGCAATTGCTCAGAGATGAAAAGTGCCAGCACTGAAAGCTGTTGCTAGCCAGCCCCCTTCCTTGGAAGCGCTTTCACAGGCGCAGCAACACTGGGGCTTTGCGCTTCTCTAGCCACCAAACGTCATGGTCATTCTCTTTCCGTCTGGTAGACACGAACTGAGAAATTGCAAACGTCGAGCAATTGCTCAGAGATGAAAAGCGCCAGCACTGAAAGCTGTTGCTAGCCAGCCCCCTTCCTTGTAAGCGCTTTTGTAGCCCTAAGAACACTGGGTGTCTGTGCTTCTCTAGCCACCTCATCTTCTGCTCATCCTCTCGCGCAGTCTAAAGAGAGCTCAGGTGAGCAATTGCAAACGTCGAGCAATTGCTCAGAGATGAAAAGTGCCAGCACTGAAAGCTGTTGCTAGCCAGCACCCTTCCTTGGAAGCGCTTTTGTAGCCCTAAGAACACTGGGGCTCTGGGCTTCTCTAGCCACCTCATCTTCTGCTCATCCTCTCGCGCAGTCTAAAGAGAGCTCAGGTGAGAAATTGCAAACGTCGAGCAATTGCTCAGAGATGAAAAGTGCCAGCACTGAAAGCTGTTGCTAGCCAGCCCCCTTCCTTGGAAGCGCTTTTGTAGCCCTAAGAACACTGGGGCTCTGGCCTTCTCTAGCCACCTCATCTTCTGCTCATCCTCTCGCGCACTCTAAAGAGAGCTAAGGTGAGAAATTGCAAACGTCGAGCAATTGCTCAGAGATGAAAAGTGCCAGCACTGAAAGCTGTTGCTAGCCAGCACCCTTCCTTGGAAGCGCTTTCACAGGCGCAGCAACACTGGGGTTTTGCGGTTCTCTACCCACCAAACGTCACGGTCACTATCTCTCCGTCTCGTAGACACGAGTTGAGAAATTGCAAACGTCGAGCAATTGCTCAGAGATGAAAAGTGCCAGCACTGAAAGCTGTTGCTAGCCAGCCCCCTTCCTTGGAAGCACTTTTGTAGCCCTAAGAACACTGGGGTTCTGGGCTTCTCTAGCCATCTAAACTTCTGCTCATCCTCTCGCGCAGTCTAAAGAGAGCTCAGGTGAGAAATTGCAAACGTCCAGCAATTGCTCAGAGATGAAAAGTGGCAGCACTGAAAGCTGTTGCTAGCCAGCCCCCTTCCTTGGAAGCGCTTTCACAGGCGCAGCAACACTGGGGCTTTTCGCTTCTCTACCCACCAAACATCACGGTCACTATCTCTCCGTCTCGTAGACACTAGCTGAGAAATTGCAAACGTCGAGCAATTGCTCAGAGATGAAAAGTGCCAGCACTGAAAGCTGTTGCTAGCCAGCACCCTTCCTTGGAAGCGCTTTTGTAGCCCTAAGAACACTGGGGCTCTGGCCTTCTCTAGCCACCTCATCTTCTGCTCATCCTCTCGCGCAGTCTAAAGAGAGCTCAGGTGAGAAATTGCAAAAGTCGAGGAATTGCTCAGAGATGAAAAGTGCCAGCACTGAAAGCTGTTGCTAGCCAGCACCCTTCCTTGGAAGCGCTTTTGTAGCCCTAAGAACACTGGGGCTCTGGCCTTCTCTAGCCACCTCATCTTCTGCTCATCCTCTCGCACAGTCTAAAGAGAGCTCAGGTGAGAAATTGCAAACGTCGAGCAATTGCTCAGAGATGAAAAGTGCCAGCACTGAAAGCTGTTGCTAGCCAGCACCCTTCTTTGGAAGCGCTTTCACAGGCGCAGCAACACTGGGGCTTTGCGCTTCTCTAACCACCAAACGTCACAGTCACTATCTCTGCGTCTCGTAGAAACGAGCTAAGAAATTGCAAACGTCGAGCAATTGCTCAGAGATGAAAAGTGGCAGCACTGAAAGCTGTTGCTAGCCAGCACCCTTCCTTGGAAGCGCTTTCACAGGCGCAGCAACACTGGGGCTTTGCGCTTCTCTAACCACCAAAGGTCACAGTCACTATCTCTTTCCGTCTCGTAGACACGAACTGAGAAATTGCAAACGTCGAGCAATTGCTCAGAGATGAAAAGTGCCAGCACTGAAAGCTGTTGCTAGCCAGCACCCTTCCTTGGAAGCGCTTTTGTAGCCCTAAGAACACTGGGGCTCTGGGCTTCTCTAGCCACCTCGTCTTCTACTCATCCACTCGCGCAGTCTAAAGAGAGCTCAGGTGAGAAATTGCAAATGTCGAGCAATTTGTCAGAGATGAAAAGTGCCAGCACTGAAAGCTGTTGCTAGCCAGCACCCTTCCTTGGAAGCGCATTCACAGGCGCAGCAACACTGGGGCTTTGCGCTTCTCTAACCAGCAAACGCCACGGTCACTATATCTCTGTCTCGTAGAAACGAGCTGAGAAAATGCAAACGTCGAGCAATTGCTCAGACATGAAAAGTGCCAGCACTGAAAGCTGTTGCTAGCCAGCACCCTTCCTTGGAAGCGCTTTCACAGGCGCAGCAACACTGGGGCTTTGCGCTTCTCTAGCCACCAAACGTCACGGTCATTCTCTTTCCGTCTCGTAGACACGAACTGAGAAATTGCAAACGTCGAGCAATTGCTCAGAGATGAAAAGCGCCAGCACTGAAAGCTGTTGCTAGCCAGCACCCTTCCTTGGAAGCGCTTTTGTAGCCCTAAGAACACTGGGTGTCTGTGCTTCTCTAGCCACCTAATCTTCTGCTCATCCTCTCGCACAGTCTAAAGAGAGTTCAGGTGAGAAATTGCAAACGTCGAGCAATTGCTCAGAGATGAAAAGTGCCAGCACTGAAAGCTGTTGCTAGCCAGCCCCCTTCCTTGGAAGCGCTTTCACAGGCGCAGCAACACTGGGGCTTTGCGCTTCTCTACCCACCAAACGTCACGGTCACTATCTCTCCGTCTCGTAGACACGAGCTGAGAAATTGCAAACGTCGAGCAATTGCTCAGAGATGAAAAGTGCCAGCACTGAAAGCTGTTGCTAGCCAGCACCCTTCCTTGGAAGCGCTTTTGTAGCCCTAAGAACACTGGGGCTCTGGCCTTCTCTAGCCACCTCATCTTCTGCTCATCCTCTCGCGCAGTCTAAAGAGAGCTCAGGTGAGAAATTGCAAACGTCGAGCAATTGCTCAGAGATGAAAAGTGCCAGCACTGAAAGCTGTTGCTAGCCAGCCCCCTTCCTTGGAAGCGCTTTTGTAGCCCTAAGAACACTGGGTGTCTGTGCTTCTCTAGCCACCTCATCTTCTGCTCATCCTCTCGCGCAGTCTAAAGAGAGCTCAGGTGAGAAATTGCAAACGTCGAGCAATTGCTCAGAGATGAAAAGTGCCAGCACTGAAAGCTGTTGCTAGCCAGCACCCTTCCTTGGAAGCGCTTTTGTAGCCCTAAGAACACTGGGGCTCTGGCCTTCTCTAGCCACCTCATCTTCTGCTCATCCTCTCGCGCAGTCTAAAGAGAGCTCAGGTGAGAAATTGCAAACGTCGAGCAATTGCTCAGAGAGGAAAAGTGCCAGCACTGAAAGCTGTTGCTAGCCAGCCCCCTTCCTTGGAAGCGGTTTTGTAGCCCGAAGAACACTGGGGCTCTGGCCTTCTCTAGCCACCTCATCTTCTGCTCATCCTCTCGCGCAGTCTAAAGAGAGCTCAAGTGAGAAATTGCAAACGTCGAGCAATTGCTCAGAGAGGAAAAGTGCCAGCACTGAAAGCTGTTGCTAGCCAGCACCCTTCTTTGGAAGCGCTTTCACAGGCGCAGCAACACTGGGGCTTTGCGCTTCTCTAACCACCAAACGTCACGGTCACTATCTCTCCGTCTCGTAGAAACGAGCTAAGAAATTGCAAACGTCGAGCAATTGCTCAGAGATGAAAAGTGCCAGCACTGAAAGCTGTTGCTAGCCAGCACCCTTCTTTGGAAGCGCTTTCACAGGCGCAGCAACACTGGGGCTTTGCGCTTCTCTAACCACCAAAGGTCACAGTCACTATCTCTTTCCGTCTCGTAGACACGAACTGAGAAATTGCAAACGTCGAGCAATTGCTCAGAGATGAAAAGTGCCAGCACTGAAAGCTCTTGCTAGACAGCCCCCTTCCTTGGAAGCGCTTTTGTAGCCCTAAGAACACTGGGGCTCTGGCCTTCTCTAGCCACCTCATCTTCTGCTCATCCTCTCGCGCAGTCTAAAGAGAGCTCAGGTGAGAAATTGCAAACGTCGAGCAATTGCTCAGAGATGAAAAGTGCCAGCACTGAAAGCTGTTGCTAGCCAGCACCCTTCCTTGGAAGCGCTTTTGTAGGCCTAAGAACAGTGGGGCTCTGGGCTTCTCTAGCCACCTCATCTTCTGCTCATCCTCTCGCACAGTCTAAAGAGAGTTCAGGTGAGAAATTGCAAACGTCGAGCAATTGCTCAGAGATGAAAAGTGCCAGCACTGAAAGCTGTTGCTAGCCAGCACCCTTCCTTGGAAGCGCTTTCACAGGCGCAGCAACACTGGTGCTTTGCGCTTCTCTACCCACCAAACATCACGGTCATTCTCTTTCCGTCTCGTAGACACGAACCGAGAAATTGCAAACGTCGAGCAATTGCTCACAGATGAAAAGCGCCAGCACTGAAAGCTGTTGCTAGCCAGCCCCCTTCCTTGGAAGCGCTTTTGTAGCCCTAAGAACACTGGGGTTCTGGGCTTCTCTAGCCATCTAAATTTCTGCTCATCCTCTCGCGCAGTCTAAAGAGAGCTCAGGTGAGACATTGCAAACATCGAGCAATTGCTCAGAGATGAAAAGTGCTAGCACTGAAAGCTGTTGCTAGCCAGCACCCTTCCTTGGAAGCGCCTTCACAGGCGCAGCAACACTGGGGCTTTGCGCTTCTCTACCCACCAAACGTCACAGCCATTCTCTGTCCGTCTCGTAGACACGAGCTAAGAAATTGCAAACGTCGAGCAATTGCTCAGAGATGAAAAGTGCCAGCACTGAAAGCTGTTGCTAGCCAGCACCCTTCCTTGGAAGCGCTTTTGTAGCCCTAAGAACACTGGGGCTCTGGGCTTCTCTAGCCACCTCATCTTCTGCTCATCCTCTCGCGCAGTCTAAAGAGAGCTCAGGTGAGAAATTGCAAACGTCGAGCAATTGCTCAGAGATGAAAAGTGCCAGCACTGAAAGTTCTTGCTAGCCAGCACCCTTCCTTGGAAGCGCTTTTGTAGCCCGAAGAACACCGGGGCTCTGGCCTTCTCTAGCCACCTCATCTTCTGCTCATCCTCTCGCGCAGTCTAAAGAGAGCTCAGGTGAGAAATTGCAAACGTCGAGCAATTGCTCAGAGATGAAAAGTGCCAGCACTGAAAGCTGTTGCTAGCCAGCCCCCTTCCTTGGAAGCGCTTTTGTAGCCCTAAGAACACTGGGGTTCTGGGCTTCTCTAGCCATCTAAATTTCTGCTCATCCTCTCGCGCAGTCTAAAGAGAGCTCAGGTGAGAAATTGCAAACATCGAGCAATTGCTCAGAGATGAAAAGTGCTAGCACTGAAAGCTGTTGCTAGCCAGCACCCTTCCTTGGAAGCGCCCTCACAGGCGCAGCAACACTGGGGCTTTGCGCTTCTCTACCCACCAAACGTCACAGCCATTCTCTGTCCGTCTCGTAGACACGAGCTAAGAAATTGCAAACGTCGAGCAATTGCTCAGAGATGAAAAGTGCCAGCACTGAAAGCTGTTGCTAGCCAGCACCCTTCCTTGGAAGCGCTTTTGTAGCCCTAAGAACACTGGGGCTCTGGGCTTCTCTAGCCACCTCATCTTCTGCTCATCCTCTCGCGCAGTCTAAAGAGAGCTCAGGTGAGAAATTGCAAACGTCGAGCAATTGCTCAGAGATGAAAAGTGCCAGCACTGAAAGTTCTTGCTAGCCAGCCCCCTTCCTTGGAAGCGCTTTTGTAGCCCGAAGAACACCGGGGCTCTGGCCTTCTCTAGCCACCTCATCTTCTGCTCATCCTCTCGCGCAGTCTAAAGAGAGCTCAGGTGAGAAATTGCAAACGTCGAGCAATTGCTCAGAGAGGAAAAGTGCCAGCACTGAAAGCTGTTGCTAGCCAGCACCCTTCCTTGGAAGCGCTTTTGTAGCCCTAAGAACACTGGGGCTCTGGCCTTCTCTAGCCACCTCATCTTCTACTCATCCACTCGCGCAGTCTAAAGAGAGCTCAGGTGAGAAATTGCAAATGTCGAGCAATTGCTCAGAGATGAAAAGTGCCAGCACTGAAAGCTGTTGCTAGCCAGCCCCCTTCCTTGGAAGCGCTTTCACAGGCGCAGCAACACTGGGGCTTTGCGCTTCTCTAGCCACCAAACGTCACGGTCATTCTCTTTCCGTCTCGTAGACACGAACTGAGAAATTGCAAACGTCGAGCAATTGCTCAGAGATGAAAAGCGCCAGCACTGAAAGCTGTTGCTAGCCAGCCCCCTTCCTTGTAAGCGCTTTTGTAGCCCTAAGAACACTGGGGCTCTGGGCTTCTCTAGCCACCTCATCTTCTGCTCATCCTCTCGCGCAGTCTAAAGAGAGCTCAGGTGAGAAATTGCAAACGTCGAGCAATTGCTCAGAGATGAAAAGTGCCAGCACTGAAAGCTGTTGCTAGCCAGCACCCTTCCTTGGAAGCGCTTTCACAGGCGCAGCAACACTGGGGTTTTGCGCTTCTCTACCCACCAAACGTCACGGTCACTATCTCTCCGTCTCGTAGACACGAGTTGAGAAATTGCAAACGTCGAGCAATTGCTCAGAGATGAAAAGTGCCAGCACTGAAAGCTGTTGCTAGCCAGCACCCTTCCTTGGAAGCGCTTTTGTAGCCCTAAGAACACTGGGGCTCTGGCCTTCTCTAGCCATCTAAACTTCTGCTCATCCTCTCGCGCAGTCTAAAGAGAGCTCAGGTGAGAAATTGCAAACGTCCAGCAATTGCTCAGAGATGAAAAGTGGCAGCACTGAAAGCTGTTGCTAGCCAGCCCCCTTCCTTGGAAGCGCTTTCACAGGCGCAGCAACACTGGGGCTTTGCGCTTCTCTAACCACCAAACATCACGGTCACTATCTCTCCGTCTCGTAGACACGAGCTGAGAAATTGCAAACGTCGAGCAATTGCTCAGAGATGAAAAGTGCCAGCACTGAAAGCTGTTGCTAGCCAGCACCCTTCCTTGGAAGCGCTTTTGTAGGCCTAAGAACACTGGGGCTCTGGGCTTCTCTAGCCACCTAATCTTCTGCTCATCCTCTCGCGCAGTCTAAAGAGAGCTCAGGTGAGAAATTGCAAACGTCGAGCAATTGCTCAGAGATGAAAAGTGCCAGCACTGAAAGCTGTTGCTAGACAGCCCCCTTCCTTGGAAGCGCTTTTGTAGCCCTAAGAACACTGGGGCTCTGGCCTTCTCTAGCCACCTCATCTTCTGCTCATCCTCTCGCGCAGTCTAAAGAGAGCTCAGGTGAGAAATTGCAAACGTCGAGCAATTGCTCAGAGATGAAAAGTGCCAGCACTGAAAGCTGTTGCTAGCCAGCACCCTTCTTTGGAAGCGCTTTCACAGGCGCAGCAACACTGGGGCTTTGCGCTTCTCTAACCACCAAACGTCACAGTCACTATCTCTCCGTCTCGTAGAAACGAGCTAAGAAATTGCAAACGTCGAGCAATTGCTCAGAGATGAAAAGTGCCAGCACTGAAAGCTGTTGCTAGCCAGCACCCTTCCTTGCAAGCGCTTTCACAGGCGCAGCAACACTGGGGCTTTGCGCTTCTCTAACCACCAAAGGTCACAGTCACTATCTCTTTCCGTCTCGTAGACACGAACTGAGAAATTGCAAACGTCGAGCAATTGCTCAGAGATGAAAAGTGCCAGCACTGAAAGCTGTTGCTAGCCAGCACCCTTCCTTGGAAGCGCTTTTGTAGGCCTAAGAACAGTGGGGCTCTGGGCTTCTCTAGCCACCTCATCTTCTGCTCATCCTCTCGCACAGTCTAAAGAGAGTTCAGGTGAGAAATTGCAAACGTCGAGCAATTGCTCAGAGATGAAAAGTGCCAGCACTGAAAGCTGTTGCTAGCCAGCACCCTTCCTTGGAAGCGCTTTCACAGGCGCAGCAACACTGGGGCTTTGCGCTTCTCTAGCCACCAAACGTCACGGTCATTCTCTTTCCGTCTCGTAGACACGAACCGAGAAATTGCAAACGTCGAGCAATTGCTCACAGATGAAAAGCGCCAGCACTGAAAGCTGTTGCTAGCCAGCACCCTTCCTTGGAAGCGCTTTTGTAGCCCTAAGAACACTGGGGTTCTGGGCTTCTCTAGCCATCTAAATTTCTGCTCATCCTCTCGCGCAGTCTAAAGAGAGCTCAGGTGAGAAATTGCAAACATCGAGCAATTGCTCAGAGATGAAAAGTGCTAGCACTGAAAGCTGTTGCTAGCCAGCACCCTTCCTTGGAAGCGCCTTCACAGGCGCAGCAACACTGGGGCTTTGCGCTTCTCTACCCACCAAACGTCACAGCCATTCTCTGTCCGTCTCGTAGACACGAGCTAAGAAATTGCAAACGTCGAGCAATTGCTCAGAGATGAAAAGTGCCAGCACTGAAAGCTGTTGCTAGCCAGCACCCTTCCTTGGAAGCGCTTTTGTAGCCCTAAGAACACTGGGGCTCTGGGCTTCTCTAGCCACCTCATCTTCTGCTCATCCTCTCGCGCAGTCTAAAGAGAGCTCAGGTGAGAAATTGCAAACGTCGAGCAATTGCTCAGAGATGAAAAGTGCCAGCACTGAAAGCTCTTGCTAGCCAGCCCCCTTCCTTGGAAGCGCTTTTGTAGCCCGAAGAACACCGGGGCTCTGGCCTTCTCTAGCCACCTAATCTTCTGCTCATCCTCTCGCGCAGTCTAAAGAGAGCTCAGGTGAGAAATTGCAAACGTCGAGCAATTGCTCAGAGAGGAAAAGTGCCAGCACTGAAAGCTGTTGCTAGCCAGCACCCTTCCTTGGAAGCGCTTTTGTAGCCCTAAGAACACTGGGGCTCTGGCCTTCTCTAGCCACCTCATCTTCTACTCATCCACTCGCGCAGTCTAAAGAGAGCTCAGGTGAGAAATTGCAAATGTCGAGCAATTGCTCAGAGATGAAAAGTGCCAGCACTGAAAGCTGTTGCTAGCCAGCCCCCTTCCTTGGAAGCGCTTTCACAGGCGCAGCAACACTGGGGCTTTGCGCTTCTCTAGCCACCAAACGTCACGGTCATTCTCTTTCCGTCTCGTAGACACGAGCTGGGAAATTGCAAACGTCGAGCAATTGCTCAGAGATGAAAAGCGCCAGCACTGAAAGCTGTTGCTAGCCAGCCCCCTTCCTTGTAAGCGCTTTTGTAGCCCTAAGAACACTGGGGCTCTGGGCTTCTCTAGCCACCTCATCTTCTGCTCATCCTCTCGCGCAGTCTAAAGAGAGCTCAGGTGAGAAATTGCAAACGTCGAGCAATTGCTCAGAGATGAAAAGTGCCAGCACTGAAAGCTGTTGCTAGCCAGTCCCCTTCCTTGGAAGCGCTTTTGTAGCCCTAAGAACACTGGGGCTCTGGCCTTCTCTAGCCACCTCATCTTCTGCTCATCCTCTCGCGCAGTCTAAAGAGAGCTCAGGTGAGAAATTGCAAACGTCGAGCAATTGCTCAGAGATGAAAAGTGCCAGCACTGAAAGCTGTTGCTAGCCAGCACCCTTCCTTGGAAGCGCTTTCACAGGCGCAGCAACACTGGGGTTTTGCGCTTCTCTACCCACCAAACGTCACGGTCACTATCTCTCCGTCTCGTAGACACGAGTTGAGAAATTGCAAACGTCGAGCAATTGCTCAGAGATGAAAAGTGCCAGCACTGAAAGCTGTTGCTAGCCAGCACCCTTCCTTGGAAGCGCTTTTGTAGCCCTAAGAACACTGGGGCTCTGGCCTTCTCTAGCCATCTAAACTTCTGCTCATCCTCTCGCGCAGTCTAAAGAGAGCTCAGGTGAGAAATTGCAAACGTCCAGCAATTGCTCAGAGATGAAAAGTGGCAGCACTGAAAGCTGTTGCTAGCCAGCCCCCTTCCTTGGAAGCGCTTTCACAGGCGCAGCAACACTGGGGCTTTGCGCTTCTCTAACCACCAAACATCACGGTCACTATCTCTCCGTCTCGTAGACACGAGCTGAGAAATTGCAAACGTCGAGCAATTGCTCAGAGATGAAAAGTGCCAGCACTGAAAGCTGTTGCTAGCCAGCACCCTTCCTTGGAAGCGCTTTTGTAGGCCTAAGAACACTGGGGCTCTGGGCTTCTCTAGCCACCTAATCTTCTGCTCATCCTCTCGCGCAGTCTAAAGAGAGCTCAGGTGAGAAATTGCAAACGTCGAGCAATTGCTCAGAGATGAAAAGTGCCAGCACTGAAAGCTGTTGCTAGACAGCCCCCTTCCTTGGAACCGCTTTTGTAGCCCTAAGAACACTGGGGCTCTGGCCTTCTCTAGCCACCTCATCTTCTGCTCATCCTCTCGCGCAGTCTAAAGAGAGCTCAGGTGAGAAATTGCAAACGTCGAGCAATTGCTCAGAGATGAAAAGTGCCAGCACTGAAAGCTGTTGCTAGCCAGCACCCTTCTTTGGAAGCGCTTTCACAGGCGCAGCAACACTGGGGCTTTGCGCTTCTCTAACCACCAAACGTCACAGTCACTATCTCTCCGTCTCGTAGAAACGAGCTAAGAAATTGCAAACGTCGAGCAATTGCTCAGAGATGAAAAGTGCCAGCACTGAAAGCTGTTGCTAGCCAGCACCCTTCCTTGCAAGCGCTTTCACAGGCGCAGCAACACTGGGGCTTTGCGCTTCTCTAACCACCAAAGGTCACAGTCACTATCTCTTTCCGTCTCGTAGACACGAACTGAGAAATTGCAAACGTCGAGCAATTGCTCAGAGATGAAAAGTGCCAGCACTGAAAGCTGTTGCTAGCCAGCACCCTTCCTTGGAAGCGCTTTTGTAGCCCTAAGAACACTGGGGCTCTGGGCTTCTCTAGCCACCTCATCTTCTGCTCATCCTCTCGCGCAGTCTAAAGAGAGCTCAGGTGAGAAATTGCAAACGTCGAGCAATTGCTCAGAGATGAAAAGTGCCAGCACTGAAAGCTGTTGCTAGCCAGCCCCCTTCCTTGGAAGCGCTTTCACAGGCGCAGCAACACTGGGGTTTTGCGGTTCTCTACCCACCAAACGTCACGGTCACTATCTCTCCGTCTCGTAGACACGAGTTGAGAAATTGCAAACGTCGAGCAATTGCTCAGAGATGAAAAGTGCCAGCACTGAAAGCTGTTGCTAGCCAGCACCCTTCCTTGGAAGCGCTTTTGTAGGCCTAAGAACACTGGGGTTCTGGGCTTCTCTAGCCATCTAAACTTCTGCTCATCCTCTCGCGCAGTCTAAAGAGAGCTCAGGTGAGAAATTGCAAACGTCCAGCAATTGCTCAGAGATGAAAAGTGGCAGCACTGAAAGCTGTTGCTAGCCAGCCCCCTTCCTTGGAAGCGCTTTCACAGGCGCAGCAACACTGGGGCTTTGCGCTTCTCTTGCCACCAAACATCACGCTCACTATCTCTCCGTCTCGTAGACACGAGCTGAGAAATTGCAAACGTCGAGCAATTGCTCAGAGATGAAAAGTGCCAGCACTGAAAGCTGTTGCTAGCCAGCACCCTTCCTTGGAAGCGCTTTTGTAGCCCTAAGAACACTGGGGCTCTGGCCTTCTCTAGCCACCTAATCTTCTGCTCATCCTCTCGCGCAGTCTAAAGAGAGCTCAGGTGAGAAATTGCAAACGTCGAGCAATTGCTCAGAGATGAAAAGTGCCAGCACTGAAAGCTGTTGCTAGACAGCCCCCTTCCTTGGAAGCGCTTTTGTAGCCCTAAGAACACTGGGGCTCTGGCCTTCTCTAGCCACCTCATCTTCTGCTCATCCTCTCGCGCAGTCTAAAGAGAGCTCAGGTGAGAAATTGCAAACGTCGAGCAATTGCTCAGAGATGAAAAGTGCCAGCACTGAAAGCTGTTGCTAGCCAGCACCCTTCTTTGGAAGCGCTTTCACAGGCGCAGCAACACTGGGGCTTTGCGCTTCTCTAACCACCAAACGTCACAGTCACTATCTCTCCGTCTCGTAGAAACGAGCTAAGAAATTGCAAACGTCGAGCAATTGCTCAGAGATGAAAAGTGCCAGCACTGAAAGCTGTTGCTAGCCAGCACCCTTCCTTGCAAGCGCTTTCACAGGCGCAGCAACACTGGGGCTTTGCGCTTCTCTAACCACCAAAGGTCACAGTCACTATCTCTTTCCGTCTCGTAGACACGAACTGAGAAATTGCAAACGTCGAGCAATTGCTCAGAGATGAAAAGTGCCAGCACTGAAAGCTGTTGCTAGCCAGCACCCTTCCTTGGAAGCGCTTTTGTAGCCCTAAGAACACTGGGGCTCTGGGCTTCTCTAGCCACCTCATCTTCTGCTCATCCTCTCGCGCAGTCTAAAGAGAGCTCAGGTGAGAAATTGCAAACGTCGAGCAATTGCTCAGAGATGAAAAGTGCCAGCACTGAAAGCTGTTGCTAGCCAGCCCCCTTCCTTGGAAGCGCTTTCACAGGCGCAGCAACACTGGGGTTTTGCGGTTCTCTAACCACCAAACGTCACGGTCACTATCTCTCCGTCTCGTAGACACGAGTTGAGAAATTGCAAACGTCGAGCAATTGCTCAGAGATGAAAAGTGCCAGCACTGAAAGCTGTTGCTAGCCAGCACCCTTCCTTGGAAGCGCTTTTGTAGGCCTAAGAACACTGGGGTTCTGGGCTTCTCTAGCCATCTAAACTTCTGCTCATCCTCTCGCGCAGTCTAAAGAGAGCTCAGGTGAGAAATTGCAAACGTCCAGCAATTGCTCAGAGATGAAAAGTGGCAGCACTGAAAGCTGTTGCTAGCCAGCCCCCTTCCTTGGAAGCGCTTTCACAGGCGCAGCAACACTGGGGCTTTGCGCTTCTCTTGCCACCAAACATCACGCTCACTATCTCTCCGTCTCGTAGACACGAGCTGAGAAATTGCAAACGTCGAGCAATTGCTCAGAGATGAAAAGTGCCAGCACTGAAAGCTGTTGCTAGCCAGCACCCTTCCTTGGAAGCGCTTTTGTAGCCCTAAGAACACTGGGGCTCTGGCCTTCTCTAGCCACCTCATCTTCTGCTCATCCTCTCGCGCAGTCTAAAGAGAGCTCAGGTGAGAAATTGCAAAAGTCGAGGAATTGCTCAGAGATGAAAAGTGCCAGCACTGAAAGCTGTTGCTAGACAGCCCCCTTCCTTGGAAGCGCTTTTGTAGCCCTAAGAACACTGGGGCTCTGGGCTTCTCTAGCCACCTCATCTTCTGCTCATCCTCTCGCGCAGTCTAAAGAGAGCTCAGGTGAGAAATTGCAAACGTCGAGCAATTGCTCAGAGATGAAAAGTGCCAGCACTGAAAGCTGTTGCTAGCCAGCACCCTTCTTTGGAAGCGCTTTCACAGGCGCAGCAACACTGGGGCTTTGCGCTTCTCTAACCACCAAACGTCACAGTCACTATCTCTCCGTCTCGTAGAAACGAGCTAAGAAATTGCAAACGTCGAGCAATTGCTCAGAGATGAAAAGTGGCAGCACTGAAAGCTGTTGCTAGCCAGCACCCTTCCTTGGAAGCGCTTTCACAGGCGCAGCAACACTGGGGCTTTGCGCTTCTCTAACCACCAAAGGTCACAGTCACTATCTCTTTCCGTCTCGTAGACACGAACTGAGAAATTGCAAAAGTCGAGCAATTGCTCAGAGAGGAAACGTGCCAGCACTGAAAGCTGTTGCTAGCCAGCACCCTTCCTTGGAAGCGCTTTTGTAGCCCTAAGAACACTGGGGCTCTGGGCTTCTCTAGCCACCTCATCTTCTACTCATCCACTCGCGCAGTCTAAAGAGAGCTCAGGTGAGAAATTGCAAATGTCGAGCAATTGCTCAGAGATGAAAAGTGCCAGCACTGAAAGCTGTTGCTAGCCAGCACCCTTCCTTGGAAGCGCATTCACAGGCGCAGCAACACTGGGGCTTTGCGCTTCTCTAACCACCAAACGCCACGGTCACTATATCTCTGTCTCGTAGAAACGAGCTGAGAAATTGCAAACGTCGAGCAATTGCTCAGAGATGAAAAGTGCCAGCACTGAAAGCTGTTGCTAGCCAGCACCCTTCCTTGGAAGCGCTTTCACAGGCGCAGCAACACTGGGGCTTTGCGCTTCTCTAGCCACCAAACGTCACGGTCATTCTCTTTCCGTCTCGTAGACACGAACTGAGAAATTGCAAACGTCGAGCAATTGCTGAGAGATGAAAAGCGCCAGCACTGAAAGCTGTTGCTAGCCAGCCCCCTTCCTTGGAAGCGCTTTTGTAGCCCTAAGAACACTGGGTGTCTGTGCTTCTCTAGCCACCTAATCTTCTGCTCATCCTCTCGCACAGTCTAAAGAGAGTTCAGGTGAGAAATTGCAAACGTCGAGCAATTGCTCAGAGATGAAAAGTGCCAGCACTGAAAGCTGTTGCTAGCCAGCACCCTTCCTTGGAAGCGCTTTCACAGGCGCAGCAACACTGGGGCTTTGCGCTTCTCTACCCACCAAACGTCACGGTCACTATCTCTCCGTCTCGTAGACACGAGCTGAGAAATTGCAAACGTCGAGCAATTGCTCAGAGATGAAAAGTGCCAGCACTGAAAGCTGTTGCTAGCCAGCACCCTTCCTTGGAAGCGCTTTTGTAGCCCTAAGAACACTGGGGCTCTGGCCTTCTCTAGCCACCTCATCTTCTGCTCATCCTCTCGCGCAGTCTAAAGAGAGCTCAGGTGAGAAATTGCAAACGTCGAGCAATTGCTCAGAGATGAAAAGTGCCAGCACTGAAAGCTGTTGCTAGCCAGCCCCCTTCCTTGGAAGCGCTTTTGTAGCCCTAAGAACACTGGGTGTCTGTGCTTCTCTAGCCACCTCATCTTCTGCTCATCCTCTCGCGCAGTCTAAAGAGAGCTCAGGTGAGAAATTGCAAACGTCGAGCAATTGCTCAGAGATGAAAAGTGCCAGCACTGAAAGCTGTTGCTAGACAGCCCCCTTCCTTGGAAGCGCTTTTGTAGCCCTAAGAACACTGGGGCTCTGGGCTTCTCTAGCCACCTCATCTTCTGCTCATCCTCTCGCGCAGTCTAAAGAGAGCTCAGGTGAGAAATTGCAAACGTCGAGCAATTGCTCAGAGAGGAAAAGTGCCAGCACTGAAAGCTGTTGCTAGCCAGCACCCTTCCTTGGAAGCGCTTTTGTAGCCCGAAGAACACTGGGGCTCTGGCCTTCTCTAGCCACCTCATCTTCTGCTCATCCTCTCGCGCAGTCTAAAGAGAGCTCAAGTGAGAAATTGCAAACGTCGAGCAATTGCTCAGAGATGAAAAGTGCCAGCACTGAAAGCTGTTGCTAGCCAGCACCCTTCTTTGGAAGCGCTTTCACAGGCGCAGCAACACTGGGGCTTTGCGCTTCTCTAACCACCAAAAGTCACAGTCACTATCTCTCCGTCTCGTAGAAACGAGCTGAGAAATTGCAAACGTCGAGCAATTGCTCAGAGATGAAAAGTGCCAGCACTGAAAGCTGTTGCTAGCCAGCACCCTTCTTTGGAAGCGCTTTCACAGGCGCAGCAACACTGGGGCTTTGCGCTTCTCTAACCACCAAAGGTCACAGTCACTATCTCTTTCCGTCTCGTAGACACGAACTGAGAAATTGCAAACGTCGAGCAATTGCTCAGAGATGAAAAGTGCCAGCACTGAAAGCTGTTGCTAGCCAGCCCCCTTCCTTGGAAGCGCTTTTGTAGCCCTAAGAACACTGGGGCTCTGGCCTTCTCTAGCCACCTCATCTTCTGCTCATCCTCTCGCGCAGTCTAAAGAGAGCTCAGGTGAGAAATTGCAAACGTCGAGCAATTGCTCAGAGAGGAAAAGTGCCAGCACTGAAAGCTGTTGCTAGCCAGCACCCTTCCTTGGAAGCGCTTTTGTAGGCCTAAGAACACTGGGGCTCTGGGCTTCTCTAGCCACCTCATCTTCTGCTCATCCTCTCGCGCAGTCTAAAGAGAGTTCAGGTGAGAAATTGCAAACGTCGAGCAATTGCTCAGAGATGAAAAGTGCCAGCACTGAAAGCTGTTGCTAGCCAGCACCCTTCCTTGGAAGCGCTTTCACAGGCGCAGCAACACTGGGGCTTTGCGCTTCTCTAGCCACCAAACGTCACGGTCATTCTCTTTCCGTCTCGTAGACACGAACCGAGAAATTGCAAACGTCGAGCAATTGCTCACAGATGAAAAGCGCCAGCACTGAAAGCTGTTGCTAGCCAGCCCCCTTCCTTGGAAGCGCTTTTGTAGCCCTAAGAACACTGGGGTTCTGGGCTTCTCTAGCCATCTAAATTTCTGCTCATCCTCTCGCGCAGTCTAAAGAGAGCTCAGGTGAGAAATTGCAAACATCGAGCAATTGCTCAGAGATGAAAAGTGCCAGCACTGAAAGCTGTTGCTAGCCAGCACCCTTCCTTGGAAGCGCTTTTGTAGCCCTAAGAACACTGGGGCTCTGGCCTTCTCTAGCCATCTAAACTTCTGCTCATCCTCTCGCGCAGTCTAAAGAGAGCTCAGGTGAGAAATTGCAAACGTCCAGCAATTGCTCAGAGATGAAAAGTGGCAGCACTGAAAGCTGTTGCTAGCCAGCCCCCTTCCTTGGAAGCGCTTTCACAGGCGCAGCAACACTGGGGCTTTGCGCTTCTCTAACCACCAAACATCACGGTCACTATCTCTCCGTCTCGTAGACACGAGCTGAGAAATTGCAAACGTCGAGCAATTGCTCAGAGATGAAAAGTGCCAGCACTGAAAGCTGTTGCTAGCCAGCACCCTTCCTTGGAAGCGCTTTTGTAGCCCTAAGAACACTGGGGCTCTGGCCTTCTCTAGCCACCTCATCTTCTGCTCATCCTCTCGCGCAGTCTAAAGAGAGCTCAGGTGAGAAATTGCAAACGTCGAGCAATTGCTCAGAGATGAAAAGTGCCAGCACTGAAAGCTGTTGCTAGCCAGCACCCTTCCTTGGAAGCGCATTCACAGGCGCAGCAACACTGGGGCTTTGCGCTTCTCTAACCACCAAACGCCACGGTCACTATATCTCTGTCTCGTAGAAACGAGCTGAGAAATTGCAAACGTCGAGCAATTGCTCAGACATGAAAAGTGCCAGCACTGAAAGCTGTTGCTAGCCAGCACCCTTCCTTGGAAGCGCTTTCACAGGCGCAGCAACACTGGGGCTTTGCGCTTCTCTAGCCACCAAACGTCACGGTCATTCTCTTTCCGTCTCGTAGACACGAACTGAGAAATTGCAAACGTCGAGCAATTGCTCAGAGATGAAAAGCGCCAGCACTGAAAGCTGTTGCTAGCCAGCCCCCTTCCTTGGAAGCGCTTTTGTAGCCCTAAGAACACTGGGTGTCTGTGCTTCTCTAGCCACCTAATCTTCTGCTCATCCTCTCGCACAGTCTAAAGAGAGTTCAGGTGAGAAATTGCAAACGTCGAGCAATTGCTCAGAGATGAAAAGTGCCAGCACTGAAAGCTGTTGCTAGCCAGCACCCTTCCTTGGAAGCGCTTTCACAGGCGCAGCAACACTGGGGCTTTGCGCTTCTCTACCCACCAAACGTCACGGTCACTATCTCTCCGTCTCGTAGACACGAGCTGAGAAATTGCAAACGTCGAGCAATTGCTCAGAGATGAAAAGTGCCAGCACTGAAAGCTGTTGCTAGCCAGCACCCTTCCTTGGAAGCGCTTTTGTAGCCCTAAGAACACTGGGGCTCTGGCCTTCTCTAGCCACCTCATCTTCTGCTCATCCTCTCGCGCAGTCTAAAGAGAGCTCAGGTGAGAAATTGCAAACGTCGAGCAATTGCTCAGAGATGAAAAGTGCCAGCACTGAAAGCTGTTGCTAGCCAGCCCCCTTCCTTGGAAGCGCTTTTGTAGCCCTAAGAACACTGGGTGTCTGTGCTTCTCTAGCCACCTCATCTTCTGCTCATCCTCTCGCGCAGTCTAAAGAGAGCTCAGGTGAGAAATTGCAAACGTCGAGCAATTGCTCAGAGATGAAAAGTGCCAGCACTGAAAGCTGTTGCTAGACAGCCCCCTTCCTTGGAAGCGCTTTTGTAGCCCTAAGAACACTGGGGCTCTGGCCTTCTCTAGCCACCTCATCTTCTGCTCATCCTCTCGCGCAGTCTAAAGAGAGCTCAGGTGAGAAATTGCAAACGTCGAGCAATTGCTCAGAGAGGAAAAGTGCCAGCACTGAAAGCTGTTGCTAGCCAGCCCCCTTCCTTGGAAGCGCTTTTGTAGCCCGAAGAACACTGGGGCTCTGGCCTTCTCTAGCCACCTCATCTTCTGCTCATCCTCTCGCGCAGTCTAAAGAGAGCTCAAGTGAGAAATTGCAAACGTCGAGCAATTGCTCAGAGATGAAAAGTGCCAGCACTGAAAGCTGTTGCTAGCCAGCACCCTTCTTTGGAAGCGCTTTCACAGGCGCAGCAACACTGGGGCTTTGCGCTTCTCTAACCACCAAACGTCACAGTCACTATCTCTCCGTCTCGTAGAAACGAGCTGAGAAATTGCAAACGTCGAGCAATTGCTCAGAGATGAAAAGTGCCAGCACTGAAAGCTGTTGCTAGCCAGCACCCTTCTTTGGAAGCGCTTTCACAGGCGCAGCAACACTGGGGCTTTGCGCTTCTCTAACCACCAAAGGTCACAGTCACTATCTCTTTCCGTCTCGTAGACACGAACTGAGAAATTGCAAACGTCGAGCAATTGCTCAGAGATGAAAAGTGCCAGCACTGAAAGCTGTTGCTAGACAGCCCCCTTCCTTGGAAGCGCTTTTGTAGCCCTAAGAACACTGGGGCTCTGGCCTTCTCTAGCCACCTCATCTTCTGCTCATCCTCTCGCGCAGTCTAAAGAGAGCTCAGGTGAGAAATTGCAAACGTCGAGCAATTGCTCAGAGAGGAAAAGTGCCAGCACTGAAAGCTGTTGCTAGCCAGCACCCTTCCTTGGAAGCGCTTTTGTAGGCCTAAGAACACTGGGGCTCTGGGCTTCTCTAGCCACCTCATCTTCTGCTCATCCTCTCGCGCAGTCTAAAGAGAGTTCAGGTGAGAAATTGCAAACGTCGAGCAATTGCTCAGAGATGAAAAGTGCCAGCACTGAAAGCTGTTGCTAGCCAGCACCCTTCCTTGGAAGCGCTTTCACAGGCGCAGCAACACTGGGGCTTTGCGCTTCTCTAGCCACCAAACGTCACGGTCATTCTCTTTCCGTGTCGTAGACACGAACCGAGAAATTGCAAACGTCGAGCAATTGCTCACAGATGAAAAGCGCCAGCACTGAAAGCTGTTGCTAGCCAGCCCCCTTCCTTGGAAGCGCTTTTGTAGCCCTAAGAACACTGGGGTTCTGGGCTTCTCTAGCCATCTAAATTTCTGCTCATCCTCTCGCGCAGTCTAAAGAGAGCTCAGGTGAGAAATTGCAAACATCGAGCAATTGCTCAGAGATGAAAAGTGCCAGCACTGAAAGCTGTTGCTAGCCAGCACCCTTCCTTGGAAGCGCTTTTGTAGGCCTAAGAACACTGGGGCTCTGGCCTTCTCTAGCCATCTAAACTTCTGCTCATCCTCTCGCGCAGTCTAAAGAGAGCTCAGGTGAGAAATTGCAAACGTCCAGCAATTGCTCAGAGATGAAAAGTGGCAGCACTGAAAGCTGTTGCTAGCCAGCCCCCTTCCTTGGAAGCGCTTTCACAGGCGCAGCAACACTGGGGCTTTGCGCTTCTCTAACCACCAAACATCACGGTCACTATCTCTCCGTCTCGTAGACACGAGCTGAGAAATTGCAAACGTCGAGCAATTGCTCAGAGATGAAAAGTGCCAGCACTGAAAGCTGTTGCTAGCCAGCACCCTTCCTTGGAAGCGCTTTTGTAGCCCTAAGAACACTGGGGCTCTGGCCTTCTCTAGCCACCTCATCTTCTGCTCATCCTCTCGCGCAGTCTAAAGAGAGCTCAGGTGAGAAATTGCAAACGTCGAGCAATTGCTCAGAGATGAAAAGTGCCAGCACTGAAAGCTGTTGCTAGCCAGCACCCTTCTTTGGAAGCGCTTTCACAGGCGCAGCAACACTGGGGCTTTGCGCTTCTCTAACCACCAAACGTCACAGTCACTATCTCTCCGTCTCGTAGAAACGAGCTAAGAAATTGCAAACGTCGAGCAATTGCTCAGAGATGAAAAGTGCCAGCACTGAAAGCTGTTGCTAGCCAGCACCCTTCCTTGGAAGCGCTTTCACAGGCGCAGCAACACTGGGGCTTTGCGCTTCTCTAACCACCAAAGGTCACAGTCACTATCTCTTTCCGTCTCGTAGACACGAACTGAGAAATTGCAAACGTCGAGCAATTGCTCAGAGATGAAAAGCGCCAGCACTGAAAGCTGTTGCTAGCCAACACCCTTCCTTGGAAGCGCTTTTGTAGCCCTAAGAACACTGGGTGTCTGTGCTTCTCTAGCCACCTAATCTTCTGCTCATCCTCTCGCGCAGTCTAAAGAGAGCTCAGGTGAGAAATTGCAAACGTCGAGCAATTGCTCAGAGATGAAAAGTGCCAGCACTGAAAGCTGTTGCTAGCCAGCACCCTTCCTTGGAAGCGCTTTCACAGGCGCAGCAACACTGGGGCTTTGCGCTTCTCTACCCACCAAACGTCACGGTCATTCTCTTTCCGTCTCGTAGACACGAACCGAGAAATTGCAAACGTCGAGCAATTGCTCAGAGATGAAAAGCGCCAGCACTGAAAGCTGTTGCTAGCCAGCACCCTTCCTTGGAAGCGCTTTTGTAGCCCTAAGAACACTGGGTGTCTGTGCTTCTCTAGCCACCTAATCTTCTGCTCATCCTCTCGCACAGTCTAAAGAGAGCTCAGGTGAGAAATTGCAAACGTCGAGCAATTGCTCAGAGAGGAAAAGTGCCAGCACTGAAAGCTGTTGCTAGCCAGCACCCTTCCTTGGAAGCGCTTTCACAGGCGCAGCAACACTGGGGCTTTGCGCTTCTCTACCCACCAAACGTCACGGTCATTCTCTTTCCGTCTCGTAGACATGAACCGAGAAATTGCAAACGTCGAGCAATTGCTCAGAGATGAAAAGCGCCAGCACTGAAAGCTGTTGCTAGCCAGCACCCTTCCTTGGAAGCGCTTTTGTAGCCCTAAGAACACTGGGGTTCTGGGCTTCTCTAGCCATCTAAACTTCTGCTCATCCTCTCGCGCAGTCTAAAGAGAGCTCAGGTGAGAAATTGCAAACATCGAGCAATTGCTCAGAGATGAAAAGTGCTAGCACTGAAAGCTGTTGCTAGCCAGCACCCTTCCTTGGAAGCGCTTTCACAGGCGCAGCAACACTGGGGCTTTGCGCTTCTCTACCCACCAAACGTCACAGCCATTCTCTGTCCGTCTCGTAGACACGAGCTAAGAAATTGCAAACGTCGAGCAATTGCTCAGAGATGAAAAGTGCCAGCACTGAAAGCTGTTGCTAGCCAGCCCCCTTCCTTGGAAGCGCTTTTGTAGCCCTAAGAACACTGGGGCTCTGGGCTTCTCTAGCCACCTCATCTTCTGCTCATCCTCTCGCGCAGTCTAAAGAGAGCTCAGGTGAGAAATTGCAAACGTCAAGCAATTGCTCAGAGATGAAAAGTGCCAGCACTGAAAGCTGTTGCTAGACAGCACCCTTCCTTGGAAGCGCTTTTGTAGCCCTAAGAACACTGGGGCTCTGGGCTTCTCTAGCCACCTCATCTTCTGCTCATCCTCTTGCGCAGTCTAAAGAGAGCTCAGGTGAGAAATTGCAAACGTCGAGCAATTGCTCAGAGATGAAAAGTGCCAGCACTGAAAGCTGTTGCTAGCCAGCACCCTTCCTTGGAAGCGCTTTCACAGGCGCAGCAACACTGGGGCTTTGCGCTTCTCTAACCACCAAACGCCACGGTCACTATATCTCTGTCTCGTAGAAACGAGCTGAGAAATTGCAAACGTCGAGCAATTTCTCAGACATGAAAAGCGCCAGCACTGAAAGCTGTTGCTAGCCAGCACCCTTCCTTGGAAGCGCTTTCACAGGCGCAGCAACACTGGGGCTTTGCGCTTCTCTACCCACCAAACATCACGGTCACTATCTCTCCGTCTCGTAGACACGAGCTGAGAAATTGCAAACGTCGAGCAATTGCTCAGAGATGAAAAGTGCCAGCACTGAAAGCTGTTGCTAGCCAGCACCCTTCCTTGGAAGCGCTTTTGTAGCCCTAAGAACACTGGGGCTCTGGCCTTCTCTAGCCACCTCATCTTCTGCTCATCCTCTCGCGCACTCTAAAGAGAGCTCAGGTGAGAAATTGCAAACGTCGAGCAATTGCTCAGAGATGAAAAGTGCCAGCACTGAAAGCTGTTGCTAGCCAGCCCCCTTCCTTGGAAGCGCTTTTGTAGCCCTAAGAACACTGGGGCTCTGGCCTTCTCTAGCCACCTCATCTTCTGCTCATCCTCTCGCGCAGTCTAAAGAGAGCTCAGGTGAGAAATTGCAAACGTCCAGCAATTGCTCAGAGATGAAAAGTGCCAGCACTGAAAGCTGTTGCTAGCCAGCACCCTTCTTTGGAAGCGCTTTCACAGGCGCAGCAACACTGGGGCTTTGCGCTTCTCTAACCACCAAACGTCACAGTCACTATCTCTCCGTCTCGTAGAAACGAGCTAAGAAATTGCAAACGTCGAGCAATTGCTCAGAGATGAAAAGTGCCAGCACTGAAAGCTGTTGCTAGCCAGCACCCTTCCTTGGAAGCGCTTTCACAGGCGCAGCAACACTGGGCCTTTGCGCTTCTCTAACCACCAAAGGTCACAGTCACTATCTCTTTCCGTCTCGTAGACACGAACTGAGAAATTGCAAACGTCGAGCAATTGCTCAGAGATGAAAAGTGCCAGCACTGAAAGCTGTTGCTAGCCAGCCCCCTTCCTTGGAAGCGCTTTTGTAGCCCTAAGAACACTGGGGCTCTGGGCTTCTCTAGCCACCTCATCTTCTACTCATCCACTCGCGCAGTCTAAAGAGAGCTCAGGTGAGAAATTGCAAATGTCGAGCAATTGCTCAGAGATGAAAAGTGCCAGCACTGAAAGCTGTTGCTAGCCAGCACCCTTCCTTGGAAGCGCATTCACAGGCGCAGCAACACTGGGGCTTTGCGCTTCTCTAACCACCAAACGCCACGGTCACTATATCTCTGTCTCGTAGAAACGAGCTGAGAAATTGCAAACGTCGAGCAATTGCTCAGACATGAAAAGCGCCAGCACTGAAAGCTGTTGCTAGCCAGCACCCTTCCTTGGAAGCGCTTTCACAGGCGCAGCAACACTGGGGCTTTGCGCTTCTCTAACCACCAAACGTCACGGTCATTCTCTTTCCGTCTCGTAGACATGAACCGAGAAATTGCAAACGTCGAGCAATTGCTCAGAGATGAAAAGTGCCAGCACTGAAAGCTGTTGCTAGCCAGCACCCTTCCTTGGAAGCGCTTTTGTAGCCCTAAGAACACTGGGGTTCTGGGCTTCTCTAGCCATCTAAACTTCTGCTCATCCTCTCGCGCAGTCTAAAGAGAGCTCAGGTGAGAAATTGCAAACATCGAGCAATTGCTCAGAGATGAAAAGTGCTAGCACTGAAAGCTGTTGCTAGCCAGCACCCTTCCTTGGAAGCGCTTTCACAGGCGCAGCAACACTGGGGCTTTGCGCTTCTCTACCCACCAAACGTCACAGCCATTCTCTGTCCGTCTCGTAGACACGAGCTAAGAAATTGCAAACGTCGAGCAATTGCTCAGAGAGGAAAAGTGCCAGCACTGAAAGCTGTTGCTAGCCAGCCCCCTTCCTTGGAAGCGCTTTTGTAGCCCTAAGAACACTGGGGCTCTGGGCTTCTCTAGCCACCTCATCTTCTGCTCATCCTCTCGCGCAGTCTAAAGAGAGCTCAGGTGAGAAATTGCAAACGTCGAGCAATTGCTCAGAGATGAAAAGTGCCAGCACTGAAAGCTGTTGCTAGACAGCACCCTTCCTTGGAAGCGCTTTTGTAGCCCTAAGAACACTGGGGCTCTGGGCTTCTCTAGCCACCTCATCTTCTGCTCATCCTCTTGCGCAGTCTAAAGAGAGCTCAGGTGAGAAATTGCAAACGTCGAGCAATTGCTCAGAGATGAAAAGTGCCAGCACTGAAAGCTGTTGCTAGCCAGCACCCTTCCTTGGAAGCGCTTTCACAGGCGCAGCAACACTGGGGCTTTGCGCTTCTCTAACCACCAAACGCCACGGTCACTATATCTCTGTCTCGTAGAAACGAGCTGAGAAATTGCAAACGTCGAGCAATTTCTCAGACATGAAAAGCGCCAGCACTGAAAGCTGTTGCTAGCCAGCACCCTTCCTTGGAAGCGCTTTCACAGGCGCAGCAACACTGGGGCTTTGCGCTTCTCTACCCACCAAACATCACGGTCACTATCTCTCCGTCTCGTAGACACGAGCTGAGAAATTGCAAACGTCGAGCAATTGCTCAGACATGAAAAGTGCCAGCACTGAAAGCTGTTGCTAGCCAGCACCCTTCCTTGGAAGCGCTTTTGTAGCCCTAAGAACACTGGGGCTCTGGGCTTCTCTAGCCACCTCATCTTCTGCTCATCCTCTCGCGCACTCTAAAGAGAGCTCAGGTGAGAAATTGCAAACGTCCAGCAATTGCTCAGAGATGAAAAGTGCCAGCACTGAAAGCTGTTGCTAGCCAGCCCCCTTCCTTGGAAGCGCTTTTGTAGCCCTAAGAACACTGGGGCTCTGGCCTTCTCTAGCCACCTCATCTTCTGCTCATCCTCTCGCGCAGTCTAAAGAGAGCTCAGGTGAGAAATTGCAAACGTCCAGCAATTGCTCAGAGATGAAAAGTGCCAGCACTGAAAGCTGTTGCTAGCCAGCACCCTTCTTTGGAAGCGCTTTCACAGGCGCAGCAACACTGGGGCTTTGCGCTTCTCTAACCACCAAACGTCACAGTCACTATCTCTCCGTCTCGTAGAAACGAGCTAAGAAATTGCAAACGTCGAGCAATTGCTCAGAGATGAAAAGTGCCAGCACTGAAAGCTGTTGCTAGCCAGCACCCTTCCTTGGAAGCGCTTTCACAGGCGCAGCAACACTGGGGCTTTGCGCTTCTCTAACCACCAAACGTCACGGTCATTCTCTTTCCGTCTCGTAGACACGAACTGAGAAATTGCAAACGTCGAGCAATTGCTCAGAGATGAAAAGCGCCAGCACTGAAAGCTGTTGCTAGCCAGCACCCTTCCTTGGAAGCGCTTTTGTAGCCCTAAGAACACTGGGGCTCTGGGCTTCTCTAGCCACCTCATCTTCTACTCATCCACTCGCGCAGTCTAAAGAGAGCTCAGGTGAGAAATTGCAAATGTCGAGCAATTGCTCAGAGATGAAAAGTGCCAGCACTGAAAGCTGTTGCTAGCCAGCACCCTTCCTTGGAAGCGCATTCACAGGCGCAGCAACACTGGGGCTTTGCGCTTCTCTAACCACCAAACGCCACGGTCACTATATCTCTGTCTCGTAGAAACGAGCTGAGAAATTGCAAACGTCGAGCAATTGCTCAGACATGAAAAGCGCCAGCACTGAAAGCTGTTGCTAGCCAGCACCCTTCCTTGGAAGCGCTTTCACAGGCGCAGCAACACTGGGGCTTTGCGCTTCTCTAACCACCAAACGTCACGGTCACTATCTCTCCGTCTCGTAGACACGAACTGAGAAATTGCAAACGTCGAGCAATTGCTCAGAGATGAAAAGCGCCAGCACTGAAAGCTGTTGCTAGCCAGCACCCTTCCTTGGAAGCGCTTTTGTAGCCCTAAGAACACTGGGTGTCTGTGCTTCTCTAGCCACCTCATCTTCTGCTCATCCTCTCGCGCAGTCTAAAGAGAGCTCAGGTGAGAAATTGCAAACGTCGAGCAATTGCTCAGAGAGGAAAAGTGCCAGCACTGAAAGCTGTTGCTAGCCAGCACCCTTCCTTGGAAGCGCCTTCACAGGCGCAGCAACACTGGGGCTTTGCGCTTCTCTACCCACCAAACGTCACAGCCATTCTCTGTCCGTCTCGTAGACACGAGCTAAGAAATTGCAAACGTCGAGCAATTGCTCAGAGATGAAAAGTGCCAGCACTGAAAGCTGTTGCTAGCCAGCCCCCTTCCTTGGAAGCGCTTTTGTAGCCCTAAGAACACTGGGGCTCTGGGCTTCTCTAGCCACCTCATCTTCTGCTCATCCTCTCGCGCACTCTAAAGAGAGCTCAGGTGAGAAATTGCAAACGTCGAGCAATTGCTCAGAGATGAAAAGTGCCAGCACTGAAAGCTCTTGCTAGCCAGCACCCTTCCTTGGAAGCGCTTTTGTAGCCCTAAGAACACTGGGGCTCTGGCCTTCTCTAGCCACCTAATCTTCTGCTCATCCTCTCGCGCAGTCTAAAGAGAGCTCAGGTGAGAAATTGCAAACGTCGAGCAATTGCTCAGAGATGAAAAGTGCCAGCACTGAAAGCTGTTGCTAGCCAGTCCCCTTCCTTGGAAGCGCTTTTGTAGCCCTAAGAACACTGGGGCTCTGGGCTTCTCTAGCCACCTCATCTTCTGCTCATCCTCTCGCGCAGTCTAAAGAGAGCTCAGGTGAGAAATTGCAAACGTCGAGCAATTGCTCAGAGAGGAAAAGTGCCAGCACTGAAAGCTGTTGCTAGCCAGCACCCTTCTTTGGAAGCGCTTTCACAGGCGCAGCAACACTGGGGCTTTGCGCTTCTCTAACCACCAAACGTCACAGTCACTATCTCTCCGTCTCGTAGAAACGAGCTAAGAAATTGCAAACGTCGAGCAATTGCTCAGAGATGAAAAGTGCCAGCACTGAAAGCTGTTGCTAGCCAGCACCCTTCTTTGGAAGCGCTTTCACAGGCGCAGCAACACTGGGGCTTTGCGCTTCTCTAACCACCAAAGGTCACAGTCACTATCTCTTTCCGTCTCGTAGACACGAACTGAGAAATTGCAAACGTCGAGCAATTGCTCAGAGATGAAAAGTGCCAGCACTGAAAGCTGTTGCTAGCCAGCACCCTTCCTTGGAAGCGCTTTTGTAGCCCTAAGAACACTGGGGCTCTGGGCTTCTCTAGCCACCTCATCTTCTACTCATCCACTCGCGCAGTCTAAAGAGAGCTCAGGTGAGAAATTGCAAACGTCGAGCAATTGCTCAGAGATGAAAAGTGCCAGCACTGAAAGCTGTTGCTAGCCAGCACCCTTCCTTGGAAGCGCTTTCACAGGCGCAGCAACACTGGGGCTTTGCGCTTCTCTACCGACCAAACGTCACGGTCATTCTCTTTCCGTCTCGTAGACACGAGCTGAGAAATTGCAAACGTCGAGCAATTGCTCAGAGATGAAAAGCGCCAGCACTGAAAGCTGTTGCTAGCCAGCCCCCTTCCTTGGAAGCGCTTTTGTAGCCCTAAGAACACTGGGTGTCTGTGCTTCTCTAGCCACCTCATCTTCTGCTCATCCTCTCGCGCAGTCTAAAGAGAGCTCAGGTGAGAAATTGCAAACGTCGAGCAATTGCTCAGAGATGAAAAGTGCCAGCACTGAAAGCTGTTGCTAGCCAGCCCCCTTCCTTGGAAGCGCTTTTGTAGCCCTAAGAACACTGGGGCTCTGGGCTTCTCTAGCCACCTCATCTTCTGCTCATCCTCTCGCGCAGTCTAAAGAGAGCTCAGGTGAGAAATTGCAAACGTCCAGCAATTGCTCAGAGATGAAAAGTGCCAGCACTGAAAGCTGTTGCTAGCCAGCACCCTTCCTTGGAAGCGCTTTCACAGGCGCAGCAACACTGGGGTTTTGCGCTTCTCTACCCACCAAACGTCACGGTCACTATCTCTCCGTCTCGTAGACACGAGTTGAGAAATTGCAAACGTCGAGCAATTGCTCAGAGATGAAAAGTGCCAGCACTGAAAGCTGTTGCTAGCCAGCACCCTTCCTTGGAAGCGCTTTTGTAGCCCTAAGAACACTGGGGCTCTGGCCTTCTCTAGCCATCTAAACTTCTGCTCATCCTCTCGCGCAGTCTAAAGAGAGCTCAGGTGAGAAATTGCAAACGTCCAGCAATTGCTCAGAGATGAAAAGTGGCAGCACTGAAAGCTGTTGCTAGCCAGCCCCCTTCCTTGGAAACGCTTTCACAGGCGCAGCAACACTGGGGCTTTGCGCTTCTCTAACCACCAAACATCACGGTCACTATCTCTCCGTCTCGTAGACACGAGCTGAGAAATTGCAAACGTCGAGCAATTGCTCAGAGAGGAAAAGTGCCAGCACTGAAAGCTGTTGCTAGCCAGCACCCTTCCTTGGAAGCGCTTTTGTAGCCCTAAGAACACTTGGTGTCTGTGCTTCTCTAGCCACCTAATCTTCTGCTCATCCTCTCGCGCAGTCTAAAGAGAGCTCAGGTGAGAAATTGCAAACGTCGAGCAATTGCTCAGAGATGAAAAGTGCCAGCACTGAAAGCTGTTGCTAGACAACCCCCTTCCTTGGAAGCGCTTTTGTAGCCCTAAGAACACTGGGGCTCTGGCCTTCTCTAGCCACCTCATCTTCTGCTCATCCTCTCGCGCAGTCTAAAGAGAGCTCAGGTGAGAAATTGCAAACGTCGAGCAATTGCTCAGAGATGAAAAGTGCCAGCACTGAAAGCTGTTGCTAGCCAGCACCCTTCTTTGGAAGCGCTTTCACAGGCGCAGCAACACTGGGGCTTTGCGCTTCTCTAACCACCAAACGTCACAGTCACTATCTCTCCGTCTCGTAGAAACGAGCTAAGAAATTGCAAACGTCGAGCAATTGCTCAGAGATGAAAAGTGCCAGCACTGAAAGCTGTTGCTAGCCAGCACCCTTCCTTGGAAGCGCTTTCACAGGCGCAGCAACACTGGGGCTTTGCGCTTCTCTAACCACCAAAGGTCACAGTCACTATCTCTTTCCGTCTCGTAGACACGAACTGAGAAATTGCAAACGTCGAGCAATTGCTCAGAGATGAAAAGTGCCAGCACTGAAAGCTGTTGCTAGCCAGCACCCTTCCTTGGAAGCGCTTTTGTAGCCCTAAGAACACTGGGGTTCTGGGCTTCTCTAGCCACCTCATCTTCTACTCATCCACGCGCGCAGTCTAAAGAGAGCTCAGGTGAGAAATTGCAAATGTCGAGCAATTGCTCAGAGATGAAAAGTGCCAGCACTGAAAGCTGTTGCTAGCCAGCACCCTTCCTTGGAAGCGCATTCACAGGCGCAGCAACACTGGGGCTTTGCGCTTCTCTAACCACCAAACGCCACGGTCACTATATCTCTGTCTCATAGAAACGAGCTGAGAAATTGCAAACGTCGAGCAATTGCTCAGACATGAAAATCGCCAGCACTGAAAGCTGTTGCTAGCCAGCACCCTTCCTTGGAAGCGCTTTCACAGGCGCAGCAACACTGGGGCTTTGCGCTTCTCTAGCCACCAAACGTCACGGTCATTCTCTTTCCGTCTCGTAGACACGAACTGAGAAATTGCAAACGTCGAGCAATTGCTCAGAGATGAAAAGTGCCAGCACTGAAAGCTGTTGCTAGCCAGCACCCTTCCTTGGAAGCGCTTTTGTAGCCCTAAGAACACTGGGTGTCTGTGCTTCTCTAGCCACCTCATCTTCTGCTCATCCTCTCGCACAGTCTAAAGAGAGCTCAGGTGAGAAATTGCAAATGTCGAGCAATTGCTCAGAGAGGAAAAGTGCCAGCACTGAAAGCTGTTGCTAGCCAGCACCCTTCCTTGGAAGCGCTTTCACAGGCGCAGCAACACTGGGGCTTTGCGCTTCTCTACCCACCAAACGTCACGGTCATTCTCTTTCCGTCTCGTAGACACGAACCGAGAAATTGCAAACGTCGAGCAATTGCTGAGAGATGAAAAGTGCCAGCACTGAAAGCTGTTGCTAGCCAGCACCCTTCCTTGGAAGCGCTTTTGTAGCCCTAAGAACACTGGGGTTCTGGGCTTCTCTAGCCATCTAAACTTCTGCTCATCCTCTCGCGCAGTCTAAAGAGAGCTCAGGTGAGAAATTGCAAACATCGAGCAATTGCTCAGAGATGAAAAGTGCTAGCACTGAAAGCTGTTGCTAGCCAGCACCCTTCCTTGGAAGCGCCTTCACAGGCGCAGCAACACTGGGGCTTTGCGCTTCTCTACCCACCAAACGTCACAGCCATTCTCTGTCCGTCTCGTAGACAATAGCTAAGAAATTGCAAACGTCGAGCAATTGCTCAGAGATGAAAAGTGCCAGCACTGAAAGCTGTTGCTAGCCAGCCCCCTTCCTTGGAAGCGCTTTTGTAGCCCTAAGAACACTGGGGCTCTGGCCTTCTCTAGCCACCTCATCTTCTGCTCATCCTCTCGCGCAGTCTAAAGAGAGCTCAGGTGAGAAATTGCAAACGTCGAGCAATTGCTCAGAGATGAAAAGTGCCAGCACTGAAAGCTCTTGCTAGCCAGCCCCCTTCCTTGGAAGCGCTTTTGTAGCCCTAAGAACACTGGGGCTCTGGGCTTCTCTAGCCACCTCATCTTCTGCTCATCCTCTCGCGCAGTCTAAAGAGAGCTCAGGTGAGAAATTGCAAACGTCGAGCAATTGCTCAGAGAGGAAAAGTGCCAGCACTGAAAGCTGTTGCTAGCCAGCACCCTTCCTTGGAAGCGCTTTCACAGGCGCAGCAACACTGGGGCTTTGCGCTTCTCTAACCACCAAACGTCACGGTCACTATCTCTCCGTCTCGTAGACACGAGTTGAGAAATTGCAAACGTCGAGCAATTGCTCAGAGATGAAAAGTGCCAGCACTGAAAGCTGTTGCTAGCCAGCACCCTTCTTTGGAAGCGCTTTCACACGCGCAGCAACACTGGGGCTTTGCGCTTCTCTACCCACCAAACGTCACGGTCATTCTCTTTCCGTCTCGTAGACACGAGCTGAGAAATTGCAAACGTCGAGCAATTGCTCAGAGATGAAAAGTGCCAGCACTGAAAGCTGTTGCTAGCCAGCCCCCTTCCTTGGAAGCGCTTTTGTAGCCCTAAGAACACTGGGGCTCTGGCCTTCTCTAGCCACCTCATCTTCTGCTCATCCTCTCGCGCAGTCTAAAGAGAGCTCAGGTGAGAAATTGCAAACGTCGAGCAATTGCTCAGAGAGGAAAAGTGCCAGCACTGAAAGCTGTTGCTAGCCAGCACCCTTCCTTGGAAGCGTTTTTGTAGGCCTAAGAACACTGGGGCTCTGGGCTTCTCTAGCCACCTCATCTTCTGCTCATCCTGTCGCGCAGTCTAAAGAGAGCTCAGGTGAGAAATTGCAAACGTCGAGCAATTGCTCAGAGATGAAAAGTGCCAGCACTGAAAGCTGTTGCTAGCCAGCACCCTTCCTTGGAAGCGCTTTTGTAGGCCTAAGAACACTGGGGCTCTGGCCTTCTCTAGCCACCTCATCTTCTGCTCATCCTCTCGCGCAGTCTAAAGAGAGCTCAGGTGAGAAATTGCAAACGTCGAGCAATTGCTCAGAGAGGAAAAGTGCCAGCACTGAAAGCTGTTACTAGACAGCACCCTTCCTTGGAAGCGCTTTTGTAGCCCGAAGAACACTGGAGTTCTGGCCTTCTCTAGCCACCTCATCTTCTGCTCATCCTCTCGCGCAGTCTAAAGAGAGCTCAGGTGAGAAATTGCAAACGTCGAGCAATTGCTCAGAGATGAAAAGTGCCAGCACTGAAAGCTGTTGCTAGACAGCCCCCTTCCTTGGAAGCGCTTTTGTAGCCCTAAGAACACTGGGGCTCTGGCCTTCTCTAGCCACCTCATCTTCTGCTCATCCTCTCGCGCAGTCTAAAGAGAGTTCAGGTGAGAAATTGCAAACGTCGAGCAATTGCTCAGAGATGAAAAGTGCCAGCACTGAAAGCTGTTGCTAGCCAGCACCCTTCCTTGGAAGCGCTTTCACAGGCGCAGCAACACTGGGGCTTTGCGCTTCTCTCACCACTAAAGGTCACAGTCACTATCTCTCCGTCTCGTAGACACGAACTGAGAAATTGCAAACGTCGAGCAATTGCTCAGAGATGAAAAGTGCCAGCACTGAAAGCTGTTGCTAGCCAGCACCCTTCCTTGGAAGCGCTTTTGTAGCCCTAAGAACACTGGGGCTCTGGGCTTCTCTAGCCACCTCATCTTCTACTCATCCACTCGCGCAGTCTAAAGAGAGCTCAGGTGAGAAATTGCAAACGTCGAGCAATTGCTCAGAGATGAAAAGTGCCAGCACTGAAAGCTGTTGCTAGACAGCCCCCTTCCTTGGAAGCGCTTTTGTAGCCCTAAGAACACTGGGGCTCTGGCCTTCTCTAGCCACCTCATCTTCTGCTCATCCTCTCGCGCAGTCTAAAGAGAGCTCAGGTGAGAAATTGCAAACGTCGAGCAATTGCTCAGAGATGAAAAGTGCCAGCACTGAAAGCTGTTGCTAGCCAGCACCCTTCTTTGGAAGCGCTTTCACAGGCGCAGCAACACTGGGGCTTTGCGCTTCTCTAACCACCAAACGTCACAGTCACTATCTCTCCGTCTCGTAGAAACGAGCTAAGAAATTGCAAACGTCGAGCAATTGCTCAGAGATGAAAAGTGCCAGCACTGAAAGCTGTTGCTAGCCAGCACCCTTCCTTGGAAGCGCTTTCACAGGCGCAGCAACACTGGGGCTTTGCGCTTCTCTAACCACCAAACGTCACAGTCACTATCTCTTTCCGTCTCGTAGACACGAACTGAGAAATTGCAAACGTCGAGCAATTGCTCAGAGATGAAAAGTGCCAGCACTGAAAGCTGTTGCTAGCCAGCCCCCTTCCTTGGAAGCGCTTTTGTAGCCCTAAGAACACTGGGGCTCTGGGCTTCTCTAGCCACCTCATCTTCTACTCATCCACTCGCGCAGTCTAAAGAGAGCTCAGGTGAGAAATTGCAAATGTCGAGCAATTGCTCAGAGATGAAAAGTGCCAGCACTGAAAGCTGTTGCTAGCCAGCACCCTTCCTTGGAAGCGCATTCACAGGCGCAGCAACACTGGGGCTTTGCGCTTCTCTAACCACCAAACGCCACGGTCACTATATCTCTGTCTCATAGAAACGAGCTGAGAAATTGCAAACGTCGAGCAATTGCTCAGACATGAAAAGTGCCAGCACTGAAAGCTGTTGCTAGACAGCCCCCTTCCTTGGAAGCGCTTTTGTAGCCCTAAGAACACTGGGTGTCTGTGCTTCTCTAGCCACCTCATCTTCTGCTCATCCTCTCGCACAGTCTAAAGAGAGCTCAGGTGAGAAATTGCAAATGTCGAGCAATTGCTCAGAGAGGAAAAGTGCCAGCACTGAAAGCTGTTGCTAGCCAGCACCCTTCCTTGGAAGTGCTTTCACAGGCGCAGCAACACTGGGGCTTTGCGCTTCTCTACCCACCAAACGTCACGGTCATTCTCTTTCCGTCTCGTAGACACGAACCGAGAAATTGCAAACGTCGAGCAATTGCTCAGAGATGAAAAGTGCCAGCACTGAAAGCTGTTGCTAGCCAGCACCCTTCCTTGGAAGCGCTTTTGTAGCCCTAAGAACACTGGGGTTCTGGGCTTCTCTAGCCATCTAAACTTCTGCTCATCCTCTCGCGCAGTCTAAAGAGAGCTCAGGTGAGAAATTGCAAACATCGAGCAATTGCTCAGAGATGAAAAGTGCTAGCACTGAAAGCTGTTGCTAGCCAGCACCCTTCCTTGGAAGCGCCTTCACAGGCGCAGCAACACTGGGGCTTTGCGCTTCTCTACCCACCAAACGTCACAGCCATTCTCTGTCCGTCTCGTAGACACTAGCTAAGAAATTGCAAACGTCGAGCAATTGCTCAGAGATGAAAAGTGCCAGCACTGAAAGCTGTTGCTAGCCAGCCCCCTTCCTTGGAAGCGCTTTTGTAGCCCTAAGAGCACTGGGGCTCTGGGCTTCTCTAGCCACCTCATCTTCTGCTCATCCTCTCGCGCAGTCTAAAGAGAGCTCAGGTGAGAAATTGCAAACGTTGAGCAATTGCTCAGAGATGAAAAGTGCCAGCACTGAAAGCTGTTGCTAGCCAGCCCCCTTCCTTGGAAGCGCTTTTGTAGCCCTAAGAACACTGGGTGTCTGTGCTTCTCTAGCCACCTCATCTTCTGCTCATCCTCTCGCGCAGTCTAAAGAGAGCTCAGGTGAGAAATTGCAAACGTCGAGCAATTGCTCAGAGATGAAAAGTGCCAGCACTGAAAGCTGTTGCTAGCCAGCACCCTTCCTTGGAAGCGCTTTCACAGGCGCAGCAACACTGGGGCTTTGCGCTTCTCTAACCACCAAACGTCACGGTCACTATCTCTCCGTCTCGTAGACACGAGTTGAGAAATTGCAAACGTCGAGCAATTGCTCAGAGATGAAAAGTGCCAGCACTGAAAGCTGTTGCTAGCCAGCACCCTTCTTTGGAAGCGCTTTCACACGCGCAGCAACACTGGGGCTTTGCGCTTCTCTACCCACCAAACGTCACGGTCATTCTGTTTCCGTCTCGTAGACACGAGCTGAGAAATTGCAAACGTCGAGCAATTGCTCAGAGAGGAAAAGTGCCAGCACTGAAAGCTGTTGCTAGCCAGCCCCCTTCCTTGGAAGCGCTTTTGTAGCCCTAAGAACACTGGGGCTCTGGCCTTCTCTAGCCACCTCATCTTCTGCTCATCCTCTCGCGCAGTCTAAAGAGAGCTCAGGTGAGAAATTGCAAACGTCGAGCAATTGCTCAGAGAGGAAAAGTGCCAGCACTGAAAGCTGTTGCTAGCCAGCACCCTTCCTTGGAAGCGTTTTTGTAGGCCTAAGAACACTGGGGCTCTGGGCTTCTCTAGCCACCTCATCTTCTGCTCATCCTGTCGCGCAGTCTAAAGAGAGCTCAGGTGAGAAATTGCAAACGTCGAGCAATTGCTCAGAGATGAAAAGTGCCAGCACTGAAAGCTGTTGCTAGCCAGCACCCTTCCTTGGAAGCGCTTTTGTAGGCCTAAGAACACTGGGGCTCTGGCCTTCTCTAGCCACCTCATCTTCTGCTCATCCTCTCGCGCAGTCTAAAGAGAGCTCAGGTGAGAAATTGCAAACGTCGAGCAATTGCTCAGAGATGAAAAGTGCCAGCACTGAAAGCTGTTGCTAGACAGCACCCTTCCTTGGAAGCGCTTTTGTAGCCCTAAGAACACTGGAGTTCTGGCCTTCTCTAGCCACCTCATCTTCTGCTCATCCTCTCGCGCAGTCTAAAGAGAGCTCAGGTGAGAAATTGCAAACGTCGAGCAATTGCTCAGAGATGAAAAGTGCCAGCACTGAAAGCTGTTGCTAGACAGCCCCCTTCCTTGGAAGCGCTTTTGTAGCCCTAAGAACACTGGGGCTCTGGCCTTCTCTAGCCACCTCATCTTCTGCTCATCCTCTCGCGCAGTCTAAAGAGAGCTCAGGTGAGAAATTGCAAACGTCGAGCAATTGCTCAGAGATGAAAAGTGCCAGCACTGAAAGCTGTTGCTAGCCAGCACCCTTCCTTGGAAGCGCTTTCACAGGCGCAGCAACACTGGGGCTTTGCGCTTCTCTCACCACCAAAGGTCACAGTCACTATCTCTCCGTCTCGTAGACACGAACTGAGAAATTGCAAACGTCGAGCAATTGCTCAGAGATGAAAAGTGCCAGCACTGAAAGCTGTTGCTAGCCAGCACCCTTCCTTGGAAGCGGTTTTGTAGCCCTAAGAACACTGGGGCTCTGGGCTTCTCTAGCCACCTCATCTTCTACTCATCCACTCGCGCAGTCTAAAGAGAGCTCAGGTGAGAAATTGCAAATGTCGAGCAATTGCTCAGAGATGAAAAGTGCCAGCACTGAAAGCTGTTGCTAGCCAGCCCCCTTCCTTGGAAGCGCTTTCACAGGCGCAGCAACACTGGGGCTTTGCGCTTCTCTAACCACCAAACGCCACGGTCACTATATCTCTGTCTCGTAGAAACGAGCTGAGAAATTGCAAACGTCGAGCAATTGCTCAGAGATGAAAAGTGCCAGCACTGAAAGCTGTTGCTAGCCAGCACCCTTCCTTGGAAGCGCTTTCACAGGCGCAGCAACACTGGGGCTTTGCGCTTCTCTACCCACCAAACGTCACGGTCATTCTCTTTCCATCTCGTAGACACGAGCTGAGAAATTGCAAACGTCGAGCAATTGCTCAGAGATGAAAAGTGCCAGCACTGAAAGCTGTTGCTAGCCAGCACCCTTCCTTGGAAGCGCTTTTGTAGGCCTAAGAACACTGGGGCTCTGGCCTTCTCTAGCCACCTCATCTTCTGCTCATCCTCTCGCGCAGTCTAAAGAGAGCTCAGGTGAGAAATTGCAAACGTCGAGCAATTGCTCAGAGATGAAAAGTGCCAGCACTGAAAGCTGTTGCTAGCCAGCACCCTTCCTTGGAAGCGCTTTCACAGGCGCAGCAACACTGGGGCTTTGCGCTTCTCTCACCACCAAAGGTCACAGTCACTATCTCTCCGTCTCGTAGACACGAACTGAGAAATTGCAAACGTCGAGCAATTGCTCAGAGATGAAAAGTGCCAGCACTGAAAGCTGTTGCTAGCCAGCACCCTTCCTTGGAAGCGGTTTTGTAGCCCTAAGAACACTGGGGCTCTGGGCTTCTCTAGCCACCTCATCTTCTACTCATCCACTCGCGCAGTCTAAAGAGAGCTCAGGTGAGAAATTGCAAATGTCGAGCAATTGCTCAGAGATGAAAAGTGCCAGCACTGAAAGCTGTTGCTAGCCAGCCCCCTTCCTTGGAAGCGCTTTCACAGGCGCAGCAACACTGGGGCTTTGCGCTTCTCTAACCACCAAACGCCACGGTCACTATATCTCTGTCTCGTAGAAACGAGCTGAGAAATTGCAAACGTCGAGCAATTGCTCAGAGATGAAAAGTGCCAGCACTGAAAGCTGTTGCTAGCCAGCACCCTTCCTTGGAAGCGCCTTCACAGGCGCAGCAACACTGGGGCTTTGCGCTTCTCTACCCACCAAACGTCACGGTCATTCTCTTTCCATCTCGTAGACACGAGCTGAGAAATTGCAAACGTCGAGCAATTGCTCAGAGATGAAAAGTGCCAGCACTGAAAGCTGTTGCTAGCCAGCACCCTTCCTTGGAAGCGCTTTTGTAGGCCTAAGAACACTGGGGCTCTGGCCTTCTCTAGCCACCTCATCTTCTGCTCATCCTCTCGCGCAGTCTAAAGAGAGCTCAGGTGAGAAATTGCAAACGTCGAGCAATTGCACAGAGATGAAAAGTGCCAGCACTGAAAGCTGTTGCTAGCCAGCCCCCTTCCTTGGAAGCGCTTTTGTAACCCAAAGAACACTGGGGCTCTGGGCTTCTCTAGCCACCTCATCTTCTGCTCATCCTCTCGCGCAGTCTAAAGAGAGTTCAGGTGAGAAATTGCAAACGTCGAGCAATTGCTCAGAGATGAAAAGTGCCAGCACTGAAAGCTGTTGCTAGCCAGCACCCTTCCTTGGAAGCGCTTTCACTGGCGCAGCAACACTGGGGCTTTGCGCTTCTCTACCCACCAAACATCACGCTCGCTATCTCTCCGTCTCGTAGACACGAGCTGAGAAATTGCAAACGTCGAGCAATTGCTCAGAGAGGAAAAGTGCCAGCACTGAAAGCTGTTGCTAGCCAGCACCCTTCCTTGGAAGCGCTTTTGTAGCCCTAAGAACACTGGGGCTCTGGCCTTCTCTAGCCACCTCATCTTCTGCTCATCCTCTCGCGCAGTCTAAAGAGAGCTCAGGTGAGAAACTGCAAACGTCGAGCAATTGCTCAGAGAGGAAAAGTGCCAGCACTGAAAGCTGTTGCTAGCCAGCCCCCTTCCTTGGAAGCGCTTTTGTAGCCCTAAGAACACTGGGGCTCTGGCCTTCTCTAGCCACCTCATCTTCTGCTCATCCTCTCGCGCAGTCTAAAGAGAGTTCAGGTGAGAAATTGCAAACGTCCAGCAATTGCTCAGAGATGAAAAGTGCCAGCACTGAAAGCTGTTGCTAGCCAGCACCCTTCCTTGGAAGCGCTTTCTCAGGCGCAGCAACACTGGGGCTTTGCGCTTCTCTAGCCACCAAACGTCACAGTCATTCTCTGTCCGTCTCGTAGACACGAGCTGAGAAATTGCAAACGTCGAGCAATTGCTCAGAGATGAAAAGTGCCAGCACTGAAAGCTGTTGCTAGCCAGCCCCCTTCCTTGGAAGCGCTTTTGTAGCCCTAAGAACACTGGGGCTCTGGACTTCTCTAGCCACCTAATCTTCTGCTCATCCTCTCGCGCAGTCTAAAGAGAGCTCAGGTGAGAAATTGCAAACGTCGAGCAATTGCTCAGAGATGAAAAGTGCCAGCACTGAAAGCTGTTGCTAGCCAGCCCCCTTCCTTGGAAGCGCTTTTGTAGCCCTAAGAACAGTGGTGCTCTGGGCTTCTCTAGCCACCTCATCTTCTGCTCATCCTCTCGCGCACTCTAAAGAGAGCTCAGGTGAGAAATTGCAAACGTCGAGCAATTGCTCAGAGATGAAAAGTGCCAGCACTGAAAGCTGTTGCTAGCCAGCACCCTTCCTTGGAAGCGCTTTTGTAGCCCTAAGAACACTGGGGTTCTGGCCTTCTCTAGCCACCTCATCTTCTGCTCATCCTCTCGCGCAGTCTAAAGAGAGCTCAGGTGAGAAATTGCAAACGTCGAGCAATTGCTCAGAGATGAAAAGTGGCAGCACTGAAAGCTGTTGCTAGCCAGCACCCTTCCTTGGAAGCGCTTTCACAGGCGCAGCAACACTGGGGCTTTGCGCTTCTCTAACCACCAAACGTCACAGTCATTCTCTGTCCGTCTCGTAGACACGAGCTGAGAAATTGCAAACGTCGAGCAATTGCTCAGAGAGGAAAAGTGCCAGCACTGAAAGCTGTTGCTAGCCAGCCCCCTTCCTTGGAAGCGCTTTTGTAGCCCTAAGAACACTTGGTGTCTGGGCTTCTCTAGCCACCTAATCTTCTGCTCATCCTCTCGCGCAGTCTAAAGAGAGCTCAGGTGAGAAATTGCAAACGTCGAGCAATTGCTGAGAGATGAAAAGTGCCAGCACTGAAAGCTGTTGCTAGCCAGCACCCTTCCTTGGAAGCGCTTTTGTAGCCCTAAGGACACTGGGGCTCTGGGCTTCTCTAGCCACCTCATCTTCTGCTCATCCTCTCGCGCACTCTAAAGAGAGCTCAGGTGAGAAATTGCAAACGTCGAGCAATTGCTCAGAGAGGAAAAGTGCCAGCACTGAAAGCTGTTGCTAGCCAGCACCCTTCCTTGGAAGCGCTTTTGTAGCCCTAAGAACACTGGGGTTCTGGCCTTCTCTAGCCACCTCATCTTCTGCTCATCCTCTCGCGCAGTCTAAAGAGAGCTCAGGTGAGAAATTGCAAACGTCGAGCAATTGCTCAGAGATGAAAAGTGCCAGCACTGAAAGCTGTTGCTAGCCAGCCCCCTTCCTTGGAAGCGCTTTTGTAGCCCTAAGAACACTGGGGCTCTGGCCTTCTCTAGCCACCTCATCTTCTGCTCATCCTCTCGCGCACTCTAAAGAGAGCTCAGGTGAGAAATTGCAAACGTCGAGCAATTGCTCAGAGATGAAAAGTGCCAGCACTGAAAGCTGTTGCTAGCCAGCACCCTTCTTTGGAAGCGCTTTCACAGGCGCAGCAACACTGGGGCTTTGCGCTTCTCTAACCACCAAACGTCACAGTCACTATCTCTCCGTCTCGTAGAAACGAGCTGAGAAATTGCAAACGTCGAGCAATTGCTCAGAGATGAAAAGTGCCAGCACTGAAAGCTGTTGCTAGCCAGCACCCTTCCTTGGAACCGCTTTTGTAGCCCAAAGAACAGTGGGGCTCTGGGCTTCTCTAGCCACCTCATCTTCTGCTCATCCTCTCGCGCAGTCTAAAGAGAGCTCAGGTGAGAAATTGCAAACGTCGAGCAATTGCTCAGAGAGAAAAAGTGCCAGCACTGAAAGCTGTTGCTAGCCAGCCCCCTTCCTTGGAAGCGCTTTTGTAGCCCTAAGAACACTGGGGCTCTGGGCTTCTCTAGCCACCTCATCTTCTGCTCATCCTCTCGCGCAGTCTAAAGAGAGTTCAGGTGAGAAATTGCAACCGTCGAGCAATTGCTCAGAGAGGAAAAGTGCCAGCACTGAAAGCTGTTGCTAGCCAGCACCCTTCCTTGGAAGTGCTTTCACACGCGCAGCAACAGTGGGGCTTTGCGCTTCTCTAGCCACCAAACGTCACGGTCACTATCTCTCCGTCTCGTAGACACGAGTTGAGAAATTGCAAACGTCGAGCAATTGCTCAGAGATGAAAAGTGCCAGCACTGAAAGCTGTTGCTAGCCAGCACCCTTCTTTGGAAGCGCTTTCACACGCGCAGCAACACTGGGGCTTTGCGCTTCTCTACCCACCAAACATCACGCTCACTATCTCTCCGTCTCGTAGACACGAGTTGAGAAATTGCAAACGTCGAGCAATTGCTCAGAGATGAAAAGTGCCAGCACTGAAAGCTGTTGCTAGCCAGCCCCCTTCCTTGGAAGCACTTTTGTAGCCCTAAGAACACTGGGGCTCTGGCCTTCTCTAGCCACCTCATCTTCTGCTCATCCTCTCGCGCAGTCTAAAGAGAGCTCAGGTGAGAAATTGCAAACGTCCAGCAATTGCTCAGAGATGAAAAGTGCCAGCACTGAAAGCTGTTGCTAGCCAGCACCCTTCCTTGGAAGCGCTTTTGTAGCCCTAAGAACACTGGGGCTATGGGCTTCTCTAGCCACCTCATCTTCTGCTCATCCTCTCGCGCAGTCTAAAGAGAGCTCAGGTGAGAAATTGCAAACGTCGAGCAATTGCTCAGACATGAAAAGTGCCAGCACTGAAAGCTGTTGCTAGCCAGCACCCTTCCTTGGAAGCGCTTTTGTAGCCCTAAGAACACTGGGGCTATGGGCTTCTCTAGCCACCTCATCTTCTGCTCATCCTCTCGCGCAGTCTAAAGAGAGCTCAGGTGAGAAATTGCAAACGTCGAGCAATTGCTCAGACATGAAAAGTGCCAGCACTGAAAGCTGTTGCTAGCCAGCCCCCTTCCTTGGAAGCGCTTTTGTAGCCCTAAGAACACTGGGGCTATGGGCTTCTCTAGCCACCTCATCTTCTGCTCATCCTCTCGCGCAGTCTAAAGAGAGCTCAGGTGAGAAATTGCAAACGTCGAGCAATTGCTGAGAGATGAAAAGTGCCAGCACTGAAAGCTGTTGCTAGACAGCACCCTTCCTTGGAAGCGTTTTTGTAGGCCTAAGAACAGTGGGGTTCTGGGCTTCTCTAGCGACCTCATCTTCTACTCATCCACTCGCGCAGTCTAAAGAGAGCTCAGGTGAGAAATTGCAAACGTCCAGCAATTGCTCAGAGATGAAAAGTGCCAGCACTGAAAGCTGTTGCTAGCCAGCCCCCTTCCTTGGAAGCGCTTTCACACGCGCAGCAACACTGGGACTTTGCGCTTCTCTAGCCACGAAACATAACGGTCACTATCTCTCCGTCTCGTAGACACGAGCTGAGAAATTGCAAACGTCGAGCAATTGCTCAGAGATGAAAAGTGCCAGCACTGAAAGCTGTTGCTAGCCAGCACCCTTCCTTGGAAGCGCTTTTGTAGCCCTAAGAACACTGGGGCTCTGGGCTTCTCTAGCCACCTCATCTTCTGCTCATCCTCTCGCGCAGTCTAAAGAGAGCTCAGGTGAGAAATTGCAAACGTCCAGCAATTGCTCAGAGATGAAAAGTGCCAGCACTGAAAGCTGTTGCTAGCCAGCACCCTTCCTTGGAAGCCCTTTTGTAGCCCTAAGAACACTGGGGCTCTGCGCTTCTCTAGCCACCTCATCTTCTGCTCATCCTCTCGCGCAGTCTAAAGAGAGCTCAGGTGAGAAATTGCAAACGTCGAGCAATTGCTCAGAGATGAAAAGTGCCAGCACTGAAAGCTGTTGCTAGCCAGCACCCTTCTTTGGAAGCGCTTTCACAGGCGCAGCAACACTGGGGCTTTGCGCTTCTCTAACCACCAAACGTCACAGTCACTATCTCTCCGTCTCGTAGAAACGAGCTAAGAAATTGCAAACGTCGAGCAATTGCTCAGAGATGAAAAGTGCCAGCACTGAAAGCTGTTGCTAGCCAGCACCCTTCCTTGGAAGCGCTTTCACACGCGCAGCAACACTGGGGCTTTGCGCTTCTCTAGCCACCAAACGTCACGGTCACTATCTCTCCGTCTCGTAGACACGAGTTGAGAAATTGCAAACGTCGAGCAATTGCTCAGAGATGAAAAGTGCCAGCACTGAAAGCTGTTGCTAGCCAGCACCCTTCTTTGGAAGCGCTTTCACACGCGCAGCAACACTGGGGCTTTGCGCTTCTCTAACCACCAAACATCACGCTCACTATCTCTACGTCTCGTAGACACGAGATGAGAAACTGCAAACGTCGAGCAATTGCTCAGAGATGAAAAGCGCCAGCACTGAAAGCTGTTGCTAGCCAGCACCCTTCCTTGGAAGCGCTTTTGTAGCCCTAAGAACACTGGGGTTCTGGGCTTCTCTAGCCACCTCATCTTCTGCTCATCCTCTCGCGCAGTCTAAAGAGAGCTCAGGTGAGAAATTGAAAACGTCGAGCAATTGCTCAGAGATGAAAAGTGCCAGCACTGAAAGCTGTTGCTAGCCAGCACCCTTCCTTGGAACCGCTTTTGTAGCCCTAAGAACACTGGGGCTCTGGCCTTCTCTAGCCACCTCATCTTCTGCTCATCCTCTCGCGCAATCTAAAGACAGTTTAGGTGAGAAATTGCAAACGTCGAGCAATTGCTCAGAGAGGAAAAGTGCCAGCACTGAAAGCTGTTGCTAGCCAGCACCCTTCCTTGGAAGCGCTTTCACAGGCGCAGCAACACTGGGGCTTTGCGCTTCTCTAACCACCAAAGGTCACAGTCACTATCTCTTTCCGTCTCGTAGACACGAACTGAGAAATTGCAAACGTCGAGCAATTGCTCAGAGATGAAAAGCGCCAGCACTGAAAGCTGTTGCTAGCCAGCCCCCTTCCTTGGAAGCGCTTTCACAGGCGCAGCAACACTGGGGCTTTGCGCTTCTCTACCCACCAAACGTCACGGTCACTATCTCTCCGTCTCGTAGAAACGAGTTGAGAAATTGCAAACGTCGAGCAATTGCTCAGAGATGAAAAGTGCCAGCACTGAAAGCTGTTGCTAGCCAGCACCCTTCCTTGGAAGCGCTTCTGTAGCCCTAAGAACACTGGGGCTCTGGGCTTCTCTAGCCATCTAAACTTCTGCTCATCCTCTCGCGCAGTCTAAAGAGAGCTCAGGTGAGAAATTGCAAACGTCGAGCAATTGCTCAGAGATGAAAAGTGCCAGCACTGAAAGCTGTTGCTAGCCAGCACCCTTCCTTGGAAGCGCTTTCACAGGTGCAGCAACACTGGGGCTTTGCGCTTCTCTAACCACCAAACGTCAGGGTCACTATCTCTCCGTCTCATAGAAACGAGCTGAGAAATTGCAAACGTCGAGCAATTGCTCAGAGATGAAAAGTGCCAGCACTGAAAGCTGTTGCTAGCCAGCCCCCTTCCTTGGAAGCGCTTTTGTAGCCCTAAAACACTGGGGCTCTGGGCTTCTCTAGCCATCTAAACTTCTGCTCATCCTCTCGCGCAGTCTAAAGAGAGCTCAGGTGAGAAATTGCAAACGTCCAGCAATTGCTCAGAGATGAAAAGTGCCAGCACTGAAAGCTGTTGCTAGCCAGTCCCCTTCCTTGGAAGCGCTTTTGTAGCCCTAAGAACAGTGGGGCTCTGGGCTTCTCTAGCCACCTCATCTTCTGCTCATCCTCTCGCGCAGTCTAAAGAGAGCTCAGGTGAGAAACTGCAAACGTCGAGCAATTGCTCAGAGATGAAAAGTGCCAGCACTGAAAGCTGTTGCTAGCCAGCAGCCTTCCTTGGAAGCGCTTTTGTAGCCCAAAGAACACTGGGGCTCTGGGCTTCTCTAGCCACCTCATCTTCTGCTCATCCTCTCGCGCAGTCTAAAGAGAGCTCAGGTGAGAAATTGCAAACGTCGAGCAATTGCTCAGAGATGAAAAGTGCCAGCACTGAAAGCTGTTGCTAGCCAGCACCCTTCCTTGGAAGCGCTTTTGTAGCCCTAAGAACACTGGGGCTCTGCGCTTCTCTAGCCACCAAACGTCACAGTCACTATCTCTCTGTCTCGTAGACACGAGCTGAGAAATTGCAAACGTCGAGCAATTGCTCAGAGATGAAAAGTGCCAGCACTGAAAGCTCTTGCTAGCCAGCACCCTTCCTTGGAAGCGCTTTTGTAGCCCTAAGAACACTGGGGCTCTGGGCTTCTCTAGCCATCTAAACTTCTGCTCACCCTCTCGCGCAGTCTAAAGAGAGCTCAGGTGAGAAAAAGCAAACGTCGAGCAATTGCTGAGAGATGAAAAGTGCCAGCACTGAAAGCTGTTGCTAGCCAGCACCCTTCCTTGGAAGCGCTTTCACAGGCGCAGCAACACTTGCTGTTTGAGCTTCTCTACCCACCAAAGATCACGGTCATTCTCTTTCCGTCTCGTAGACACGAGCTGAGAAATTGCAAACATCGAGCAATTGCTCAGAGATGAAAAGTGCCAGCACTGAAAGCTGTTGCTAGCCAGCACCCTTCCTTGGAAGCGCTTTTGTAGGCCTAAGAACACTGGGGCTCTGGGCTTCTCTAGCCACCTCATCTTCTGCTCATCCTCTCGCGCAGTCTAAAGAGAGCTCAGGTGAGAAACTGCAAACGTCGAGCAATTGCTCAGAGATGAAAAGTGCCAGCACTGAAAGCAGTTGCTAGCCAGCCCCCTTCCTTGGAAGTGCTTTTGTAGCCCTAAGAACACTGGTGCTCTGGGCTTCTCTAGCCACCTCATCTTCTGCTCATCCTCTCGCGCAGTCTAAAGAGAGTTCAGGTGAGAAATTGCAAACGTCGAGGAATTGCTCAGAGATGAAAAGTGCCAGCACTGAAAGCTGTTGCTAGCCAGCACACTTCCTTGGAAGTGCTTTCACAGGCGCAGCAACACTGGGGCTTTGCGCTTCTCTACCCACCAAACATCATGGTCACTATCTCTCCGTCTCGTAGACACGAGCAGAGAAATTGCAAACGTCGAGCAATTGCTCAGAGATGAAAAGTGCCAGCACTGAAAGCTGTTGCTAGCCAGCCCCCTTCCTTGGAAGCGCTTTCACAGGTGCAGCAACACTGGGGCTTTGCGCTTCTCTACCCACCAAACGTCAGGGTCACTATCTCTCCGTCTCATAGAAACGAGCTGAGAAATTGCAAACGTTGAGCAATTGCTCAGAGATGAAAAGCGCCAGCACTGAAATCTGTTGCTAGCCAGCCCCCTTCCTTGGAAGCGCTTTTGTAGCCCTAAGAACACTGGGGCTCTGGGCTTCTCTAGCCACCTCATCTTCTGCTCATCCTCTCGCGCAGTCTAAAGAGAGCTCAGGTGAGAAACTGCAAACGTCGAGCAATTGCTCAGAGATGAAAAGCGCCAGCACTGAAAGCTGTTGCTAGCCAGCACCCTTCCTTGGAAGCGCTTTTGTAGCCCAAAGAACACTGGGGCTCTGGGCTTCTCTAGCCACCTAACATTCTGCTCATCCTCTCGCGCAGTCTAAAGAGAGCTCAGGTGAGAAATTGCAAACGTCGAGCAATTGCTCAGAGATGAAAAGTGGCAGCACTGAAAGCTGTTGCTAGCCAGCACCCTTCTTTGGAAGCGCTTTTGTAGCCCTAAGAACACTGGGGCTCTGCGCTTCTCTAGCCACCAAACGTCACGGTCACTATCTCTCTGTCTCGTAGACACGAGCTGAGAAATTGCAAACGTCGAGCAATTGCTCAGAGATGAAAAGTGCCAGCACTGAAAGCTGTTGCTAGCCAGCACCCTTCCTTGGAAGCGCTTTTGTAGCCCTAAGAACACTGGGGCTCTGCGCTTCTCTAGCCATCTAAACTTCTGCTCATCCTCTCGCGCAGTCTAAAGAGAGCTCAGGTGAGAAATTGCAAACGTCCAGCAATTGCTCAGAGATGAAAAGTGCCAGCACTGAAAGCTGTTGCTAGCCAGCACACTTCCTTGGAAGTGCTTTCACAGGCGCAGCAACACTGGGGCTTTGCGCTTCTCTACCCACCAAACATCATGGTCACTATCTCTCCGTCTCGTAGACACGAGCAGAGAAATTGCAAACGTTGAGCAATTGCTCAGAGATGAAAAGTGCCAGCACTGAAAGCTGTTGCTAGCCAGCACCCTTCCTTGGAAGCGCTTTCACAGGTGCAGCAACACTGGGGCTTTGCGCTTCTCTAGCAACCAAACGTGACGGTCACTATCTCTCCGTCTCGTAGACACGAGCTGAGAAATTGCAAACGTCGAGCAATTGCTCAGAGATGAAAAGTGCCAGCACTGAAAGCTGTTGCTAGCCAGCACCCTTCCTTGGAAGTGCTTTCACAGGCGCAGCAACACTGGGGCTTTGCGCTTCTCTAGCCACCAAACGTCACGGTCACTATCTCTCCGTCTCGTAGAAACGAGCTGAGAAATTGCAAACGTCGAGCAATTGCTGAGAGATGAAAAGTGCCAGCACTGAAAGCTGTTGCTAGCCAGCCCCCTTCCTTGGAAGCGCTTTTGTAGCCCTAAGAACACTGGGGCTCTGGCCTTCTCTAGCCACCTCATCTTCTGCTCATCCTCTCGCGCACTGTAAAGAGAGCTCAGGTGAGAAACTGCAAACGTCGAGCAATTGCTCAGAGAGGAAAAGTGCCAGCACTGAAAGCTGTTGCTAGCCAGCACCCTTCCTTGGAAGCGCTTTCACAGGCGCAGCAACACTGGGGCTTTGCGCTTCTCTACCCACCAAAGATCACGGTCACTATCTCTCCGTCTCGTAGACACGAGCTGAGAAATTGCAAACGTCGAGCAATTGCTCAGAGATGAAAAGTGCCAGCACTGAAAGCTGTTGCTAGCCAGCCCCCTTCCTTGGAAGCGCTTTTGTAGCCCTAAGAACACTGGGGCTCTGGGCTTCTCTAGCCATCTAAACTTCTGCTCATCCTCTCGCGCAGTCTAAAGAGAGCTCAGGTGAGAAATTGCAAACGTCGAGCAATTGCTCAGAGATGAAAAGTGCCAGCACTGAAAGCTGTTGCTAGCCAGCACCCTTCCTTGGAAGTGCTTTCACAGGCGCAGCAACACTGGGGCTTTGCGCTTCTCTACCCACCAAACATCATGGTCACTATCTCTCCGTCTCGTAGACACGAGCAGAGAAATTGCAAACGTTGAGCAATTGCTCAGAGATGAAAAGTGCCAGCACTGAAAGCTGTTGCTAACCAGCACCCTTCCTTGGAAGCGCTTTCACAGGTGCAGCAACACTGGGGCTTTGCGCTTCTCTACCCACCAAACGTGACGGTCACTTTCTCTCCGTCTCGTAGACACGAGTTGAGAAATTGCAAACGTCGAGCAATTGCTCAGAGATGAAAAGTGCCAGCACTGAAAGCTGTTGCTAGGCAGCACCCTTCCTTGGAAGCGCTTTCACAGGCGCAGCAACACTGGGGCTTTGCGCTTCTCTACCCACCAAACGTCACGGTCATTCTCTTTCCGACTCGTAGACACGAGCTGAGAAATTGCAAACGTCGAGCAATTGCTCAGAGATGAAAAGTGCCAGCACTGAAAGCTGTTGCTAGCCAGCCCCCTTCCTTGGAAGCGCTTTTGTAGCCCTAAGAACACTGGGGCTCTGGCCTTCTCTAGCCACCTCATCTTCTGCTCATCCTCTCGCGCAGTCTAAAGAGAGCTCAGGTGAGAAATTGCAAATGTCGAGGAATTGCTCAGAGATGAAAAGTGCCAGCACTGAAAGCTGTTGCTAGCCAGCACCCTTCCTTGGAAGCGCTTTTGTAGGCCTAAGAACACTGGGGCTCTGGCCTTCTCTAGCCACCTCATCTTCTGCTCATCCTCTCGCGCAGTCTAAAGAGAGCTCAGGTGAGAAACTGCAAACGTCAAGCAATTGCTCAGAGATGAAAAGTGCCAGCACTGAAAGCTGTTGCTAGCCAGCACCCTTCCTTGGAAGCGCTTTTGTAGCCCTAAGAACACTGGTGCTCTGCGCTTCTCTAGCCACCTCATCTTCTGCTCATCCTCTCGCGCACTCTAAAGAGAGCTCAGGTGAGAAACTGCAAACGTCGAGCAATTGCTCAGAGAGGAAAAGTGCCAGCACTGAAAGCTGTTGCTAGCCAGCACCCTTCCTTGGAAGCGCTTTCACACGCGCAGCAACACTGGGGCTTTGCGCTTCTCTACCCACCAAACGTCACGGTCACTATCTCTCCGTCTCGTAGACACGAGCTGAGAAATTGCAAACGTCGAGCAATTGCTCAGAGATGAAAAGTGCCAGCACTGAAAGCTGTTGCTAGCCAGCACCCTTCCTTGGAAGCGCTTTCACAGGTGCAGCAACACTGGGGCTTTGCGCTTCTCTACCCACCAAACATCACGGTCATTCTCTTTCCGTCTCGTAGACACGAGCTGAGAAATTGCAAACGTCGAGCAATTGATCAGAGATGAAAAGTGCCAGCACTGAAAGCTGTTGCTAGCCAGCACCCTTCCTTGGAAGCGCTTTTGTAGCCCTAAGAACACTGGGGCTCTGGGCTTCTCTAGCCACCTCATCTTCTGCTCATCCTCTCGCGCACTCTAAAGAGAGCTCAGGTGAGAAATTGCAAACGTCGAGCAATTTGTCAGAGATGAAAAGTGCCAGCACTGAAAGCTGTTGCTAGCCAGCCCCCTTCCTTGGAAGCGCTTTCACAGGCGCAGCAACACTGGGGCTTTGCGCTTCTCTAACCACAAAACGTCACGGTCACTATCTCTCCGTCTCGTAGACACGAGTTGAGAAATTGCAAACATCGAGCAATTGCTCAGAGATGAAAAGTGCCAGCACTGAAAGCTGTTGCTAACCAGCACCCTTCCTTGGAAGCGCTTTTGTAGCCCTAAGAACACTGGGGCTCTGGGCTTCTCTAGCCACCTAATCTTCTGCTCATCCTCTCGCGCAGTCTAAAGAGAGCTCACTTGAGAAATTGCAAACGTCGAGCAATTGCTCAGAGATGAAAAGTGCCAGCACTGAAAGCTGTTGCTAGCCAGCACCCTTCCTTGGAAGTGCTTTCACAGGCGCAGCAACACTGGGGCTTTGCGCTTCTCTACCCACCAAACATCATGGTCACTATCTCTCCGTCTCGTAGACACGAGCTGAGAAATTGCAAACGTCGAGCAATTGCTCAGAGATGAAAAGTGCCAGCACTGAAAGCTGTTGCTAGCCAGCACCCTTCCTTGGAAGCGCTTTCACAGGCGCAGCAACACTGGGGCTTTGCGCTTCTCTACCCACCAAACGTCACGCTCATTCTCTTTCCGTCTCGCAGACACGAGCTGAGAAATTGCAAACGTCGAGCAATTGCTCAGAGATGAAAAGTGCCAGCACTGAAAGCTGTTGCTAGCCAGCACCCTTCCTTGGAAGCGCTTTCACAGGCGCAGCAACACTTGCTGTTTGTGCTTCTCTACCCACTAAACATCACGGTCATTCTCTTTCCGTATCGTAGACACGAGCTGAGAAATTGCAAACGTCGAGCAATTGCTCAGAGAGGAAAAGTGCCAGCACTGAAAGCTGTTGCTAGCCAGCACCCTTCCTTGGAAGCGCTTTCACAGGCGCAGCAACACTGGGGCTTTGCGCTTCTCTAACCACCAAACATCACGGTCACTATCTCTCCATCTCGTAGACACGAGCAGAGAAATTGCAAACATGGAGCAATTGCTCAGAGATGAAAAGTGCCAGCACTGAAAGCTGTTGCTAGCCAGCACCCTTCCTTGGAAGCGCTTTTGTAGCCCTAAGAACACTGGGGTTCTGGGCTTCTCTAGCCACCTCATCTTCTGCTCATCCACTCGCGCAGTCTAAAGAGAGCTCAGGTGAGAAATTGCAAACGTCGAGCAATTGCTCAGAGATGAAAAGTGCCAGCACTGAAAGCTGTTGCTAGCCAGCACCCTTCCTTGGAAGCGCTTTTGTAGGCCTAAGAACCCTGGGGCTCTGGCCTTCTCTAGCCACCTCATCTTCTGCTCATCCTCTCGCGCAGTCTAAAGAGAGCTCAGGTGAGAAATTGCAAACGTCGAGCAATTTGTCAGAGATGAAAAGTGCCAGCACTGAAAGCTGTTGCTAGCCAGCCCCCTTCTATGGAAGCGCTTTCACAGGCGCAGCAACACTTGCTGTTTGTGCTTCTCTACCCACTAAACATCACGGTCATTCTCTTTCCGTCTCGTAGACACGAGCCGAGAAATTGCAAACGTCGAGCAATTGCTCAGAGAGGAAAAGTGCCAGCACTGAAAGCTGTTGCTAGCCAGCACCCTTCCTTGGAAGCGCTTTCACAGGCGCAGCAACACTGGGGCTTTGCGCTTCTCTAGCCACCAAACGTCATGGTCACTATCTCTCCATCTCGTAGACACGAGCAGAGAAATTGCAAACATCGAGCAATTGCTCAGAGAGGAAAAGTGCCAGCACTGAAAGCTGTTGCTAGCCAGCCCCCTTCCTTGGAAGCGCTTTTGTAGCCCTAAGAACACTGGGGCTCTGGGCTTCTCTAGCCACCTCATCTTCTGCTCATCCTCTCGCGCAGTCTAAAGAGAGCTCAGGTGAGAAACTGCAAACGTCGAGCAATTGCTCAGAGATGAAAAGTGCCAGCACTGAAAGCTGTTGCTAGCCAGCACCCTTCTGTGGAAGCACTTTCACAGGCACAGCAACACTGGGGCTTTCCGCTTCTATAGCCACCAAAAGTCACGGTCATTCTTTTCCGTCTCGTAGACACGAGCTGAGAAATTGCAAACGTCGAGCAATTGCTCAGAGATGAAAAGTGCCAGCACTGAAAGCTGTTGCTAGCCAGCACCCTTCCTTGGAAGCGCTTTTGTAGCCCTAAGAACACTGGGGCTCTGGCCTTCTCTAGCCATCTAAACTTCTGCTCATCCTCTCGCGCAGTCTAAAGAGAGCTCAGGTGAGAAATTGCAAACGTCCAGCAATTGCTCAGAGAGGAAAAGTCCCAGCACTGAAAGATGTTGCTAGCCAGCACCCTTCTTTGGAAGCGCTTTCACACGCGCAGCAACACTGGGGCTTTGCGCTTCTCTAGCCACCAAACATCATGGTCATTCTCTTTCCGTCTCGTAGACACGAGCTGAGAAATTGCAAACGTTGAGCAATTGCTCAGAGATGAAAAGTGCCAGCACTGAAAGCTGTTGCTAGCCAGCACCCTTCCTTGGAAGCGCTTTTGTAGCCCTAAGAACACTGGGGCTCTGGGCTTCTCTAGCCACCTCATCTTCTGCTCATCCTCTCGCGCAGTCTAAAGAGAGCTCAGGTGAGAAACTGCAAACGTCGAGCAATTGCTCAGAGATGAAAAGTGCCAGCACTGAAAGCTGTTGCTAGCCAGCACCATTCCTTGGAAGCGCTTTTGTAGCCCTAAGAACACTGGGGCTCTGCGCTTCTCTAGCCACCTCATCTTCTGCTCATCCTCTCGCGCAGTCTAAAGAGAGTTCAGGTGACAAATTGCAAACGTCCAGCAATTGCTCAGAGATGAAAAGTGCCAGCACTGAAAGCTGTTGCTAGCCAGCACCCTTCCTTGGAAGTGCTTTCACAGGCGCAGCAACACTGGGGCTTTGCGCTTCTCTAACCACCAAAAATCATGGTCACTATCTCTCCGTCTCGTAGACACGAGCTGAGAAATTGCAAACGTCGAGCAATTGCTCAGAGATGAAAAGTGCCAGCACTGAAAGCTGTTGCTAGCCAGCACCCTTCCTTGGAAGCGGTTTCACAGGTGCAGCAACACTGGGGCTTTGTGCTTCTCTAGCCACCAAACGTCACGGTCATTCTCTTTCCGTCTTGGAGACACGAGCTGAGAAATTGCAAACGTCGAGCAATTGCTCAGAGATGAAAAGTGCCAGCACTGAAAGCTGTTGCTAGCCAGCACCCTTCCTTGGAAGCGCTTTTGTAGCCCTAAGAACACTGGGGCTCTGGGCTTCTCTAGCCACCTCATCTTCTGCTCATCCTCTCGCGCAGTCTAAAGAGAGCTCAGGTGAGAAATTGCAAACGTCCAGCAATTGCTCAGAGATGAAAAGTGCCAGCACTGAAAGCTGTTGCTAGCCAGCACCCTTCCTTGGAAGTGCTTTCACAGGCGCAGCAACACTGGGGCTTTGCGCTTCTCTAGCCACCAAATATCACGGTCACTATCTCTCCGTCTCGTAGACACGAGCTGAGAAATTGCAAACGTCGAGCAATTGCTCAGAGATGAAAAGTGCCAGCACTGAAAGCTGTTGCTAGCCAGCCCCCTTCCTTGGAAGCGCTTTTGTAGCCCTAAGAACCCTGGGGCTCTGGGCTTCTCTAGCCACCTCATCTTCTGCTCATCCTCTCGCGCAGTCTAAAGAGAGCTCAGGTGAGAAATTGCAAACGTCCAGCAATTGCTCAGAGATGAAAAGTGCCAGCACTGAAAGCTGTTGCTAGCCAGCACCCTTCCTTGGAAGCGCTTTCACAGGCGCAGCAACACTGGGGCTTTGCGCTTCTCTACCCACCAAACATCACGGTCATTCTCTTTCCGTCTCGTAGACACGAGCTGAGAAATTGCAAACGTTGAGCAATTGCTCAGAGATGAAAAGTGCCAGCACTGAAAGCTGTTGCTAGCCAGCACCCTTCCTTGGAAGCGCTTTTGTAGCCCTAAGAACACTGGGGCTCTGGCCTTCTCTAGCCATCTAATCTTCTGCTCATCCTCTCGCGCAGTCTAAAGAGAGCTCAGGTGAGAAATTGCAAACGTCGAGGAATTGCTCAGAGATGAAAAGTGCCAGCACTGAAAGCTGTTGCTAGCCAGCACCCTTCCTTGGAAGCGCTTTCACAGGCGCAGCAACACTGGGGCTTTGTGCTTCTCTACCCACGAAACATCATGGTCACTATCTCTCCGTCTCGTAGACACGAGCTGAGAAATTGCAAACGTCGAGCAATTGCTCAGAGATGAAAAGTGCCAGCACTGAAAGCTGTTGCTAGCCAGCACCCTTCCTTGGAAGCGCTTTCACAGGCGCAGCAACACTGGGGCTTTGCGCTTCTCTACCCACCAAACGTCACGGTCATTCTCTTTCCGTCTCGTAGACACAAGCTGAGAAATTGCAAACGTCGAGCAATTGCTCAGAGATGAAAAGTGCCAGCACTGAAAGCTGTTGCTAGCCAGCCCCGTTCCTTGGAAGCGCTTTCACAGGCGCAGCAACACTGGGGCTTTGCGCTTCTCTACCCACCAAACGTCACGGTCACTATCTCTCCGTCTCGTAGACACGAGCTGAGAAATTGCAAACGTCGAGCAATTGCTCAGAGATGAAAAGTGCCAGCACTGAAAGCTGTTGCTAGCCAGCCCCCTTCCTTGGAAGCGCTTTCACAGGCACAGCAACACTGGGGATTTGCGCTTCTCTAACCACCAAACGTCACGGTCACTATCTCTCCGTCTCGTAGACACGAGCTGAGAAATTGCAAACGTCGAGCAATTGCTCAGAGATGAAAAGTGCCAGCACTGAAAGCTGTTGCTAGCCAGCACCCTTCCTTGGAAGCGCTTTCACAGGCGCAGCAACACTGGGGCTTTGCGCTTCTCTAACCACCAAACGTCATGGTCACTATCTCTGCGTCTCATAGACACGAGCTGAGAAATTGCAAACGTCGAGGAATTGCTCAGAGATGAAAAGTGCCAGCACTGAAAGCTGTTGCTAGCCAGCATCCTTCCTTGGAAGCACTTTTGTAGCCCTAAGAACACTGGGGCTCTGGCCTTCTCTAGCCACCTCATCTTCTGCTCATCCTCTCGCGCAGTCTAAAGATAGTTCAGGTGAGAAATTGCAAATGTCGAGGAATTGCTCAGAGATGAAAAGTGCCAGCACTGAAAGCTGTTGCTAGCCAGCACCCTTCCTTGGAAGCGCTTTTGTAGCCCTAAGAACATTGGGGCTCTGGGCTTCTCTAGCCACCTCATCTTCTGCTCATCCTCTCGCGCAGTCTAAAGAGAGCTCAGGTGAGAAATTGCAAACGTCCAGCAATTGCTGAGAGATGAAAAGTGCCAGCACTGAAAGCTGTTGCTAGCCAGCACCCTTCCTTGGAAGCGCTTTCACAGGTGCAGCAACACTGGGGCTTTGCGCTTCTCTACCCACCAAACGTCACGGTCCCTTTCTCTCCGTCTCGTAGACACGAGCTGAGAAATTGCAAACGTCGAGCAATTGCTCAGAGATGAAAAGTGCCAGCACTGAAAGCTGTTGCTATCCAGCCCCCTTCCTTGGAAGCGCTTTTGTAGCCCTAAGAACAGTGGTGCTCTGGGCTTCTCTAGCCATCTAAACTTCTGCTCATCCTCTCGCGCAGTCTAAAGAGAGCTCAGGTGAGAAATTGCAAAAGTCGAGCAATTGCTCAGAGATGAAAAGTGCCAGCACTGAAAGCTGTTGCTAGCCAGCCCCCTTCCTTGGAAGCGCTTTCACAGGCGCAGCAACACTGGGGCTTTGCGCTTCTCTACCCACCAAACGTCACGGTCACTATCTCTCCGTCTCGTAGAAACGAGCTGAGAAATTGCAAACGTCGAGCAATTGCTCAGAGATGAAAAGTGCCAGCACTGAAAGCTGTTGCTAGCCAGCCCCCTTCCTTGGAAGCGCTTTTGTAGCCCTAAGAACACTGGGGCTCTGGGCTTCTCTAGCCACCTCATCTTCTGCTCATCCTCTCGCGCACTGTAAAGAGAGCTCAGGTGAGAAATTGCAAACGTCGAGCAATTGCTCAGAGAGGAAAAGTGCCAGCACTGAAAGCTGTTGCTAGCCAGCACCCTTCCTTGGAAGTGCTTTCACAGGCGCAGCAACACTGGGGCTTTGCGCTTCTCTAGCCACCAAATATCACGGTCACTATCTCTCCGTCTCGTAGACACGAGCTGAGAAATTGCAAACGTCGAGCAATTGCTCAGAGATGAAAAGTGCCAGCACTGAAAGCTGTTGCTAGCCAGCACCCTTCCTTGGAAGCGCTTTTGTAGCCCTAAGAACACTGGGGCTCTGGGCTTCTCTAGCCATCTAAACTTCTGCTCATCCTCTCGCGCACTCTAAAGAGAGCTCAGGTGAGAAATTGCAAACGTCGAGCAATTTGTCAGAGATGAAAAGTGCCAGCACTGAAAGCTCTTGCTAGCCAGCACCCTTCCTTGGAAGCGCTTTCACAGGTGCAGCAACACTGGGGCTTTGCGCTTCTCTAACCACCAAACGTCACGGTCACTATCTCTCCGTCTCATAGAAACGAGCTGAGAAATTGCAAACGTCGAGCAATTGCTCAGAGATGAAAAGTGCCAGCACTGAAAGCTGTTGCTAGCCAGCACCCTTCCTTGGAAGCGCTTTTGTAGCCCTAAGAACAGTGGGGCTCTGGGCTTCTCTAGCCACCTCATCTTCTGCTCATCCTCTCGCGCACTCTAAAGAGAGCTCAGGTGAGAAACTGCAAACGTCGAGCAATTGCTCAGAGATGAAAAGTGCCAGCACTGAAAGCTGTTGCTAGCCAGCACCCTTCCTTGGAAGCGCTTTTGTAGCCCTAAGAACACTGGGGCTCTGCGCTTCTCTAGCCACCTCATCTTCTGCTCATCCTCTCGCGCAGTCTAAAGAGAGCTCAGGTGAGAAATTGCAAACGTCCAGCAATTGCTCAGAGATGAAAAGTGCCAGCACTGAAAGCTGTTGCTAGCCAGCACCCTTCCTTGGAAGTGCTTTCACAGGCGCAGCAACACTGGGGCTTTGCGCTTCTCTAACCACCAAAAATCATGGTCACTATCTCTCCGTCTCGTAGACACGAGCTGAGAAATTGCAAACGTCGAGCAATTGCTCAGAGATGAAAAGTGCCAGCACTGAAAGCTGTTGCTAGCCAGCACCCTTCCTTGGAAGCGCTTTCACAGGTGCAGCAACACTGGGGCTTTGTGCTTCTCTAGCCACCAAACGTCACGGTCATTCTCTTTCCGTCTTGGAGACACGAGCTGAGAAATTGCAAACGTCGAGCAATTGCTCAGAGATGAAAAGTGCCAGCACTGAAAGCTCTTGCTAGCCAGCACCCTTCCTTGGAAGCGCTTTTGTAGCCCTAAGAACACTGGGGCTCTGGCCTTCTCTAGCCACCTCATCTTCTGCTCATCCTCTCGCGCACTGTAAAGAGAGCTCAGGTGAGAAATTGCAAACGTCGAGCAATTGCTCAGAGAGGAAAAGTGCCAGCACTGAAAGCTGTTGCTAGCCAGCACCCTTCCTTGGAAGCGCTTTCACAGGCGCAGCAACACTGGGGCTTTGCGCTTCTCTACCCACCAAACGTCACGGTCACTATCTCTCCGTCTCGTAGACACGAGCTGAGAAATTGCAAACGTCGAGCAATTGCTCAGAGATGAAAAGTGCCAGCACTGAAAGCTGTTGCTAGCCAGCACCCTTCCTTGGAAGCGCTTTTGTAGCCCTAAGAACACTGGGGCTCTGGGCTTCTCTAGCCACCTCATCTTCTGCTCATCCTCTCGCGCAGTCTAAAGAGAGCTCAGGTGAGAAACTGCAAACGTCGAGTAATTGCTCAGAGATGAAAAGTGCCAGCACTGAAAGCTGTTGCTAGCCAGCACCCTTCCTTGGAAGCGCTTTCACAGGCGCAGCAACACTGGGGCTTTGCGCTTCTCTAACCACCAAACGTCATGGTCACTATCTCTGCGTCTCATAGACACGAGCTGAGAAATTGCAAACGTCGAGGAATTGCTCAGAGATGAAAAGTGCCAGCACTGAAAGCTGTTGCTAGCCAGCATCCTTCCTTGGAAGCACTTTTGTAGCCCTAAGAACACTGGGGCTCTGGGCTTCTCTAGCCACCTCATCTTCTGCTCATCCTCTCGCGCAGTCTAAAGATAGTTCAGGTGAGAAATTGCAAATGTCGAGGAATTGCTCAGAGATGAAAAGTGCCAGCACTGAAAGCTGTTGCTAGCCAGCACCCTTCCTTGGAAGCGCTTTTGTAGCCCTAAGAACATTGGGGCTCTGGGCTTCTCTAGCCACCTCATCTTCTGCTCATCCTCTCGCGCAGTCTAAAGAGAGCTCAGGTGAGAAATTGCAAACGTCCAGCAATTGCTGAGAGATGAAAAGTGCCAGCACTGAAAGCTGTTGCTAGCCAGCACCCTTCCTTGGAAGCGCTTTCACAGGTGCAGCAACACTGGGGCTTTGCGCTTCTCTACCCACCAAACGTCACGGTCCCTTTCTCTCCGTCTCGTAGACACGAGCTGAGAAATTGCAAACGTCGAGCAATTGCTCAGAGATGAAAAGTGCCAGCACTGAAAGCTGTTGCTATCCAGCCCCCTTCCTTGGAAGCGCTTTTGTAGCCCTAAGAACAGTGGTGCTCTGGGCTTCTCTAGCCATCTAAACTTCTGCTCATCCTCTCGCGCAGTCTAAAGAGAGCTCAGGTGAGAAATTGCAAAAGTCGAGCAATTGCTCAGAGATGAAAAGTGCCAGCACTGAAAGCTGTTGCTAGCCAGCCCCCTTCCTTGGAAGCGCTTTCACAGGCGCAGCAACACTGGGGCTTTGCGCTTCTCTACCCACCAAACGTCACGGTCACTATCTCTCCGTCTCGTAGAAACGAGCTGAGAAATTGCAAACGTCGAGCAATTGCTCAGAGATGAAAAGTGCCAGCACTGAAAGCTGTTGCTAGCCAGCCCCCTTCCTTGGAAGCGCTTTTGTAGCCCTAAGAACACTGGGGCTCTGGCCTTCTCTAGCCACCTCATCTTCTGCTCATCCTCTCGCGCACTGTAAAGAGAGCTCAGGTGAGAAATTGCAAACGTCGAGCAATTGCTCAGAGAGGAAAAGTGCCAGCACTGAAAGCTGTTGCTAGCCAGCACCCTTCCTTGGAAGCGCTTTCACACGCGCAGCAACACTGGGGCTTTGCGCTTCTCTACCCACCAAACGTCACGGTCACTATCTCTCCGTCTCGTAGACACGAGCTGAGAAATTGCAAACGTCGAGCAATTGCTCAGAGATGAAAAGTGCCAGCACTGAAAGCTGTTGCTAGCCAGCACCCTTCCTTGGAAGCGCTTTTGTAGCCCTAAGAACACTGGGGCTCTGGGCTTCTCTAGCCATCTAAACTTCTGCTCATCCTCTCGCGCACTCTAAAGAGAGCTCAGGTGAGAAATTGCAAACGTCGAGCAATTTGTCAGAGATGAAAAGTGCCAGCACTGAAAGCTCTTGCTAGCCAGCACCCTTCCTTGGAAGCGCTTTCACAGGTGCAGCAACACTGGGGCTTTGCGCTTCTCTAACCACCAAACGTCACGGTCACTATCTCTCCGTCTCATAGAAACGAGCTGAGAAATTGCAAACGTCGAGCAATTGCTCAGAGATGAAAAGTGCCAGCACTGAAAGCTGTTGCTAGCCAGCACCCTTCCTTGGAAGCGCTTTTGTAGCCCTAAGAACAGTGGGGCTCTGGGCTTCTCTAGCCACCTCATCTTCTGCTCATCCTCTCGCGCACTCTAAAGAGAGCTCAGGTGAGAAACTGCAAACGTCGAGCAATTGCTCAGAGATGAAAAGTGCCAGCACTGAAAGCTGTTGCTAGCCAGCACCCTTCCTTGGAAGCGCTTTTGTAGCCCTAAGAACACTGGGGCTCTGCGCTTCTCTAGCCACCTCATCTTCTGCTCATCCTCTCGCGCAGTCTAAAGAGAGCTCAGGTGAGAAATTGCAAACGTCCAGCAATTGCTCAGAGATGAAAAGTGCCAGCACTGAAAGCTGTTGCTAGCCAGCACCCTTCCTTGGAAGTGCTTTCACAGGCGCAGCAACACTGGGGCTTTGCGCTTCTCTAACCACCAAAAATCATGGTCACTATCTCTCCGTCTCGTAGACACGAGCTGAGAAATTGCAAACGTCGAGCAATTGCTCAGAGATGAAAAGTGCCAGCACTGAAAGCTGTTGCTAGCCAGCACGCTTCCTTGGAAGTGCTTTCACAGGTGCAGCAACACTGGGGCTTTGTGCTTCTCTAGCCACCAAACGTCACGGTCATTCTCTTTCCGTCTTGGAGACACGAGCTGAGAAATTGCAAACGTCGAGCAATTGCTCAGAGATGAAAAGTGCCAGCACTGAAAGCTCTTGCTAGCCAGCACCCTTCCTTGGAAGCGCTTTTGTAGCCCTAAGAACACTGGGGCTCTGGCCTTCTCTAGCCACCTCATCTTCTGCTCATCCTCTCGCGCACTGTAAAGAGAGCTCAGGTGAGAAATTGCAAACGTCGAGCAATTGCTCAGAGAGGAAAAGTGCCAGCACTGAAAGCTGTTGCTAGCCAGCACCCTTCCTTGGAAGCGCTTTCACAGGCGCAGCAACACTGGGGCTTTGCGCTTCTCTACCCACCAAACGTCACGGTCACTATCTCTCCGTCTCGTAGACACGAGCTGAGAAATTGCAAACGTCGAGCAATTGCTCAGAGATGAAAAGTGCCAGCACTGAAAGCTGTTGCTAGCCAGCACCCTTCCTTGGAAGCGCTTTTGTAGCCCTAAGAACACTGGGGCTCTGGGCTTCTCTAGCCATCTAAACTTCTGCTCATCCTCTCGCGCACTCTAAAGAGAGCTCAGGTGAGAAATTGCAAACGTCGAGCAATTTGTCAGAGATGAAAAGTGCCAGCACTGAAAGCTCTTGCTAGCCAGCACCCTTCCTTGGAAGCGCTTTCACAGGTGCAGCAACACTGGGGCTTTGCGCTTCTCTAACCACCAAACGTCACGGTCACTATCTCTCCGTCTCATAGAAACGAGCTGAGAAATTGCAAACGTCGAGCAATTGCTCAGAGATGAAAAGTGCCAGCACTGAAAGCTGTTGCTAGCCAGCACCCTTCCTTGGAAGCGCTTTTGTAGCCCTAAGAACAGTGGGGCTCTGGGCTTCTCTAGCCACCTCATCTTCTGCTCATCCTCTCGCGCACTGTAAAGAGAGCTCAGGTGAGAAACTGCAAACGTCGAGCAATTGCTCAGAGATGAAAAGTGCCAGCACTGAAAGCTGTTGCTAGCCAGCACCCTTCCTTGGAAGCGCTTTTGTAGCCCTAAGAACACTGGGGCTCTGCGCTTCTCTAGCCACCTCATCTTCTGCTCATCCTCTCGCGCAGTCTAAAGAGAGCTCAGGTGAGAAATTGCAAACGTCCAGCAATTGCTCAGAGATGAAAAGTGCCAGCACTGAAAGCTGTTGCTAGCCAGCACCCTTCCTTGGAAGTGCTTTCACAGGCGCAGCAACACTGGGGCTTTGCGCTTCTCTAACCACCAAAAATCATGGTCACTATCTCTCCGTCTCGTAGACACGAGCTGAGAAATTGCAAACGTCGAGCAATTGCTCAGAGATGAAAAGTGCCAGCACTGAAAGCTGTTGCTAGCCAGCACCCTTCCTTGGAAGCGCTTTCACAGGTGCAGCAACACTTGGGCTTTGTGCTTCTCTAGCCACCAAACGTCACGGTCATTCTCTTTCCGTCTTGGAGACACGAGCTGAGAAATTGCAAACGTCGAGCAATTGCTCAGAGATGAAAAGTGCCAGCACTGAAAGCTCTTGCTAGCCAGCACCCTTCCTTGGAAGCGCTTTTGTAGCCCTAAGAACACTGGGGCTCTGGCCTTCTCTAGCCACCTCATCTTCTGCTCATCCTCTCGCGCAGTCTAAAGAGAGCTCAGGTGAGAAATTGCAAACGTCCAGCAATTGCTCAGAGATGAAAAGTGCCAGCACTGAAAGCTGTTCTAGCCAGCACCCTTCCTTGGAAGTGCTTTCACAGGCGCAGCAACACTGGGGCTTTGCGCTTCTCTAGCCACCAAATATCACGGTCACTATCTCTCCGTCTCGTAGACACGAGCTGAGAAATTGCAAACGTCGAGCAATTGCTCAGAGATGAAAAGTGCCAGCACTGAAAGCTGTTGCTAGCCAGCACCCTTCCTTGGAAGCGCTTTTGTAGCCCTAAGAACACTGGGGCTCTGGCCTTCTCTAACCACCTCATCTTCTGCTCATCCTCTCGCGCAGTCTAAAGAGAGCTCAGGTGAGAAATTGCAAACGTCCAGCAATTGCTCAGAGATGAAAAGTGCCAGCACTGAAAGCTGTTGCTAGCCAGCACCCTTCCTTAGAAGCGCTTTCACAGGCGCAGCAACACTTGCTGTTTGCGCTTCTCTACCCACCAAACATCACGGTCATTCTCTTTCCGTCTCGTAGACACGAGCAGAGAAATTGCAAACGTCGAGCAATTGCTCAGAGATGAAAAGTGCCAGCACTGAAAGCTGTTGCTAGCCAGCACCCTTCCTTGGAAGCGCTTTTGTAGCCCTAAGAACACTGGGGCTCTGGGCTTCTCTAGCCATCTAATCTTCTGCTCATCCTCTCGCGCAGTCTAAAGAGAGCTCAGGTGAGAAATTGCAAACGTCCAGCAATTGCTCAGAGAGGAAACGTGCCAGCACTGAAAGCTGTTGCTAGCCAGCACCCTTCCTTGGAAGCGCTTTCACAGGCGCAGCAACACTGGGGCTTTGTGCTTCTCTACCCACCAAACATCATGGTCACTATCTCTCCGTCTCGTAGACACGAGCTGAGAAATTGCAAACATCGAGCAATTGCTCAGAGATGAAAAGTGCCAGCACTGAAAGCTGTTGCTAGCCAGCACCCTTCCTTGGAAGCGCTTTCACAGGCGCAGCAACACTGGGGCTTTGCGCTTCTCTACCCACCAAACGTCACGGTCATTCTCTTTCCGTCTCGTAGACACGAGCTGAGAAATTGCAAACGTCGAGCAATTGATCAGAGATGAAAAGTGCCAGCACTGAAAGCTGTTGCTAGCCAGCACCCTTCCTTGGAAGCGCTTTTGTAGCCCTAAGAACACTGGGGCTCTGGGCTTCTCTAGCCACCTCATCTTCTGCTCATCCTCTCGCGCACTGTAAAGAGAGCTCAGGTGAGAAATTGCAAACGTCGAGCAATTTGTCAGAGATGAAAAGTGCCAGCACTGAAAGCTGTTGCTAGCCAGCACCCTTCCTTGGAAGCGCTTTTGTAGCCCTAAGAACACTGGGGTTCTGGGCTTCTCTAGCCACCTCATCTTCTGCTCAACCTCTCGCGCAGTCTAAAGAGAGTTCAGGTGAGAAATTGCAAACGTCGAGCAATTGCTCAGAGAGGAAAAGTGCCAGCACTGAAAGCTGTTGCTAGCCAGCACCCTTCCTTGGAAGCGCTTTCACAGGCGCAGCAACACTGGGGCTTTGCGCTTCTCTACCCACCAAACGTCACGGTCACTACCTCTCCGTCTCGTAGACACGAGCTGAGAAATTGCAAACATCGAGCAATTGCTCAGAGATGAAAAGTGCCAGCACTGAAAGCTGTTGCTAACCAGCACCCTTCCTTGGAAGCGCTTTTGTAGCCCTAAGAACACTGGGGCTCTGGGCTTCTCTAGCCACCTAATCTTCTGCTCATCCTCTCGCGCAGTCTAAAGAGAGCTCACTTGAGAAATTGCAAACGTCGAGCAATTGCTCAGAGATGAAAAGTGCCAGCACTGAAAGCTGTTGCTAGCCAGCACCCTTCCTTGGAAGTGCTTTCACAGGCGCAGCAACACTGGGGCTTTGCGCTTCTCTACCCACCAAACATCATGGTCACTATCTCTCCGTCTCGTAGACACGAGCTGAGAAATTGCAAACGTCGAGCAATTGCTCAGAGATGAAAAGTGCCAGCACTGAAAGCTGTTGCTAGCCAGCACCCTTCCTTGGAAGCGCTTTCACAGGCGCAGCAACACTGGGGCTTTGCGCTTCTCTACCCACCAAACGTCACGGTCATTCTCTTTCCGTCTCGTAGACACGAGCTGAGAAATTGCAAACGTCGAGCAATTGCTCAGAGATGAAAAGTGCCAGCACTGAAAGCTGTTGCTAGCCAGCACCCTTCCTTGGAAGCGCTTTTGTAGCCCTAAGAACACTGGGGCTCTGGGCTTCTCTAGCCACCTCATCTTCTGCTCATCCTCTCGCGCACTCTAAGGAGAGCTCAGGTGAGAAATTGCAAACGTCGAGCAATTGCTCAGAGAGGAAAAGTGCCAGCACTGAAAGCTGTTGCTAGCCAGCACCCTTCCTTGGAAGCGCTTTCACAGGCACAGCAACACTGGGGCTTTGCGCTTCTCTAACCACCAAACATCACGGTCTTTCTCTTTCCGTCTCGTAGACACAAGCAGAGAAATTGCAAACGTCGAGCAATTGCTCAGAGATGAAAAGTGCCAGCACTGAAAGCTGTTGCTAGCCAGCACCCTTGCTTGGAAGCGCTTTCACAGGCGCAGCAACACTGGGGCTTTGCGCTTCTCTAACCACCAAACGTCACGGTCACTATCTCTCCATCTCGTAGACACGAGCAGAGAAATTGCAAACGTCGAGCAATTGCTCAGAGATGAAAAGTGCCAGCACTGAAAGCTGTTGCTAGCCAGCACCCTTCCTTGGAAGCGCTTTTGTAACCCTAAGAACACTGGGGTTCTGGGCTTCTCTAGCCACCTCATCTTCTGCTCATCCACTCGCGCAGTCTAAAGAGAGCTCAGGTGAGAAATTGCAAACGTCGAGCAATTGCTCAGAGATGAAAAGTGCCAGCACTGAAAGCTGTTGCTAGCCAGCACCCTTCCTTGGAAGCGCTTTTGTAGCCCTAAGAACACTGGGGCTCTGGGCTTCTCTAGCCACCTCATCTTCTGCTCATCCTCTCGCGCAGTCTAAAGAGAGCTCAGGTGAGAAATTGCAAACGTCCAGCAATTGCTCAGAGATGAAAAGTGCCAGCACTGAAAGCTGTTGCTAGCCAGCACCCTTCCTTGGAAGTGCTTTCACAGGCGCAGCAACACTGGGGCTTTGCGCTTCTCTAACCACCAAAAATCATGGTCACTATCTCTCCGTCTCGTAGACACGAGCTGAGAAATTGCAAACGTCGAGCAATTGCTCAGAGATGAAAAGTGCCAGCACTGAAAGCTGTTGCTAGCCAGCACCCTTCCTTGGAAGCGCTTTCACAGGTGCAGCAACACTTGGGCTTTGTGCTTCTCTAGCCACCAAACGTCACGGTCATTCTCTTTCCGTCTTGGAGACACGAGCTGAGAAATTGCAAACGTCGAGCAATTGCTCAGAGATGAAAAGTGCCAGCACTGAAAGCTCTTGCTAGCCAGCACCCTTCCTTGGAAGCGCTTTTGTAGCCCTAAGAACACTGGGGCTCTGGCCTTCTCTAGCCACCTCATCTTCTGCTCATCCTCTCGCGCAGTCTAAAGAGAGCTCAGGTGAGAAATTGCAAACGTCCAGCAATTGCTCAGAGATGAAAAGTGCCAGCACTGAAAGCTGTTCTAGCCAGCACCCTTCCTTGGAAGTGCTTTCACAGGCGCAGCAACACTGGGGCTTTGCGCTTCTCTAGCCACCAAATATCACGGTCACTATCTCTCCGTCTCGTAGACACGAGCTGAGAAATTGCAAACGTCGAGCAATTGCTCAGAGATGAAAAGTGCCAGCACTGAAAGCTGTTGCTAGCCAGCACCCTTCCTTGGAAGCGCTTTTGTAGCCCTAAGAACACTGGGGCTCTGGGCTTCTCTAACCACCTCATCTTCTGCTCATCCTCTCGCGCAGTCTAAAGAGAGCTCAGGTGAGAAATTGCAAACGTCCAGCAATTGCTCAGAGATGAAAAGTGCCAGCACTGAAAGCTGTTGCTAGCCAGCACCCTTCCTTAGAAGCGCTTTCACAGGCGCAGCAACACTTGCTGTTTGCGCTTCTCTACCCACCAAACATCACGGTCATTCTCTTTCCGTCTCGTAGACACGAGCAGAGAAATTGCAAACGTCGAGCAATTGCTCAGAGATGAAAAGTGCCAGCACTGAAAGCTGTTGCTAGCCAGCACCCTTCCTTGGAAGCGCTTTTGTAGCCCTAAGAACACTGGGGCTCTGGGCTTCTCTAGCCATCTAATCTTCTGCTCATCCTCTCGCGCAGTCTAAAGAGAGCTCAGGTGAGAAATTGCAAACGTCCAGCAATTGCTCAGAGAGGAAAAGTGCCAGCACTGAAAGCTGTTGCTAGCCAGCACCCTTCCTTGGAAGCGCTTTCACAGGCGCAGCAACACTGGGGCTTTGTGCTTCTCTACCCACCAAACATCATGGTCACTATCTCTCCGTCTCGTAGACACGAGCTGAGAAATTGCAAACATCGAGCAATTGCTCAGAGATGAAAAGTGCCAGCACTGAAAGCTGTTGCTAGCCAGCCCCCTTCCTTGGAAGCGCTTTCACAGGCGCAGCAACACTGGGGCTTTGCGCTTCTCTACCCACCAAACGTCACGGTCATTCTCTTTCCGTCTCGTAGACACGAGCTGAGAAATTGCAAACGTCGAGCAATTGATCAGAGATGAAAAGTGCCAGCACTGAAAGCTGTTGCTAGCCAGCACCCTTCCTTGGAAGCGCTTTTGTAGCCCTAAGAACACTGGGGCTCTGGGCTTCTCTAGCCACCTCATCTTCTGCTCATCCTCTCGCGCACTGTAAAGAGAGCTCAGGTGAGAAATTGCAAACGTCGAGCAATTTGTCAGAGATGAAAAGTGCCAGCACTGAAAGCTGTTGCTAGCCAGCACCCTTCCTTGGAAGCGCTTTTGTAGCCCTAAGAACACTGGGGTTCTGGGCTTCTCTAGCCACCTCATCTTCTGCTCAACCTCTCGCGCAGTCTAAAGAGAGTTCAGGTGAGAAATTGCAAACGTCGAGCAATTGCTCAGAGAGGAAAAGTGCCAGCACTGAAAGCTGTTGCTAGCCAGCACCCTTCCTTGGAAGCGCTTTCACAGGCGCAGCAACACTGGGGCTTTGCGCTTCTCTACCCACCAAACGTCACGGTCACTACCTCTCCGTCTCGTAGACACGAGTTGAGAAATTGCAAACATCGAGCAATTGCTCAGAGATGAAAAGTGCCAGCACTGAAAGCTGTTGCTAACCAGCACCCTTCCTTGGAAGCGCTTTTGTAGCCCTAAGAACACTGGGGCTCTGGGCTTCTCTAGCCACCTAATCTTCTGCTCATCCTCTCGCGCAGTCTAAAGAGAGCTCACTTGAGAAATTGCAAACGTCGAGCAATTGCTCAGAGATGAAAAGTGCCAGCACTGAAAGCTGTTGCTAGCCAGCACCCTTCCTTGGAAGTGCTTTCACAGGCGCAGCAACACTGGGGCTTTGCGCTTCTCTACCCACCAAACATCATGGTCACTATCTCTCCGTCTCGTAGACACGAGCTGAGAAATTGCAAACGTCGAGCAATTGCTCAGAGATGAAAAGTGCCAGCACTGAAAGCTGTTGCTAGCCAGCACCCTTCCTTGGAAGCGCTTTCACAGGCGCAGCAACACTGGGGCTTTGCGCTTCTCTACCCACCAAACGTCACGGTCATTCTCTTTCCGTCTCGTAGACACGAGCTGAGAAATTGCAAACGTCGAGCAATTGCTCAGAGATGAAAAGTGCCAGCACTGAAAGCTGTTGCTAGCCAGCACCCTTCCTTGGAAGCGCTTTTGTAGCCCTAAGAACACTGGGGCTCTGGGCTTCTCTAGCCACCTCATCTTCTGCTCATCCTCTCGCGCAGTCTAAAGAGAGCTCAGGTGAGAAATTGCAAACGTCGAGCAATTTGTCAGAGATGAAAAGTGCCAGCACTGAAAGCTGTTGCTAGCCAGCACCCTTCCTTGGAAGCGCTTTCACAGGCACAGCAACACTGGGGCTTTGCGCTTCTCTAACCACCAAACATCACGGTCTTTCTCTTTCCGTCTCGTAGACACAAGCAGAGAAATTGCAAACGTCGAGCAATTGCTCAGAGATGAAAAGTGCCAGCACTGAAAGCTGTTGCTAGCCAGCACCCTTGCTTGGAAGCGCTTTCACAGGCGCAGCAACACTGGGGCTTTGCGCTTCTCTAACCACCAAACGTCACGGTCACTATCTCTCCATCTCGTAGACACGAGCAGAGAAATTGCAAACGTCGAGCAATTGCTCAGAGATGAAAAGTGCCAGCACTGAAAGCTGTTGCTAGCCAGCACCCTTCCTTGGAAGCGCTTTTGTAACCCTAAGAACACTGGGGCTCTGGCCTTCTCTAGCCACCTCATCTTCTGCTCATCCACTCGCGCAGTCTAAAGAGAGCTCAGGTGAGAAATTGCAAACGTCGAGCAATTGCTCAGAGATGAAAAGTGCCAGCACTGAAAGCTGTTGCTAGCCAGCACCCTTCCTTGGAAGCGCTTTTGTAGCCCTAAGAACACTGGGGCTCTGGGCTTCTCTAGCCACCTCATCTTCTGCTCATCCTCTCGCGCAGTCTAAAGAGAGCTCAGGTGAGAAATTGCAAACGTCGAGCAATTGCTCAGAGATGAAAAGTGCCAGCACTGAAAGCTGTTGCTAGCCAGCACCCTTCCTTGGAAGTGCTTTCACAGGCGCAGCAACACTGGGGCTTTGCGCTTCTCTAACCACCAAACGTCACGGTCACTATCTCTCCGTCTCATAGAAACGAGCTGAGAAATTGCAAACGTCGAGCAATTGCTCAGAGATGAAAAGTGCCAGCACTGAAAGCTGTTGCTAGCCAGCCCCCTTCCTTGGAAGCGCTTTTGTAGCCCTAAGAACCCTGGGGCTCTGGCCTTCTCTAGCCACCTCATCTTCTGCTCATCCTCTCGCGCAGTCTAAAGAGAGCTCAGGTGAGAAATTGCAAACGTCGAGCAATTGCTCAGAGATGAAAAGTGCCAGCACTGAAAGCTGTTGCTAGCCAGCACCCTTCCTTGGAAGCGCTTTCACAGGCGCAGCAACACTTGCTGTTTGTGCTTCTCTACCCACTAAACATCACGGTCATTCTCTTTCCGTCTCGTAGACACAAGCTGAGAAATTGCAAACGTCGAGCAATTGCTCAGAGAGGAAAAGTGCCAGCACTGAAAGCTGTTGCTAGCCAGCACCCTTCCTTGGAAGCGCTTTCACAGGCGCAGCAACACTGGGGCTTTGCGCTTCTCTAGCCACCAAACGTCATGGTCACTATCTCTCCATCTCGTAGACACGAGCAGAGAAATTGCAAACATCGAGCAATTGCTCAGAGATGAAAAGTGCCAGCACTGAAAGCTGTTGCTAGCCAGCACCCTTCCTTGGAAGCGCTTTTGTAGCCCTAAGAACACTGGGGCTCTGGGCTTCTCTAGCCACCTCATCTTCTGCTCATCCTCTCGCGCAGTCTAAAGAGAGCTCAGGTGAGAAATTGCAAACGTCGAGCAATTGCTCAGAGATGAAAAGTGCCAGCACTGAAAGCTGTTGCTAGCCAGCACCCTTCTGTGGAAGCACTTTCACAGGCACAGCAACACTGGGGCTTTGCGCTTCTCTACCCACCAAAAGTCACGGTCATTCTTTTCCGTCTCGTAGACACGAGCTGAGAAATTGCAAACGTCGAGCAATTGCTGAGAGATGAAAAGTGCCAGCACTGAAAGCTGTTGCTAGCCAGCACCCTTCCTTGGAAGCGCTTTTGTAGGCCTAAGAACACTGGGGCTCTGGCCTTCTCTAGCCATCTAAACTTCTGCTCATCCTCTCGCGCAGTCTAAAGAGAGCTCAGGTGAGAAAAAGCAAACGTCGATCAATTGCTCAGAGATGAAAAGTGCCAGCACTGAAAGCTGTTGCTAGCCAGCACCCTTCCTTGGAAGTGCTTTCACAGGCGCAGCAACACTGGGGCTTTGCGCTTCTCTAGCCACCAAACGTCACGATCACTATCTCTCCGTCTCGTGGACACGAGTTGAGAAATTGCAAACGTCGAGCAATTGCTCAGAGATGAAAAGTGCCAGCACTGAAAGCTGTTGCTAGCCAGCACCCTTCCTTGGAAGCACTTTCACAGGCACAGCAACACTGGGGCTTTGCGCTTCTCTAGCCACCAGACGTCACGGTCATTCTCTTTCCGTCTCGTAGACACGAGCTAAGAAATTGCAAACGTCGAGCAATTGCTCAGAGATGAAAAGTGCCAGCACTGAAAGCTGTTGCTAGACAGCACCCTTCCTTGGAAGCGCTTTTGTAGCCCTAAGAACAGTGGTGCTCTGGGCTTCTCTAGCCATCTAAACTTCTGCTCATCCTCTCGCGCAGTCTAAAGAGAGCTCAGGTGAGAAATTGCAAACGTCGAGCAATTGCTCAGAGAGGAAAAGTGCCAGCACTGAAAGCTGTTGCTAGCCAGCACCCTTCTTTGGAAGCGCTTTCACACGCGCAGCAACACTGGGGCTTTGCGCTTCTCTAGCCACCAAACGTCACGGTCATTCTCTTTCCATCTCGTAGACACGAGCTGAGAAATTGCAAACGTTGAGCAATTGCTCAGAGATGAAAAGTGCCAGCACTGAAAGCTGTTGCTAGCCAGCACCCTTCCTTGGAAGCGCTTTTGTAGCCCTAAGAACACTGGGGCTCTGGGCTTCTCTAGCCACCTCATCTTCTGCTCATCCTCTCGCGCAGTCTAAAGAGAGCTCAGGTGAGAAACTGCAAACGTCGAGCAATTGCTCAGAGATGAAAAGTGCCAGCACTGAAAGCTGTTGCTAGCCAGCCCCCTTCCTTGGAAGCGCTTTTGTAGGCCTAAGAACAGTGGGGCTCTGGGCTTCTCTAGCCACCTCATCTTCTGCTCATCCTCTCGCGCAGTCTAAAGAGAGCTCAGGTGAGAAATTGCAAACGTCGAGCAATTGCTCAGAGAGGAAAAGTGCCAGCACTGAAAGCTGTTGCTAGCCAGCACCCTTCCTTGGAAGTGCTTTCACAGGCGCAGCAACACTGGGGCTTTGCGCTTCTCTACCCACCAAACGTCACGGTCACTATATCTCCGTCTCGTAGAAACGAGCTAAGAAATTGCAAACGTCGAGCAATTGCTCAGAGAGGAAAAGTGCCAGCACTGAAAGCTGTTGCTAGCCAGCCCCCTTCCTTGGAAGCGCTTTTGTAGCCCTAAGAACACTGGGGTTCTGGGCTTCTCTAGCCATCTAATCTTCTGCTCATCCTCTCGCGCAGTCTAAAGAGAGTTCAGGTGAGAAATTGCAAACGTCGAGCAATTGCTCAGAGATGAAAAGTGCCAGCACTGAAAGCTGTTGCTAGCCAGCACCCTTCCTTGGAAGCGCTTTCACAGGCGCAGCAACACTGGGGCTTTGCGCTTCTCTACCCACCAAACGTCACGGTCACTATCTCTCCATCTCGTAGACACGAGCAGAGAAATTGCAAACGTCGAGCAATTGCTCAGAGATGAAAAGTGCCAGCACTGAAAGCTGTTGCTAGCCAGCACCCTTCCTTGGAAGCGCTTTCACAGGCGCAGCAACACTGGGGCTTTGCGCTTCTCTAGCCACCAAACGTCACGGTCACTATCTCTCCGTCTCGTAGACACGAGCTGAGAAATTGCAAACGTCGAGCAATTGCTCAGAGATGAAAAGTGCCAGCACTGAAAGCTGTTGCTAGCCAGCACCCTTCCTTGGAAGCGCTTTTGTAGCCCTAAGAACACTGCGGCTCTGGGCTTCTCTAGCCACCTCATCTTCTGCTCATCCTCTCGCGCAGTCTAAAGAGAGCTAAGGTGAGAAATTGCAAACGTCGAGCAATTGCTTAGAGATGAAAAGTGCCAGCACTGAAAGCTGTTGCTAGCCAGCACCCTTCCTTGGAAGCGCTTTTGTAGCCCTAAGAACACTGGGGCTCTGGGCTTCTCTAGCCACCTCATCTTCTGCTCATCCTCTCGCGCAGTCTAAAGAGAGCTCAGGTGAGAAATTGCAAACGTCGAGCAATTGCTCAGAGATGAAAAGTGCCAGCACTGAAAGCTGTTGCTAGCCAGCACCCTTCCTTGGAAGCGCTTTCACAGGCGCAGCAACACTGGGGCTTTGCGCTTCTCTAGCCACCAAACGTCACGGTCACTATCTCTCCGTCTCGTAGAAACGAGCTAAGAAATTGCAAACGTCGAGCAATTGCTCAGAGATGAAAAGTGCCAGCACTGAAAGCTGTTGCTAGCCAGCCCCCTTCCTTTGAAGCGCTTCTGTAGCCCTAAGAACACTGGGGTTCTGGGCTTCTCTAGCCACCTCATCTTCTGCTCATCCTCTCGCGCAGTCTAAAGAGAGCTCAGGTGAGAAATTGCAAACGTCGAGCAATTGCTCAGAGAGGAAAAGTGCCAGCACTGAAAGCTGTTGCTAGCCAGCCCCCTTCCTTGGAAGCGCTTTCACAGGTGCAGCAACACTGGGGCTTTGCGCTTCTCTACCCACCAAACGTGACGGTCACTATCTCTCCGTCTCGTAGACACGAGCTGAGAAATTGCAAACGTCGAGCAATTGCTCAGAGATGAAAAGTGCCAGCACTGAAAGCTGTTGCTAGCCAGCACCCTTCTTTGGAAGCACTTTCACAGGCGCAGCAACACTGGGGCTTTGCGCTTCTCTAACCACCAAACGTCACGGTCATTCTTTTCCGTCTCGTAGACACGAGCTGAGAAATTGCAAACGTCGAGCAATTGCTCAGAGATGAAAAGTGCCAGCACTGAAAGCTGTTGCTAGCCAGCACCCTTCCTTGGAAGCGCTTTTGTAGCCCTAAGAACACTGGGGCTCTGGGCTTCTCTAGCCACCTCATCTTCTGCTCATCCTCTCGCGCAGTCTAAAGAGAGCTCAGGTGAGAAATTGCAAACGTCGAGCAATTGCTCAAAGATGAAAAGTGCCAGCACTGAAAGCTGTTGCTAGCCAGCACCCTTCCTTGGAAGCGCTTTTGTAGCCCTAAGAACACTGGGGTTCTGGGCTTCTCTAGCCACCTCATCTTCTGCTCATCCTCTCACGCAGTCTAAAGAGAGTTCAGGTGAGAAATTGCAAACGTCGAGCAATTGCTCAGAGAGGAAAAGTGCCAGCACTGAAAGCTGTTGCTAGCCAGCACCCTTCCTTGGAAGCGCTTTCACAGGCGCAGCAACACTGGGGCTTTGCGATTCTCTACCCACCAAACGTCACAGTCACTATCTCTCCGTCTCGTAGAAACGAGCTAAGAAATTGCAAACGTCGAGCAATTGCTCAGAGATGAAAAGTGCCAGCACTGAAAGCTGTTGCTAGACAGCACCCTTCCTTGGAAGCGCTTTTGTAGCCCTAAGAACACTGGGGCTCTGTGTTTCTCTAGCCACCTCATCTTCTGCTCATCCTCTCGCGCAGTCTAAAGAGAGCTCAGGTGAGAAATTGCAAACGTCGAGCAATTGCTCAGAGATGAAAAGTGCCAGCACTGAAAGCTGTTGCTAGCCAGCACCCTTCCTTGGAAGCGCTTTCACAGGCGCAGCAACACTGGGGCTTTGCGCTTCTCTAACCACCAAACGTCACGGTCACTATCTCTCTGTCTCGTAGAAACGAGCTGAGAAATTGCAAACGTCGAGCAATTGCTCAGAGATGAAAAGTGCCAGCACTGAAAGCTGTTGCTAGCCAGCACCCTTCCTTGGAAGCGCTTTTGTAGCCCTAAGAACACTGGGGCTCTGGCCTTCTCTAGCCACCTCATCTTCTGCTCATCCTCTCGCGCAGTCTAAAGAGAGCTCAGGTGAGAAATTGCAAACGTCGAGCAATTGCTCAGAGAGGAAAAGTGCCAGCACTGAAAGCTGTTGCTAGCCAGCCCCCTTCCTTGGAAGTGCTTTCACAGGCGCAGCAACACTGGGGCTTTGCGCTTCTCTACCCACCAAACGTCACGGTCACTATCTCTCCGTCTCGCAGACACGAGCTAAGAAATTGCAAACATCGAGCAATTGCTCAGAGAGGAAAAGTGCCAGCACTGAAAGCTGTTGCTAGCCAGCACCCTTCCTTGGAAGCGCTTTTGTAGGCCTAAGAACACTGGGGCTCTGGGCTTCTCTAGCCACCTAATCTTCTGCTCATCCACTCGCGCAGTCTAAAGAGAGCTCAGGTGAGAAATTGCAAACGTCGAGCAATTGCTCAGAGAGGAAAAGTGCCAGCACTGAAAGCTGTTGCTAGCCAGCACCCTTCCTTGGAAGCGCTTTCACAGGTGCAGCAACACTTGCTGTTTGCGCTTCTCTAACCACCAAACGTCCCGGTCACTACCTCTCTGTCTCGTAGAAACGAGCTGAGAAATTGCAAACGTCGAGCAATTGCTGAGAGATGAAAAGTGCCAGCACTGAAAGCTGTTGCTAGCCAGCACCCTTCCTTGGAAGCGCTTTCACAGGCGCAGCGACACTGGGGCTTTGCGCTTCCCAACCCACCAAACGTCACGGTCATTCTCTTTCCGTCTCGTAGACACGAGCTGAGAAATTGCAAACGTCGAGCAATTGCTCAGAGATGAAAAGCGCCAGCACTGAAAGCTGTTGCTAGCCAGCCCCCTTCCTTGGAAGCGCTTTTGTAGCCCTAAGAACACTGGGGCTCTGCGCTTCTCTAGCCACCTCATCTTCTGCTCATCCTCTCGCGCAGTCTAAAGAGAGCTCAGGTGAGAAATTGCAAACGTCGAGCAATTGCTCAGAGAGGAAAAGTGCCAGCACTGAAAGCTGTTGCTAGCCAGCCCCCTTCCTTGGAAGCGCTTTTGTAGGCCTAAAAACACTGGGGCTCTGGCCTTCTCTAGCCACCTCATCTTCTGCTCATCCTCTCGCACAGTCTAAAGAGAGCTCAGGTGAGAAATTGCAAACGTCGAGCAATTGCTCAGAGATGAAAAGTGCCAGCACTGAAAGCTGTTGCTAGCCAGCACCCTTCCTTGGAAGCGCTTTTGTAGCCCTAAGAACACTGGGGCTCTGGGCTTCTCTAGCCACCTCATCTTCTGCTCATCCTCTCACGCAGTCTAAAGAGAGCTCAGGTGAGAAATTGCAAACGTCGAGCAATTGCTCAGAGAGGAAAAGTGCCAGCACTGAAAGCTGTTGCTAGCCAGCACCCTTCCTTGGAAGCGCTTTCACAGGTGCAGCAACACTGGGGCTTTGCGCTTCTCTAACCACCAAACGTCACGGTCACTATCTCTCCGTCTCGTAGACACGAGTTGAGAAATTGCAAACGTCGAGCAATTGCTCAGAGATGAAAAGTGCCAGCACTGAAAGCTGTTGCTAGCCAGCACCCTTCCTTGGAAGCGCTTTCACAGGCGCAGCAACACTGGCGCTTTACGCTTCTCTAACCACCAAACGTGACGGTCACTATCTCTCCGTCTCGTAGACACGAGCTGAAAAATTGCAAACGTCGAGCAATTGCTCAGAGATGAAAAGTGCCAGCACTGAAAGCTGTTCTAGCCAGCACCCTTCCTTGGAAGTGCTTTCACACGCGCAGCAACACTGGGGCTTTGCGCTTCTCTACCCACCAAACGTCACGGTCATTCTCTTTCCGTCTCGTAGACACGAGCTGAGAAATTGCAAAAGTCGAGCAATTGCTCAGAGATGAAAAGTGCCAGCACTGAAAGCTGTTGCTAGCCAGCCCCCTTCCTTGGAAGCGCTTTTGTAGCCCTAAGAACACTGGGGCTCTGGGCTTCTCTAGCCACCTCATCTTCTGCTCATCCTCTCGCGCAGTCTAAAGAGAGCTCAGGTGAGAAATTGCAAACGTCGAGCAATTGCTCAGAGATGAAAAGTGCCAGCACTGAAAGCTGTTGCTAGCCAGCACCCTTCCTTGGAAGCGCTTTTGTAGCCCTAAGAACACTGGGGCTCTGGCCTTCTCTAGCCACCTCATCTTCTGCTCATCCTCTCGCGCAGTCTAAAGAGAGCTCAGGTGAGAAATTGCAAACGTCGAGCAATTGCTCAGAGATGAAAAGTGCCAGCACTGAAAGCTGTTGCTAGCCAGCACCCTTCCTTGGAAGCGCTTTTGTAGCCCTAAGAACACTGGGGCTCTGGCCTTCTCTAGCCACCTCATCTTCTGCTCATCCTCTCGCGCAGTCTAAAGAGAGCTCAGGTGAGAAATTGCAAACGTCGAGCAATTGCTCAGAGATGAAAAGTGCCAGCACTGAAAGCTGTTGCTAGCCAGCACCCTTCTTTGGAAGCGCTTTCACAGGCGCAGCAACACTGGGGCTTTGCGCTTCTCTACCCACCAAACGTCACAGTAACTATCTCTCCGTCTCGTAGAAACGAGCTAAGAAATTGCAAACGTCGAGCAATTGCTGAGAGATGAAAAGTGCCAGCACTGAAAGCTGTTGCTAGCCAGCACCCTTCCTTGGAAGCGCTTTTGTAGCCCTAAGAACACTGGGGCTCTGGCCTTCTCTAGCCACCTCATCTTCTGCTCATCCACTCGCGCAGTCTAAAGAGAGCTCAGGTGAGAAATTGCAAACATCGAGCAATTGCTCAGAGATGAAAAGTGCCAGCACTGAAAGCTGTTGCTAGCCAGCACCCTTCCTTGGAAGTGCTTTCACAGGCGCAGCAACACTGGGGCTTTGCGCTTCTCTACCCACCAAACGTCACGGTCACTACCTCTCCGTCTCGCAGACACGAGCTAAGAAATTGCAAACATCGAGCAATTGCTCAGAGATGAAAAGTGCCAGCACTGAAAGCTGTTGCTAGCCAGCACCCTTCCTTGGAAGCGCTTTCACAGGTGCAGCAACACTGGGGCTTTGCGCTTCTCTAACCACCAAACGTCACGGTCATTCTCTTTCCGTCTCGTAGACACGAGCTGAGAAATTGCAAACGTCGAGCAATTGCTCAGAGATGAAAAGTGCCAGCACTGAAAGCTGTTGCTAGCCAGCACCCTTCCTTGGAAGCGCTTTTGTAGCCCTAAGAACACTGGGGCTCTGGCCTTCTCTAGCCACCTCATCTTCTGCTCATCCTCTCGCACACTGTAAAGAGAGCTCAGGTGAGAAATTGCAAACGTCGAGCAATTGCTCAGAGACGAAAAGTGCCAGCACTGAAAGCTGTTGCTAGCCAGCCCCCTTCCTTGGAAACGCTTTTGTAGCCCTAAGAACACTGGGGCTCTGGGCTTCTCTAGCCACCTCATCTTCTGCTCATCCTGTCGCGCAGTCTAAAGAGAGCTCAGGTGAGAAATTGCAAACGTCGAGCAATTGCTCAGAGAGGAAAAGTGCCAGCACTGAAAGCTGTTGCTAGCCAGCACCCTTCCTTGGAAGCGCTTTCACAGGTGCAGCAACACTTGCTGTTTGCGCTTCTCTAACCACCAAACGTCACGGTCACTACCTCTCTGTCTCGTAGAAACGAGCTGAGAAATTGCAAACGTCGAGCAATTGCTGAGAGATGAAAAGTGCCAGCACTGAAAGCTGTTGCTAGCCAGCCCCCTTCCTTGGAAGCGCTTTCACAGGCGCAGCGACACTGGGGCTTTGCGCTTCCCCACCCACCAAACGTCACGGTCATTCTCTTTCCGTCTCGTAGACACGAGCTGAGAAATTGCAAACGTCGAGCAATTGCTCAGAGATGAAAAGCGCCAGCAGTGAAAGCTGTTGCTAGCCAGCACCCTTCCTTGGAAGCGCTTTTGTAGCCCTAAGAACACTGGGGCTCTGGCCTTCTCTAGCCACCTCATCTTCTGCTCATCCTCTCGCGCAGTCTAAAGAGAGCTCAGGTGAGAAATTGCAAACGTCGAGCAATTGCTCAGAGAGGAAAAGTGCCAGCACTGAAAGCTGTTGCTAGTCAGCCCCCTTCCTTGGAAGCGCTTTTGTAGCCCTAAGAACACTGGGGCTCTGGCCTTCTCTAGCCACCTCATCTTCTGCTCATCCTCTCGCGCAGTCTAAAGAGAGCTCAGGTGAGAAATTGCAAACGTCGAGCAATTGCTCAGAGATGAAAAGTGCCAGCACTGAAAGCTGTTGCTAGCCAGCACCCTTCCTTGGAAGCGCTTTTGTAGCCCTAAGAACACTGGGGCTCTGGGCTTCTCTAGCCACCTCATCTTCTGCTCATCCTCTCACGCAGTCTAAAGAGAGCTCAGGTGAGAAATTGCAAACGTCGAGCAATTGCTCAGAGAGGAAAAGTGCCAGCACTGAAAGCTGTTGCTAGCCAGCACCCTTCCTTGGAAGTGCTTTCACAGGTGCAGCAACACTGGGGCTTTGCGCTTCTCTAACCACCAAACGTCACGGTCACTATCTCTCCGTCTCGTAGACACGAGCTAAGAAATTGCAAACGTCGAGCAATTGCTCAGAGATGAAAAGTGCCAGCACTGAAAGCTGTTCTAGCCAGCACCCTTCCTTGGAAGCGCTTTCACAGGCGCAGCAACACTGGCGCTTTGCGCTTCTCGAACCACCAACCGTCACGGTCACTATCTCTCCGTCTCGTAGACACGAGCTGAGAAATTGCAAACGTCGAGCAATTGCTCAGAGATGAAAAGTGCCAGCACTGAAAGCTCTTGCTAGCCAGCACCCTTCCTTGGAAGCGCTTTTGTAGCCCTAAGAACACTGGGGCTCTGGCCTTCTCTAGCCACCTCATCTTCTGCTCATCCTCTCGCGCAGTCTAAAGAGAGCTCAGGTGAGAAATTGCAAACGTCGAGCAATTGCTCAGAGATGAAAAGTGCCAGCACTGAAAGCTGTTGCTAGCCAGCACCCTTCCTTGGAAGCGCTTTTGTAGCCCTAAGAACACTGGGGCTCTGGCCTTCTCTAGCCACCTCATCTTCTGCTCATCCTCTCGCGCAGTCTAAAGAGAGCTCAGGTGAGAAATTGCAAACGTCGAGCAATTGCTCAGAGAGGAAAAGTGCCAGCACTGAAAGCTGTTGCTAGCCAGCACCCTTCCTTGGAAGCGCTTTTGTAGCCCTAAGAACACTGGGGCTCTGGCCTTCTCTAGCCACCTCATCTTCTGCTCATCCTCTCGCGCAGTCTAAAGAGAGCTCAGGTGAGAAATTGCAAACGTCGAGCAATTGCTCAGAGATGAAAAGTGCCAGCACTGAAAGCTGTTGCTAGCCAGCACCCTTCTTTGGAAGCGCTTTCACAGGCGCAGCAACACTGGGGCTTTGCGCTTCTCTACCCACCAAACGTCACAGTAACTATCTCTCCGTCTCGTAGAAACGAGCTAAGAAATTGCAAACGTCGAGCAATTGCTCAGAGATGAAAACTGCCAGCACTGAAAGCTGTTGCTAGCCAGCACCCTTCCTTGGAAGCGCTTTTGTAGCCCTAAGAACACTGGGGCTCTGGGCTTCTCTAGCCACCTCATCTTCTGCTCATCCACTCGCGCAGTCTAAAGAGAGCTCAGGTGAGAAATTGCAAACATCGAGCAATTGCTCAGAGATGAAAAGTGCCAGCACTGAAAGCTCTTGCTAGCCAGCACCCTTCCTTGGAAGTGCTTTCACAGGCGCAGCAACACTGGGGCTTTGCGCTTCTCTACCCACCAAACGTCACGGTCACTACCTCTCCGTCTCGCAGACACGAGCTAAGAAATTGCAAACGTCGAGCAATTGCTCAGAGATGAAAAGTGCCAGCACTGAAAGCTGTTGCTAGCCAGCACCCTTCCTTGGAAGCGCTTTTGTAGCCCTAAGAACACTGGGGCTCTGGGCTTCTCTAGCCACCTCATCTTCTGCTCATCCACTCGCGCAGTCTAAAGAGAGCTCAGGTGAGAAATTGCAAACGTCGAGCAATTGCTCAGAGAGGAAAAGTGCCAGCACTGAAAGCTGTTGCTAGCCAGCACCCTTCCTTGGAAGCGCTTTCACAGGTGCAGCAACACTTGCTGTTTGCGCTTCTCTAACCACCAAACGTCACGGTCACTACCTCTCTGTCTCGTAGAAACGAGCTGAGAAATTGCAAACGTCGAGCAATTGCTGAGAGATGAAAAGTGCCAGCACTGAAAGCTGTTGCTAGCCAGCACCCTTCCTTGGAAGCGCTTTCACAGGCGCAGCGACACTGGGGCTTTGCGCTTCCCCACCCACCAAACGTCACGGTCATTCTCTTTCCGTCTCGTAGACACGAGCTGAGAAATTGCAAACGTCGAGCAATTGCTCAGAGATGAAAAGCGCCAGCAGTGAAAGCTGTTGCTAGCCAGCACCCTTCCTTGGAAGCGCTTTTGTAGCCCTAAGAACACTGGGGCTCTGGGCTTCTCTAGCCACCTCATCTTCTGCTCATCCTCTCGCGCAGTCTAAAGAGAGCTCAGGTGAGAAATTGCAAACGTCGAGCAATTGCTCAGAGAGGAAAAGTGCCAGCACTGAAAGCTGTTGCTAGTCAGCCCCCTTCCTTGGAAGCGCTTTTGTAGCCCTAAGAACACTGGGGCTCTGGCCTTCTCTAGCCACCTCATCTTCTGCTCATCCTCTCGCGCAGTCTAAAGAGAGCTCAGGTGAGAAATTGCAAACGTCGAGCAATTGCTCAGAGATGAAAAGTGCCAGCACTGAAAGCTGTTGCTAGCCAGCACCCTTCCTTGGAAGCGCTTTTGTAGCCCTAAGAACACTGGGGCTCTGGGCTTCTCTAGCCACCTCATCTTCTGCTCATCCTCTCACGCAGTCTAAAGAGAGCTCAGGTGAGAAATTGCAAACGTCGAGCAATTGCTCAGAGAGGAAAAGTGCCAGCACTGAAAGCTGTTGCTAGCCAGCACCCTTCCTTGGAAGTGCTTTCACAGGTGCAGCAACACTGGGGCTTTGCGCTTCTCTAACCACCAAACGTCACGGTCACTATCTCTCCGTCTCGTAGACACGAGCTAAGAAATTGCAAACGTCGAGCAATTGCTCAGAGATGAAAAGTGCCAGCACTGAAAGCTGTTGCTAGCCAGCACCCTTCCTTGGAAGCGCTTTCACAGGCGCAGCAACACTGGCGCTTTGCGCTTCTCTAACCACCAAACGTCACGGTCACTATCTCTCCGTCTCGTAGACACGAGCTGAGAAATTGCAAACGTCGAGCAATTGCTCAGAGATGAAAAGTGCCAGCACTGAAAGCTGTTCTAGCCAGCACCCTTCCTTGGAAGTGCTTTCACACGCGCAGCAACACTGGGGCTTTGCGCTTCTCTACCCACCAAACGTCACGGTCATTCTCTTTCCGTCTCGTAGACACGAGCTGAGAAATTGCAAACGTCGAGCAATTGCTCAGAGATGAAAAGTGCCAGCACTGAAAGCTCTTGCTAGCCAGCACCCTTCCTTGGAAGCGCTTTTGTAGCCCTAAGAACACTGGGGCTCTGGCCTTCTCTAGCCACCTCATCTTCTGCTCATCCTCTCGCGCAGTCTAAAGAGAGCTCAGGTGAGAAATTGCAAACGTCGAGCAATTGCTCAGAGATGAAAAGTGCCAGCACTGAAAGCTGTTGCTAGCCAGCACCCTTCCTTGGAAGCGCTTTTGTAGCCCTAAGAACACTGGGGCTCTGGGCTTCTCTAGCCACCTCATCTTCTGCTCATCCTCTCGCGCAGTCTAAAGAGAGCTCAGGTGAGAAATTGCAAATGTCGAGCAATTGCTCAGAGATGAAAAGTGCCAGCACTGAAAGCTGTTGCTAGCCAGCACCCTTCCTTGGAAGCGCTTTTGTAGCCCTAAGAACACTGGGGCTCTGGCCTTCTCTAGCCACCTCATCTTCTGCTCATCCTCTCGCGCCGTCTAAAGAGAGCTCAGGTGAGAAATTGCAAACGTCCAGCAATTGCTCAGAGATGAAAAGTGCCAGCACTGAAAGCTGTTGCTAGCCAGCACCCTTCTTTGGAAGTGCTTTCACAGGCGCAGCAACACTGGGGCTTTGCGCTTCTCTACCCACCAAACGTCACAGTAACTATCTCTCCGTCTCGTAGAAACGAGCTAAGAAATTGCAAACGTCGAGCAATTTGTCAGAGATGAAAAGTGCCAGCACTGAAAGCTATTGCTAGCCAGCACCCTTCCTTGGAAGCGCTTTCACAGGTGCAGCAACACTTGCTGTTTGCGCTTCTCTAACCACCAAACGTGACGGTCACTATCTCTCTGTCTCGTAGACACGAGCTGAGAAATTGCAAACGTCGAGCAATTGCTCAGAGATGAAAAGTGCAAGCACTGAAAGCTGTTGCTAGCCAGCACCCTTCCTTGGAAGCGCTTTCACAGGCGCAGCAACACTGGGGCTTTGCACTTCTCTAGCCACCAAACGTCACGGTCATTCTCTTTCCGTCTTGTAGACACGAACTGAGAAATTGCAAACGTCGAACAATTGCTCAGAGATGAAAAGCGCCAGCACTGAAAGCTGTTGCTAGCCAGCCCCCTTCCTTGGAAGCGCTTTTGTAGCCCTAAGAACACTGGGGCTCTGGCCTTCTCTAGCCATCTAAACTTCTGCTCATCCTCTCGCGCACTCTAAAGAGAGCTCAGGTGAGAAATTGCAAACGTCGAGCAATTGCTCAGAGATGAAAAGTGCCAGCACTGAAACCTGTTGCTAGCCAGCACCCTTCCTTGGAAGCGCTTTTGTAGCCCTAAGAACACTGCGGCTCTGGGCTTCTCTAGCCACCTCATCTTCTGCTCATCCTCTCGCGCAGTCTAAAGAGAGTTCAGGTGAGAAATTGCAAACGTCGAGCAATTGCTCAGAGATGAAAAGTGCCAGCACTGAAAGCTCTTGCTAGCCAGCACCCTTCCTTGGAAGTGCTTTCACAGGCGCAGCAACACTGGGCCTTTGCGCTTCTCTAGCCACCAAACGTCACGGTCACTATCTCTCCGTCTCGTATACACGAGCTAAGAAATTGCAAACATCGAGCAATTGCTCAGAGATGAAAAGTGCCAGCACTGAAAGCTGTTGCTAGCCAGCACCCTTCCTTGGAAGCGCTTTTGTGGCCCTAAGAACACTGGGGCTCTGGGCTTCTCTAGCCACCTCATCTTCTGCTCATCCTATCGCGCAGTCTAAAGAGAGCTCAGGTGAGAAATTGCAAACGTCCAGCAATTGCTCAGAGATGAAAAGTGCCAGCACTGAAAGCTGTTGCTAGCCAGCACCCTTCTTTGGAAGCGCTTTCACAGGCGCAGCAACACTGGGGCTTTGCGCTTCTATAGCCACCAAACGTCACGGTCACTATCTCTGCGTCTCGTAGACACGAGCTAAGAAATTGCAAACATCGAGCAATTGCTCAGAGATGAAAAGTGCCAGCACTGAAAGCTGTTGCTAGCCAGCCCCCTTCCTTGGAAGCGCTTTTGTAGCCCTAAGAACACTGGGGCTCTGGGCTTCTCTAGCCACCTCATCTTCTGCTCATCCACTCGCGCAGTATAAAGAGAGTTCAGGTGAGAAATTGCAAACGTCGAGCAATTGCTCAGAGATGAAAAGTGCCAGCACTGAAAGCTGTTCTAGCCAGCACCCTTCCTTGGAAGTGCTTTCACAGGCGCAGCAACACTGGGGCTTTGCGCTTCTCTACCCACCAAACGTCACGGTCATTCTCTTTCCGTCTCGTAGACACGAGCTGAGAAATTGCAAAAGTCGAGCAATTGCTCAGAGATGAAAAGTGCCAGCACTGAAAGCTGTTGCTAGCCAGCCCCCTTCCTTGGAAGCGCTTTTGTAGCCCTAAGAACACTGGGGCTCTGGGCTTCTCTAGCCACCTCATCTTCTGCTCATCCTCTCGCGCAGTCTAAAGAGAGCTCAGGTGAGAAATTGCAAACGTCGAGCAATTGCTCAGAGATGAAAAGTGCCAGCACTGAAAGCTGTTGCTAGCCAGCACCCTTCCTTGGAAGCGCTTTTGTAGCCCTAAGAACACTGGGGCTCTGGCCTTCTCTAGCCACCTCATCTTCTGCTCATCCTCTCGCGCAGTCTAAAGAGAGCTCAGGTGAGAAATTGCAAACGTCGAGCAATTGCTCAGAGATGAAAAGTGCCAGCACTGAAAGCTGTTGCTAGCCAGCACCCTTCCTTGGAAGCGCTTTTGTAGCCCTAAGAACACTGGGGCTCTGGCCTTCTCTAGCCACCTCATCTTCTGCTCATCCTCTCGCGCAGTCTAAAGAGAGCTCAGGTGAGAAATTGCAAACGTCGAGCAATTGCTCAGAGATGAAAAGTGCCAGCACTGAAAGCTGTTGCTAGCCAGCACCCTTCTTTGGAAGCGCTTTCACAGGCGCAGCAACACTGGGGCTTTGCGCTTCTCTACCCACCAAACGTCACAGTAACTATCTCTCCGTCTCGTAGAAACGAGCTAAGAAATTGCAAACGTCGAGCAATTGCTGAGAGATGAAAAGTGCCAGCACTGAAAGCTGTTGCTAGCCAGCACCCTTCCTTGGAAGCGCTTTTGTAGCCCTAAGAACACTGGGGCTCTGGCCTTCTCTAGCCACCTCATCTTCTGCTCATCCACTCGCGCAGTCTAAAGAGAGCTCAGGTGAGAAATTGCAAACATCGAGCAATTGCTCAGAGATGAAAAGTGCCAGCACTGAAAGCTGTTGCTAGCCAGCACCCTTCCTTGGAAGTGCTTTCACAGGCGCAGCAACACTGGGGCTTTGCGCTTCTCTACCCACCAAACGTCACGGTCACTACCTCTCCGTCTCGCAGACACGAGCTAAGAAATTGCAAACATCGAGCAATTGCTCAGAGATGAAAAGTGCCAGCACTGAAAGCTGTTGCTAGCCAGCACCCTTCCTTGGAAGCGCTTTCACAGGTGCAGCAACACTGGGGCTTTGCGCTTCTCTAACCACCAAACGTCACGGTCATTCTCTTTCCGTCTCGTAGACACGAGCTGAGAAATTGCAAACGTCGAGCAATTGCTCAGAGATGAAAAGTGCCAGCACTGAAAGCTGTTGCTAGCCAGCACCCTTCCTTGGAAGCGCTTTTGTAGCCCTAAGAACACTGGGGCTCTGGCCTTCTCTAGCCACCTCATCTTCTGCTCATCCTCTCGCACACTGTAAAGAGAGCTCAGGTGAGAAATTGCAAACGTCGAGCAATTGCTCAGAGACGAAAAGTGCCAGCACTGAAAGCTGTTGCTAGCCAGCCCCTTTCCTTGGAAGCGCTTTTGTAGCCCTAAGAACACTGGGGCTCTGGGCTTCTCTAGCCACCTCATCTTCTGCTCATCCTGTCGCGCAGTCTAAAGAGAGCTCAGGTGAGAAATTGCAAACGTCGAGCAATTGCTCAGAGAGGAAAAGTGCCAGCACTGAAAGCTGTTGCTAGCCAGCACCCTTCCTTGGAAGCGCTTTTGTAGCCCTAAGAACACTGGGGCTCTGGCCTTCTCTAGCCACCTCATCTTCTGCTCATCCTCTCGCGCAGTCTAAAGAGAGCTCAGGTGAGAAATTGCAAACGTCGAGCAATTGCTCAGAGAGGAAAAGTGCCAGCACTGAAAGCTGTTGCTAGTCAGCCCCCTTCCTTGGAAGCGCTTTTGTAGCCCTAAGAACACTGGGGCTCTGGCCTTCTCTAGCCACCTCATCTTCTGCTCATCCTCTCGCGCAGTCTAAAGAGAGCTCAGGTGAGAAATTGCAAACGTCGAGCAATTGCTCAGAGATGAAAAGTGCCAGCACTGAAAGCTGTTGCTAGCCAGCACCCTTCCTTGGAAGCGCTTTTGTAGCCCTAAGAACACTGGGGCTCTGGGCTTCTCTAGCCACCTCATCTTCTGCTCATCCTCTCACGCAGTCTAAAGAGAGCTCAGGTGAGAAATTGCAAACGTCGAGCAATTGCTCAGAGAGGAAAAGTGCCAGCACTGAAAGCTGTTGCTAGCCAGCACCCTTCCTTGGAAGTGCTTTCACAGGTGCAGCAACACTGGGGCTTTGCGCTTCTCTAACCACCAAACGTCACGGTCACTATCTCTCCGTCTCGTAGACACGAGCTAAGAAATTGCAAACGTCGAGCAATTGCTCAGAGATGAAAAGTGCCAGCACTGAAAGCTGTTGCTAGCCAGCACCCTTCCTTGGAAGCGCTTTCACAGGCGCAGCAACACTGGCGCTTTGCGCTTCTCTAACCACCAACCGTCACGGTCACTATCTCTCCGTCTCGTAGACACGAGCTGAGAAATTGCAAACGTCGAGCAATTGCTCAGAGATGAAAAGTGCCAGCACTGAAAGCTGTTCTAGCCAGCACCCTTCCTTGGAAGTGCTTTCACACGCGCAGCAACACTGGGGCTTTGCGCTTCTCTACCCACCAAACGTCACGGTCATTCTCTTTCCGTCTCGTAGACACGAGCTGAGAAATTGCAAACGTCGAGCAATTGCTCAGAGATGAAAAGTGCCAGCACTGAAAGCTCTTGCTAGCCAGCACCCTTCCTTGGAAGCGCTTTTGTAGCCCTAAGAACACTGGGGCTCTGGCCTTCTCTAGCCACCTCATCTTCTGCTCATCCTCTCGCGCAGTCTAAAGAGAGCTCAGGTGAGAAATTGCAAACGTCGAGCAATTGCTCAGAGATGAAAAGTGCCAGCACTGAAAGCTGTTGCTAGCCAGCACCCTTCCTTGGAAGCGCTTTTGTAGCCCTAAGAACACTGGGGCTCTGGCCTTCTCTAGCCACCTCATCTTCTGCTCATCCTCTCGCGCAGTCTAAAGAGAGCTCAGGTGAGAAATTGCAAACGTCGAGCAATTGCTCAGAGAGGAAAAGTGCCAGCACTGAAAGCTGTTGCTAGCCAGCACCCTTCCTTGGAAGCGCTTTTGTAGCCCTAAGAACAGTGGGGCTCTGGCCTTCTCTAGCCACCTCATCTTCTGCTCATCCTCTCGCGCAGTCTAAAGAGAGCTCAGGTGAGAAATTGCAAACGTCGAGCAATTGCTCAGAGAGGAAAAGTGCCAGCACTGAAAGCTGTTGCTAGCCAGCACCCTTCTTTGGAAGCGCTTTCACAGGCGCAGCAACACTGGGGCTTTGCGCTTCTCTACCCACCAAACGTCACAGTAACTATCTCTCCGTCTCGTAGAAACGAGCTAAGAAATTGCAAACGTCGAGCAATTGCTCAGAGATGAAAAGTGCCAGCACTGAAAGCTGTTGCTAGCCAGCACCCTTCCTTGGAAGCGCTTTTGTAGCCCTAAGAACACTGGGGCTCTGGGCTTCTCTAGCCACCTCATCTTCTGCTCATCCACTCGCGCAGTCTAAAGAGAGCTCAGGTGAGAAATTGCAAACATCGAGCAATTGCTCAGAGATGAAAAGTGCCAGCACTGAAAGCTCTTGCTAGCCAGCACCCTTCCTTGGAAGTGCTTTCACAGGCGCAGCAACACTGGGGCTTTGCGCTTCTCTACCCACCAAACGTCACGGTCACTACCTCTCCGTCTCGCAGACACGAGCTAAGAAATTGCAAACGTCGAGCAATTGCTCAGAGATGAAAAGTGCCAGCACTGAAAGCTGTTGCTAGCCAGCACCCTTCCTTGGAAGCGCTTTTGTAGCCCTAACAACACGGGGCTCTGGGCTTCTCTAGCCACCTCATCTTCTGCTCATCCACTCGCGCAGTCTAAAGAGAGCTCAGGTGAGAAATTGCAAACGTCGAGCAATTGCTCAGAGAGGAAAAGTGCCAGCACTGAAAGCTGTTGCTAGCCAGCACCCTTCCTTGGAAGCGCTTTCACAGGTGCAGCAACACTTGCTGTTTGCGCTTCTCTAACCACCAAACGTCACGGTCACTACCTCTCTGTCTCGTAGAAACGAGCTGAGAAATTGCAAACGTCGAGCAATTGCTGAGAGATGAAAAGTGCCAGCACTGAAAGCTGTTGCTAGCCAGCACCCTTCCTTGGAAGCGCTTTCACAGGCGCAGCGACACTGGGGCTTTGCGCTTCCCCACCCACCAAACGTCACGGTCATTCTCTTTCCGTCTCGTAGACACGAGCTGAGAAATTGCAAACGTCGAGCAATTGCTCAGAGATGAAAAGCGCCAGCAGTGAAAGCTGTTGCTAGCCAGCACCCTTCCTTGGAAGCGCTTTTGTAGCCCTAAGAACAGTGGGGCTCTGGGCTTCTCTAGCCACCTCATCTTCTGCTCATCCTCTCGCGCACTGTAAAGAGAGCTCAGGTGAGAAATTGCAAACGTCGAGCAATTGCTCAGAGAGGAAAAGTGCCAGCACTGAAAGCTGTTGCTAGTCAGCCCCCTTCCTTGGAAGCGCTTTTGTAGCCCTAAGAACACTGGGGCTCTGGCCTTCTCTAGCCACCTCATCTTCTGCTCATCCTCTCGCGCAGTCTAAAGAGAGCTCAGGTGAGAAATTGCAAACGTCGAGCAATTGCTCAGAGATGAAAAGTGCCAGCACTGAAAGCTGTTGCTAGCCAGCCCCCTTCCTTGGAAGCGCTTTTGTAGCCCTAAGAACACTGGGGCTCTGGGCTTCTCTAGCCACCTCATCTTCTGCTCATCCTCTCGCGCAGTCTAAAGAGAGCTCAGGTGAGAAATTGCAAACGTCGAGCAATTGCTCAGAGAGGAAAAGTGCCAGCACTGAAAGCTGTTGCTAGCCAGCACCCTTCCTTGGAAGTGCTTTCACAGGTGCAGCAACACTGGGGCTTTGCGCTTCTCTAACCACCAAACGTCACGGTCACTATCTCTCCGTCTCGTAGACACGAGCTAAGAAATTGCAAACGTCGAGCAATTGCTCAGAGATGAAAAGTGCCAGCACTGAAAGCTGTTGCTAGCCAGCACCCTTCCTTGGAAGCGCTTTCACAGGCGCAGCAACACTGGCGCTTTGCGCTTCTCTAACCACCAAACGTCACGGTCACTATCTCTCCGTCTCGTAGACACGAGCTGAGAAATTGCAAACGTCGAGCAATTGCTCAGAGATGAAAAGTGCCAGCACTGAAAGCTGTTCTAGCCAGCACCCTTCCTTGGAAGTGCTTTCACACGCGCAGCAACACTGGGGCTTTGCGCTTCTCTACCCACCAAACGTCACGGTCATTCTCTTTCCGTCTCGTAGACACGAGCTGAGAAATTGCAAACGTCGAGCAATTGCTCAGAGATGAAAAGTGCCAGCACTGAAAGCTCTTGCTAGCCAGCACCCTTCCTTGGAAGCGCTTTTGTAGCCCTAAGAACACTGGGGCTCTGGCCTTCTCTAGCCACCTCATCTTCTGCTCATCCTCTCGCGCAGTCTAAAGAGAGCTCAGGTGAGAAATTGCAAACGTCGAGCAATTGCTCAGAGATGAAAAGTGCCAGCACTGAAAGCTGTTGCTAGCCAGCACCCTTCCTTGGAAGCGCTTTTGTAGCCCTAAGAACACTGGGGCTCTGGCCTTCTCTAGCCACCTCATCTTCTGCTCATCCTCTCGCGCAGTCTAAAGAGAGCTCAGGTGAGAAATTGCAAATGTCGAGCAATTGCTCAGAGATGAAAAGTGCCAGCACTGAAAGCTGTTGCTAGCCAGCACCCTTCCTTGGAAGCGCTTTTGTAGCCCTAAGAACACTGGGGCTCTGGCCTTCTCTAGCCACCTCATCTTCTGCTCATCCTCTCGCGCCGTCTAAAGAGAGCTCAGGTGAGAAATTGCAAACGTCCAGCAATTGCTCAGAGATGAAAAGTGCCAGCACTGAAAGCTGTTGCTAGCCAGCACCCTTCTTTGGAAGTGCTTTCACAGGCGCAGCAACACTGGGGCTTTGCGCTTCTCTACCCACCAAACGTCACAGTAACTATCTCTCCGTCTCGTAGAAACGAGCTAAGAAATTGCAAACGTCGAGCAATTTGTCAGAGATGAAAAGTGCCAGCACTGAAAGCTATTGCTAGCCAGCACCCTTCCTTGGAAGCGCTTTCACAGGTGCAGCAACACTTGCTGTTTGCGCTTCTCTAACCACCAAACGTGACGGTCACTATCTCTCTGTCTCGTAGACACGAGCTGAGAAATTGCAAACGTCGAGCAATTGCTCAGAGATGAAAAGTGCAAGCACTGAAAGCTGTTGCTAGCCAGCACCCTTCCTTGGAAGCGCTTTCACAGGCGCAGCAACACTGGGGCTTTGCACTTCTCTAGCCACCAAACGTCACGGTCATTCTCTTTCCGTCTTGTAGACACGAACTGAGAAATTGCAAACGTCGAACAATTGCTCAGAGATGAAAAGCGCCAGCACTGAAAGCTGTTGCTAGCCAGCCCCCTTCCTTGGAAGCGCTTTTGTAGCCCTAAGAACACTGGGGCTCTGGCCTTCTCTAGCCATCTAAACTTCTGCTCATCCTCTCGCGCACTCTAAAGAGAGCTCAGGTGAGAAATTGCAAACGTCGAGCAATTGCTCAGAGATGAAAAGTGCCAGCACTGAAACCTGTTGCTAGCCAGCACCCTTCCTTGGAAGCGCTTTTGTAGCCCTAAGAACACTGCGGCTCTGGGCTTCTCTAGCCACCTCATCTTCTGCTCATCCTCTCGCGCAGTCTAAAGAGAGTTCAGGTGAGAAATTGCAAACGTCGAGCAATTGCTCAGAGATGAAAAGTGCCAGCACTGAAAGCTCTTGCTAGCCAGCACCCTTCCTTGGAAGTGCTTTCACAGGCGCAGCAACACTGGGGCTTTGCGCTTCTCTAGCCACCAAACGTCACGGTCACTATCTCTCCGTCTCGTATACACGAGCTAAGAAATTGCAAACATCGAGCAATTGCTCAGAGATGAAAAGTGCCAGCACTGAAAGCTGTTGCTAGCCAGCACCCTTCCTCGGAAGCGCTTTTGTGGCCCTAAGAACACTGGGGCTCTGGGCTTCTCTAGCCACCTCATCTTCTGCTCATCCTATCGCGCAGTCTAAAGAGAGCTCAGGTGAGAAATTGCAAACGTCCAGCAATTGCTCAGAGATGAAAAGTGCCAGCACTGAAAGCTGTTGCTAGCCAGCACCCTTCTTTGGAAGCGCTTTCACAGGCGCAGCAACACTGGGGCTTTGCGCTTCTATAGCCACCAAACGTCACGGTCACTATCTCTGCGTCTCGTAGACACGAGCTAAGAAATTGCAAACATCGAGCAATTGCTCAGAGATGAAAAGTGCCAGCACTGAAAGCTGTTGCTAGCCAGCCCCCTTCCTTGGAAGCGCTTTTGTAGCCCTAAGAACACTGGGGCTCTGGGCTTCTCTAGCCACCTCATCTTCTGCTCATCCACTCGCGCAGTATAAAGAGAGTTCAGGTGAGAAATTGCAAACGTCGAGCAATTGCTCAGAGATGAAAAGTGCCAGCACTGAAAGCTGTTGCTAGCCAGCACCCTTCCTTGGAAGTGCTTTCACAGGCGCAGCAACACTGGGGCTTTGCGCTTCTCTAACCACCAAACGTCACGGTCACTATCTCTCCGTCTCATAGAAACGAGCTGAGAAATTGCAAACGTCGAGCAATTGCTCAGAGATGAAAAGTGCCAGCACTGAAAGCTGTTGCTAGCCAGCACCCTTCCTTGGAAGCGCTTTTGTAGCCCTAAGAACACTGGGGCTCTGGCCTTCTCTAGCCACCTCATCTTCTGCTCATCCTCTCGCGCAGTCTAAAGAGAGCTCAGGTGAGAAATTGCAAATGTCGAGCAATTGCTCAGAGATGAAAAGTGCCAGCACTGAAAGCTGTTGCTAGCCAGCACCCTTCCTTGGAAGCGCTTTTGTAGCCCTAAGAACACTGGGGCTCTGGCCTTCTCTAGCCACCTCATCTTCTGCTCATCCTCTCGCGCCGTCTAAAGAGAGCTCAGGTGAGAAATTGCAAACGTCCAGCAATTGCTCAGAGATGAAAAGTGCCAGCACTGAAAGCTGTTGCTAGCCAGCACCCTTCTTTGGAAGCGCTTTCACAGGCGCAGCAACACTGGGGCTTTGCGCTTCTCTACCCACCAAACGTCACAGTAACTATCTCTCCGTCTCGTAGAAACGAGCTAAGAAATTGCAAACGTCGAGCAATTTGTCAGAGATGAAAAGTGCCAGCACTGAAAGCTATTGCTAGCCAGCACCCTTCCTTGGAAGCGCTTTCACAGGTGCAGCAACACTTGCTGTTTGCGCTTCTCTAACCACCAAACGTGACGGTCACTATCTCTCTGTCTCGTAGACACGAGCTGAGAAATTGCAAACGTCGAGCAATTGCTCAGAGATGAAAAGTGCAAGCACTGAAAGCTGTTGCTAGCCAGCACCCTTCCTTGGAAGCGCTTTCACAGGCGCAGCAACACTGGGGCTTTGCACTTCTCTAGCCACCAAACGTCACGGTCATTCTCTTTCCGTCTTGTAGACACGAACTGAGAAATTGCAAACGTCGAACAATTGCTCAGAGATGAAAAGCGCCAGCACTGAAAGCTGTTGCTAGCCAGCCCCCTTCCTTGGAAGCGCTTTTGTAGCCCTAAGAACACTGGGGCTCTGGCCTTCTCTAGCCATCTAAACTTCTGCTCATCCTCTCGCGCACTCTAAAGAGAGCTCAGGTGAGAAATTGCAAACGTCGAGCAATTGCTCAGAGATGAAAAGTGCCAGCACTGAAACCTGTTGCTAGCCAGCACCCTTCCTTGGAAGCGCTTTTGTAGCCCTAAGAACACTGGGGCTCTGGGCTTCTCTAGCCACCTCATCTTCTGCTCATCCTCTCGCGCAGTCTAAAGAGAGTTCAGGTGAGAAATTGCAAACGTCAAGCAATTGCTCAGAGATGAAAAGTGCCAGCACTGAAAGCTCTTGCTAGCCAGCACCCTTCCTTGGAAGTGCTTTCACAGGCGCAGCAACACTGGGGCTTTGCGCTTCTCTAGCCACCAAACGTCACGGTCACTATCTCTCCGTCTCGTATACACGAGCTAAGAAATTGCAAACATCGAGCAATTGCTCAGAGATGAAAAGTGCCAGCACTGAAAGCTGTTGCTAGCCAGCACCCTTCCTTGGAAGCACTTTTGTGGCCCTAAGAACACTGGGGCTCTGGGCTTCTCTAGCCACCTCATCTTCTGCTCATCCTATCGCGCAGTCTAAAGAGAGCTCAGGTGAGAAATTGCAAACGTCCAGCAATTGCTCAGAGATGAAAAGTGCCAGCACTGAAAGCTGTTGCTAGCCAGCACCCTTCTTTGGAAGCACTTTCACAGGCGCAGCAACACTTGCTGTTTGCGCTTCTCTACCCACCAAACGTCACGGTCACTATCTCTCCGTCTCGTAGACACGAGCTGAGAAATTGCAAACGTCGAGCAATTGCTCAGAGATGAAAAGTGCCAGCACTGAAAGCTGTTGCTAGCCAGCACCCTTCCTTGGAAGCGCTTTCACAGGCGCAGCAACACTGGGGCTTTGCGCTTCTCTAACCACCAAACGTCACGGTCATTCTCTTTCCGTCTCGTAGACACGAACTGAGAAATTGCAAACGTCGAGCAATTGCTGAGAGATGAAAAGTGCCAGCACTGAAAGCTGTTGCTAGCCAGCACCCTTCCTTGGAAGCGCTTTCACAGGCGCAGCGACACTGGGGCTTTGCGCTTCCCCACCCACCAAACGTCACGGTCATTCTCTTTCCGTCTCGTAGACACGAGCTGAGAAATTGCAAACGTCGAGCAATTGCTCAGAGATGAAAAGCGCCAGCAGTGAAAGCTGTTGCTAGCCAGCACCCTTCCTTGGAAGCGCTTTTGTAGCCCTAAGAACACTGGGGCTCTGGGCTTCTCTAGCCACCTCATCTTCTGCTCATCCTCTCGCGCAGTCTAAAGAGAGCTCAGGTGAGAAATTGCAAACGTCGAGCAATTGCTCAGAGAGGAAAAGTGCCAGCACTGAAAGCTGTTGCTAGTCAGCCCCCTTCCTTGGAAGCGCTTTTGTAGCCCTAAGAACACTGGGGCTCTGGCCTTCTCTAGCCACCTCATCTTCTGCTCATCCTCTCGCGCAGTCTAAAGAGAGCTCAGGTGAGAAATTGCAAACGTCGAGCAATTGCTCAGAGATGAAAAGTGCCAGCACTGAAAGCTGTTGCTAGCCAGCCCCCTTCCTTGGAAGCGCTTTTGTAGCCCTAAGAACACTGGGGCTCTGGGCTTCTCTAGCCACCTCATCTTCTGCTCATCCTCTCGCGCAGTCTAAAGAGAGCTCAGGTGAGAAATTGCAAACGTCGAGCAATTGCTCAGAGAGGAAAAGTGCCAGCACTGAAAGCTGTTGCTAGCCAGCACCCTTCCTTGGAAGTGCTTTCACAGGTGCAGCAACACTGGGGCTTTGCGCTTCTCTAACCACCAAACGTCACGGTCACTATCTCTCCGTCTCGTAGACACGAGCTAAGAAATTGCAAACGTCGAGCAATTGCTCAGAGATGAAAAGTGCCAGCACTGAAAGCTGTTGCTAGCCAGCACCCTTCCTTGGAAGCGCTTTCACAGGCGCAGCAACACTGGCGCTTTGCGCTTCTCTAACCACCAAACGTCACGGTCACTATCTCTCCGTCTCGTAGACACGAGCTGAGAAATTGCAAACGTCGAGCAATTGCTCAGAGATGAAAAGTGCCAGCACTGAAAGCTGTTCTAGCCAGCACCCTTCCTTGGAAGTGCTTTCACACGCGCAGCAACACTGGGGCTTTGCGCTTCTCTACCCACCAAACGTCACGGTCATTCTCTTTCCGTCTCGTAGACACGAGCTGAGAAATTGCAAACGTCGAGCAATTGCTCAGAGATGAAAAGTGCCAGCACTGAAAGCTCTTGCTAGCCAGCACCCTTCCTTGGAAGCGCTTTTGTAGCCCTAAGAACACTGGGGCTCTGGCCTTCTCTAGCCACCTCATCTTCTGCTCATCCTCTCGCGCAGTCTAAAGAGAGCTCAGGTGAGAAATTGCAAACGTCGAGCAATTGCTCAGAGATGAAAAGTGCCAGCACTGAAAGCTGTTGCTAGCCAGCACCCTTCCTTGGAAGCGCTTTTGTAGCCCTAAGAACACTGGGGCTCTGGCCTTCTCTAGCCACCTCATCTTCTGCTCATCCTCTCGCGCAGTCTAAAGAGAGCTCAGGTGAGAAATTGCAAATGTCGAGCAATTGCTCAGAGATGAAAAGTGCCAGCACTGAAAGCTGTTGCTAGCCAGCACCCTTCCTTGGAAGCGCTTTTGTAGCCCTAAGAACACTGGGGCTCTGGCCTTCTCTAGCCACCTCATCTTCTGCTCATCCTCTCGCGCCGTCTAAAGAGAGCTCAGGTGAGAAATTGCAAACGTCCAGCAATTGCTCAGAGATGAAAAGTGCCAGCACTGAAAGCTGTTGCTAGCCAGCACCCTTCCTTGGAAGTGCTTTCACAGGCGCAGCAACACTGGGGCTTTGCGCTTCTCTACCCACCAAACGTCACAGTAACTATCTCTCCGTCTCGTAGAAACGAGCTAAGAAATTGCAAACGTCGAGCAATTTGTCAGAGATGAAAAGTGCCAGCACTGAAAGCTATTGCTAGCCAGCACCCTTCCTTGGAAGCGCTTTCACAGGTGCAGCAACACTTGCTGTTTGCGCTTCTCTAACCACCAAACGTGACGGTCACTATCTCTCTGTCTCGTAGACACGAGCTGAGAAATTGCAAACGTCGAGCAATTGCTCAGAGATGAAAAGTGCAAGCACTGAAAGCTGTTGCTAGCCAGCACCCTTCCTTGGAAGCGCTTTCACAGGCGCAGCAACACTGGGGCTTTGCACTTCTCTAGCCACCAAACGTCACGGTCATTCTCTTTCCGTCTTGTAGACACGAACTGAGAAATTGCAAACGTCGAACAATTGCTCAGAGATGAAAAGCGCCAGCACTGAAAGCTGTTGCTAGCCAGCCCCCTTCCTTGGAAGCGCTTTTGTAGCCCTAAGAACACTGGGGCTCTGGCCTTCTCTAGCCATCTAAACTTCTGCTCATCCTCTCGCGCACTCTAAAGAGAGCTCAGGTGAGAAATTGCAAACGTCGAGCAATTGCTCAGAGATGAAAAGTGCCAGCACTGAAACCTGTTGCTAGCCAGCACCCTTCCTTGGAAGCGCTTTTGTAGCCCTAAGAACACTGCGGCTCTGGGCTTCTCTAGCCACCTCATCTTCTGCTCATCCTCTCGCGCAGTCTAAAGAGAGTTCAGGTGAGAAATTGCAAACGTCGAGCAATTGCTCAGAGATGAAAAGTGCCAGCACTGAAAGCTCTTGCTAGCCAGCACCCTTCCTTGGAAGTGCTTTCACAGGCGCAGCAACACTGGGGCTTTGCGCTTCTCTAGCCACCAAACGTCACGGTCACTATCTCTCCGTCTCGTAGACACGAGCTAAGAAATTGCAAACATCGAGCAATTGCTCAGAGATGAAAAGTGCCAGCACTGAAAGCTGTTGCTAGCCAGCACCCTTCCTTGGAAGCGCTTTTGTGGCCCTAAGAACACTGGGGCTCTGGGCTTCTCTAGCCACCTCATCTTCTGCTCATCCTCTCGCGCAGTCTAAAGAGAGCTCAGGTGAGAAATTGCAAACGTCCAGCAATTGCTCAGAGATGAAAAGTGCCAGCACTGAAAGCTGTTGCTAGCCAGCACCCTTCTTTGGAAGCGCTTTCACAGGCGCAGCAACACTGGGGCTTTGCGCTTCTATAGCCACCAAACGTCACGGTCACTATCTCTGCGTCTCGTAGACACGAGCTAAGAAATTGCAAACATCGAGCAATTGCTCAGAGATGAAAAGTGCCAGCACTGAAAGCTGTTGCTAGCCAGCCCCCTTCCTTGGAAGCGCTTTTGTAGCCCTAAGAACACTGGGGCTCTGGCCTTCTCTAGCCACCTCATCTTCTGCTCATCCTCTCGCGCACTCTAAAGAGAGCTCAGGTGAGAAATTGCAAACGTCGAGCAATTGCTCAGAGAGGAAAAGTGCCAGCACTGAAAGCTGTTGCTAGCCAGCACCCTTCCTTGGAAGTGCTTTCACAGGCGCAGCAACACTGGGGCTTTGCGCTTCCCTACCCACCAAACGTCACGGTCACTATCTCTCCGTCTCGTAGACACGAGCTAAGAAATTGCAAACATCGAGCAATTGCTCAGAGATGAAAAGTGCCAGCACTGAAAGCTGTTGCTAGCCAGCACCCTTCCTTGGAAGCGCTTTTGTAGCCCTAAGAACACTGGGGCTCTGGGCTTCTCTAGCCACCTCATCTTCTGCTCATCCTCTCGCGCAGTCTAAAGAGAGCTCAGGTGAGAAATTGCAAACGTCGAGCAATTGCTCAGAGATGAAAAGTGCCAGCACTGAAAGCTGTTGCTAGCCAGCACCCTTCCTTGGAAGCGCTTTCACAGGCGCAGCAACACTGGGGCTTTGCGCTTCTATAGCCACCAAACATCACAGTCACTATCTCTGCATCTCGTAGACACGAGCTGAGAAATTGCAAACGTCGAGCAATTGCTCAGAGATGAAAAGTGCCAGCACTGAAAGCTGTTGCTAGCCAGCACCCTTCCTTGGAAGTGCTTTCACAGGCGCAGCAACACTGGGGCTTTGCGCTTCCCTACCCACCAAACGTCACGGTCACTATCTCTCCGTCTCGTAGACACGAGCTAAGAAATTGCAAACATCGAGCAATTGCTCAGAGATGAAAAGTGCCAGCACTGAAAGCTGTTGCTAGCCAGCCCCCTTCCTTGGAAGCGCTTTTGTAGCCCTAAGAACACTGGGGCTCTGGGCTTCTCTAGCCACCTCATCTTCTGCTCATCCACTCGCGCAGTCTAAAGAGAGTTCAGGTGAGAAATTGCAAACGTCGAGCAATTGCTCAGAGATGAAAAGTGCCAGCACTGAAAGCTGTTGCTAGCCAGCACCCTTCCTTGGAAGTGCTTTCACAGGCGCAGCAACACTGGGGCTTTGCGCTTCTATAGCCGCCAAATATCACGGTCACTATCTCTGCGTCTCGTAGACACGAGCTGAGAAATTGCAAACGTCGAGCAATTGCTCAGAGATGAAAAGTGCCAGCACTGAAAGCTGTTGCTAGCCAGCACCCTTCCTTGGAAGTGCTTTCACAGGCGCAGCAACACTGGGGCTTTGCGTTTTTCTAGCCACCAAACGTCACGGTCACTATCTCTCCGTCTCGTAGACACGAGCTAAGAAATTGCAAACATCGAGCAATTGCTCAGAGATGAAAAGTGCCAGCACTGAAAGCTGTTGCTAGCCAGCACCCTTCCTTGGAAGCGCTTTTGTAGCCCTAAGAACACTGGGGCTCTGGGCTTCTCTAGCCACCTCATCTTCTGCTCATCCTCTCGCGCACTCTAAAGAGAGCTCAGGTGAGAAATTGCAAACGTCGAGCAATTGCTCAGAGATGAAAAGTGCCAGCACTGAAAGCTGTTGCTAGCCAGCACCCTTCCTTGGAAGCGCTTTCACAGGCGCAGCAACACTGGGGCTTTGCGCTTCTATAGCCACCAAACATCACAGTCACTATCTCTGCATCTCGTAGACACGAGCTGAGAAATTGCAAACATCGAGCAATTGCTCAGAGATGAAAAGTGCCAGCACTGAAAGCTGTTGCTAGCCAGCACCCTTCCTTGGAAGTGCTTTCACAGGCGCAGCAACACTGGGGCTTTGCGCTTCCCTACCCACCAAACGTCACGGTCACTATCTCTCCGTCTCGTAGACACGAGTTGAGAAATTGCAAACGTCGAGCAATTGCTCAGAGATGAAAAGTGCCAGCACTGAAAGCTGTTGCTAGCCAGCCCCCTTCCTTGGAAGCGCTTTTGTAGCCCTAAGAACACTGGGGCTCTGGGCTTCTCTAGCCACCTCATCTTCTGCTCATCCACTCGCGCAGTCTAAAGAGAGTTCAGGTGAGAAATTGCAAACGTCGAGCAATTGCTCAGAGATGAAAAGTGCCAGCACTGAAAGCTGTTGCTAGCCAGCACCCTTCCTTGGAAGTGCTTTCACAGGCGCAGCAACACTGGGGCTTTGCGCTTCTATAGCCACCAAATATCACAGTCACTATCTCTGCGTCTCGTAGACACGAGCTGAGAAATTGCAAACGTCGAGCAATTGCTCAGAGATGAAAAGTGCCAGCACTGAAAGCTGTTGCTAGCCAGCACCCTTCCTTGGAAGTGCTTTCACAGGCGCAGCAACACTGGGGCTTTGCGTTTTTCTAGCCACCAAACGTCACGGTCACTATCTCTCCGTCTCGTAGACACGAGCTGAGAAATTGCAAACGTCGAGCAATTGCTCAGAGATGAAAAGTGCCAGCACTGAAAGCTGTTGCTAGCCAGCACCCTTCTTTGGAAGCACTTTCACAGGCGCAGCAACACTGGGGCTTTGCGCTTCTCTAGCCACCAAACGTCACGGTCATTCTCTTTCCGTCTCGTAGACACGAGCTGAGAAATTGCAAACGTCGAGCAATTGCTCAGAGATGAAAAGTGCCAGCACTGAAAGCTGTTGCTAGCCAGCACCCTTCCTTGGAAGCGCTTTTGTAGCCCTAAGAACACTGGGGCTCTGCGCTTCTCTAGCCACCTCATCTTCTGCTCATCCTCTCGCGCAGTCTAAAGAGAGTTCAGGTGAGAAATTGCAAATGTCGAGCAATTGCTCAGAGATGAAAAGTGCCAGCACTGAAAGCTGTTGCTAGCCAGCACCCTTCTTTGGAAGCTGTGAGGGACTGAAAGAGTTAATGTCTGTTAATGTCTCAAACATTGTAGCAACCAAGGTGCTGTGTGACCCTGAAACATTCTTTAGTTATCTAAAGAAATGTGGGGATTTGAGACATTCTTTGGTTATCTAGAGACATGTGGGGGTCTGCTTGCAAGTGTGGAGACATTCTCTAGTTATCTAAAGACATGTGGGGGTTTGAGACAGCCAAATGTTCAGTAGAATGAACAAATGAGTAACGGCTAAAAGAAAGACGATTCCACAAGAACCTAGGTCACCTAGAGGGCAGCTGAGGAAGACTTCGGCCTTCATCCCAGCAACCCCCAGGAGGCAGACTACGACCACCTAGCAACTGCCGGCGCAAGCGCACACACAGCGCCGACACGAAAGCGGGGACTATAAACAAGGGAACACTTCTCCAGGGTTTTGCGCGCGCCCATCACCGGAGGATTGCCACGCTCGTCACCGACATCGCGGGATCCAAGGGTGGTGACTATCTCTTCTCTTTTCTCTCTCTTTCTTTCTTTTTTTTTCTTATCCCTCCCTTTTCTCTCTTCTTGTGAATGTTTTGCTGCAACCCACGCTGCCCACCGTTGTGCCTTCCGCAGTTTGGATTGTTCGAATAAAGCGTTCAAAGTGATCGTTTGGTGTCGTTTCACCTTAATTTAGCCCGGGGGAATCCCAGAACCTCTACGGCCCTATGGTCTGTCCGGTCCGGGTCGTAACAAATTTGGCGTAGTCGGCAGGATTCCCTCATTGGTACTAAAGCGATCACTGGGACTAGGCTTTTACCAAAGCCCCTCTCTGAGAGGAGTCATACACCAGGGGAGACAGTCCTCTGAGGACTGGTACGGGATCTGGTCCCTATAATTGTATACTCATAATGGCCTCCCTGGGAGGACCGATTGTAGATTGTACCCCTCTCCTGGAGAGGTTAGAGGGCTATAGCGCCCGACCTTCTCCCTCTGGTATGACTTGGGCCCACAATAATTGGCACGATCCACAAGCGGTAGCCGACAGAATTTCCACCTTGGCTAAAGAACGAAAACTGAAACAAGGAAAGGGGAAGGCAGTAGTTTGTGCGGTTTTAGGAGCAGCTCTGGTGGCAGCACAACGGAATAAACACATGGCCCAACACGTGGAAGGGGAGACAATAAAATCCCTTCAAGATCTGGTGGGGGCTCTGCAGGAGCAATTAGGAAATGAGACAAGACATCTCTCTGATCAGCTTACGGCCGAGCGGGGGACTAACCAACGGCTACACACCGCTTTGACGGAAGCTTTGGAGCGGGAGCGAATATTGCGGGAACAATTAGATGAAATCCGCTCCCCAATTGTTGTAGAAAATTCAGATGCCGATTTTGACGAGGGGAAAAATCCAAAATCGTTATACCCTTTTAAAGACCTAGATCCTATAAAAGAAATATTTTCCCTCGGGGAGGGAGCTGTAATGCGACCTTTGATTAAAACTGAGACTGTGGATAGTGGTCAAGGAGGGCCCCAACAAGTTACCACTCGTATCATTCCCTATTCTCCCACTGATTTGGGTAAAATTCAGGAGAAATATTCCCGGGGCCCCCGAGAAACTGAAACTGAGTATGTGTGGAGAGTGTCTCTTACCGGGGGTGACCGTGTCTTGCTGAGTGAGGACGAGGCGAGAGGATATTGGGGTCCGGGAGTTTTTCTAACCACAAATGACAATAGAGAACCCTGGTCCCTGACCCAAAGAGTGGCATACTGGGCAGGTGGATTGGATCCCATGGAAAGGGGAGACCCCTTCTCGATTAAAACGCCTACGGCGGGGCACATTTTAGAGAGTGTACAGAAAACTGCGTGCCTCCAGTTGATGCATGACCGGTTATTGGTTCCGCAACAGCCCTCTCCCATGCAATATGTGGCAGACCCCGACAGGTTGCACCCCCTTATAAGAGGATTACCTGATGCTTTGAAATTATATGCGGTGCAACTACAAGATCGGTTGAGGGCGCCCCGACCCCACAGGAGGGGAGGCCCCCCGGAGACGACATGGGGAGAGGTGGCACAAGAATTGATTAATTACGGGAGACGGATGGGATTTACCGGCCAGGGAGAGACAAAATCCAAGGCGGACCTTAGGAGGGTGGAAGGTAATGGGCGAATAAAAGCTGCACCCCTGAGGCCGACGCGGCCCCCTGATAGTAAAAGATATGCATTATGGACAGAAGGCATCTCAAAGGGGATTCCCAGGGAGGTGATGGATGGGTTACCCACCCCCAATCTGGAAAGTTTGGTGAAAAGCTGGGACAAAATAAAGGAATCCCCATCTCCCTCAAACCCCAAGGATTTTGTCCTCCCATCCCGGGAACCTGAAACAATAATCCCATCCGCCCCCCCCCCGGGAGACTGCATTGATCGATCTGAGCGTCCCGGAGTCGGGAAACCCCCTCCGCCGTCCCCAGTCGGTGAGCCGGGGGATGGCCGGTGGATCTATTTAAGGAGGCTCACAGAAAACGACAAAGGGGACTTGTTAATTACCTTTCCCCTGGGTCCCTTTAAAACTCCAGTCACCTTTTTAGTAGATACCGGAGCCCAGATGTCGGCTCTCCGGGAGGACGTGGCTAACCGCTACGGGATAGTGGCAGATAAAAAGCGAATTTGGGTTACGGATGTGTTTGGAAATTCCAGACCCCAACCGACTGCTCGAGTAAAATGCTGGTTGCCTGGGGACGAATTCCCGATAGAGGTTTTGATGATATTGGGGAGGTTGCCGACGAACATCTTGGGACTTGATTTGCTCCGAGGGCGTGCTTGGGTGGACTCGAAGGGAAAAGAGTGGGTGTTTGGTTTACCGACAGTCACGGTGCGACTGCTACAATCCGCGCCGGAATTACCCCCGTCTAAGGTTGTGAATGTTAAACCCTATCCTCTCCCTCTAGGAGCTAGAGAAGGGATTGCTCCTGTGATTTCAGACCTGAAAGAAAAGGGAATAATTATCCCTGTACATTCCCCCTATAATTCTCCCGTTTGGCCTGTCCGCAAGCCAGACGGCAGATGGCGGCTAACAGTCGATTATCGGCACCTAAACGCCAATACAGGACCCTTAACCGCCGCGGTGCCAAACATAGCAGAACTAATCGCAACCATCCAGGAACAAGCACACCCGATCTTGGCAACCATTGATGTAAAAGATATGTTCTTTATGGTCCCCCTGCAGGACTCAGACAGAGAGCGTTTTGCTTTCACGTGGGAAGGCGTACAATACACATTCACTCGCCTTCCCCAGGGCTATTGTCATTCACCGACTATTGCCCATTACGCTTTAGCACAGGAACTTGCCCAAATTACCCCCAGGGAAGGAGTCAAAATCTATCAGTATATTGATGATGTGCTAATCGGTGGCCCTGATGTTTCCGTGGTAGGACGGACTCAGGAAGACATAATTACCCATTTGGAAAATTTAGGACTCCAGATTCCAACAGGGAAAATACAACTCCCGTCCCCTGAAGTGAAATTTCTAGGCATCTGGTGGAGGGGAGGAACAGTGTGCATTCCCTCAGAGACCTTAACTACCCTCCAGCAAGTGAAAGCGCCTGGTAACAAAAGGGAGCTTCAACACGCTTTAGGCCTACTGGTATTCTGGAGAAAACATATTCCGGACTTTTCTATTATAGCTCGACCTTTATATGACCTGACGAGGAAAAGAACCTCTTGGCAATGGACCCCTGTCCATGAGGAAGCCTTAAAACTATTGATCTTTGAGGCTGGGGTATACCAGGCTTTAGGGCCAATACACCCGACTGATCCACTCCATATTGAGTGGGGCTTTGCCATCCACGGCCTATCAATACACATGTGGCAGCGTGGACCTGAAGGACCAACTCGCCCTGTCGGGTTCTACTCGAGAAGCTTCAAAGATGCTGAAAAACGATATTCAATTTGGGAGAAGGGTCTTTTTGTAGTTAATCTAGCCCTACAGGAGGCTGAAAAAATCACAAAGCAACAACCGATTATTTTGAGAGGGCCCTTTAAGGTCCTGAAGCCAGTGCTGGCTGGGACCCCACCCCCGGCAGGGGTTGCACAGCGAGAAACAGTCAGGAAATGGTATGCGCAATTAGATCACTATTGTCATGCACGAAGGGTAGAAGAAGGGGCACTTAAGGTACTCCAAATACAGGAATCACCTGATAGCCAATCCAACCAGGATACCCCTCCTTCCCTTATAAAACCAGCTCCTCCATTTGAACCTCATTTGAAAAATGTGTGGTTTACTGATGCGTCCTCAAAAAGGGAGGGAAAGGTGTGGAAATATCGGGCAGTAGCCTTACATGTTGATTCGGGGGAGCGGATTATAACGGAAGGGGAGGGAAGTGCTCAGGTGGGGGAGTTGGTGGCAGTGTGGAGTGTGATTAAAAGAGAAGCTGAGAACAAAGAATTGACTTTCATTTACACAGATTCATACGCTGTATTCAAAGGATGTACCGAGTGGCTCCCTTTCTGGGAACAGAATCAATGGGAGGTTAATCGTATACCCGTGTGGCAGAGGGAAAAGTGGGAAGAAATATTAGAGATTGCTAAACAGGGGACTTTCTTGGTGGGATGGGTAGCCGCACACCAGAGGGGGGATCACCCAGCCCATATTTGGAACAATCAGGTAGATTCGCTGACACGTTTAGCTCCAATAGCAGTGGAAGCCGAAGAAAAAGAGTGGGAGCGCCTGCTGGAGTGGTTACACGTGAGACGCGGTCATTCAGGAGTTAAAGACCTTTTCAGGGAGGCTGGTAGCAGAGGCTGGCCAGTAACTCGGGAACTGTGTAACACGATCATTTCTGCTTGCAGTCAGTGCCGCATCAGATTAGAGCGGCATCCCTTGCAAGGACCCCCTCTCCACTTACGGGACGGAAAGGGCCTCTGGGAAACTTGGCAAGTAGATTACATAGGTCCTTTCAAAAAATCAGAGGGAAAACAATATATTTTGGTTGGGGTAGAAGTCGTCTCCGGCCTTGTTCAAGCCGAAGCAGTGGCACGAGCTACCGGGGAAAATACGGTAAAAGTGTTAAAGCGATGGTTCAGTTACCTACCCAAACCTAAATCTATCCAATCTGACAATGGCAGTCACTTTACTGCCGGGGTGGTCCAAGAATGGGCAAAGGATGAAGGAGTTCAATGGACATTTCATACCCCTTACTATCCCCAGGCTAACGGGATAGTAGAAAGAACGAATGGGTTATTAAAACATGCTCTTAAGCTGCACAGTGCTGGGTGGCCCGCACGGCTCCCGGACGCTGTGGCAAAGGTTAACAACAGGTGGGGAAAGAATGGATGTCCCAAACTCACTGCTTTCTGTCCAAAACCCCCCTCTTCACTGCCGGGAAAAAGGGAAGACGAAGACCCAGAAAAACCCCTCCATTATCCAGGACAGCCAGTTTTGGCTGATCTGCCAACTATAGGGGAAGTACCCCTCACTCTAAAAACTCCACTGAATCTTTACACATGGGTGGCTACTGACGCCCACGGGAAAGACCATCGCATTCATACCCGATGGATAATCCCATCTTTCTAATCCTTAGTTTTCTGATGTGTATGTATTACAGGTTGACAGAAGCCCATCGTGGGACTTAGGGTTTCAGTTGTTCAGCGGGTCATTCTTTGCATTGTTTGCCTGATCCTGTTAGGCCCGTTGCTGTTCTTTATTAAGGAAAAGATGGTGTGGGGAAAGTTTTTATTCTTACTTTGTGAATGTATAATCTTGTCTCAATCAACAGGGAATCTGAATAACCAACCCAACCTGGCATGGGAATTGATTACTGGTTTTGTCCGAATCTGGAATCGGACAGACCAAGGGTTTTGCGTGGACCTCCCAGCGTCCGCGTCAGAGGGTCTCAAATTTGCCGTTATTTGGTTAAATCTCTCACGAGTGTTAAATTCAAAATTAGAAATGTTAAACCAAAAGTGTATTCAGAATACTCTCTGGAAGGGACAATGTTTGTGGGGAATTGACTACGCACCTCCTCTGGGGTGGGAAGCTGACTACATACCCTCTCCGGTAGCCTATAGGTTTCCAGTTAACACGACCTGGAGGGATATGTGGAAGGCTACATGCTGGAAGCAACAGCTCTGTATAGGAACTACGAGTGCTACCCTTGCAGCCCGAGAGGGTTGGACAGCATGTCCCCAGGGAGTGCACCTCCCTTGCATGTCTGTACTGAATTCAAAGTGGTGTCCCCGGGAGGAGGAGATCCCTTGTAATCTGGTACGTTGGTGGGACCCTCCCCCTCACGGTGAACCCCTACAACATGAATATAATGTTCCACTATCTCCAGGTTGGTGTATTCAAATTCCTCGCAGATGGGGTGGCTATGCCCACCAGAATCGTTCTCGTTATGAATATGCTTGGTCCCTTAAACATGCTTTACATGATCCAGACAATATAATTGATGCGCGGGAAATAGATCCCCTACCCTATAAGAGCACCCCCTTAATGACCTGTTCACGGACCATTGATTGTGAATCATTAACATGGGACCCTATAGAAACATGGTATGTCTCAGAATTGCGAACTTTCATTCGGGATATGTGTACTTGTTGGGGTTTTCCGGTACCAGGATTTAAACATAGAAGCCCCAGGTGTACAGGGCCCATTACCAGTCGAAAAACTGCATTAAAATGTGGAGTCACACTTACCCACGAAGCCAAGTGGAACCTTGTGTGGAAAGGAGGAATTGGAGTAACTAAATCCTATGACCCATTAACATGCTCCACTATGAGATATCCATCCCCTCAGGGCACCTTTTGGGCATGTTCGAATGGGAAAATGTACTCACACCTGCATGTACACGAAATGGCAGGTTTACGCTGTACCATCGGCGTTCCAACAATGTGCCCTTCTAGAGTGTTCAATTTCTCAGTGCCCCACCATAACAGAAGGCGCCGGGAAAGTGATGGACCCGAGGCGCGACCTGAGTGGGCAGTGCATGGAGTTCAGGTGCCTGATTATTACACCTGGGGCATGACAACATCTCTAATGTTGGAGAATATATTTACCCCATATGTGACCCTTAAAAGGCACCAATTCGTTTTAGAAAATCTGACCTGGCAAGTACACGTCCTAAGCAATTGGACCCGTTATGCTTTCGGGGAGACAAATTTACAGGTTCAACAAGTGTCTAAAATGGCTTTGCAAAACAGATTAGCTTTAGATATGTTATTGTTAAAGGAGCAAGGTGTATGTGGAATGTTAAATCTCACCGATGGAGAATGTTGTCTCACCATACACAACGCAACCACCACCATAGAAGAAGCGCGAGAGAAGATGAGAGAGGTAACAGAGAAAACCGGAGAACTTTTCCAAGCGATGCAGCCCAAGGATCGGTTTAACAGCTGGGATCCGAAAACTTGGCTCACCTCTCTTGCAAACTCATTGGGACTTACAGGTTGGGGAAAATGGCTTGTAAACATTGGCCTCATGATACTGTGTGGATTTTTATTTTTGATAATGGGCCTTGCAATAGGCAGATGTATGATCTCTCGCTTGCTATCCTCCATTACATCTATTCGTCATGTACGGATCACAACGATCGAGGAAGACCTAAGGGAAGGTGACTTTTGAATATTGTTGTAATGTAGGCCTGTGGGTTCCTGCTTTGCCTATTCTTGTTACTCTTACCTTGTGTTTCCTCCTCCTGCTGTCTGTGAAGTCGCCACCCTGGATGAGGATTGTATGGACAATGTTTGAGCCACGGGGTGGTGTGAGGGACTGAAAGAGTTAATGTCTGTTAATGTCTCAAACATTGTAGCAACCAAGGTGCTGTGTGACCCTGAAACATTCTTTAGTTATCTAAAGAAATGTGGGGATTTGAGACATTCTTTGGTTATCTAGAGACATGTGGGGGTCTGCTTGCAAGTGTGGAGACATTCTCTAGTTATCTAAAGACATGTGGGGGTTTGAGACAGCCAAATGTTCAGTAGAATGAACAAATGAGTAACGGCTAAAAGAAAGACGATTCCACAAGAACCTAGGTCACCTAGAGGGCAGTTGAGGAAGACTTCGGCCTTCATCCCAGCAACCCCCAGGAGGCAGACTACGACCACCTAGCAACTGCCGGCGCAAGCGCACACACAACGCCGACACGAAAGCGGGGACTATAAACAAGGGAACCCTTCTCCAGGGTTTTGCGCGCGCCCATCACCGGAGGATTGCCACGCTCGTCACCGACATCGCGGGATCCAAGGGTGGTGACTATCTCTTCTCTTTTCTCTCTCTTTCTTTCTTTTTTTTTCTTATCCCTCCCTTTTCTCTCTTCTTGTGAATGTTTTGCTGCAACCCACGCTGCCCACCGTTGTGCCTTCCGCAGTTTGGATTGTTCGAATAAAGCGTTCAAAGTGATCGTTTGGTGTCGTTTCACCTTAATTTAGCCCGGGGGAATCCCAGAACCTCTACGGCCCTATGGTCTGTCCGGTCCGGGTCGTAACAGAAGCGCTTTCACACGCGCAGCAACACTGGGGCTTTGCGCTTCTCTAGCCACCAAACATCACGGTCACTATCTCTCCGTCTCGTAGACACGAGCTGAGAAATTGCAAACGTCGAGCAATTGCTCAGAGAGGAAAAGTGCCAGCACTGAAAGCTGTTGCTAGCCAGCACCCTTCCTTGGAAGCGCTTTTGTAGCCCTAAGAACACTGGGGCTCTGGCCTTCTCTAGCCACCTCATCTTCTGCTCATCCTCTCGCGCAGTCTAAAGAGAGCTCAGGTGAGAAATTGCAAACGTCGAGCAATTGCTCAGAGAGGAAAAGTGCCAGCACTGAAAGCTGTTGCTAGCCAGCCCCCTTCCTTGGAAGCGCTTTCACAGGCGCAGCAACACTGGGGCTTTGCGCTTCTCTAACCACCAAACGTCACGGTCACTTTCTCTCCGTCTCGTAGAAACGAGCTAAGAAATTGCAAACGTCGAGCAATTGCTCAGAGAGGAAAAGTGCCAGCACTGAAAGCTGTTGCTAGCCAGCACCCTTCCTTGGAAGCGCTTTTGTAGCCCTAAGAACACTGGGGCTCTGGGCTTCTCTAGCCACCTCATCTTCTGCTCATCCTCTCGCGCAGTCTAAAGAGAGCTCAGGTGAGAAATTGCAAACGTCGAGCAATTGCTCAGAGATGAAAAGTGCCAGCACTGAAAGCTGTTGCTAGCCAGCCCCCTTCCTTGGAAGCGCTTTTGTAGCCCTAAGAACACTGGGGCTCTGGCCTTCTCTAGCCACCTCATCTTCTGCTCATCCTCTAGCGCAGTCTAAAGAGAGCTCAGGTGAGAAATTGCAAACGTCGAGCAATTGCTCAGAGATGAAAAGTGCCAGCACTGAAAGCTGTTGCTAGCCAGCACCCTTCCTTGGAAGCGCTTTCACAGGCGCAGCAACACTGGGGCTTTGCGCTTCTCTAACCACCAAACGTCACGCTCACTATCTCTCCGTCTCGTAGACACGAGTTGAGAAATTGCAAACGTCGAGCAATTGCTCAGAGATGAAAAGTGCCAGCACTGAAAGCTGTTGCTAGCCAGCACCCTTCTTTGGAAGCGCTTTCACACGCGCAACAACACTGGGGCTTTGCGCTTCTCTACCCACCAAACATCACGCTCACTATCTCTCCGTCTCGTAGACACGAGCTGAGAAATTGCAAACGTCGAGCAATTGCTCAGAGAGGAAAAGTGCCAGCACTGAAAGCTGTTGCTAGCCAGCACCCTTCCTTGGAAGCGCTTTTGTAGCCCTAAGAACACTGGGGCTCTGGGCTTCTCTAGCCACCTCATCTTCTGCTCATCCTCTCGCGCAGTCTGAAGAGAGCTCAGGTGAGAAATTGCAAACGTCGAGCAATTGCTCAGAGATGAAAAGTGCCAGCACTGAAAGCTGTTGCTAGCCAGCCCCCTTCCTTGGAAGCGCTTTTGTAGCCCTAAGAACACTGGGGTTCTGGGCTTCTCTAGCCACCTCATCTTCTGCTCATCCTCTCGCGCAGTCTAAAGAGAGCTCAGGTGAGAAATTGCAAACGTCGAGCAATTGCTCAGAGAGGAAAAGTGCCAGCACTGAAAGCTGTTGCTAGCCAGCACCCTTCCTTGGAAGCGCTTTTGTAGCCCTAAGAACACTGGGGCTCTGGGCTTCTCTAGCCACCTCATCTTCTGCTCATCCTCTCGCGCAGTCTAAAGAGAGTTCAGGTGAGAAATTGCAAATGTCGAGCAATTGCTCAGAGATGAAAAGTGCCAGCACTGAAAGCTGTTGCTAGCCAGCACCCTTCCTTGGAAGCGCTTTCACAGGCGCAGCAACACTGGGGCTTTGCGCTTCTCTGCCCACCAAACGTCACGCTCACTATCTCTCCGTCTCGTAGACACGAGCTGAGAAATTGCAAACGTCGAGCAATTGCTCAGAGATGAAAAGTGCCAGCACTGAAAGCTGTTGCTAGCCAGCACCCTTCCTTGGAAGCGCTTTTGTAGCCCTAAGAACACTGGGGCTCTGCGCTTCTCTAGCCACCTCATCTTCTGCTCATCCTCTCGCGCAGTCTAAAGAGAGCTCAGGTGAGAAATTGCAAACGTCGAGCAATTGCTCAGAGATGAAAAGTGCCAGCACTGAAAGCTGTTGCTAGCCAGCACCCTTCCTTGGAAGCGCTTTTGTAGCCCTAAGAAGACTGGGGCTCTGGGCTTCTCTAGCCACCTCATCTTCTGCTCATCCTCTCGCGCAGTCTAAAGAGAGCTCAGGTGAGAAATTGCAAACGTCGAGCAATTGCTCAGAGAGGAAAAGTGCCAGCACTGAAAGCTGTTGCTAGCCAGCACCCTTCCTTGGAAGCGCTTTCACAGGCGCAACAACACTGGGGCTTTGCGCTTCTCTACCCACCAAACGTCACGGTCACTATCTCTCCGTCTCGTAGAAACGAGCTGAGAAATTGCAAACGTCGAGCAATTGCTCAGAGATGAAAAGTGCCAGCACTGAAAGCTGTTGCTAGCCAGCCCCCTTCCTTGGAAGCGCTTTTGTAGCCCTAAGAACACTGGGGCTCTGGCCTTCTCTAGCCACCTCATCTTCTGCTCATCCTCTCGCGCAGTCTAAAGAGAGCTCAGGTGAGAAATTGCAAACGTCGAGCAATTGCTCAGAGATGAAAAGTGCCAGCACTGAAAGCTGTTGCTAGCCAGCACCCTTCTTTGGAAGCGCTTTCACACGCGCAGCAACACTGGGGCTTTGCGCTTCTCTACCCACCAAACGTCACGGTCACTTTCTCTCCGTCTCGTAGACACGAGCTGAGAAATTGCAAACATCGAGCAATTGCTCAGAGATGAAAAGTGCCAGCACTGAAAGCTGTTGCTAGCCAGCCCCCTTCCTTTGAAGCGCTTTTGTAGCCCTAAGAACACTGGGGCTCTGGCCTTCTCTAGCCACCTCATCTTCTGCTCATCCTCTCGCGCAGTCTAAAGAGAGCTCAGGTGAGAAATTGCAAACGTCGAGCAATTGCTCAGAGAGGAAAAGTGCCAGCACTGAAAGCTGTTGCTAGCCAGCCCCCTTCCTTGGAAGCGCTTTTGTAGCCCTAAGAACCCTGGGGCTCTGGCCTTCTCTAGCCACCTCATCTTCTGCTCATCCTCTCGCGCAGTCTAAAGAGAGCTCAGGTGAGAAATTGCAAACGTCGAGCAATTGCTCAGAGATGAAAAGTGCCAGCACTGAAAGCTGTTGCTAGCCAGCACCCTTCCTTGGAAGCGCTTTTGTAGCCCTAAGAACACTGGGGCTCTGGGCTTCTCTAGCCACCTAACATTCTGCTCATCCTCTCGCGCAGTCTAAAGAGAGCTCAGGTGAGAAATTGCAAACGTCGAGCAATTGCTCAGAGATGAAAAGTGCCAGCACTGAAAGCTGTTGCTAGCCAGCACCCTTCTTTGGAAGCGCTTTCACAGGCGCAGCAACACTGGGGCTTTGCGCTTCTCTACCCACCAAACGTCACGCTCACTATCTCTCCGTCTCGTAGACACGAGCTGAGAAATTGCAAACGTCGAGCAATTGCTCAGAGATGAAAAGTGCCAGCACTGAAAGCTGTTGCTAGCCAGCACCCTTCCTTGGAAGCGCTTTTGTAGCCCTAAGAACACTGGGGCTCTGCGCTTCTCTAGCCACCTCATCTTCTGCTCATCCTCTCGCGCAGTCTAAAGAGAGCTCAGGTGAGAAATTGCAAACGTCGAGCAATTGCTCAGAGATGAAAAGTGCCAGCACTGAAAGCTGTTGCTAGCCAGCACCCTTCCTTGGAAGCGCTTTTGTAGCCCTAAGAACACTGGGGCTCTGGGCTTCTCTAGCCACCTCATCTTCTGCTCATCCTCTCGCGCAGTCTAAAGAGAGCTCAGGTGAGAAATTGCAAACGTCGAGCAATTGCTCAGAGAGGAAAAGTGCCAGCACTGAAAGCTGTTGCTAGCCAGCACCCTTCTTTGGAAGCGCTTTCACACGCGCAGCAACACTGGGGCTTTGCGCTTCTCTACCCACCAAACGTCACGGTCACTTTCTCTCCGTCTCGTAGACACGAGCTGAGAAATTGCAAACGTCGAGCAATTGCTCAGAGATGAAAAGTGCCAGCACTGAAAGCTGTTGCTAGCCAGCCCCCTTCCTTGGAAGCGCTTTTGTAGCCCTAAGAACAGTGGGGCTCTGGGCTTCTCTAGCCACCTCATCTTCTGCTCATCCTCTCGCGCAGTCTAAAGAGAGCTCAGGTGAGAAATTGCAAACGTCGAGCAATTGCTCAGAGAGGAAAAGTGCCAGCACTGAAAGCTGTTGCTAGCCAGCACCCTTCCTTGGAAGCGCTTTCACAGGCGCAGCAACACTGGGGCTTTGCGCTTCTCTAACCACCAAACGTCACAGTCACTATCTCTCCGTCTCGTAGAAACGAGCTAAGAAATTGCAAACGTCGAGCAATTGCTCAGAGATGAAAAGTGCCAGCACTGAAAGCTGTTGCTAGCCAGCACCCTTCCTTGGAAGCGCTTTTGTAGCCCTAAGTACACTGGGGCTCTGGGCTTCTCTAGCCACCTCATCTTCTGCTCATCCTCTCGCGCAGTCTAAAGAGAGCTCAGGTGAGAAATTGCAAATGTCGAGCAATTGCTCAGAGATGAAAAGTGCCAGCACTGAAAGCTGTTGCTAGCCAGCACCCTTCCTTGGAAGCGCTTTTGTAGCCCTAAGAACACTGGGGCTCTGGCCTTCTCTAGCCACCTCATCTTCTGCTCATCCTCTCGCGCAGTCTAAAGAGAGCTCAAGTGAGAAATTGCAAACGTTGAGCAATTGCTCAGAGATGAAAAGTGCCAGCACTGAAAGCTGTTGCTAGCCAGCACCCTTCCTTGGAAGCGCTTTCACAGGCGCAGCAACACTGGGGCTTTGCGCTTCTCTACCCACCAAACGTCACGGTCACTATCTCTCCGTCTCGTAGACACGAGTTGAGAAATTGCAAACGTCGAGCAATTGCTCAGAGATGAAAAGTGCCAGCACTGAAAGCTGTTGCTAGCCAGCACCCTTCTTTGGAAGCGCTTTCACAGGCGCAGCAACACTGGGGCTTTGCGCTTCTCTAGCCACCAAACATCACGCTCACTATCTCTCCGTCTCGTAGACACGAGCTGAGAAATTGCAAACGTCGAGCAATTGCTCAGAGATGAAAAGTGCCAGCACTGAAAGCTGTTGCTAGCCAGCACCCTTCCTTGGAAGCGCTTTTGTAGCCCTAAGAACACTGGGGCTCTGGCCTTCTCTAGCCACCTCATCTTCTGCTCATCCTCTCGCGCAGTCTAAAGAGAGCTCAGGTGAGAAATTGCAAACGTCGAGCAATTGCTCAGAGATGAAAAGTGCCAGCACTGAAAACTGTTGCTAGCCAGCCCCCTTCCTTGGAAGCGCTTTTGTAGCCCTAAGAACACTGGGGCTCTGGCCTTCTCTAGCCACCTCATCTTCTGCTCATCCTCTCGCGCACTCTAAAGAGAGCTCAGGTGAGAAATTGCAAATGTCAAGCAATTGCTGAGAGATGAAAAGTGCCAGCACTGAAAGCTGTTGCTAGCCAGCACCCTTCCTTGGAAGCGCTTTCACAGGCGCAGCAACACTGGGGCTTTGCGCTTGTCTAACCACCAAAGGTCACAGTCACTATCTCTCCGTCTCGTAGACACGAGCTGAGAAATTGCAAACGTCGAGCAATTGCTCAGAGATGAAAAGTGCCAGCACTGAAAGCTGTTGCTAGCCAGCACCCTTCCTTGGAAGCGCTTTTGTAGCCCTAAGAACACTGGGGCTCTGGCCTTCTCTAGCCACCTCATCTTCTACTCATCCACTCGCGCAGTCTAAAGAGAGCTCAGGTGAGAAATTGCAAACGTCGAGCAATTGCTCAGAGAGGAAAAGTGCCAGCACTGAAAGCTGTTGCTAGCCAGCACCCTTCCTTGGAAGCGCTTTCACAGGCGCAGCAACACTGGGGCTTTGCGCTTCTCTACCCACCAAACGTCACGGTCATTCTCTGTCCGTCTCGTAGACACGAGCTGAGAAATTGCAAACGTCGAGCAATTGCTCAGAGATGAAAAGTGCCAGCACTGAAAGCTGTTGCTAGCCAGCACCCTTCCTCGGAAGCGCTTTTGTAGCCCTAAGAACACTGGGGCTCTGGGCTTCTCTAGCCACCTCATCTTCTGCTCATCCTCTCGCGCAGTCTAAAGAGAGCTCAGGTGAGAAATTGCAAACGTCGAGCAATTGCTCAGAGATGAAAAGTGCCAGCACTGAAAGCTGTTGCTAGCCAGCACCCTTCCTTGGAAGCGCTTTCACAGGCGCAGCAACACTGGGGCTTTGCGCTTCTCTAACCACCAAACGTCACGGTCATTCTCTGTCCGTCTCGTAGACACGAGCTGAGAAATTGCAAACGTCGAGCAATTGCTCAGAGAGGAAAAGTGCCAGCACTGAAAGCTGTTGCTAGCCAGCACCCTTCCTTGGAAGCGCTTTTGTAGCCCTAAGAACACTGGGGTTCTGGCCTTCTCTAGCCACCTCATCTTCTGCTCATCCTCTCGCGCACTCTAAAGAGAGCTCAGGTGAGAAATTGCAAACGTCGAGCAATTGCTCAGAGATGAAAAGTGCCAGCACTGAAAGCTGTTGCTAGCCAGCACCCTTCCTTGGAAGCGCTTTTGTAGCCCTAAGAACACTGGGGCTCTGGCCTTCTCTAGCCACCTCATCTTCTGCTCATCCTCTCGCGCAGTCTAAAGAGAGCTCAGGTGAGAAATTGAAAAAGTCGAGCAATTGCTCAGAGAGGAAAAGTGCCAGCACTGAAAGCTGTTGCTAGCCAGCACCCTTCCTTGGAAGCGCTTTTGTAGCCCTAAGAACACTGGGGCTCTGGCCTTCTCTAGCCACCTCATCTTCTGCTCATCCTCTCGCGCAGTCTAAAGAGAGCTCAGGTGAGAAATTGCAAACGTCGAGCAATTGCTCAGAGATGAAAAGTGCCAGCACTGAAAGCTGTTGCTAGCCAGCCCCCTTCCTTGGAAGCGCTTTCACAGGCGCAGCAACACTGGGGCTTTGCGCTTCTCTAACCACCAAACGTCACGGTCACTTTCTCTCCGTCTCGTAGACACGAGTTGAGAAATTGCAAACGTCGAGCAATTGCTCAGAGATGAAAAGTGCCAGCACTGAAAGCTGTTGCTAGCCAGCACCCTTCTTTGGAAGCGCTTTCACACGCGCAGCAACACTGGGGCTTTGCGCTTCTCTAACCACCAAACGTCACGGTCACTATCTCTCCGTCTCGTAGACACGAGTTGAGAAATTGCAAACGTCGAGCAATTGCTCAGAGAGGAAAAGTGCCAGCACTGAAAGCTGTTGCTAGCCAGCACCCTTCTTTGGAAGCGCTTTCACAGGCGCAGCAACACTGGGGCTTTGCGCTTCTCTAACCACCAAACGTCACGGTCACTTTCTCTCCGTCTCGTAGACACGAGCTGAGAAATTGCAAACGTCGAGCAATTGCTCAGAGATGAAAAGTGCCAGCACTGAAAGCTGTTGCTAGCCAGCCCCCTTCCTTGGAAGCGCTTTTGTAGGCCTAAGAACACTGGGGCTCTGGGCTTCTCTAGCCACCTCATCTTCTGCTCATCCTCTCGCGCAGTCTAAAGAGAGCTCAGGTGAGAAATTGCAAACGTCGAGCAATTGCTCAGAGATGAAAAGTGCCAGCACTGAAAGCTGTTGCTAGCCAGCCCCCTTCCTTGGAAGCGCTTTTGTAGCCCTAAGAACAGTGGGGCTCTGGGCTTCTCTAGCCACCTCATCTTCTGCTCATCCTCTCGCGCAGTCTAAAGAGAGCTCAAGTGAGAAATTGCAAACGTCGAGCAATTGCTCAGAGAGGAAAAGTGCCAGCACTGAAAGCTGTTGCTAGCCAGCCCCCTTCCTTGGAAGCGCTTTTGTAGCCCTAAGAACACTGGGGCTCTGGGCTTCTCTAGCCACCTCATCTTCTGCTCATCCTCTCGCGCAGTCTAAAGAGAGCTCAGGTGAGAAATTGCAAACGTCGAGCAATTGCTCAGAGAGGAAAAGTGACAGCACTGAAAGCTGTTGCTAGCCAGCACCCTTCTTTGGAAGCGCTTTCACAGGCGCAGCAACACTGGGGCTTTGCGCTTCTCTACCCACCAAACATCACGCTCACTATCTCTCCGTCTCGTAGACACGAGCTGAGAAATTGCAAACGTCGAGCAATTGCTCAGAGATGAAAAGTGCCAGCACTGAAAGCTCTTGCTAGCCAGCACCCTTCCTTGGAAGCGCTTTTGTAGCCCTAAGAACAGTGGGGCTCTGGCCTTCTCTAGCCACCTCATCTTCTGCTCATCCTCTCGCGCACTCTAAAGAGAGCTCAGGTGAGAAATTGCAAACGTCGAGCAATTGCTCAGAGAGGAAAAGTGCCAGCACTGAAAGCTGTTGCTAGCCAGCCCCCTTCCTTGGAAGCGTTTTTGTAGGCCTAAGAACAGTGGGGCTCTGGGCTTCTCTAGCCACCTCATCTTCTGCTCATCCTCTCGCGCAGTCTAAAGAGAGCTCAGGTGAGAAATTGCAAATGTCAAGCAATTGCTGAGAGATGAAAAGTGCCAGCACTGAAAGCTGTTGCTAGCCAGCACCCTTCCTTGGAAGCGCTTTTGTAGCCCTAAGAACACTGGGGCTCTGGGCTTCTCTAGCCACCTCATCTTCTGCTCATCCTCTCGCGCAGTCTAAAGAGAGCTCAGGTGAGAAATTGCAAACGTCGAGCAATTGCTCAGAGAGGAAAAGTGCCAGCACTGAAAGCTGTTGCTAGCCAGCACCCTTCCTTGGAACCGCTTTTGTAGCCCTAAGAACACTGGGGCTCTGGGCTTCTCTAGCCACCTCATCTTCTGCTCATCCTCTCGCGCAGTCTAAAGAGAGTTCAGGTGAGAAATTGCAAACGTCGAGCAATTGCTCAGAGAGGAAAAGTGCCAGCACTGAAAGCTGTTGCTAGCCAGCACCCATCCTTGGAAGCGCTTTCACAGGCGCAGCAACACTGGGGCTTTGCGCTTCTCTAACCACCAAAGGTCACAGTCACTATCTCTCCGTCTCGTAGACACGAACTGAGAAATTGCAAACGTCGAGCAATTGCTCAGAGATGAAAAGTGCCAGCACTGAAAGCTGTTGCTAGCCAGCACCCTTCCTTGGAAGCACTTTTGTAGCCCTAAGAACACTGGGGCTCTGGGCTTCTCTAGCCACCTCATCTTCTACTCATCCACTCGCGCAGTCTAAAGAGAGCTCAGGTGAGAAATTGCAAACGTTGAGCAATTGCTCAGAGATGAAAAGTGCCAGCACTGAAAGCTGTTGCTAGCCAGCACCCTTCCTTGGAAGCGCTTTCACAGGCGCAGCAACACTGGGGCTTTGCGCTTCTCTACCCACCAAACGTCACGGTCATTCTCTGTCCGTCTCGTAGACACGAGCTGAGAAATTGCAAACGTCGAGCAATTGCTCAGAGATGAAAAGTGCCAGCACTGAAAGCTGTTGCTAGCCAGCACCCTTCCTCGGAAGCGCTTTTGTAGCCCTAAGAACACTGGGGCTCTGCGCTTCTCTAGCCACCTCATCTTCTGCTCATCCTCTCGCGCAGTCTAAACAGAGCTCAGGTGAGAAATTGAAAAAGTCGAGCAATTGCTCAGAGAGGAAAAGTGCCAGCACTGAAAGCTGTTGCTAGCCAGCCCCCTTCCTTGGAAGCGCTTTCACAGGCGCAGCAACACTGGGGCTTTGCGCTTCTCTAACCACCAAACGTCACAGTCACTATCTCTCCGTCTCGTAGACACGAGCTGAGAAATTGCAAACGTCGAGCAATTGCTCAGAGAGGAAAAGTGCCAGCACTGAAAGCTGTTGCTAGCCAGCACCCTTCCTTGGAACCGCTTTTGTAGCCCTAAGAACACTGGGGCTCTGGGCTTTTCTAGCCACCTCATCTTCTGCTCATCCTCTCGCGCAGTCTAAAGAGAGCTCAGGTGAGAAATTGCAAACGTCGAGCAATTGCTCAGAGATGAAAAGTGCCAGCACTGAAAGCTGTTGCTAGCCAGCACCCTTCCTTGGAAGCGCTTTTGTAGCCCTAAGAACACTGGGGCTCTGGGTTTCTCTAGCCACCTCATCTTCTGCTCATCCTCTCGCGCAGTCTAAAGAGAGGTCAGGTGAGAAATTGCAAACGTCGAGCAATTGCTCAGAGATGAAAAGTGCCAGCACTGAAAGCTGTTGCTAGCCAGCACCCTTCCTTGGAAGCGCTTTTGTAGCCCTAAGAACACTGGGGTTCTGGCCTTCTCTAGCCACCTAATCTTCTGCTCATCCTCTCGCGCAGTGTAAAGAGAGCTCAGGTGAGAAATTGCAAACGTCGAGCAATTGCTCAGAGATGAAAAGTGCCAGCACTGAAAGCTGTTGCTAGCCAGCACCCTTCCTTGGAAGCGCTTTTGTAGGCCTAAGAACACTGGGGCTCTGGGCTTCTCTAGCCACCTCATCTTCTGCTCATCCTCTCACGCACTCTAAAGAGAGCTCAGGTGAGAAATTGCAAATGTCGAGCAATTGCTCAGAGATGAAAAGTGCCAGCACTGAAAGCTGTTGCTAGCCAGCCCCCTTCCTTGGAAGCGCTTTTGTAGCCCTAAGAACACTGGGGCTCTGGCCTTCTCTAGCCACCTAATCTTCTGCTCATCCTCTCGCGCAGTCTAAAGAGAGCTCAGGTGAGAAATTGCAAACGTCGAGCAATTGCTCAGAGATGAAAAGTGCCAGCACTGAAAGCTGTTGCTAGCCAGCCCCCTTCCTTGGAAGCGCTTTCACAGGCGCAGCAACACTGGGGCTTTGCGCTTCTCTAACCACCAAACGTCACGGTCATTCTCTTTCCGTCTCGTAGACACGAGCTGAGAAATTGCAAACGTCGAGCAATTGCTCAGAGAGGAAAAGTGCCAGCACTGAAAGCTGTTGCTAGCCAGCACCCTTCTTTGGAAGCGCTTTCACAGGCGCAGCAACACTGGGGCTTTGCGCTTCTCTAACCACCAAACGTCACGGTCACTTTCTCTCCGTCTCGTAGACACGAGCTGAGAAATTGCAAACGTTGAGCAATTGCTCAGAGATGAAAAGTGCCAGCACTGAAAGCTGTTGCTAGCCAGCCCCCTTCCTTGGAAGCGCTTTTGTAGGCCTAAGAACACTGGGGCTCTGGGCTTCTCTAGCCACCTCATCTTCTGCTCATCCTCTCGCGCAGTCTAAAGAGAGCTCAGGTGAGAAATTGCAAACGTCGAGCAATTGCTCAGAGATGAAAAGTGCCAGCACTGAAAGCTGTTGCTAGCCAGCACCCTTCCTTGGAAGCGCTTTTGTAGCCCTAAGAACACTGGGGCTCTGGCCTTCTCTAGCCACCTCATCTTCTGCTCATCCTCTCGCGCAGTCTAAAGAGAGCTCAAGTGAGAAATTGCAAACGTCGAGCAATTGCTCAGAGAGGAAAAGTGCCAGCACTGAAAGCTGTTGCTAGCCAGCCCCCTTCCTTGGAAGCGTTTTTGTAGGCCTAAGAACACTGGGGCTCTGGGCTTCTCTAGCCACCTCATCTTCTGCTCATCCTCTCGCGCAGTCTAAAGAGAGCTCAGGTGAGAAATTGCAAACGTCGAGCAATTGCTCAGAGAGGAAAAGTGACAGCACTGAAAGCTGTTGCTAGCCAGCACCCTTCCTTGGAAGCGCTTTCACAAGCGCAGCAACACTGGGGCTTTGCGCTTCTCTACCCACCAAACATCACGCTCACTATCTCTCCGTCTCGTAGACATGAGCTGAGAAATTGCAAACGTCGAGCAATTGCTCAGAGATGAAAAGTGCCAGCACTGAAAGCTGTTGCTAGCCAGCACCCTTCCTTGGAAGCGCTTTTGTAGCCCTAAGAACACTGGGGCTCTGGCCTTCTCTAGCCACCTCATCTTCTGCTCATCCTCTCGCGCAGTCTAAAGAGAGCTCAGGTGAGAAATTGCAAACGTCGAGCAATTGCTCAGAGAGGAAAAGTGCCAGCACTGAAAGCTGTTGCTAGCCAGCCCCCTTCCTTGGAAGCGTTTTTGTAGGCCTAAGAACAGTGGGGCTCTGGGCTTCTCTAGCCACCTCATCTTCTGCTCATCCTCTCGCGCAGTCTAAAGAGAGCTCAGGTGAGAAATTGCAAATGTCAAGCAATTGCTCAGAGATGAAAAGTGCCAGCAATGAAAGCTGTTGCTAGCCAGCACCCTTCCTTGGAAGCGCTTTTGTAGCCCTAAGAACACTGGGGTTCTGGCCTTCTCTAGCCACCTCATCTTCTGCTCATCCTCTCACGCAGTCTAAAGAGAGCTCAGGTGAGAAATTGCAAACGTCGAGCAATTGCTCAGAGAGGAAAAGTGCCAGCACTGAAAGCTGTTGCTAGCCAGCACCCTTCCTTGGAACCGCTTTTGTAGCCCTAAGAACACTGGGGCTCTGGGCTTCTCTAGCCACCTCATCTTCTGCTCATCCTCTCGCGCAGTCTAAAGAGAGTTCAGGTGAGAAATTGCAAACGTCGAGCAATTGCTCAGAGAGGAAAAGTGCCAGCACTGAAAGCTGTTGCTAGCCAGCACCCATCCTTGGAAGCGCTTTCACAGGCGCAGCAACACTGGGGCTTTGCGCTTCTCTAACCACCAAAGGTCACAGTCACTATCTCTCCGTCTCGTAGACACGAACTGAGAAATTGCAAACGTCGAGCAATTGCTCAGAGATGAAAAGTGCCAGCACTGAAAGCTGTTGCTAGCCAGCACCCTTCCTTGGAAGCACTTTTGTAGCCCTAAGAACACTGGTGCTCTGGGCTTCTCTAGCCACCTCATCTTCTACTCATCCACTCGCGCAGTCTAAAGAGAGCTCAGGTGAGAAATTGCAAACGTTGAGCAATTGCTCAGAGATGAAAAGTGCCAGCACTGAAAGCTGTTGCTAGCCAGCACCCTTCTTTGGAAGCGCTTTCACAGGCGCAGCAACACTGGGGCTTTGCGCTTCTCTACCCACCAAACATCACGCTCACTATCTCTCCGTCTCGTAGACACGAGCTGAGAAATTGCAAACGTCGAGCAATTGCTCAGAGATGAAAAGTGCCAGCACTGAAAGCTGTTGCTAGCCAGCACCCTTCCTTGGAAGCGCTTTTGTAGCCCTAAGAACACTGGGGCTCTGGCCTTCTCTAGCCACCTCATCTTCTGCTCATCCTCTCGCGCACTCTAAAGAGAGCTCAGGTGAGAAATTGCAAACGTCGAGCAATTGCTCAGAGATGAAAAGTGCCAGCACTGAAAACTGTTGCTAGCCAGCCCCCTTCCTTGGAAGCGTTTTTGTAGGCCTAAGAACAGTGGGGCTCTGGGCTTCTCTAGCCACCTCATCTTCTGCTCATCCTCTCGCGCAGTCTAAAGAGAGCTCAGGTGAGAAATTGCAAATGTCAAGCAATTGCTCAGAGATGAAAAGTGCCAGCACTGAAAGCTGTTGCTAGCCAGCACCCTTCCTTGGAAGCGCTTTTGTAGCCCTAAGAACACTGGGGTTCTGGCCTTCTCTAGCCACCTCATCTTCTGCTCATCCTCTCGCGCAGTCTAAAGAGAGCTCAGGTGAGAAATTGCAAACGTCGAGCAATTGCTCAGAGAGGAAAAGTGCCAGCACTGAAAGCTGTTGCTAGCCAGCACCCTTCCTTGGAACCGCTTTTGTAGCCCTAAGAACACTGGGGCTCTGGGCTTCTCTAGCCACCTCATCTTCTGCTCATCCTCTCGCGCAGTCTAAAGAGAGTTCAGGTGAGAAATTGCAAACGTCGAGCAATTGCTCAGAGATGAAAAGTGCCAGCACTGAAAGCTGTTGCTAGCCAGCACCCTTCCTTGGAAGCGCTTTCACAGGCGCAGCAACACTGGGGCTTTGCGCTTGTCTAACCACCAAAGGTCACAGTCACTATCTCTCCGTCTCGTAGACACGAACTGAGAAATTGCAAACGTCGAGCAATTGCTCAGAGATGAAAAGTGCCAGCACTGAAAGCTGTTGCTAGCCAGCACCCTTCCTTGGAAGCGCTTTTGTAGCCCTAAGAACACTGGGGCTCTGGCCTTCTCTAGCCACCTCATCTTCTACTCATCCACTCGCGCAGTCTAAAGAGAGCTCAGGTGAGAAATTGCAAACGTCGAGCAATTGCTCAGAGATGAAAAGTGCCAGCACTGAAAGCTGTTGCTAGCCAGCACCCTTCCTTGGAAGCGCTTTCACAGGCGCAGCAACACTGGGGCTTTGCGCTTCTCTACCCACCAAACGTCACGGTCATTCTCTGTCCGTCTCGTAGACACGAGCTGAGAAATTGCAAACGTCGAGCAATTGCTCAGAGATGAAAAGTGCCAGCACTGAAAGCTGTTGCTAGCCAGCACCCTTCCTTGGAAGCGCTTTTGTAGCCCTAAGAACACTGGGGCTCTGGGCTTCTCTAGCCACCTCATCTTCTGCTCATCCTCTCGCGCACTCTAAAGAGAGCTCAGGTGAGAAATTGCAAACGTCGAGCAATTGCTCAGAGATGAAAAGTGCCAGCACTGAAAGCTGTTGCTAGCCAGCCCCCTTCCTTGGAAGCGCTTTTGTAGCCCTAAGAACACTGGGGCTCTGGCCTTCTCTAGCCACCTCATCTTCTGCTCATCCTCTCGCGCAGTCTAAAGAGAGCTCAGGTGAGAAATTGCAAACGTCGAGCAATTGCTCAGAGATGAAAAGTGCCAGCACTGAAAGCTGTTGCTAGCCAGCCCCCTTCCTTGGAAGCGCTTTCACACGCGCAGCAACACTGGGGCTTTGCGCTTCTCTAACCACCAAACGTCACGGTCACTTTCTCTCCGTCTCGTAGACACGAGTTGAGAAATTGCAAACGTCGAGCAATTGCTCAGAGAGGAAAAGTGCCAGCACTGAAAGCTGTTGCTAGCCAGCACCCTTCTTTGGAAGCGCTTTCACACGCGCAGCAACACTGGGGCTTTGCGCTTCTCTAACCACCAAACGTCACGGTCACTATCTCTCCGTCTCGTAGACACGAGTTGAGAAATTGCAAACGTCGAGCAATTGCTCAGAGATGAAAAGTGCCAGCACTGAAAGCTGTTGCTAGCCAGCACCCTTCCTTGGAAGCGCTTTCACAGGCGCAGCAACACTGGGGCTTTGCGCTTCTCTAACCACCAAACGTCACGGTCACTTTCTCTCCGTCTCGTAGACACGAGCTGAGAAATTGCAAACGTTGAGCAATTGCTCAGAGATGAAAAGTGCCAGCACTGAAAGCTGTTGCTAGCCAGCCCCCTTCCTTGGAAGCGCTTTTTGTAGGCCTAAGAACAGTGGGGCTCTGGGCTTCTCTAGCTACCTCATCTTCTGCTCATCCTCTCGCGCAGTCTAAAGAGAGCTCAGGTGAGAAATTGCAAATGTCAAGCAATTGCTCAGAGATGAAAAGTGCCAGCACTGAAAGCTGTTGCTAGCCAGCACCCTTCCTTGGAAGCGCTTTTGTAGCCCTAAGAACACTGGGGTTCTGGCCTTCTCTAGCCACCTCATCTTCTGCTCATCCTCTCGCGCAGTCTAAAGAGAGCTCAGGTGAGAAATTGCAAACGTCGAGCAATTGCTCAGAGAGGAAAAGTGCCAGCACTGAAAGCTGTTGCTAGCCAGCACCCTTCCTTGGAACCGCTTTTGTAGCCCTAAGAACACTGGGGCTCTGGGCTTCTCTAGCCACCTCATCTTCTGCTCATCCTCTCGCGCACTCTAAAGAGAGCTCAGGTGAGAAATTGCAAACGTCGAGCAATTGCTCAGAGATGAAAAGTGCCAGCACTGAAAGCTGTTGCTAGCCAGCACCCTTCCTTGGAAGCGCTTTTGTAGCCCTAAGAACACTGGGGCTCTGGCCTTCTCTAGCCACCTCATCTTCTGCTCATCCTCTCGCGCAGTCTATAGAGAGCTCAGGTGAGAAATTGCAAACGTCGAGCAATTGCTCAGAGATGAAAAGTGCCAGCACTGAAAGCTGTTGCTAGCCAGCCCCCTTCCTTGGAAGCGCTTTCACAGGCGCAGCAACACTGGGGCTTTGCGCTTCTCTAACCACCAAACGTCACGGTCACTTTCTCTCCGTCTCGTAGACACGAGTTGAGAAATTGCAAAAGTCGAGCAATTGCTCAGAGAGGAAAAGTGCCAGCACTGAAAGCTGTTGCTAGCCAGCACCCTTCTTTGGAAGCGCTTTCACACGCGCAGCAACACTGGGGCTTTGCGCTTCTCTAACCACCAAACGTCACGGTCACTATCTCTCCGTCTCGTAGACACGAGTTGAGAAATTGCAAACGTCGAGCAATTGCTCAGAGATGAAAAGTGCCAGCACTGAAAGCTGTTGCTAGCCAGCACCCTTCTTTGGAAGCGCTTTCACAGGCGCAGCAACACTGGGGCTTTGCGCTTCTCTAACCACCAAACGTCACGGTCACTTTCTCTCCGTCTCGTAGACACGAGCTGAGAAATTGCAAACGTTGAGCAATTGCTCAGAGAGGAAAAGTGCCAGCACTGAAAGCTGTTGCTAGCCAGCCCCCTTCCTTGGAAGCGCTTTTGTAGGCCTAAGAACACTGGGGCTCTGGGCTTCTCTAGCCACCTCATCTTCTGCTCATCCTGTCGCGCAGTCTAAAGAGAGCTCAGGTGAGAAATTGCAAACGTCGAGCAATTGCTCAGAGATGAAAAGTGCCAGCACTGAAAGCTGTTGCTAGCCAGCACCCTTCCTTGGAAGCGCTTTTGTAGCCCTAGGAACACTGGGGCTCTGGCCTTCTCTAGCCACCTCATCTTCTGCTCATCCTCTCGCGCAGTCTAAAGAGAGCTCAAGTGAGAAATTGCAAACGTCGAGCAATTGCTCAGAGAGGAAAAGTGCCAGCACTGAAAGCTGTTGCTAGCCAGCCCCCTTCCTTGGAAGCGTTTTTGTAGGCCTAAGAACACTGGGGCTCTGGGCTTCTCTAGCCACCTCATCTTCTGCTCATCCTCTCGCGCAGTCTAAAGAGAGCTCAGGTGAGAAATTGCAAACGTCGAGCAATTGCTCAGAGAGGAAAAGTGACAGCACTGAAAGCTGTTGCTAGCCAGCACCCTTCTTTGGAAGCGCTTTCACAGGCGCAGCAACACTGGGGCTTTGCGCTTCTCTACCCACCAAACATCACGCTCACTATCTCTCCGTCTCGTAGACACGAGCTGAGAAATTGCAAACGTCGAGCAATTGCTCAGAGATGAAAAGTGCCAGCACTGAAAGCTGTTGCTAGCCAGCACCCTTCCTTGGAAGCGCTTTTGTAGCCCTAAGAACACTGGGGTTCTGGCCTTCTCTAGCCACCTCATCTTCTGCTCATCCTCTCGCGCAGTCTAAAGAGAGCTCAGGTGAGAAATTGCAAACGTCGAGCAATTGCTCAGAGAGGAAAAGTGCCAGCACTGAAAGCTGTTGCTAGCCAGCACCCTTCCTTGGAACCGCTTTTGTAGCCCTAAGAACACTGGGGCTCTGGGCTTCTCTAGCCACCTCATCTTCTGCTCATCCTCTCGCGCAGTCTAAAGAGAGCTCAGGTGAGAAATTGCAAACGTCGAGCAATTGCTCAGAGAGGAAAAGTGACAGCACTGAAAGCTGTTGCTAGCCAGCACCCTTCCTTGGAAGCGCTTTCACAGGCGCAGCAACACTGGGGCTTTGCGCTTCTCTAACCACCAAATATCACGGTCACTATCTCTGCGTCTCGTAGACACGAGCTGAGAAATTGCAAACGTCGAGCAATTGCTCAGAGAGGAAAAGTGCCAGCACTGAAAGCTGTTGCTAGCCAGCACCCTTCCTTGGAAGCACTTTTGTAGACCTAAGAACACTGGGGCTCTGGGCTTCTCTAGCCACCTCATCTTCTACTCATCCACTCGCGCAGTCTAAAGAGAGCTCAGGTGAGAAATTGCAAACGTTGAGCAATTGCTCAGAGATGAAAAGTGCCAGCACTGAAAGCTGTTGCTAGCCAGCCCCCTTCCTTGGAAGCGCTTTCACAGGCGCAGCAACACTGGGGCTTTGCGCTTCTCTAACCACCAAACGTCACGGTCACTATCTCTCCGTCTCGTAGACACGAGCTGAGAAATTGCAAACGTCGAGCAATTGCTCAGAGAGGAAAAGTGCCAGCACTGAAAGCTGTTGCTAGCCAGCCCCCTTCCTTGGAAGCGCTTTTGTAGCCCTAAGAACACTGGGGCTCTGGGCTTTTCTAGCCACCTCATCTTCTGCTCATCCTCTCGCGCAGTCTAAAGAGAGCTCAGGTGAGAAATTGCAAACGTCGAGCAATTGCTCAGAGATGAAAAGTGCCAGCACTGAAAGCTGTTGCTAGCCAGCACCCTTCCTTGGAACCGCTTTTGTAGCCCTAAGAACACTGGGGCTCTGGGTTTCTCTAGCCACCTCATCTTCTGCTCATCCTCTCGCGCAGTCTAAAGAGAGCTCAGGTGAGAAATTGCAAACGTCGAGCAATTGCTGAGATGAAAAGTGCCAGCACTGAAAGCTGTTGCTAGCCAGCACCCTTCCTTGGAAGCGCTTTTGTAGCCCTAAGAACACTGGGGTTCTGGCCTTCTCTAGCCACCTAATCTTCTGCTCATCCTCTCGCGCAGTGTAAAGAGAGCTCAGGTGAGAAATTGCAAACGTCGAGCAATTGCTCAGAGATGAAAAGTGCCAGCACTGAAAGCTCTTGCTAGCCAGCACCCTTCCTTGGAAGCGCTTTTGTAGCCCTAAGAACACTGGGGCTCTGGGCTTCTCTAGCCACCTCATCTTCTGCTCATCCTCTCACGCACTCTAAAGAGAGCTCAGGTGAGAAATTGCAAACGTCGAGCAATTGCTCAGAGATGAAAAGTGCCAGCACTGAAAGCTGTTGCTAGCCAGCACCCTTCCTTGGAAGCGTTTTTGTAGCCCTAAGAACACTGGGGCTCTGGCCTTCTCTAGCCACCTAATCTTCTGCTCATCCTCTCGCGCAGTCTAAAGAGAGCTCAGGTGAGAAATTGCAAACGTCGAGCAATTGCTCAGAGATGAAAAGTGCCAGCACTGAAAGCTGTTGCTAGCCAGCACCCTTCCTTGGAAGCGCTTTCACAGGCGCAGCAACACTGGGGCTTTGCGCTTCTCTAACCACCAAACGTCACGGTCACTATCTCTCCGTCTCGTAGACACGAGTTGAGAAATTGCAAACGTCGAGCAATTGCTCAGAGATGAAAAGTGCCAGCACTGAAAGCTGTTGCTAGCCAGCCCCCTTCTTTGGAAGCGCTTTCACAGGCGCAGCAACACTGGGGCTTTGCGCTTCTCTAACCACCAAACGTCACGGTCACTTTCTCTCCGTCTCGTAGACACGAGCTGAGAAATTGCAAACGTCGAGCAATTGCTCAGAGATGAAAAGTGCCAGCACTGAAAGCTGTTGCTAGCCAGCCCCCTTCCTTGGAAGCGCTTTTGTAGGCCTAAGAACACTGGGGCTCTGGGCTTCTCTAGCCACCTCATCTTCTGCTCATCCTGTCGCGCAGTCTAAAGAGAGCTCAGGTGAGAAATTGCAAACGTCGAGCAATTGCTCAGAGATGAAAAGTGCCAGCACTGAAAGCTGTTGCTAGCCAGCACCCTTCCTTGGAAGCGCTTTTGTAGCCCTAAGAACACTGGGGCTCTGGCCTTCTCTAGCCACCTCATCTTCTGCTCATCCTCTCGCGCAGTCTAAAGAGAGCTCAGGTGAGAAATTGCAAACGTCGAGCAATTGCTCAGAGAGGAAAAGTGCCAGCACTGAAAGCTGTTGCTAGCCAGCCCCCTTCCTTGGAAGCGTTTTTGTAGGCCTAAGAACACTGGGGCTCTGGGCTTCTCTAGCCACCTCATCTTCTGCTCATCCTCTCGCGCAGTCTAAAGAGAGCTCAGGTGAGAAATTGCAAACGTCGAGCAATTGCTCAGAGATGAAAAGTGCCAGCACTGAAAGCTGTTGCTAGCCAGCACCCTTCCTTGGAAGTGCTTTCACAGGCGCAGCAACACTGGGGCTTTGCGCTTCTCTACCCACCAAACATCACGCTCACTATCTCTCCGTCTCGTAGACACGAGCTGAGAAATTGCAAACGTCGAGCAATTGCTCAGAGATGAAAAGTGCCAGCACTGAAAGCTGTTGCTAGCCAGCACCCTTCCTTGGAAGCGCTTTTGTAGGCCTAAGAACACTGGGGCTCTGGCCTTCTCTAGCCACCTCATCTTCTGCTCATCCTCTCGCGCAGTCTAAAGAGAGCTCAGGTGAGAAATTGCAAACGTCGAGCAATTGCTCAGAGAGGAAAAGTGCCAGCACTGAAAGCTGTTGCTAGCCAGCACCCTTCCTTGGAAGCGCTTTCACAGGCGCAGCAACACTGGGGCTTTGCGCTTCTCTAACCACCAAAGGTCACAGTCACTATCTCTCCGTCTCGTAGACACGAACTGAGAAATTGCAAACGTCGAGCAATTGCTCAGAGATGAAAAGTGCCAGCACTGAAAGCTGTTGCTAGCCAGCACCCTTCCTCGGAAGCGCTTTTGTAGCCCTAAGAACACTGGGGCTCTGGGCTTCTCTAGCCACCTCATCTTCTGCTCATCCTCTCGCGCAGTCTAAAGAGAGCTCAGGTGAGAAATTGCAAACGTCGAGCAATTGCTCAGAGATGAAAAGTGCCAGCACTGAAAGCTGTTGCTAGCCAGCACCCTTCCTTGGAAGCGCTTTCACAGGCGCAGTAACACTGGGGCTTTGCGCTTCTCTACCCACCAAACGTCACGGTCATTCTCTGTCCGTCTCGTAGACACGAGCTGAGAAATTGCAAACGTCGAGCAATTGCTCAGAGATGAAAAGTGCCAGCACTGAAAGCTGTTGCTAGCCAGCACCCTTCCTCGGAAGCGCTTTTGTAGCCCTAAGAACACTGGGGCTCTGGCCTTCTCTAGCCACCTCATCTTCTGCTCATCCTCTCGCGCAGTCTAAAGAGAGCTCAGGTGAGAAATTGAAAAAGTCGAGCAATTGCTCAGAGATGAAAAGTGCCAGCACTGAAAGCTGTTGCTAGCCAGCCCCCTTCCTTGGAAGCGCTTTCACAGGCGCAGCAACACTGGGGCTTTGCGCTTCTCTACCCACCAAACGTCACGGTCACTATCTCTCCGTCTCGTAGACACGAGCTGAGAAATTGCAAACGTCGAGCAATTGCTCAGAGAGGAAAAGTGCCAGCACTGAAAGCTGTTGCTAGCCAGCCCCCTTCCTTGGAAGCGCTTTTGTAGCCCTAAGAACACTGGGGCTCTGGGCTTTTCTAGCCACCTCATCTTCTGCTCATCCTCTCGCGCAGTCTAAAGAGAGCTCAGGTGAGAAATTGCAAACGTCGAGCAATTGCTCAGAGAGGAAAAGTGCCAGCACTGAAAGCTGTTGCTAGCCAGCACCCTTCCTTGGAACCGCTTTTGTAGCCCTAAGAACACTGGGGCTCTGGGTTTCTCTAGCCACCTCATCTTCTGCTCATCCTCTCGCGCAGTCTAAAGAGAGCTCAGGTGAGAAATTGCAAACGTCGAGCAATTGCTCAGAGATGAAAAGTGCCAGCACTGAAAGCTGTTGCTAGCCAGCCCCCTTCCTTGGAAGCGCTTTTGTAGGCCTAAGAACACTGGGGTTCTGGCCTTCTCTAGCCACCTCATCTTCTGCTCATCCTCTCGCGCAGTGTAAAGAGAGCTCAGCTGAGAAATTGCAAACGTCGAGCAATTGCTCAGAGATGAAAAGGGCCAGCACTGAAAGCTGTTGCTAGCCAGCACCCTTCCTTGGAAGCGCTTTTGTAGCCCTAAGAACACTGGGGCTCTGGCCTTCTCTAGCCACCTCATCTTCTGCTCATCCTCTCGCGCAGTCTAAAGAGAGCTCAGGTGAGAAATTGCAAACGTCGAGCAATTGCTCAGAGATGAAAAGTGCCAGCACTGAAAGCTGTTGCTAGCCAGCCCCCTTCCTTGGAAGCGCTTTTGTAGCCCTAAGAACACTGGGGCTCTGGCCTTCTCTAGCCACCTAATCTTCTGCTCATCCTCTCGCGCAGTCTAAAGAGAGCTCAGGTGAGAAATTGCAAACGTCGAGCAATTGCTCAGAGATGAAAAGTGCCAGCACTGAAAGCTGTTGCTAGCCAGCCCCCTTCCTTGGAAGCGCTTTCACAGGCGCAGCAACACTGGGGCTTTGCGCTTCTCTAACCACCAAACGTCACGGTCACTATCTCTCCGTCTCGTAGACACGAGTTGAGAAATTGCAAACGTCGAGCAATTGCTCAGAGAGGAAAAGTGCCAGCACTGAAAGCTGTTGCTAGCCAGCACCCTTCTTTGGAAGCGCTTTCACACGCGCAGCAACACTGGGGCTTTGCGCTTCTCTAACCACCAAACATCACGGTCACTTTCTCTCCGTCTCGTAGACACGAGCTGAGAAATTGCAAACGTTGAGCAATTGCTCAGAGATGAAAAGTGCCAGCACTGAAAGCTGTTGCTAGCCAGCCCCCTTCCTTGGAAGCGCTTTCACAGGCGCAGCAACACTGGGGCTTTGCGCTTCTCTAACCACCAAACGTCACGGTCACTATCTCTCCGTCTCGTGGACACGAGTTGAGAAATTGCAAACGTCGAGCAATTGCTCAGAGATGAAAAGTGCCAGCACTGAAAGCTGTTGCTAGCCAGCACCCTTCCTTGCAAGCGCTTTCACAGGCGCAACAACACTGGGGCTTTGCGCTTCTCTACCCACCAAACATCACGCTCACTATCTCTCCGTCTCGTAGACACGAGCTGAGAAATTGCAAACGTCGAGCAATTGCTCAGAGATGAAAAGTGCCAGCACTGAAAGCTGTTGCTAGCCAGCACCCTTCCTCGGAAGCGCTTTTGTAGCCCTAAGAACACTGGGGCTCTGGGCTTCTCTAGCCACCTCATCTTCTGCTCATCCTCTCGCGCAGTCTAAAGAGAGCTCAGGTGAGAAATTGCAAACGTCGAGCAATTGCTCAGAGAGGAAAAGTGCCAGCACTGAAAGCTGTTGCTAGCCAGCCCCCTTCCTTGGAAGCGCTTTTGTAGCCCTAAGAACACTGGGGTTCTGGGCTTCTCTAGCCACCTCATCTTCTGCTCATCCTCTCGCGCAGTCTAAAGAGAGCTCAGGTGAGAAAAAGCAAACGTCGAGCAATTGCTCAGAGATGAAAAGTGCCAGCACTGAAAGCTGTTGCTAGCCAGCACCCTTCCTTGGAAGCGCTTTTGTAGCCCTAAGAACACTGGGGCTCTGTGTTTCTCTAGCCACCTAACATTCTGCTCATCCTCTCGCGCAGTCTAAAGAGAGCTCAGGTGAGAAATTGCAAATGTCGAGCAATTGCTCAGAGATGAAAAGTGCCAGCACTGAAAGCTGTTGCTAGCCAGCACCCTTCTTTGGAAGCGCTTTCACAGGCGCAGCAACACTGGGGCTTTGCGCTTCTCTACCCACCAAACGTCACGCTCACTATCTCTCCGTCTCGTAGACACGAGCTGAGAAATTGCAAACGTCGAGCAATTGCTCAGAGATGAAAAGTGCCAGCACTGAAAGCTGTTGCTAGCCAGCACCCTTCCTTGGAAGCGCTTTTGTAGCCCTAAGAACACTGGGGCTCTGGGCTTCTCTAGCCACCTCATCTTCTGCTCATCCTCTCGCGCAGTCTAAAGAGAGCTCAGGTGAGAAATTGCAAACGTCGAGCAATTGCTCAGAGATGAAAAGTGCCAGCACTGAAAGCTGTTGCTAGCCAGCACCCTTCCTTGGAACCGCTTTTGTAGCCCTAAGAACACTGGGGCTCTGGGCTTCTCTAGCCACCTCATCTTCTGCTCATCCTCTCGCGCAGTCTAAAGAGAGCTCAGGTGAGAAATTGCAAACGTCGAGCAATTGCTCAGAGATGAAAAGTGCCAGCACTGAAAGCTGTTGCTAGCCAGCACCCTTCTTTGGAAGCGCTTTCACACGCGCAGCAACACTGGGGCTTTGCGCTTCTCTACCCACCAAACGTCACGGTCACTTTCTCTCCGTCTCGTAGACACGAGCTGAGAAATTGCAAACGTCGAGCAATTGCTCAGAGATGAAAAGTGCCAGCACTGAAAGCTGTTGCTAGCCAGCCCCCTTCCTTGGAAGCGCTTTTGTAGCCCTAAGAACACTGGGGCTCTGGCCTTCTCTAGCCACCTCATCTTCTGCTCATCCTCTCGCGCAGTCTAAAGAGAGCTCAGGTGAGAAATTGCAAACGTCGAGCAATTGCTCAGAGAGGAAAAGTGCCAGCACTGAAAGCTGTTGCTAGCCAGCCCCCTTCCTTGGAAGCGTTTTTGTAGCCCTAAGAACACTGGGGCTCTGGGCTTCTCTAGCCACCTCATCTTCTGCTCATCCTCTCGCGCAGTCTAAAGAGAGCTCAGGTGAGAAATTGCAAACGTCGAGCAATTGCTCAGAGAGGAAAAGTGCCAGCACTGAAAGCTGTTGCTAGCCAGCACCCTTCCTTGGAAGCGCTTTCACAGGCGCAGCAACACTGGGGCTTTGCGCTTCTCTAACCACCAAACGTCACAGTCACTATCTCTCCGTCTCGTAGAAACGAGCTAAGAAATTGCAAACGTCGAGCAATTGCTCAGAGATGAAAAGTGCCAGCACTGAAAGCTGTTGCTAGCCAGCCCCCTTCCTTGGAAGCGCTTTCACAGGCGCAGCAACACTGGGGCTTTGCGCTTCTCTACCCACCAAACATCACGCTCACTATCTCTCCGTCTCGTAGACACGAGCTGAGAAATTGCAAACGTCGAGCAATTGCTCAGAGAGGAAAAGTGCCAGCACTGAAAGCTGTTGCTAGCCAGCCCCCTTCCTTGGAAGCGCTTTTGTAGCCCTAAGAACACTGGGGCTCTGGGCTTTTCTAGCCACCTCATCTTCTGCTCATCCTCTCGCGCAGTCTAAAGAGAGCTCAGGTGAGAAATTGCAAACGTCGAGCAATTGCTCAGAGAGGAAAAGTGCCAGCACTGAAAGCTGTTGCTAGCCAGCACCCTTCCTTGGAACCGCTTTTGTAGCCCTAAGAACAGTGGGGCTCTGGGTTTCTCTAGCCACCTCATCTTCTGCTCATCCTCTCGCGCAGTCTAAAGAGAGCTCAGGTGAGAAATTGAAAACGTCGAGCAATTGCTCAGAGATGAAAAGTGCCAGCACTGAAAGCTGTTGCTAGCCAGCCCCCTTCCTTGGAAGCGCTTTTGTAGGCCTAAGAACACTGGGGTTCTGGCCTTCTCTAGCCACCTAATCTTCTGCTCATCCTCTCGCGCAGTGTAAAGAGAGCTCAGGTGAGAAATTGCAAACGTCGAGCAATTGCTCAGAGATGAAAAGTGCCAGCACTGAAAGCTGTTGCTAGCCAGCACCCTTCCTTGGAAGCGCTTTTGTAGCCCTAAGAACACTGGGGCTCTGGCCTTCTCTAGCCACCTCATCTTCTGCTCATCCTCTCACGCACTCTAAAGAGAGCTCAGGTGAGAAATTGCAAATGTCGAGCAATTGCTCAGAGATGAAAAGTGCCAGCACTGAAAGCTGTTGCTAGCCAGCACCCTTCCTTGGAAGCGCTTTTGTAGCCCTAAGAACAGTGGGGCTCTGGCCTTCTCTAGCCACCTAATCTTCTGCTCATCCTCTCGCGCAGTCTAAAGAGAGCTCAGGTGAGAAATTGCAAACGTCGAGCAATTGCTCAGAGATGAAAAGTGCCAGCACTGAAAGCTGTTGCTAGCCAGCCCCCTTCCTTGGAAGCGCTTTCACAGGCGCAGCAACACTGGGGCTTTGCGCTTCTCTAACCACCAAACGTCACGGTCACTATCTCTCCGTCTCGTAGACACGAGTTGAGAAATTGCAAACGTCGAGCAATTGCTCAGAGAGGAAAAGTGCCAGCACTGAAAGCTGTTGCTAGCCAGCACCCTTCTTTGGAAGCGCTTTCACACGCGCAGCAACACTGGGGCTTTGCGCTTCTCTAACCACCAAACATCACGGTCACTTTCTCTCCGTCTCGTAGACACGAGCTGAGAAATTGCAAACGTTGAGCAATTGCTCAGAGATGAAAAGTGCCAGCACTGAAAGCTGTTGCTAGCCAGCCCCCTTCCCTGGAAGCGCTTTCACAGGCGCAGCAACACTGGGGCTTTGCGCTTCTCTAACCACCAAACGTCACGCTCACTATCTCTCCGTCTCGTGGACACGAGTTGAGAAATTGCAAACGTCGAGCAATTGCTCAGAGATGAAAAGTGCCAGCACTGAAAGCTGTTGCTAGCCAGCACCCTTCTTTGGAAGCGCTTTCACAGGCGCAACAACACTGGGGCTTTGCGCTTCTCTACCCACCAAACATCACGCTCACTATCTCTCCGTCTCGTAGACACGAGCTGAGAAATTGCAAACGTCGAGCAATTGCTCAGAGATGAAAAGTGCCAGCACTGAAAGCTGTTGCTAGCCAGCACCCTTCCTCGGAAGCGCTTTTGTAGCCCTAAGAACACTGGGGCTCTGGGCTTCTCTAGCCACCTCATCTTCTGCTCATCCTCTCGCGCAGTCTAAAGAGAGCTCAGGTGAGAAATTGCAAACGTCGAGCAATTGCTCAGAGAGGAAAAGTGCCAGCACTGAAAGCTGTTGCTAGCCAGCCCCCTTCCTTGGAAGCGCTTTTGTAGCCCTAAGAACACTGGGGTTCTGGGCTTCTCTAGCCACCTCATCTTCTGCTCATCCTCTCGCGCAGTCTAAAGAGAGCTCAGGTGAGAAAAAGCAAACGTCGAGCAATTGCTCAGAGATGAAAAGTGCCAGCACTGAAAGCTGTTGCTAGCCAGCACCCTTCCTTGGAAGCGCTTTTGTAGCCCTAAGAACACTGGGGCTCTGTGTTTCTCTAGCCACCTAACATTCTGCTCATCCTCTCGCGCAGTCTAAAGAGAGCTCAGGTGAGAAATTGCAAACGTCGAGCAATTGCTCAGAGAGGAAAAGTGCCAGCACTGAAAGCTGTTGCTAGCCAGCACCCTTCCTTGGAAGCGCTTTCACAGGCGCAGCAACACTGGGGCTTTGCGCTTCTCTAACCACCAAACGTCACAGTCACTATCTCTCCGTCTCGTAGAAACGAGCTAAGAAATTGCAAACGTCGAGCAATTGCTCAGAGATGAAAAGTGCCAGCACTGAAAGCTGTTGCTAGCCAGCACCCTTCCTTGGAAGCGCTTTTGTAGCCCTAAGAACACTGGGGCTCTGGGCTTCTCTAGCCACCTCATCTTCTGCTCATCCTCTCGCGCAGTCTAAAGAGAGCTCAGGTGAGAAATTGCAAACGTCGAGCAATTGCTCAGAGATGAAAAGTGCCAGCACTGAAAGCTGTTGCTAGCCAGCACCCTTCCTTGGAAGCGCTTTTGTAGCCCTAAGAACACTGGGGCTCTGGGCTTCTCTAGCCACCTCATCTTCTGCTCATCCTCTCGCGCAGTCTAAAGAGAGCTCAGGTGAGAAATTGCAAACGTCGAGCAATTGCTCAGAGATGAAAAGTGCCAGCACTGAAAGCTGTTGCTAGCCAGCACCCTTCTTTGGAAGCGCTTTCACACGCGCAGCAACACTGGGGCTTTGCGCTTCTCTACCCACCAAACGTCACGGTCACTTTCTCTCCGTCTCGTAGACACGAGCTGAGAAATTGCAAACGTCGAGCAATTGCTCAGAGATGAAAAGTGCCAGCACTGAAAGCTGTTGCTAGCCAGCCCCCTTCCTTGGAAGCGCTTTTGTAGCCCTAAGAACACTGGGGCTCTGGCCTTCTCTAGCCACCTCATCTTCTGCTCATCCTCTCGCGCAGTCTAAAGAGAGCTCAGGTGAGAAATTGCAAACGTCGAGCAATTGCTCAGAGAGGAAAAGTGCCAGCACTGAAAGCTGTTGCTAGCCAGCCCCCTTCCTTGGAAGCGTTTTTGTAGCCCTAAGAACACTGGGGCTCTGGGCTTCTCTAGCCACCTCATCTTCTGCTCATCCTCTCGCGCAGTCTAAAGAGAGCTCAGGTGAGAAATTGCAAACGTCGAGCAATTGCTCAGAGAGGAAAAGTGCCAGCACTGAAAGCTGTTGCTAGCCAGCACCCTTCCTTGGAAGCGCTTTCACAGGCGCAGCAACACTGGGGCTTTGCGCTTCTCTAACCACCAAACGTCACAGTCACTATCTCTCCGTCTCGTAGAAACGAGCTAAGAAATTGCAAACGTCGAGCAATTGCTCAGAGATGAAAAGTGCCAGCACTGAAAGCTGTTGCTAGCCAGCACCCTTCTTTGGAAGCGCTTTCACAGGCGCAGCAACACTGGGGCTTTGCGCTTCTCTACCCACCAAACATCACGCTCACTATCTCTCCGTCTCGTAGACACGAGCTGAGAAATTGCAAACGTCGAGCAATTGCTCAGAGATGAAAAGTGCCAGCACTGAAAGCTGTTGCTAGCCAGCACCCTTCCTTGGAAGCGCTTTTGTAGCCCTAAGAACACTGGGGCTCTGGCCTTCTCTAGCCACCTCATCTTCTGCTCATCCTCTCGCGCAGTCTAAAGAGAGCTCAGGTGAGAAATTGCAAACGTCGAGCAATTGCTCAGAGAGGAAAAGTGCCAGCACTGAAAGCTGTTGCTAGCCAGCACCCTTCCTTGGAAGCGCTTTTGTAGCCCTAAGAACACTGGGGCTCTGGGCTTCTCTAGCCACCTCATCTTCTACTCATCCTCTCGCGCAGTCTAAAGAGAGCTCAGGTGAGAAATTGCAAACGTCGAGCAATTGCTCAGAGATGAAAAGTGCCAGCACTGAAAGCTGTTGCTAGCCAGCACCCTTCCTTGGAAGCGCTTTCACAGGCGCAGCAACACTGGGGCTTTGCGCTTCTCTAGCCACCAAACGTCACGTTCATTCTCTTTCCGTCTCGTAGACACGAGCTGAGAAATTGCAAACGTCGAGCAATTGCTCAGAGATGAAAAGTGCCAGCACTGAAAGCTGTTGCTAGCCAGCACCCTTCCTCGGAAGCGCTTTTGTAGCCCTAAGAACACTGGGGCTCTGGGCTTCTCTAGCCACCTCATCTTCTGCTCATCCTCTCGCGCAGTCTAAAGAGAGCTCAGGTGAGAAATTGCAAACGTCGAGCAATTGCTCAGAGATGAAAAGTGCCAGCACTGAAAGCTGTTGCTAGCCAGCACCCTTCCTTGGAAGCGCTTTCACAGGCGCAGCAACACTGGGGCTTTGCGCTTCTCTAACCACCAAACGTCACGGTCATTCTCTGTCCGTCTCGTAGACACGAGCTGAGAAATTGCAAACGTCGAGCAATTGCTCAGAGAGGAAAAGTGCCAGCACTGAAAGCTGTTGCTAGCCAGCACCCTTCCTTGGAAGCGCTTTTGTAGCCCTAAGAACACTGGGGCTCTGGGCTTCTCTAGCCACCTCATCTTCTGCTCATCCTCTCGCGCAGTCTAAAGAGAGCTCAGGTGAGAAATTGCAAACGTCGAGCAATTGCTCAGAGATGAAAAGTGCCAGCACTGAAAGCTGTTGCTAGCCAGCCCCCTTCCTTGGAAGCGCTTTTGTAGCCCTAAGAACACTGGGGCTCTGGCCTTCTCTAGCCACCTCATCTTCTGCTCATCCTCTCGCGCAGTCTAAAGAGAGCTCAGGTGAGAAATTGCAAACGTCGAGCAATTGCTCAGAGATGAAAAGTGCCAGCACTGAAAGCTGTTGCTAGCCAGCCCCCTTCCTTGGAAGCGCTTTCACACGCGCAGCAACACTGGGGCTTTGCGCTTCTCTAACCACCAAACATCACGGTCACTATCTCTCCGTCTCGTAGACACGAGCTGAGAAATTGCAAACGTCGAGCAATTGCTCAGAGAGGAAAAGTGCCAGCACTGAAAGCTGTTGCTAGCCAGCACCCTTCCTTGGAAGCGCTTTCACACGCGCAGCAACACTGGGGCTTTGCGCTTCTCTAACCACCAAACGTCACGGTCACTTTCTCTCCGTCTCGTAGACACGAGCTGAGAAATTGCAAACGTTGAGCAATTGCTCAGAGATGAAAAGTGCCAGCACTGAAAGCTGTTGCTAGCCAGCACCCTTCCTTGGAAGCGCTTTTGTAGCCCTAAGAACAGTGGGGCTCTGTGCTTCTCTAGCCACCTCATCTTCTGCTCATCCTCTCGCGCAGTCTAAAGAGAGTTTAGGTGAGAAATTGCAAACGTTGAGCAATTGCTCAGAGAGGAAAAGTGCCAGCACTGAAAGCTGTTGCTAGCCAGCCCCCTTCCTTGGAAGCGCTTTTGTAGCCCTAAGAACAGTGGGGCTCTGGGCTTCTCTAGCCACCTCATCTTCTGCTCATCCTCTCGCGCAGTCTAAAGAGAGCTCAGGTGAGAAATTGCAAACGTCGAGCAATTGCTCAGAGAGGAAAAGTGCCAGCACTGAAAGCTGTTGCTAGCCAGCACCCTTCCTTGGAACCGCTTTTGTAGCCCTAAGAACACTGGGGCTCTGGGCTTCTCTAGCCACCTCATCTTCTGCTCATCCTCTCGCGCAGTCTAAAGAGAGCTCAAGTGAGAAATTGCAAACGTCGAGCAATTGCTCAGAGAGGAAAAGTGCCAGCACTGAAAGCTGTTGCTAGCCAGCCCCCTTCCATGGAAGCGTTTTTGTAGGCCTAAGAACACTGGGGCTCTGGGCTTCTCTAGCCACCTCATCTTCTGCTCATCCTCTCGCGCAGTCTAAAGAGAGCTCAGGTGAGAAATTGCAAACGTCGAGCAATTGCTCAGAGATGAAAAGTGCCAGCACTGAAAGCTGTTGCTAGCCAGCACCCTTCTTTGGAAGCGCTTTCACAGGCACAGCAACACTGGGGCTTTGCGCTTCTCTACCCACCAAACGTCACGCTCACTATCTCTCCGTCTCGTAGACACGAGCTGAGAAATTGCAAACGTCGAGCAATTGCTCAGAGATGAAAAGTGCCAGCACTGAAAGCTGTTGCTAGCCAGCACCCTTCCTTGGAAGCGCTTTTGTAGCCCTAAGAACAGTGGGGCTCTGGCCTTCTCTAGCCACCTCATCTTCTGCTCATCCTCTCGCGCAGTCTAAAGAGAGCTCAGGTGAGAAATTGCAAACGTCGAGCAATTGCTCAGAGAGGAAAAGTGGCAGCACTGAAAGCTGTTGCTAGCCAGCCCCCTTCCTTGGAAGCGTTTTTGTAGGCCTAAGAACAGTGGGGCTCTGGCCTTCTCTAGCCACCTCATCTTCTGCTCATCCTCTCGCGCAGTCTAAAGAGAGCTCAGGTGAGAAATTGCAAATGTCAAGCAATTGCTCAGAGATGAAAAGTGCCAGCAATGAAAGCTGTTGCTAGCCAGCACCCTTCCTTGGAAGCGCTTTTGTAGCCCTAAGAACACTGGGGTTCTGGCCTTCTCTAGCCACCTCATCTTCTGCTCATCCTCTCGCGCAGTCTAAAGAGAGCTCAGGTGAGAAATTGCAAACGTCGAGCAATTGCTCAGAGAGGAAAAGTGCCAGCACTGAAAGCTGTTGCTAGCCAGCCCCCTTCCTTGGAAGCGCTTTTGTAGCCCTAAGAACACTGGGACTCTGGGCTTCTCTAGCCACCTCCTCTTCTGCTCATCCTCTCGCGCAGTCTAAAGAGAGTTCAGGTGAGAAATTGCAAACGTCGAGCAATTGCTCAGAGAGGAAAAGTGCCAGCACTGAAAGCTGTTGCTAGCCAGCACCCATCCTTGGAAGCGCTTTCACAGGCGCAGCAACACTGGGGCTTTGCGCTTCTCTAACCACCAAACGTCACAGTCACTATCTCTCCGTCTCGTAGACACGAACTGAGAAATTGCAAACGTCGAGCAATTGCTCAGAGATGAAAAGTGCCAGCACTGAAAGCTGTTGCTAGCCAGCACCCTTCCTTGGAAGCACTTTTGTAGCCCTAAGAACACTGGGGCTCTGGGCTTCTCTAGCCACCTCATCTTCTACTCATCCACTCGCGCAGTCTAAAGAGAGCTCAGGTGAGAAATTGCAAACGTTGAGCAATTGCTCAGAGATGAAAAGTGCCAGCACTGAAAGCTGTTGCTAGCCAGCACCCTTCCTTGGAAGCGCTTTCACAGGCGCAGCAACACTGGGGCTTTGCGCTTCTCTACCCACCAAACGTCACGGTCATTCTCTGTCCGTCTCGTAGACACGAGCTGAGAAATTGCAAACGTCGAGCAATTGCTCAGAGATGAAAAGTGCCAGCACTGAAAGCTGTTGCTAGCCAGCACCCTTCCTCGGAAGCGCTTTTGTAGCCCTAAGAACACTGGGGCTCTGGGCTTCTCTAGCCACCTCATCTTCTGCTCATCCTCTCGCGCAGTCTAAAGAGAGCTCAGGTGAGAAATTGAAAAAGTCGAGCAATTGCTCAGAGATGAAAAGTGCCAGCACTGAAAGCTGTTGCTAGCCAGCCCCCTTCCTTGGAAGCGCTTTCACAGGCGCAGCAACACTGGGGCTTTGCGCTTCTCTACCCACCAAACGTCACGGTCACTATCTCTCCGTCTCGTAGACACGAGCTGAGAAATTGCAAACGTCGAGCAATTGCTCAGAGAGGAAAAGTGCCAGCACTGAAAGCTGTTGCTAGCCAGCACCCTTCCTTGGAAGCGCTTTTGTAGGCCTAAGAACACTGGGGCTCTGGCCTTCTCTAGCCACCTCATCTTCTGCTCATCCTCTCGCGCAGTCTAAAGAGAGCTCAGGTGAGAAATTGCAAACGTCGAGCAATTGCTCAGAGATGAAAAGTGCCAGCACTGAAAGCTGTTGCTAGCCAGCACCCTTCCTTGGAACCGCTTTTGTAGCCCTAAGAACACTGGGGCTCTGGCCTTCTCTAGCCACCTCATCTTCTGCTCATCCTCTCGCGCAGTCTAAAGAGAGCTCAGGTGAGAAATTGCAAACGTCGAGCAATTGCTCAGAGATGAAAAGTGCCAGCACTGAAAGCTGTTGCTAGCCAGCACCCTTCCTTGGAAGCGCTTTCACAGGCGCAGCAACACTGGGGCTTTGCGCTTGTCTAACCACCAAAGGTCACAGTCACTATCTCTCCGTCTCGTAGACACGAGCTGAGAAATTGCAAACGTCGAGCAATTGCTCAGAGATGAAAAGTGCCAGCACTGAAAGCTGTTGCTAGCCAGCACCCTTCCTTGGAAGCGCTTTTGTAGCCCTAAGAACACTGGGGCTCTGGGCTTCTCTAGCCACCTCATCTTCTACTCATCCTCTCGCGCAGTCTAAAGAGAGCTCAGGTGAGAAATTGCAAACGTCGAGCAATTGCTCAGAGATGAAAAGGGCCAGCACTGAAAGCTGTTGCTAGACAGCACCCTTCCTTGGAAGCGCTTTCACAGGCGCAGCAACACTGGGGCTTTGCGCTTCTCTAGCCACCAAACGTCACGGTCATTCTCTTTCCGTCTCGTAGACACGAGCTGAGAAATTGCAAACGTCGAGCAATTGCTCAGAGATGAAAAGTGCCAGCACTGAAAGCTGTTGCTAGCCAGCACCCTTCCTCGGAAGCGCTTTTGTAGCCCTAAGAACACTGGGGCTCTGGGCTTCTCTAGCCACCTCATCTTCTGCTCATCCTCTCGCGCAGTCTAAAGAGAGCTCAGGTGAGAAATTGCAAACGTCGAGCAATTGCTCAGAGATGAAAAGTGCCAGCACTGAAAGCTGTTGCTAGCCAGCCCCCTTCCTTGGAAGCGCTTTCACAGGCGCAGCAACACTGGGGCTTTGCGCTTCTCTAACCACCAAATGTCACGGTCATTCTCTGTCCGTCTCGTAGACACGAGCTGAGAAATTGCAAACGTCGAGCAATTGCTCAGAGAGGAAAAGTGCCAGCACTGAAAGCTGTTGCTAGCCAGCACCCTTCCTTGGAAGCGCTTTTGTAGCCCTAAGAACACTGGGGCTCTGGGCTTCTCTAGCCACCTCATCTTCTGCTCATCCTCTCGCGCACTCTAAAGAGAGTTCAGGTGAGAAATTGCAAACGTCGAGCAATTGCTCAGAGATGAAAAGTGCCAGCACTGAAAGCTGTTGCTAGCCAGCCCCCTTCCTTGGAAGCGCTTTTGTAGCCCTAAGAACACTGGGGCTCTGGCCTTCTCTAGCCACCTCATCTTCTGCTCATCCTCTCGCGCAGTCTAAAGAGAGCTCAGGTGAGAAATTGCAAACGTCGAGCAATTGCTCAGAGATGAAAAGTGCCAGCACTGAAAGCTGTTGCTAGCCAGCACCCTTCCTTGGAAGCGCTTTCACACGCGCAGCAACACTGGGGCTTTGCGCTTCTCTAACCACCAAACGTCACGGTCACTATCTCTCCGTCTCGTAGACACGAGCTGAGAAATTGCAAACGTCGAGCAATTGCTCAGAGAGGAAAAGTGCCAGCACTGAAAGCTGTTGCTAGCCAGCACCCTTCTTTGGAAGCGCTTTCACACGCGCAGCAACACTGGGGCTTTGCGCTTCTCTAACCACCAAACGTCACGGTCACTTTCTCTCCGTATCGTAGACACGAGCTGAGAAATTGCAAACGTTGAGCAATTGCTCAGAGATGAAAAGTGCCAGCACTGAAAGCTGTTGCTAGCCAGCACCCTTCCTTGGAAGCGCTTTTGTAGCCCTAAGAACAGTGGGGCTCTGTGCTTCTCTAGCCACCTCATCTTCTGCTCATCCTCTCGCGCAGTCTAAAGAGAGTTTAGGTGAGAAATTGCAAACGTTGAGCAATTGCTCAGAGAGGAAAAGTGCCAGCACTGAAAGCTGTTGCTAGCCAGCCCCCTTCCTTGGAAGCGCTTTTGTAGCCCTAAGAACAGTGGGGCTCTGGGCTTCTCTAGCCACCTCATCTTCTGCTCATCCTGTCGCGCAGTCTAAAGAGAGCTCAGGTGAGAAATTGCAAACGTCGAGCAATTGCTCAGAGAGGAAAAGTGCCAGCACTGAAAGCTGTTGCTAGCCAGCACCCTTCCTTGGAACCGCTTTTGTAGCCCTAAGAACACTGGGGCTCTGGGCTTCTCTAGCCACCTCATCTTCTGCTCATCCTCTCGCGCAGTCTAAAGAGAGCTCAAGTGAGAAATTGCAAACGTCGAGCAATTGCTCAGAGAGGAAAAGTGCCAGCACTGAAAGCTGTTGCTAGCCAGCCCCCTTCCTTGGAAGCGTTTTTGTAGGCCTAGAACACTGGGGCTCTGGGCTTCTCTAGCCACCTCATCTTCTGCTCATCCTCTCGCGCAGTCTAAAGAGAGCTCAGGTGAGAAATTGCAAACGTCGAGCAATTGCTCAGAGATGAAAAGTGCCAGCACTGAAAGCTGTTGCTAGCCAGCACCCTTCTTTGGAAGCGCTTTCACAGGCACAGCAACACTGGGGCTTTGCGCTTCTCTACCCACCAAACGTCACGCTCACTATCTCTCCGTCTCGTAGACACGAGCTGAGAAATTGCAAACGTCGAGCAATTGCTCAGAGATGAAAAGTGCCAGCACTGAAAGCTGTTGCTAGCCAGCACCCTTCCTTGGAAGCGCTTTTGTAGCCCTAAGAACAGTGGGGCTCTGGCCTTCTCTAGCCACCTCATCTTCTGCTCATCCTCTCGCGCACTCTAAAGAGAGCTCAGGTGAGAAATTGCAAACGTCGAGCAATTGCTCAGAGAGGAAAAGTGCCAGCACTGAAAGCTGTTGCTAGCCAGCCCCCTTCCTTGGAAGCGTTTTTGTAGGCCTAAGAACAGTGGGGCTCTGGCCTTCTCTAGCCACCTCATCTTCTGCTCATCCTCTCGCGCAGTCTAAAGAGAGCTCAGGTGAGAAATTGCAAATGTCAAGCAATTGCTCAGAGATGAAAAGTGCCAGCAATGAAAGCTGTTGCTAGCCAGCACCCTTCCTTGGAAGCGCTTTTGTAGCCCTAAGAACACTGGGGTTCTGGCCTTCTCTAGCCATCTCATCTTCTGCTCATCCTCTCGCGCAGTCTAAAGAGAGCTCAGGTGAGAAATTGCAAACGTCGAGCAATTGCTCAGAGAGGAAAAGTGCCAGCACTGAAAGCTGTTGCTAGCCAGCCCCCTTCCTTGGAAGCGCTTTTGTAGCCCTAAGAACACTGGGGCTCTGGGCTTCTCTAGCCACCTCATCTTCTGCTCATCCTCTCGCGCAGTCTAAAGAGAGTTCAGGTGAGAAATTGCAAACGTCGAGCAATTGCTCAGAGAGGAAAAGTGCCAGCACTGAAAGCTGTTGCTAGCCAGCACCCATCCTTGGAAGCGCTTTCACAGGCGCAGCAACACTGGGGCTTTGCGCTTCTCTAACCACCAAACGTCACAGTCACTATCTCTCCGTCTCGTAGACACGAACTGAGAAATTGCAAACGTCGAGCAATTGCTCAGAGATGAAAAGTGCCAGCACTGAAAGCTGTTGCTAGCCAGCACCCTTCCTTGGAAGCACTTTTGTAGCCCTAAGAACACTGGGGCTCTGGGCTTCTCTAGCCACCTCATCTTCTACTCATCCACTCGCGCAGTCTAAAGAGAGCTCAGGTGAGAAATTGCAAACGTTGAGCAATTGCTCAGAGATGAAAAGTGCCAGCACTGAAAGCTGTTGCTAGCCAGCACCCTTCCTTGGAAGCGCTTTCACAGGTGCAGCAACACTGGGGCTTTGCGCTTCTCTAGCCACCAAACGTCACGGTCATTCTCTGTCCGTCTCGTAGACACGAGCTGAGAAATTGCAAACGTCGAGCAATTGCTCAGAGATGAAAAGTGCCAGCACTGAAAGCTGTTGCTAGCCAGCACCCTTCCTCGGAAGCGCTTTTGTAGCCCTAAGAACACTGGGGCTCTGGGCTTCTCTAGCCACCTCATCTTCTGCTCATCCTCTCGCGCAGTCTAAAGAGAGCTCAGGTGAGAAATTGAAAAAGTCGAGCAATTGCTCAGAGATGAAAAGTGCCAGCACTGAAAGCTGTTGCTAGCCAGCCCCCTTCCTTGGAAGCGCTTTCACAGGCGCAGCAACACTGGGGCTTTGCGCTTCTCTACCCACCAAACGTCACGGTCACTATCTCTCCGTCTCGTAGACACGAGCTGAGAAATTGCAAACGTCGAGCAATTGCTCAGAGATGAAAAGTGCCAGCACTGAAAGCTGTTGCTAGCCAGCACCCTTCCTTGGAAGCGCTTTTGTAGCCCTAAGAACACTGGGGTTCTGGCCTTCTCTAGCCACCTAATCTTCTGCTCATCCTCTCGCGCAGTGTAAAGAGAGCTCAGGTGAGAAATTGCAAACGTCGAGCAATTGCTCAGAGATGAAAAGTGCCAGCACTGAAAGCTGTTGCTAGCCAGCACCCTTCCTTGGAAGCGCTTTTGTAGCCCTAAGAACACTGGGGCTCTGGGCTTCTCTAGCCACCTCATCTTCTGCTCATCCTCTCACGCACTCTAAAGAGAGCTCAGGTGAGAAATTGCAAATGTCGAGCAATTGCTCAGAGATGAAAAGTGCCAGCACTGAAAGCTGTTGCTAGCCAGCACCCTTCCTTGGAAGCGCTTTTGTAGCCCTAAGAACACTGGGGCTCTGGCCTTCTCTAGCCACCTCATCTTCTGCTCATCCTCTCGCGCAGTCTAAAGAGAGCTCAGGTGAGAAATTGCAAACGTCGAGCAATTGCTCAGAGATGAAAAGTGCCAGCACTGAAAGCTGTTGCTAGCCAGCCCCCTTCCTTGGAAGCGCTTTCACAGGCGCAGCAACACTGGGGCTTTGCGCTTCTCTAACCACCAAACGTCACGGTCACTATCTCTCCGTCTCGTAGACACGAGTTGAGAAATTGCAAACGTCGAGCAATTGCTCAGAGAGGAAAAGTGCCAGCACTGAAAGCTGTTGCTAGCCAGCACCCTTCTTTGGAAGCGCTTTCACACGCGCAGCAACACTGGGGCTTTGCGCTTCTCTAACCACCAAACATCACGGTCACTTTCTCTCCGTCTCGTAGACACGAGCTGAGAAATTGCAAACGTTGAGCAATTGCTCAGAGATGAAAAGTGCCAGCACTGAAAGCTGTTGCTAGCCAGCACCCTTCCTTGGAAGCGCTTTTGTAGCCCTAAGAACAGTGGGGCTCTGGCCTTTTCTAGCCACCTCATCTTCTGCTCATCCTCTCGCGCAGTCTAAAGAGAGCTCAAGTGAGAAATTGCACAACGTCGAGCAATTGCTCAGAGAGGAAAAGTGCCAGCACTGAAAGCTGTTGCTAGCCAGCCCCCTTCCTTGGAAGCGCTTTTGTAGCCCTAAGAACACTGGGGCTCTGGGCTTCTCTAGCCACCTCATCTTCTGCTCATCCTCTCACGCAGTCTAAAGAGAGTTCAGGTGAGAAATTGCAAACGTCGAGCAATTGCTCAGAGATGAAAAGTGCCAGCACTGAAAGCTGTTGCTAGCCAGCACCCTTCCTTGGAAGCGCTTTCACAGGTGCAGCAACACTGGGGCTTTGCGCTTCTCTAACCACCAAACGTCACGGTCCTTCTCTTTCCGTCTCGTAGACACGAGCTGAGAAATTGCAAACGTCCAGCAATTGCTCAGAGATGAAAAGCGCCAGCACTGAAAGCTGTTGCTAGCCAGCACCCTTCCTTGGAAGCGCTTTTGTAGCCCTAAGAACACTGGGGTTCTGGGCTTCTCTAGCCATCTAAACTTCTGCTCATCCTCTCGCGCAGTCTAAAGAGAGTTCAGGTGAGAAATTGCAAACGTCGAGCAATTGCTCAGAGATGAAAAGTGCTAGCACTGAAAGCTGTTGCTAGCCAGCACCCTTCCTTGGAAGCGCTTTCACAGGCGCAGCAACACTGGGGCTTTGCGCTTCTCTACCCACCAAACGTCACGGTCATTCTCTGTCCGTCTCGTAGACACGAGCTGAGAAATTGCAAACGTCGAGCAATTGCTCAGAGAGGAAAAGTGCCAGCACTGAAAGCTGTTGCTAGCCAGCACCCTTCCTTGGAAGCGCTTTTGTAGCCCAAAGAACACTGGGGCTCTGGGCTTCTCTAGCCACCTCATCTTCTGCTCATCCTCTCGCGCAGTCTAAAGAGAGCTCAGGTGAGAAATTGCAAACGTCGAGCAATTGCTCAGAGATGAAAAGTGCCAGCACTGAAAGATGTTGCTAGCCAGCACCCTTCCTTGGAAGCGCTTTTGTAGCCCTAAGAACACTGGGGCTCTGGGCTTCTCTAGCCACCTCCTCTTCTGCTCATCCTCTCGCGCAGTCTAAAGAGAGCTCAGGTGAGAAATTGCAAACGTCGAGCAATTGCTCAGAGAGGAAAAGTGCCAGCACTGAAAGCTGTTGCTAGCCAGCACCCATCCTTGGAAGCGCTTTCACAGGCGCAGCAACACTGGGGCTTTGCGCTTCTCTAACCACCAAACGTCACAGTCACTATCTCTCCGTCTCGTAGACACGAACTGAGAAATTGCAAACGTCGAGCAATTGCTCAGAGATGAAAAGTGCCAGCACTGAAAGCTGTTGCTAGCCAGCACCCTTCCTTGGAAGCACTTTTGTAGCCCTAAGAACACTGGGGCTCTGGGCTTCTCTAGCCACCTCATCTTCTACTCATCCACTCGCGCAGTCTAAAGAGAGCTCAGGTGAGAAATTGCAAACGTTGAGCAATTGCTCAGAGATGAAAAGTGCCAGCACTGAAAGCTGTTGCTAGCCAGCACCCTTCCTTGGAAGCGCTTTCACAGGCGCAGCAACACTGGGGCTTTGCGCTTCTCTAGCCACCAAACGTCACGGTCATTCTCTGTCCGTCTCGTAGACACGAGCTGAGAAATTGCAAACGTCGAGCAATTGCTCAGAGATGAAAAGTGCCAGCACTGAAAGCTGTTGCTAGCCAGCACCCTTCCTCGGAAGCGCTTTTGTAGCCCTAAGAACACTGGGGCTCTGGCCTTCTCTAGCCACCTCATCTTCTGCTCATCCTCTCGCGCAGTCTAAAGAGAGCTCAGGTGAGAAATTGCAAACGTCGAGCAATTGCTCAGAGATGAAAAGTGCCAGCACTGAAAGCTGTTGCTAGCCAGCCCCCTTCCTTGGAAGCGCTTTCACAGGCGCAGCAACACTGGGGCTTTGCGCTTCTCTACCCACCAAACGTCACGGTCATTCTCTGTCCGTCTCGTAGACACGAGCTGAGAAATTGCAAACGTCGAGCAATTGCTCAGAGAGGAAAAGTGCCAGCACTGAAAGCTCTTGCTAGCCAGCACCCTTCCTTGGAAGCGCTTTTGTAGCCCTAAGAACAGTGGGGCTCTGGGCTTCTCTAGCCACCTCATCTTCTGCTCATCCTCTCGCGCAGTCTAAAGAGAGTTCAGGTGAGAAATTGCAAACGTCGAGCAATTGCTCAGAGATGAAAAGTGCCAGCACTGAAAGCTGTTGCTAGCCAGCACCCTTCCTTGGAAGCGCTTTCACAGGTGCAGCAACACTGGGGCTTTGCGCTTCTCTAACCACCAAACGTCACGGTCCTTCTCTTTCCGTCTCGTAGACACGAGCTGAGAAATTGCAAACGTCGAGCAATTGCTCAGAGATGAAAAGCGCCAGCACTGAAAGCTGTTGCTAGCCAGCACCCTTCCTTGGAAGCACTTTTGTAGCCCTAAGAACACTGGGGTTCTGGGCTTCTCTAGCCATCTAAACTTCTGCTCATCCTCTCGCGCAGTCTAAAGAGAGTTCAGGTGAGAAATTGCAAACGTCGAGCAATTGCTCAGAGATGAAAAGTGCTAGCACTGAAAGCTGTTGCTAGCCAGCACCCTTCCTTGGAAGCGCTTTCACAGGCGCAGCAACACTGGGGCTTTGCGCTTCTCTAGCCACCAAACGTCACGGTCATTCTCTGTCCGTCTCGTAGACACGAGCTGAGAAATTGCAAACGTCGAGCAATTGCTCAGAGATGAAAAGTGCCAGCACTGAAAGCTGTTGCTAGCCAGCCCCCTTCCTTGGAAGCGCTTTTGTAGCCCTAAGAACAGTGGGGCTCTGGGCTTCTCTAGCCACCTCCTCTTCTGCTCATCCTCTCGCGCACTCTAAAGAGAGCTCAGGTGAGAAATTGCAAACGTCGAGCAATTGCTCAGAGAGGAAAAGTGCCAGCACTGAAAGCTGTTGCTAGCCAGCACCCATCCTTGGAAGCGCTTTCACAGGCGCAGCAACACTGAGGCTTTGCGCTTCTCTAACCACCAAAGGTCACAGTCACTATCTCTCCGTCTCGTAGACACGAACTGAGAAATTGCAAACGTCGAGCAATTGCTCAGAGATGAAAAGTGCCAGCACTGAAAGCTGTTGCTAGCCAGCACCCTTCCTTGGAAGCACTTTTGTAGCCCTAAGAACACTGGGGCTCTGGGCTTCTCTAGCCACCTCATCTTCTACTCATCCACTCGCGCAGTCTAAAGAGAGCTCAGGTGAGAAATTGCAAACGTCGAGCAATTGCTCAGAGATGAAAAGTGCCAGCACTGAAAGCTGTTGCTAGCCAGCACCCTTCCTTGGAAGCGCTTTTGTAGGCCTAAGAACACTGGGGCTCTGGGCTTCTCTAGCCACCTCATCTTCTGCTCATCCTGTCGCGCACTCTAAAGAGAGCTCAGGTGAGAAATTGCAAACGTCGAGCAATTGCTCAGAGATGAAAAGTGCCAGCACTGAAAGCTGTTGCTAGCCAGCACCCTTCCTTGGAAGCGCTTTTGTAGCCCTAAGAACACTGGGGCTCTGGCCTTCTCTAGCCACCTCATCTTCTGCTCATCCTCTCGCGCAGTCTAAAGAGAGCTCAGGTGAGAAATTGCAAACGTCGAGCAATTGCTCAGAGATGAAAAGTGCCAGCACTGAAAGCTGTTGCTAGCCAGCACCCTTCCTTGGAAGCGCTTTCACAGGCACAGCAACACTGGGGCTTTGCGCTTCTCTACCCACCAAACGTCACGGTCACTATCTCTCCGTCTCGTAGACACGAGTTGAGAAATTGCAAACGTCGAGCAATTGCTCAGAGATGAAAAGCGCCAGCACTGAAAGCTGTTGCTAGCCAGCACCCTTCCTTGGAAGCACTTTTGTAGCCCTAAGAACACTGGGGTTCTGGCCTTCTCTAGCCATCTAAACTTCTGCTCATCCTCTCGCGCAGTCTAAAGAGAGCTCAGGTGAGAAATTGCAAACGTCGAGCAATTGCTCAGAGATGAAAAGTGCTAGCACTGAAAGCTGTTGCTAGCCAGCACCCTTCCTTGGAAGCGCTTTCACAGGCGCAGCAACACTGGGGCTTTGCGCTTCTCTACCCACCAAACGTCACAGTCATTCTCTGTCCGTCTCGTAGACACGAGCTGAGAAATTGCAAACGTCGAGCGATTGCTCAGAGATGAAAAGTGCCAGCACTGAAAGCTGTTGCTAGCCAGCCCCCTTCCTTGGAAGCGCTTTTGTAGCCCTAAGAACACTGGGGCTCTGGCCTTCTCTAGCCACCTCATCTTCTGCTCATCCTCTCGCGCAGTCTAAAGAGAGCTCAGGTGAGAAATTGCAAACGTCGAGCAATTGCTCAGAGATGAAAAGTGCCAGCACTGAAAGCTGTTGCTAGCCAGCACCCTTCCTTGGAAGCGCTTTTGTAGGCCTAAGAACACTGGGGCTCTGGGCTTCTCTAGCCACCTCATCTTCTGCTCATCCTGTCGCGCACTCTAAAGAGAGCTCAGGTGAGAAATTGCAAACGTCGAGCAATTGCTCAGAGATGAAAAGTGCCAGCACTGAAAGCTGTTGCTAGCCAGCACCCTTCCTTGGAAGCGCTTTTGTAGCCCTAAGAACACTGGGGCTCTGGCCTTCTCTAGCCACCTCATCTTCTGCTCATCCTCTCGCGCAGTCTAAAGAGAGCTCAGGTGAGAAATTGCAAACGTCGAGCAATTGCTCAGAGATGAAAAGTGCCAGCACTGAAAGCTGTTGCTAGCCAGCACCCTTCCTTGGAAGCGCTTTCACAGGCACAGCAACACTGGGGCTTTGCGCTTCTCTACCCACCAAACGTCACGGTCACTATCTCTCCGTCTCGTAGACACGAGTTGAGAAATTGCAAACGTCGAGCAATTGCTCAGAGAGGAAAAGTGCCAGCACTGAAAGCTGTTGCTAGCCAGCACCCTTCTTTGGAAGCGCTTTCACACGCGCAGCAACACTGGGGCTTTGCGCTTCTCTAACCACCAAACGTCACGGTCACTTTCTCTCCGTCTCGTAGAAACGAGCTGAGAAATTGCAAACGTCGAGCAATTGCTCAGAGATGAAAAGTGCCAGCACTGAAAGCTGTTGCTAGCCAGCACCCTTCCTTGGAAGCGCTTTTGTAGGCCTAAGAACACTGGGGCTCTGGGCTTCTCTAGCCACCTCATCTTCTGCTCATCCTCTCGCGCACTCTAAAGAGAGCTCAAGTGAGAAATTGCAAACGTTGAGCAATTGCTCAGAGAGGAAAAGTGCCAGCACTGAAAGCTGTTGCTAGACAGCACCCTTCCTTGGAAGCGCTTTTGTAGCCCTAAGAACACTGGGGCTCTGGGCTTCTCTAGCCACCTCATCTTCTGCTCATCCTCTCGCGCAGTCTAAAGAGAGCTCAAGTGAGAAATTGCAAACGTCGAGCAATTGCTCAGAGAGGAAAAGTGCCAGCACTGAAAGCTGTTGCTAGCCAGCACCCTTCCTTGGAAGCGCTTTTGTAGCCCTAAGAACACTGGGGCTCTGGGCTTCTCTAGCCACCTCATCTTCTGCTCATCCTCTCGCGCAGTCTAAAGAGAGTTCAGGTGAGAAATTGCAAACGTCGAGCAATTGCTCAGAGATGAAAAGTGCCAGCACTGAAAGCTGTTGCTAGCCAGCACCCTTCCTTGGAAGCGCTTTCACAGGTGCAACAACACTGGGGCTTTGCGCTTCTCTACCTACCAAACGTCACGGTCATTCTCTTTCCGTCTCGTAGACACGAGCTGAGAAATTGCAAACGTCGAGCAATTGCTCAGACATGAAAAGTGCCAGCACTGAAAGCTGTTGCTAGCCAGCACCCTTCCTTGGAAGCGCTTTTGTAGCCCTAAGAACACTGGGGTTCTGGGCTTCTCTAGCCATCTAAACTTCTGCTCATCCTCTCGCGCAGTCTAAAGAGAGCTCAGGTGAGAAAAAGCAAACGTCGAGCAATTGCTCAGAGAGGAAAAGTGGCAGCACTGAAAGCTGTTGCTAGCCAGCACCCTTCCTTGGAAGCGCTTTCACAGGCGCAGCAACACTGGGGCTTTGCGCTTCTCTAGCCACCAAACGTCACGGTCATTCTCTGTCCGTCTCGTAGACACGAACTGAGAAATTGCAAACGTCGAGCAATTGCTCAGAGAGGAAAAGTGCCAGCACTGAAAGCTGTTGCTAGCCAGCCCCCTTCCTTGGAAGCGCTTTTGTAGCCCTAAGAACACTGGGGCTCTGGGCTTCTCTAGCCACCTCATCTTCTGCTCATCCTCTCGCGCAGTCTAAAGAGAGCTCAGGTGAGAAATTGCAAACGTCGAGCAATTGCTCAGAGATGAAAAGTGCCAGCACTGAAAGATGTTGCTAGCCAGCACCCTTCTTTGGAAGCGCTTTCACAGGCGCAGCAACACTGGGGCTTTGCGCTTCTCTAGCCACCAAACGTCACAGTCATTCTCTTTCCGTTTCATAGACACGAGCTGAGAAATTGCAAACGTCGAGCAATTGCTCAGAGATGAAAAGTGCCAGCACTGAAAGCTGTTGCTAGCCAGCCCCCTTCCTTGGAAGCGCTTTTGTAGCCCAAAGAACAGTGGGGCTCTGGGCTTCTCTAGCCACCTCATCTTCTGCTCATCCTCTCGCGCAGTCTAAAGAGAGCTCAGGTGAGAAATTGAAAACGTCGAGCAATTGCTCAGAGATGAAAAGTGCCAGCACTGAAAGCTGTTGCTAGCCAGCCCCCTTCCTTGGAAGCGCTTTTGTAGCCCTAAGAACACTGGGGCTCTGGCCTTCTCTAGCCACCTCATCTTCTGCTCATCCTCTCGCGCAGTCTAAAGAGAGCTCAGGTGAGAAATTGCAAACGTCCAGCAATTGCTCAGAGATGAAAAGTGCCAGCACTGAAAGCTGTTGCTAGCCAGCACCCTTCCTTGGAAGCGCTTTCACAGGCGCAGCAACACTGGGGCTTTGCGCTTCTCTACCCACCAAACGTCACGGTCACTATCTCTCCGTCTTGTAGACACGAGCTGAGAAATTGCAAACGTCGAGCAATTGCTCAGAGATGAAAAGTGCCAGCACTGAAAGCTGTTGCTAGCCAGCACCCTTCCTTGGAAGCGCTTTTGTAGCCCTAAGAACACTGGGGTTCTGGGCTTCTCTAGCCACCTAATCTTCTGCTCATCCTCTCGCGCAGTCTAAAGAGAGCTCAGGTGAGAAATTGCAAACGTCGAGCAATTGCTCAGAGATGAAAAGTGGCAGCACTGAAAGCTGTTGCTAGCCAGCACCCTTCCTTGGAATCGCTTTCACAGGCGCAGCAACACTGGGGCTTTGCGCTTCTCTAGCCACCAAACATCACGGTCACTATCTCTCCGTCTCGTAGACACGAGCTGAGAAATTGCAAACGTCGAGCAATTGCTCAGAGATGAAAAGTGCCAGCACTGAAAGCTGTTGCTAGCCAGCCCCCTTCCTTGGAAGCGCTTTTGTAGCCCTAAGAACACTGGGTGTCTGTGCTTCTCTAGCCACCTAATCTTCTGCTCATCCTCTCGCGCAGTCTAAAGAGAGCTCAGGTGAGAAATTGCAAACGTCGAGCAATTGCTCAGAGAGGAAAAGTGCCAGCACTGAAAGCTGTTGCTAGCCAGCACCCTTCTTTGGAAGCGCTTTCACACGCACAGCAACACTGGGGCTTTGCGCTTCTCTAACCACCAAACGTCACGGTCACTTTCTCTCCGTCTCGTAGACACGAGCTGAGAAATTGCAAACGTTGAGCAATTGCTCAGAGATGAAAAGTGCCAGCACTGAAAGCTGTTGCTAGCCAGCACCCTTCCTTGGAAGCGCTTTTGTAGCCCTAAGAACACTGGGGCTCTGGCCTTCTCTAGCCACCTCATCTTCTGCTCATCCTCTCGCGCAGTCTAAAGAGAGTTTAGGTGAGAAATTGCAAACGTCGAGCAATTGCTCAGAGAGGAAAAGTGCCAGCACTGAAAGCTGTTGCTAGCCAGCCCCCTTCCTTGGAAGCGCTTTTGTAGCCCTAAGAACACTGGGGTTCTGGCCTTCTCTAGCCACCTCATCTTCTGCTCATCCTGTCGCGCAGTCTAAAGAGAGCTCAGGTGAGAAATTGCAAACGTCGAGCAATTGCTCAGAGATGAAAAGTGCCAGCACTGAAAGCTGTTGCTAGACAGCACCCTTCCTTGGAAGCGCTTTTGTAGCCCTAAGAACACTGGGGCTCTGGGCTTCTCTAGCCACCTCATCTTCTGCTCATCCTCTCGCGCAGTCTAAAGAGAGCTCAAGTGAGAAATTGCAAACGTCGAGCAATTGCTCAGAGAGGAAAAGTGGCAGCACTGAAAGCTGTTGCTAGCCAGCACCCTTCCTTGGAAGCGCTTTTGTAGCCCTAAGAACACTGGGGCTCTGGGCTTCTCTAGCCACCTCATCTTCTGCTCATCCTCTCGCGCAGTCTAAAGAGAGTTCAGGTGAGAAATTGCAAACGTCGAGCAATTGCTCAGAGATGAAAAGTGCCAGCACTGAAAGCTGTTGCTAGCCAGCACCCTTCCTTGGAAGCGCTTTCACAGGTGCAGCAACATTGGAGCTTTGCGCTTCTCTAACCACCAAACGTCACGGTCATTCTCTTTCCGTCTCGTAGACACGAGCTGAGAAATTGCAAACGTCGAGCAATTGCTCAGAGATGAAAAGCGCCAGCACTGAAAGCTGTTGCTAGCCAGCACCCTTCCTTGGAAGCACTTTTGTAGCCCTAAGAACACTGGGGTTCTGGCCTTCTCTAGCCCTCTAAACTTCTGCTCATCCTCTCGCGCAGTCCAAAGAGAGCTCAGGTGAGAAATTGCAAACGTCGAGCAATTGCTCAGAGATGAAAAGTGCCAGCACTGAAAGCTGTTCTAGCCAGCACCCTTCCTTGGAAGCGCTTTTGTAGCCCTAAGAACACTGGGGCTCTGGCCTTCTCTAGCCACCTCATCTTCTGCTCATCCTCTCGCGCAGTCTAAAGAGAGTTCAGGTGAGAAATTGCAAACGTCGAGCAATTGCTCAGAGATGAAAAGTGCCAGCACTGAAAGCTGTTGCTAGCCAGCCCCCTTCCTTGGAAGTGCTTTTGTAGCCCTAAGAACACCGGGGCTCTGGCCTTCTCTAGCCACCTCATCTTCTGCTCATCCTCTCGCGCAGTCTAAAGAGAGCTCAGGTGAGAAATTGCAAACGTCGAGCAATTGCTCAGAGATGAAAAGTGCCAGCACTGAAAGCTGTTGCTAGCCAGCACCCTTCCTTGGAAGCGCTTTCACAGGCACAGCAACACTGGGGCTTTGCGCTTCTCTAGCCACCAAACGTCACGGTCACTATCTCTCCGTCTCGTAGACACGAGTTGAGAAATTGCAAACGTCGAGCAATTGCTCAGAGATGAAAAGTGCCAGCACTGAAAGCTGTTGCTAGCCAGCACCCTTCTTTGGAAGCGCTTTCACACGCGCAGCAACACTGGGGCTTTGCGCTTCTCTAACCACCAAACATCACGGTCACTATCTCTCCGTCTCGTAGACACGAGCTGAGAAATTGCAAACGTCGAGCAATTGCTCAGAGATGAAAAGTGCCAGCACTGAAAGCTGTTGCTAGCCAGCACCCTTCCTTGGAAGCGCTTTTGTAGCCCTAAGAACACTGGGGCTCTGGCCTTCTCTAGCCACCTCATCTTCTGCTCATCCTCTCGCGCAGTCTAAAGAGAGCTCAGGTGAGAAATTGCAAACGTCGAGCAATTGCTCAGAGAGGAAAAGTGCCAGCACTGAAAGATGTTGCTAGCCAGCCCCCTTCCTTGGAAGCGCTTTTGTAGGCCTAAGAACACTGGGGCTCTGGGCTTCTCTAGCCACCTCATCTTCTGCTCATCCTCTCGCGCAGTCTAAAGAGAGCTCAGGTGAGAAATTGCAAACGTCGAGCAATTGCTCAGAGATGAAAAGTGCCAGCACTGAAAGCTGTTGCTAGCCAGCACCCTTCCTTGGAAGCGCTTTTGTAGCCCTAAGAACACTGGGGCTCTGGCCTTCTCTAGCCACCTCATCTTCTGCTCATCCTCTCGCGCACTCTAAAGAGAGCTCAAGTGAGAAATTGCAAACGTCGAGCAATTGCTCAGAGAGGAAAAGTGCCAGCACTGAAAGCTGTTGCTAGACAGCACCCTTCCTTGGAAGCGCTTTTGTAGCCCTAAGAACACTGGGGCTCTGGCCTTCTCTAGCCACCTCATCTTCTGCTCATCCTCTCGCGCAGTCTAAAGAGAGCTCAAGTGAGAAATTGCAAACGTCGAGCAATTGCTCAGAGAGGAAATGTGCCAGCACTGAAAGCTGTTGCTAGCCAGCACCCTTCCTTGGAAGCGCTTTTGTAGCCCTAAGAACACTGGGGCTCTGGGCTTCTCTAGCCACCTCATCTTCTGCTCATCCTCTCGCGCAGTCTAAAGAGAGTTCAGGTGAGAAATTGCAAACGTCCAGCAATTGCTCAGAGAGGAAAAGTGCCAGCACTGAAAGCTGTTGCTAGCCAGCACCCTTCTTTGGAAGCGCTTTCACAGGTGCAGCAACACTGGGGCTTTGCGCTTCTCTACCTACCAAACGTCACGGTCATTCTCTTTCCGTCTCGTAGACACGAGCTGAGAAATTGCAAACGTCGAGCAATTGATCAGAGATGAAAAGTGCCAGCACTGAAAGCTGTTGCTAGCCAGCACCCTTCCTTGGAAGCGCTTTTGTAGCCCTAAGAACACTGGGGTTCTGGGCTTCTCTAGCCATCTAAACTTCTGCTCATCCTCTCGCGCAGTCTAAAGAGAGCTCAGGTGAGAAATTGCAAACGTCGAGCAATTGTTCAGAGATGAAAAGGGCCAGCACTGAAAGATGTTGCTAGCCAGCACCCTTCTTTGGAAGCGCTTTCACAGGCGCAGCAACGCTGGGGCTTTGCGCTTCTCTAGCCACCAAACGTCACAGTCACTATATCTCCGTCTCGTAGAAACGAGCTAAGAAATTGCAAACGTCGAGCAATTGCTCAGAGATGAAAAGTGCCAGCACTGAAAGCTGTTGCTAGCCAGCACCCTTCCTTGGAAGCGCTTTTGTAGCCCTAAGAACACTGGGGCTCTGGGCTTCTCTAGCCACCTCATCTTCTACTCATCCACTCGCGCAGTCTAAAGAGAGCTCAGGTGAGAAATTGCAAATGTCGAGCAATTGCTCAGAGATGAAAAGTGCCAGCACTGAAAGCTGTTGCTAGCCAGCCCCCTTCCTTGGAAGCGCTTTCACAGGCGCAGCAACACTGGGGCTTTGCGCTTCTCTAGCCACCAAACGTCATGGTCATTCTCTTTCCGTCTGGTAGACACGAACTGAGAAATTGCAAACGTCGAGCAATTGCTCAGAGATGAAAAGCGCCAGCACTGAAAGCTGTTGCTAGCCAGCCCCCTTCCTTGTAAGCGCTTTTGTAGCCCTAAGAACACTGGGTGTCTGTGCTTCTCTAGCCACCTCATCTTCTGCTCATCCTCTCGCGCAGTCTAAAGAGAGCTCAGGTGAGCAATTGCAAACGTCGAGCAATTGCTCAGAGATGAAAAGTGCCAGCACTGAAAGCTGTTGCTAGCCAGCACCCTTCCTTGGAAGCGCTTTTGTAGCCCTAAGAACACTGGGGCTCTGGGCTTCTCTAGCCACCTCATCTTCTGCTCATCCTCTCGCGCAGTCTAAAGAGAGCTCAGGTGAGAAATTGCAAACGTCGAGCAATTGCTCAGAGATGAAAAGTGCCAGCACTGAAAGCTGTTGCTAGCCAGCCCCCTTCCTTGGAAGCGCTTTTGTAGCCCTAAGAACACTGGGGCTCTGGCCTTCTCTAGCCACCTCATCTTCTGCTCATCCTCTCGCGCACTCTAAAGAGAGCTAAGGTGAGAAATTGCAAACGTCGAGCAATTGCTCAGAGATGAAAAGTGCCAGCACTGAAAGCTGTTGCTAGCCAGCACCCTTCCTTGGAAGCGCTTTCACAGGCGCAGCAACACTGGGGTTTTGCGGTTCTCTACCCACCAAACGTCACGGTCACTATCTCTCCGTCTCGTAGACACGAGTTGAGAAATTGCAAACGTCGAGCAATTGCTCAGAGATGAAAAGTGCCAGCACTGAAAGCTGTTGCTAGCCAGCCCCCTTCCTTGGAAGCACTTTTGTAGCCCTAAGAACACTGGGGTTCTGGGCTTCTCTAGCCATCTAAACTTCTGCTCATCCTCTCGCGCAGTCTAAAGAGAGCTCAGGTGAGAAATTGCAAACGTCCAGCAATTGCTCAGAGATGAAAAGTGGCAGCACTGAAAGCTGTTGCTAGCCAGCCCCCTTCCTTGGAAGCGCTTTCACAGGCGCAGCAACACTGGGGCTTTGCGCTTCTCTACCCACCAAACATCACGGTCACTATCTCTCCGTCTCGTAGACACTAGCTGAGAAATTGCAAACGTCGAGCAATTGCTCAGAGATGAAAAGTGCCAGCACTGAAAGCTGTTGCTAGCCAGCACCCTTCCTTGGAAGCGCTTTTGTAGCCCTAAGAACACTGGGGCTCTGGCCTTCTCTAGCCACCTCATCTTCTGCTCATCCTCTCGCGCAGTCTAAAGAGAGCTCAGGTGAGAAATTGCAAAAGTCGAGGAATTGCTCAGAGATGAAAAGTGCCAGCACTGAAAGCTGTTGCTAGCCAGCACCCTTCCTTGGAAGCGCTTTTGTAGCCCTAAGAACACTGGGGCTCTGGCCTTCTCTAGCCACCTCATCTTCTGCTCATCCTCTCGCACAGTCTAAAGAGAGCTCAGGTGAGAAATTGCAAACGTCGAGCAATTGCTCAGAGATGAAAAGTGCCAGCACTGAAAGCTGTTGCTAGCCAGCACCCTTCTTTGGAAGCGCTTTCACAGGCGCAGCAACACTGGGGCTTTGCGCTTCTCTAACCACCAAACGTCACAGTCACTATCTCTGCGTCTCGTAGAAACGAGCTAAGAAATTGCAAACGTCGAGCAATTGCTCAGAGATGAAAAGTGGCAGCACTGAAAGCTGTTGCTAGCCAGCACCCTTCCTTGGAAGCGCTTTCACAGGCGCAGCAACACTGGGGCTTTGCGCTTCTCTAACCACCAAAGGTCACAGTCACTATCTCTTTCCGTCTCGTAGACACGAACTGAGAAATTGCAAACGTCGAGCAATTGCTCAGAGATGAAAAGTGCCAGCACTGAAAGCTGTTGCTAGCCAGCACCCTTCCTTGGAAGCGCTTTTGTAGCCCTAAGAACACTGGGGCTCTGGGCTTCTCTAGCCACCTCGTCTTCTACTCATCCACTCGCGCAGTCTAAAGAGAGCTCAGGTGAGAAATTGCAAATGTCGAGCAATTTGTCAGAGATGAAAAGTGCCAGCACTGAAAGCTGTTGCTAGCCAGCACCCTTCCTTGGAAGCGCATTCACAGGCGCAGCAACACTGGGGCTTTGCGCTTCTCTAACCAGCAAACGCCACGGTCACTATATCTCTGTCTCGTAGAAACGAGCTGAGAAAATGCAAACGTCGAGCAATTGCTCAGACATGAAAAGTGCCAGCACTGAAAGCTGTTGCTAGCCAGCACCCTTCCTTGGAAGCGCTTTCACAGGCGCAGCAACACTGGGGCTTTGCGCTTCTCTAGCCACCAAACGTCACGGTCATTCTCTTTCCGTCTCGTAGACACGAACTGAGAAATTGCAAACGTCGAGCAATTGCTCAGAGATGAAAAGCGCCAGCACTGAAAGCTGTTGCTAGCCAGCACCCTTCCTTGGAAGCGCTTTTGTAGCCCTAAGAACACTGGGTGTCTGTGCTTCTCTAGCCACCTAATCTTCTGCTCATCCTCTCGCACAGTCTAAAGAGAGTTCAGGTGAGAAATTGCAAACGTCGAGCAATTGCTCAGAGATGAAAAGTGCCAGCACTGAAAGCTGTTGCTAGCCAGCCCCCTTCCTTGGAAGCGCTTTCACAGGCGCAGCAACACTGGGGCTTTGCGCTTCTCTACCCACCAAACGTCACGGTCACTATCTCTCCGTCTCGTAGACACGAGCTGAGAAATTGCAAACGTCGAGCAATTGCTCAGAGATGAAAAGTGCCAGCACTGAAAGCTGTTGCTAGCCAGCACCCTTCCTTGGAAGCGCTTTTGTAGCCCTAAGAACACTGGGGCTCTGGCCTTCTCTAGCCACCTCATCTTCTGCTCATCCTCTCGCGCAGTCTAAAGAGAGCTCAGGTGAGAAATTGCAAACGTCGAGCAATTGCTCAGAGATGAAAAGTGCCAGCACTGAAAGCTGTTGCTAGCCAGCCCCCTTCCTTGGAAGCGCTTTTGTAGCCCTAAGAACACTGGGTGTCTGTGCTTCTCTAGCCACCTCATCTTCTGCTCATCCTCTCGCGCAGTCTAAAGAGAGCTCAGGTGAGAAATTGCAAACGTCGAGCAATTGCTCAGAGATGAAAAGTGCCAGCACTGAAAGCTGTTGCTAGCCAGCACCCTTCCTTGGAAGCGCTTTTGTAGCCCTAAGAACACTGGGGCTCTGGCCTTCTCTAGCCACCTCATCTTCTGCTCATCCTCTCGCGCAGTCTAAAGAGAGCTCAGGTGAGAAATTGCAAACGTCGAGCAATTGCTCAGAGAGGAAAAGTGCCAGCACTGAAAGCTGTTGCTAGCCAGCCCCCTTCCTTGGAAGCGGTTTTGTAGCCCGAAGAACACTGGGGCTCTGGCCTTCTCTAGCCACCTCATCTTCTGCTCATCCTCTCGCGCAGTCTAAAGAGAGCTCAAGTGAGAAATTGCAAACGTCGAGCAATTGCTCAGAGAGGAAAAGTGCCAGCACTGAAAGCTGTTGCTAGCCAGCACCCTTCTTTGGAAGCGCTTTCACAGGCGCAGCAACACTGGGGCTTTGCGCTTCTCTAACCACCAAACGTCACGGTCACTATCTCTCCGTCTCGTAGAAACGAGCTAAGAAATTGCAAACGTCGAGCAATTGCTCAGAGATGAAAAGTGCCAGCACTGAAAGCTGTTGCTAGCCAGCACCCTTCTTTGGAAGCGCTTTCACAGGCGCAGCAACACTGGGGCTTTGCGCTTCTCTAACCACCAAAGGTCACAGTCACTATCTCTTTCCGTCTCGTAGACACGAACTGAGAAATTGCAAACGTCGAGCAATTGCTCAGAGATGAAAAGTGCCAGCACTGAAAGCTCTTGCTAGACAGCCCCCTTCCTTGGAAGCGCTTTTGTAGCCCTAAGAACACTGGGGCTCTGGCCTTCTCTAGCCACCTCATCTTCTGCTCATCCTCTCGCGCAGTCTAAAGAGAGCTCAGGTGAGAAATTGCAAACGTCGAGCAATTGCTCAGAGATGAAAAGTGCCAGCACTGAAAGCTGTTGCTAGCCAGCACCCTTCCTTGGAAGCGCTTTTGTAGGCCTAAGAACAGTGGGGCTCTGGGCTTCTCTAGCCACCTCATCTTCTGCTCATCCTCTCGCACAGTCTAAAGAGAGTTCAGGTGAGAAATTGCAAACGTCGAGCAATTGCTCAGAGATGAAAAGTGCCAGCACTGAAAGCTGTTGCTAGCCAGCACCCTTCCTTGGAAGCGCTTTCACAGGCGCAGCAACACTGGTGCTTTGCGCTTCTCTACCCACCAAACATCACGGTCATTCTCTTTCCGTCTCGTAGACACGAACCGAGAAATTGCAAACGTCGAGCAATTGCTCACAGATGAAAAGCGCCAGCACTGAAAGCTGTTGCTAGCCAGCCCCCTTCCTTGGAAGCGCTTTTGTAGCCCTAAGAACACTGGGTGTCTGTGCTTCTCTAGCCACCTAATCTTCTGCTCATCCTCTCGCGCAGTCTAAAGAGAGCTCAGGTGAGAAATTGCAAACGTCGAGCAATTGCTCAGAGAGGAAAAGTGCCAGCACTGAAAGCTGTTGCTAGCCAGCACCCTTCTTTGGAAGCGCTTTCACACGCACAGCAACACTGGGGCTTTGCGCTTCTCTAACCACCAAACGTCACGGTCACTTTCTCTCCGTCTCGTAGACACGAGCTGAGAAATTGCAAACGTTGAGCAATTGCTCAGAGATGAAAAGTGCCAGCACTGAAAGCTGTTGCTAGCCAGCACCCTTCCTTGGAAGCGCTTTTGTAGCCCTAAGAACACTGGGGCTCTGGCCTTCTCTAGCCACCTCATCTTCTGCTCATCCTCTCGCGCAGTCTAAAGAGAGTTTAGGTGAGAAATTGCAAACGTCGAGCAATTGCTCAGAGAGGAAAAGTGCCAGCACTGAAAGCTGTTGCTAGCCAGCCCCCTTCCTTGGAAGCGCTTTTGTAGCCCTAAGAACACTGGGGTTCTGGCCTTCTCTAGCCACCTCATCTTCTGCTCATCCTGTCGCGCAGTCTAAAGAGAGCTCAGGTGAGAAATTGCAAACGTCGAGCAATTGCTCAGAGATGAAAAGTGCCAGCACTGAAAGCTGTTGCTAGACAGCACCCTTCCTTGGAAGCGCTTTTGTAGCCCTAAGAACACTGGGGCTCTGGGCTTCTCTAGCCACCTCATCTTCTGCTCATCCTCTCGCGCAGTCTAAAGAGAGCTCAAGTGAGAAATTGCAAACGTCGAGCAATTGCTCAGAGAGGAAAAGTGGCAGCACTGAAAGCTGTTGCTAGCCAGCACCCTTCCTTGGAAGCGCTTTTGTAGCCCTAAGAACACTGGGGCTCTGGGCTTCTCTAGCCACCTCATCTTCTGCTCATCCTCTCGCGCAGTCTAAAGAGAGTTCAGGTGAGAAATTGCAAACGTCGAGCAATTGCTCAGAGATGAAAAGTGCCAGCACTGAAAGCTGTTGCTAGCCAGCACCCTTCCTTGGAAGCGCTTTCACAGGTGCAGCAACATTGGAGCTTTGCGCTTCTCTAACCACCAAACGTCACGGTCATTCTCTTTCCGTCTCGTAGACACGAGCTGAGAAATTGCAAACGTCGAGCAATTGCTCAGAGATGAAAAGCGCCAGCACTGAAAGCTGTTGCTAGCCAGCACCCTTCCTTGGAAGCACTTTTGTAGCCCTAAGAACACTGGGGTTCTGGCCTTCTCTAGCCCTCTAAACTTCTGCTCATCCTCTCGCGCAGTCCAAAGAGAGCTCAGGTGAGAAATTGCAAACGTCGAGCAATTGCTCAGAGATGAAAAGTGCCAGCACTGAAAGCTGTTCTAGCCAGCACCCTTCCTTGGAAGCGCTTTTGTAGCCCTAAGAACACTGGGGCTCTGGCCTTCTCTAGCCACCTCATCTTCTGCTCATCCTCTCGCGCAGTCTAAAGAGAGTTCAGGTGAGAAATTGCAAACGTCGAGCAATTGCTCAGAGATGAAAAGTGCCAGCACTGAAAGCTGTTGCTAGCCAGCCCCCTTCCTTGGAAGTGCTTTTGTAGCCCTAAGAACACCGGGGCTCTGGCCTTCTCTAGCCACCTCATCTTCTGCTCATCCTCTCGCGCAGTCTAAAGAGAGCTCAGGTGAGAAATTGCAAACGTCGAGCAATTGCTCAGAGATGAAAAGTGCCAGCACTGAAAGCTGTTGCTAGCCAGCACCCTTCCTTGGAAGCGCTTTCACAGGCACAGCAACACTGGGGCTTTGCGCTTCTCTAGCCACCAAACGTCACGGTCACTATCTCTCCGTCTCGTAGACACGAGTTGAGAAATTGCAAACGTCGAGCAATTGCTCAGAGATGAAAAGTGCCAGCACTGAAAGCTGTTGCTAGCCAGCACCCTTCTTTGGAAGCGCTTTCACACGCGCAGCAACACTGGGGCTTTGCGCTTCTCTACCCACCAAACATCACGGTCACTATCTCTCCGTCTCGTAGACACGAGCTGAGAAATTGCAAACGTCGAGCAATTGCTCAGAGATGAAAAGTGCCAGCACTGAAAGCTGTTGCTAGCCAGCACCCTTCCTTGGAAGCGCTTTTGTAGCCCTAAGAACACTGGGGCTCTGGCCTTCTCTAGCCACCTCATCTTCTGCTCATCCTCTCGCGCAGTCTAAAGAGAGCTCAGGTGAGAAATTGCAAACGTCGAGCAATTGCTCAGAGAGGAAAAGTGCCAGCACTGAAAGATGTTGCTAGCCAGCCCCCTTCCTTGGAAGCGCTTTTGTAGGCCTAAGAACACTGGGGCTCTGGGCTTCTCTAGCCACCTCATCTTCTGCTCATCCTCTCGCGCAGTCTAAAGAGAGCTCAGGTGAGAAATTGCAAACGTCGAGCAATTGCTCAGAGATGAAAAGTGCCAGCACTGAAAGCTGTTGCTAGCCAGCACCCTTCCTTGGAAGCGCTTTTGTAGCCCTAAGAACACTGGGGCTCTGGCCTTCTCTAGCCACCTCATCTTCTGCTCATCCTCTCGCGCACTCTAAAGAGAGCTCAAGTGAGAAATTGCAAACGTCGAGCAATTGCTCAGAGAGGAAAAGTGCCAGCACTGAAAGCTGTTGCTAGACAGCACCCTTCCTTGGAAGCGCTTTTGTAGCCCTAAGAACACTGGGGCTCTGGCCTTCTCTAGCCACCTCATCTTCTGCTCATCCTCTCGCGCAGTCTAAAGAGAGCTCAAGTGAGAAATTGCAAACGTCGAGCAATTGCTCAGAGAGGAAATGTGCCAGCACTGAAAGCTGTTGCTAGCCAGCACCCTTCCTTGGAAGCGCTTTTGTAGCCCTAAGAACACTGGGGCTCTGGGCTTCTCTAGCCACCTCATCTTCTGCTCATCCTCTCGCGCAGTCTAAAGAGAGTTCAGGTGAGAAATTGCAAACGTCCAGCAATTGCTCAGAGAGGAAAAGTGCCAGCACTGAAAGCTGTTGCTAGCCAGCACCCTTCTTTGGAAGCGCTTTCACAGGTGCAGCAACACTGGGGCTTTGCGCTTCTCTACCTACCAAACGTCACGGTCATTCTCTTTCCGTCTCGTAGACACGAGCTGAGAAATTGCAAACGTCGAGCAATTGATCAGAGATGAAAAGTGCCAGCACTGAAAGCTGTTGCTAGCCAGCACCCTTCCTTGGAAGCGCTTTTGTAGCCCTAAGAACACTGGGGTTCTGGGCTTCTCTAGCCATCTAAACTTCTGCTCATCCTCTCGCGCAGTCTAAAGAGAGCTCAGGTGAGAAATTGCAAACGTCGAGCAATTGTTCAGAGATGAAAAGGGCCAGCACTGAAAGATGTTGCTAGCCAGCACCCTTCTTTGGAAGCGCTTTCACAGGCGCAGCAACGCTGGGGCTTTGCGCTTCTCTAGCCACCAAACGTCACAGTCACTATATCTCCGTCTCGTAGAAACGAGCTAAGAAATTGCAAACGTCGAGCAATTGCTCAGAGATGAAAAGTGCCAGCACTGAAAGCTGTTGCTAGCCAGCACCCTTCCTTGGAAGCGCTTTTGTAGCCCTAAGAACACTGGGGCTCTGGGCTTCTCTAGCCACCTCATCTTCTACTCATCCACTCGCGCAGTCTAAAGAGAGCTCAGGTGAGAAATTGCAAATGTCGAGCAATTGCTCAGAGATGAAAAGTGCCAGCACTGAAAGCTGTTGCTAGCCAGCCCCCTTCCTTGGAAGCGCTTTCACAGGCGCAGCAACACTGGGGCTTTGCGCTTCTCTAGCCACCAAACGTCATGGTCATTCTCTTTCCGTCTGGTAGACACGAACTGAGAAATTGCAAACGTCGAGCAATTGCTCAGAGATGAAAAGCGCCAGCACTGAAAGCTGTTGCTAGCCAGCCCCCTTCCTTGTAAGCGCTTTTGTAGCCCTAAGAACACTGGGTGTCTGTGCTTCTCTAGCCACCTCATCTTCTGCTCATCCTCTCGCGCAGTCTAAAGAGAGCTCAGGTGAGCAATTGCAAACGTCGAGCAATTGCTCAGAGATGAAAAGTGCCAGCACTGAAAGCTGTTGCTAGCCAGCACCCTTCCTTGGAAGCGCTTTTGTAGCCCTAAGAACACTGGGGCTCTGGGCTTCTCTAGCCACCTCATCTTCTGCTCATCCTCTCGCGCAGTCTAAAGAGAGCTCAGGTGAGAAATTGCAAACGTCGAGCAATTGCTCAGAGATGAAAAGTGCCAGCACTGAAAGCTGTTGCTAGCCAGCCCCCTTCCTTGGAAGCGCTTTTGTAGCCCTAAGAACACTGGGGCTCTGGCCTTCTCTAGCCACCTCATCTTCTGCTCATCCTCTCGCGCACTCTAAAGAGAGCTAAGGTGAGAAATTGCAAACGTCGAGCAATTGCTCAGAGATGAAAAGTGCCAGCACTGAAAGCTGTTGCTAGCCAGCACCCTTCCTTGGAAGCGCTTTCACAGGCGCAGCAACACTGGGGTTTTGCGGTTCTCTACCCACCAAACGTCACGGTCACTATCTCTCCGTCTCGTAGACACGAGTTGAGAAATTGCAAACGTCGAGCAATTGCTCAGAGATGAAAAGTGCCAGCACTGAAAGCTGTTGCTAGCCAGCCCCCTTCCTTGGAAGCACTTTTGTAGCCCTAAGAACACTGGGGTTCTGGGCTTCTCTAGCCATCTAAACTTCTGCTCATCCTCTCGCGCAGTCTAAAGAGAGCTCAGGTGAGAAATTGCAAACGTCCAGCAATTGCTCAGAGATGAAAAGTGGCAGCACTGAAAGCTGTTGCTAGCCAGCCCCCTTCCTTGGAAGCGCTTTCACAGGCGCAGCAACACTGGGGCTTTGCGCTTCTCTACCCACCAAACATCACGGTCACTATCTCTCCGTCTCGTAGACACTAGCTGAGAAATTGCAAACGTCGAGCAATTGCTCAGAGATGAAAAGTGCCAGCACTGAAAGCTGTTGCTAGCCAGCACCCTTCCTTGGAAGCGCTTTTGTAGCCCTAAGAACACTGGGGCTCTGGCCTTCTCTAGCCACCTCATCTTCTGCTCATCCTCTCGCGCAGTCTAAAGAGAGCTCAGGTGAGAAATTGCAAAAGTCGAGGAATTGCTCAGAGATGAAAAGTGCCAGCACTGAAAGCTGTTGCTAGCCAGCACCCTTCCTTGGAAGCGCTTTTGTAGCCCTAAGAACACTGGGGCTCTGGCCTTCTCTAGCCACCTCATCTTCTGCTCATCCTCTCGCACAGTCTAAAGAGAGCTCAGGTGAGAAATTGCAAACGTCGAGCAATTGCTCAGAGATGAAAAGTGCCAGCACTGAAAGCTGTTGCTAGCCAGCACCCTTCTTTGGAAGCGCTTTCACAGGCGCAGCAACACTGGGGCTTTGCGCTTCTCTAACCACCAAACGTCACAGTCACTATCTCTGCGTCTCGTAGAAACGAGCTAAGAAATTGCAAACGTCGAGCAATTGCTCAGAGATGAAAAGTGGCAGCACTGAAAGCTGTTGCTAGCCAGCACCCTTCCTTGGAAGCGCTTTCACAGGCGCAGCAACACTGGGGCTTTGCGCTTCTCTAACCACCAAAGGTCACAGTCACTATCTCTTTCCGTCTCGTAGACACGAACTGAGAAATTGCAAACGTCGAGCAATTGCTCAGAGATGAAAAGTGCCAGCACTGAAAGCTGTTGCTAGCCAGCACCCTTCCTTGGAAGCGCTTTTGTAGCCCTAAGAACACTGGGGCTCTGGGCTTCTCTAGCCACCTCGTCTTCTACTCATCCACTCGCGCAGTCTAAAGAGAGCTCAGGTGAGAAATTGCAAATGTCGAGCAATTTGTCAGAGATGAAAAGTGCCAGCACTGAAAGCTGTTGCTAGCCAGCACCCTTCCTTGGAAGCGCATTCACAGGCGCAGCAACACTGGGGCTTTGCGCTTCTCTAACCAGCAAACGCCACGGTCACTATATCTCTGTCTCGTAGAAACGAGCTGAGAAAATGCAAACGTCGAGCAATTGCTCAGACATGAAAAGTGCCAGCACTGAAAGCTGTTGCTAGCCAGCACCCTTCCTTGGAAGCGCTTTCACAGGCGCAGCAACACTGGGGCTTTGCGCTTCTCTAGCCACCAAACGTCACGGTCATTCTCTTTCCGTCTCGTAGACACGAACTGAGAAATTGCAAACGTCGAGCAATTGCTCAGAGATGAAAAGCGCCAGCACTGAAAGCTGTTGCTAGCCAGCACCCTTCCTTGGAAGCGCTTTTGTAGCCCTAAGAACACTGGGTGTCTGTGCTTCTCTAGCCACCTAATCTTCTGCTCATCCTCTCGCACAGTCTAAAGAGAGTTCAGGTGAGAAATTGCAAACGTCGAGCAATTGCTCAGAGATGAAAAGTGCCAGCACTGAAAGCTGTTGCTAGCCAGCCCCCTTCCTTGGAAGCGCTTTCACAGGCGCAGCAACACTGGGGCTTTGCGCTTCTCTACCCACCAAACGTCACGGTCACTATCTCTCCGTCTCGTAGACACGAGCTGAGAAATTGCAAACGTCGAGCAATTGCTCAGAGATGAAAAGTGCCAGCACTGAAAGCTGTTGCTAGCCAGCACCCTTCCTTGGAAGCGCTTTTGTAGCCCTAAGAACACTGGGGCTCTGGCCTTCTCTAGCCACCTCATCTTCTGCTCATCCTCTCGCGCAGTCTAAAGAGAGCTCAGGTGAGAAATTGCAAACGTCGAGCAATTGCTCAGAGATGAAAAGTGCCAGCACTGAAAGCTGTTGCTAGCCAGCCCCCTTCCTTGGAAGCGCTTTTGTAGCCCTAAGAACACTGGGTGTCTGTGCTTCTCTAGCCACCTCATCTTCTGCTCATCCTCTCGCGCAGTCTAAAGAGAGCTCAGGTGAGAAATTGCAAACGTCGAGCAATTGCTCAGAGATGAAAAGTGCCAGCACTGAAAGCTGTTGCTAGCCAGCACCCTTCCTTGGAAGCGCTTTTGTAGCCCTAAGAACACTGGGGCTCTGGCCTTCTCTAGCCACCTCATCTTCTGCTCATCCTCTCGCGCAGTCTAAAGAGAGCTCAGGTGAGAAATTGCAAACGTCGAGCAATTGCTCAGAGAGGAAAAGTGCCAGCACTGAAAGCTGTTGCTAGCCAGCCCCCTTCCTTGGAAGCGGTTTTGTAGCCCGAAGAACACTGGGGCTCTGGCCTTCTCTAGCCACCTCATCTTCTGCTCATCCTCTCGCGCAGTCTAAAGAGAGCTCAAGTGAGAAATTGCAAACGTCGAGCAATTGCTCAGAGAGGAAAAGTGCCAGCACTGAAAGCTGTTGCTAGCCAGCACCCTTCTTTGGAAGCGCTTTCACAGGCGCAGCAACACTGGGGCTTTGCGCTTCTCTAACCACCAAACGTCACGGTCACTATCTCTCCGTCTCGTAGAAACGAGCTAAGAAATTGCAAACGTCGAGCAATTGCTCAGAGATGAAAAGTGCCAGCACTGAAAGCTGTTGCTAGCCAGCACCCTTCTTTGGAAGCGCTTTCACAGGCGCAGCAACACTGGGGCTTTGCGCTTCTCTAACCACCAAAGGTCACAGTCACTATCTCTTTCCGTCTCGTAGACACGAACTGAGAAATTGCAAACGTCGAGCAATTGCTCAGAGATGAAAAGTGCCAGCACTGAAAGCTCTTGCTAGACAGCCCCCTTCCTTGGAAGCGCTTTTGTAGCCCTAAGAACACTGGGGCTCTGGCCTTCTCTAGCCACCTCATCTTCTGCTCATCCTCTCGCGCAGTCTAAAGAGAGCTCAGGTGAGAAATTGCAAACGTCGAGCAATTGCTCAGAGATGAAAAGTGCCAGCACTGAAAGCTGTTGCTAGCCAGCACCCTTCCTTGGAAGCGCTTTTGTAGGCCTAAGAACAGTGGGGCTCTGGGCTTCTCTAGCCACCTCATCTTCTGCTCATCCTCTCGCACAGTCTAAAGAGAGTTCAGGTGAGAAATTGCAAACGTCGAGCAATTGCTCAGAGATGAAAAGTGCCAGCACTGAAAGCTGTTGCTAGCCAGCACCCTTCCTTGGAAGCGCTTTCACAGGCGCAGCAACACTGGTGCTTTGCGCTTCTCTACCCACCAAACATCACGGTCATTCTCTTTCCGTCTCGTAGACACGAACCGAGAAATTGCAAACGTCGAGCAATTGCTCACAGATGAAAAGCGCCAGCACTGAAAGCTGTTGCTAGCCAGCCCCCTTCCTTGGAAGCGCTTTTGTAGCCCTAAGAACACTGGGGTTCTGGGCTTCTCTAGCCATCTAAATTTCTGCTCATCCTCTCGCGCAGTCTAAAGAGAGCTCAGGTGAGACATTGCAAACATCGAGCAATTGCTCAGAGATGAAAAGTGCTAGCACTGAAAGCTGTTGCTAGCCAGCACCCTTCCTTGGAAGCGCCTTCACAGGCGCAGCAACACTGGGGCTTTGCGCTTCTCTACCCACCAAACGTCACAGCCATTCTCTGTCCGTCTCGTAGACACGAGCTAAGAAATTGCAAACGTCGAGCAATTGCTCAGAGATGAAAAGTGCCAGCACTGAAAGCTGTTGCTAGCCAGCACCCTTCCTTGGAAGCGCTTTTGTAGCCCTAAGAACACTGGGGCTCTGGGCTTCTCTAGCCACCTCATCTTCTGCTCATCCTCTCGCGCAGTCTAAAGAGAGCTCAGGTGAGAAATTGCAAACGTCGAGCAATTGCTCAGAGATGAAAAGTGCCAGCACTGAAAGTTCTTGCTAGCCAGCACCCTTCCTTGGAAGCGCTTTTGTAGCCCGAAGAACACCGGGGCTCTGGCCTTCTCTAGCCACCTCATCTTCTGCTCATCCTCTCGCGCAGTCTAAAGAGAGCTCAGGTGAGAAATTGCAAACGTCGAGCAATTGCTCAGAGATGAAAAGTGCCAGCACTGAAAGCTGTTGCTAGCCAGCCCCCTTCCTTGGAAGCGCTTTTGTAGCCCTAAGAACACTGGGGTTCTGGGCTTCTCTAGCCATCTAAATTTCTGCTCATCCTCTCGCGCAGTCTAAAGAGAGCTCAGGTGAGAAATTGCAAACATCGAGCAATTGCTCAGAGATGAAAAGTGCTAGCACTGAAAGCTGTTGCTAGCCAGCACCCTTCCTTGGAAGCGCCCTCACAGGCGCAGCAACACTGGGGCTTTGCGCTTCTCTACCCACCAAACGTCACAGCCATTCTCTGTCCGTCTCGTAGACACGAGCTAAGAAATTGCAAACGTCGAGCAATTGCTCAGAGATGAAAAGTGCCAGCACTGAAAGCTGTTGCTAGCCAGCACCCTTCCTTGGAAGCGCTTTTGTAGCCCTAAGAACACTGGGGCTCTGGGCTTCTCTAGCCACCTCATCTTCTGCTCATCCTCTCGCGCAGTCTAAAGAGAGCTCAGGTGAGAAATTGCAAACGTCGAGCAATTGCTCAGAGATGAAAAGTGCCAGCACTGAAAGTTCTTGCTAGCCAGCCCCCTTCCTTGGAAGCGCTTTTGTAGCCCGAAGAACACCGGGGCTCTGGCCTTCTCTAGCCACCTCATCTTCTGCTCATCCTCTCGCGCAGTCTAAAGAGAGCTCAGGTGAGAAATTGCAAACGTCGAGCAATTGCTCAGAGAGGAAAAGTGCCAGCACTGAAAGCTGTTGCTAGCCAGCACCCTTCCTTGGAAGCGCTTTTGTAGCCCTAAGAACACTGGGGCTCTGGCCTTCTCTAGCCACCTCATCTTCTACTCATCCACTCGCGCAGTCTAAAGAGAGCTCAGGTGAGAAATTGCAAATGTCGAGCAATTGCTCAGAGATGAAAAGTGCCAGCACTGAAAGCTGTTGCTAGCCAGCCCCCTTCCTTGGAAGCGCTTTCACAGGCGCAGCAACACTGGGGCTTTGCGCTTCTCTAGCCACCAAACGTCACGGTCATTCTCTTTCCGTCTCGTAGACACGAACTGAGAAATTGCAAACGTCGAGCAATTGCTCAGAGATGAAAAGCGCCAGCACTGAAAGCTGTTGCTAGCCAGCCCCCTTCCTTGTAAGCGCTTTTGTAGCCCTAAGAACACTGGGGCTCTGGGCTTCTCTAGCCACCTCATCTTCTGCTCATCCTCTCGCGCAGTCTAAAGAGAGCTCAGGTGAGAAATTGCAAACGTCGAGCAATTGCTCAGAGATGAAAAGTGCCAGCACTGAAAGCTGTTGCTAGCCAGCACCCTTCCTTGGAAGCGCTTTCACAGGCGCAGCAACACTGGGGTTTTGCGCTTCTCTACCCACCAAACGTCACGGTCACTATCTCTCCGTCTCGTAGACACGAGTTGAGAAATTGCAAACGTCGAGCAATTGCTCAGAGATGAAAAGTGCCAGCACTGAAAGCTGTTGCTAGCCAGCACCCTTCCTTGGAAGCGCTTTTGTAGCCCTAAGAACACTGGGGCTCTGGCCTTCTCTAGCCATCTAAACTTCTGCTCATCCTCTCGCGCAGTCTAAAGAGAGCTCAGGTGAGAAATTGCAAACGTCCAGCAATTGCTCAGAGATGAAAAGTGGCAGCACTGAAAGCTGTTGCTAGCCAGCCCCCTTCCTTGGAAGCGCTTTCACAGGCGCAGCAACACTGGGGCTTTGCGCTTCTCTAACCACCAAACATCACGGTCACTATCTCTCCGTCTCGTAGACACGAGCTGAGAAATTGCAAACGTCGAGCAATTGCTCAGAGATGAAAAGTGCCAGCACTGAAAGCTGTTGCTAGCCAGCACCCTTCCTTGGAAGCGCTTTTGTAGGCCTAAGAACACTGGGGCTCTGGGCTTCTCTAGCCACCTAATCTTCTGCTCATCCTCTCGCGCAGTCTAAAGAGAGCTCAGGTGAGAAATTGCAAACGTCGAGCAATTGCTCAGAGATGAAAAGTGCCAGCACTGAAAGCTGTTGCTAGACAGCCCCCTTCCTTGGAAGCGCTTTTGTAGCCCTAAGAACACTGGGGCTCTGGCCTTCTCTAGCCACCTCATCTTCTGCTCATCCTCTCGCGCAGTCTAAAGAGAGCTCAGGTGAGAAATTGCAAACGTCGAGCAATTGCTCAGAGATGAAAAGTGCCAGCACTGAAAGCTGTTGCTAGCCAGCACCCTTCTTTGGAAGCGCTTTCACAGGCGCAGCAACACTGGGGCTTTGCGCTTCTCTAACCACCAAACGTCACAGTCACTATCTCTCCGTCTCGTAGAAACGAGCTAAGAAATTGCAAACGTCGAGCAATTGCTCAGAGATGAAAAGTGCCAGCACTGAAAGCTGTTGCTAGCCAGCACCCTTCCTTGCAAGCGCTTTCACAGGCGCAGCAACACTGGGGCTTTGCGCTTCTCTAACCACCAAAGGTCACAGTCACTATCTCTTTCCGTCTCGTAGACACGAACTGAGAAATTGCAAACGTCGAGCAATTGCTCAGAGATGAAAAGTGCCAGCACTGAAAGCTGTTGCTAGCCAGCACCCTTCCTTGGAAGCGCTTTTGTAGGCCTAAGAACAGTGGGGCTCTGGGCTTCTCTAGCCACCTCATCTTCTGCTCATCCTCTCGCACAGTCTAAAGAGAGTTCAGGTGAGAAATTGCAAACGTCGAGCAATTGCTCAGAGATGAAAAGTGCCAGCACTGAAAGCTGTTGCTAGCCAGCACCCTTCCTTGGAAGCGCTTTCACAGGCGCAGCAACACTGGGGCTTTGCGCTTCTCTAGCCACCAAACGTCACGGTCATTCTCTTTCCGTCTCGTAGACACGAACCGAGAAATTGCAAACGTCGAGCAATTGCTCACAGATGAAAAGCGCCAGCACTGAAAGCTGTTGCTAGCCAGCACCCTTCCTTGGAAGCGCTTTTGTAGCCCTAAGAACACTGGGGTTCTGGGCTTCTCTAGCCATCTAAATTTCTGCTCATCCTCTCGCGCAGTCTAAAGAGAGCTCAGGTGAGAAATTGCAAACATCGAGCAATTGCTCAGAGATGAAAAGTGCTAGCACTGAAAGCTGTTGCTAGCCAGCACCCTTCCTTGGAAGCGCCTTCACAGGCGCAGCAACACTGGGGCTTTGCGCTTCTCTACCCACCAAACGTCACAGCCATTCTCTGTCCGTCTCGTAGACACGAGCTAAGAAATTGCAAACGTCGAGCAATTGCTCAGAGATGAAAAGTGCCAGCACTGAAAGCTGTTGCTAGCCAGCACCCTTCCTTGGAAGCGCTTTTGTAGCCCTAAGAACACTGGGGCTCTGGGCTTCTCTAGCCACCTCATCTTCTGCTCATCCTCTCGCGCAGTCTAAAGAGAGCTTAGGTGAGAAATTGCAAACGTCGAGCAATTGCTCAGAGATGAAAAGTGCCAGCACTGAAAGCTCTTGCTAGCCAGCCCCCTTCCTTGGAAGCGCTTTTGTAGCCCGAAGAACACCGGGGCTCTGGCCTTCTCTAGCCACCTAATCTTCTGCTCATCCTCTCGCGCAGTCTAAAGAGAGCTCAGGTGAGAAATTGCAAACGTCGAGCAATTGCTCAGAGAGGAAAAGTGCCAGCACTGAAAGCTGTTGCTAGCCAGCACCCTTCCTTGGAAGCGCTTTTGTAGCCCTAAGAACACTGGGGCTCTGGCCTTCTCTAGCCACCTCATCTTCTACTCATCCACTCGCGCAGTCTAAAGAGAGCTCAGGTGAGAAATTGCAAATGTCGAGCAATTGCTCAGAGATGAAAAGTGCCAGCACTGAAAGCTGTTGCTAGCCAGCCCCCTTCCTTGGAAGCGCTTTCACAGGCGCAGCAACACTGGGGCTTTGCGCTTCTCTAGCCACCAAACGTCACGGTCATTCTCTTTCCGTCTCGTAGACACGAGCTGGGAAATTGCAAACGTCGAGCAATTGCTCAGAGATGAAAAGTGCCAGCACTGAAAGCTGTTGCTAGCCAGCCCCCTTCCTTGTAAGCGCTTTTGTAGCCCTAAGAACACTGGGGCTCTGGGCTTCTCTAGCCACCTCATCTTCTGCTCATCCTCTCGCGCAGTCTAAAGAGAGCTCAGGTGAGAAATTGCAAACGTCGAGCAATTGCTCAGAGATGAAAAGTGCCAGCACTGAAAGCTGTTGCTAGCCAGTCCCCTTCCTTGGAAGCGCTTTTGTAGCCCTAAGAACACTGGGGCTCTGGCCTTCTCTAGCCACCTCATCTTCTGCTCATCCTCTCGCGCAGTCTAAAGAGAGCTCAGGTGAGAAATTGCAAACGTCGAGCAATTGCTCAGAGATGAAAAGTGCCAGCACTGAAAGCTGTTGCTAGCCAGCACCCTTCCTTGGAAGCGCTTTCACAGGCGCAGCAACACTGGGGTTTTGCGCTTCTCTACCCACCAAACGTCACGGTCACTATCTCTCCGTCTCGTAGACACGAGTTGAGAAATTGCAAACGTCGAGCAATTGCTCAGAGATGAAAAGTGCCAGCACTGAAAGCTGTTGCTAGCCAGCACCCTTCCTTGGAAGCGCTTTTGTAGCCCTAAGAACACTGGGGCTCTGGCCTTCTCTAGCCATCTAAACTTCTGCTCATCCTCTCGCGCAGTCTAAAGAGAGCTCAGGTGAGAAATTGCAAACGTCCAGCAATTGCTCAGAGATGAAAAGTGGCAGCACTGAAAGCTGTTGCTAGCCAGCCCCCTTCCTTGGAAGCGCTTTCACAGGCGCAGCAACACTGGGGCTTTGCGCTTCTCTAACCACCAAACATCACGGTCACTATCTCTCCGTCTCGTAGACACGAGCTGAGAAATTGCAAACGTCGAGCAATTGCTCAGAGATGAAAAGTGCCAGCACTGAAAGCTGTTGCTAGCCAGCACCCTTCCTTGGAAGCGCTTTTGTAGGCCTAAGAACACTGGGGCTCTGGGCTTCTCTAGCCACCTAATCTTCTGCTCATCCTCTCGCGCAGTCTAAAGAGAGCTCAGGTGAGAAATTGCAAACGTCGAGCAATTGCTCAGAGATGAAAAGTGCCAGCACTGAAAGCTGTTGCTAGACAGCCCCCTTCCTTGGAAGCGCTTTTGTAGCCCTAAGAACACTGGGGCTCTGGCCTTCTCTAGCCACCTCATCTTCTGCTCATCCTCTCGCGCAGTCTAAAGAGAGCTCAGGTGAGAAATTGCAAACGTCGAGCAATTGCTCAGAGATGAAAAGTGCCAGCACTGAAAGCTGTTGCTAGCCAGCACCCTTCTTTGGAAGCGCTTTCACAGGCGCAGCAACACTGGGGCTTTGCGCTTCTCTAACCACCAAACGTCACAGTCACTATCTCTCCGTCTCGTAGAAACGAGCTAAGAAATTGCAAACGTCGAGCAATTGCTCAGAGATGAAAAGTGCCAGCACTGAAAGCTGTTGCTAGCCAGCACCCTTCCTTGCAAGCGCTTTCACAGGCGCAGCAACACTGGGGCTTTGCGCTTCTCTAACCACCAAAGGTCACAGTCACTATCTCTTTCCGTCTCGTAGACACGAACTGAGAAATTGCAAACGTCGAGCAATTGCTCAGAGATGAAAAGTGCCAGCACTGAAAGCTGTTGCTAGCCAGCACCCTTCCTTGGAAGCGCTTTTGTAGCCCTAAGAACACTGGGGCTCTGGGCTTCTCTAGCCACCTCATCTTCTGCTCATCCTCTCGCGCAGTCTAAAGAGAGCTCAGGTGAGAAATTGCAAACGTCGAGCAATTGCTCAGAGATGAAAAGTGCCAGCACTGAAAGCTGTTGCTAGCCAGCCCCCTTCCTTGGAAGCGCTTTCACAGGCGCAGCAACACTGGGGTTTTGCGGTTCTCTACCCACCAAACGTCACGGTCACTATCTCTCCGTCTCGTAGACACGAGTTGAGAAATTGCAAACGTCGAGCAATTGCTCAGAGATGAAAAGTGCCAGCACTGAAAGCTGTTGCTAGCCAGCACCCTTCCTTGGAAGCGCTTTTGTAGGCCTAAGAACACTGGGGTTCTGGGCTTCTCTAGCCATCTAAACTTCTGCTCATCCTCTCGCGCAGTCTAAAGAGAGCTCAGGTGAGAAATTGCAAACGTCCAGCAATTGCTCAGAGATGAAAAGTGGCAGCACTGAAAGCTGTTGCTAGCCAGCCCCCTTCCTTGGAAGCGCTTTCACAGGCGCAGCAACACTGGGGCTTTGCGCTTCTCTTGCCACCAAACATCACGCTCACTATCTCTCCGTCTCGTAGACACGAGCTGAGAAATTGCAAACGTCGAGCAATTGCTCAGAGATGAAAAGTGCCAGCACTGAAAGCTGTTGCTAGCCAGCACCCTTCCTTGGAAGCGCTTTTGTAGCCCTAAGAACACTGGGGCTCTGGCCTTCTCTAGCCACCTAATCTTCTGCTCATCCTCTCGCGCAGTCTAAAGAGAGCTCAGGTGAGAAATTGCAAACGTCGAGCAATTGCTCAGAGATGAAAAGTGCCAGCACTGAAAGCTGTTGCTAGACAGCCCCCTTCCTTGGAAGCGCTTTTGTAGCCCTAAGAACACTGGGGCTCTGGCCTTCTCTAGCCACCTCATCTTCTGCTCATCCTCTCGCGCAGTCTAAAGAGAGCTCAGGTGAGAAATTGCAAACGTCGAGCAATTGCTCAGAGATGAAAAGTGCCAGCACTGAAAGCTGTTGCTAGCCAGCACCCTTCTTTGGAAGCGCTTTCACAGGCGCAGCAACACTGGGGCTTTGCGCTTCTCTAACCACCAAACGTCACAGTCACTATCTCTCCGTCTCGTAGAAACGAGCTAAGAAATTGCAAACGTCGAGCAATTGCTCAGAGATGAAAAGTGCCAGCACTGAAAGCTGTTGCTAGCCAGCACCCTTCCTTGCAAGCGCTTTCACAGGCGCAGCAACACTGGGGCTTTGCGCTTCTCTAACCACCAAAGGTCACAGTCACTATCTCTTTCCGTCTCGTAGACACGAACTGAGAAATTGCAAACGTCGAGCAATTGCTCAGAGATGAAAAGTGCCAGCACTGAAAGCTGTTGCTAGCCAGCACCCTTCCTTGGAAGCGCTTTTGTAGCCCTAAGAACACTGGGGCTCTGGGCTTCTCTAGCCACCTCATCTTCTGCTCATCCTCTCGCGCAGTCTAAAGAGAGCTCAGGTGAGAAATTGCAAACGTCGAGCAATTGCTCAGAGATGAAAAGTGCCAGCACTGAAAGCTGTTGCTAGCCAGCCCCCTTCCTTGGAAGCGCTTTCACAGGCGCAGCAACACTGGGGTTTTGCGGTTCTCTAACCACCAAACGTCACGGTCACTATCTCTCCGTCTCGTAGACACGAGTTGAGAAATTGCAAACGTCGAGCAATTGCTCAGAGATGAAAAGTGCCAGCACTGAAAGCTGTTGCTAGCCAGCACCCTTCCTTGGAAGCGCTTTTGTAGGCCTAAGAACACTGGGGTTCTGGGCTTCTCTAGCCATCTAAACTTCTGCTCATCCTCTCGCGCAGTCTAAAGAGAGCTCAGGTGAGAAATTGCAAACGTCCAGCAATTGCTCAGAGATGAAAAGTGGCAGCACTGAAAGCTGTTGCTAGCCAGCCCCCTTCCTTGGAAGCGCTTTCACAGGCGCAGCAACACTGGGGCTTTGCGCTTCTCTTGCCACCAAACATCACGCTCACTATCTCTCCGTCTCGTAGACACGAGCTGAGAAATTGCAAACGTCGAGCAATTGCTCAGAGATGAAAAGTGCCAGCACTGAAAGCTGTTGCTAGCCAGCACCCTTCCTTGGAAGCGCTTTTGTAGCCCTAAGAACACTGGGGCTCTGGCCTTCTCTAGCCACCTCATCTTCTGCTCATCCTCTCGCGCAGTCTAAAGAGAGCTCAGGTGAGAAATTGCAAAAGTCGAGGAATTGCTCAGAGATGAAAAGTGCCAGCACTGAAAGCTGTTGCTAGACAGCCCCCTTCCTTGGAAGCGCTTTTGTAGCCCTAAGAACACTGGGGCTCTGGGCTTCTCTAGCCACCTCATCTTCTGCTCATCCTCTCGCGCAGTCTAAAGAGAGCTCAGGTGAGAAATTGCAAACGTCGAGCAATTGCTCAGAGATGAAAAGTGCCAGCACTGAAAGCTGTTGCTAGCCAGCACCCTTCTTTGGAAGCGCTTTCACAGGCGCAGCAACACTGGGGCTTTGCGCTTCTCTAACCACCAAACGTCACAGTCACTATCTCTCCGTCTCGTAGAAACGAGCTAAGAAATTGCAAACGTCGAGCAATTGCTCAGAGATGAAAAGTGGCAGCACTGAAAGCTGTTGCTAGCCAGCACCCTTCCTTGGAAGCGCTTTCACAGGCGCAGCAACACTGGGGCTTTGCGCTTCTCTAACCACCAAAGGTCACAGTCACTATCTCTTTCCGTCTCGTAGACACGAACTGAGAAATTGCAAAAGTCGAGCAATTGCTCAGAGAGGAAACGTGCCAGCACTGAAAGCTGTTGCTAGCCAGCACCCTTCCTTGGAAGCGCTTTTGTAGCCCTAAGAACACTGGGGCTCTGGGCTTCTCTAGCCACCTCATCTTCTACTCATCCACTCGCGCAGTCTAAAGAGAGCTCAGGTGAGAAATTGCAAATGTCGAGCAATTGCTCAGAGATGAAAAGTGCCAGCACTGAAAGCTGTTGCTAGCCAGCACCCTTCCTTGGAAGCGCATTCACAGGCGCAGCAACACTGGGGCTTTGCGCTTCTCTAACCACCAAACGCCACGGTCACTATATCTCTGTCTCGTAGAAACGAGCTGAGAAATTGCAAACGTCGAGCAATTGCTCAGAGATGAAAAGTGCCAGCACTGAAAGCTGTTGCTAGCCAGCACCCTTCCTTGGAAGCGCTTTCACAGGCGCAGCAACACTGGGGCTTTGCGCTTCTCTAGCCACCAAACGTCACGGTCATTCTCTTTCCGTCTCGTAGACACGAACTGAGAAATTGCAAACGTCGAGCAATTGCTGAGAGATGAAAAGCGCCAGCACTGAAAGCTGTTGCTAGCCAGCCCCCTTCCTTGGAAGCGCTTTTGTAGCCCTAAGAACACTGGGTGTCTGTGCTTCTCTAGCCACCTAATCTTCTGCTCATCCTCTCGCACAGTCTAAAGAGAGTTCAGGTGAGAAATTGCAAACGTCGAGCAATTGCTCAGAGATGAAAAGTGCCAGCACTGAAAGCTGTTGCTAGCCAGCACCCTTCCTTGGAAGCGCTTTCACAGGCGCAGCAACACTGGGGCTTTGCGCTTCTCTACCCACCAAACGTCACGGTCACTATCTCTCCGTCTCGTAGACACGAGCTGAGAAATTGCAAACGTCGAGCAATTGCTCAGAGATGAAAAGTGCCAGCACTGAAAGCTGTTGCTAGCCAGCACCCTTCCTTGGAAGCGCTTTTGTAGCCCTAAGAACACTGGGGCTCTGGCCTTCTCTAGCCACCTCATCTTCTGCTCATCCTCTCGCGCAGTCTAAAGAGAGCTCAGGTGAGAAATTGCAAACGTCGAGCAATTGCTCAGAGATGAAAAGTGCCAGCACTGAAAGCTGTTGCTAGCCAGCCCCCTTCCTTGGAAGCGCTTTTGTAGCCCTAAGAACACTGGGTGTCTGTGCTTCTCTAGCCACCTCATCTTCTGCTCATCCTCTCGCGCAGTCTAAAGAGAGCTCAGGTGAGAAATTGCAAACGTCGAGCAATTGCTCAGAGATGAAAAGTGCCAGCACTGAAAGCTGTTGCTAGACAGCCCCCTTCCTTGGAAGCGCTTTTGTAGCCCTAAGAACACTGGGGCTCTGGGCTTCTCTAGCCACCTCATCTTCTGCTCATCCTCTCGCGCAGTCTAAAGAGAGCTCAGGTGAGAAATTGCAAACGTCGAGCAATTGCTCAGAGAGGAAAAGTGCCAGCACTGAAAGCTGTTGCTAGCCAGCACCCTTCCTTGGAAGCGCTTTTGTAGCCCGAAGAACACTGGGGCTCTGGCCTTCTCTAGCCACCTCATCTTCTGCTCATCCTCTCGCGCAGTCTAAAGAGAGCTCAAGTGAGAAATTGCAAACGTCGAGCAATTGCTCAGAGATGAAAAGTGCCAGCACTGAAAGCTGTTGCTAGCCAGCACCCTTCTTTGGAAGCGCTTTCACAGGCGCAGCAACACTGGGGCTTTGCGCTTCTCTAACCACCAAAAGTCACAGTCACTATCTCTCCGTCTCGTAGAAACGAGCTGAGAAATTGCAAACGTCGAGCAATTGCTCAGAGATGAAAAGTGCCAGCACTGAAAGCTGTTGCTAGCCAGCACCCTTCTTTGGAAGCGCTTTCACAGGCGCAGCAACACTGGGGCTTTGCGCTTCTCTAACCACCAAAGGTCACAGTCACTATCTCTTTCCGTCTCGTAGACACGAACTGAGAAATTGCAAACGTCGAGCAATTGCTCAGAGATGAAAAGTGCCAGCACTGAAAGCTGTTGCTAGCCAGCCCCCTTCCTTGGAAGCGCTTTTGTAGCCCTAAGAACACTGGGGCTCTGGCCTTCTCTAGCCACCTCATCTTCTGCTCATCCTCTCGCGCAGTCTAAAGAGAGCTCAGGTGAGAAATTGCAAACGTCGAGCAATTGCTCAGAGAGGAAAAGTGCCAGCACTGAAAGCTGTTGCTAGCCAGCACCCTTCCTTGGAAGCGCTTTTGTAGGCCTAAGAACACTGGGGCTCTGGGCTTCTCTAGCCACCTCATCTTCTGCTCATCCTCTCGCGCAGTCTAAAGAGAGTTCAGGTGAGAAATTGCAAACGTCGAGCAATTGCTCAGAGATGAAAAGTGCCAGCACTGAAAGCTGTTGCTAGCCAGCACCCTTCCTTGGAAGCGCTTTCACAGGCGCAGCAACACTGGGGCTTTGCGCTTCTCTAGCCACCAAACGTCACGGTCATTCTCTTTCCGTCTCGTAGACACGAACCGAGAAATTGCAAACGTCGAGCAATTGCTCACAGATGAAAAGCGCCAGCACTGAAAGCTGTTGCTAGCCAGCCCCCTTCCTTGGAAGCGCTTTTGTAGCCCTAAGAACACTGGGGTTCTGGGCTTCTCTAGCCATCTAAATTTCTGCTCATCCTCTCGCGCAGTCTAAAGAGAGCTCAGGTGAGAAATTGCAAACATCGAGCAATTGCTCAGAGATGAAAAGTGCCAGCACTGAAAGCTGTTGCTAGCCAGCACCCTTCCTTGGAAGCGCTTTTGTAGCCCTAAGAACACTGGGGCTCTGGCCTTCTCTAGCCATCTAAACTTCTGCTCATCCTCTCGCGCAGTCTAAAGAGAGCTCAGGTGAGAAATTGCAAACGTCCAGCAATTGCTCAGAGATGAAAAGTGGCAGCACTGAAAGCTGTTGCTAGCCAGCCCCCTTCCTTGGAAGCGCTTTCACAGGCGCAGCAACACTGGGGCTTTGCGCTTCTCTAACCACCAAACATCACGGTCACTATCTCTCCGTCTCGTAGACACGAGCTGAGAAATTGCAAACGTCGAGCAATTGCTCAGAGATGAAAAGTGCCAGCACTGAAAGCTGTTGCTAGCCAGCACCCTTCCTTGGAAGCGCTTTTGTAGCCCTAAGAACACTGGGGCTCTGGCCTTCTCTAGCCACCTCATCTTCTGCTCATCCTCTCGCGCAGTCTAAAGAGAGCTCAGGTGAGAAATTGCAAACGTCGAGCAATTGCTCAGAGATGAAAAGTGCCAGCACTGAAAGCTGTTGCTAGCCAGCACCCTTCCTTGGAAGCGCATTCACAGGCGCAGCAACACTGGGGCTTTGCGCTTCTCTAACCACCAAACGCCACGGTCACTATATCTCTGTCTCGTAGAAACGAGCTGAGAAATTGCAAACGTCGAGCAATTGCTCAGACATGAAAAGTGCCAGCACTGAAAGCTGTTGCTAGCCAGCACCCTTCCTTGGAAGCGCTTTCACAGGCGCAGCAACACTGGGGCTTTGCGCTTCTCTAGCCACCAAACGTCACGGTCATTCTCTTTCCGTCTCGTAGACACGAACTGAGAAATTGCAAACGTCGAGCAATTGCTCAGAGATGAAAAGCGCCAGCACTGAAAGCTGTTGCTAGCCAGCCCCCTTCCTTGGAAGCGCTTTTGTAGCCCTAAGAACACTGGGTGTCTGTGCTTCTCTAGCCACCTAATCTTCTGCTCATCCTCTCGCACAGTCTAAAGAGAGTTCAGGTGAGAAATTGCAAACGTCGAGCAATTGCTCAGAGATGAAAAGTGCCAGCACTGAAAGCTGTTGCTAGCCAGCACCCTTCCTTGGAAGCGCTTTCACAGGCGCAGCAACACTGGGGCTTTGCGCTTCTCTACCCACCAAACGTCACGGTCACTATCTCTCCGTCTCGTAGACACGAGCTGAGAAATTGCAAACGTCGAGCAATTGCTCAGAGATGAAAAGTGCCAGCACTGAAAGCTGTTGCTAGCCAGCACCCTTCCTTGGAAGCGCTTTTGTAGCCCTAAGAACACTGGGGCTCTGGCCTTCTCTAGCCACCTCATCTTCTGCTCATCCTCTCGCGCAGTCTAAAGAGAGCTCAGGTGAGAAATTGCAAACGTCGAGCAATTGCTCAGAGATGAAAAGTGCCAGCACTGAAAGCTGTTGCTAGCCAGCCCCCTTCCTTGGAAGCGCTTTTGTAGCCCTAAGAACACTGGGTGTCTGTGCTTCTCTAGCCACCTCATCTTCTGCTCATCCTCTCGCGCAGTCTAAAGAGAGCTCAGGTGAGAAATTGCAAACGTCGAGCAATTGCTCAGAGATGAAAAGTGCCAGCACTGAAAGCTGTTGCTAGACAGCCCCCTTCCTTGGAAGCGCTTTTGTAGCCCTAAGAACACTGGGGCTCTGGCCTTCTCTAGCCACCTCATCTTCTGCTCATCCTCTCGCGCAGTCTAAAGAGAGCTCAGGTGAGAAATTGCAAACGTCGAGCAATTGCTCAGAGAGGAAAAGTGCCAGCACTGAAAGCTGTTGCTAGCCAGCCCCCTTCCTTGGAAGCGCTTTTGTAGCCCGAAGAACACTGGGGCTCTGGCCTTCTCTAGCCACCTCATCTTCTGCTCATCCTCTCGCGCAGTCTAAAGAGAGCTCAAGTGAGAAATTGCAAACGTCGAGCAATTGCTCAGAGATGAAAAGTGCCAGCACTGAAAGCTGTTGCTAGCCAGCACCCTTCTTTGGAAGCGCTTTCACAGGCGCAGCAACACTGGGGCTTTGCGCTTCTCTAACCACCAAACGTCACAGTCACTATCTCTCCGTCTCGTAGAAACGAGCTGAGAAATTGCAAACGTCGAGCAATTGCTCAGAGATGAAAAGTGCCAGCACTGAAAGCTGTTGCTAGCCAGCACCCTTCTTTGGAAGCGCTTTCACAGGCGCAGCAACACTGGGGCTTTGCGCTTCTCTAACCACCAAAGGTCACAGTCACTATCTCTTTCCGTCTCGTAGACACGAACTGAGAAATTGCAAACGTCGAGCAATTGCTCAGAGATGAAAAGTGCCAGCACTGAAAGCTGTTGCTAGACAGCCCCCTTCCTTGGAAGCGCTTTTGTAGCCCTAAGAACACTGGGGCTCTGGCCTTCTCTAGCCACCTCATCTTCTGCTCATCCTCTCGCGCAGTCTAAAGAGAGCTCAGGTGAGAAATTGCAAACGTCGAGCAATTGCTCAGAGAGGAAAAGTGCCAGCACTGAAAGCTGTTGCTAGCCAGCACCCTTCCTTGGAAGCGCTTTTGTAGGCCTAAGAACACTGGGGCTCTGGGCTTCTCTAGCCACCTCATCTTCTGCTCATCCTCTCGCGCAGTCTAAAGAGAGTTCAGGTGAGAAATTGCAAACGTCGAGCAATTGCTCAGAGATGAAAAGTGCCAGCACTGAAAGCTGTTGCTAGCCAGCACCCTTCCTTGGAAGCGCTTTCACAGGCGCAGCAACACTGGGGCTTTGCGCTTCTCTAGCCACCAAACGTCACGGTCATTCTCTTTCCGTGTCGTAGACACGAACCGAGAAATTGCAAACGTCGAGCAATTGCTCACAGATGAAAAGCGCCAGCACTGAAAGCTGTTGCTAGCCAGCCCCCTTCCTTGGAAGCGCTTTTGTAGCCCTAAGAACACTGGGGTTCTGGGCTTCTCTAGCCATCTAAATTTCTGCTCATCCTCTCGCGCAGTCTAAAGAGAGCTCAGGTGAGAAATTGCAAACATCGAGCAATTGCTCAGAGATGAAAAGTGCCAGCACTGAAAGCTGTTGCTAGCCAGCACCCTTCCTTGGAAGCGCTTTTGTAGGCCTAAGAACACTGGGGCTCTGGCCTTCTCTAGCCATCTAAACTTCTGCTCATCCTCTCGCGCAGTCTAAAGAGAGCTCAGGTGAGAAATTGCAAACGTCCAGCAATTGCTCAGAGATGAAAAGTGGCAGCACTGAAAGCTGTTGCTAGCCAGCCCCCTTCCTTGGAAGCGCTTTCACAGGCGCAGCAACACTGGGGCTTTGCGCTTCTCTAACCACCAAACATCACGGTCACTATCTCTCCGTCTCGTAGACACGAGCTGAGAAATTGCAAACGTCGAGCAATTGCTCAGAGATGAAAAGTGCCAGCACTGAAAGCTGTTGCTAGCCAGCACCCTTCCTTGGAAGCGCTTTTGTAGCCCTAAGAACACTGGGGCTCTGGCCTTCTCTAGCCACCTCATCTTCTGCTCATCCTCTCGCGCAGTCTAAAGAGAGCTCAGGTGAGAAATTGCAAACGTCGAGCAATTGCTCAGAGATGAAAAGTGCCAGCACTGAAAGCTGTTGCTAGCCAGCACCCTTCTTTGGAAGCGCTTTCACAGGCGCAGCAACACTGGGGCTTTGCGCTTCTCTAACCACCAAACGTCACAGTCACTATCTCTCCGTCTCGTAGAAACGAGCTAAGAAATTGCAAACGTCGAGCAATTGCTCAGAGATGAAAAGTGCCAGCACTGAAAGCTGTTGCTAGCCAGCACCCTTCCTTGGAAGCGCTTTCACAGGCGCAGCAACACTGGGGCTTTGCGCTTCTCTAACCACCAAAGGTCACAGTCACTATCTCTTTCCGTCTCGTAGACACGAACTGAGAAATTGCAAACGTCGAGCAATTGCTCAGAGATGAAAAGCGCCAGCACTGAAAGCTGTTGCTAGCCAACACCCTTCCTTGGAAGCGCTTTTGTAGCCCTAAGAACACTGGGTGTCTGTGCTTCTCTAGCCACCTAATCTTCTGCTCATCCTCTCGCGCAGTCTAAAGAGAGCTCAGGTGAGAAATTGCAAACGTCGAGCAATTGCTCAGAGATGAAAAGTGCCAGCACTGAAAGCTGTTGCTAGCCAGCACCCTTCCTTGGAAGCGCTTTCACAGGCGCAGCAACACTGGGGCTTTGCGCTTCTCTACCCACCAAACGTCACGGTCATTCTCTTTCCGTCTCGTAGACACGAACCGAGAAATTGCAAACGTCGAGCAATTGCTCAGAGATGAAAAGCGCCAGCACTGAAAGCTGTTGCTAGCCAGCACCCTTCCTTGGAAGCGCTTTTGTAGCCCTAAGAACACTGGGTGTCTGTGCTTCTCTAGCCACCTAATCTTCTGCTCATCCTCTCGCACAGTCTAAAGAGAGCTCAGGTGAGAAATTGCAAACGTCGAGCAATTGCTCAGAGAGGAAAAGTGCCAGCACTGAAAGCTGTTGCTAGCCAGCACCCTTCCTTGGAAGCGCTTTCACAGGCGCAGCAACACTGGGGCTTTGCGCTTCTCTACCCACCAAACGTCACGGTCATTCTCTTTCCGTCTCGTAGACATGAACCGAGAAATTGCAAACGTCGAGCAATTGCTCAGAGATGAAAAGCGCCAGCACTGAAAGCTGTTGCTAGCCAGCACCCTTCCTTGGAAGCGCTTTTGTAGCCCTAAGAACACTGGGGTTCTGGGCTTCTCTAGCCATCTAAACTTCTGCTCATCCTCTCGCGCAGTCTAAAGAGAGCTCAGGTGAGAAATTGCAAACATCGAGCAATTGCTCAGAGATGAAAAGTGCTAGCACTGAAAGCTGTTGCTAGCCAGCACCCTTCCTTGGAAGCGCTTTCACAGGCGCAGCAACACTGGGGCTTTGCGCTTCTCTACCCACCAAACGTCACAGCCATTCTCTGTCCGTCTCGTAGACACGAGCTAAGAAATTGCAAACGTCGAGCAATTGCTCAGAGATGAAAAGTGCCAGCACTGAAAGCTGTTGCTAGCCAGCCCCCTTCCTTGGAAGCGCTTTTGTAGCCCTAAGAACACTGGGGCTCTGGGCTTCTCTAGCCACCTCATCTTCTGCTCATCCTCTCGCGCAGTCTAAAGAGAGCTCAGGTGAGAAATTGCAAACGTCAAGCAATTGCTCAGAGATGAAAAGTGCCAGCACTGAAAGCTGTTGCTAGACAGCACCCTTCCTTGGAAGCGCTTTTGTAGCCCTAAGAACACTGGGGCTCTGGGCTTCTCTAGCCACCTCATCTTCTGCTCATCCTCTTGCGCAGTCTAAAGAGAGCTCAGGTGAGAAATTGCAAACGTCGAGCAATTGCTCAGAGATGAAAAGTGCCAGCACTGAAAGCTGTTGCTAGCCAGCACCCTTCCTTGGAAGCGCTTTCACAGGCGCAGCAACACTGGGGCTTTGCGCTTCTCTAACCACCAAACGCCACGGTCACTATATCTCTGTCTCGTAGAAACGAGCTGAGAAATTGCAAACGTCGAGCAATTTCTCAGACATGAAAAGCGCCAGCACTGAAAGCTGTTGCTAGCCAGCACCCTTCCTTGGAAGCGCTTTCACAGGCGCAGCAACACTGGGGCTTTGCGCTTCTCTACCCACCAAACATCACGGTCACTATCTCTCCGTCTCGTAGACACGAGCTGAGAAATTGCAAACGTCGAGCAATTGCTCAGAGATGAAAAGTGCCAGCACTGAAAGCTGTTGCTAGCCAGCACCCTTCCTTGGAAGCGCTTTTGTAGCCCTAAGAACACTGGGGCTCTGGCCTTCTCTAGCCACCTCATCTTCTGCTCATCCTCTCGCGCACTCTAAAGAGAGCTCAGGTGAGAAATTGCAAACGTCGAGCAATTGCTCAGAGATGAAAAGTGCCAGCACTGAAAGCTGTTGCTAGCCAGCCCCCTTCCTTGGAAGCGCTTTTGTAGCCCTAAGAACACTGGGGCTCTGGCCTTCTCTAGCCACCTCATCTTCTGCTCATCCTCTCGCGCAGTCTAAAGAGAGCTCAGGTGAGAAATTGCAAACGTCCAGCAATTGCTCAGAGATGAAAAGTGCCAGCACTGAAAGCTGTTGCTAGCCAGCACCCTTCTTTGGAAGCGCTTTCACAGGCGCAGCAACACTGGGGCTTTGCGCTTCTCTAACCACCAAACGTCACAGTCACTATCTCTCCGTCTCGTAGAAACGAGCTAAGAAATTGCAAACGTCGAGCAATTGCTCAGAGATGAAAAGTGCCAGCACTGAAAGCTGTTGCTAGCCAGCACCCTTCCTTGGAAGCGCTTTCACAGGCGCAGCAACACTGGGCCTTTGCGCTTCTCTAACCACCAAAGGTCACAGTCACTATCTCTTTCCGTCTCGTAGACACGAACTGAGAAATTGCAAACGTCGAGCAATTGCTCAGAGATGAAAAGTGCCAGCACTGAAAGCTGTTGCTAGCCAGCCCCCTTCCTTGGAAGCGCTTTTGTAGCCCTAAGAACACTGGGGCTCTGGGCTTCTCTAGCCACCTCATCTTCTACTCATCCACTCGCGCAGTCTAAAGAGAGCTCAGGTGAGAAATTGCAAATGTCGAGCAATTGCTCAGAGATGAAAAGTGCCAGCACTGAAAGCTGTTGCTAGCCAGCACCCTTCCTTGGAAGCGCATTCACAGGCGCAGCAACACTGGGGCTTTGCGCTTCTCTAACCACCAAACGCCACGGTCACTATATCTCTGTCTCGTAGAAACGAGCTGAGAAATTGCAAACGTCGAGCAATTGCTCAGACATGAAAAGCGCCAGCACTGAAAGCTGTTGCTAGCCAGCACCCTTCCTTGGAAGCGCTTTCACAGGCGCAGCAACACTGGGGCTTTGCGCTTCTCTAACCACCAAACGTCACGGTCATTCTCTTTCCGTCTCGTAGACATGAACCGAGAAATTGCAAACGTCGAGCAATTGCTCAGAGATGAAAAGTGCCAGCACTGAAAGCTGTTGCTAGCCAGCACCCTTCCTTGGAAGCGCTTTTGTAGCCCTAAGAACACTGGGGTTCTGGGCTTCTCTAGCCATCTAAACTTCTGCTCATCCTCTCGCGCAGTCTAAAGAGAGCTCAGGTGAGAAATTGCAAACATCGAGCAATTGCTCAGAGATGAAAAGTGCTAGCACTGAAAGCTGTTGCTAGCCAGCACCCTTCCTTGGAAGCGCTTTCACAGGCGCAGCAACACTGGGGCTTTGCGCTTCTCTACCCACCAAACGTCACAGCCATTCTCTGTCCGTCTCGTAGACACGAGCTAAGAAATTGCAAACGTCGAGCAATTGCTCAGAGAGGAAAAGTGCCAGCACTGAAAGCTGTTGCTAGCCAGCCCCCTTCCTTGGAAGCGCTTTTGTAGCCCTAAGAACACTGGTGCTCTGGGCTTCTCTAGCCACCTCATCTTCTGCTCATCCTCTCGCGCAGTCTAAAGAGAGCTCAGGTGAGAAATTGCAAACGTCGAGCAATTGCTCAGAGATGAAAAGTGCCAGCACTGAAAGCTGTTGCTAGACAGCACCCTTCCTTGGAAGCGCTTTTGTAGCCCTAAGAACACTGGGGCTCTGGGCTTCTCTAGCCACCTCATCTTCTGCTCATCCTCTTGCGCAGTCTAAAGAGAGCTCAGGTGAGAAATTGCAAACGTCGAGCAATTGCTCAGAGATGAAAAGTGCCAGCACTGAAAGCTGTTGCTAGCCAGCACCCTTCCTTGGAAGCGCTTTCACAGGCGCAGCAACACTGGGGCTTTGCGCTTCTCTAACCACCAAACGCCACGGTCACTATATCTCTGTCTCGTAGAAACGAGCTGAGAAATTGCAAACGTCGAGCAATTTCTCAGACATGAAAAGCGCCAGCACTGAAAGCTGTTGCTAGCCAGCACCCTTCCTTGGAAGCGCTTTCACAGGCGCAGCAACACTGGGGCTTTGCGCTTCTCTACCCACCAAACATCACGGTCACTATCTCTCCGTCTCGTAGACACGAGCTGAGAAATTGCAAACGTCGAGCAATTGCTCAGACATGAAAAGTGCCAGCACTGAAAGCTGTTGCTAGCCAGCACCCTTCCTTGGAAGCGCTTTTGTAGCCCTAAGAACACTGGGGCTCTGGGCTTCTCTAGCCACCTCATCTTCTGCTCATCCTCTCGCGCACTCTAAAGAGAGCTCAGGTGAGAAATTGCAAACGTCCAGCAATTGCTCAGAGATGAAAAGTGCCAGCACTGAAAGCTGTTGCTAGCCAGCCCCCTTCCTTGGAAGCGCTTTTGTAGCCCTAAGAACACTGGGGCTCTGGCCTTCTCTAGCCACCTCATCTTCTGCTCATCCTCTCGCGCAGTCTAAAGAGAGCTCAGGTGAGAAATTGCAAACGTCCAGCAATTGCTCAGAGATGAAAAGTGCCAGCACTGAAAGCTGTTGCTAGCCAGCACCCTTCTTTGGAAGCGCTTTCACAGGCGCAGCAACACTGGGGCTTTGCGCTTCTCTAACCACCAAACGTCACAGTCACTATCTCTCCGTCTCGTAGAAACGAGCTAAGAAATTGCAAACGTCGAGCAATTGCTCAGAGATGAAAAGTGCCAGCACTGAAAGCTGTTGCTAGCCAGCACCCTTCCTTGGAAGCGCTTTCACAGGCGCAGCAACACTGGGGCTTTGCGCTTCTCTAACCACCAAACGTCACGGTCATTCTCTTTCCGTCTCGTAGACACGAACTGAGAAATTGCAAACGTCGAGCAATTGCTCAGAGATGAAAAGCGCCAGCACTGAAAGCTGTTGCTAGCCAGCACCCTTCCTTGGAAGCGCTTTTGTAGCCCTAAGAACACTGGGGCTCTGGGCTTCTCTAGCCACCTCATCTTCTACTCATCCACTCGCGCAGTCTAAAGAGAGCTCAGGTGAGAAATTGCAAATGTCGAGCAATTGCTCAGAGATGAAAAGTGCCAGCACTGAAAGCTGTTGCTAGCCAGCACCCTTCCTTGGAAGCGCATTCACAGGCGCAGCAACACTGGGGCTTTGCGCTTCTCTAACCACCAAACGCCACGGTCACTATATCTCTGTCTCGTAGAAACGAGCTGAGAAATTGCAAACGTCGAGCAATTGCTCAGACATGAAAAGCGCCAGCACTGAAAGCTGTTGCTAGCCAGCACCCTTCCTTGGAAGCGCTTTCACAGGCGCAGCAACACTGGGGCTTTGCGCTTCTCTAACCACCAAACGTCACGGTCACTATCTCTCCGTCTCGTAGACACGAACTGAGAAATTGCAAACGTCGAGCAATTGCTCAGAGATGAAAAGCGCCAGCACTGAAAGCTGTTGCTAGCCAGCACCCTTCCTTGGAAGCGCTTTTGTAGCCCTAAGAACACTGGGTGTCTGTGCTTCTCTAGCCACCTCATCTTCTGCTCATCCTCTCGCGCAGTCTAAAGAGAGCTCAGGTGAGAAATTGCAAACGTCGAGCAATTGCTCAGAGAGGAAAAGTGCCAGCACTGAAAGCTGTTGCTAGCCAGCACCCTTCCTTGGAAGCGCCTTCACAGGCGCAGCAACACTGGGGCTTTGCGCTTCTCTACCCACCAAACGTCACAGCCATTCTCTGTCCGTCTCGTAGACACGAGCTAAGAAATTGCAAACGTCGAGCAATTGCTCAGAGATGAAAAGTGCCAGCACTGAAAGCTGTTGCTAGCCAGCCCCCTTCCTTGGAAGCGCTTTTGTAGCCCTAAGAACACTGGGGCTCTGGGCTTCTCTAGCCACCTCATCTTCTGCTCATCCTCTCGCGCACTCTAAAGAGAGCTCAGGTGAGAAATTGCAAACGTCGAGCAATTGCTCAGAGATGAAAAGTGCCAGCACTGAAAGCTCTTGCTAGCCAGCACCCTTCCTTGGAAGCGCTTTTGTAGCCCTAAGAACACTGGGGCTCTGGCCTTCTCTAGCCACCTAATCTTCTGCTCATCCTCTCGCGCAGTCTAAAGAGAGCTCAGGTGAGAAATTGCAAACGTCGAGCAATTGCTCAGAGATGAAAAGTGCCAGCACTGAAAGCTGTTGCTAGCCAGTCCCCTTCCTTGGAAGCGCTTTTGTAGCCCTAAGAACACTGGGGCTCTGGGCTTCTCTAGCCACCTCATCTTCTGCTCATCCTCTCGCGCAGTCTAAAGAGAGCTCAGGTGAGAAATTGCAAACGTCGAGCAATTGCTCAGAGAGGAAAAGTGCCAGCACTGAAAGCTGTTGCTAGCCAGCACCCTTCTTTGGAAGCGCTTTCACAGGCGCAGCAACACTGGGGCTTTGCGCTTCTCTAACCACCAAACGTCACAGTCACTATCTCTCCGTCTCGTAGAAACGAGCTAAGAAATTGCAAACGTCGAGCAATTGCTCAGAGATGAAAAGTGCCAGCACTGAAAGCTGTTGCTAGCCAGCACCCTTCTTTGGAAGCGCTTTCACAGGCGCAGCAACACTGGGGCTTTGCGCTTCTCTAACCACCAAAGGTCACAGTCACTATCTCTTTCCGTCTCGTAGACACGAACTGAGAAATTGCAAACGTCGAGCAATTGCTCAGAGATGAAAAGTGCCAGCACTGAAAGCTGTTGCTAGCCAGCACCCTTCCTTGGAAGCGCTTTTGTAGCCCTAAGAACACTGGGGCTCTGGGCTTCTCTAGCCACCTCATCTTCTACTCATCCACTCGCGCAGTCTAAAGAGAGCTCAGGTGAGAAATTGCAAACGTCGAGCAATTGCTCAGAGATGAAAAGTGCCAGCACTGAAAGCTGTTGCTAGCCAGCACCCTTCCTTGGAAGCGCTTTCACAGGCGCAGCAACACTGGGGCTTTGCGCTTCTCTACCGACCAAACGTCACGGTCATTCTCTTTCCGTCTCGTAGACACGAGCTGAGAAATTGCAAACGTCGAGCAATTGCTCAGAGATGAAAAGCGCCAGCACTGAAAGCTGTTGCTAGCCAGCCCCCTTCCTTGGAAGCGCTTTTGTAGCCCTAAGAACACTGGGTGTCTGTGCTTCTCTAGCCACCTCATCTTCTGCTCATCCTCTCGCGCAGTCTAAAGAGAGCTCAGGTGAGAAATTGCAAACGTCGAGCAATTGCTCAGAGATGAAAAGTGCCAGCACTGAAAGCTGTTGCTAGCCAGCCCCCTTCCTTGGAAGCGCTTTTGTAGCCCTAAGAACACTGGGGCTCTGGGCTTCTCTAGCCACCTCATCTTCTGCTCATCCTCTCGCGCAGTCTAAAGAGAGCTCAGGTGAGAAATTGCAAACGTCCAGCAATTGCTCAGAGATGAAAAGTGCCAGCACTGAAAGCTGTTGCTAGCCAGCACCCTTCCTTGGAAGCGCTTTCACAGGCGCAGCAACACTGGGGTTTTGCGCTTCTCTACCCACCAAACGTCACGGTCACTATCTCTCCGTCTCGTAGACACGAGTTGAGAAATTGCAAACGTCGAGCAATTGCTCAGAGATGAAAAGTGCCAGCACTGAAAGCTGTTGCTAGCCAGCACCCTTCCTTGGAAGCGCTTTTGTAGCCCTAAGAACACTGGGGCTCTGGCCTTCTCTAGCCATCTAAACTTCTGCTCATCCTCTCGCGCAGTCTAAAGAGAGCTCAGGTGAGAAATTGCAAACGTCGAGCAATTGCTCAGAGATGAAAAGTGGCAGCACTGAAAGCTGTTGCTAGCCAGCCCCCTTCCTTGGAAACGCTTTCACAGGCGCAGCAACACTGGGGCTTTGCGCTTCTCTAACCACCAAACATCACGGTCACTATCTCTCCGTCTCGTAGACACGAGCTGAGAAATTGCAAACGTCGAGCAATTGCTCAGAGAGGAAAAGTGCCAGCACTGAAAGCTGTTGCTAGCCAGCCCCCTTCCTTGGAAGCGCTTTTGTAGCCCTAAGAACACTTGGTGTCTGTGCTTCTCTAGCCACCTAATCTTCTGCTCATCCTCTCGCGCAGTCTAAAGAGAGCTCAGGTGAGAAATTGCAAACGTCGAGCAATTGCTCAGAGATGAAAAGTGCCAGCACTGAAAGCTGTTGCTAGACAACCCCCTTCCTTGGAAGCGCTTTTGTAGCCCTAAGAACACTGGGGCTCTGGCCTTCTCTAGCCACCTCATCTTCTGCTCATCCTCTCGCGCAGTCTAAAGAGAGCTCAGGTGAGAAATTGCAAACGTCGAGCAATTGCTCAGAGATGAAAAGTGCCAGCACTGAAAGCTGTTGCTAGCCAGCACCCTTCTTTGGAAGCGCTTTCACAGGCGCAGCAACACTGGGGCTTTGCGCTTCTCTAACCACCAAACGTCACAGTCACTATCTCTCCGTCTCGTAGAAACGAGCTAAGAAATTGCAAACGTCGAGCAATTGCTCAGAGATGAAAAGTGCCAGCACTGAAAGCTGTTGCTAGCCAGCACCCTTCCTTGGAAGCGCTTTCACAGGCGCAGCAACACTGGGGCTTTGCGCTTCTCTAACCACCAAAGGTCACAGTCACTATCTCTTTCCGTCTCGTAGACACGAACTGAGAAATTGCAAACGTCGAGCAATTGCTCAGAGATGAAAAGTGCCAGCACTGAAAGCTGTTGCTAGCCAGCACCCTTCCTTGGAAGCGCTTTTGTAGCCCTAAGAACACTGGGGTTCTGGGCTTCTCTAGCCACCTCATCTTCTACTCATCCACGCGCGCAGTCTAAAGAGAGCTCAGGTGAGAAATTGCAAATGTCGAGCAATTGCTCAGAGATGAAAAGTGCCAGCACTGAAAGCTGTTGCTAGCCAGCACCCTTCCTTGGAAGTGCATTCACAGGCGCAGCAACACTGGGGCTTTGCGCTTCTCTAACCACCAAACGCCACGGTCACTATATCTCTGTCTCATAGAAACGAGCTGAGAAATTGCAAACGTCGAGCAATTGCTCAGACATGAAAATCGCCAGCACTGAAAGCTGTTGCTAGCCAGCACCCTTCCTTGGAAGCGCTTTCACAGGCGCAGCAACACTGGGGCTTTGCGCTTCTCTAGCCACCAAACGTCACGGTCATTCTCTTTCCGTCTCGTAGACACGAACTGAGAAATTGCAAACGTCGAGCAATTGCTCAGAGATGAAAAGTGCCAGCACTGAAAGCTGTTGCTAGCCAGCACCCTTCCTTGGAAGCGCTTTTGTAGCCCTAAGAACACTGGGTGTCTGTGCTTCTCTAGCCACCTCATCTTCTGCTCATCCTCTCGCACAGTCTAAAGAGAGCTCAGGTGAGAAATTGCAAATGTCGAGCAATTGCTCAGAGAGGAAAAGTGCCAGCACTGAAAGCTGTTGCTAGCCAGCACCCTTCCTTGGAAGCGCTTTCACAGGCGCAGCAACACTGGGGCTTTGCGCTTCTCTACCCACCAAACGTCACGGTCATTCTCTTTCCGTCTCGTAGACACGAACCGAGAAATTGCAAACGTCGAGCAATTGCTGAGAGATGAAAAGTGCCAGCACTGAAAGCTGTTGCTAGCCAGCACCCTTCCTTGGAAGCGCTTTTGTAGCCCTAAGAACACTGGGGTTCTGGGCTTCTCTAGCCATCTAAACTTCTGCTCATCCTCTCGCGCAGTCTAAAGAGAGCTCAGGTGAGAAATTGCAAACATCGAGCAATTGCTCAGAGATGAAAAGTGCTAGCACTGAAAGCTGTTGCTAGCCAGCACCCTTCCTTGGAAGCGCCTTCACAGGCGCAGCAACACTGGGGCTTTGCGCTTCTCTACCCACCAAACGTCACAGCCATTCTCTGTCCGTCTCGTAGACAATAGCTAAGAAATTGCAAACGTCGAGCAATTGCTCAGAGATGAAAAGTGCCAGCACTGAAAGCTGTTGCTAGCCAGCCCCCTTCCTTGGAAGCGCTTTTGTAGCCCTAAGAACACTGGGGCTCTGGCCTTCTCTAGCCACCTCATCTTCTGCTCATCCTCTCGCGCAGTCTAAAGAGAGCTCAGGTGAGAAATTGCAAACGTCGAGCAATTGCTCAGAGATGAAAAGTGCCAGCACTGAAAGCTCTTGCTAGCCAGCCCCCTTCCTTGGAAGCGCTTTTGTAGCCCTAAGAACACTGGGGCTCTGGGCTTCTCTAGCCACCTCATCTTCTGCTCATCCTCTCGCGCAGTCTAAAGAGAGCTCAGGTGAGAAATTGCAAACGTCGAGCAATTGCTCAGAGAGGAAAAGTGCCAGCACTGAAAGCTGTTGCTAGCCAGCACCCTTCCTTGGAAGCGCTTTCACAGGCGCAGCAACACTGGGGCTTTGCGCTTCTCTAACCACCAAACGTCACGGTCACTATCTCTCCGTCTCGTAGACACGAGTTGAGAAATTGCAAACGTCGAGCAATTGCTCAGAGATGAAAAGTGCCAGCACTGAAAGCTGTTGCTAGCCAGCACCCTTCTTTGGAAGCGCTTTCACACGCGCAGCAACACTGGGGCTTTGCGCTTCTCTACCCACCAAACGTCACGGTCATTCTCTTTCCGTCTCGTAGACACGAGCTGAGAAATTGCAAACGTCGAGCAATTGCTCAGAGATGAAAAGTGCCAGCACTGAAAGCTGTTGCTAGCCAGCCCCCTTCCTTGGAAGCGCTTTTGTAGCCCTAAGAACACTGGGGCTCTGGCCTTCTCTAGCCACCTCATCTTCTGCTCATCCTCTCGCGCAGTCTAAAGAGAGCTCAGGTGAGAAATTGCAAACGTCGAGCAATTGCTCAGAGAGGAAAAGTGCCAGCACTGAAAGCTGTTGCTAGCCAGCACCCTTCCTTGGAAGCGTTTTTGTAGGCCTAAGAACACTGGGGCTCTGGGCTTCTCTAGCCACCTCATCTTCTGCTCATCCTGTCGCGCAGTCTAAAGAGAGCTCAGGTGAGAAATTGCAAACGTCGAGCAATTGCTCAGAGATGAAAAGTGCCAGCACTGAAAGCTGTTGCTAGCCAGCACCCTTCCTTGGAAGCGCTTTTGTAGGCCTAAGAACACTGGGGCTCTGGCCTTCTCTAGCCACCTCATCTTCTGCTCATCCTCTCGCGCAGTCTAAAGAGAGCTCAGGTGAGAAATTGCAAACGTCGAGCAATTGCTCAGAGAGGAAAAGTGCCAGCACTGAAAGCTGTTACTAGACAGCACCCTTCCTTGGAAGCGCTTTTGTAGCCCGAAGAACACTGGAGTTCTGGCCTTCTCTAGCCACCTCATCTTCTGCTCATCCTCTCGCGCAGTCTAAAGAGAGCTCAGGTGAGAAATTGCAAACGTCGAGCAATTGCTCAGAGATGAAAAGTGCCAGCACTGAAAGCTGTTGCTAGACAGCCCCCTTCCTTGGAAGCGCTTTTGTAGCCCTAAGAACACTGGGGCTCTGGCCTTCTCTAGCCACCTCATCTTCTGCTCATCCTCTCGCGCAGTCTAAAGAGAGTTCAGGTGAGAAATTGCAAACGTCGAGCAATTGCTCAGAGATGAAAAGTGCCAGCACTGAAAGCTGTTGCTAGCCAGCACCCTTCCTTGGAAGCGCTTTCACAGGCGCAGCAACACTGGGGCTTTGCGCTTCTCTCACCACTAAAGGTCACAGTCACTATCTCTCCGTCTCGTAGACACGAACTGAGAAATTGCAAACGTCGAGCAATTGCTCAGAGATGAAAAGTGCCAGCACTGAAAGCTGTTGCTAGCCAGCACCCTTCCTTGGAAGCGCTTTTGTAGCCCTAAGAACACTGGGGCTCTGGCCTTCTCTAGCCACCTCATCTTCTACTCATCCACTCGCGCAGTCTAAAGAGAGCTCAGGTGAGAAATTGCAAACGTCGAGCAATTGCTCAGAGATGAAAAGTGCCAGCACTGAAAGCTGTTGCTAGACAGCCCCCTTCCTTGGAAGCGCTTTTGTAGCCCTAAGAACACTGGGGCTCTGGCCTTCTCTAGCCACCTCATCTTCTGCTCATCCTCTCGCGCAGTCTAAAGAGAGCTCAGGTGAGAAATTGCAAACGTCGAGCAATTGCTCAGAGATGAAAAGTGCCAGCACTGAAAGCTGTTGCTAGCCAGCACCCTTCTTTGGAAGCGCTTTCACAGGCGCAGCAACACTGGGGCTTTGCGCTTCTCTAACCACCAAACGTCACAGTCACTATCTCTCCGTCTCGTAGAAACGAGCTAAGAAATTGCAAACGTCGAGCAATTGCTCAGAGATGAAAAGTGCCAGCACTGAAAGCTGTTGCTAGCCAGCACCCTTCCTTGGAAGCGCTTTCACAGGCGCAGCAACACTGGGGCTTTGCGCTTCTCTAACCACCAAACGTCACAGTCACTATCTCTTTCCGTCTCGTAGACACGAACTGAGAAATTGCAAACGTCGAGCAATTGCTCAGAGATGAAAAGTGCCAGCACTGAAAGCTGTTGCTAGCCAGCCCCCTTCCTTGGAAGCGCTTTTGTAGCCCTAAGAACACTGGGGCTCTGGGCTTCTCTAGCCACCTCATCTTCTACTCATCCACTCGCGCAGTCTAAAGAGAGCTCAGGTGAGAAATTGCAAATGTCGAGCAATTGCTCAGAGATGAAAAGTGCCAGCACTGAAAGCTGTTGCTAGCCAGCACCCTTCCTTGGAAGCGCATTCACAGGCGCAGCAACACTGGGGCTTTGCGCTTCTCTAACCACCAAACGCCACGGTCACTATATCTCTGTCTCATAGAAACGAGCTGAGAAATTGCAAACGTCGAGCAATTGCTCAGACATGAAAAGTGCCAGCACTGAAAGCTGTTGCTAGACAGCCCCCTTCCTTGGAAGCGCTTTTGTAGCCCTAAGAACACTGGGTGTCTGTGCTTCTCTAGCCACCTCATCTTCTGCTCATCCTCTCGCACAGTCTAAAGAGAGCTCAGGTGAGAAATTGCAAATGTCGAGCAATTGCTCAGAGAGGAAAAGTGCCAGCACTGAAAGCTGTTGCTAGCCAGCACCCTTCCTTGGAAGTGCTTTCACAGGCGCAGCAACACTGGGGCTTTGCGCTTCTCTACCCACCAAACGTCACGGTCATTCTCTTTCCGTCTCGTAGACACGAACCGAGAAATTGCAAACGTCGAGCAATTGCTCAGAGATGAAAAGTGCCAGCACTGAAAGCTGTTGCTAGCCAGCACCCTTCCTTGGAAGCGCTTTTGTAGCCCTAAGAACACTGGGGTTCTGGGCTTCTCTAGCCATCTAAACTTCTGCTCATCCTCTCGCGCAGTCTAAAGAGAGCTCAGGTGAGAAATTGCAAACATCGAGCAATTGCTCAGAGATGAAAAGTGCTAGCACTGAAAGCTGTTGCTAGCCAGCACCCTTCCTTGGAAGCGCCTTCACAGGCGCAGCAACACTGGGGCTTTGCGCTTCTCTACCCACCAAACGTCACAGCCATTCTCTGTCCGTCTCGTAGACACTAGCTAAGAAATTGCAAACGTCGAGCAATTGCTCAGAGATGAAAAGTGCCAGCACTGAAAGCTGTTGCTAGCCAGCCCCCTTCCTTGGAAGCGCTTTTGTAGCCCTAAGAGCACTGGGGCTCTGGGCTTCTCTAGCCACCTCATCTTCTGCTCATCCTCTCGCGCAGTCTAAAGAGAGCTCAGGTGAGAAATTGCAAACGTTGAGCAATTGCTCAGAGATGAAAAGTGCCAGCACTGAAAGCTGTTGCTAGCCAGCCCCCTTCCTTGGAAGCGCTTTTGTAGCCCTAAGAACACTGGGTGTCTGTGCTTCTCTAGCCACCTCATCTTCTGCTCATCCTCTCGCGCAGTCTAAAGAGAGCTCAGGTGAGAAATTGCAAACGTCGAGCAATTGCTCAGAGATGAAAAGTGCCAGCACTGAAAGCTGTTGCTAGCCAGCACCCTTCCTTGGAAGCGCTTTCACAGGCGCAGCAACACTGGGGCTTTGCGCTTCTCTAACCACCAAACGTCACGGTCACTATCTCTCCGTCTCGTAGACACGAGTTGAGAAATTGCAAACGTCGAGCAATTGCTCAGAGATGAAAAGTGCCAGCACTGAAAGCTGTTGCTAGCCAGCACCCTTCTTTGGAAGCGCTTTCACACGCGCAGCAACACTGGGGCTTTGCGCTTCTCTACCCACCAAACGTCACGGTCATTCTGTTTCCGTCTCGTAGACACGAGCTGAGAAATTGCAAACGTCGAGCAATTGCTCAGAGAGGAAAAGTGCCAGCACTGAAAGCTGTTGCTAGCCAGCCCCCTTCCTTGGAAGCGCTTTTGTAGCCCTAAGAACACTGGGGCTCTGGCCTTCTCTAGCCACCTCATCTTCTGCTCATCCTCTCGCGCAGTCTAAAGAGAGCTCAGGTGAGAAATTGCAAACGTCGAGCAATTGCTCAGAGAGGAAAAGTGCCAGCACTGAAAGCTGTTGCTAGCCAGCACCCTTCCTTGGAAGCGTTTTTGTAGGCCTAAGAACACTGGGGCTCTGGGCTTCTCTAGCCACCTCATCTTCTGCTCATCCTGTCGCGCAGTCTAAAGAGAGCTCAGGTGAGAAATTGCAAACGTCGAGCAATTGCTCAGAGATGAAAAGTGCCAGCACTGAAAGCTGTTGCTAGCCAGCACCCTTCCTTGGAAGCGCTTTTGTAGGCCTAAGAACACTGGGGCTCTGGCCTTCTCTAGCCACCTCATCTTCTGCTCATCCTCTCGCGCAGTCTAAAGAGAGCTCAGGTGAGAAATTGCAAACGTCGAGCAATTGCTCAGAGATGAAAAGTGCCAGCACTGAAAGCTGTTGCTAGACAGCACCCTTCCTTGGAAGCGCTTTTGTAGCCCTAAGAACACTGGAGTTCTGGCCTTCTCTAGCCACCTCATCTTCTGCTCATCCTCTCGCGCAGTCTAAAGAGAGCTCAGGTGAGAAATTGCAAACGTCGAGCAATTGCTCAGAGATGAAAAGTGCCAGCACTGAAAGCTGTTGCTAGACAGCCCCCTTCCTTGGAAGCGCTTTTGTAGCCCTAAGAACACTGGGGCTCTGGCCTTCTCTAGCCACCTCATCTTCTGCTCATCCTCTCGCGCAGTCTAAAGAGAGCTCAGGTGAGAAATTGCAAACGTCGAGCAATTGCTCAGAGATGAAAAGTGCCAGCACTGAAAGCTGTTGCTAGCCAGCACCCTTCCTTGGAAGCGCTTTCACAGGCGCAGCAACACTGGGGCTTTGCGCTTCTCTCACCACCAAAGGTCACAGTCACTATCTCTCCGTCTCGTAGACACGAACTGAGAAATTGCAAACGTCGAGCAATTGCTCAGAGATGAAAAGTGCCAGCACTGAAAGCTGTTGCTAGCCAGCACCCTTCCTTGGAAGCGGTTTTGTAGCCCTAAGAACACTGGGGCTCTGGGCTTCTCTAGCCACCTCATCTTCTACTCATCCACTCGCGCAGTCTAAAGAGAGCTCAGGTGAGAAATTGCAAATGTCGAGCAATTGCTCAGAGATGAAAAGTGCCAGCACTGAAAGCTGTTGCTAGCCAGCCCCCTTCCTTGGAAGCGCTTTCACAGGCGCAGCAACACTGGGGCTTTGCGCTTCTCTAACCACCAAACGCCACGGTCACTATATCTCTGTCTCGTAGAAACGAGCTGAGAAATTGCAAACGTCGAGCAATTGCTCAGAGATGAAAAGTGCCAGCACTGAAAGCTGTTGCTAGCCAGCACCCTTCCTTGGAAGCGCTTTCACAGGCGCAGCAACACTGGGGCTTTGCGCTTCTCTACCCACCAAACGTCACGGTCATTCTCTTTCCATCTCGTAGACACGAGCTGAGAAATTGCAAACGTCGAGCAATTGCTCAGAGATGAAAAGTGCCAGCACTGAAAGCTGTTGCTAGCCAGCACCCTTCCTTGGAAGCGCTTTTGTAGGCCTAAGAACACTGGGGCTCTGGCCTTCTCTAGCCACCTCATCTTCTGCTCATCCTCTCGCGCAGTCTAAAGAGAGCTCAGGTGAGAAATTGCAAACGTCGAGCAATTGCTCAGAGATGAAAAGTGCCAGCACTGAAAGCTGTTGCTAGCCAGCACCCTTCCTTGGAAGCGCTTTCACAGGCGCAGCAACACTGGGGCTTTGCGCTTCTCTCACCACCAAAGGTCACAGTCACTATCTCTCCGTCTCGTAGACACGAACTGAGAAATTGCAAACGTCGAGCAATTGCTCAGAGATGAAAAGTGCCAGCACTGAAAGCTGTTGCTAGCCAGCACCCTTCCTTGGAAGCGGTTTTGTAGCCCTAAGAACACTGGGGCTCTGGGCTTCTCTAGCCACCTCATCTTCTACTCATCCACTCGCGCAGTCTAAAGAGAGCTCAGGTGAGAAATTGCAAATGTCGAGCAATTGCTCAGAGATGAAAAGTGCCAGCACTGAAAGCTGTTGCTAGCCAGCCCCCTTCCTTGGAAGCGCTTTCACAGGCGCAGCAACACTGGGGCTTTGCGCTTCTCTAACCACCAAACGCCACGGTCACTATATCTCTGTCTCGTAGAAACGAGCTGAGAAATTGCAAACGTCGAGCAATTGCTCAGAGATGAAAAGTGCCAGCACTGAAAGCTGTTGCTAGCCAGCACCCTTCCTTGGAAGCGCCTTCACAGGCGCAGCAACACTGGGGCTTTGCGCTTCTCTACCCACCAAACGTCACGGTCATTCTCTTTCCATCTCGTAGACACGAGCTGAGAAATTGCAAACGTCGAGCAATTGCTCAGAGATGAAAAGTGCCAGCACTGAAAGCTGTTGCTAGCCAGCACCCTTCCTTGGAAGCGCTTTTGTAGGCCTAAGAACACTGGGGCTCTGGCCTTCTCTAGCCACCTCATCTTCTGCTCATCCTCTCGCGCAGTCTAAAGAGAGCTCAGGTGAGAAATTGCAAACGTCGAGCAATTGCACAGAGATGAAAAGTGCCAGCACTGAAAGCTGTTGCTAGCCAGCCCCCTTCCTTGGAAGCGCTTTTGTAACCCAAAGAACACTGGGGCTCTGGGCTTCTCTAGCCACCTCATCTTCTGCTCATCCTCTCGCGCAGTCTAAAGAGAGTTCAGGTGAGAAATTGCAAACGTCGAGCAATTGCTCAGAGATGAAAAGTGCCAGCACTGAAAGCTGTTGCTAGCCAGCACCCTTCCTTGGAAGCGCTTTCACTGGCGCAGCAACACTGGGGCTTTGCGCTTCTCTACCCACCAAACATCACGCTCGCTATCTCTCCGTCTCGTAGACACGAGCTGAGAAATTGCAAACGTCGAGCAATTGCTCAGAGAGGAAAAGTGCCAGCACTGAAAGCTGTTGCTAGCCAGCACCCTTCCTTGGAAGCGCTTTTGTAGCCCTAAGAACACTGGGGCTCTGGCCTTCTCTAGCCACCTCATCTTCTGCTCATCCTCTCGCGCAGTCTAAAGAGAGCTCAGGTGAGAAACTGCAAACGTCGAGCAATTGCTCAGAGAGGAAAAGTGCCAGCACTGAAAGCTGTTGCTAGCCAGCCCCCTTCCTTGGAAGCGCTTTTGTAGCCCTAAGAACACTGGGGCTCTGGCCTTCTCTAGCCACCTCATCTTCTGCTCATCCTCTCGCGCAGTCTAAAGAGAGTTCAGGTGAGAAATTGCAAACGTCCAGCAATTGCTCAGAGATGAAAAGTGCCAGCACTGAAAGCTGTTGCTAGCCAGCACCCTTCCTTGGAAGCGCTTTCTCAGGCGCAGCAACACTGGGGCTTTGCGCTTCTCTAGCCACCAAACGTCACAGTCATTCTCTGTCCGTCTCGTAGACACGAGCTGAGAAATTGCAAACGTCGAGCAATTGCTCAGAGATGAAAAGTGCCAGCACTGAAAGCTGTTGCTAGCCAGCCCCCTTCCTTGGAAGCGCTTTTGTAGCCCTAAGAACACTGGGGCTCTGGACTTCTCTAGCCACCTAATCTTCTGCTCATCCTCTCGCGCAGTCTAAAGAGAGCTCAGGTGAGAAATTGCAAACGTCGAGCAATTGCTCAGAGATGAAAAGTGCCAGCACTGAAAGCTGTTGCTAGCCAGCCCCCTTCCTTGGAAGCGCTTTTGTAGCCCTAAGAACAGTGGTGCTCTGGGCTTCTCTAGCCACCTCATCTTCTGCTCATCCTCTCGCGCACTCTAAAGAGAGCTCAGGTGAGAAATTGCAAACGTCGAGCAATTGCTCAGAGATGAAAAGTGCCAGCACTGAAAGCTGTTGCTAGCCAGCACCCTTCCTTGGAAGCGCTTTTGTAGCCCTAAGAACACTGGGGTTCTGGCCTTCTCTAGCCACCTCATCTTCTGCTCATCCTCTCGCGCAGTCTAAAGAGAGCTCAGGTGAGAAATTGCAAACGTCGAGCAATTGCTCAGAGATGAAAAGTGGCAGCACTGAAAGCTGTTGCTAGCCAGCACCCTTCCTTGGAAGCGCTTTCACAGGCGCAGCAACACTGGGGCTTTGCGCTTCTCTAACCACCAAACGTCACAGTCATTCTCTGTCCGTCTCGTAGACACGAGCTGAGAAATTGCAAACGTCGAGCAATTGCTCAGAGAGGAAAAGTGCCAGCACTGAAAGCTGTTGCTAGCCAGCCCCCTTCCTTGGAAGCGCTTTTGTAGCCCTAAGAACACTTGGTGTCTGGGCTTCTCTAGCCACCTAATCTTCTGCTCATCCTCTCGCGCAGTCTAAAGAGAGCTCAGGTGAGAAATTGCAAACGTCGAGCAATTGCTGAGAGATGAAAAGTGCCAGCACTGAAAGCTGTTGCTAGCCAGCACCCTTCCTTGGAAGCGCTTTTGTAGCCCTAAGGACACTGGGGCTCTGGGCTTCTCTAGCCACCTCATCTTCTGCTCATCCTCTCGCGCACTCTAAAGAGAGCTCAGGTGAGAAATTGCAAACGTCGAGCAATTGCTCAGAGAGGAAAAGTGCCAGCACTGAAAGCTGTTGCTAGCCAGCACCCTTCCTTGGAAGCGCTTTTGTAGCCCTAAGAACACTGGGGTTCTGGCCTTCTCTAGCCACCTCATCTTCTGCTCATCCTCTCGCGCAGTCTAAAGAGAGCTCAGGTGAGAAATTGCAAACGTCGAGCAATTGCTCAGAGATGAAAAGTGCCAGCACTGAAAGCTGTTGCTAGCCAGCCCCCTTCCTTGGAAGCGCTTTTGTAGCCCTAAGAACACTGGGGCTCTGGCCTTCTCTAGCCACCTCATCTTCTGCTCATCCTCTCGCGCACTCTAAAGAGAGCTCAGGTGAGAAATTGCAAACGTCGAGCAATTGCTCAGAGATGAAAAGTGCCAGCACTGAAAGCTGTTGCTAGCCAGCACCCTTCTTTGGAAGCGCTTTCACAGGCGCAGCAACACTGGGGCTTTGCGCTTCTCTAACCACCAAACGTCACAGTCACTATCTCTCCGTCTCGTAGAAACGAGCTGAGAAATTGCAAACGTCGAGCAATTGCTCAGAGATGAAAAGTGCCAGCACTGAAAGCTGTTGCTAGCCAGCACCCTTCCTTGGAACCGCTTTTGTAGCCCAAAGAACAGTGGGGCTCTGGGCTTCTCTAGCCACCTCATCTTCTGCTCATCCTCTCGCGCAGTCTAAAGAGAGCTCAGGTGAGAAATTGCAAACGTCGAGCAATTGCTCAGAGAGAAAAAGTGCCAGCACTGAAAGCTGTTGCTAGCCAGCCCCCTTCCTTGGAAGCGCTTTTGTAGCCCTAAGAACACTGGGGCTCTGGGCTTCTCTAGCCACCTCATCTTCTGCTCATCCTCTCGCGCAGTCTAAAGAGAGTTCAGGTGAGAAATTGCAACCGTCGAGCAATTGCTCAGAGAGGAAAAGTGCCAGCACTGAAAGCTGTTGCTAGCCAGCACCCTTCCTTGGAAGTGCTTTCACACGCGCAGCAACAGTGGGGCTTTGCGCTTCTCTAGCCACCAAACGTCACGGTCACTATCTCTCCGTCTCGTAGACACGAGTTGAGAAATTGCAAACGTCGAGCAATTGCTCAGAGATGAAAAGTGCCAGCACTGAAAGCTGTTGCTAGCCAGCACCCTTCTTTGGAAGCGCTTTCACACGCGCAGCAACACTGGGGCTTTGCGCTTCTCTACCCACCAAACATCACGCTCACTATCTCTCCGTCTCGTAGACACGAGTTGAGAAATTGCAAACGTCGAGCAATTGCTCAGAGATGAAAAGTGCCAGCACTGAAAGCTGTTGCTAGCCAGCCCCCTTCCTTGGAAGCACTTTTGTAGCCCTAAGAACACTGGGGCTCTGGCCTTCTCTAGCCACCTCATCTTCTGCTCATCCTCTCGCGCAGTCTAAAGAGAGCTCAGGTGAGAAATTGCAAACGTCCAGCAATTGCTCAGAGATGAAAAGTGCCAGCACTGAAAGCTGTTGCTAGCCAGCACCCTTCCTTGGAAGCGCTTTTGTAGCCCTAAGAACACTGGGGCTATGGGCTTCTCTAGCCACCTCATCTTCTGCTCATCCTCTCGCGCAGTCTAAAGAGAGCTCAGGTGAGAAATTGCAAACGTCGAGCAATTGCTCAGACATGAAAAGTGCCAGCACTGAAAGCTGTTGCTAGCCAGCACCCTTCCTTGGAAGCGCTTTTGTAGCCCTAAGAACACTGGGGCTATGGGCTTCTCTAGCCACCTCATCTTCTGCTCATCCTCTCGCGCAGTCTAAAGAGAGCTCAGGTGAGAAATTGCAAACGTCGAGCAATTGCTCAGACATGAAAAGTGCCAGCACTGAAAGCTGTTGCTAGCCAGCCCCCTTCCTTGGAAGCGCTTTTGTAGCCCTAAGAACACTGGGGCTATGGGCTTCTCTAGCCACCTCATCTTCTGCTCATCCTCTCGCGCAGTCTAAAGAGAGCTCAGGTGAGAAATTGCAAACGTCGAGCAATTGCTGAGAGATGAAAAGTGCCAGCACTGAAAGCTGTTGCTAGACAGCACCCTTCCTTGGAAGCGTTTTTGTAGGCCTAAGAACAGTGGTGTTCTGGGCTTCTCTAGCGACCTCATCTTCTACTCATCCACTCGCGCAGTCTAAAGAGAGCTCAGGTGAGAAATTGCAAACGTCCAGCAATTGCTCAGAGATGAAAAGTGCCAGCACTGAAAGCTGTTGCTAGCCAGCCCCCTTCCTTGGAAGCGCTTTCACACGCGCAGCAACACTGGGACTTTGCGCTTCTCTAGCCACGAAACATAACGGTCACTATCTCTCCGTCTCGTAGACACGAGCTGAGAAATTGCAAACGTCGAGCAATTGCTCAGAGATGAAAAGTGCCAGCACTGAAAGCTGTTGCTAGCCAGCACCCTTCCTTGGAAGCGCTTTTGTAGCCCTAAGAACACTGGGGCTCTGGGCTTCTCTAGCCACCTCATCTTCTGCTCATCCTCTCGCGCAGTCTAAAGAGAGCTCAGGTGAGAAATTGCAAACGTCCAGCAATTGCTCAGAGATGAAAAGTGCCAGCACTGAAAGCTGTTGCTAGCCAGCACCCTTCCTTGGAAGCCCTTTTGTAGCCCTAAGAACACTGGGGCTCTGCGCTTCTCTAGCCACCTCATCTTCTGCTCATCCTCTCGCGCAGTCTAAAGAGAGCTCAGGTGAGAAATTGCAAACGTCGAGCAATTGCTCAGAGATGAAAAGTGCCAGCACTGAAAGCTGTTGCTAGCCAGCACCCTTCTTTGGAAGCGCTTTCACAGGCGCAGCAACACTGGGGCTTTGCGCTTCTCTAACCACCAAACGTCACAGTCACTATCTCTCCGTCTCGTAGAAACGAGCTAAGAAATTGCAAACGTCGAGCAATTGCTCAGAGATGAAAAGTGCCAGCACTGAAAGCTGTTGCTAGCCAGCACCCTTCCTTGGAAGCGCTTTCACACGCGCAGCAACACTGGGGCTTTGCGCTTCTCTAGCCACCAAACGTCACGGTCACTATCTCTCCGTCTCGTAGACACGAGTTGAGAAATTGCAAACGTCGAGCAATTGCTCAGAGATGAAAAGTGCCAGCACTGAAAGCTGTTGCTAGCCAGCACCCTTCTTTGGAAGCGCTTTCACACGCGCAGCAACACTGGGGCTTTGCGCTTCTCTAACCACCAAACATCACGCTCACTATCTCTACGTCTCGTAGACACGAGATGAGAAACTGCAAACGTCGAGCAATTGCTCAGAGATGAAAAGCGCCAGCACTGAAAGCTGTTGCTAGCCAGCACCCTTCCTTGGAAGCGCTTTTGTAGCCCTAAGAACACTGGGGTTCTGGGCTTCTCTAGCCACCTCATCTTCTGCTCATCCTCTCGCGCAGTCTAAAGAGAGCTCAGGTGAGAAATTGAAAACGTCGAGCAATTGCTCAGAGATGAAAAGTGCCAGCACTGAAAGCTGTTGCTAGCCAGCACCCTTCCTTGGAACCGCTTTTGTAGCCCTAAGAACACTGGGGCTCTGGCCTTCTCTAGCCACCTCATCTTCTGCTCATCCTCTCGCGCAGTCTAAAGACAGTTTAGGTGAGAAATTGCAAACGTCGAGCAATTGCTCAGAGAGGAAAAGTGCCAGCACTGAAAGCTGTTGCTAGCCAGCACCCTTCCTTGGAAGCGCTTTCACAGGCGCAGCAACACTGGGGCTTTGCGCTTCTCTAACCACCAAAGGTCACAGTCACTATCTCTTTCCGTCTCGTAGACACGAACTGAGAAATTGCAAACGTCGAGCAATTGCTCAGAGATGAAAAGCGCCAGCACTGAAAGCTGTTGCTAGCCAGCCCCCTTCCTTGGAAGCGCTTTTGTAGCCCTAAGAACACTGGGGCTCTGGGCTTCTCTAGCCACCTCATCTTCTGCTCATCCTCTCGCGCAGTCTAAAGAGAGCTCAGGTGAGAAATTGCAAACGTCCAGCAATTGCTCAGAGATGAAAAGTGCCAGCACTGAAAGCTGTTGCTAGCCAGCACCCTTCCTTTGAAGTGCTTTCACAGGCGCAGCAACACTGGGGCTTTGCGCTTCTCTACCCACCAAACGTCACGGTCACTATCTCTCCGTCTCGTAGACACGAGTTGAGAAATTGCAAACATTGAGCAATTGCTCAGAGATGAAAAGTGCTAGCACTGAAAGCTGTTGCTAGCCAGCACCCTTCTTTGGAAGCGCTTTCACAGGCGCAGCAACACTGGGGCTTTGCGCTTCTCTACCCACCAAACGTCACAGTCATTCTCTGTCCGTCTCGTAGACACGAGCTGAGAAATTGCAAACGTCGAGCAATTGCTCAGAGATGAAAAGTGCCAGCACTGAAAGCTGTTGCTAGCCAGCACCCTTCCTTGGAAGCGCTTTTGTAGCCCTAAGAACAGTGGGGCTCTGGGCTTCTCTAGCCACCTCATCTTCTGCTCATCCTCTCGCGCAGTCTAAAGAGAGCTCAGGTGAGAAATTGCAAACGTCCAGCAATTGCTCAGAGGTGAAAAGTGCCAGCACTGAAAGCTGTTGCTAGCCAGCACCCTTCCTTGGAAGCGCTTTTGTAGCCCTAAGAACACTGGGGCTCTGGCCTTCTCTAGCCACCTCATCTTCTGCTCATCCACTCGCGCAGTCTAAAGAGAGCTCCGGTGAGAAATTGCAAATGTCGAGCAATTGCTCAGAGATGAAAAGTGCCAGCACTGAAAGCTGTTGCTAGCCAGCACCCTTCTTTGGAAGCGCATTCACAGGCGCAGCAACACTGGGGCTTTGCGCTTCTCTAACCACCAAACGCCACGGTCACTATATCTCTGTCTCGTAGAAACGAGTTGAGAAATTGCAAACGTCGAGCAATTGCTCAGACATGAAAAGCGCCAGCACTGAAAGCTGTTGCTAGCCAGCACCCTTCCTTGGAAGCGCTTTTGTAGCCCTAAGAACACTGGGGCTCTGGCCTTCTCTAGCCACCTCATCTTCTGCTCATCCTCTCGCGCAGTCTAAAGAGAGCTCAGGTGAGAAATTGTAAACGTCGAGCAATTGCTCAGAGATGAAAAGTGCCAGCACTGAAAGCTGTTGCTAGCCAGCACCCTTCCTTGGAAGCGCTTTTGTAGCCCTAAGAACACTGGGGCTCTGGCCTTCTCTAGCCACCTCATCTTCTGCTCATCCTCTCGCGCAGTCTAAAGAGAGCTCAGGTGAGAAATTGCAAACGTCCAGCAATTGCTCAGAGGTGAAAAGTGCCAGCACTGAAAGCTGTTGCTAGCCAGCACCCTTCCTTGGAAGCGCTTTTGTAGCCCTAAGAACAGTGGGGCTCTGGCCTTCTCTAGCCACCTCATCTTCTGCTCATCCACTCGCGCAGTCTAAAGAGAGCTCAGGTGAGAAATTGCAAATGTCGAGCAATTGCTCAGAGATGAAAAGTGGCAGCACTGAAAGCTGTTGCTAGCCAGCACCCTTCCTTGGAAGCGCATTCACAGGCGCAGCAACACTGGGGCTTTGCGCTTCTCTAACCACCAAACGCCACGGTCACTATATCTCTGTCTCGTAGAAACGAGCTGAGAAATTGCAAACGTCGAGCAATTGCTCAGACATGAAAAGCGCCAGCACTGAAAGCTGTTGCTAGCCAGCACCCTTCCTTGGAAGCGCTTTCACAGGCGCAGCAACACTGGGGCTTTGCGCTTCTCTACCCACCAAACGTCACAGTCATTCTCTTTCCGTCTCGTAGACACGAGCTGAGAAATTGCAAACGTCGAGCAATTGCTCAGAGATGAAAAGCGCCAGCACTGAAAGCTGTTGCTAGCCAGCACCCTTCCTTGGAAGCGCTTTTGTAGCCCTAAGAACACTGGGGCTCTGGGCTTCTCTAGCCACCTAATCTTCTGCTCATCCTCTCGCGCAGTCTAAAGAGAGCTCAGGTGAGAAATTGCAAACGTCGAGCAATTGCTCAGAGATGAAAAGTGCCAGCACTGAAAGCTGTTGCTAGCCAGCACCCTTCCTTGGAAGCGCTTTCACAGGCGCAGCAACACTGGGGCTTTGCGCTTCTCTAACCACCAAACATCACGGTCATTCTCTTTCCGTCTCGTAGACACGAGCTGAGAAATTGCAAACGTCGAGCAATTGCTCAGAGATGAAAAGTGCCAGCACTGAAAGCTGTTGCTAGCCAGCCCCCTTCCTTGGAAGCGCATTTGTAGCCCGAAGAACACTGGGGCTCTGGCCTTCTCTAGCCACCTCATCTTCTGCTCATCCTCTCGCGCAGTCTAAAGAGAGCTCAGGTGAGAAATTGCAAACGTCCAGCAATTGCTCAGAGGTGAAAAGTGCCAGCACTGAAAGCTGTTGCTAGCCAGCACCCTTCCTTGGAAGCGCTTTTGTAGCCCTAAGAACACTGGGGCTCTGGCCTTCTCTAGCCACCTCATCTTCTGCTCATCCACTCGCGCAGTCTAAAGAGAGCTCCGGTGAGAAATTGCAAATGTCGAGCAATTGCTCAGAGATGAAAAGTGCCAGCACTGAAAGCTGTTGCTAGCCAGCACCCTTCTTTGGAAGCGCATTCACAGGCGCAGCAACACTGGGGCTTTGCGCTTCTCTAACCACCAAACGCCACGGTCACTATATCTCTGTCTCGTAGAAACGAGTTGAGAAATTGCAAACGTCGAGCAATTGCTCAGACATGAAAAGCGCCAGCACTGAAAGCTGTTGCTAGCCAGCACCCTTCCTTGGAAGCGCTTTTGTAGCCCTAAGAACACTGGGGCTCTGGCCTTCTCTAGCCACCTCATCTTCTGCTCATCCTCTCGCGCAGTCTAAAGAGAGCTCAGGTGAGAAATTGTAAACGTCGAGCAATTGCTCAGAGATGAAAAGTGCCAGCACTGAAAGCTGTTGCTAGCCAGCACCCTTCCTTGGAAGCGCTTTTGTAGCCCTAAGAACACTGGGGCTCTGGCCTTCTCTAGCCACCTCATCTTCTGCTCATCCTCTCGCGCAGTCTAAAGAGAGCTCAGGTGAGAAATTGCAAACGTCGAGCAATTGCTCAGAGGTGAAAAGTGCCAGCACTGAAAGCTGTTGCTAGCCAGCACCCTTCCTTGGAAGCGCTTTTGTAGCCCTAAGAACAGTGGGGCTCTGGCCTTCTCTAGCCACCTCATCTTCTGCTCATCCACTCGCGCAGTCTAAAGAGAGCTCAGGTGAGAAATTGCAAATGTCGAGCAATTGCTCAGAGATGAAAAGTGGCAGCACTGAAAGCTGTTGCTAGCCAGCACCCTTCCTTGGAAGCGCATTCACAGGCGCAGCAACACTGGGGCTTTGCGCTTCTCTAACCACCAAACGCCACGGTCACTATATCTCTGTCTCGTAGAAACGAGCTGAGAAATTGCAAACGTCGAGCAATTGCTCAGACATGAAAAGCGCCAGCACTGAAAGCTGTTGCTAGCCAGCACCCTTCCTTGGAAGCGCTTTCACAGGCGCAGCAACACTGGGGCTTTGCGCTTCTCTACCCACCAAACGTCACAGTCATTCTCTTTCCGTCTCGTAGACACGAGCTGAGAAATTGCAAACGTCGAGCAATTGCTCAGAGATGAAAAGCGCCAGCACTGAAAGCTGTTGCTAGCCAGCACCCTTCCTTGGAAGCGCTTTTGTAGCCCTAAGAACACTGGGGCTCTGGGCTTCTCTAGCCACCTAATCTTCTGCTCATCCTCTCGCGCAGTCTAAAGAGAGCTCAGGTGAGAAATTGCAAACGTCGAGCAATTGCTCAGAGATGAAAAGTGCCAGCACTGAAAGCTGTTGCTAGCCAGCACCCTTCCTTGGAAGCGCTTTCACAGGCGCAGCAACACTGGGGCTTTGCGCTTCTCTAACCACCAAACATCACGGTCATTCTCTTTCCGTCTCGTAGACACGAGCTGAGAAATTGCAAACGTCGAGCAATTGCTCAGAGATGAAAAGTGCCAGCACTGAAAGCTGTTGCTAGCCAGCCCCCTTCCTTGGAAGCGCATTTGTAGCCCGAAGAACACTGGGGCTCTGGCCTTCTCTAGCCACGTCATCTTCTGCTCATCCTCTCGCGCAGTCTAAAGAGAGCTCAGGTGAGAAATTGCAAACGTCGAGCAATTGCTCAGAGATGAAAAGTGCCAGCACTGAAAGCTGTTGCTAGCCAGCACCCTTCCTCGGAAGCGCTTTTGTAGCCCTAAGAACACTGGGGCTCTGGGCTTCTCTAGCCACCTCATCTTCTGCTCATCCTCTCGCGCAGTCTAAAGAGAGCTCAGGTGAGAAATTGCAAACGTTGAGCAATTGCTCAGAGATGAAAAGTGCCAGCACTGAAAGCTGTTGCTAGCCAGCACCCCTCCTTGGAAGCGCTTTCACACGCGCAGCAACACTGGGGCTTTGCGCTTCTCTAGCCACCAAACGTGACGGTCACTATCTCTCCGTCACGTAGACACGAGCTGAGAAATTGCAAACGTTGAGCAATTGCTCAGAGATGAAAAGTGCCAGCACTGAAAGCTGTTGCTAGCCAGCACCCTTCCTTGGAAGCGCTTTTGTAGCCCTAAGAACACTGGGGCTCTGGCCTTCTCTAGCCACCTCATCTTCTGCTCATCCTCTCGCGCAGTCTAAAGAGAGCTCAGGTGAGAAATTGCAAACGTCGTGCAATTGCTCAGAGAGGAAAAGTGCCAGCACTGAAAGCTGTTGCTAGCCAGCCCCCTTCCTTGGAAGTGCTTCTGTAACCTTAAGAACACTGGGGCTCTGGGCTTCTCTAGCCACCTCATCTTCTGCTCATCCTCTCGCGCAGTCTAAAGAGAGCTCAGGTGAGAAATTGCAAACGTCGAGCAATTGCTCAGAGATGAAAAGTGCCAGCACTGAAAGCTGTTGCTAGCCAGCACCCTTCCTTGGAAGCGCTTTTGTAGCCCTAAGAACACTGGGGCTCTGGGCTTCTCTAGCCACCTCATCTTCTGCTCATCCTCTCGCGCAGTCTAAAGAGAGCTCAGGTGAGAAATTGCAACCGTCGAGCAATTGCTCAGAGATGAAAAGTGGCAGCACTGAAAGCTGTTGCTAGCCAGCACCCTTCCTTGGAAGCGCATTCACAGGCGCAGCAACACTGGGGCTTTGCGCTTCTCTAGCCACCAAACATCACGGTCACTATATCTCTGTCTCGTAGAAACGAGCTGAGAAATTGCAAACGTCGAGCAATTGCTCAGAGATGAAAAGTGCCAGCACTGAAAGCTGTTGCTAGCCAGCACCCTTCCTTGGAAGCGCTTTCACAGGCGCAGCAACACTGGGGCTTTGCGCTTCTCTAGCCACCAAACGTCACGGTCATTCTCTTTCCGTCTCGTAGACACGAACTGAGAAATTGCAAACGTCGAGCAATTGCTCAGAGATGAAAAGCGCCAGCACTGAAAGCTGTTGCTAGCCAGCACCCTTCCTTGGAAGCGCTTTTATAGCCCTAAGAACACTGGGGCTCTGGCCTTCTCTAGCCACCTCATCTTCTGCTCATCCTCTCGCGCAGTCTAAAGAGAGCTCAGGTGAGAAATTGCAAACGTCCAGCAATTGCTCAGAGATGAAAAGTGCCAGCACTGAAAGCTGTTGCTAGCCAGCACCCTTCCTTGGAAGCGCTTTCACAGGCGCAGCAACACTGGGGCTTTGCGCTTCTCTAACCACCAAACGTCACAGTCATTCTCTGTCCGTCTCGTAGACACGAGCTGAGAAATTGCAAACGTCGAGCAATTGCTCAGAGATGAAAAGTGCCAGCACTGAAAGCTGTTGCTAGCCGGCACCCTTCCTTGGAAGTGCTTTTGTAGCCCTAAGAACAGTGGGGCTCTGGGCTTCTCTAGCCACCTCATCTTCTGCTCATCCTCTCGCGCACTCTAAAGAGAGCTCAGGTGAGAAATTGCAAACGTCGAGCAATTGCTCAGACATGAAAAGTGCCAGCACTGAAAGCTGTTGCTAGCCAGCACCCTTCCTTGGAACCGCTTTTGTAGCCCTAAGAACACTGGGGCTCTGGCCTTCTCTAGCCACCTCATCTTCTGCTCATCCTCTCGCGCAGTCTAAAGAGAGTTCAGGTGAGAAATTGCAAACGTCGAGCAATTGCTCAGAGAGGAAAAGTGCCAGCACTGAAAGCTGTTGCTAGCCAGCACCCTTCCTTGGAAGCGCTTTCACAGGCGCAGCAACACTGGGGCTTTGCGCTTCTCTAACCACCAAAGGTCACAGTCACTATCTCTGCGTCTCGTAGACACGAACTGAGAAATTGCAAACGTCGAGCAATTGCTGAGAGATGAAAAGTGCCAGCACTGAAAGCTGTTGCTAGACAGCACCCTTCCTTGGAAGCGTTTTTGTAGGCCTAAGAACAGTGGGGTTCTGGGCTTCTCTAGCCACCTCATCTTCTACTCATCCACTCGCGCAGTCTAAAGAGAGCTCAGGTGAGAAATTGCAAACGTCCAGCAATTGCTCAGAGATGAAAAGTGCCAGCACTGAAAGCTGTTGCTAGCCAGCCCCCTTCCTTGGAAGCGCTTTCACACGCGCAGCAACACTGGGACTTTGCGCTTCTCTAGCCACGAAACATAACGGTCACTATCTCTCCGTCTCGTAGACACGAGCTGAGAAATTGCAAACGTCGAGCAATTGCTCAGAGATGAAAAGTGCCAGCACTGAAAGCTGTTGCTAGCCAGCACCCTTCCTTGGAAGCGCTTTTGTAGCCCTAAGAACACTGGGGCTCTGGGCTTCTCTAGCCACCTCATCTTCTGCTCATCCTCTCGCGCAGTCTAAAGAGAGCTCAGGTGAGAAATTGCAAACGTCGAGCAATTGCTCAGAGATGAAAAGTGCCAGCACTGAAAGCTGTTGCTAGCCAGCACCCTTCCTTGGAAGCCCTTTTGTAGCCCTAAGAACACTGGGGCTCTGCGCTTCTCTAGCCACCTCATCTTCTGCTCATCCTCTCGCGCAGTCTAAAGAGAGCTCAGGTGAGAAATTGCAAACGTCGAGCAATTGCTCAGAGATGAAAAGTGCCAGCACTGAAAGCTGTTGCTAGCCAGCACCCTTCTTTGGAAGCGCTTTCACAGGCGCAGCAACACTGGGGCTTTGCGCTTCTCTAACCACCAAACGTCACAGTCACTATCTCTCCGTCTCGTAGAAACGAGCTAAGAAATTGCAAACGTCGAGCAATTGCTCAGAGATGAAAAGTGCCAGCACTGAAAGCTGTTGCTAGCCAGCACCCTTCCTTGGAAGCGCTTTCACACGCGCAGCAACACTGGGGCTTTGCGCTTCTCTAGCCACCAAACGTCACGGTCACTATCTCTCCGTCTCGTAGACACGAGTTGAGAAATTGCAAACGTCGAGCAATTGCTCAGAGATGAAAAGTGCCAGCACTGAAAGCTGTTGCTAGCCAGCACCCTTCTTTGGAAGCGCTTTCACACGCGCAGCAACACTGGGGCTTTGCGCTTCTCTAACCACCAAACATCACGCTCACTATCTCTACGTCTCGTAGACACGAGATGAGAAACTGCAAACGTCGAGCAATTGCTCAGAGAGGAAAAGTGCCAGCACTGAAAGCTGTTGCTAGCCAGCACCCTTCCTTGGAAGCGCTTTTGTAGCCCTAAGAACACTGGGGTTCTGGGCTTCTCTAGCCACCTCATCTTCTGCTCATCCTCTCGCGCAGTCTAAAGAGAGCTCAGGTGAGAAATTGCAAACGTCGAGCAATTGCTCAGAGATGAAAAGTGCCAGCACTGAAAGCTGTTGCTAGCCAGCACCCTTCCTTGGAAGCGCTTTTGTAGCCCTAAGAACACTGGGGCTCTGGGCTTCTCTAGCCACCTCATCTTCTGCTCATCCTCTCGCGCAGTCTAAAGACAGTTTAGGTGAGAAATTGCAAACGTCGAGCAATTGCTCAGAGAGGAAAAGTGCCAGCACTGAAAGCTGTTGCTAGCCAGCACCCTTCCTTGGAAGCGCTTTCACAGGCGCAGCAACACTGGGGCTTTGCGCTTCTCTAACCACCAAAGGTCACAGTCACTATCTCTTTCCGTCTCGTAGACACGAACTGAGAAATTGCAAACGTCGAGCAATTGCTCAGAGATGAAAAGCGCCAGCACTGAAAGCTGTTGCTAGCCAGCCCCCTTCCTTGGAAGCGCTTTTGTAGCCCTAAGAACACTGGGTGTCTGTGCTTCTCTAGCCACCTCATCTTCTGCTCATCCTCTCGCGCAGTCTAAAGAGAGCTCAGGTGAGAAATTGCAAACGTCCAGCAATTGCTCAGAGATGAAAAGTGCCAGCACTGAAAGCTGTTGCTAGCCAGCACCCTTCCTTTGAAGTGCTTTCACAGGCGCAGCAACACTGGGGCTTTGCGCTTCTCTACCCACCAAACGTCACGGTCACTATCTCTCCGTCTCGTAGACACGAGTTGAGAAATTGCAAACATTGAGCAATTGCTCAGAGATGAAAAGTGCTAGCACTGAAAGCTGTTGCTAGCCAGCACCCTTCTTTGGAAGCGCTTTCACAGGCGCAGCAACACTGGGGCTTTGCGCTTCTCTACCCACCAAACGTCACAGTCACTATCTCTCCGTCTCGTAGAAACGAGCTGAGAAATTGCAAACGTCGAGCAATTGCTCAGAGATGAAAAGTGCCAGCACTGAAAGCTGTTGCTAGCCAGCACCCTTCCTTGGAAGCGCTTTTGTAGCCCTAAGAACAGTGGGGCTCTGGCCTTCTCTAGCCACCTCATCTTCTGCTCATCCTCTCGCGCAGTCTAAAGAGAGCTCAGGTGAGAAATTGCAAACGTCCAGCAATTGCTCAGAGGTGAAAAGTGCCAGCACTGAAAGCTGTTGCTAGCCAGCACCCTTCCTTGGAAGCGCTTTTGTAGCCCTAAGAACACTGGGGCTCTGGCCTTCTCTAGCCACCTCATCTTCTGCTCATCCACTCGCGCAGTCTAAAGAGAGCTCCGGTGAGAAATTGCAAATGTCGAGCAATTGCTCAGAGATGAAAAGTGCCAGCACTGAAAGCTGTTGCTAGCCAGCACCCTTCTTTGGAAGCGCATTCACAGGCGCAGCAACACTGGGGCTTTGCGCTTCTCTAACCACCAAACGCCACGGTCAATATATCTCTGTCTCGTAGAAACGAGTTGAGAAATTGCAAACGTCGAGCAATTGCTCAGACATGAAAAGCGCCAGCACTGAAAGCTGTTGCTAGCCAGCCCCCTTCCTTGGAAGCGCTTCTGTAGCCCTAAGAACACTGGGGCTCTGGCCTTCTCTAGCCACCTCATCTTCTGCTCATCCTCTCGCGCAGTCTAAAGAGAGCTCAGGTGAGAAATTGTAAACGTCGAGCAATTGCTCAGAGATGAAAAGTGCCAGCACTGAAAGCTGTTGCTAGCCAGCACCCTTCCTTGGAAGCGCTTTTGTAGCCCTAAGAACACTGGGGCTCTGGCCTTCTCTAGCCACCTCATCTTCTGCTCATCCTCTCGCGCAGTCTAAAGAGAGCTCAGGTGAGAAATTGCAAACGTCGAGCAATTGCTCAGAGGTGAAAAGTGGCAGCACTGAAAGCTGTTGCTAGCCAGCACCCTTCCTTGGAAGCGCTTTTGTAGCCCTAAGAACAGTGGGGCTCTGGCCTTCTCTAGCCACCTCATCTTCTGCTCATCCACTCGCGCAGTCTAAAGAGAGCTCAGGTGAGAAATTGCAAATGTCGAGCAATTGCTCAGAGATGAAAAGTGGCAGCACTGAAAGCTGTTGCTAGCCAGCACCCTTCCTTGGAAGCGCATTCACAGGCGCAGCAACACTGGGGCTTTGCGCTTCTCTAACCACCAAACGCCACGGTCACTATATCTCTGTCTCGTAGAAACGAGCTGAGAAATTGCAAACGTCGAGCAATTGCTCAGACATGAAAAGCGCCAGCACTGAAAGCTGTTGCTAGCCAGCACCCTTCCTTGGAAGCGCTTTCACAGGCGCAGCAACACTGGGGCTTTGCGCTTCTCTACCCACCAAACGTCACAGTCATTCTCTTTCCGTCTCGTAGACACGAGCTGAGAAATTGCAAACGTCGAGCAATTGCTCAGAGATGAAAAGCGCCAGCACTGAAAGCTGTTGCTAGCCAGCACCCTTCCTTGGAAGCGCTTTTGTAGCCCTAAGAACACTGGGGCTCTGGGCTTCTCTAGCCACCTAATCTTCTGCTCATCCTCTCGCGCAGTCTAAAGAGAGCTCAGGTGAGAAATTGCAAACGTCGAGCAATTGCTCAGAGATGAAAAGTGCCAGCACTGAAAGCTGTTGCTAGCCAGCACCCTTCCTTGGAAGCGCTTTCACAGGCGCAGCAACACTGGGGCTTTGCGCTTCTCTACCCACCAAACATCACGGTCATTCTCTTTCCGTCTCGTAGACACGAGCTGAGAAATTGCAAACGTCGAGCAATTGCTCAGAGATGAAAAGTGCCAGCACTGAAAGCTGTTGCTAGCCAGCACCCTTCCTTGGAAGCGCATTTGTAGCCCGAAGAACACTGGGGCTCTGGCCTTCTCTAGCCACGTCATCTTCTGCTCATCCTCTCGCGCAGTCTAAAGAGAGCTCAGGTGAGAAATTGCAAACGTCGAGCAATTGCTCAGAGATGAAAAGTGCCAGCACTGAAAGCTGTTGCTAGCCAGCACCCTTCCTCGGAAGCGCTTTTGTAGCCCTAAGAACACTGGGGCTCTGGGCTTCTCTAGCCACCTCATCTTCTGCTCATCCTCTCGCGCAGTCTAAAGAGAGCTCAGGTGAGAAATTGCAAACGTTGAGCAATTGCTCAGAGATGAAAAGTGCCAGCACTGAAAGCTGTTGCTAGCCAGCACCCTTCCTTGGAAGCGCTTTCACAGGCGCAGCAACACTGGGGCTTTGCGCTTCTCTACCCACCAAACGTGACGGTCACTATCTCTCCGTCTCGTAGACACGAGCTGAGAAATTGCAAACGTCGAGCAATTGCTCAGAGATGAAAAGTGCCAGCACTGAAAGCTGTTGCTAGCCAGCACCCTTCCTTGGAAGCGCTTTTGTAGCCCTAAGAACACTGGGGCTCTGGCCTTCTCTAGCCACCTCATCTTCTGCTCATCCTCTCGCGCAGTCTAAAGAGAGCTCAGGTGAGAAATTGCAAACGTCGTGCAATTGCTCAGAGAGGAAAAGTGCCAGCACTGAAAGCTGTTGCTAGCCAGCCCCCTTCCTTGGAAGTGCTTCTGTAACCTTAAGAACACTGGGGCTCTGGGCTTCTCTAGCCACCTCATCTTCTGCTCATCCTCTCGCGCAGTCTAAAGAGAGCTCAGGTGAGAAATTGCAAACGTCGAGCAATTGCTGAGAGATGAAAAGTGCCAGCACTGAAAGCTGTTGCTAGCCAGCACCCTTCCTTGGAAGCGCTTTTGTAGCCCTAAGAACACTGGGGCTCTGGGCTTCTCTAGCCACCTCATCTTCTGCTCATCCTCTCGCGCACTCTAAAGAGAGCTCAGGTGAGAAATTGCAAACGTCGAGCAATTGCTCAGAGATGAAAAGTGCCAGCACTGAAAGCTGTTGCTAGCCAGCACCCTTCCTTGGAAGCGCATTCACAGGCGCAGCAACACTGGGGCTTTGCGCTTCTCTAGCCACCAAACATCACGGTCACTATATCTCTGTCTCGTAGAAACGAGCTGAGAAATTGCAAACGTCGAGCAATTGCTCAGACATGAAAAGCGCCAGCACTGAAAGCTGTTGCTAGCCAGCACCCTTCCTTGGAAGCGCTTTCACAGGCGCAGCAACACTGGGGCTTTGCGCTTCTCTAGCCACCAAACGTCACGGTCATTCTCTTTCCGTCTCGTAGACACGAACTGAGAAATTGCAAACGTCGAGCAATTGCTCAGAGATGAAAAGCGCCAGCACTGAAAGCTGTTGCTAGCCAGCACCCTTCCTTGGAAGCGCTTTTATAGCCCTAAGAACACTGGGGCTCTGGCCTTCTCTAGCCACCTCATCTTCTGCTCATCCTCTCGCGCAGTCTAAAGAGAGCTCAGGTGAGAAATTGCAAACGTCCAGCAATTGCTCAGAGATGAAAAGTGCCAGCACTGAAAGCTGTTGCTAGCCAGCACCCTTCCTTGGAAGCGCTTTCACAGGCGCAGCAACACTGGGGCTTTGCGCTTCTCTAACCACCAAACGTCACAGTCATTCTCTGTCCGTCTCGTAGACACGAGCTGAGAAATTGCAAACGTCGAGCAATTGCTCAGAGATGAAAAGTGCCAGCACTGAAAGCTGTTGCTAGCCGGCACCCTTCCTTGGAAGTGCTTTTGTAGCCCTAAGAACAGTGGGGCTCTGGGCTTCTCTAGCCACCTCATCTTCTGCTCATCCTCTCGCGCACTCTAAAGAGAGCTCAGGTGAGAAATTGCAAACGTCGAGCAATTGCTCAGACATGAAAAGTGCCAGCACTGAAAGCTGTTGCTAGCCAGCCCCCTTCCTTGGAACCGCTTTTGTAGCCCTAAGAACACTGGGGCTCTGGCCTTCTCTAGCCACCTCATCTTCTGCTCATCCTCTCGCGCAGTCTAAAGAGAGTTCAGGTGAGAAATTGCAAACGTCGAGCAATTGCTCAGAGAGGAAAAGTGCCAGCACTGAAAGCTGTTGCTAGCCAGCACCCTTCCTTGGAAGCGCTTTCACAGGCGCAGCAACACTGGGGCTTTGCGCTTCTCTAACCACCAAAGGTCACAGTCACTATCTCTGCGTCTCGTAGACACGAACTGAGAAATTGCAAACGTCGAGCAATTGCTGAGAGATGAAAAGTGCCAGCACTGAAAGCTGTTGCTAGACAGCACCCTTCCTTGGAAGCGTTTTTGTAGGCCTAAGAACAGTGGGGTTCTGGGCTTCTCTAGCCACCTCATCTTCTACTCATCCACTCGCGCAGTCTAAAGAGAGCTCAGGTGAGAAATTGCAAACGTCCAGCAATTGCTCAGAGATGAAAAGTGCCAGCACTGAAAGCTGTTGCTAGCCAGCCCCCTTCCTTGGAAGCGCTTTCACACGCGCAGCAACACTGGGACTTTGCGCTTCTCTAGCCACGAAACATAACGGTCACTATCTCTCCGTCTCGTAGACACGAGCTGAGAAATTGCAAACGTCGAGCAATTGCTCAGAGATGAAAAGTGCCAGCACTGAAAGCTGTTGCTAGCCAGCACCCTTCCTTGGAAGCGCTTTTGTAGCCCTAAGAACACTGGGGCTCTGGGCTTCTCTAGCCACCTCATCTTCTGCTCATCCTCTCGCGCAGTCTAAAGAGAGCTCAGGTGAGAAATTGCAAACGTCGAGCAATTGCTCAGAGATGAAAAGTGCCAGCACTGAAAGCTGTTGCTAGCCAGCACCCTTCCTTGGAAGCCCTTTTGTAGCCCTAAGAACACTGGGGCTCTGCGCTTCTCTAGCCACCTCATCTTCTGCTCATCCTCTCGCGCAGTCTAAAGAGAGCTCAGGTGAGAAATTGCAAACGTCGAGCAATTGCTCAGAGATGAAAAGTGCCAGCACTGAAAGCTGTTGCTAGCCAGCACCCTTCTTTGGAAGCGCTTTCACAGGCGCAGCAACACTGGGGCTTTGCGCTTCTCTAACCACCAAACGTCACAGTCACTATCTCTCCGTCTCGTAGAAACGAGCTAAGAAATTGCAAACGTCGAGCAATTGCTCAGAGATGAAAAGTGCCAGCACTGAAAGCTGTTGCTAGCCAGCACCCTTCCTTGGAAGCGCTTTCACACGCGCAGCAACACTGGGGCTTTGCGCTTCTCTAGCCACCAAACGTCACGGTCACTATCTCTCCGTCTCGTAGACACGAGTTGAGAAATTGCAAACGTCGAGCAATTGCTCAGAGATGAAAAGTGCCAGCACTGAAAGCTGTTGCTAGCCAGCACCCTTCTTTGGAAGCGCTTTCACACGCGCAGCAACACTGGGGCTTTGCGCTTCTCTAACCACCAAACATCACGCTCACTATCTCTACGTCTCGTAGACACGAGATGAGAAACTGCAAACGTCGAGCAATTGCTCAGAGAGGAAAAGTGCCAGCACTGAAAGCTGTTGCTAGCCAGCACCCTTCCTTGGAAGCGCTTTTGTAGCCCTAAGAACACTGGGGTTCTGGGCTTCTCTAGCCACCTCATCTTCTGCTCATCCTCTCGCGCAGTCTAAAGAGAGCTCAGGTGAGAAATTGCAAACGTCGAGCAATTGCTCAGAGATGAAAAGTGGCAGCACTGAAAGCTGTTGCTAGCCAGCACCCTTCCTTGGAAGCGCTTTTGTAGCCCTAAGAACACTGGGGCTCTGGGCTTCTCTAGCCACCTCATCTTCTGCTCATCCTCTCGCGCAGTCTAAAGACAGTTTAGGTGAGAAATTGCAAACGTCGAGCAATTGCTCAGAGAGGAAAAGTGCCAGCACTGAAAGCTGTTGCTAGCCAGCACCCTTCCTTGGAAGCGCTTTCACAGGCGCAGCAACACTGGGGCTTTGCGCTTCTCTAACCACCAAAGGTCACAGTCACTATCTCTTTCCGTCTCGTAGACACGAACTGAGAAATTGCAAACGTCGAGCAATTGCTCAGAGATGAAAAGCGCCAGCACTGAAAGCTGTTGCTAGCCAGCCCCCTTCCTTGGAAGCGCTTTTGTAGCCCTAAGAACACTGGGGCTCTGGGCTTCTCTAGCCACCTCATCTTCTGCTCATCCTCTCGCGCAGTCTAAAGAGAGCTCAGGTGAGAAATTGCAAACGTCGAGCAATTGCTCAGAGATGAAAAGTGCCAGCACTGAAAGCTGTTGCTAGCCAGCACCCTTCCTTTGAAGTGCTTTCACAGGCGCAGCAACACTGGGGCTTTGCGCTTCTCTACCCACCAAACGTCACGGTCACTATCTCTCCGTCTCGTAGACACGAGTTGAGAAATTGCAAACATTGAGCAATTGCTCACAGATGAAAAGTGCTAGCACTGAAAGCTGTTGCTAGCCAGCACCCTTCTTTGGAAGCGCTTTCACAGGCGCAGCAACACTGGGGCTTTGCGCTTCTCTACCCACCAAACGTCACAGTCACTATCTCTCCGTCTCGTAGAAACGAGCTGAGAAATTGCAAACGTCGAGCAATTGCTCAGAGATGAAAAGTGCCAGCACTGAAAGCTGTTGCTAGCCAGCACCCTTCCTTGGAAGCGCTTTTGTAGCCCTAAGAACAGTGGGGCTCTGGCCTTCTCTAGCCACCTCATCTTCTGCTCATCCTCTCGCGCAGTCTAAAGAGAGCTCAGGTGAGAAATTGCAAACGTCCAGCAATTGCTCAGAGGTGAAAAGTGCCAGCACTGAAAGCTGTTGCTAGCCAGCACCCTTCCTTGGAAGCGCTTTTGTAGCCCTAAGAACACTGGGGCTCTGGCCTTCTCTAGCCACCTCATCTTCTGCTCATCCACTCGCGCAGTCTAAAGAGAGCTCCGGTGAGAAATTGCAAATGTCGAGCAATTGCTCAGAGATGAAAAGTGCCAGCACTGAAAGCTGTTGCTAGCCAGCACCCTTCTTTGGAAGCGCATTCACAGGCGCAGCAACACTGGGGCTTTGCGCTTCTCTAACCACCAAACGCCACGGTCACTATATCTCTGTCTCGTAGAAACGAGTTGAGAAATTGCAAACGTCGAGCAATTGCTCAGACATGAAAAGCGCCAGCACTGAAAGCTGTTGCTAGCCAGCACCCTTCCTTGGAAGCGCTTTTGTAGCCCTAAGAACACTGGGGCTCTGGCCTTCTCTAGCCACCTCATCTTCTGCTCATCCTCTCGCGCAGTCTAAAGAGAGCTCAGGTGAGAAATTGTAAACGTCGAGCAATTGCTCAGAGATGAAAAGTGCCAGCACTGAAAGCTGTTGCTAGCCAGCACCCTTCCTTGGAAGCGCTTTTGTAGCCCTAAGAACACTGGGGCTCTGGGCTTCTCTAGCCACCTCATCTTCTGCTCATCCTCTCGCGCAGTCTAAAGAGAGCTCAGGTGAGAAATTGCAAACGTCGAGCAATTGCTCTGAGAGGAAAAGTGCCAGCACTGAAAGCTGTTGCTAGCCAGCACCCTTCCTTGGAAGCGCTTTTGTAGCCCTAAGAACAGTGGGGCTCTGGCCTTCTCTAGCCACCTCATCTTCTGCTCATCCACTCGCGCAGTCTAAAGAGAGCTCAGGTGAGAAATTGCAAATGTCGAGCAATTGCTCAGAGATGAAAAGTGGCAGCACTGAAAGCTGTTGCTAGCCAGCACCCTTCCTTGGAAGCGCATTCACAGGCGCAGCAACACTGGGGCTTTGCGCTTCTCTAACCACCAAACGCCACGGTCACTATATCTCTGTCTCGTAGAAACGAGCTGAGAAATTGCAAACGTCGAGCAATTGCTCAGACATGAAAAGCGCCAGCACTGAAAGCTGTTGCTAGCCAGCACCCTTCCTTGGAAGCGCTTTCACAGGCGCAGCAACACTGGGGCTTTGCGCTTCTCTACCCACCAAACGTCACAGTCATTCTCTTTCCGTCTCGTAGACACGAGCTGAGAAATTGCAAACGTCGAGCAATTGCTCAGAGATGAAAAGCGCCAGCACTGAAAGCTGTTGCTAGCCAGCACCCTTCCTTGGAAGCGCTTTTGTAGCCCTAAGAACACTGGGGCTCTGGGCTTCTCTAGCCACCTAATCTTCTGCTCATCCTCTCGCGCAGTCTAAAGAGAGCTCAGGTGAGAAATTGCAAACGTCGAGCAATTGCTCAGAGATGAAAAGTGCCAGCACTGAAAGCTGTTGCTAGCCAGCACCCTTCCTTGGAAGCGCTTTCACAGGCGCAGCAACACTGGGGCTTTGCGCTTCTCTACCCACCAAACATCACGGTCATTCTCTTTCCGTCTCGTAGACACGAGCTGAGAAATTGCAAACGTCGAGCAATTGCTCAGAGATGAAAAGTGCCAGCACTGAAAGCTGTTGCTAGCCAGCACCCTTCCTTGGAAGCGCATTTGTAGCCCGAAGAACACTGGGGCTCTGGCCTTCTCTAGCCACCTCATCTTCTGCTCATCCTCTCGCGCAGTCTAAAGAGAGCTCAGGTGAGAAATTGCAAACGTCGAGCAATTGCTCAGAGATGAAAAGTGCCAGCACTGAAAGCTGTTGCTAGCCAGCACCCTTCCTCGGAAGCGCTTTTGTAGCCCTAAGAACACTGGGGCTCTGGGCTTCTCTAGCCACCTCATCTTCTGCTCATCCTCTCGCGCAGTCTAAAGAGAGCTCAGGTGAGAAATTGCAAACGTTGAGCAATTGCTCAGAGATGAAAAGTGCCAGCACTGAAAGCTGTTGCTAGCCAGCACCCTTCCTTGGAAGCGCTTTCACAGGCGCAGCAACACTGGGGCTTTGCGCTTCTCTACCCACCAAACGTCACGGTCACTATCTCTCCGTCTCGTAGACACGAGTTGAGAAATTGCAAACGTCGAGCAATTGCTCAGAGATGAAAAGTGCCAGCACTGAAAGCTGTTGCTAGCCAGCACCCTTCCTTGGAAGCGCTTTTGTAGCCCTAAGAACACTGGGGCTCTGGCCTTCTCTAGCCACCTCATCTTCTGCTCATCCTCTCGCGCAGTCTAAAGAGAGCTCAGGTGAGAAATTGCAAACGTCGTGCAATTGCTCAGAGAGGAAAAGTGCCAGCACTGAAAGCTGTTGCTAGCCAGCCCCCTTCCTTGGAAGTGCTTCTGTAACCTTAAGAACACTGGGGCTCTGGGCTTCTCTAGCCACCTCATCTTCTGCTCATCCTCTCGCGCAGTCTAAAGAGAGCTCAGGTGAGAAATTGCAAACGTCGAGCAATTGCTCAGAGATGAAAAGTGCCAGCACTGAAAGCTGTTGCTAGCCAGCACCCTTCCTTGGAAGCGCATTCACAGGCGCAGCAACACTGGGGCTTTGCGCTTCTCTAGCCACCAAACATCACGGTCACTATATCTCTGTCTCGTAGAAACGAGCTGAGAAATTGCAAACGTCGAGCAATTGCTCAGACATGAAAAGCGCCAGCACTGAAAGCTGTTGCTAGCCAGCACCCTTCCTTGGAAGCGCTTTCACAGGCGCAGCAACACTGGGGCTTTGCGCTTCTCTAGCCACCAAACGTCACGGTCATTCTCTTTCCGTCTCGTAGACACGAACTGAGAAATTGCAAACGTCGAGCAATTGCTCAGAGATGAAAAGCGCCAGCACTGAAAGCTGTTGCTAGCCAGCACCCTTCCTTGGAAGCGCTTTTATAGCCCTAAGAACACTGGGGCTCTGGCCTTCTCTAGCCACCTCATCTTCTGCTCATCCTCTCGCGCAGTCTAAAGAGAGCTCAGGTGAGAAATTGCAAACGTCGAGCAATTGCTCAGAGATGAAAAGTGCCAGCACTGAAAGCTGTTGCTAGCCAGCACCCTTCCTTGGAAGCGCTTTCACAGGCGCAGCAACACTGGGGCTTTGCGCTTCTCTACCCACCAAACGTCACGGTCATTCTCTTTCCATCTCGTAGACACGAGCTGAGAAATTGCAAACGTCGAGCAATTGCTCAGAGATGAAAAGTGCCAGCACTGAAAGCTGTTGCTAGCCAGCACCCTTCCTCGGAAGCGCTTTTGTAGGCCTAAGAACACTGGGGCTCTGGCCTTCTCTAGCCACCTCATCTTCTGCTCATCCTCTCGCGCACTCTAAAGAGAGCTCAGGTGAGAAATTGCAAACGTCGAGCAATTGCTCAGAGAGGAAAAGTGCCAGCACTGAAAGCTGTTGCTAGCCAGCACCCTTCCTTGGAAGCGCTTTCACAGGCGCAGCAACACTGGGGCTTTGCGCTTCTCTAACCACCAAACGTCACAGTCATTCTCTGTCCGTCTCGTAGACACGAGCTGAGAAATTGCAAACGTCGAGCAATTGCTCAGAGATGAAAAGTGCCAGCACTGAAAGCTGTTGCTAGCCGGCACCCTTCCTTGGAAGTGCTTTTGTAGCCCTAAGAACAGTGGGGCTCTGGGCTTCTCTAGCCACCTCATCTTCTGCTCATCCTCTCGCGCAGTCTAAAGAGAGCTCAGGTGAGAAATTGCAACCGTTGAGCAATTGCTCAGAGATGAAAAGTGCCAGCACTGAAAGCTGTTGCTAGCCAGCACCGTTCTTTGGAAGTGCTTTCACAGGTGCAGCAACACTGGGGCTTTGCGCTTCTCTACCCACCAAACGTCACGGTCACTATCTCTCCGTCTCGTAGACACGAACTGAGAAATTGCAAACGTCGAGCAATTGCTCAGAGATGAAAAGTGCCAGCACTGAAAGCTGTTGCTAGCCAGCACCCTTCCTTGGAAGCGCTTTTGTAGCCCTAAGAACACTGGGGCTCTGGCCTTCTCTAGCCACCTCATCTTCTGCTCATCCTCTCGCGCAGTCTAAAGAGAGCTCAGGTGAGAAATTGCAAATGTCGAGCAATTGCTCAGAGATGAAAAGTGCCAGCACTGAAAGCTGTTGCTAGCCAGCACCCTTCCTTGGAAGCGCTTTTGTAGCCCAAAGAACATTGGGGCTCTGGGCTTCTCTAGCCACCTCATCTTCTGCTCATCCTCTCGCGCAGTCTAAAGAGAGCTCAGGTGAGAAATTGCAAACGTCGAGCAATTGCTCAGAGATGAAAAGTGCCAGCACTGAAAGCTGTTGCTAGCCAGCCCCCTTCCTTGGAAGCGCTTTTGTAGCCCTAAGAACACTGGGGCTCTGGGCTTCTCTAGCCACCTCATCTTCTGCTCATCCTCTCGCGCAGTCTAAAGAGAGTTCAGGTGAGAAATTGCAAACGTCGAGCAATTGCTCAGAGAGGAAAAGTGCCAGCACTGAAAGCTGTTGCTAGCCAGCACCCTTCCTTGGAAGCGCTTTCACAGGCGCAGCAACACTGGGGCTTTGCGCTTCTCTAGCCACCAAACATCACGCTCACTATCTCTCCGTCTCGTAGACACGAGCTGAGAAATTGCAAACGTCGAGCAATTGCTCAGAGATGAAAAGTGCCAGCACTGAAAGCTGTTGCTAGCCAGCACCCTTCCTTGGAAGCGCTTTTGTAGCCCTAAGAACACTGGGGCTCTGTGCTTCTCTAGCCACCTAATCTTCTACTCATCCACTCGCGCAGTCTAAAGAGAGCTCAGGTGAGAAATTGCAAACGTCGAGCAATTGCTCAGAGATGAAAAGTGCCAGCACTGAAAGCTGTTGCTAGCCAGCACCCTTCCTTGGAAGCGCTTTCACAGGCGCAGCAACACTGGGGCTTTGCGCTTCTCTAACCACCAAACGTCACGGTCACTATCTCTCCGACTCGTAGACACGAGCTGAGAAATTGCAAACGTCGAGCAATTGCTCAGAGATGAAAAGTGCCAGCACTGAAAGCTGTTGCTAGCCAGCACCCTTCCTTGGAAGCGCTTTCACAGGCGCAGCAACACTGGGGCTTTGCGCTTCTCTAGCCACCAAACGTCACACTCATTCTCTTTCCGTCTCGTAGACACGAACTGAGAAATTGCAAACGTCGAGCAATTGCTCAGAGATGAAAAGTGCCAGCACTGAAAGCTGTTGCTAGCCAGCACCCTTCCTTGGAAGCGCTTTCACAGGCGCAGCAACACTGGGGCTTTGCGCTTCTCTACCCACCAAACGTCACAGTCATTCTCTGTCCGTCTCGTAGACACGAGCTGAGAAATTGCAAACGTCGAGCAATTGCTCAGAGATGAAAAGTGCCAGCACTGAAAGCTGTTGCTAGCCAGCACCCTTCCTTGGAAGCGCTTTTGTAGCCCTAAGAACACTGGGGCTCTGGGCTTCTCTAGCCACCTCATCTTCTGCTCATCCTCTCGCGCAGTCTAAAGAGAGTTCAGGTGAGAAATAGCAAACGTCGAGCAATTGCTCAGAGATGAAAAGTGCCAGCACTGAAAGCTGTTGCTAGCCAGCACCCTTCCTTGGAAGCGCTTTCACAGGCGCAGCAACACTGGGGCTTTGCGCTTCTCTACCCACCAAACGTGACGGTCACTATCTCTCCGCCTCGTAGACACGAGTTGAGAAATTGCAAACGTCGAGCAATTGCTCAGAGATGAAAAGCGCCAGCACTGAAAGCTGTTGCTAGCCAGCACCCTTCCTTGGAAGCGCTTTTGTAGCCCTAAGAACACTGGGGTTCTGGGCTTCTCTAGCCATCTAAACTTCTGCTCATCCTCTCGCGCAGTCTAAAGAGAGCTCAGGTGAGAAATTGCAAACGTCCAGCAATTGCTCAGAGATGAAAAGTGCCAGCACTGAAAGCTGTTGCTAGCCAGCACCCTTCCTTGGAAGCGCTTTCACAGGCGCAGCAACACTGGGGCTTTGCGCTTCTCTAACCACCAAACGTCACACTCATTCTCTGTCCGTCTCATAGACACGAGCTGAGAAATTGCAAACGTTGAGCAATTGCTCAGAGATGAAAAGTGCCAGCACTGAAAGCTGTTGCTAGCCAGCACCCTTCCTTGGAAGCGCTTTCAGTGGCGCAGCAACACTGGGGCTTTGCGCTTCTCTACCCACCAAACGTCACAGTCATTCTCTGTCCGTCTCGTAGACACGAGCTGAGAAATTGCAAACGTCGAGCAATTGCTCAGAGAGCAAAAGTGCCAGCACTGAAAGCTGTTGCTAGCCAGCCCCCTTCCTTGGAAGCGCTTTTGTAGCCCTAAGAACACTGGGGCTCTGGGCTTCTCTAGCCACCTCCTCTTCTGCTCATCCTTTCGTGCAGTCTGAAGAGAGTTCAGGTGTGAAATTGAAAACGTCGAGCAATTGCTCAGAGATGAAAAGTGCCAGCACTGAAAGCTGTTGCTAGCCAGCACCCTTCCTTGGAAGCCCTTTTGTAGCCCTAAGAACACTGGGGCTCTGGGCTTCTCTAGCCACCTAATCTTCTGCTCATCCTCTCGCGCACTCTAAAGAGAGCTCAGGTGAGAAATTGCAAACGTCGAGCAATTGCTCAGAGAGGAAAAGTGCCAGCACTGAAAGCTGTTGCTAGCCAGCACCCTTCCTTGGAAGCGCTTTCACAGGCGCAGCAACACTGGGGCTTTGCGCTTCTCTACCCACCAAACGTCACAGTCATTCTCTGTCCGTCTCGTAGACACGAGCTGAGAAATTGCAAACGTCGAGCAATTGCTCAGAGATGAAAAGTGCCAGCACTGAAAGCTGTTGCTAGCCAGCACCCTTCCTTGGAAGCGCTTTTGTAGCCCTAAGAACACTGGGGCTCTGTGCTTCTCTAGCCACCTAATCTTCTGCTCATCCTCTCGCGCAGTCTAAAGAGAGCTCAGGTGAGAAATTGCAAACGTCGAGCAATTGCTCAGAGATGAAAAGTGCCAGCACTGAAAGCTGTTGCTAGCCAGCACCCTTCCTTGGAAGCGCTTTCACAGGCGCAGCAACACTGGGGCTTTGCGCTTCTCTACCCACCAAACGTGACGGTCACTATCTCTCCGACTCGTAGACACGAGCTGAGAAATTGCAAACGTCGAGCAATTGCTCAGAGATGAAAAGTGCCAGCACTGAAAGCTGTTGCTAGCCAGCACCCTTCCTTGGAAGCGCTTTCACAGGCGCAGCAACACTGGGGCTTTGCGCTTCTCTAGCCACCAAACGTCACGGTCATTCTCTTTCCGTCTCGTAGACACGAACTGAGAAATTGCAAACGTCGAGCAATTGCTCAGAGATGAAAAGTGCCAGCACTGAAAGCTGTTGCTAGCCAGCACCCTTCCTTGGAAGCGCTTTCACAGGCGCAGCAACACTGGGGCTTTGCGCTTCTCTACCCACCAAACGTCACAGTCATTCTCTGTCCGTCTCGTAGACACGAGCTGAGAAATTGCAAACGTCGAGCAATTGCTCAGAGATGAAAAGTGCCAGCACTGAAAGCTGTTGCTAGCCAGCACCCTTCCTTGGAAGCGCTTTTGTAGCCCTAAGAACACTGGGGCTCTGGGCTTCTCTAGCCACCTCATCTTCTGCTCATCCTCTCACGCAGTCTAAAGAGAGTTCAGGTGAGTAATTGCAAACGTCGAGCAATTGCTCAGAGATGAAAAGTGGCAGCACTGAAAGCTGTTGCTAGCCAGCACCCTTCCTTGGAAGCCCTTTTGTAGCCCTAAGAACAGTGGGGCTCTGGGCTTCTCTAGCAACCTCATCTTCTGCTCATCCTCTCGCGCAGTCTAAAGAGAGCTCAGGTGAGAAATAGCAAACGTCGAGCAATTGCTCAGAGATGAAAAGTGCCAGCACTGAAAGCTGTTGCTAGCCAGCACCCTTCCTTGGAAGCGCTTTCACAGGCGCAGCAACACTGGGGCTTTGCGCTTCTCTACCCACCAAACGTGACGGTCACTATCTCTCCGCCTCGTAGACACGAGTTGAGAAATTGCAAACGTCGAGCAATTGCTCAGAGATGAAAAGCGCCAGCACTGAAAGCTGTTGCTAGCCAGCACCCTTCCTTGGAAGCGCTTTTGTAGCCCTAAGAACACTGGGGTTCTGGGCTTCTCTAGCCATCTAAACTTCTGCTCATCCTCTCGCGCAGTCTAAAGAGAGCTCAGGTGAGAAATTGCAAACGTCCAGCAATTGCTCAGAGATGAAAAGTGCCAGCACTGAAAGCTGTTGCTAGCCAGCACCCTTCCTTGGAAGCGCTTTCACAGGCGCAGCAACACTGGGGCTTTGCGCTTCTCTAGCGACCAAACGTCACAGTCATTCTCTGTCCGTCTCGTAGACACGAGCTGAGAAATTGCAAACGTCGAGCAATTGCTCAGAGAGCAAAAGTGCCAGCACTGAAAGCTGTTGCTAGCCAGCCCCCTTCCTTGGAAGCGCTTTTGTAGCCCTAAGAACACTGGGGCTCTGGGCTTCTCTAGCCACCTCCTCTTCTGCTCATCCTTTCGTGCAGTCTGAAGAGAGTTCAGGTGTGAAATTGAAAACGTCGAGCAATTGCTCAGAGATGAAAAGTGCCAGCACTGAAAGCTGTTGCTAGCCAGCACCCTTCCTTGGAAGCCCTTTTGTAGCCCTAAGAACACTGGGGCTCTGGGCTTCTCTAGCCACCTAATCTTCTGCTCATCCTCTCGCGCAGTCTAAAGAGAGCTCAGGTGAGAAATTGCAAACGTCGAGCAATTGCTCAGAGAGGAAAAGTGCCAGCACTGAAAGCTGTTGCTAGCCAGCACCCTTCCTTGGAAGCGCTTTCACAGGCGCAGCAACACTGGGGCTTTGCGCTTCTCTACCCACCAAACGTCACAGTCATTCTCTGTCCGTCTCGTAGACACGAGCTGAGAAATTGCAAACGTCGAGCAATTGCTCAGAGATGAAAAGTGCCAGCACTGAAAGCTGTTGCTAGCCAGCACCCTTCCTTGGAAGTGCTTTTGTAGCCCTAAGAACACTGGGGCTCTGGGCTTCTCTAGCCACCTCCTCTTCTGCTCATCCTCTCGCGCAGTCTAAAGAGAGCTCAGGTGAGAAATTGCAAACGTCGAGCAATTGCTCAGAGATGAAAAGTGCCAGCACTGAAAGCTGTTGCTAGCCAGCACCGTTCTTTGGAAGTGCTTTCACAGGTGCAGCAACACTGGGGCTTTGCGCTTCTCTAACCACCAAACATCACGGTCACTATCTCTCCGTCTCGTAGACACGAGCTGAGAAATTGCAAACGTCGAGCAATTGCTCAGAGATGAAAAGTGCCAGCACTGAAAGCTGTTGCTAGCCAGCACCCTTCCTTGGAAGCGCTTTTGTAGCCCTAAGAACACTGGGGCTCTGGCCTTCTCTAGCCACCTCATCTTCTGCTCATCCTCTCGCACAGTCTAAAGAGAGCTCAGGTGAGAAATTGCAAACGTCGAGCAATTGCTCAGAGATGAAAAGTGCCAGCACTGAAAGCTGTTGCTAGCCAGCACCCTTCCTTGGAAGCGCTTTCACAGGCGCAGCAACACTGGGGCTTTGCGCTTCTCTACCCACCAAACATCACGCTCACTATCTCTCCGTCTCGTAGACACGAGCTGAGAAATTGCAAACGTCGAGCAATTGCTCAGAGATGAAAAGTGCCAGCACTGAAAGCTGTTGCTAGCCAGCCCCCTTCCTTGGAAGCGCTTTTGTAGCCCTAAGAACACTGGGGCTCTGGCCTTCTCTAGCCACATAATCTTCTACTCATCCACTCGCGCAGTCTAAAGAGAGCTCAGGTGAGAAATTGCAAACGTCCAGCAATTGCTCAGAGATGAAAAGTGCCAGCACTGAAAGCTGTTGCTAGCCAGCACCGTTCTTTGGAAGTGCTTTCACAGGTGCAGCAACACTGGGGCTTTGCGCTTCTCTACCCACCAAACATCACGGTCACTATCTCTCCGTCTCGTAGACACGAGCTGAGAAATTGCAAACGTCGAGCAATTGCTCAGAGATGAAAAGTGCCAGCACTGAAAGCTGTTGCTAGCCAGCACCCTTCCTCGGAAGCGCTTTTGTAGCCCTAAGAACACTGGGGCTCTGGCCTTCTCTAGCCACCTCATCTTCTGCTCATCCTCTCGCACAGTCTAAAGAGAGCTCAGGTGAGAAATTGCAAACGTCCAGCAATTGCTCAGAGATGAAAAGTGGCAGCACTGAAAGCTGTTGCTAGCCAGCCCCCTTCCTTGGAAGCGCTTTCACAGGCGCAGCAACACTGGGGCTTTGCGCTTCTCTACCCACCAAACATCACGCTCACTATCTCTCCGTCTCGTAGACACGAGCTGAGAAATTGCAAACGTCGAGCAATTGCTCAGAGATGAAAAGTGCCAGCACTGAAAGCTGTTGCTAGCCAGCCCCCTTCCTTGGAAGCACTTTTGTAGCCCTAAGAACACTGGGGCTCTGGCCTTCTCTAGCCACATAATCTTCTACTCATCCACTCGCGCAGTCTAAAGAGAGCTCAGGTGAGAAATTGCAAACGTCCAGCAATTGCTCAGAGATGAAAAGTGCCAGCACTGAAAGCTGTTGCTAGCCAGCACCCTTCCTTGGAAGCGCTTTCACAGGCGCAGCAACACTGGGGCTTTGCGCTTCTCTAACCATCAAACGCCACGGTCACTATATCTCTGTCTCGTAGAAACGAGCTGAGAAATTGCAAACGTCGAGCAATTGCTCAGAGATGAAAAGTGCCAGCACTGAAAGCTGTTGCTAGCCAGCACCCTACCTTGGAAGCGCTTTCACAGGCGCAGCAACACTGGGGCTTTGCGCTTCTCTAGCCACCAAACGTCACGGTCATTCTCTTTCCGTCTCGTAGACACGAACTGAGAAATTGCAAACGTCGAGCAATTGCTCAGAGATGAAAAGTGCCAGCACTGAAAGCTGTTGCTAGCCAGCCCCCTTCCTTGGAAGCGCTTTCACAGGCGCAGCAACACTGGGGCTTTGCGCTTCTCTACCCACCAAGCGTCACAGTCATTCTCTGTCCGTCTCGTAGACACGAGCTGAGAAATTGCAAACGTCGAGCAATTGCTCAGAGATGAAAAGTGCCAGCACTGAAAGCTGTTGCTAGCCAGCACCCTTCCTTGGAAGCGCTTTTGTAGCCCTAAGAACACTGGGGCTCTGGGCTTCTCTAGCCACCTCATGTTCTGCTCATCCTCTCGCGCAGTCTAAAGAGAGCTCAGGTGAGAAATTGCAAACGTCGAGCAATTGCTCAGAGATGAAAAGTGCCAGCACTGAAAGCTGTTGCTAGCCAGCACCCTTCCTTGGAAGCGCTTTTGTAGCCCTAAGAACACTGGGGCTCTGGGCTTCTCTAGCCACCTCATCTTCTGCTCATCCTCTCGCGCAGTCTAAAGAGAGCTCAGGTGAGAAATTGCAAACGTCCAGCAATTGCTCAGAGATGAAAAGTGCCAGCACTGAAAGCTGTTGCTAGCCAGCACCCTTCTTTGGAAGCGCTTTCACAGGCGCAGCAACACTGGGGCTTTGCGCTTCTCTACCCACCAAACGTGACGGTCACTATCTCTCCGCCTCGTAGACACGAACTGAGAAATTGCAAACGTCGAGCAATTGCTCAGAGATGAAAAGTGCCAGCACTGAAAGCTGTTGCTAGCCAGCACCCTTCCTTGGAAGCGCTTTTGTAGCCCTAAGAACACTGGGGTTCTGGGCTTCTCTAGCCATCTAAACTTCTGCTCATCCTCTCACGCAGTCTAAAGAGAGCTCAGGTGAGAAATTGCAAACGTCGAGCAATTGCTCAGAGATGAAAAGTGCCAGCACTGAAAGCTGTTGCTAGCCAGCACCCTTCCTTGGAAGCGCTTTTGTAGCCCAAAGATCATTGGGGCTCTGGGATTGTCTAGCCATCTAAACTTCTGCTCATCCTCTCGCGCAGTCTAAAGAGAGTTCAGGTGAGAAATTGCAAACGTCCAGCAATTGCTCAGAGATGAAAAGTGCCAGCACTGAAAGCTGTTGCTAGCCAGCACCCTTCCTTGGAAGCGCTTTCACAGGCGCAGCAACACTGGGGCTTTGCGGTTCTCTACCCACCAAACATCATGGTCATTCTCTTTCCGTCTCATAGACACGAGCTGAGAAATTGCAAACGTTGAGCAATTGCTCAGAGATGAAAAGTGCCAGCACTGAAAGCTGTTGCTAGCCAGCACCCTTCCTTGGAAGCGCTTTCACAGGCGCAGCAACACTGGGGCTTTGCGCTTCTCTAGCGACCAAACGTCACAGTCATTCTCTGTCCGTCTCGTAGACACGAGCTGAGAAATTGCAAACGTCGAGCAATTGCTCAGAGAGCAAAAGTGCCAGCACTGAAAGCTGTTGCTAGCCAGCCCCCTTCCTTGGAAGCGCTTTTGTAGCCCTAAGAACACTGGGGCTCTGGGCTTCTCTAGCCACCTCCTCTTCTGCTCATCCTTTCGTGCAGTCTGAAGAGAGTTCAGGTGTGAAATTGAAAACGTCGAGCAATTGCTCAGAGATGAAAAGTGCCAGCACTGAAAGCTGTTGCTAGCCAGCACCCTTCCTTGGAAGCCCTTTTGTAGCCCTAAGAACACTGGGGCTCTGGGCTTCTCTAGCCACCTAATCTTCTGCTCATCCTCTCGCGCACTCTAAAGAGAGCTCAGGTGAGAAATTGCAAACGTCGAGCAATTGCTCAGAGAGGAAAAGTGCCAGCACGGAAAGCTGTTGCTAGCCAGCACCCTTCCTTGGAAGCGCTTTCACAGGCGCAGCAACACTGGGGCTTTGCGCTTCTCTACCCACCAAACGTCACAGTCATTCTCTGTCCGTCTCGTAGACACGAGCTGAGAAATTGCAAACGTCGAGCAATTGCTCAGAGATGAAAAGTGCCAGCACTGAAAGCTGTTGCTAGCCAGCACCCTTCCTTGGAAGTGCTTTTGTAGCCCTAAGAACACTGGGGCTCTGGGCTTCTCTAGCCACCTCCTCTTCTGCTCATCCTCTCGCGCAGTCTAAAGAGAGCTCAGGTGAGAAATTGCAAACGTCGAGCAATTGCTCAGAGATGAAAAGTGCCAGCACTGAAAGCTGTTGCTAGCCAGCACCGTTCTTTGGAAGTGCTTTCACAGGTGCAGCAACACTGGGGCTTTGCGCTTCTCTAACCACCAAACATCACGGTCACTATCTCTCCGTCTCGTAGACACGAGCTGAGAAATTGCAAACGTCGAGCAATTGCTCAGAGATGAAAAGTGCCAGCACTGAAAGCTGTTGCTAGCCAGCACCCTTCCTTGGAAGCGCTTTTGTAGCCCTAAGAACACTGGGGCTCTGGCCTTCTCTAGCCACCTCATCTTCTGCTCATCCTCTCGCACAGTCTAAAGAGAGCTCAGGTGAGAAATTGCAAACGTCGAGCAATTGCTCAGAGATGAAAAGTGCCAGCACTGAAAGCTGTTGCTAGCCAGCCCCCTTCCTTGGAAGCGCTTTCACAGGCGCAGCAACACTGGGGCTTTGCGCTTCTCTACCCACCAAGCGTCACAGTCATTCTCTGTCCGTCTCGTAGACACGAGCTGAGAAATTGCAAACGTCGAGCAATTGCTCAGAGATGAAAAGTGCCAGCACTGAAAGCTGTTGCTAGCCAGCACCCTTCCTTGGAAGCGCTTTTGTAGCCCTAAGAACACTGGGGCTCTGGCCTTCTCTAGCCACATAATCTTCTACTCATCCACTCGCGCAGTCTAAAGAGAGCTCAGGTGAGAAATTGCAAACGTCCAGCAATTGCTCAGAGATGAAAAGTGCCAGCACTGAAAGCTGTTGCTAGCCAGCACCCTTCCTTGGAAGCGCTTTCACAGGCGCAGCAACACTGGGGCTTTGCGCTTCTCTAACCATCAAACGCCACGGTCACTATATCTCTGTCTCGTAGAAACGAGCTGAGAAATTGCAAACGTCGAGCAATTGCTCAGAGATGAAAAGTGCCAGCACTGAAAGCTGTTGCTAGCCAGCACCCTACCTTGGAAGCGCTTTCACAGGCGCAGCAACACTGGGGCTTTGCGCTTCTCTAGCCACCAAACGTCACGGTCATTCTCTTTCCGTCTCGTAGACACGAACTGAGAAATTGCAAACGTCGAGCAATTGCTCAGAGATGAAAAGTGCCAGCACTGAAAGCTGTTGCTAGCCAGCACCCTTCCTTGGAAGCGCTTTCACAGGCACAGCAACACTGGGGCTTTGCGCTTCTCTACCCACCAAGCGTCACAGTCATTCTCTGTCCGTCTCGTAGACACGAGCTGAGAAATTGCAAACGTCGAGCAATTGCTCAGAGATGAAAAGTGCCAGCACTGAAAGCTGTTGCTAGCCAGCACCCTTCCTTGGAAGCGCTTTTGTAGCCCTAAGAACACTGGGGCTCTGGGCTTCTCTAGCCACCTCATGTTCTGCTCATCCTCTCGCGCAGTCTAAAGAGAGCTCAGGTGAGAAATTGCAAACGTCGAGCAATTGCTCAGAGATGAAAAGTGCCAGCACTGAAAGCTGTTGCTAGCCAGCACCCTTCCTTGGAAGCGCTTTTGTAGCCCTAAGAACACTGGGGCTCTGGGCTTCTCTAGCCACCTCATCTTCTGCTCATCCTCTCGCGCAGTCTAAAGAGAGCTCAGGTGAGAAATTGCAAACGTCCAGCAATTGCTCAGAGATGAAAAGTGCCAGCACTGAAAGCTGTTGCTAGCCAGCACCCTTCTTTGGAAGCGCTTTCACAGGCGCAGCAACACTGGGGCTTTGCGCTTCTCTACCCACCAAACGTGACGGTCACTATCTCTCCGCCTCGTAGACACGAACTGAGAAATTGCAAACGTCGAGCAATTGCTCAGAGATGAAAAGTGCCAGCACTGAAAGCTGTTGCTAGCCAGCACCCTTCCTTGGAAGCGCTTTTGTAGCCCTAAGAACACTGGGGTTCTGGGCTTCTCTAGCCATCTAAACTTCTGCTCATCCTCTCACGCAGTCTAAAGAGAGCTCAGGTGAGAAATTGCAAACGTCGAGCAATTGCTCAGAGATGAAAAGTGCCAGCACTGAAAGCTGTTGCTAGCCAGCACCCTTCCTTGGAAGCGCTTTTGTAGCCCAAAGATCATTGGGGCTCTGGGATTGTCTAGCCATCTAAACTTCTGCTCATCCTCTCGCGCAGTCTAAAGAGAGCTCAGGTGAGAAATTGCAAACGTCCAGCAATTGCTCAGAGATGAAAAGTGCCAGCACTGAAAGCTGTTGCTAGCCAGCACCCCTCCTTGGAAGCGCTTTCACACGCGCAGCAACACTTGCTCTTTGCGCTTCTCTAGCCACCAAACGTCACGGTCACTATCTCTCCGTCACGTAGACACGAGCTGAGAAATTGCAAACGTCGAGCAATTGCTCAGAGATGAAAAGTGCCAGCACTGAAAGCTGTTGCTAGCCAGCACCCTTCCTTGGAAGCACTTTTGTAGGCCTAAGAACACTGGGGCTCTGGGCTTCTCTAGCAACCTCATCTTCTGCTCATCCTCTCGCGCAGTCTAAAGAGAGCTCAGGTGAGAAATTGCAAACGTCGAGCAATTGCTCAGAGATGAAAAGTGCCAGCACTGAAAGCTGTTGCTAGCCAGCACCCTTCCTTGGAAGCGCTTTTGTAGCCCTAAGAACACTGGGGCTCTGGGCTTCTCTAGCCACCTCATCTTCTGCTCATCCTCTCGCGCAGTCTAAAGAGAGCTCAGGTGAGAAATTGCAAACGTCGAGCGATTGCTCAGAGATGAAAAGTGCCAGCACTGAAAGCTGTTGCTAGCCAGCACCCTTCCTTGGAAGCGCTTTCACAGGCGCAGCAACACTGGGGCTTTGCGCTTCTCTACCCACCAAACGTCATAGTCATTCTCTTTCCGTCTCGTAGACACGAGCTGAGAAATTGCAAACATCGAGCAATTGCTCAGAGATGAAAAGTGCCAGCACTGAAAGCTGTTGCTAGCCAGCACCCTTCCTTGGAAGCGCTTTTGTAGCCCTAAGAACACTGGGGCTCTGGCCTTCTCTAGCCACCTCATCTTCTGCTCATCCTCTCGCGCAGTCTAAAGAGAGCTCAGGGGAAAAATTGCAAACGTTCAGCAATTGCTCAGAGGTGAAAAGTGCCAGCACTGAAAGCTGTTGCTAGCCAGCACCCTTCCTTGGAAGTGCTTTCACAGGCGCAGCAACACTGGGGCTTTGCGCTTCTCTAGCCACCAAACGTCACGGTCACTATCTCTCCGTCTCGTAGACACGAGCTGAGAAATTGCAAACGTCGAGCAATTGCTCAGAGAGGAAAAGTGCCAGCACTGAAAGCTGTTGCTAGCCAGCACCCTTCCTTGGAAGCGCTTTTGTAGCCCTAAGAACACTGGGGCTCTGGGATTGTCTAGCCATCTAAACTTCTGCTCATCCTCTCGCGCAGTCTAAAGAGAGCTCAGGTGAGAAATTGCAAACGTCCAGCAATTGCTCAGAGATGAAAAGTGCCAGCACTGAAAGCTGTTGCTAGCCAGCACCCCTCCTTGGAAGCGCTTTCACACGCGCAGCAACACTGGGGCTTTGCGCTTCTCTAGCCACCAAACGTCACGGTCACTATCTCTCCGTCACGTAGACACGAGCTGAGAAATTGCAAACGTCGAGCAATTGCTCAGAGATGAAAAGTGCCAGCACTGAAAGCTGTTGCTAGCCAGCACCCTTCCTTGGAAGCACTTTTGTAGGCCTAAGAACACTGGGGCTCTGGGCTTCTCTAGCAACCTCATCTTCTGCTCATCCTCTCGCGCAGTCTAAAGAGAGCTCAGGTGAGAAATTGCAAACGTCGAGCAATTGCTCAGAGATGAAAAGTGCCAGCACTGAAAGCTGTTGCTAGCCAGCCCCCTTCCCTGGAAGTGCTTTCACAGGCGCAGCAACACTGGGGCTTTGCGCTTCTCTACCCACCGAACGTGACGGTCACTATCTCTCCGACTCGTAGACACGAGTTGAGAAATTGCAAACGTCGAGCAATTGCTCAGAGATGAAAAGTGCCAGCACTGAAAGCTGTTGCTAGCCAGCCCCCTTCCTTGGAAGCGCTTTTGTAGGCCTAAGAACACTGGGGCTCTGGGCTTCTCTAGCCACCTCATCTTCTGCTCATCCTCTCGCGCAGTCTAAAGAGAGCTCAGGTGAGAAATTGCAAACGTCGAGCAATTGCTCAGAGATGAAAAGTGCCAGCACTGAAAGCTGTTGCTAGCCAGCACCCTTCCTTGGAAGCGCTTTTGTAGCCCTAAGAACACTGGGGCTCTGGGCTTCTCTAGCCACCTCATCTTCTGCTCATCCTCTCGCGCAGTCTAAAGAGAGCTCAGGTGAGAAATTGCAAACGTCGAGCAATTGCTCAGAGATGAAAAGTGCCAGCACTGAAAGCTGTTGCTAGCCAGCACCCTTCCTTGGAAGTGCTTTCACAGGCGCAGCAACACTGGGGCTTTGCGCTTCTCTACCCACCAAACGTCACGGTCACTATCTCTCCGTCTCGTAGACACGAGCTGAGAAATTGCAAACGTCGAGCAGTTTCTCACAGAGGAAAAGTGCCAGCACTGAAAGCTGTTGCTAGCCAGCACCCTTCCTTGGAAGCACTTTTGTAGCCCTAAGAACACTGGGGCTCTGGGCTTCTCTAGCCACCTCATCTTCTGCTCATCCTCTCGCGCACTCTAAAGAGAGCTCAGGTGAGAAATTGCAAACGTCGAGCAATTGCTCAGAGATGAAAAGTGGCAGCACTGAAAGCTGTTGATAGCCAGCACCCTTCCTTGGAAGTGCTTTCACAGGCGCAGCAACACTGGGGCTTTGCGCTTCTCTACCCACCAAACGTCACGGTCACTATCTCTCCGTCTCGTAGACAGGAGCTGAGAAATTGCAAACATCGAGCAGTTTCTCACAGAGGAAAAGTGCCAGCACTGAAAGCTGTTGCTAGCCAGCACCCTTCCTTGGAAGCCCTTTTGTAGCCCTAAGAACACTGGGGCTTTGGGCTTCTCTAGCCACCTCATCTACTGCTCATCCTCTAGCGCAGTCTAAAGAGAGCTCAGGTGAGAAATTGCAAACGTTGAGCAATTGCTCAGAGATGAAAAGTGCCAGCACTGAAAGCTGTTGCTAGCCAGCACCCTTCCTTGGAAGCGCTTTCACACGCGCAGCAACACTGGGGCTTTGCGCTTCTCTAGCCACCAAACGTCACGGTCACTATCTCTCCGTCTCGTAGACACGAGCTGAGAAATTGCAAACGTCCAGCAGTTTCTCACAGAGGAAAAGTGCCAGCACTGAAAGCTGTTGCTAGCCAGCACCCTTCCTTGGAAGCGCTTTTGTAGCCCTAAGAACAGTGGGGCTCTGGGCTTCTCTAGCCACCTCATCTTCTGCTCATCCTCTCGCGCACCCTAAAGAGAGCTCAGGTGAGAAATTGCAAACGTCGAGCAATTGCTCAGAGATGAAAAGTGCCAGCACTGAAAGCTGTTGCTAGCCAGCCCCCTTCCTTGGAAGCGCTTTTGTAGCCCTAAGAACACTGGGGTTCTGGGCTTCTCTAGCCACCTCATCTTCTGCTCATCCTCTCGCGCAGTCTAAAGAGAGCTCAGGTGAGAAATTGCAAACGTCGAGCAGTTTCTCACAGAGGACAAGTGCCAGCACTGAAAGCTGTTGCTAGCCAGCACCCTTCCTTGGAAGCGCTTTTGTAGGCCTAAGAAGACTGGGGCTCTGGGCTTCTCTAGCCACCTCCTCTTCTGCTCATCCTCTCGTGCAGTCTGAAGAGAGTTCAGGTGAGAAATTGAAAACGTCGAGCAATTGCTCAGAGATGAAAAGTGGCAGCACTGAAAGCTGTTGCTAGCCAGCACCCTTCCTTGGAAGCGCTTTTGTAGCCCAAAGAACACTGGGGCTCTGGCCTTCTCTAGCCACCTCATCTTCTGCTCATCCTCTCGCGCAGTCTAAAGAGAGCTCAGGTGAGAAATTGCAAACGTCCAGCAATTGCTCAGAGATGAAAAGTGCCAGCACTGAAAGCTGTTGCTAGCCAGCACCCCTCCTTGGAAGCGCTTTCACACGCGCAGCAACACTGGGGCTTTGCGCTTCTCTAGCCACCAAACGTGACGGTCACTATCTCTCCGTCACGTAGACACGAGCTGAGAAATTGCAAACGTTGAGCAATTGCTCAGAGATGAAAAGTGCCAGCACTGAAAGCTGTTGCTAGCCAGCACCCTTCCTTGGAAGCACTTTTGTAGGCCTAAGAACACTGGGGCTCTGGGCTTCTCTAGCAACCTCATCTTCTGCTCATCCTCTCGCGCAGTCTAAAGAGAGCTCAGGTGAGAAATTGCAAACGTCGAGCAATTGCTCAGAGATGAAAAGTGCCAGCACTGAAAGCTGTTGCTAGCCAGCACCCTTCCTTGGAAGTGCTTTCACAGGCGCAGCAACACTGGGGCTTTGCGCTTCTCTAGCCACCAAACGTGACGGTCACTATCTCTCCGTCTCGTAGACACGAGCTGAGAAATTGCAAACGTCGAGCAATTGCTCAGAGATGAAAAGTGCCAGCACTGAAAGCTGTTGCTAGCCAGCACCCTTCCTTGGAAGTGCTTTTGTAGCCCTAAGAACAGTGGGGCTCTGGGCTTCTCTAGCCATCTAAACTTCTGCTCATCCTCTCGCGCAGTCTAAAGAGAGCTCAGGTGAGAAATTGCAAACGTCGAGCAATTGCTCAGAGATGAAAAGTGGCAGCACTGAAAGCTGTTGCTAGCCAGCCCCCTTCCTTGGAAGCGCTTTCACAGGCGCAGCAACACTGGGGCTTTGCGCTTCTCTACCCAGCAAACATCATGGTCACTATATCTCCATCTCGTAGACACGAGTTGAGAAATTGCAAACGTCGAGCAATTGCTCAGAGATGAAAAGTGCCAGCACTGAAAGCTGTTGCTAGCCAGCACCCTACCTTGGAAGTGCTTTCACAGGCGCAGCAACACTGGTGCTTTGCGGTTCTCTACCCACCAAGCGTCACGGTCATTCTCTTTCCGTCTCATACACACGAGCTGAGAAATTGCAAACGTCGAGCAATTGCTCAGAGATGAAAAGTGCCAGCACTGAAAGCTGTTGCTAGCCAGCACCCTTCCTTGGAAGCGCTTTCACAGGCGCAGCAACACTGGGGCTTTGCGCTTCTCTACCCGCCAAACGTCACGGTCATTCTCTGTCCGTCTCGTAGACACGAGCTGAGAAATTGCAAACGTCGAGGAATTGCTCAGAGATGAAAAGCGCCAGCACTGAAAGCTGTTGCTAGCCAGCCCCCTTCCTTGGAAGCACTTTTGTAGCCCTAAGAACACTGGGACTCTGGCCTTCTCTAGCCACCTCATCTTCTGCTCATCCTCTCGCGCAGTCTAAAGAGAGCTCAAGTGAGAAATTGCAAACGTCGAGCAATTGCTCAGAGATGAAAAGTGCCAGCACTGAAAGCTGTTGCTAGCCAGCACCCTTCCTTGGAAGCGCTTTTGTAGCCCTAAGAACACTGGGGCTCTGGGCTTCTCTAGCCACCTAATCTTCTGCTCATCCTCTCGCGCAGTCTAAAGAGAGCTCAGGTGAGAAATTGCAAACGTCGAGCAATTGCTCAGAGATGAAAAGTGCCAGCACTGAAAGCTGTTGCTAGCCAGCACCCTTCCTTGGAAGTGCTTTCACAGGCGCAGCAACACTGGGGCTTTGCGCTTCTCTACCCACCAAACGTCATAGTCATTCTCTTTCCGTCTCGTAGACACGAGCTGAGAAATTGCAAACGTCGAGCAATTGCTCAGAGATGAAAAGTGCCAGCACTGAAAGCTTTTGCTAGCCAGCACCCTTCCTTGGAAGCGCTTTTGTAGCCCTAAGAACACTGGGGCTCTGGCCTTCTCTAGCCACCTCATCTTCTGCTCATCCTCTCGCGCAGTCTAAAGAGAGCTCAGGGGAAAAATTGCAAACGTCCAGGAATTGCTCAGAGGTGAAAAGTGCCAGCACTGAAAGCTGTTGCTAGCCAGCACCCTTCCTTGGAAGCGCTTTTGTAGCCCTAAGAACACTGGGGCTCTGGCCTTCTCTAGCCACCTCATCTTCTGCTCATCCTCTCGCACACTGTAAAGAGAGCTCAGGTGAGAAATTGCAAACGTCGAGCAATTGCTCAGAGACGAAAAGTGCCAGCACTGAAAGCTGTTGCTAGCCAGCCCCCTTCCTTGGAAACGCTTTTGTAGCCCTAAGAACACTGGGGCTCTGGGCTTCTCTAGCCACCTCATCTTCTGTTGATCCTCTCGCGCAGTCTAAAGAGAGCTCAGGTGAGAAATTGCAAACGTCGAGCAATTGCTGAGAGATGAAAAGTGCCAGCACTGAAAGCTGTTGCTAGCCAGCACCCTTCCTTGGAAGTGCTTTCACAGGCGCAGCAACACTGGGGCTTTGCGCTTCTCTACCCACCAAACGTCACGGTCACTATCTCTCCGTCTCGTAGACACGAGCTGAGAAATTGCAAACGTTGAGCAATTGCTCACAGAGGAAAAGTGCCAGCACTGAAAGCTGTTGCTAGCCAGCCCCCTTCCTTGGAAGCGCTTTTGTAGCCCTAAGAACACTGGGGCTCTGGGCTTCTCTAGCCACCTCATCTTCTGCTCATCCTCTCGCGCAGTCTAAAGAGAGCTCAGGGGAAAAATTGCAAATGTCCAGGAATTGCTCAGAGGTGAAAAGTGCCAGCACTGAAAGCTGTTGCTAGCCAGCACCCTTCCTTGGAAGCGCTTTTGTAGCCCTAAGAACACTGGGGCTCTGGCCTTCTCTAGCCACCTCATCTTCTGCTCATCCTCTCGCACACTGTAAAGAGAGCTCAGGTGAGAAATTGCAAACGTCGAGCAATTGCTCAGAGACGAAAAGTGCCAGCACTGAAAGCTGTTGCTAGCCAGCCCCCTTCCTTGGAAGCGCTTTTGTAGCCCTAAGAACACTGGGGCTCTGGGCTTCTCTAGCCACCTCATCTTCTGTTGATCCTCTCGCGCAGTCTAAAGAGACCTCAGGTGAGAAATTGCAAACGTCGAGCAATTGCTCAGAGATGAAAAGTGCCAGCACTGAAAGCTGTTGCTAGCCAGCACCCTTCCTTGGAAGTGCTTTCACAGGCGCAGCAACACTGGGGCTTTGCGCTTCTCTACCCACCAAACGTCACGGTCACTATCTCTCCGTCTCGTAGACACGAGCTGAGAAATTGCAAACGTCGAGCAGTTTCTCACAGAGGAAAAGTGACAGCACTGAAAGCTGTTGCTAGCCAGCACCCTTCTTTGGAAGCACTTTTGTAGCCCTAAGAACACTGGGGCTCTGGGCTTCTCTAGCCACCTCATCTTCTGCTCATCCTCTCGCGCAGTCTAAAGAGAGCTCAGGTGAGAAATTGCAAACATCGAGCAATTGCTCAGAGAGGAAAAGTGCCAGCACTGAAAGCTGTTGCTAGCCAGCACCCTTCCTTGGAAGTGCTTTCACAGGCGCAGCAACACTGGGGCTTTGCGCTTCTCTACCCACCAAACGTCACGGTCATTCTCTGTCCGTCTCGTAGACACGAGCTGAGAAATTGCAAACGTCGAGCAATTGCTCAGAGATGAAAAGTGCCAGCACTGAAAGCTGTTGCTAGCCAGCCCCCTTCCTTGGAAGCGCTTTTGTAGGCCTAAGAACACTGGGGCTCTGGGCTTCTCTAGCCACCTCATCTTCTGCTCATCCTCTCGCGCAGTCTAAAGAGAGCTCAGGTGAGAAATTGCAAACGTCGAGCAATTGCTCAGAGAGGAAAAGTGCCAGCACTGAAAGCTGTTGCTAGCCAGCACCCTTCCTTGGAAGCGCTTTCACAGGCGCAGCAACACTGGGGCTTTGCGCTTCTCTAACCACCAAACGTCACGGTCATTCTCTTTCCGTCTCGTAGACACGAGCTGAGAAAATGCAAACATCGAGCAATTGCTCAGAGATGAAAAGTGCCAGCACTGAAAGCTGTTGCTAGCCAGCACCCTTCCTTGGAAGCGCTTTTGTAGCCCTAAGAACACTGGGGCTCTGGGCTTCTCTAGCCACCTCATCTTCTGCTCATCCTCTCGCGCAGTCTAAAGAGAGCTCAGGGGAAAAATTGCAACCGTCCAGGAATTGCTCAGAGGTGAAAAGTGCCAGCACTGAAAGCTGTTGCTAGCCAACCCCCTTCCTTGGAAGCGCTTTTGTAGCCCTAAGAACAGTGGGGCTCTGGGCTTCTCTAGCCACCTCATCTTCTGCTCATCCTCTCGCGCACTGTAAAGAGAGCTCAGGTGAGAAATTGCAAACGTCGAGCAATTGCTCAGAGATGAAAAGTGCCAGCACTGAAAGCTGTTGCTAGCCAGCACCCTTCCTTGGAAGCGCTTTTGTAGGCCTAAGAACACTGGGGCTCTGGGCTTCTCTAGCCACCTCATCTTCTGCTCATCCTCTCGCGCAGTCTAAAGAGAGCTCAGGTGAGAAATTGCAAACGTCGAGCAATTGCTCAGAGATGAAAAGTGCCAGCACTGAAAGCTGTTGATAGCCAGCACCCTTCCTTGGAAGTGCTTTCACAGGCGCAGCAACACTGGGGCTTTGCGCTTCTCTACCCACCAAACGTCACGGTCACTATCTCTCCGTCTCGTAGACACGAGCTGAGAAATTGCAAACGTCGAGCAATTGCTCACAGAGGAAAAGTGCCAGCACTGAAAGCTGTTGCTAGCCAGCACCCTTCCTTGGAAGCACTTTTGTAGGCCTAAGAACACTGGGGCTCTGGCCTTCTCTAGCCACCTCATCTTCTGCTCATCCTCTCGCGCAGTCTAAAGAGAGCTCAGGTGAGAAATTGCAAACGTCGAGCAATTGCTCAGAGATGAAAAGTGCCAGCACTGAAAGCTGTTGCTAGCCAGCCCCCTTCCTTGGAAGTGTTTTCACAGGCGCAGCAACACTGGGGCTTTGCGCTTCTCTACCCACCAAACGTCACGGTCATTCTCTTTCCGTCTCGTAGACACGAGCTGAGAAATTGCAAACGTCGAGCAATTGCTCAGAGATGAAAAGTGCCAGCACTGAAAGCTGTTGCTAGCCAGCACCCTTCCTTGGAAGCGCTTTTGTAGGCCTAAGAACAGTGGGGCTCTGGGCTTCTCTAGCCACCTCATCTTCTGCTCATCCTCTCGCGCAGTCTAAAGAGAGCTCAGGTGAGAAATTGCAAACGTCGAGCAATTGCTCAGAGATGAAAAGTGCCAGCACTGAAAGCTGTTGCTAGCCAGCACCCTTCCTTGGAAGCGCTTTTGTAGCCCTAAGAACACTGGGGCTCTGGCCTTCTCTAGCCACCTCATCTTCTGCTCATCCTCTCGCGCAGTCTAAAGAGAGCTCAGGTGAGAAATTGCAAACGTCGAGCAATTGCTCAGAGATGAAAAGTGCCAGCACTGAAAGCTGTTGCTAGCCAGCACCCCTCCTTGGAAGCGCTTTCACAGGCGCAGCAACACTGGGGCTTTGCGCTTCTCTACCCACCAAACAGCACGGTCATTCTCTTTCCGTCTCGTAGATACGAGCTGAGAAATTGCAAACGTCGAGCAATTGCTCAGAGATGAAAAGTGCCAGCACTGAAAGCTGTTGCTAGCCAGCACCCTTCCTCGGAAGCGCTTTTGTAGCCCAAAGAACAGTGGTGCTCTGGGCTTCTCTAGCCACCTCATCTTCTGCTCATCCTCTCGCGCAGTCTAAAGAGAGCTCAGGTGAGAAATTGCAAACGTCGAGCAATTGCTCAGAGATGAAAAGTGCCAGCACTGAAAGCTGTTGCTAGCCAGCACCCTTCCTTGGAAGTGCTTTCACAGGCGCAGCAACACTGGGGCTTTGCGCTTCTCTACCCACCAAACGTGACGGTCACTATCTCTCCGACTCGTAGACACGAGCTGAGAAATTGCAAACGTCGAGCAATTGCTCAGAGAGGAAAAGTGCCAGCACTGAAAGCTGTTGCTAGCCAGCACCCTTCCTTGGAAGCGCTTTCACACGCGCAGCAACACTGGGGCTTTGCGCATCTCTACCCACCAAACGTCACAGTCATTCTCTGTCCGTCTCGTAGACACGAACTGAGAAATTGCAAACGTCGAGCAATTGCTCAGAGATGAAAAGTGCCAGCACTGAAAGCTGTTGCTAGCCAGCACCCTTCCTTGGAAGCGCTTTTGTAGCCCTAAGAACACTGGGGCTTTGGGCTTCTCTAGCCACCTCATCTTCTGCTCATCCTCTCGCGCAGTCTAAAGAGAGCTCAGGTGAGAAATTGCAAACGTCGAGCAATTGCTCAGAGATGAAAAGTGCCAGCACTGAAAGCTGTTGCTAGCCAGCACCCTTCCTTGGAAGCCCTTTTGTAGCCCTAAGAACACTGGGGCTCTGGGCTTCTCTAGCCACCTCATCTTCTGCTCATCCTCTCGCGCAGTCTAAAGAGAGCTCAGGTGAGAAATTGCAAACGTCGAGCAATTGCTCAGAGATGAAAAGTGCCAGCACTGAAAGCTGTTGCTAGCCAGCACCCTTCCTTGGAAGCGCTTTCACAGGCGCAGCAACACTGGGGCTTTGCGCTTCTCTACCCACCAAACGTCACGGTCACTATCTCTCCGTCTCGTAGACACGAGCTGAGAAATTGCAAACGTCGAGCAGTTTCTCACAGAGGAAAAGTGACAGCACTGAAAGCTGTTGCTAGCCAGCACCCTTCTTTGGAAGCACTTTTGTAGCCCTAAGAACACTGGGGCTCTGGGCTTCTCTAGCCACCTCATCTTCTGCTCATCCTCTCGCGCAGTCTAAAGAGAGCTCAGGTGAGAAATTGCAAACATCGAGCAATTGCTCAGAGAGGAAAAGTGCCAGCACTGAAAGCTGTTGCTAGCCAGCACCCTTCCTTGGAAGTGCTTTCACAGGCGCAGCAACACTGGGGCTTTGCGCTTCTCTACCCACCAAACGTCACGGTCATTCTCTGTCCGTCTCGTAGACACGAGCTGAGAAATTGCAAACGTCGAGCAATTGCTCAGAGATGAAAAGTGCCAGCACTGAAAGCTGTTGCTAGCCAGCCCCCTTCCTTGGAAGCGCTTTTGTAGGCCTAAGAACACTGGGGCTCTGGGCTTCTCTAGCCACCTCATCTTCTGCTCATCCTCTCGCGCAGTCTAAAGAGAGCTCAGGTGAGAAATTGCAAACGTCGAGCAATTGCTCAGAGAGGAAAAGTGCCAGCACTGAAAGCTGTTGCTAGCCAGCACCCTTCCTTGGAAGCGCTTTCACAGGCGCAGCAACACTGGGGCTTTGCGCTTCTCTAACCACCAAACGTCACGGTCATTCTCTTTCCGTCTCGTAGACACGAGCTGAGAAAATGCAAACATCGAGCAATTGCTCAGAGATGAAAAGTGCCAGCACTGAAAGCTGTTGCTAGCCAGCACCCTTCCTTGGAAGCGCTTTTGTAGCCCTAAGAACACTGGGGCTCTGGGCTTCTCTAGCCACCTCATCTTCTGCTCATCCTCTCGCGCAGTCTAAAGAGAGCTCAGGGGAAAAATTGCAACCGTCCAGGAATTGCTCAGAGGTGAAAAGTGCCAGCACTGAAAGCTGTTGCTAGCCAACCCCCTTCCTTGGAAGCGCTTTTGTAGCCCTAAGAACAGTGGGGCTCTGGGCTTCTCTAGCCACCTCATCTTCTGCTCATCCTCTCGCGCACTGTAAAGAGAGCTCAGGTGAGAAATTGCAAACGTCGAGCAATTGCTCAGAGATGAAAAGTGCCAGCACTGAAAGCTGTTGCTAGCCAGCACCCTTCCTTGGAAGCGCTTTTGTAGGCCTAAGAACACTGGGGCTCTGGGCTTCTCTAGCCACCTCATCTTCTGCTCATCCTCTCGCGCAGTCTAAAGAGAGCTCAGGTGAGAAATTGCAAACGTCGAGCAATTGCTCAGAGATGAAAAGTGCCAGCACTGAAAGCTGTTGATAGCCAGCACCCTTCCTTGGAAGTGCTTTCACAGGCGCAGCAACACTGGGGCTTTGCGCTTCTCTACCCACCAAACGTCACGGTCACTATCTCTCCGTCTCGTAGACACGAGCTGAGAAATTGCAAACGTCGAGCAATTGCTCACAGAGGAAAAGTGCCAGCACTGAAAGCTGTTGCTAGCCAGCACCCTTCCTTGGAAGCACTTTTGTAGGCCTAAGAACACTGGGGCTCTGGCCTTCTCTAGCCACCTCATCTTCTGCTCATCCTCTCGCGCAGTCTAAAGAGAGCTCAGGTGAGAAATTGCAAACGTCGAGCAATTGCTCAGAGATGAAAAGTGCCAGCACTGAAAGCTGTTGCTAGCCAGCCCCCTTCCTTGGAAGTGTTTTCACAGGCGCAGCAACACTGGGGCTTTGCGCTTCTCTACCCACCAAACGTCACGGTCATTCTCTTTCCGTCTCGTAGACACGAGCTGAGAAATTGCAAACGTCGAGCAATTGCTCAGAGATGAAAAGTGCCAGCACTGAAAGCTGTTGCTAGCCAGCACCCTTCCTTGGAAGCGCTTTTGTAGGCCTAAGAACAGTGGGGCTCTGGGCTTCTCTAGCCACCTCATCTTCTGCTCATCCTCTCGCGCAGTCTAAAGAGAGCTCAGGTGAGAAATTGCAAACGTCGAGCAATTGCTCAGAGATGAAAAGTGCCAGCACTGAAAGCTGTTGCTAGCCAGCACCCTTCCTTGGAAGCGCTTTTGTAGCCCTAAGAACACTGGGGCTCTGGCCTTCTCTAGCCACCTCATCTTCTGCTCATCCTCTCGCGCAGTCTAAAGAGAGCTCAGGTGAGAAATTGCAAACGTCGAGCAATTGCTCAGAGATGAAAAGTGCCAGCACTGAAAGCTGTTGCTAGCCAGCACCCCTCCTTGGAAGCGCTTTCACAGGCGCAGCAACACTGGGGCTTTGCGCTTCTCTACCCACCAAACAGCACGGTCATTCTCTTTCCGTCTCGTAGATACGAGCTGAGAAATTGCAAACGTCGAGCAATTGCTCAGAGATGAAAAGTGCCAGCACTGAAAGCTGTTGCTAGCCAGCACCCTTCCTCGGAAGCGCTTTTGTAGCCCAAAGAACAGTGGTGCTCTGGGCTTCTCTAGCCACCTCATCTTCTGCTCATCCTCTCGCGCAGTCTAAAGAGAGCTCAGGTGAGAAATTGCAAACGTCGAGCAATTGCTCAGAGATGAAAAGTGCCAGCACTGAAAGCTGTTGCTAGCCAGCACCCTTCCTTGGAAGTGCTTTCACAGGCGCAGCAACACTGGGGCTTTGCGCTTCTCTACCCACCAAACGTGACGGTCACTATCTCTCCGACTCGTAGACACGAGCTGAGAAATTGCAAACGTCGAGCAATTGCTCAGAGAGGAAAAGTGCCAGCACTGAAAGCTGTTGCTAGCCAGCACCCTTCCTTGGAAGCGCTTTCACACGCGCAGCAACACTGGGGCTTTGCGCATCTCTACCCACCAAACGTCACAGTCATTCTCTGTCCGTCTCGTAGACACGAACTGAGAAATTGCAAACGTCGAGCAATTGCTCAGAGATGAAAAGTGCCAGCACTGAAAGCTGTTGCTAGCCAGCACCCTTCCTTGGAAGCGCTTTTGTAGCCCTAAGAACACTGGGGCTTTGGGCTTCTCTAGCCACCTCATCTTCTGCTCATCCTCTCGCGCAGTCTAAAGAGAGCTCAGGTGAGAAATTGCAAACGTCGAGCAATTGCTCAGAGATGAAAAGTGCCAGCACTGAAAGCTGTTGCTAGCCAGCACCCTTCCTTGGAAGCCCTTTTGTAGCCCTAAGAACACTGGGGCTCTGGGCTTCTCTAGCCACCTCATCTTCTGCTCATCCTCTCGCGCAGTCTAAAGAGAGCTCAGGTGAGAAATTGCAAACGTCCAGCAATTGCTCAGAGATGAAAAGTGCCAGCACTGAAAGCTGTTGCTAGCCAGCACCCTTCCTTGGAAGCGCTTTCACAGGCGCAGCAACACTGGGGCTTTGCGCTTCTCTACCCACCAAACATCACGCTCGCTATCTCTCCGTCTCGTAGACACGAGCTGAGAAATTGCAAACGTCGAGCAATTGCTCAGAGATGAAAAGTGCCAGCACTGAAAGCTGTTGCTAGCCAGCCCCCTTCCTTGGAAGCGCTTTTGTAGCCCAAAGAACAGTGGGGCTCTGGGCTTCTCTAGCCACCTCATCTTCTGCTCATCCTCTCACGCACTCTAAAGAGAGCTCAGGTGAGAAATTGCAAACGTCGAGCAATTGCTCAGAGATGAAAAGTGCCAGCACTGAAAGCTGTTGCTAGCCAGCCCCCTTCCTTGGAAGCGCTTTTGTAGCCCTAAGAACACTGGGGTTCTGGGCTTCTCTAGCCACCTCTTCTTCTGCTCATCCTCTCGCGCAGTCTAAAGAGAGCTCAGGTGAGAAATTGCAAACGTCCAGCAATTGCTCAGAGATGAAAAGTGCCAGCACTGAAAGCTGTTGCTAGCCAGCACCCTTCCTTGGAAGCGCTTTCACAGGCGCAGCAACACTGGGGCTTTGCGCTTCTCTAGCCACCAAACGTCACGGTCATTCTCTTTCCGTCTCGTAGACACGAGCTGAGAAATTGCAAACGTCGAGCAATTGCTCAGAGATGAAAAGTGCCAGCACTGAAAGCTGTTGCTAGCCAGCCCCCTTCCTTGGAAGCGCTTTTGTAGCCCTAAGAACACTGGGGCTCTGGGCTTCTCTAGCCACCTCATCTTCTGCTCATCCTCTCGCGCAGTCTAAAGAGAGCTCAGGTGAGAAATTGCAAACGTCGAGCAATTGCTCAGAGATGAAAAGTGCCAGCACTGAAAGCTGTTGCTAGCCAGCACCCTTCCTTGGAAGCGCTTTCACAGGCGCAGCAACACTGGGGCTTTGCGCTTCTCTACCCACCAAACGTCATAGTCATTCTCTTTCCGTCTCGTAGACACGAGCTGAGAAATTGCAAACATCGAGCAATTGCTCAGAGATGAAAAGTGCCAGCACTGAAAGCTGTTGCTAGCCAGCACCCTTCCTTGGAAGCGCTTTTGTAGGCCTAAGAACACTGGGGCTCTGGGCTTCTCTAGCCACCTCATCTTCTGCTCATCCTCTCGCGCAGTCTAAAGAGAGCTCAGAGGAAAAATTGCAAACGTCGAGCAATTGCTCAGAGATGAAAAGTGCCAGCACTGAAAGCTGTTGCTAGCCAGCACCCTTCCTTGGAAGCGCTTTTGTAGCCCTAAGAACACTGGAGCTCTGGCCTTCTCTAGCCACCTCATCTTCTGCTCAGCCTCTCGCGCAGTCTAAAGAGAGCTCAGGTGAGAAATTGCAAACGTCGAGCAATTGCTCAGAGAGGAAAAGTGCCAGCACTGAAAGCTGTTGCTAGCCAGCCCCCTTCCTTGGAAGCGCTTTTGTAGCCCTAAGAACACTGGGGCTCTGGGCTTCTCTAGCCACCTCATCTTCTGTTGATCCTCTCGCGCAGTCTAAAGAGAGCTCAGGTGAGAAATTGGAAACGTCGAGCAATTGCTCAGAGATGAAAAGTGCCAGCACTGAAAGCTGTTGCTAGCCAGCACCCTTCCTTGGAAGTGCTTTCACAGGCGCAGCAACACTGGGGCTTTGCGCTTCTCTACCCACCAAACGTCACGGCCACTATCTCTCCGTCTCGTAGACACGAGCTGAGAAATTGCAAACGTCGAGCAGTTTCTCACAGAGGAAAAGTGCCAGCACTGAAAGCTGTTGCTAGCCAGCACCCTTCCTTGGAAGCACTTTTGTAGCCCTAAGAACACTGGGGCTCTGGCCTTCTCTAGCCACCTCATCTTCTGCTCATCCTCTCGCGCAGTCTAAAGAGAGCTCAGGTGAGAAATTGCAAACGTCGAGCAATTGCTCAGAGATGAAAAGTGCCAGCACTGAAAGCTGTTGCTAGCCAGCACCCTTCCTTGGAAGTGCTTTCACAGGCGCAGCAACACTGGGGCTTTGCGCTTCTCTACCCACCAAACGTGACGGTCACTATCTCTCCAACTCGTAGACACCAACTGAGAAATTGCAAACGTCGAGCAATTGCTCAGAGATGAAAAGTGCCAGCACTGAAAGCTGTTGCTAGCCAGCCCCCTTCCTTGGAAGCGCTTTCACAGGTGCAGCAACACTGGGGCTTTGCGCTTCTCTACCCACCAAACGTCACAGTCATTCTCTGTCCGTCTCGTAGACACGAACTGAGAAATTGCAAACGTCGAGCAATTGCTCAGAGATGAAAAGTGCCAGCACTGAAAGCTGTTGCTAGCCAGCACCCTTCCTTGGAAGCGCTTTTGTAGCCCTAAGAACACTGGGGCTTTGGGCTTCTCTAGCCACCTCATCTTCTGCTCATCCTCTCGCGCAGTCTAAAGAGAGCTCAGGTGAGAAATTGCAAACGTCGAGCAATTGCTCAGAGATGAAAAGTGGCAGCACTGAAAGCTGTTGCTAGCCAGCACCCTTCCTTGGAAGCCCTTTTGTAGCCCTAAGAACACTGGGGCTCTGAGCTTCTCTAGCCACCTCGTCTTCTGCTCATCCTCTCGCGCAGTCTAAAGAGAGCTCAGGTGAGAAATTGCAAACGTCCAGCAATTGCTCAGAGATGAAAAGTGCCAGCACTGGAAGCTGTTGCTAGCCAGCACCCCTCCTTGGAAGCGCTTTCACAGGCGCAGCAACACTGGGGCTTTGCGCTTCTCTAGCCACCAAACGTCACGGTCACTATCTCTCCGTCTCGTAGACACGAGCTGAGATATTGCAAACGTCCAGCAGTTTCTCACAGAGGAAAATTGCCAGCACTGAAAGCTGTTGCTAGCCAGCACCCTTCCTTGGAAGCCCTTTTGTAGCCCAAAGAACAGTGGGGCTCTGGGCTTCTCTAGCCACCTCATCTTCTGCTCATCCTCTCGCGCAGTCTAAAGAGAGCTCAGGTGAGAAATTGCAAACGTCCAGCAATTGCTCAGAGATGAAAAGTACCAGCACTGAAAGCTGTTGCTAGCCAGCCCCCTTCCTTGGAAGCGCTTTCACAGGCGCAGCAACACTGGGGCTTTGCGCTTCTCTACCCACCAAACGTGACGGTCACTATCTCTCCGTCTCGTAGACACGAGTTGAGAAATTGCAAACGTCGAGCAATTGCTCAGAGATGAAAAGTGCCAGCACTGAAAGCTGTTGCTAGCCAGCCCCCTTCCTTGGAAGCGCTTTTGTAGCCCTAAGAACACTGGGGCTCTGGGCTTCTCTAGCCATCTAAACTTCTGCTCATCCTCTCGCGCAGTCTAAAGAGAGCTCAGGTGAGAAATTGCAAACGTCGAGCAATTGCTCAGAGATGAAAAGTGCCAGCACTGAAAGCTGTTGCTAGCCAGCACCCTTCCTTGGAAGCGCTTTCACAGGCGCAGCAACACTGGGGCTTTGCGGTTCTCTAACCACCAAGCGTCACGGTCATTCTCTTTCCGTCTCATAGACACGAGCTGAGAAATTGCAAACGTCGAGCAATTGCTCAGAGATGAAAAGTGCCAGCACTGAAAGCTGTTGCTAGCCAGCACCCTTCCTTGGAAGCGCTTTTGTAGCCCTAAGAACACTGGGGCTCTGGGCTTCTCTAGCCACCTCCTCTTCTGCTCATCCTCTCGTGCAGTCTGAAGAGAGTTCAGGTGAGAAATTGAAAACGTCGAGCAATTGCTCAGAGATGAAAAGTGCCAGCACTGAAAGCTGTTGCTATCCAGCCCCCTTCCTTGGAAGCGCTTTTGTAGCCCTAAGAACACTGGGGCTCTGGGATTCTCTAGCCATCTAAACTTCTGCTCATCCTCTCGCGCAGTCTAAAGAGAGCTCAGGTGAGAAATTGCAAACGTCGAGCAATTGCTCAGAGATGAAAAGTGCCAGCACTGAAAGCTGTTGCTAGCCAGCACCCTTCCTTGGAAGCGCTTTCACACGCGCAGCAACACTTGCTCTTTGCGCTTCTCTACCCACCAAACGTCACGGTCACTATCTCTCCGTCACGTAGACACGAGCTGAGAAATTGCAAACGTCGAGCAATTGCTCAGAGATCAAAAGTGCCAGCACTGAAAGCTGTTGCTAGACAGCACCCTTCCTTGGAAGCGGTTTTGTAGCCCTAAGAACACTGGGGCTCTGGGCTTCTCTAGCCACCTCATCTTCTGCTCATCCTCTCGCGCAGTCTAAAGAGAGCTCAGGTGAGAAATTGCAAACGTCGAGCAATTGCTCAGAGATGAAAAGTGCCAGCACTGAAAGCTGTTGCTAGCCAGCACCCTTCCTTGGAAGTGCTTTCACAGGCGCAGCAACACTGGGGCTTTGCGCTTCTCTACCCACCAAACGTGACGGTCACTATCTCTCTGACTCGTAGACACGAGTTGAGAAATTGCAAACGTCGAGCAATTGCTCAGAGATGAAAAGTGCCAGCACTGAAAGCTGTTGCTAGCCAGCACCCTTCCTTGGAAGCGCTTTTGTAGCCCTAAGAACAGTGGGGCTCTGGCCTTCTCTAGCCACCTCATCTTCTGCTCATCCTCTCGCGCAGTCTAAAGAGAGCTCAGGTGAGAAATTGCAAACGTCGAGCAATTGCTCAGAGATGAAAAGTGCCAGCACTGAAAGCTGTTGCTAGCCAGCACCCTACCTTGGAAGTGCTTTCACAGGCGCAGCAACACTGGTGCTTTGTGGTTCTCTACCCACCAAGCGTCACGGTCATTCTCTTTCCGTCTCATACACACGAGCTGAGAAATTGCAAACGTCGAGCAATTGCTCAGAGATGAAAAGTGCTAGCACTGAAAGCTGTTGCTAGCCAGCACCCTTCCTTGGAAGCGCTTTCACAGGCGCAGCAACACTGGGGCTTTGCGCTTCTCTAGCCACCAAACGTCACGGTCATTCTCTGTCCGTCTCGTAGACACGAGCTGAGAAATTGCAAACGTCGAGCAATTGCTCAGAGATGAAAAGTGCCAGCACTGAAAGCTGTTGCTAGCCAGCCCCCTTCCTTGGAAGCACTTTTGTAGCCCTAAGAACACTGGGACTCTGGCCTTCTCAAGCCACCTCATCTTCTGCTCATCCTCTCGCGCAGTCTAAAGAGAGCTCAAGTGAGAAATTGCAAACGTTGAGCAATTGCTCAGAGATGAAAAGTGCCAGCACTGAAAGCTGTTGCTAGCCAGCACCCTTCCTTGGAAGTGCTTTTGTAGCCCTAAGAACACTGGGGCTCTGGCCTTCTCTAGCCACCTAATCTTCTGCTCATCCTCTCGCGCACTCTAAAGAGAGCTCAGGTGAGAAATTGCAAACGTCCAGCAATTGCTCAGAGATGAAAAGTGCCAGCACTGAAAGCTGTTGCTAGCCAGCACCCTTCCTTGGAAGCGCTTTCACAGGCGCAGCAACACTGGGGCTTTGCGCTTCTCTACCCACCAAACGTCACGGTCACTTTCTATCCGTCTCGTAGAAACGAGCTAAGAAATTGCAAACGTCGAGCAATTGCTGAGAGATGAAAAGTGCCAGCACTGAAAGCTGTTGCTAGCCAGCACCCTTCCTTGGAAGCGCTCTTGTAGCCCTTAGAACACTGGGGCTCTGGGCTTCTCTAGCCACCTAATCTTCTGCTCATCCTCTCGCGCAGTCTAAAGAGAGCTCAGGTGAGAAATTGCAAACGTCGAGCAATTGCTCAGAGATGAAAAGTGCCAGCACTGAAAGCTGTTGCTAGCCAGCACCCTTCTTTGGAAGCGCTCTTGTAGCCCTTAGAACACTGGGGCTCTGGGCTTCTCTAGCCACCTAATCTTCTGCTCATCCTCTCGCGCACTCTAAAGAGAGCTCAGGTGAGAAATTGCAAACGTCGAGCAATTGCTCAGAGATGAAAAGTGCCAGCACTGAAAGCTGTTGCTAGCCAGCACCCTTCCTTGGAAGCGCTTTCACAGGCGCAGCAACACTGGGGCTTTGCGCTTCTCTACCCACCAAACGTCACGGTCACTATCTCTCCGTCTCGTAGACACGAGTTGAGAAATTGCAAACGTCGAGCAATTGCTGAGAGATGAAAAGTGCCAGCACTGAAAGCTGTTGCTAGCCAGCACCCTTCCTTGGAAGCGCTTTCACAGGCGCAGCAACACTGGGGCTTTGCGCTTCTCTACCCACCAAACGTCACGGTCACTTTCTATCCGTCTCGTAGAAACGAGCTAAGAAATTGCAAACGTCGAGCAATTGCTCAGAGATGAAAAGTGCCAGCACTGAAAGCTGTTGCTAGCCAGCACCCTTCTTTGGAAGCGCTCTTGTAGCCCTAAGAACACTGGGGCTCTGGGCTTCTCTAGCCACCTAATCTTCTGCTCATCCTCTCGCGCAGTCTAAAGAGAGCTCAGGTGAGAAATTGCAAACGTCGAGCAATTGCTCAGAGATGAAAAGTGGCAGCACTGAAAGCTGTTGCTAGCCAGCCCCCTTCCTTGGAAGCGCTTTCACAGGCGCAGCAACACTGGGGCTTTGCGCTTCTCTACCCACCAAACGTCACAGTCATTCTCTGTCCGTCTCGTAGACACGAACTGAGAAATTGCAAACGTCGAGCAATTGCTCAGAGATGAAAAGTGCCAGCACTGAAAGCTGTTGCTAGCCAGCACCCTTCATTGGAAACGCTTTTGTAGCCCTAAGAACAGTGGGGCTCTGGCCTTCTCTAGCCACCTCATCTTCTGCTCATCCTCTCGCGCAGTCTAAAGAGAGCTCAGGGGAAAAATTGCAAACGTCCAGGAATTGCTCAGAGGTGAAAAGTGCCAGCACTGAAAGCTGTTGCTAGCCAGCACCCTTCCTTGGAAGCGCTTTTGTAGCCCTAAGAACACTGCGGCTCTGGGCTTCTCTAGCCACCTCATCTTCTGCTCATCCTCTCGCGCAGTCTAAAGAGAGCTCAGGTGAGAAATTGCAAACGTCGAGCAATTGCTGAGAGATGCAAAGGGCCAGCACTGAAAGCTCTTGCTAGCCAGCACCCTTCCTTGGAAGCGCTTTTGTAGCCCTAAGAACACTGGGGCTCTGGCCTTCTCTAGCCACCTCATCTTCTGCTCATCCTCTCACGCAGTCTAAAGAGAGCTCAGGTGAGAAATTGCAAACGTCGAGCAATTGCTCAGAGAGGAAAAGTGCCAGCACTGAAAGCTGTTGCTAGCCAGCACCCTTCCTTGGAAGTGCTTTCACAGGCGCAGCAACACTGGGGCTTTGCGCTTCTCTACCCACCAAACGTCACGGTCACTTTCTCTCCGTCTCGTAGACACGAGCTGAGAAATTGCAAACGTCAAGCAGTTTCTCACAGAGGAAAAGTGACAGCACTGAAAGCTGTTGCTAGCCAGCACCCTTCCTTGGAAGCACTTTTGTAGCCCTAAGAACACTGGGGCTCTGGGCTTCTCTAGCCACCTCATCTTCTGCTCATCCTCTCGCGCACTCTAAAGAGAGCTCAGGTGAGAAATTGCAAACGTCGAGCAATTGCTGAGAGATGAAAAGTGCCAGCACTGAAAGCTGTTGCTAGCCAGCACCCTTCCTTGGAAGCGCTTTCACACGCGCAGCAACACTGGGGCTTTGCGCTTCTCTACCCACCAAACGTCACGGTCATTCTCTTTCCGTCTCGTAGACACGAGCTGAGAAATTGCAAACATCGAGCAATTGCTCAGAGATGAAAAGTGCCAGCACTGAAAGCTGTTGCTAGACAGCACCCTTCCTTGGAAGCGGTTTTGTAGCCCTAAGAACACTGGGGCTCTGGCCTTCTCTAGCCACCTCATCTTCTGCTCATCCTCTCGCGCAGTCTAAAGAGAGCTCAGGTGAGAAATTGCAAACGTCGAGCAATTGCTCAGAGATGAAAAGTGCCAGCACTGAAAGCTGTTGCTAGCCAGCACCCTTCCTTGGAAGTGCTTTCACAGGCGCAGCAACACTGGGGCTTTGCGCTTCTCTACCCACCAAACGTGACGGTCACTATCTCTCCGACTCGTAGACACGAGCTGAGAAATTGCAAACGTCGAGCAATTGCTCAGAGATGAAAAGTGCCAGCACTGAAAGCTGTTGCTAGCCAGCACCCTTCCTTGGAAGCGCTTTCACAGGCGCAGCAACACTGGGGCTTTGCGCTTCTCTACCCACCAAACGTCAAAGTCATTCTCTTTCTCTCTCGTAGACACGAACTGAGAAATTGCAAACGTCGAGCAATTGCTCAGAGATGAAAAGTGCCAGCACTGAAAGCTGTTGCTAGCCAGCACCCTTCCTTGGAAGCACTTTTGTAGCCCTAAGAACACTGGGGCTTTGGGCTTCTCTAGCCACCTCATCTTCTGCTCATCCTCTCGCGCAGTCTAAAGAGAGCTCAGGTGAGAAATTGCAAACGTCGAGCAATTGCTCAGAGAGGAAAAGTGCCAGCACTGAAAGCTGTTGCTAGCCAGCACCCTTCCTTGGAAGCGCTTTCACAGGCGCAGCAACACTGGGGCTTTGCGCTTCTCTAACCACCAAACGTCATAGTCATTCTCTTTCCGTCTCGTAGACACGAGCTGAGAAATTGCAAACATCGAGCAATTGCTCAGAGATGAAAAGTGCCAGCACTGAAAGCTGTTGCTAGCCAGCACCCTTCCTTGGAAGCGCTTTTGTAGCCCTAAGAACACTGCGGCTCTGGGCTTCTCTAGCCACCTCATCTTCTGCTCATCCTCTCGCGCAGTCTAAAGAGAGCTCAGGTGAGAAATTGCAAACGTCGAGCAATTGCTGAGAGATGCAAAGGGCCAGCACTGAAAGCTCTTGCTAGCCAGCACCCTTGCTTGGAAGCGCTTTTGTAGCCCTAAGAACACTGGGGCTCTGGCCTTCTCTAGCCACCTCATCTTCTGCTCATCCTCTCGCGCAGTCTAAAGAGAGCTCAGGTGAGAAATTGCAAACGTCGAGCAATTGCTCAGAGAGGAAAAGTGCCAGCACTGAAAGCTGTTGCTAGCCAGCACCCTTCCTTGGAAGTGCTTTCACAGGCGCAGCAACACTGGGGCTTTGCGCTTCTCTAGCCACCAAACGTCACGGTCACTTTCTCTCCGTCTCGTAGACACGAGCTGAGAAATTGCAAACGTCGAGCAGTTTCTCACAGAGGAAAAGTGACAGCACTGAAAGCTGTTGCTAGCCAGCACCCTTCCTTGGAAGCACTTTTGTAGCCCTAAGAACACTGGGGCTCTGGCCTTCTCTAGCCACCTCATCTTCTGCTCATCCTCTCGCGCAGTCTAAAGAGAGCTCAGGTGAGAAATTGCAAACGTCGAGCAATTGCTCAGAGATGAAAAGTGCCAGCACTGAAAGCTCTTGCTAGCCAGCACCCTTCCTTGGAAGTGCTTTCACAGGCGCAGCAACACTGGGGCTTTGCGCTTCTCTAGCCACCAAACGTCACGGTCATTCTCTTTCCGTCTCGTAGACACGAGCTGAGAAATTGCAAACGTCGAGCAATTGCTCAGAGATGAAAAGTGCCAGCACTGAAAGCTGTTGCTAGCCAGCACCCTTCCTTGGAAGCGCTTTTGTAGGCCTAAGAACACTGGGGCTCTGGGCTTCTCTAGCCACCTCCTCTTCTGCTCATCCTCTCGCGCAGTCTAAAGAGAGCTCAGGTGAGAAATTGCAAACGTCGAGCAATTGCTCAGAGATGAAAAGTGCCAGCACTGAAAGCTGTTGCTAGCCAGCACCCTTCCTTGGAAGTGCTTTCACAGGCGCAGCAACACTGGGGCTTTGCACTTCTCTACCCACCAAACGTGACGGTCACTATCTCTCCGACTCGTAGACACGAGCTGAGAAATTGCAAACGTCGAGCAATTGCTCAGAGATGAAAAGTGCCAGCACTGAAAGCTGTTGCTAGCCAGCACCCTTCCTTGGAAGCGCTTTCACAGGCGCAGCAACACTGGGGCTTTGCGCTTCTCTACCCACCAAAGGTCACAGTCATTCTCTGTCCGTCTCGTAGACACGAGCTGAGAAATTGCAAACGTCGAGCAATTGCTCAGAGATGAAAAGTGCCAGCACTGAAAGCTGTTGCTAGCCAGCACCCTTCCTTGGAAGCACTTTTGTAGCCCTAAGAACAGTGGGGCTTTGGGCTTCTCTAGCCACCTCATCTTCTGCTCATCCTCTCGCGCAGTCTAAAGAGAGCTCAGGTGAGAAATTGAAAACGTCGAGCAATTGCTCAGAGATGAAAAGTGCCAGCACTGAAAGCTGTTGCTAGCCAGCACCCTTCCTTGGAAGCGCTTTTGTAGCCCTAAGAACACTGGGGCTCTGGCCTTCTCTAGCCACCTCATCTTCTGCTCATCCTCTCGCGCAGTCTAAAGAGAGCTCAGGTGAGAAATTGCAAACGTCGAGCAATTGCTGAGAGATGAAAAGTGCCAGCACTGAAAGCTGTTGCTAGCCAGCACCCTTCCTTGGAAGCGCTTTCACACGCGCAGCAACACTGGGGCTTTGCGCTTCTCTAACCACCAAACGTCACGGTCATTCTCCTTCCGTCTCGTAGACACGAGCTGAGAAATTGCAAACGTCGAGCAATTGCTGAGAGATGAAAAGTGCCAGCACTGAAAGCTGTTGCTAGCCAGCCCCCTTCCTTGGAAGCGCTTTTGTAGCCCTAAGAACACTGGGGCTCTGGCCTTCTCTAGCCACCTCATCTTCTGCTCATCCTCTCGCGCAGTCTAAAGAGAGCTCAGGTGAGAAATTGCAAACGTTGAGCAATTGCTCAGAGATGAAAAGTGCCAGCACTGAAAGCTGTTGCTAGCCAGCACCCTTCCTTGGAAGTGCTTTCACAGGCGCAGCAACACTGGGGCTTTGCGCTTCTCTACCCACCAAACGTCACAGTCATTCTCTTTCCGTCTCGTAGACACGAACTGAGAAATTGCAAACGTCGAGCAATTGCTCAGAGATGAAAAGTGCCAGCACTGAAAGCTCTTGCTAGCCAGCACCCTTCCTTGGAAGCGCTTTCACAGGCGCAGCAACACTGGGGCTTTGCGCTTCTCTAGCCACCAAACATCACGGTCATTCTCTTTCCGTCTCGTAGACACGAGCTGAGAAAATGCAAACGTCGAGCAATTGCTCAGAGATGAAAAGTGCCAGCACTGAAAGCTGTTGCTAGCCAGCACCCTTCCTTGGAAGCGCTTTCACAGGCGCAGCAACACTGGGGCTTTGCGCTTCTCTAACCACCAAACGTCACGGTCATTCTCTTTCCGTCTCGTAGACACGAGCTGGGAAATTGCAAACGTCGAGCAATTGCTCAGAGATGAAAAGTGCCAGCACTGAAAGCTGTTGCTAGCCAGCACCCTTCCTTGGAAGCGCTTTCACAGGCGCAGCAACACTGGGGCTTTGCGCTTCTCTAACCACCAAACGTCACGGTCATTCTTTTTCCGTCTCGTAGACACGAGCTGAGAAATTGCAAACGTCGAGCAATTGCTGAGAGATGAAAAGTGCCAGCACTGAAAGCTGTTGCTAGCCAGCCCCCTTCCTTGGAAGCGCTTTTGTAGCCCTAAGAACACTGGGGCTCTGGCCTTCTCTAGCCACCTCATCTTCTGCTCATCCTCTCGCGCAGTCTAAAGAGAGCTCAGGTGAGAAATTGCAAACGTCGAGCAATTGCTCAGAGAGGAAAAGTGCCAGCACTGAAAGCTGTTGCTAGCCAGCCCCCTTCCTTGGAAGCGCTTTTGTAGCCCTAAGAACACTGGGGCTATGGGCTTCTCTAGCCACCTCATCTTCTGCTCATCCTCTCGCGCAGTCTAAAGAGAGCTCAGGTGAGAAATTGCAAACGTCGAGCAATTGCTCAGAGAGGAAAAGTGCCAGCACTGAAAGCTGTTGCTAGCCAGCCCCCTTCCTTGGAAGTGCTTTTGTAGCCCTAAGAACACTGGGGCTATGGGCTTCTCTAGCCACCTCATCTTCTGCTCATCCTCTTGCGCAGTCTAAAGAGAGCTCAGGTGAGAAATTGCAAACGTCGAGCAATTGCTCAGAGATGAAAAGTGCCAGCACTGAAAGCTGTTGCTAGCCAGCACCCTTCCTTGGAAGCGCTTTCACACGCGCAGCAACACTGGGGCTTTGCGCTTCTCTAGCCACCAAACATCACGCTCATTCTCTGTCCGTCTCGTAGACACGAGCTGAGAAATTGCAAACGTCGAGCAATTGCTGAGAGATGAAAAGTGCCAGCACTGAAAGCTGTTGCTAGCCAGCACCCTTCCTTGGAAGCGCTTTTGTAGCCCTAAGAACACTGGGGCTCTGGCCTTCTCTAGCCACCTCATCTTCTGCTCATCCTCTCGCGCAGTCTAAAGAGAGCTCAGGTGAGAAATTGCAAACGTCGAGCAATTGCTCAGAGAGGAAAAGTGCCAGCACTGAAAGCTGTTGCTAGCCAGCCCCCTTCCTTGGAAGCGCTTTTGTAGCCCTAAGAACACTGGGGCTATGGGCTTCTCTAGCCACCTCATCTTCTGCTCATCCTCTCGCGCAGTCTAAAGAGAGCTCAGGTGAGAAATTGCAAACGTCGAGCAATTGCTCAGAGAGGAAAAGTGCCAGCACTGAAAGCTGTTGCTAGCCAGCCCCCTTCCTTGGAAGTGCTTTTGTAGCCCTAAGAACACTGGGGCTATGGGCTTCTCTAGCCACCTCATCTTCTGCTCATCCTCTTGCGCAGTCTAAAGAGAGCTCAGGTGAGAAATTGCAAACGTCGAGCAATTGCTCAGAGATGAAAAGTGCCAGCACTGAAAGCTGTTGCTAGCCAGCACCCTTCCTTGGAAGCGCTTTCACACGCGCAGCAACACTGGGGCTTTGCGCTTCTCTAGCCACCAAACATCACGCTCATTCTCTGTCCGTCTCGTAGACACGAGCTGAGAAATTGCAAACGTCGAGCAATTGCTCAGAGATGAAAAGTGCCAGCACTGAAAGCTGTTGCTAGCCAGCACCCTTCCTTGGAAGCGCTTTTGTAGCCCTAAGAACACTGGGGCTCTGGCCTTCTCTAGCCACCTCATCTTCTGCTCATCCTCTCGCGCAGTCTAAAGAGAGCTCAGGTGAGAAATTGCAAACGTCGAGCAATTGCTCAGAGATGAAAAGTGCCAGCACTGAAAGCTGTTGCTAGCCAGCACCCTTCCTTGGAAGCGCTTTCACAGGCGCAGCAACACTGGGGCTTTGCGCTTCTCTAACCACCAAACGTCACGGTCATTCTCTTTCCGTCTCGTAGACACGAGTTGAGAAAATGCAAACGTCGAGCAATTGCTCAGAGATGAAAAGTGCCAGCACTGAAAGCTGTTGCTAGCCAGCACCCTACCTTGGAAGCGCTTTCACAGGCGCAGCAACACTGGGGCTTTACGCTTCTCTAGCCACCAAACGTCACGGTCATTCTCTTTCCGACTCGTAGACACGAGCTGAGAAATTGCAAACGTCGAGCAATTGCTCAGAGAGGAAAAGTGCCAGCACTGAAAGCTGTTGCTAGCCAGCACCCTTCCTTGGAAGCGCTTTTGTAGCCCTAAGAACACTGGGGCTCTGGGCTTCTCTAGCCACCTCATCTTCTGCTCATCCTCTCGCGCAGTCTAAAGAGAGCTCAGGTGAGAAATTGCAAACGTCGATCAATTGCTCAGAGATGAAAAGGGCCAGCACTGAAAGCTCTTGCTAGCCAGCACCCTTCTTTGGAAGCGCTTTTGTAGCCCTAAGAACACTGGGGCTCTGGCCTTCTCTAGCCACCTCATCTTCTGCTCATCCTCTCGCGCAGTCTAAAGAGAGCTCAGGTGAGAAATTGCAAACGTCCAGCAATTGCTCAGAGATGAAAAGTGCCAGCACTGAAAGCTGTTGCTAGCCAGCACCCTTCCTTGGAAGCGCTTTTGTAGCCCTAAGAACACTGGGGCTCTGGCCTTCTCTACCCACCAAACGTCACGGTCATTCTCTTTCCGTCTCGTAGACACGAGCTGGGAAATTGCAAACGTCGAGCAATTGCTCAGAGATGAAAAGTGCCAGCACTGAAAGCTGTTGCTAGCCAGCACCCTTCCTTGGAAGCGCTTTCACACGCGCAGCAACACTGGGGCTTTGCGCTTCTCTACCCACCAAACGTCACGCTCATTCTCTTTCCGTCTCGTAGACACGATCTGAGAAATTGCAAACGTCGAGCAATTGCTCAGAGATGAAAAGTGCCAACACTGAAAGCTGTTGCTAGCCAGCACCCTTCCTCGGAAGCGCTTTTGTAGCCCTAAGAACACTGGGGCTCTGGGCTTCTCTAGCCACCTCATCTTCTGCTCATCCTCTCGCGCAGTCTAAAGAGAGCTCAGGTGAGAAATTGCAAACGTCGAGCAATTGCTCAGAGAGGAAAAGTGGCAGCACTGAAAGCTGTTGCTAGCCAGCACCCTTCCTTGGAAGCGCTTTCACAGGCGCAGCAACACTGGGGCTTTGCGCTTCTCTACCCACCAAACGTGACGGTCACTATCTCTCCGACTCGTAGACACGAGCTGAGAAATTGCAAACGTCGAGCAATTGCTCAGAGATGAAAAGTGCCAGCACTGAAAGCTCTTGCTAGCCAGCACCCTTCCTTGGAAGTGCTTTCACAGGCGCAGCAACACTGGGGCTTTGCGCTTCTCTACCCACCAAACGTCACAGTCATTCTCTGTCCGTCTCGTAGACACGAGCTGAGAAATTGCAAACGTCGAGCAATTGCTCAGAGATGAAAAGTGCCAGCACTGAAAGCTGTTGCTAGCCAGCACCCTTCCTTGGAAGCGCTTTTGTAGCCCTAGGAACAGTGGGGCTCTGGCCTTCTCTAGCCACCTCATCCTCTGCTCATCCTCTCGCGCAGTCTAAAGAGAGCTCAGGTGAGAAATTGCAAACGTCCAGCAATGGCTCAGAGATGAAAAGTGCCAGCACTGAAAGCTGTTGCTAGCCAGCACCCTTCTTTGGAAGCGCTTTTGTAGCCCTAAGAACACTGGGGCTCTGGGCTTCTCTACCCACCAAAAGTCACGGTCATTCTCTTTCCGTCTCGTAGACACGAGCTGGGAAATTGCAAACGTCGAGCAATTGCTCAGAGATGAAAAGTGCCAGCACTGAAAGCTGTTGCTAGCCAGCACCCTTCCTTGGAAGCGCTTTCACAGGCGCAGCAACACTGGGGCTTTGCGCTTCTCTAACCACCAAACGTCACGGTCACTTTCTCTCCGTCTCGTAGACACGAGCTGAGAAATTGCAAACGTCGAGCAATTGCTCAGAGATGAAAAGTGCCAGCACTGAAAGCTGCTGCTAGCCAGCACCCTTCCTTGAAGCGCTTTTGTAGCCCTAAGAACACTGGGGCTCTGCGCTTCTCTAGCCACCAAACGTCACGGTCATTCTCTTTCCGTCTCGTAGACACGAGCTGGGAAATTGCAAACGTCGACCAATTGCTCAGAGATGAAAAGTGCCAGCACTGAAAGCTGTTGCTAGCCAGCACCCTTCCTTGGAAGCGCTTTCACAGGCGCAGCAACACTGGGGCTTTGCGCTTCTCTAGCCACCAAACGTCACGGTCATTCTCTGTCCGTCTCGTAGACACGAGCTGAGAAATTGTAAACGTCGAGCAATTGCTGAGAGATGAAAAGTGCCAGCACTGAAAGCTGTTGCTAGCCAGCACCCTTCCTTGGAAGCGCTTTTGTAGCCCTTAGAACACTGGGGCTCTGGGCTTCTCTAGCCACCTCATCTTCTGCTCATCCTCTCGCGCAGTCTAAAGAGAGCTCAGGTGAGAAATTGCAAACGTCGAGCAATTGCTCAGAGATGAAAAGGGCCAGCACTGAAAGCTGTTGCTAGACAGCCCCCTTCCTTGGAAGCGCTTTCACAGGCGCAGCAACACTGGGGCTTTGCGCTTCTCTAGCCACCAAACGTGACGGTCACTATCTCTCCGTCTCGTAGACACGAGCTGAGAAATTGCAAACGTCGAGCAATTGCTCAGAGATGAAAAGTGCCAGCACTGAAAGCTGTTGCTAGCCAGCACCCTTCCTTGGAAGTGCTTTCACAGGCGCAGCAACAATGGGGCTTTGCGCTTCTCTAGCCACCAAACGTCACAGTCATTCTCTGTCCGTCTCGTAGACATGAACTGAGAAATTGCAAACGTCGAGCAATTGCTCACAGATGAAAAGTGCCAGCACTGAAAGCTGTTGCTAGCCAGCCCCCTTCCTTGGAAGCGCTTTTGTAGCCCTAAGAACCCTGGGGCTCTGGCCTTCTCTAGCCACCTCATCTTCTGCTCATCCTCTCGCGCAGTCTAAAGAGAGCTCAGGTGAGAAATTGCAAACGTCGAGCAATTGCTCAGAGATGAAAAGTGCCAGCACTGAAAGCTGTTGCTAGCCAGCACCCTTCCTTGGAAGCGCTTTCACACGCGCAGCAACACTGGGGCTTTGCGCTTCTCTAGCCACCAAACGTCACGGTCATTCTCTTTCCGTCTCGTAGACACGAGCTGAGAAATTGCAAACGTCGAGCAATTGCTCAGAGAGGAAAAGTGCCAGCACTGAAAGCTGTTGCTAGCCAGCACCCTTCCTTGGAAGCGCTTTTGTAGGCCTAAGAACACTGGGGCTCTGGGCTTCTCTAGCCACCTCATCTTCTGCTCATCCTCTCGCGCAGTCTAAAGAGAGCTCAGGTGAGAAATTGCAAACGTCCAGCAATTGCTCAGAGATGAAAAGTGCCAGCACTGAAAGCTGTTGCTAGCCAGCACCCTTCCTTGGAAGCGCTTTCACAGGCGCAGCAACACTGGGCCTTTGCGCTTCTCTAACCACCAAACGTGACGGTCATTCTCTTTCCGACTCGTAGACACGAGTTGAGAAATTGCAAACGTCGAGCAATTGCTCAGAGATGAAAAGTGCCAGCACTGAAAGCTCTTGCTAGCCAGCACCCTACCTTGGAAGCGCTTTCACAGGCGCAGCAACACTGGGGCTTTGCGCTTCTCTACCCACCAAACGTCACGGTCATTCTCTTTCCGACTCGTAGACACGAGTTGAGAAATTGCAAACGTCCAGCAATTGCTCAGAGATGAAAAGTGCCAGCACTGAAAGCTGTTGCTAGCCAGCACCCTTCCTTGGAAGCGCTTTCACAGGCGCAGCAACACTGGGGCTTTGCGCTTCTCTAACCACCAAACGTCACGGTCATTCTTTTTCCGTCTCGTAGACACGAGCTGAGAAATTGCAAACGTCGAGCAATTGCTCAGAGATGAAAAGTGCCAGCACTGAAAGCTGTTGCTAGCCAGCACCCTTCCTTGGAAGCGCTTTTGTAGCCCTAAGAACACTGGGGCTCTGGCCTTCTCTAGCCACCTCATCTTCTGCTCATCCTCTCGCGCAGTCTAAAGAGAGTTCAGGTGAGAAATTGCAAACGTCGAGCAATTGCTCAGAGATGAAAAGTGCCAGCACTGAAAGCTGTTGCTAGCCAGCGCCCTTCCTTGGAAGCGCTTTGGTAGCCCAAAGAACACTGGGGCTCTGGGCTTCTCTAGCCACCTAATCTTCTGCTCATCCTCTCGCGCAGTCTAAAGAGAGCTCAGGTGAGAAATTGCAAACGTCGAGCAATTGCTCAGAGATGAAAAGTGCCAGCACTGAAAGCTCTTGCTAGCCAGCACCCTTGCTTGGAAGCGCTTTTGTAGCCCTAAGAACAGTGGGGCTCTGTGCTTCTCTAGCCACGTCATCTTCTGCTCATCCTCTCGCGCACTCTAAAGAGAGCTCAGGTGAGAAATTGCAAACGTCGAGCAATTGCTCAGAGATGAAAAGTGCCAGCACTGAAAGCTGTTGCTAGCCAGCACCCTTCCTTGGAAGCGCTTTCACAGGCGCAGCAACACTGGGGCTTTGCGCTTCTCTAACCATCAAACGTCACGGTCACTATCTCTCCGTCTCGTAGACACGAGCTGAGAAAATGCAAACGTCGAGCAATTGCTCAGAGATGAAAAGTGCCAGCACTGAAAGCTGTTGCTAGCCAGCACCCTTCCTTGGAAGCGCTTTCACAGGCGCAGCAACACTGGGGCTTTGCGCTTCTCTAACCACCAAACGTCACGGTCATTCTCTTTCCGTCTCGTAGACACGAGCTGGGAAATTGCAAACGTCGAGCAATTGCTCAGAGATGAAAAGTGCCAGCACTGAAAGCTGTTGCTAGCCAGCACCCTTCCTTGGAAGCGCTTTCACAGGCGCAGCAACACTGGGGCTTTGCGCTTCTCTAACCACCAAACGTCACGGTCACTTTCTCTCCGTCTCGTAGACACGAGCTGAGAAATTGCAAACGTCGAGCAATTGCTCAGAGATGAAAAGTGCCAGCACTGAAAGCTGCTGCTAGCCAGCACCCTTCCTTGAAGCGCTTTTGTAGCCCTAAGAACACTGGGGCTCTGCGCTTCTCTAGCCACCAAACGTCACGGTCATTCTCTTTCCGTCTCGTAGACACGAGCTGGGAAATTGCAAACGTCGACCAATTGCTCAGAGATGAAAAGTGCCAGCACTGAAAGCTGTTGCTAGCCAGCACCCTTCCTTGGAAGCGCTTTCACAGGCGCAGCAACACTGGGGCTTTGCGCTTCTCTAGCCACCAAACGTCACGGTCATTCTCTGTCCGTCTCGTAGACACGAGCTGAGAAATTGCAAACGTCGAGCAATTGCTCAGAGAGGAAAAGTGCCAGCACTGAAAGCTGTTGCTAGCCAGCCCCCTTCCTTGGAAGTGCTTTTGTAGCCCTAAGAACACTGGGGCTATGGGCTTCTCTAGCCACCTCATCTTCTGCTCATCCTCTCGCGCAGTCTAAAGAGAGCTCAGGTGAGAAATTGCAAACGTCGAGCAATTGCTCAGAGATGAAAAGGGCCAGCACTGAAAGCTGTTGCTAGACAGCCCCCTTCCTTGGAAGCGCTTTCACAGGCGCAGCAACACTGGGGCTTTGCGCTTCTCTAGCCACCAAACGTGACGGTCACTATCTCTCCGTCTCGTAGACACGAGCTGAGAAATTGCAAACGTCGAGCAATTGCTCAGAGATGAAAAGTGCCAGCACTGAAAGCTGTTGCTAGCCAGCACCCTTCCTTGGAAGTGCTTTCACAGGCGCAGCAACAATGGGGCTTTGCGCTTCTCTAGCCACCAAACGTCACAGTCATTCTCTGTCCGTCTCGTAGACATGAACTGAGAAATTGCAAACGTCGAGCAATTGCTCACAGATGAAAAGTGCCAGCACTGAAAGCTGTTGCTAGCCAGCCCCCTTCCTTGGAAGCGCTTTTGTAGCCCTAAGAACCCTGGGGCTCTGGCCTTCTCTAGCCACCTCATCTTCTGCTCATCCTCTCGCGCAGTCTAAAGAGAGCTCAGGTGAGAAATTGCAAACGTCGAGCAATTGCTCAGAGATGAAAAGTGCCAGCACTGAAAGCTGTTGCTAGCCAGCACCCTTCCTTGGAAGCGCTTTCACACGCGCAGCAACACTGGGGCTTTGCGCTTCTCTAGCCACCAAACGTCACGGTCATTCTCTTTCCGTCTCGTAGACACGAGCTGAGAAATTGCAAACGTCGAGCAATTGCTCAGAGAGGAAAAGTGCCAGCACTGAAAGCTGTTGCTAGCCAGCACCCTTCCTTGGAAGCGCTTTTGTAGGCCTAAGAACACTGGGGCTCTGGGCTTCTCTAGCCACCTCATCTTCTGCTCATCCTCTCGCGCAGTCTAAAGAGAGCTCAGGTGAGAAATTGCAAACGTCCAGCAATTGCTCAGAGATGAAAAGTGCCAGCACTGAAAGCTGTTGCTAGCCAGCACCCTTCCTTGGAAGCGCTTTCACAGGCGCAGCAACACTGGGCCTTTGCGCTTCTCTAACCACCAAACGTGACGGTCATTCTCTTTCCGACTCGTAGACACGAGTTGAGAAATTGCAAACGTCGAGCAATTGCTCAGAGATGAAAAGTGCCAGCACTGAAAGCTCTTGCTAGCCAGCACCCTACCTTGGAAGCGCTTTCACAGGCGCAGCAACACTGGGGCTTTGCGCTTCTCTACCCACCAAACGTCACGGTCATTCTCTTTCCGACTCGTAGACACGAGTTGAGAAATTGCAAACGTCCAGCAATTGCTCAGAGATGAAAAGTGCCAGCACTGAAAGCTGTTGCTAGCCAGCACCCTTCCTTGGAAGCGCTTTCACAGGCGCAGCAACACTGGGGCTTTGCGCTTCTCTAACCACCAAACGTCACGGTCATTCTTTTTCCGTCTCGTAGACACGAGCTGAGAAATTGCAAACGTCGAGCAATTGCTCAGAGATGAAAAGTGCCAGCACTGAAAGCTGTTGCTAGCCAGCACCCTTCCTTGGAAGCGCTTTTGTAGCCCTAAGAACACTGGGGCTCTGGCCTTCTCTAGCCACCTCATCTTCTGCTCATCCTCTCGCGCAGTCTAAAGAGAGTTCAGGTGAGAAATTGCAAACGTCGAGCAATTGCTCAGAGATGAAAAGTGCCAGCACTGAAAGCTGTTGCTAGCCAGCGCCCTTCCTTGGAAGCGCTTTGGTAGCCCAAAGAACACTGGGGCTCTGGGCTTCTCTAGCCACCTAATCTTCTGCTCATCCTCTCGCGCAGTCTAAAGAGAGCTCAGGTGAGAAATTGCAAACGTCGAGCAATTGCTCAGAGATGAAAAGTGCCAGCACTGAAAGCTCTTGCTAGCCAGCACCCTTGCTTGGAAGCGCTTTTGTAGCCCTAAGAACAGTGGGGCTCTGTGCTTCTCTAGCCACGTCATCTTCTGCTCATCCTCTCGCGCACTCTAAAGAGAGCTCAGGTGAGAAATTGCAAACGTCGAGCAATTGCTCAGAGATGAAAAGTGCCAGCACTGAAAGCTGTTGCTAGCCAGCACCCTTCCTTGGAAGCGCTTTCACAGGCGCAGCAACACTGGGGCTTTGCGCTTCTCTAACCATCAAACGTCACGGTCACTATCTCTCCGTCTCGTAGACACGAGCTGAGAAAATGCAAACGTCGAGCAATTGCTCAGAGATGAAAAGTGCCAGCACTGAAAGCTGTTGCTAGCCAGCACCCTTCCTTGGAAGCGCTTTCACAGGCGCAGCAACACTGGGGCTTTGCGCTTCTCTAACCACCAAACGTCACGGTCATTCTCTTTCCGTCTCGTAGACACGAGCTGGGAAATTGCAAACGTCGAGCAATTGCTCAGAGATGAAAAGTGCCAGCACTGAAAGCTGTTGCTAGCCAGCACCCTTCCTTGGAAGCGCTTTCACAGGCGCAGCAACACTGGGGCTTTGCGCTTCTCTAACCACCAAACGTCACGGTCATTCTTTTTCCGTCTCGTAGACACGAGCTGAGAAATTGCAAACGTCGAGCAATTGCTGAGAGATGAAAAGTGCCAGCACTGAAAGCTGTTGCTAGCCAGCCCCCTTCCTTGGAAGCGCTTTTGTAGCCCTAAGAACACTGGGGCTCTGGCCTTCTCTAGCCACCTCATCTTCTGCTCATCCTCTCGCGCAGTCTAAAGAGAGCTCAGGTGAGAAATTGCAAACGTCGAGCAATTGCTCAGAGAGGAAAAGTGCCAGCACTGAAAGCTGTTGCTAGCCAGCCCCCTTCCTTGGAAGCGCTTCTGTAGCCCTAAGAACACTGGGGCTATGGGCTTCTCTAGCCACCTCATCTTCTGCTCATCCTCTCGCGCAGTCTAAAGAGAGCTCAGGTGAGAAATTGCAAACGTCGAGCAATTGCTCAGAGAGGAAAAGTGCCAGCACTGAAAGCTGTTGCTAGCCAGCCCCCTTCCTTGGAAGTGCTTTTGTAGCCCTAAGAACACTGGGGCTATGGGCTTCTCTAGCCACCTCATCTTCTGCTCATCCTCTTGCGCAGTCTAAAGAGAGCTCAGGTGAGAAATTGCAAACGTCGAGCAATTGCTCAGAGATGAAAAGTGCCAGCACTGAAAGCTGTTGCTAGCCAGCACCCTTCCTTGGAAGCGCTTTCACACGCGCAGCAACACTGGGGCTTTGCGCTTCTCTAGCCACCAAACATCACGCTCATTCTCTGTCCGTCTCGTAGACACGAGCTGAGAAATTGCAAACGTCGAGCAATTGCTCAGAGATGAAAAGTGCCAGCACTGAAAGCTGTTGCTAGCCAGCACCCTTCCTTGGAAGCGCTTTTGTAGCCCTAAGAACACTGGGGCTCTGGCCTTCTCTAGCCACCTCATCTTCTGCTCATCCTCTCGCGCAGTCTAAAGAGAGCTCAGGTGAGAAATTGCAAACGTCGAGCAATTGCTCAGAGATGAAAAGTGCCAGCACTGAAAGCTGTTGCTAGCCAGCACCCTTCCTTGGAAGCGCTTTCACAGGCGCAGCAACACTGGGGCTTTGCGCTTCTCTAACCACCAAACGTCACGGTCATTCTCTTTCCGTCTCGTAGACACGAGTTGAGAAAATGCAAACGTCGAGCAATTGCTCAGAGATGAAAAGTGCCAGCACTGAAAGCTGTTGCTAGCCAGCACCCTACCTTGGAAGCGCTTTCACAGGCGCAGCAACACTGGGGCTTTACGCTTCTCTAGCCACCAAACGTCACGGTCATTCTCTTTCCGACTCGTAGACACGAGCTGAGAAATTGCAAACGTCCAGCAATTGCTCAGAGAGGAAAAGTGCCAGCACTGAAAGCTGTTGCTAGCCAGCACCCTTCCTTAGAAGCGCTTTTGTAGCCCTAAGAACACTGGGGCTCTGGGCTTCTCTAGCCACCTCATCTTCTGCTCATCCTCTCGCGCAGTCTAAAGAGAGCTCAGGTGAGAAATTGCAAACGTCGATCAATTGCTCAGAGATGAAAAGGGCCAGCACTGAAAGCTCTTGCTAGCCAGCACCCTTCTTTGGAAGCGCTTTTGTAGCCCTAAGAACACTGGGGCTCTGGCCTTCTCTAGCCACCTCATCTTCTGCTCATCCTCTCGCGCAGTCTAAAGAGAGCTCAGGTGAGAAATTGCAAACGTCCAGCAATTGCTCAGAGATGAAAAGTGCCAGCACTGAAAGCTGTTGCTAGCCAGCACCCTTCCTTGGAAGCGCTTTTGTAGCCCTAAGAACACTGGGGCTCTGGCCTTCTCTACCCACCAAACGTCACGGTCATTCTCTTTCCGTCTCGTAGACACGAGCTGGGAAATTGCAAACGTCGAGCAATTGCTCAGAGATGAAAAGTGCCAGCACTGAAAGCTGTTGCTAGCCAGCACCCTTCCTTGGAAGCGCTTTCACACGCGCAGCAACACTGGGGCTTTGCGCTTCTCTACCCACCAAACGTCACGCTCATTCTCTTTCCGTCTCGTAGACACGATCTGAGAAATTGCAAATGTCGAGCAATTGCTCAGAGATGAAAAGTGCCAACACTGAAAGCTGTTGCTAGCCAGCACCCTTCCTCGGAAGCGCTTTTATAGCCCTAAGAACACTGGGGCTCTGGGCTTCTCTAGCCACCTCATCTTCTGCTCATCCTCTCGCGCAGTCTAAAGAGAGCTCAGGTGAGAAATTGCAAACGTCGAGCAATTGCTCAGAGAGGAAAAGTGGCAGCACTGAAAGCTGTTGCTAGCCAGCACCCTTCCTTGGAAGCGCTTTCACACGCGCAGCAACACTGGGGCTTTGCGCTTCTCTACCCACCAAACGTGACGGTCACTATCTCTCCGACTCGTAGACACGAGCTGAGAAATTGCAAACGTCGAGCAATTGCTCAGAGATGAAAAGTGCCAGCACTGAAAGCTCTTGCTAGCCAGCACCCTTCCTTGGAAGTGCTTTCACAGGCGCAGCAACACTGGGGCTTTGCGCTTCTCTACCCACCAAACGTCACAGTCATTCTCTGTCCGTCTCGTAGACACGAGCTGAGAAATTGCAAACGTCGAGCAATTGCTCACAGATGAAAAGTGCCAGCACTGAAAGCTGTTGCTAGCCAGCACCCTTCCTTGGAAGCGCTTTTGTAGCCCTAAGAACACTGGGGCTCTGGGCTTCTCTAGCCACCTCATCCTCTGCTCATCCTCTCGCGCACTCTAAAGAGAGCTCAGGTGAGAAATTGCAAACGTCCAGCAATGGCTCAGAGATGAAAAGTGCCAGCACTGAAAGCTGTTGCTAGCCAGCACCCTTCTTTGGAAGCGCTTTTGTAGCCCTAAGAACACTGGGGCTCTGGGCTTCTCTACCCACCAAAAGTCACGGTCATTCTCTTTCCGTCTCGTAGACACGAGCTGGGAAATTGCAAACGTCGAGCAATTGCTCAGAGATGAAAAGTGCCAGCACTGAAAGCTGTTGCTAGCCAGCACCCTTCCTTGGAAGCGCTTTCACAGGCGCAGCAACACTGGGGCTTTGCGCTTCTCTAACCACCAAACGTCACGGTCACTTTCTCTCTGTCTCGTAGAAACGAGCTGAGAAATTGCAAACGTCGAGCAATTGCTCAGAGATGAAAAGTGCCAGCACTGAAAGCTGCTGCTAGCCAGCACCCTTCCTTGAAGCGCTTTTGTAGCCCTAAGAACACTGGGGCTCTGCGCTTCTCTAGCCACCAAACGTCACGGTCATTCTCTTTCCGTCTCGTAGACACGAGCTGGGAAATTGCAAACGTCGACCAATTGCTCAGAGATGAAAAGTGCCAGCACTGAAAGCTGTTGCTAGCCAGCACCCTTCCTTGGAAGTGCTTTCACAGGCGCAGCAACACTGGGGCTTTGCGCTTCTCTAGCCACCAAACGTCACGGTCATTCTCTGTCCGTCTCGTAGACACGAGCTGAGAAATTGTAAACGTCGAGCAATTGCTGAGAGATGAAAAGTGCCAGCACTGAAAGCTGTTGCTAGCCAGCACCCTTCCTTGGAAGCGCTTTTGTAGCCCTTAGAACACTGGGGCTCTGGGCTTCTCTAGCCACCTCATCTTCTGCTCATCCTCTCGCGCAGTCTAAAGAGAGCTCAGGTGAGAAATTGCAAACGTCGAGCAATTGCTCAGAGATGAAAAGGGCCAGCACTGAAAGCTGTTGCTAGACAGCCCCCTTCCTTGGAAGCGCTTTCACAGGCGCAGCAACACTGGGGCTTTGCGCTTCTCTAGCCACCAAACGTGACGGTCACTATCTCTCCGTCTCGTAGACACGAGCTGAGAAATTGCAAACGTCGAGCAATTGCTCAGAGATGAAAAGTGCCAGCACTGAAAGCTGTTGCTAGCCAGCACCCTTCCTTGGAAGTGCTTTCACAGGCGCAGCAACAATGGGGCTTTGCGCTTCTCTAGCCACCAAACGTCACAGTCATTCTCTGTCCGTCTCGTAGACATGAACTGAGAAATTGCAAACGTCGAGCAATTGCTCACAGATGAAAAGTGCCAGCACTGAAAGCTGTTGCTAGCCAGCCCCCTTCCTTGGAAGCGCTTTTGTAGCCCTAAGAACCCTGGGGCTCTGGCCTTCTCTAGCCACCTCATCTTCTGCTCATCCTCTCGCGCAGTCTAAAGAGAGCTCAGGTGAGAAATTGCAAACGTCGAGCAATTGCTCAGAGATGAAAAGTGCCAGCACTGAAAGCTGTTGCTAGCCAGCACCCTTCCTTGGAAGCGCTTTCACAGGCGCAGCAACACTGGGGCTTTGCGCTTCTCTAGCCACCAAACGTCACGGTCATTCTCTTTCCGTCTCGTAGACACGAGCTGAGAAATTGCAAACGTCGAGCAATTGCTCAGAGAGGAAAAGTGCCAGCACTGAAAGCTGTTGCTAGCCAGCACCCTTCCTTGGAAGCGCTTTTGTAGGCCTAAGAACACTGGGGCTCTGGGCTTCTCTAGCCACCTCATCTTCTGCTCATCCTCTCGCGCAGTCTAAAGAGAGCTCAGGTGAGAAATTGCAAACGTCCAGCAATTGCTCAGAGATGAAAAGTGCCAGCACTGAAAGCTGTTGCTAGCCAGCACCCTTCCTTGGAAGCGCTTTCACAGGCGCAGCAACACTGGGCCTTTGCGCTTCTCTAACCACCAAACGTGACGGTCATTCTCTTTCCGACTCGTAGACACGAGTTGAGAAATTGCAAACGTCGAGCAATTGCTCAGAGATGAAAAGTGCCAGCACTGAAAGCTCTTGCTAGCCAGCACCCTACCTTGGAAGCGCTTTCACAGGCGCAGCAACACTGGGGCTTTGCGCTTCTCTACCCACCAAACGTCACGGTCATTCTCTTTCCGACTCGTAGACACGAGTTGAGAAATTGCAAACGTCGAGCAATTGCTCAGAGATGAAAAGTGCCAGCACTGAAAGCTGTTGCTAGCCAGCACCCTTCCTTGGAAGCGCTTTCACAGGCGCAGCAACACTGGGGCTTTGCGCTTCTCTAACCACCAAACGTCACGGTCATTCTTTTTCCGTCTCGTAGACACGAGCTGAGAAATTGCAAACGTCGAGCAATTGCTCAGAGATGAAAAGTGCCAGCACTGAAAGCTGTTGCTAGCCAGCACCCTTCCTTGGAAGCGCTTTTGTAGCCCTAAGAACACTGGGGCTCTGGCCTTCTCTAGCCACCTCATCTTCTGCTCATCCTCTCGCGCAGTCTAAAGAGAGTTCAGGTGAGAAATTGCAAACGTCGAGCAATTGCTCAGAGATGAAAAGTGCCAGCACTGAAAGCTGTTGCTAGCCAGCGCCCTTCCTTGGAAGCGCTTTGGTAGCCCAAAGAACACTGGGGCTCTGGGCTTCTCTAGCCACCTAATCTTCTGCTCATCCTCTCGCGCAGTCTAAAGAGAGCTCAGGTGAGAAATTGCAAACGTCGAGCAATTGCTCAGAGATGAAAAGTGCCAGCACTGAAAGCTCTTGCTAGCCAGCACCCTTGCTTGGAAGCGCTTTTGTAGCCCTAAGAACAGTGGGGCTCTGTGCTTCTCTAGCCACGTCATCTTCTGCTCATCCTCTCGCGCACTCTAAAGAGAGCTCAGGTGAGAAATTGCAAACGTCGAGCAATTGCTCAGAGATGAAAAGTGCCAGCACTGAAAGCTGTTGCTAGCCAGCACCCTTCCTTGGAAGCGCTTTCACAGGCGCAGCAACACTGGGGCTTTGCGCTTCTCTAACCATCAAACGTCACGGTCACTATCTCTCCGTCTCGTAGAAACGAGTTGAGAAATTGCAAACGTCGAGCAATTGCTCAGAGATGAAAAGTGCCAGCACTGAAAGCTGTTGCTAGCCAGCACCCTTCCTTGGAAGCGCTTTCACAGGTGCAGCAACACTGGGGCTTTGCGCTTCTCTACCCACCAAACGTCACGGTCATTCTCTTTCCGTCTCGTAGACACGAGCTGAGAAATTGCAAACGTCGAGCAATTGCTCAGAGATGAAAAGTGCCAGCACTGAAAGCTGTTGCTAGCCAGCACCCTTCCTTGGAAGTGCTTTCACGGGCGCAGCAACACTGGGGCTTTGCGCTTCTCTACCCACCAAACGTCACAGTCATTCTCTGTCCGTCTCGTAGACACGAGCTGAGAAATTGCAAACGTCGAGCAATTGCTCAGAGATGAAAAGTGCCAGCACTGAAAGCTGTTGCTAGCCAGCACCCTTCCTTGGAAGCGCTTTTGTAGCCCTAAGAACAGTGGGGCTCTGGGCTTCTCTAGCCACCTCATCCTCTGCTCATCCTCTCGCGCAGTCTAAAGAGAGCTCAGGTGACAAATTGCAAACGTCCAGCAATGGCTCAGAGATGAAAAGTGCCAGCACTGAAAGCTGTTGCTAGCCAGCACCCTTCTTTGGAAGCGCTTTTGTAGCCCTAAGAACACTGGGGCTCTGGGCTTCTCTACCCACCAAAAGTCACGGTCATTCTCTTTCCGTCTCGTAGACACGAGCTGGGAAATTGCAAACGTCGAGCAATTGCTCAGAGATGAAAAGTGCCAGCACTGAAAGCTGTTGCTAGCCAGCACCCTTCCTTGGAAGCGCTTTCACAGGCGCAGCAACACTGGGGCTTTGCGCTTCTCTAACCACCAAACGTCACGGTCACTTTCTCTCTGTCTCGTAGAAACGAGCTGAGAAATTGCAAACGTCGAGCAATTGCTCAGAGATGAAAAGTGCCAGCACTGAAAGCTGCTGCTAGCCAGCACCCTTCCTTGAAGCGCTTTTGTAGCCCTAAGAACACTGGGGCTCTGCGCTTCTCTAGCCACCAAACGTCACGGTCATTCTCTTTCCGTCTCGTAGACACGAGCTGGGAAATTGCAAACGTCGACCAATTGCTCAGAGATGAAAAGTGCCAGCACTGAAAGCTGTTGCTAGCCAGCACCCTTCCTTGGAAGCGCTTTCACAGGCGCAGCAACACTGGGGCTTTGCGCTTCTCTAGCCACCAAACGTCACGGTCATTCTCTGTCCGTCTCGTAGACACGAGCTGAGAAATTGTAAACGTCGAGCAATTGCTGAGAGATGAAAAGTGCCAGCACTGAAAGCTGTTGCTAGCCAGCACCCTTCCTTGGAAGCGCTTTTGTAGCCCTCAGAACACTGGGGCTCTGGGCTTCTCTAGCCACCTCATCTTCTGCTCATCCTCTCGCGCAGTCTAAAGAGAGCTCAGGTGAGAAATTGCAAACGTCGAGCAATTGCTCAGAGATGAAAAGTGCCAGCACTGAAAGCTGTTGCTAGACAGCCCCCTTCCTTGGAAGCGCTTTCACAGGCGCAGCAACACTGGGGCTTTGCGCTTCTCTAGCCACCAAACGTCACGGTCACTATCTCTCCGACTCGTAGACACGAGCTGAGAAATTGCAAACGTCGAGCAATTGCTCAGAGATGAAAAGTGCCAGCACTGAAAGCTGTTGCTAGCCAGCACCCTTCCTTGGAAGTGCTTTCACAGGCGCAGCAACAATGGGGCTTTGCGCTTCTCTAGCCACCAAACGTCACAGTCATTCTCTGTCCATCTCGTAGACATGAACTGAGAAATTGCAAAGGTCGAGCAATTGCTCACAGATGAAAAGTGCCAGCACTGAAAGCTGTTGCTAGCCAGCCCCCTTCCTTGGAAGCGCTTTTGTAGCCCTAAGAACCCTGGGGCTCTGGCCTTCTCTAGCCACCTCATCTTCTGCTCATCATCTCGCGCAGTCTAAAGAGAGCTCAGGTGAGAAATTGCAAACGTCGAGCAATTGCTCAGAGATGAAAAGTGCCAGCACTGAAAGCTGTTGCTAGCCAGCACCCTTCCTTGGAAGCGCTTTCACACGCGCAGCAACACTGGGGCTTTGCGCTTCTCTACCCACCAAACGTCACGGTCATTCTCTTTCCGTCTCGTAGAAACGAGCTGAGAAATTGCAAACGTCGAGCAATTGCTCAGAGATGAAAAGTGCCAGCACTGAAAGCTGCTGCTAGCCAGCACCCTTCCTTGAAGCGCTTTTGTAGCCCTAAGAACACTGGGGCTCTGCGCTTCTCTAGCCACCAAACGTCACGGTCATTCTCTTTCCGTCTCGTAGACACGAGCTGGGAAATTGCAAACGTCGACCAATTGCTCAGAGATGAAAAGTGCCAGCACTGAAAGCTGTTGCTAGCCAGCACCCTTCTTTGGAAGCGCTTTCACAGGCGCAGCAACACTGGGGCTTTGCGCTTCTCTAGCCACCAAACGTCACGGTCATTCTCTGTCCGTCTCGTAGACACGAGCTGAGAAATTGTAAACGTCGAGCAATTGCTCAGAGATGAAAAGTGCCAGCACTGAAAGCTGTTGCTAGCCAGCACCCTTCCTTGGAAGCGCTTTTGTAGCGCTTAGAACACTGGGGCTCTGGGCTTCTCTAGCCACCTCATCTTCTGCTCATCCTCTCGCGCACTCTAAAGAGAGCTCAGGTGAGAAATTGCAAACGTCGAGCAATTGCTCAGAGAGGAAAAGTGCCAGCACTGAAAGCTGTTGCTAGACAGCCCCCTTCCTTGGAAGCGCTTTCACAGGCGCAGCAACACTGGGGCTTTGCGCTTCTCTAGCCACCAAACGTCACGGTCACTATCTCTCCGACTCGTAGACACGAGCTGAGAAATTGCAAACGTCGAGCAATTGCTCAGAGATGAAAAGTGCCAGCACTGAAAGCTGTTGCTAGCCAGCACCCTTCCTTGGAAGTGCTTTCACAGGCGCAGCAACAATGGGGCTTTGCGCTTCTCTAGCCACCAAACGTCACAGTCATTCTCTGTCCATCTCGTAGACATGAACTGAGAAATTGCAAAGGTCGAGCAATTGCTCACAGATGAAAAGTGCCAGCACTGAAAGCTGTTGCTAGCCAGCCCCCTTCCTTGGAAGCGCTTTTGTAGCCCTAAGAACCCTGGGGCTCTGGCCTTCTCTAGCCACCTCATCTTCTGCTCATCATCTCGCGCAGTCTAAAGAGAGCTCAGGTGAGAAATTGCAAACGTCCAGCAATTGCTCAGAGATGAAAAGTGCCAGCACTGAAAGCTGTTGCTAGCCAGCACCCTTCCTTGGAAGCGCTTTCACACGCGCAGCAACACTGGGGCTTTGCGCTTCTCTACCCACCAAACGTCACGGTCATTCTCTTTCCGTCTCGTAGACACGAGCTGAGAAATTGCAAACGTCGAGCAATTGCTCAGAGATGAAAAGTGCCAGCACTGAAAGCTGTTGCTAGCCAGCACCCTTCCTTGGAAGCGCTTTTGTAGGCCTAAGAACACTGGGGCTCTGGGCTTCTCTAGCCACCTCATCTTCTGCTCATCCTCTCGCGCACTCTAAAGAGAGCTCAGGTGAGAAATTGCAAACGTCCAGCAATTGCTCAGAGATGAAAAGTGCCAGCACTGAAAGCTGTTGCTAGCCAGCACCCTTCCTTGGAAGCGCTTTCACAGGCGCAGCAACACTGGGGCTTTGCGCTTCTCTAACCACCAAACGTGACGGTCATTCTCTTTCCGACTCGTAGACACGAGTTGAGAAATTGCAAACGTCGAGCAATTGCTCAGAGATGAAAAGTGCCAGCACTGAAAGCTCTTGCTAGCCAGCACCCTACCTTGGAAGCGCTTTCACAGGCGCAGCAAAACTGGGGCTTTGCGCTTCTCTACCCACCAAACGTCACGGTCATTCTCTTTCCGACTCGTAGACACGAGTTGAGAAATTGCAAACGTCGAGCAATTGCTGAGAGATGAAAAGTGCCAGCACTGAAAGCTGTTGCTAGCCAGCACCCTTCCTTGGAAGCGCTTTCACAGGCGCAGCAACACTGGGGCTTTGCGCTTCTCTAACCACCAAACGTCACGGTCATTCTTTTTCCGTCTCGTAGACACGAGCTGAGAAATTGCAAACGTCGAGCAATTGCTCAGAGATGAAAAGTGCCAGCACTGAAAGCTGTTGCTAGCCAGCACCCTTCCTTGGAAGCGCTTTTGTAGCCCTAAGAACACTGGGGCTCTGGCCTTCTCTAGCCACCTCATCTTCTGCTCATCCTCTCGCGCAGTCTAAAGAGAGTTCAGGTGAGAAATTGCAAACGTCGAGCAATTGCTCAGAGATGAAAAGTGCCAGCACTGAAAGCTGTTGCTAGCCAGCGCCCTTCCTTGGAAGCGCTTTGGTAGCCCAAAGAACACTGGGGCTCTGGGCTTCTCTAGCCACCTAATCTTCTGCTCATCCTCTCGCGCAGTCTAAAGAGAGCTCAGGTGAGAAATTGCAAACGTCGAGCAATTGCTCAGAGATGAAAAGTGCCAGCACTGAAAGCTCTTGCTAGCCAGCACCCTTGCTTGGAAGCGCTTTTGTAGCCCTAAGAACAGTGGGGCTCTGTGCTTCTCTAGCCACGTCATCTTCTGCTCATCCTCTCGCGCACTCTAAAGAGAGCTCAGGTGAGAAATTGCAAACGTCGAGCAATTGCTCAGAGATGAAAAGTGCCAGCACTGAAAGCTGTTGCTAGCCAGCACCCTTCCTTGGAAGCGCTTTCACAGGCGCAGCAACACTGGGGCTTTGCGCTTCTCTAACCATCAAACGTCACGGTCACTATCTCTCCGTCTCGTAGAAACGAGTTGAGAAATTGCAAACGTCGAGCAATTGCTCAGAGATGAAAAGTGCCAGCACTGAAAGCTGTTGCTAGCCAGCACCCTTCCTTGGAAGCGCTTTCACAGGTGCAGCAACACTGGGGCTTTGCGCTTCTCTACCCACCAAACGTCACGGTCATTCTCTTTCCGTCTCGTAGACACGAGCTGAGAAATTGCAAACGTCGAGCAATTGCTCAGAGATGAAAAGTGCCAGCACTGAAAGCTGTTGCTAGCCAGCACCCTTCCTTGGAAGTGCTTTCACGGGCGCAGCAACACTGGGGCTTTGCGCTTCTCTACCCACCAAACGTCACAGTCATTCTCTGTCCGTCTCGTAGACACGAGCTGAGAAATTGCAAACGTCGAGCAATTGCTCAGAGATGAAAAGTGCCAGCACTGAAAGCTGTTGCTAGCCAGCACCCTTCCTTGGAAGCGCTTTTGTAGCCCTAAGAACAGTGGGGCTCTGGGCTTCTCTAGCCACCTCATCCTCTGCTCATCCTCTCGCGCAGTCTAAAGAGAGCTCAGGTGACAAATTGCAAACGTCCAGCAATGGCTCAGAGATGAAAAGTGCCAGCACTGAAAGCTGTTGCTAGCCAGCACCCTTCTTTGGAAGCGCTTTTGTAGCCCTAAGAACACTGGGGCTCTGGGCTTCTCTACCCACCAAAAGTCACGGTCATTCTCTTTCCGTCTCGTAGACACGAGCTGGGAAATTGCAAACGTCGAGCAATTGCTCAGAGATGAAAAGTGCCAGCACTGAAAGCTGTTGCTAGCCAGCACCCTTCCTTGGAAGCGCTTTCACAGGCGCAGCAACACTGGGGCTTTGCGCTTCTCTAACCACCAAACGTCACGGTCACTTTCTCTCTGTCTCGTAGAAACGAGCTGAGAAATTGCAAACGTCGAGCAATTGCTCAGAGATGAAAAGTGCCAGCACTGAAAGCTGCTGCTAGCCAGCACCCTTCCTTGAAGCGCTTTTGTAGCCCTAAGAACACTGGGGCTCTGCGCTTCTCTAGCCACCAAACGTCACGGTCATTCTCTTTCCGTCTCGTAGACACGAGCTGGGAAATTGCAAACGTCGACCAATTGCTCAGAGATGAAAAGTGCCAGCACTGAAAGCTGTTGCTAGCCAGCACCCTTCCTTGGAAGCGCTTTCACAGGCGCAGCAACACTGGGGCTTTGCGCTTCTCTAGCCACCAAACGTCACGGTCATTCTCTGTCCGTCTCGTAGACACGAGCTGAGAAATTGTAAACGTCGAGCAATTGCTGAGAGATGAAAAGTGCCAGCACTGAAAGCTGTTGCTAGCCAGCACCCTTCCTTGGAAGCGCTTTTGTAGCCCTCAGAACACTGGGGCTCTGGGCTTCTCTAGCCACCTCATCTTCTGCTCATCCTCTCGCGCAGTCTAAAGAGAGCTCAGGTGAGAAATTGCAAACGTCGAGCAATTGCTCAGAGATGAAAAGTGCCAGCACTGAAAGCTGTTGCTAGACAGCCCCCTTCCTTGGAAGCGCTTTCACAGGCGCAGCAACACTGGGGCTTTGCGCTTCTCTAGCCACCAAACGTCACGGTCACTATCTCTCCGACTCGTAGACACGAGCTGAGAAATTGCAAACGTCGAGCAATTGCTCAGAGATGAAAAGTGCCAGCACTGAAAGCTGTTGCTAGCCAGCACCCTTCCTTGGAAGTGCTTTCACAGGCGCAGCAACAATGGGGCTTTGCGCTTCTCTAGCCACCAAACGTCACAGTCATTCTCTGTCCATCTCGTAGACATGAACTGAGAAATTGCAAAGGTCGAGCAATTGCTCACAGATGAAAAGTGCCAGCACTGAAAGCTGTTGCTAGCCAGCCCCCTTCCTTGGAAGCGCTTTTGTAGCCCTAAGAACCCTGGGGCTCTGGCCTTCTCTAGCCACCTCATCTTCTGCTCATCATCTCGCGCAGTCTAAAGAGAGCTCAGGTGAGAAATTGCAAACGTCGAGCAATTGCTCAGAGATGAAAAGTGCCAGCACTGAAAGCTGTTGCTAGCCAGCACCCTTCCTTGGAAGCGCTTTCACACGCGCAGCAACACTGGGGCTTTGCGCTTCTCTACCCACCAAACGTCACGGTCATTCTCTTTCCGTCTCGTAGAAACGAGCTGAGAAATTGCAAACGTCGAGCAATTGCTCAGAGATGAAAAGTGCCAGCACTGAAAGCTGCTGCTAGCCAGCACCCTTCCTTGAAGCGCTTTTGTAGCCCTAAGAACACTGGGGCTCTGCGCTTCTCTAGCCACCAAACGTCACGGTCATTCTCTTTCCGTCTCGTAGACACGAGCTGGGAAATTGCAAACGTCGACCAATTGCTCAGAGATGAAAAGTGCCAGCACTGAAAGCTGTTGCTAGCCAGCACCCTTCTTTGGAAGCGCTTTCACAGGCGCAGCAACACTGGGGCTTTGCGCTTCTCTAGCCACCAAACGTCACGGTCATTCTCTGTCCGTCTCGTAGACACGAGCTGAGAAATTGTAAACGTCGAGCAATTGCTCAGAGATGAAAAGTGCCAGCACTGAAAGCTGTTGCTAGCCAGCACCCTTCCTTGGAAGCGCTTTTGTAGCGCTTAGAACACTGGGGCTCTGGGCTTCTCTAGCCACCTCATCTTCTGCTCATCCTCTCGCGCACTCTAAAGAGAGCTCAGGTGAGAAATTGCAAACGTCGAGCAATTGCTCAGAGAGGAAAAGTGCCAGCACTGAAAGCTGTTGCTAGACAGCCCCCTTCCTTGGAAGCGCTTTCACAGGCGCAGCAACACTGGGGCTTTGCGCTTCTCTAGCCACCAAACGTCACGGTCACTATCTCTCCGACTCGTAGACACGAGCTGAGAAATTGCAAACGTCGAGCAATTGCTCAGAGATGAAAAGTGCCAGCACTGAAAGCTGTTGCTAGCCAGCACCCTTCCTTGGAAGTGCTTTCACAGGCGCAGCAACAATGGGGCTTTGCGCTTCTCTAGCCACCAAACGTCACAGTCATTCTCTGTCCATCTCGTAGACATGAACTGAGAAATTGCAAAGGTCGAGCAATTGCTCACAGATGAAAAGTGCCAGCACTGAAAGCTGTTGCTAGCCAGCCCCCTTCCTTGGAAGCGCTTTTGTAGCCCTAAGAACCCTGGGGCTCTGGCCTTCTCTAGCCACCTCATCTTCTGCTCATCATCTCGCGCAGTCTAAAGAGAGCTCAGGTGAGAAATTGCAAACGTCCAGCAATTGCTCAGAGATGAAAAGTGCCAGCACTGAAAGCTGTTGCTAGCCAGCACCCTTCCTTGGAAGCGCTTTCACACGCGCAGCAACACTGGGGCTTTGCGCTTCTCTACCCACCAAACGTCACGGTCATTCTCTTTCCGTCTCGTAGACACGAGCTGAGAAATTGCAAACGTCGAGCAATTGCTCAGAGATGAAAAGTGCCAGCACTGAAAGCTGTTGCTAGCCAGCACCCTTCCTTGGAAGCGCTTTTGTAGGCCTAAGAACACTGGGGCTCTGGGCTTCTCTAGCCACCTCATCTTCTGCTCATCCTCTCGCGCACTCTAAAGAGAGCTCAGGTGAGAAATTGCAAACGTCCAGCAATTGCTCAGAGATGAAAAGTGCCAGCACTGAAAGCTGTTGCTAGCCAGCACCCTTCCTTGGAAGCGCTTTCACAGGCGCAGCAACACTGGGGCTTTGCGCTTCTCTAACCACCAAACGTGACGGTCATTCTCTTTCCGACTCGTAGACACGAGTTGAGAAATTGCAAACGTCGAGCAATTGCTCAGAGATGAAAAGTGCCAGCACTGAAAGCTCTTGCTAGCCAGCACCCTACCTTGGAAGCGCTTTCACAGGCGCAGCAAAACTGGGGCTTTGCGCTTCTCTACCCACCAAACGTCACGGTCATTCTCTTTCCGACTCGTAGACACGAGTTGAGAAATTGCAAACGTCGAGCAATTGCTGAGAGATGAAAAGTGCCAGCACTGAAAGCTGTTGCTAGCCAGCACCCTTCCTTGGAAGCGCTTTCACAGGCGCAGCAACACTGGGGCTTTGCGCTTCTCTAACCACCAAACGTCACGGTCATTCTTTTTCCGTCTCGTAGACACGAGCTGAGAAATTGCAAACGTCGAGCAATTGCTCAGAGATGAAAAGTGCCAGCACTGAAAGCTGTTGCTAGCCAGCACCCTTCCTTGGAAGCGCTTTCACAGGTGCAGCAACACTGGGGCTTTGCGCTTCTCTACCCACCAAACGTCACGGTCATTCTCTTTCCGTCTCGTAGACACGAGCTGAGAAATTGCAAACGTCGAGCAATTGCTCAGAGATGAAAAGTGCCAGCACTGAAAGCTGTTGCTAGCCAGCACCCTTCCTTGGAAGTGCTTTCACAGGCGCAGCAACACTGGGGCTTGGCGCTTCTCTACCCACCAAACGTCACCGTCACTATCTCTCCGTCTCGTAGACACGAGTTGAGAAATTGCAAACGTCGAGCAATTGCTCAGAGATGAAAAGTGCCAGCACTGAAAGATGTTGCTAGCCAGCACCCTTCCTTGGAAGCGCTTTTGTAGCCCTAAGAACACTGGGGCTCTGGCCTTCTCTAGCCACCTCATCTTCTGCTCATCCTCTCGCGCAGTCTAAAGAGAGCTCAGGTGAGAAATTGCAAATGTCGAGCAATTGCTCAGAGATGAAAAGTGCCAGCACTGAAAGCTGTTGCTAGCCAGCACCCTTCCTTGGAAGCGCTTTCACAGGCGCAGCAACACTGGGGCTTTGCGCTTCTCTACCCACCAAACGTCACGGTCATTCTTTTTCCGTCTCGTAGGCACGAGCTGAGAAATTGCAAACGTCGAGCAATTGCTCAGAGATGAAAAGTGCCAGCACTGAAAGCTGTTGCTAGCCAGCCCCCTTCCTTGGAAGCGCTTTTGTAGGCCTAAGAACACTGGGGTTCTGGCCTTCTCTAGCCACCTAATCTTCTGCTCATCCTCTCGCGCAGTCTAAAGAGAGCTCAGGTGAGAAATTGCAAACGTCGAGCAATTGCTCAGAGATGAAAAGTGCCAGCACTGAAAGCTGTTGCTAGCCAGCCCCCTTCCTTGGAAGCGCTTTTGTAGCCCTAAGAACACTGGGGCTCTGGCCTTCTCTAGCCACCTCATCTTCTGCTCATCCTCTCGCGCACTGTAAAGAGAGCTCAGGTGAGAAATTGCAAACGTCGAGCAATTGCTCAGAGAGGAAAAGTGCCAGCACTGAAAGCTGTTGCTAGCCAGCACCCTTCCTTGGAAGCGCTTTTGTAGCCCTAAGAACACTGGGGCTGTGGTCTTCTCTAGCCACCTCATCTTCTGCTCATCCTCTCGCGCAGTCTAAAGAGAGCTCAGGTGAGAAATTGCAAACGTCGAGCAATTGCTGAGAGATGAAAAGTGCCAGCACTGAAAGCTGTTGCTAGCCAGCACCCTTCCTTGGAAGCGCTTTCACACGCGCAGCAACACTGGGGCTTTGCGCTTCTCTAACCACCAAACGTCACGGTCATTCTCTTTCCGTCTCGTAGACACGAACTGAGAAATTGCAAACGTCGAGCAATTGCTCAGAGATGAAAAGTGCCAGCACTGAAAGCTGTTGCTAGCCAGCACCCTTCCTTGGAAGCGCTTTTGTAGCCCTAAGAACACTGGGGCTCTGGCCTTCTCTAGCCACCTCATCTTCTGCTCATCCTCTCGCGCAGTCTAAAGAGAGCTCAGGTGAGAAATTGCAAACGTCGAGCAATTGCTCAGAGATGAAAAGTGCCAGCACTGAAAGCTGTTGCTAGCCAGCACCCTTCCTTGGAAGCGCTTTCACAGGCGCAGCAACACTGGGGCTTTGCGTTTCTCTAGCCACCAAACGTCACGGTCATTCTCTTTCTGTCTCGTAGACACGAGCTGAGAAAATGCAAACGTCGAGCAATTGCTCAGAGATGAAAAGTGCCAGCACTGAAAGCTGTTGCTAGCCAGCACCCTACCTTGGAAGCGCTTTCACAGGCGCAGCAACACTGGGGCTTTGCGCTTCTCTAGCCACCAAACGTCACGGTCATTCTCTTTCCGACTCGTAGACACGAGTTGAGAAATTGCAAACGTCGAGCAATTGCTCAGAGATGAAAAGTGCCAGCACTGAAAGCTGTTGCTAGCCAGCCCCCTTCCTTGGAAGCGCTTTTGTAGCCCTAAGAACACTGGGGCTCTGGCCTTCTCTAGCCACCTCATCTTCTGCTCATCCTCTCGCGCAGTCTAAAGAGAGCTCAGGTGAGAAATTGCAAACATCGAGCAATTGCTCAGAGATGAAAAGTGCCAGCACTGAAAGCTGTTGCTAGCCAGCACCCTTCCTTGGAAGCGCTTTTGTAGCCCTAAGAACACTGGGGCTATGGGCTTCTCTAGCCACCTCATCTTCTGCTCATCCTCTCGCGCAGTCTAAAGAGAGCTCAGGTGAGAAATTGCAAACGTCGAGCAATTGCTCAGAGATGAACAGTGCCAGCACTGAAAGCTCTTGCTAGCCAGCACCCTTCCTTGGAAGTGCTTTCACAGGCACAGCAACACTGGGGCTTTGCGCTTCTCTACCCACCAAACGTCACGGTCATTCTCTTTCCGTCTCGTAGACACGAGCTGAGAAATTGCAAACGTCGAGCAATTGCTCAGAGAGGAAAAGTGCCAGCACTGAAAGCTGTTGCTAGCCAGCACCCTTCCTTGGAAGCGCTTTTGTAGCCCTAAGAACACTGGGGCTCTGGCCTTCTCTAGCCACCTCATCTTCTGCTCATCCTCTCGCGCAGTCTAAAGAGAGCTCAGGTGAGAAATTGCAAACGTCGAGCAATTGCTCAGAGATGAAAAGTGCCAGCACTGAAAGCTGTTGCTAGCCAGCGCCCTTCCTTGGAAGCGCTTTCACACGCGCAGCAACACTGGGGCTTTGCGCTTCTCTAGCCACCAAACGTCACGGTCATTCTCTTTCCGTCTCGTAGACACGAGCTGAGAAATTGCAAACGTCGAGCAATTGCTCAGAGATGAAAAGTGCCAGCACTGAAAGCTGTTGCTAGCCAGCACCCTTCCTCGGAAGCGCTTTTGTAGCCCTAAGAACACTGGGGCTCTGGGCTTCTCTAGCCACCTCATCTTCTGCTCATCCTCTCGCGCAGTCTAAAGAGAGCTCAGGTGAGAAATTGCAAACGTCGAGCAATTGCTGAGAGATGAAAAGTGCCAGCACTGAAAGCTGTTGCTAGCCAGCACCCTTCCTTGGAAGTGCTTTCACAGGCGCAGCAACACTGGGGCTTTGCGCTTCTCTACCCACCAAACATCACAGTCATTCTCTTTCCGTCTCGTAGACACGAACTGAGAAATTGCAAACGTCGAGCAATTGCTCAGAGATGAAAAGTGCCAGCACTGAAAGCTGTTGCTAGCCAGCCCCCTTCCTTGGAAGCGCTTTTGTAGCCCTAAGAACACTGGGGCTCTGGCCTTCTCTAGCCACCTCATCTTCTGCTCATCCTCTCGCGCAGTCTAAAGAGAGCTCCGGTGAGAAATTGCAAACGTCGAGCAATTGCTCAGAGATGAAAAGTGCCAGCACTGAAAGCTGTTGCTAGCCAGCACCCTTCCTTGGAAGCGCTTTCACAGGCGCAGCAACACTGGGGCTTTGCGCTTCTCTAGCCACCAAACGTCACGGTCATTCTCTTTCTGTCTCGTAGACACGAGCTGAGAAAATGCAAACGTCGAGCAATTGCTCAGAGATGAAAAGTGCCAGCACTGAAAGCTGTTGCTAGCCAGCACCCTACCTTGGAAGCGCTTTCACAGGCGCAGCAACACTGGGGCTTTGCGCTTCTCTACCCACCAAACGTCACGGTCATTCTCTTTCCGACTCGTAGACACGAGTTGAGAAATTGCAAACGTCGAGCAATTGCTCAGAGATGAAAAGTGCCAGCACTGAAAGCTGTTGCTAGCCAGCCCCCTTCCTTGGAAGCGCTTTTGTAGCCCTAAGAACACTGGGGCTCTGGGCTTCTCTAGCCACCTCATCTTCTGCTCATCCTCTCGCGCAGTCTAAAGAGAGCTCAGGTGAGAAATTGCAAACGTCGAGCAATTGCTCAGAGATGAAAAGTGCCAGCACTGAAAGCTGTTGCTAGCCAGCACCCTTCCTTGGAAGCGCTTTTGTAGCCCTAAGAACACTGGGGCTCTGGCCTTCTCTAGCCACCTCATCTTCTGCTCATCCTCTCGCGCACTGTAAAGAGAGCTCAGGTGAGAAATTGCAAACGTCGAGCAATTGCTCAGAGATGAAAAGTGCCAGCACTGAAAGCTGTTGCTAGCCAGCACCCTTCCTTGGAAGCGCTTTTGTAGGCCTAAGAACACTGGGGCTCTGGGCTTCTCTAGCCACCTCATCTTCTGCTCATCCTCTCGCGCAGTCTAAAGAGAGCTCAGGTGAGAAATTGCAAACGTCCAGCAATTGCTCAGAGATGAAAAGTGCCAGCACTGAAAGCTGTTGCTAGCCAGCACCCTTCCTTGGAAGCGCTTTTGTAGCCCTAAGAACACTGGGGCTCTGGGGTTCTCTAGCCACCTCATCTTCTGCTCATCCTCTCGCGCAGTCTAAAGAGAGCTCAGGTGAGAAATTGCAAACGTCGAGCAATTGCTCAGAGATGAAAAGTGCCAGCACTGAAAGCTGTTGCTAGCCAGCACCCTTCCTTGGAAGCGCTTTCACAGGCGCAGCAACACTGGGGCTTTGCGCTTCTCTAGCCACCAAACGTCACGGTCATTCTGTTTCTGTCTCGTAGACACGAGCTGAGAAAATGCAAACGTCGAGCAATTGCTCAGAGATGAAAAGTGCCAGCACTGAAAGCTGTTGCTAGCCAGCACCCTTCCTTGGAAGCGCTTTCACACGCGCAGCAACACTGGGGCTTTGCGCTTCTCTACCCACCAAACGTCACGGTCATTCTCTTTCCGACTCGTAGACACGAGTTGAGAAATTGCAAACGTCGAGCAATTGCTCAGAGATGAAAAGTGCCAGCACTGAAAGCTGTTGCTAGCCAGCACCCTTCCTTGGAAGCGCTTTTGTAGCCCTAAGAACACTGGGGCTCTGGCCTTCTCTAGCCACCTCATCTTCTGCTCATCCTCTCGCGCAGTCTAAAGAGAGCTCAGGTGAGAAATTGCAAACATCGAGCAATTGCTCAGAGATGAAAAGTGCCAGCACTGAAAGCTGTTGCTAGCCAGCACCCTTCCTTGGAAGCGCTTTTGTAGCCCTAAGAACACTGGGGCTCTGGCCTTCTCTAGCCACCTCATCTTCTGCTCATCCTCTCGCGCACTCTAAAGAGAGCTCAGGTGAGAAATTGCAAACGTCGAGCAATTGCTCAGAGATGAAAAGTGCCAGCACTGAAAGCTGTTGCTAGCCAGCCCCCTTCCTTGGAAGCGCTTTTGTAGCCCTAAGAACACTGGGGCTCTGGGCTTCTCTAGCCACCTCATCTTCTGCTCATCCTCTCGCGCAGTCTAAAGAGAGCTCAGGTGAGAAATTGCAAACGTCGAGCAATTGCTGAGAGATGAACAGTGCCAGCACTGAAAGCTCTTGCTAGCCAGCACCCTTCCTTGGAAGTGCTTTCACAGGCACAGCAACACTGGGGCTTTGCGCTTCTCTACCCACCAAACGTCACGCTCATTCTCTTTCCGTCTCGTAGACACGAGCTGAGAAATTGCAAACGTCGAGCAATTGCTCAGAGAGGAAAAGTGCCAGCACTGAAAGCTGTTGCTAGCCAGCACCCTTCCTTGGAAGCGCTTTTGTAGCCCTAAGAACACTGGGGCTCTGGGCTTCTCTAGCCACCTCATCTTCTGCTCATCCTCTCGCGCAGTCTAAAGAGAGCTCAGGTGAGAAATTGCAAACGTCGAGCAATTGCTCAGAGATGAAAAGTGCCAGCACTGAAAGCTGTTGCTAGCCAGCGCCCTTCCTTGCAAGGGCTTTCACACGCGCAGCAACACTGGGGCTTTGCGCTTCTCTAGCCACCAAACGTCACGGTCATTCTCTTTCCGACTCGTAGACACGAGTTGAGAAATTGCAAACGTCGAGCAATTGCTCAGAGATGAAAAGTGCCAGCACTGAAAGCTGTTGCTAGCCAGCACCCTTCCTTGGAAGCGCTTTCACAGGCGCAGCAACACTGGGGCTTTGCGCTTCTCTAACCACCAAACGTCACGGTCATTCTCTTTCTGTCTCGTAGACACGAGCTGAGAAATTGCAAACGTCGAGCAATTGCTCAGAGATGAAAAGTGCCAGCACTGAAAGCTGTTGCTAGCCAGCACCCTTCCTTGGAAGCGCTTTTGTAGCCCTAAGAACACTGGGGCTCTGGCCTTCTCTAGCCACCTCATCTTCTGCTCATCCTCTCGCGCACTCTAAAGAGAGCTCAGGTGAGAAATTGCAAACGTCGAGCAATTGCTCAGAGATGAAAAGTGCCAGCACTGAAAGCTGTTGCTAGCCAGCGCCCTTCCTTGGAAGCGCTTTGGTAGCCCAAAGAACACTGGGGCTCTGGGCTTCTCTAGCCACCTAATCTTCTGCTCATCCTCTCGCGCAGTCTAAAGAGAGCTCAGGTGAGAAATTGCAAACGTCGAGCAATTGCTCAGAGATGAAAAGTGCCAGCACTGAAAGCTGTTGCTAGCCAGCCCCCTTCCTTGGAAGCGCTTTTGTAGCCCTAAGAACACTGGGGCTCTGGCCTTCTCTAGCCACCTCATCTTCTGCTCATCCTCTCGCGCAGTCTAAAGAGAGCTCAGGTGAGAAATTGCAAACATCGAGCAATTGCTCAGAGATGAAAAGTGCCAGCACTGAAAGCTGTTGCTAGCCAGCACCCTTCCTTGGAAGCGCTTTTGTAGCCCTAAGAACACTGGGGCTCTGGGCTTCTCTAGCCACCTCATCTTCTGCTCATCCTCTCGCGCAGTCTAAAGAGAGCTCAGGTGAGAAATTGCAAACGTCGAGCAATTGCTCAGAGATGAACAGTGCCAGCACTGAAAGCTCTTGCTAGCCAGCACCCTTCCTTGGAAGTGCTTTCACAGGCACAGCAACACTGGGGCTTTGCGCTTCTCTACCCACCAAACGTCACGGTCATTCTCTTTCCGTCTCGTAGACACGAGCTGAGAAATTGCAAACGTCGAGCAATTGCTCAGAGAGGAAAAGTGCCAGCACTGAAAGCTGTTGCTAGCCAGCACCCTTCCTTGGAAGCGCTTTTGTAGCCCTAAGAACACTGGGGCTCTGGGCTTCTCTAGCCACCTCATCTTCTGCTCATCCTCTCGCGCAGTCTAAAGAGAGCTCAGGTGAGAAATTGCAAACGTCGAGCAATTGCTCAGAGATGAAAAGTGCCAGCACTGAAAGCTGTTGCTAGCCAGCGCCCTTCCTTGGAAGCGCTTTCACACGCGCAGCAACACTGGGGCTTTGCGCTTCTCTAGCCACCAAACGTCACGGTCATTCTCTTTCCGTCTCGTAGACACGAGCTGAGAAATTGCAAACGTCGAGCAATTGCTCAGAGATGAAAAGTGCCAGCACTGAAAGCTGTTGCTAGCCAGCACCCTTCCTCGGAAGCGCTTTTGTAGCCCTAAGAACACTGGGGCTCTGGGCTTCTCTAGCCACCTCATCTTCTGCTCATCCTCTCGCGCAGTCTAAAGAGAGCTCAGGTGAGAAATTGCAAACGTCGAGCAATTGCTCAGAGATGAAAAGTGCCAGCACTGAAAGCTGTTGCTAGCCAGCACCCTTCCTTGGAAGTGCTTTCACAGGCGCAGCAACACTGGGGCTTTGCGCTTCTCTACCCACCAAACATCACAGTCATTCTCTTTCCGTCTCGTAGACACGAACTGAGAAATTGCAAACGTCGAGCAATTGCTCAGAGATGAAAAGTGCCAGCACTGAAAGCTGTTGCTAGCCAGCCCCCTTCCTTGGAAGCGCTTTTGTAGCCCTAAGAACACTGGGGCTCTGGCCTTCTCTAGCCACCTCATCTTCTGCTCATCCTCTCGCGCAGTCTAAAGAGAGCTCCGGTGAGAAATTGCAAACGTCGAGCAATTGCTCAGAGATGAAAAGTGCCAGCACTGAAAGCTGTTGCTAGCCAGCACCCTTCCTTGGAAGCGCTTTCACAGGCGCAGCAACACTGGGGCTTTGCGCTTCTCTAGCCACCAAACGTCACGGTCATTCTCTTTCTGTCTCGTAGACACGAGCTGAGAAAATGCAAACGTCGAGCAATTGCTCAGAGATGAAAAGTGCCAGCACTGAAAGCTGTTGCTAGCCAGCACCCTACCTTGGAAGCGCTTTCACAGGCGCAGCAACACTGGGGCTTTGCGCTTCTCTAGCCACCAAACGTCACGGTCATTCTCTTTCCGACTCGTAGACACGAGTTGAGAAATTGCAAACGTCGAGCAATTGCTCAGAGATGAAAAGTGCCAGCACTGAAAGCTGTTGCTAGCCAGCCCCCTTCCTTGGAAGCGCTTTTGTAGCCCTAAGAACACTGGGGCTCTGGCCTTCTCTAGCCACCTCATCTTCTGCTCATCCTCTCGCGCAGTCTAAAGAGAGCTCAGGTGAGAAATTGCAAACGTCGAGCAATTGCTCAGAGATGAAAAGTGCCAGCACTGAAAGCTGTTGCTAGCCAGCACCCTTCCTTGGAAGCGCTTTTGTAGCCCTAAGAACACTGGGGCTCTGGCCTTCTCTAGCCACCTCATCTTCTGCTCATCCTCTCGCGCACTGTAAAGAGAGCTCAGGTGAGAAATTGCAAACGTCGAGCAATTGCTCAGAGATGAAAAGTGCCAGCACTGAAAGCTGTTGCTAGCCAGCCCCCTTCCTTGGAAGCGCTTTTGTAGGCCTAAGAACACTGGGGCTCTGGGCTTCTCTAGCCACCTCATCTTCTGCTCATCCTCTCGCGCACTCTAAAGAGAGCTCAGGTGAGAAATTGCAAACGTCCAGCAATTGCTGAGAGATGAAAAGTGCCAGCACTGAAAGCTCTTGCTAGCCAGCACCCTTCCTTGGAAGCGCTTTTGTAGCCCTAAGAACACTGGGGCTCTGGGCTTCTCTAGCCACCTCATCTTCTGCTCATCCTCTCGCGCAGTCTAAAGAGAGCTCAGGTGAGAAATTGCAAACGTCGAGCAATTGCTCAGAGATGAAAAGTGCCAGCACTGAAAGCTGTTGCTAGCCAGCACCCTTCCTTGGAAGCGCTTTCACAGGCGCAGCAACACTGGGGCTTTGCGCTTCTCTAGCCACCAAACGTCACGGTCATTCTCTTTCTGTCTCGTAGACACGAGCTGAGAAAATGCAAACGTCGAGCAATTGCTCAGAGATGAAAAGTGCCAGCACTGAAAGCTGTTGCTAGCCAGCAGCCTACCTTGGAAGCGCTTTCACAGGCGCAGCAACACTGGGGCTTTGCGCTTCTCTAGCCACCAAACGTCACGGTCATTCTCTTTCCGACTCGTAGACACGAGTTGAGAAATTGCAAACGTCGAGCAATTGCTCAGAGATGAAAAGTGCCAGCACTGAAAGCTGTTGCTAGCCAGCACCCTTCCTTGGAAGCGCTTTTGTAGCCCTAAGAACACTGGGGCTCTGGCCTTCTCTAGCCACCTCATCTTCTGCTCATCCTCTCGCGCAGTCTAAAGAGAGCTCAGGTGAGAAATTGCAAACATCGAGCAATTGCTCAGAGATGAAAAGTGCCAGCACTGAAAGCTGTTGCTAGCCAGCACCCTTCCTTGGAAGCGCTTTTGTAGCCCTAAGAACACTGGGGCTCTGGCCTTCTCTAGCCACCTCATCTTCTGCTCATCCTCTCGCGCACTCTAAAGAGAGCTCAGGTGAGAAATTGCAAACGTCGAGCAATTGCTCAGAGATGAAAAGTGCCAGCACTGAAAGCTGTTGCTAGCCAGCACCCTTCCTTGGAAGCGCTTTTGTAGCCCTAAGAACACTGGGGCTCTGGGCTTCTCTAGCCACCTCATCTTCTGCTCATCCTCTCGCGCAGTCTAAAGAGAGCTCAGGTGAGAAATTGCAAACGTCGAGCAATTGCTCAGAGATGAAAAGTGCCAGCACTGAAAGCTGTTGCTAGCCAGCGCCCTTCCTTGCAAGGGCTTTCACACGCGCAGCAAAACTGGGGCTTTGCGCTTCTCTAGCCACCAAACGTCACGGTCATTCTCTTTCCGACTCGTAGACACGAGTTGAGAAATTGCAAACGTCCAGCAATTGCTCAGAGATGAAAAGTGCCAGCACTGAAAGCTGTTGCTAGCCAGCACCCTTCCTTGGAAGCGCTTTCACAGGCGCAGCAACACTGGGGCTTTGCGCTTCTCTAACCACCAAACGTCACGGTCATTCTCTTTCTGTCTCGTAGACACGAGCTGAGAAATTGCAAACGTCGAGCAATTGCTCAGAGATGAAAAGTGCCAGCACTGAAAGCTGTTGCTAGCCAGCACCCTTCCTTGGAAGCGCTTTTGTAGCCCTAAGAACACTGGGGCTCTGGCCTTCTCTAGCCACCTCATCTTCTGCTCATCCTCTCGCGCACTCTAAAGAGAGCTCAGGTGAGAAATTGCAAACGTCGAGCAATTGCTCAGAGATGAAAAGTGCCAGCACTGAAAGCTGTTGCTAGCCAGCGCCCTTCCTTGGAAGCGCTTTGGTAGCCCAAAGAACACTGGGGCTCTGGGCTTCTCTAGCCACCTAATCTTCTGCTCATCCTCTCGCGCAGTCTAAAGAGAGCTCAGGTGAGAAATTGCAAACGTCGAGCAATTGCTCAGAGATGAAAAGTGCCAGCACTGAAAGCTCTTGCTAGCCAGCACCCTTGCTTGGAAGCGCTTTTGTAGCCCTAAGAACAGTGGGGCTCTGTGCTTCTCTAGCCACGTCATCTTCTGCTCATCCTCTCGCGCACTCTAAAGAGAGCTCAGGTGAGAAATTGCAAACGTCGAGCAATTGCTCAGAGATGAAAAGTGCCAGCACTGAAAGCTGTTGCTAGCCAGCACCCTTCCTTGGAAGCGCTTTCACAGGCGCAGCAACACTGGGGCTTTGCGCTTCTCTAACCATCAAACGTCACGGTCACTATCTCTCCGTCTCGTAGAAACGAGTTGAGAAATTGCAAACGTCGAGCAATTGCTCAGAGATGAAAAGTGCCAGCACTGAAAGCTGTTGCTAGCCAGCACCCTTCCTTGGAAGCGCTTTCACAGGCGCAGCAACACTGGGGCTTTGCGCTTCTCTACCCACCAAACGTCACGGTCATTCTCTTTCCGTCTCGTAGACACGAGCTGAGAAATTGCAAACGTCGAGCAATTGCTCAGAGATGAAAAGTGCCAGCACTGAAAGCTGTTGCTAGCCAGCACCCTTCCTTGGAAGTGCTTTCACGGGCGCAGCAACACTGGGGCTTTGCGCTTCTCTACCCACCAAACGTCACAGTCATTCTCTGTCCGTCTCGTAGACACGAGCTGAGAAATTGCAAACGTCGAGCAATTGCTCAGAGATGAAAAGTGCCAGCACTGAAAGCTGTTGCTAGCCAGCACCCTTCCTTGGAAGCGCTTTTGTAGCCCTAAGAACAGTGGGGCTCTGGGCTTCTCTAGCCACCTCATCCTCTGCTCATCCTCTCGCGCAGTCTAAAGAGAGCTCAGGTGAGAAATTGCAAACGTCCAGCAATGGCTCAGAGATGAAAAGTGCCAGCACTGAAAGCTGTTGCTAGCCAGCACCCTTCTTTGGAAGCGCTTTTGTAGCCCTAAGAACACTGGGGCTCTGGGCTTCTCTACCCACCAAAAGTCACGGTCATTCTCTTTCCGTCTCGTAGACACGAGCTGGGAAATTGCAAACGTCGAGCAATTGCTCAGAGATGAAAAGTGCCAGCACTGAAAGCTGTTGCTAGCCAGCACCCTTCCTTGGAAGCGCTTTCACAGGCGCAGCAACACTGGGGCTTTGCGCTTCTCTACCCACCAAACGTCACGGTCACTTTATCTCCGTCTCGTAGACACGAGCTGAGAAATTGCAAACGTCGAGCAATTGCTCAGAGAGGAAAAGTGCCAGCACTGAAAGCTGTTGCTAGCCAGCACCCTTCCTTGGAAGCGCTTTTGTAGCCCTAAGAACACTGGGGCTCTGGGCTTCTCTAGCCACCTCATCTTCTGCTCATCCTCTCGCGCAGTCTAAAGAGAGCTCAGGTGAGAAATTGCAAACGTCGAGCAATTGCTCAGAGATGAACAGTGCCAGCACTGAAAGCTCTTGCTAGCCAGAACCCTTCCTTGGAAGTGCTTTCACAGGCACAGCAACACTGGGGCTTTGCGCTTCTCTACCCACCAAACGTCACGGTCATTCTCTTTCCGTCTCGTAGACACGAGCTGAGAAATTGCAAACGTCGAGCAATTGCTCAGAGAGGAAAAGTGCCAGCACTGAAAGCTGTTGCTAGCCAGCACCCTTCCTTGGAAGCGCTTTTGTAGCCCTAAGAACACTGGGGCTCTGGCCTTCTCTAGCCACCTCATCTTCTGCTCATCCTCTCGCGCAGTCTAAAGAGAGCTCAGGTGAGAAATTGCAAACGTCGAGCAATTGCTCAGAGATGAAAAGTGCCAGCACTGAAAGCTGTTGCTAGCCAGCGCCCTTCCTTGGAAGCGCTTTCACACGCGCAGCAACACTGGGGCTTTGCGCTTCTCTAGCCACCAAACGTCACGGTCATTCTCTTTCCGTCTCGTAGACACGAGCTGAGAAATTGCAAACGTCGAGCAATTGCTCAGAGATGAAAAGTGCCAGCACTGAAAGCTGTTGCTAGCCAGCACCCTTCCTCGGAAGCGCTTTTGTAGCCCTAAGAACACTGGGGCTCTGGGCTTCTCTAGCCACCTCATCTTCTGCTCATCCTCTCGCGCAGTCTAAAGAGAGCTCAGGTGAGAAATTGCAAACGTCGAGCAATTGCTCAGAGATGAAAAGTGCCAGCACTGAAAGCTGTTGCTAGCCAGCACCCTTCCTTGGAAGTGCTTTCACAGGCGCAGCAACACTGGGGCTTTGCGCTTCTCTACCCACCAAACATCACAGTCATTCTCTTTCCGTCTCGTAGACACGAACTGAGAAATTGCAAACGTCGAGCAATTGCTCAGAGATGAAAAGTGCCAGCACTGAAAGCTGTTGCTAGCCAGCCCCCTTCCTTGGAAGCGCTTTTGTAGCCCTAAGAACACCGGGGCTCTGGCCTTCTCTAGCCACCTCATCTTCTGCTCATCCTCTCGCGCAGTCTAAAGAGAGCTCCGGTGAGAAATTGCAAACGTCGAGCAATTGCTCAGAGATGAAAAGTGCCAGCACTGAAAGCTGTTGCTAGCCAGCACCCTTCCTTGGAAGCGCTTTCACAGGCGCAGCAACACTGGGGCTTTGCGCTTCTCTAGCCACCAAACGTCACGGTCATTCTCTTTCTGTCTCGTAGACACGAGCTGAGAAAATGCAAACGTCGAGCAATTGCTCAGAGATGAAAAGTGCCAGCACTGAAAGCTGTTGCTAGCCAGCCCCCTTCCTTGGAAGCGCTTTCACAGGCGCAGCAACACTGGGGCTTTGCGCTTCTCTAGCCACCAAACGTCACGGTCATTCTCTTTCCGACTCGTAGACACGAGTTGAGAAATTGCAAACGTCGAGCAATTGCTCAGAGATGAAAAGTGCCAGCACTGAAAGCTGTTGCTAGCCAGCCCCCTTCCTTGGAAGCGCTTTTGTAGCCCTAAGAACACTGGGGCTCTGGCCTTCTCTAGCCACCTCATCTTCTGCTCATCCTCTCGCGCAGTCTAAAGAGAGCTCAGGTGAGAAATTGCAAACGTCCAGCAATTGCTCAGAGATGAAAAGTGCCAGCACTGAAAGCTGTTGCTAGCCAGCCCCCTTCCTTGGAAGCGCTTTTGTAGCCCTAAGAACACTGGGGCTCTGGCCTTCTCTAGCCACCTCATCTTCTGCTCATCCTCTCGCGCAGTCTAAAGAGAGCTCCGGTGAGAAATTGCAAACGTCGAGCAATTGCTCAGAGATGAAAAGTGCCAGCACTGAAAGCTGTTGCTAGCCAGCACCCTTCCTTGGAAGCGCTTTCACAGGCGCAGCAACACTGGGGCTTTGCGCTTCTCTAGCCACCAAACGTCACGGTCATTCTCTTTCTGTCTCGTAGACACGAGCTGAGAAATTGCAAACGTCGAGCAATTGCTCAGAGATGAAAAGTGCCAGCACTGAAAGCTGTTGCTAGCCAGCACCCTTCCTTGGAAGCGCTTTCACAGGCGCAGCAACACTGGGGCTTTGCGCTTCTCTAGCCACCAAACGTCACGGTCATTCTCTTTCCGACTCGTAGACACGAGTTGAGAAATTGCAAACGTCGAGCAATTGCTCAGAGATGAAAAGTGCCAGCACTGAAAGCTGTTGCTAGCCAGCACCCTTCCTTGGAAGCGCTTTTGTAGCCCTAAGAACACTGGGGCTCTGGCCTTCTCTAGCCACCTCATCTTCTGCTCATCCTCTCGCGCAGTCTAAAGAGAGCTCAGGTGAGAAATTGCAAACATCGAGCAATTGCTCAGAGATGAAAAGTGCCAGCACTGAAAGCTGTTGCTAGCCAGCCCCCTTCCTTGGAAGCGCTTTTGTAGCCCTAAGAACACTGGGGCTCTGGGCTTCTCTAGCCACCTCATCTTCTGCTCATCCTCTCGCGCAGTCTAAAGAGAGCTCAGGTGAGAAATTGCAAACGTCCAGCAATTGCTCAGAGATGAAAAGTGCCAGCACTGAAAGCTGTTGCTAGCCAGCGCCCTTCCTTGGAAGGGCTTTCACACGCGCAGCAACACTGGGGCTTTGCGCTTCTCTAGCCACCAAACGTCACGGTCATTCTCTTTCCGTCTCGTAGACACGAGCTGAGAAATTGCAAACGTCGAGCAATTGCTCAGAGATGAAAAGTGCCAGCACTGAAAGCTGTTGCTAGCCAGCACCCTTCCTCGGAAGCGCTTTTGTAGCCCTAAGAACACTGGGGCTCTGGGCTTCTCTAGCCACCTCATCTTCTGCTCATCCTCTCGCGCAGTCTAAAGAGAGCTCAGGTGAGAAATTGCAAACATCGAGCAATTGCTCAGAGATGAAAAGTGCCAGCACTGAAAGCTGTTGCTAGCCAGCACCCTTCCTTGGAAGTGCTTTCACAGGCGCAGCAACACTGGGGCTTTGCGCTTCTCTACCCACCAAACATCACAGTCATTCTCTTTCCGTCTCGTAGACACGAACTGAGAAATTGCAAACGTCGAGCAATTGCTCAGAGATGAAAAGTGCCAGCACTGAAAGCTGTTGCTAGCCAGCCCCCTTCCTTGGAAGCGCTTTTGTAGCCCTAAGAACACTGGGGCTCTGGGCTTCTCTAGCCACCTCATCTTCTGCTCATCCTCTCGCGCAGTCTAAAGAGAGCTCAGGTGAGAAATTGCAAACGTCGAGCAATTGCTCAGAGATGAAAAGTGCCAGCACTGAAAGCTGTTGCTAGCCAGCACCCTTCCTTGGAAGCGCTTTCACAGGCGCAGCAACACTGGGGCTTTGCGCTTCTCTAGCCACCAAACGTCACGGTCATTCTCTTTCTGTCTCGTAGACACGAGCTGAGAAAATGCAAACGTCGAGCAATTGCTCAGAGATGAAAAGTGCCAGCACTGAAAGCTGTTGCTAGCCAGCACCCTACCTTGGAAGCGCTTTCACAGGCGCAGCAACACTGGGGCTTTGCGCTTCTCTAGCCACCAAACGTCACGGTCATTCTCTTTCCGACTCGTAGACACGAGTTGAGAAATTGCAAACGTCGAGCAATTGCTCAGAGATGAAAAGTGCCACCACTGAAAGCTGTTGCTAGCCAGCCCCCTTCCTTGGAAGCGCTTTTGTAGCCCTAAGAACACTGGGGCTCTGGCCTTCTCTAGCCACCTCATCTTCTGCTCATCCTCTCGCGCAGTCTAAAGAGAGCTCAGGTGAGAAATTGCAAACGTCGAGCAATTGCTCAGAGATGAAAAGTGCCAGCACTGAAAGCTGTTGCTAGCCAGCACCCTTCCTCGGAAGCGCTTTTGTAGCCCTAAGAACACTGGGGCTCTGGGCTTCTCTAGCCACCTCATCTTCTGCTCATCCTCTCGCGCACTGTAAAGAGAGCTCAGGTGAGAAATTGCAAACGTCGAGCAATTGCTCAGAGATGAAAAGTGCCAGCACTGAAAGCTGTTGCTAGCCAGCCCCCTTCCTTGGAAGCGCTTTTGTAGCCCTAAGAACACTGGGGCTCTGGGCTTCTCTAGCCACCTCATCTTCTGCTCATCCTCTCGCGCAGTCTAAAGAGAGCTCAGGTGAGAAATTGCAAACGTCCAGCAATTGCTCAGAGATGAAAAGTGCCAGCACTGAAAGCTGTTGCTAGCCAGCACCCTTCCTTGGAAGCGCTTTCACAGGCGCAGCAACACTGGGGCTTTGCGCTTCTCTAGCCACCAAACGTCACGGTCATTCTCTTTCCGTCTCGTAGACACGAGCTGAGAAATTGCAAACGTCGAGCAATTGCTCAGAGATGAAAAGTGCCAGCACTGAAAGCTGTTGCTAGCCAGCACCCTTCCTCGGAAGCGCTTTTGTAGCCCTAAGAACACTGGGGCTCTGGGCTTCTCTAGCCACCTCATCTTCTGCTCATCCTCTCGCGCAGTCTAAAGAGAGCTCAGGTGAGAAATTGCAAACGTCGAGCAATTGCTCAGAGATGAAAAGTGCCAGCACTGAAAGCTGTTGCTAGCCAGCACCCTTCCTTGGAAGTGCTTTCACAGGCGCAGCAACACTGGGGCTTTGCGCTTCTCTAGCCACCAAACATCACAGTCATTCTCTTTCCGTCTCGTAGACACGAACTGAGAAATTGCAAACGTCGAGCAATTGCTCAGAGATGAAAAGTGCCAGCACTGAAAGCTGTTGCTAGCCAGCACCCTTCCTTGGAAGCGCTTTTGTAGCCCTAAGAACACTGGGGCTCTGGGCTTCTCTAGCCACCTCATCTTCTGCTCATCCTCTCGCGCAGTCTAAAGAGAGCTCCGGTGAGAAATTGCAAACGTCGAGCAATTGCTCAGAGATGAAAAGTGCCAGCACTGAAAGCTGTTGCTAGCCAGCACCCTTCCTTGGAAGCGCTTTCACAGGCGCAGCAACACTGGGGCTTTGCGCTTCTCTAGCCACCAAACGTCACGGTCATTCTCTTTCTGTCTCGTAGACACGAGCCGAGAAAATGCAAACGTCGAGCAATTGCTCAGAGATGAAAAGTGCCAGCACTGAAAGCTGTTGCTAGCCAGCACCCTACCTTGGAAGCGCTTTCACAGGCGCAGCAACACTGGGGCTTTGCGCTTCTCTAGCCACCAAACGTCACGGTCATTCTCTTTCCGACTCGTAGACACGAGTTGAGAAATTGCAAACGTCGAGCAATTGCTCAGAGATGAAAAGTGCCAGCACTGAAAGATGTTGCTAGCCAGCACCCTTCCTTGGAAGCGCTTTTGTAGCCCTAAGAACACTGGGGCTCTGGCCTTCTCTAGCCACCTCATCTTCTGCTCATCCTCTCGCGCAGTCTAAAGAGAGCTCAGGTGAGAAATTGCAAACGTCGAGCAATTGCTCAGAGATGAAAAGTGCCAGCACTGAAAGCTGTTACTAGCCAGCACCCTTCCTTGGAAGCGCTTTTGTAGGCCTAAGAACACTGGGGCTCTGGCCTTCTCTAGCCACCTAATCTTCTGCTCATCCTCTCGCGCACTGTAAAGAGAGCTCAGGTGAGAAATTGCAAACGTCCAGCAATTGCTCAGAGATGAAAAGTGCCAGCACTGAAAGCTGTTGCTAGCCAGCCCCCTTCCTTGGAAGCGCTTTTGTAGCCCTAAGAACACTGGGGCTCTGGGCTTCTCTAGCCACCTCATCTTCTGCTCATCCTCTCGCGCAGTCTAAAGAGAGCTCAGGTGAGAAATTGCAAACGTCCAGCAATTGCTCAGAGATGAAAAGTGCCAGCACTGAAAGCTGTTGCTAGCCAGCACCCTTCCTTGGAAGCGCTTTCACAGGCGCAGCAACACTGGGGCTTTGCGCTTCTCTAGCCACCAAACGTCACGGTCATTCTCTTTCCGTCCCGTAGACACGAGCTGAGAAATTGCAAACGTCGAGCAATTGCTCAGAGATGAAAAGTGCCAGCACTGAAAGCTGTTGCTAGCCAGCACCCTTCCTTGGAAGCGCTTTTGTAGGCCTAAGAACACTGGGGCTCTGGGCTTCTCTAGCCACCTCATCTTCTGCTCATCCTCTCGCGCAGTCTAAAGAGAGCTCAGGTGAGAAATTGCAAACGTCGAGCAATTGCTCAGAGATGAAAAGTGCCAGCACTGAAAGCTGTTGCTAGCCAGCCCCCTTCCTTGGAAGCGCTTTCACACGCGCAGCAACACTGGGGCTTTGCGCTTCTCTACCCACCAAACGTCACGGTCATTCTTTTTCCGTCTCGTAGACACGAGCTGAGAAATTGCAAACGTCGAGCAATTGCTCAGAGATGAAAAGTGCCAGCACTGAAAGCTGTTGCTAGCCAGCACCCTTCCTCGGAAGCGCTTTTGTAGCCCTAAGAACACTGGGGCTCTGGGCTTCTCTAGCCACCTCATCTTCTGCTCATCCTCTCGCGCAGTCTAAAGAGAGCTCAGGTGAGAAATTGCAAACGTCGAGCAATTGCTCAGAGAGGAAAAGTGCCAGCACTGAAAGCTGTTGCTAGCCAGCACCCTTCCTTGGAAGTGCTTTCACAGGCGCAGCAACACTGGGGCTTTGCGCTTCTCTACCCACCAAACGTCACAGTCATTCTCTTTCCGTCTCGTAGACACGAGCTGAGAAATTGCAAACGTCGAGCAATTGCTCAGAGATGAAAAGTGCCAGCACTGAAAGCTGTTGCTAGCCAGCACCCTTCCTCGGAAGCGCTTTTGTAGCCCTAAGAACACTGGGGCTCTGGGCTTCTCTAGCCACCTCATCTTCTGCTCATCCTCTCGCGCAGTCTAAAGAGAGCTCAGGTGAGAAATTGCAAACGTCAAGCAATTGCTCAGAGATGAAAAGTGCCAGCACTGAAAGCTGTTGCTAGCCAGCGCCCTTCCTTGGAAGCGCTTTCACACGCGCAGCAACACTGGGGCTTTGCGCTTCTCTACCCACCAAACGTCACGGTCATTCTCTTTCTGTCTCGTAGACACGAGCTGAGAAAATGCAAACGTCGAGCAATTGCTCAGAGATGAAAAGTGCCAGCACTGAAAGCTGTTGCTAGCCAGCACCCTACCTTGGAAGCGCTTTCACAGGCGCAGCAACACTGGGGCTTTGCGCTTCTCTAGCCACCAAACGTCACGGTCATTCTCTTTCCGACTCGTAGACACGAGTTGAGAAATTGCAAACATCGAGCAATTGCTCAGAGATGAAAAGTGCCAGCACTGAAAGCTGTTGCTAGCCAGCACCCTTCCTTGGAAGCGCTTTTGTAGCCCTAAGAACACTGGGGCTCTGGCCTTCTCTAGCCACCTCATCTTCTGCTCATCCTCTCGCGCAGTCTAAAGAGAGCTCAGGTGAGAAATTGCAAACGTCGAGCAATTGCTCAGAGATGAAAAGTGCCAGCACTGAAAGCTGTTGCTAGCCAGCCCCCTTCCTTGGAAGCGCTTTTGTAGCCCTAAGAACACTGGGGCTCTGGCCTTCTCTAGCCACCTCATCTTCTGCTCATCCTCTCGCGCAGTCTAAAGAGAGCTCCGGTGAGAAATTGCAAACGTCGAGCAATTGCTCAGAGATGAAAAGTGCCAGCACTGAAAGCTGTTGCTAGCCAGCACCCTTCCTTGGAAGCGCTTTCACAGGCGCAGCAACACTGGGGCTTTGCGCTTCTCTACCCACCAAACGTCACGGTCATTCTCTTTCTGTCTCGTAGACACAAGCTGAGAAAATGCAAACGTCGAGCAATTGCTCAGAGATGAAAAGTGCCAGCACTGAAAGCTGTTGCTAGCCAGCACCCTTCCTTGGAAGTGCTTTCACAGGCGCAGCAACACTGGGGCTTTGCGCTTCTCTAACCACCAAACGTCACAGTCATTCTCTGTCCGTCTTGTAGACACGAACTGAGAAATTGCAAACGTCGAGCAATTGCTCAGAGATGAAAAGTGCCAGCACTGAAAGCTGTTGCTAGCCAGCACCCTTCCTTGGAAGCGCTTTTGTAGCCCTAAGAACACTGGGGCTCTGGCCTTCTCTAGCCACCTCATCTTCTGCTCATCCTCTCGCGCAGTCTAAAGAGAGCTCAGGTGAGAAATTGCAAACGTCGAGCAATTGCTCAGAGATGAAAAGTGCCAGCACTGAAAGCTGTTGCTAGCCAGCACCCTTCCTTGGATGCGCTTTTGTAGCCCAAAGAACACTGGGGCTCTGGGCTTCTCTAGCCACCTCATCTTCTGCTTATCCTCTCGCGCACTGTAAAGAGAGCTCAGGTGAGAAATTGCAAACGTCGAGCAATTGCTCAGAGATGAAAAGTGCCAGCACTGAAAGCTGTTACTAGCCAGCACCCTTCCTTGGAAGCGCTTTCACACGCGCAGCAACACTGGGGCTTTGCGCTTCTCTAACCAGCAAACGTCACGGTCATTCTTTTTCCGTCTCGTAGACACGAGCTGAGAAATTGCAAACGTCGAGCAATTGCTCAGAGATGAAAAGTGCCAGCACTGAAAGCTGTTGCTAGCCAGCACCCTTCCTTGGAAGCGCTTTTGTAGCCCTAAGAACACTGGGGCTCTGGGCTTCTCTAGCCACCTCATCTTCTGCTCATCCTCTCGCGCAGTCTAAAGAGAGCTCAGGTGAGAAATTGCAAACGTCGAGCAATTGCTCAGAGATGAAAAGTGCCAGCACTGAAAGCTGTTGCTAGCCAGCACCCTTCCTTGGAAGCGCTTTTGTAGCCCTAAGAACACTGGGTCTCTGGGCTTCTCTAGCCACCTCATCTTCTGCTCATCCTCTCGCGCAGTCTAAAGAGAGCTCAGGTGAGAAATTGCAAACGTCGAGAAATTGCTCAGAGAGGAAAAGTGCCAGCACTGAAAGCTGTTGCTAGCCAGCACCCTTCCTTGGAAGCGCTTTTGTAGCCCTAAGAACACTGGGGCTATGGGCTTCTCTAGCCACCTCATCTTCTGCTCATCCTCTCGCGCAGTCTAAAGAGAGCTCAGGTGAGAAATTGCAAACGTCGAGCAATTGCTCAGAGATGAAAAGTGCCAGCACTGAAAGCTGTTGCTAGCCAGCACCCTTCCTTGTAAGTGCTTTCACAGGCGCAGCAACACTGGGGCTTTGCGCTTCTCTACCCACCAAACGTCACAGTCATTCTCTGTCCGTCTTGTAGACACGAACTGAGAAATTGCAAACGTCGAGCAATTGCTCAGAGATGAAAAGTGCCAGCACTGAAAGCTGTTGCTAGCCAGCCCCCTTTCTTGGATGCGCTTTTGTAGCCCTAAGAACACTGGGGCTCTGGGCTTCTCTAGCCACCTCATCTTCTGCTCATCCTCTCGCGCAGTCTAAAGAGAGCTCAGGTGAGAAATTGCAAACGTCGAGCAATTGCTCAGAGATGAAAAGTGCCAGCACTGAAAGCTGTTGCTAGCCAGCACCCTTCCTTGGAAGCGCTTTCACAGGCGCAGCAACACTGGGGCTTTGCGCTTCTCTAACCACCAAACGTCACGGTCATTCTCTTTCTGTCTCGTAGACACGAGCTGAGAAAATGCAAACGTCGAGCAATTGCTCAGAGATGAAAAGTGCCAGCACTGAAAGCTGTTGCTAGCCAGCACCCTACCTTGGAAGCTCTTTCACAGGCGCAGCAACACTGGGACTTTACGCTTCTCTACCCACCAAACGTCACGGTCATTCTCTTTCCGACTCGTAGACACGAGTTGAGAAATTGCAAACGTCGAGCAATTGCTCAGAGATGAAAAGTGCCAGCACTGAAAGCTGTTGCTAGCCAGCACCCTTCCTTGGAAGCGCTTTTGTAGGCCTAAGAACAGTGGCGCTCTGGGCTTCTCTAGCCACCTCATCTTCTGCTCATCCTCTCGCGCAGTCTAAAGAGAGCTCAGGTGAGAAATTGCAAACGTCGAGCAATTGCTCAGAGATGAAAAGTGCCAGCACTGAAAGCTGTTGCTAGCCAGCACCCTTCCTTGGAAGCGCTTTTGTAGCCCAAAGATCATTGGGGCTCTGGGCTTCTCTAGCCACCTCATCTTCTGCTCATCCTCTCGCGCAGTCTAAAGAGAGCTCAGGTGAGAAATTGCAAACGTCGAGCAATTGCTCAGAGATGAAAAGTGCCAGCACTGAAAGCTGTTGCTAGCCAGCACCCTTCTTTGGAAGCGCTTTTGTAGCCCTAAGAACACTGGGGCTCTGGGCTTCTCTACCCACCAAACGTCACGGTCATTCTCTTTCCGTCTCGTAGACACGAGCTGGGAAATTGCAAACGTCGAGCAATTGCTCAGAGATGAAAAGTGCCAGCACTGAAAGCTGTTGCTAGCCAGCACCCTTCCTTGGAAGCGCTTTTGTAGCCCTAAGAACACTGGGGCTCTGCGCTTCTCTAGCCACCAAACGTCACGGTCATTCTCTTTCCGTCTCGTAGACACGAGCTGGGAAATTGCAAACGTCGAGCAATTGCTCAGAGATGAAAAGTGCCAGCACTGAAAGCTGTTGCTAGCCAGCACCCTTCCTTGGAAACGCTTTCACAGGCGCAGCAACACTGGGGCTTTGCGCTTCTCTACCCACCAAACGTCACGGTCATTCTCTTTCCGTCTCATAGACACGAGCTGAGAAATTGTAAACGTCGAGCAATTGCTCAGAGATGAAAAGTGCCACCACTGAAAGCTGTTGCTAGCCAGCCCCCTTCCTTGGAAGCGCTTTTGTAGGCCTAAGAACACTGGGGCTCTGGGCTTCTCCAGCCACCTCATCTTCTGCTCATCCTCTCGCACAGTCTAAAGAGAGCTCAGGTGAGAAATTGCAAACGTCGAGCAATTGCTCAGAGATGAAAAGTGCCAGCACTGAAAGCTGTTGCTAGCCAGCACCCTTCCTTGGAAGCGCTTTCACAGGCGCAGCAACACTGGGGCTTTGCGCTTCTCTAACCACCGAACGTGACGGTCACTATCTCTCCGACTCGTAGACACGAGCTGAGAAATTGCAAACGTCGAGCAATTGCTCAGAGATGAAAAGTGCCAGCACTGAAAGCTGTTGCTAGCCAGCACCCTTGCTTGGAAGTGCTTTCACAGGCGCAGCAACACTGGGGCTTTGCGCTTCTCTACCCACCAAACGTCACAGTCATTCTCTGTCCGTCTCGTAGACACGAACTGAGAAATTGCAAACGTCGAGCAATTGCTCAGAGATGAAAAGTGCCAGCACTGAAAGCTGTTGCTAGCCAGCCCCCTTCCTTGGAAGCGCTTTTGTAGCCCTAAGAACAGTGGGGCTCTGGGCTTCTCTAGCCACCTCATCTTCTGCTCATCCTCTCGCGCAGTCTAAAGAGAGCTCAGGTGAGAAATTGCAAACGTCGAGCAATTGCTCAGAGATGAAAAGTGCCAGCACTGAAAGCTGTTGCTAGCCAGCACCCTTCTTTGGAAGCGCTTTTGTAGCCCTAAGGACACTGGGGCTCTGGGATTCTCTACCCAACAAAAGTCACGGTCATTCTCTTTCCGTCTCGTAGACACGAGCTGGGAAATTGCAAACGTCGAGCAATTGCTCAGAGATGAAAAGTGCCAGCACTGAAAGCTGTTGCTAGCCAGCACCCTTCCTTGGAAGCGCTTTCACAGGCGCAGCAACACTGGGGCTTTGCGCTTCTCTAACCACCAAACGTCACGGTCACTTTCTCTCTGTCTCGTAGACACGAGCTGAGAAATTGCAAACGTCGAGCAATTGCTCAGAGATGAAAAGTGCCAGCACTGAAAGCTGCTGCTAGCCAGCACCCTTCCTTGAAGCGCTTTTGTAGCCCTAAGAACACTGGGGCTCTGCGCTTCTCTAGCCACCAAACGTCACGGTCATTCTCTTTCCGTCTCGTAGACACGAGCTGGGAAATTGCAAACGTCGAGCAATTGCTCAGAGATGAAAAGTGCCAGCACTGAAAGCTGTTGCTAGCCAGCACCCTTCCTTGGAAGCGCTTTCACAGGCGCAGCAACACTGGGGCTTTGCGCTTCTCTAGCCACCAAACGTCACGGTCATTCTCTTTCTGTCTCGTAGACACGAGCTGAGAAAATGCAAACGTCGAGCAATTGCTCAGAGATGAAAAGTGCCAGCACTGAAAGCTGTTGCTAGCCAGCACCCTACCTTGGAAGCGCTTTCACAGGCGCAGCAACACTGGGGCTTTGCGCTTCTCTAGCCACCAAACGTCACGGTCATTCTCTTTCCGACTCGTAGACACGAGTTGAGAAATTGCAAACGTCGAGCAATTGCTCAGAGATGAAAAGTGCCAGCACTGAAAGCTGTTGCTAGCCAGCACCCTTCCTTGGAAGCGCTTTCACAGGCGCAGCAACACTGGGGCTTTGCGCTTCTCTAACCACCAAACGTCACGGTCATTCTTTTTCCGTCTCGTAGACACGAGCTGAGATATTGCAAACGTCGAGCAATTGCTGAGAGATGAAAAGTGCCAGCACTGAAAGCTGTTGCTAGCCAGCACCCTTCCTTGGAAGCGCTTTTGTAGCCCTAAGAACGGTGGCGCTCTGGGCTTCTCTAGCCACCTCATCTTCTGCTCATCCTCTCGCGCAGTCTAAAGAGAGCTCAGGTGAGAAATTTCAGACGTCGAGCAATTGCTCAGAGATGAAAAGTGCCAGCACTGAAAGCTGTTGCTAGCCAGCACCCTTCCTTGGAAGCGCTTTTGTAGCCCTAAGAACACTGGGGCTCTGGCCTTCTCTAGCCACCTCATCTTCTGCTCATCCTCTCGCGCACTGTAAAGAGAGCTCAGGTGAGAAATTGCAAACGTCGAGCAATTGCTCAGAGATGAAAAGTGCCAGCACTGAAAGCTGTTGCTAGCCAGCACCCTTCCTTGGAAGCGCTTTTGTAGCCCTAAAAACACTGGGGCTTTGCGCTTCTCTACCCACCAAACGTCACGGTCATTCTTTTTCCGTCTCGTAGACACGAGCTGAGAAATTGCAAACGTCGAGCAATTGCTGAGAGATGAAAAGTGCCAGCACTGAAAGCTGTTGCTAGCCAGCCCCCTTCCTTGGAAGCGCTTTTGTAGCCCTAAGAACACTGGGGCTCTGGCCTTCTCTAGCCACCTCATCTTCTGCTCATCCTCTCGCGCAGTCTAAAGAGAGCTCAGGTGAGAAATTGCAAACGTTGAGCAATTGCTCAGAGATGAAAAGTGCCAGCACTGAAAGCTGTTGCTAGCCAGCCCCCTTCCTTGGAAGCGCTTTTGTAGCCCTAAGAACACTGGGGCTCTGGGCTTCTCTAGCCACCTCATCTTCTGCTCATCCTCTCGCGCAGTCTAAAGAGAGCTCAGGTGAGAAATTGCAAACGTCGAGCAATTGCTCAGAGATGAAAAGTGCCAGCACTGAAAGCTGTTGCTAGCCAGCACCCTACCTTGGAAGCGCTTTCACAGGCGCAGCAACACTGGGGCTTTGCGCTTCTCTAGCCACCAAACGTCACGGTCATTCTCTTTCCGACTTGTAGACACGAGTTGAGAAATTGCAAACGTCGAGCAATTGCTCAGAGATGAAAAGTGCCAGCACTGAAAGCTGTTGCTAGCCAGCACCCTTCCTTGGAAGCGCTTTCACAGGCGCAGCAACACTGGGGCTTTGCGCTTCTCTACCCACCAAACGTCACGGTCATTCTTTTTCCGTCTCGTAGACACGAGCTGAGAAATTGCAAACGTCGAGCAATTGCTCAGAGATGAAAAGTGCCAGCACTGAAAGCTGTTGCTAGACAGCACCCTTCCTTGGAAGCGCTTTTGTAGCCCTAAGAACACTGGGGCTCTGCGCTTCTCTAGCCACCTCATCTTCTGCTCATCCTCTCGCGCAGTCTAAAGAGAGCTCAGGTGAGAAATTGCAAACGTCGAGCAATTGCTCAGAGATGAAAAGTGCCAGCACTGAAAGATGTTGCTAGCCAGCACCCTTCCTTGGAAGCGCTTTTGTAGCCCTAAGAACACTGGGGCTCTGGCCTTCTCTAGCCACCTCATCTTCTGCTCATCCTCTCGCGCAGTCTAAAGAGAGCTCAGGTGAGAAATTGCAAACGTCGAGCAATTGCTCAGAGATGAAAAGTGCCAGCACTGAAAGCTCTTGCTAGCCAGCCCCCTTCCTTGGAAGCGCTTTCACATGCGCAGCAACACTGGGGCTTTGCGCTTCTCTACCCACCAAACGTCACGGTCATTCTTTTTCCGTCTCGTAGACACGAGCTGAGAAATTGCAAACGTCGAGCAATTGCTGAGAGATGAAAAGTGCCAGCACTGAAAGCTGTTGCTAGCCAGCACCCTTCCTCGGAAGCGCTTTTGTAGCCCTAAGAACACTGGGGCTCTGGCCTTCTCTAGCCACCTCATCTTCTGCTCATCCTCTCGCGCACTCTAAAGAGAGCTCAGGTGAGAAATTGCAAACGTCGAGCAATTGCTCAGAGAGGAAAAGTGCCAGCACTGAAAGCTGTTGCTAGCCAGCACCCTTCCTTGGAAGTGCTTTCACAGGCGCAGCAACACTGGGGCTTTGCGCTTCTCTACCCACCAAACGTCACAGTCATTCTCTGTCCGTCTTGTAGACACGAACTGAGAAATTGCAAACGTCGAGCAATTGCTCAGAGATGAAAAGTGCCAGCACTGAAAGCTGTTGCTAGCCAGCCCCCTTTCTTGGATGCGCTTTTGTAGCCCTAAGAACACTGGGGCTCTGGGCTTCTCTAGCCACCTCATCTTCTGCTCATCCTCTCGCGCAGTCTAAAGAGAGCTCAGGTGAGAAATTGCAAACGTCGAGCAATTGCTCAGAGATGAAAAGTGCCAGCACTGAAAGCTGTTGCTAGCCAGCACCCTTCCTTGGAAGCGCTTTCACAGGCGCAGCAACACTGCGACTTTGCGCTTCTCTAACCAGCAAACGTCACGGTCATTCTTTTTCCGTCTCGTAGACACGAGCTGAGAAATTGCAAACGTCGAGCAATTGCTCAGAGATGAAAAGTGCCAGCACTGAAAGCTGTTGCTAGCCAGCACCCTTCCTTGGAAGCGCTTTTGTAGCCCTAAGAACACTGGGGCTCTGGCCTTCTCTAGCCACCTCATCTTCTGCTCATCCTCTCGCGCAGTCTAAAGAGAGCTCAGGTGAGAAATTGCAAACGTCGAGCAATTGCTCAGAGATGAAAAGTGCCAGCACTGAAAGCTGTTGCTAGCCAGCACCCTTCCTTGGAAGCGCTTTTGTAGCCCTAAGAACACTGGGGCTATGGGCTTCTCTAGCCACCTCATCTTCTGCTCATCCTCTCGCGCAGTCTAAAGAGAGCTCAGGTGAGAAATTGCAAACGTCAAGCAATTGCTCAGAGATGAAAAGTGCCAGCACTGAAAGCTGTTGCTAGCCAGCACCCTACCTTGGAAGCGCTTTCACAGGCGCAGCAACACTGGGGCTTTGCGCTTCTCTAGCCACCAAACGTCACGGTCATTCTCTTTCCGACTTGTAGACACGAGTTGAGAAATTGCAAACGTCGAGCAATTGCTCAGAGATGAAAAGTGCCAGCACTGAAAGCTGTTGCTAGCCAGCACCCTTCCTTGGAAGCGCTTTCACAGGCGCAGCAACACTGGGGCTTTGCGCTTCTCTACCCACCAAACGTCACGGTCATTCTTTTTCCGTCTCGTAGACACGAGCTGAGAAATTGCAAACGTTGAGCAATTGCTGAGAGATGAAAAGTGCCAGCACTGAAAGCTGTTGCTAGCCAGCACCCTTCCTTGGAAGCGCTTTTGTAGCCCTAAGAACACTGGGGCTATGGGCTTCTCTAGCCACCTCATCTTCTGCTCATCCTCTCGCGCAGTCTAAAGAGAGATCAGGTGAGAAATTGCAAACGTCGAGCAATTGCTCAGAGAGGAAAAGTGCCAGCACTGAAAGCTGTTGCTAGCCAGCACCCTTCCTTGGAAGCGCTTTTGTAGCCCTAAGAACACTGGGGCTCTGGGCTTCTCTAGCCACCTCATCTTCTGCTCATCCTCTCGCGCAGTCTAAAGAGAGCTCAGGTGAGAAATTGCAAACGTCGAGCAATTGCTCAGAGATGAAAAGTGCCAGCACTGAAAGCTGTTGCTAGCCAGCACCCTTCCTTGGAAGTGCTTTCACAGGCGCAGCAACACTGGGGCTTTGCGCTTCTCTACCCACCAAACGTCACAGTCATTCTCTGTCCGTCTTGTAGACACGAACTGAGAAATTGCAAACGTCGAGCAATTGCTCAGAGATGAAAAGTGCCAGCACTGAAAGCTGTTGCTAGCCAGCACCCTACCTTGGAAGCGCTTTCACAGGCGCAGCAACACTGGGACTTTACGCTTCTCTACCCACCAAACGTCACGGTCATTCTCTTTCCGACTCGTAGACACGAGTTGAGAAATTGCAAACGTCGAGCAATTGCTCAGAGATGAAAAGTGCCAGCACTGGAAGCTGTTGCTAGCCAGCACCCTTCCTTGGAAGCGTTTTTGTAGCCCTAAGAACCCTGGGGCTCTGGCCTTCTCTAGCCACCTCATCTTCTGCTCATCCTCTCGCGCAGTCTAAAGAGAGCTCAGGTGAGAAATTGCAAACGTCGAGCAATTGCTCAGAGATGAAAAGTGCCAGCACTGAAAGCTGTTGCTAGCCAGCACCCTTCCTTGGAAGCGCTTTCACAGGCGCAGCAACACTGGGGCTTTGCGCTTCTCTACCCACCAAACGTCACGGTCATTCTCTTTCTGTCTCGTAGACACGAGCTGAGAAAATGCAAACGTCGAGCAATTGCTCAGAGATGAAAAGTGCCAGCACTGAAAGCTGTTGCTAGCCAGCACCCTACCTTGGAAGCGCTTTCACAGGCGCAGCAACACTGGGGCTTTGCGCTTCTCTAGCCACCAAACGTCACGGTCATTCTCTTTCCGACTCGTAGACACGAGTTGAGAAATTGCAAACGTCGAGCAATTGCTCAGAGATGAAAAGTGCCAGCACTGAAAGCTGTTGCTAGCCAGCACCCTTCCTTGGAAGTGCTTTCACAGGCGCAGCAACACTGGGGCTTTGCGCTTCTCTACCCACCAAACGTCACAGTCATTCTCTGTCCGTCTTGTAGACACGAACTGAGAAATTGCAAACGTCGAGCAATTGCTCAGAGATGAAAAGTGCCAGCACTGAAAGCTGTTGCTAGCCAGCCCCCTTTCTTGGATGCGCTTTTGTAGCCCTAAGAACACTGGGGCTCTGGGCTTCTCTAGCCACCTCATCTTCTGCTCATCCTCTCGCGCAGTCTAAAGAGAGCTCAGGTGAGAAATTGCAAACGTCGAGCAATTGCTCAGAGATGAAAAGTGCCAGCACTGAAAGCTGTTGCTAGCCAGCACCCTTCCTTGGAAGCGCTTTCACACGCGCAGCAACACTGGGGCTTTGCGCTTCTCTAACCAGCAAACGTCACAGTCATTCTTTTTCCGTCTCGTAGACACGAGCTGAGAAATTGCAAACGTCGAGCAATTGCTCAGAGATGAAAAGTGCCAGCACTGAAAGCTGTTGCTAGCCAGCACCCTTCCTTGGAAGCGCTTTTGTAGCCCTAAGAACACTGGGGCTCTGGGCTTCTCTAGCCACCTCATCTTCTGCTCATCCTCTCGCGCAGTCTAAAGAGAGCTCAGGTGAGAAATTGCAAACGTCGAGCAATTGCTCAGAGATGAAAAGTGCCAGCACTGAAAGCTGTTGCTAGCCAGCACCCTTCCTTGGAAGCGCTTTTGTAGCCCTAAGAACACTGGGGCTATGGGCTTCTCTAGCCACCTCATCTTCTGCTCATCCTCTCGCGCAGTCTAAAGAGAGCTCAGGTGAGAAATTGCAAACGTCGAGCAATTGCTCAGAGATGAAAAGTGCCAGCACTGAAAGCTGTTGCTAGCCAGCACCCTACCTTGGAAGCGCTTTCACACGCGCAGCAACACTGGGGCTTTGCGCTTCTCTAGCCACCAAACGTCACGGTCATTCTCTTTCCGACTTGTAGACACGAGTTGAGAAATTGCAAACGTCGAGCAATTGCTCAGAGATGAAAAGTGCCAGCACTGAAAGCTGTTGCTAGCCAGCACCCTTCCTTGGAAGCGCTTTCACAGGCGCAGCAACACTGGGGCTTTGCGCTTCTCTACCCACCAAACGTCACGGTCATTCTTTTTCCGACTCGTAGACACGAGCTGAGAAATTGCAAACGTCGAGCAATTGCTGAGAGATGAAAAGTGCCAGCACTGAAAGCTGTTGCTAGCCAGCCCCCTTCCTTGGAAGCGCTTTTGTAGCCCTAAGAACACTGGGGCTCTGGGCTTCTCTAGCCACCTCATCTTCTGCTCATTCTCTCGCGCAGTCTAAAGAGAGCTCAGGTGAGAAATTGCAAACGTCGAGCAATTGCTCAGAGAGGAAAAGTGCCAGCACTGAAAGCTGTTGCTAGCCAGCACCCTTCCTTGGAAGCGCTTTTGTAGCCCTAAGAACACTGGGGCTATGGGCTTCTCTAGCCACCTCATCTTCTGCTCATCCTCTCGCGCAGTCTAAAGAGAGCTCAGGTGAGAAATTGCAAACGTCGAGCAATTGCTCAGAGATGAAAAGTGCCAGCACTGAAAGCTGTTGCTAGCCAGCACCCTTCCTTGGAAGTGCTTTCACAGGCGCAGCAACACTGGGGCTTTGCGCTTCTCTACCCACCAAACGTCACAGTCATTCTCTGTCCGTCTTGTAGACACGAACTGAGAAATTGCAAACGTCGAGCAATTGCTCAGAGATGAAAAGTGCCAGCACTGAAAGCTGTTGCTAGCCAGCACCCTTTCTTGGATGCGCTTTTGTAGCCCTAAGAACACTGGGGCTCTGGGCTTCTCTAGCCACCTCATCTTCTGCTCATCCTCTCGCGCAGTCTAAAGAGAGCTCAGGTGAGAAATTGCAAACGTCGAGCAATTGCTCAGAGATGAAAAGTGCCAGCACTGAAAGCTGTTGCTAGCCAGCACCCTTCCTTGGAAGCGCTTTCACAGGCGCAGCAACACTGGGGCTTTGCGCTTCTCTAGCCACCAAACGTCACGGTCATTCTCTTTCCGACTCGTAGACACGAGCTGAGAAATTGCAAACATCGAGCAATTGCTCAGAGATGAAAAGTGCCAGCACTGAAAGCTGTTGCTAGCCAGCACCCTACCTTGGAAGCGCTTTCACAGGCGCAGCAACACTGGGACTTTACGCTTCTCTACCCACCAAACGTCACGGTCATTCTCTTTCCGACTCGTAGACACGAGTTGAGAAATTGCAAACGTCGAGCAATTGCTCAGAGATGAAAAGTGCCACCACTGAAAGCTGTTGCTAGCCAGCACCCTTCCTTGGAAGCGCTTTTGTAGGCCTAAGAACAGTGGCGCTCTGGGCTTCTCTAGCCACCTCATCTTCTGCTCATCCTCTCGCGCAGTCTAAAGAGAGCTCAGGTGAGAAATTGCAAACGTCGAGCAATTGCTCAGAGATGAAAAGTGCCAGCACTGAAAGCTGTTGCTAGCCAGCCCCCTTCCTTGGAAGCGCTTTTGTAGCCCTAAGAACACTGGGGCTCTGGCCTTCTCTAGCCACCTCATCTTCTGCTCATCCTCTCGCGCAGTCTAAAGAGAGCTCAGGTGAGAAATTGCAAACGTCGAGCAATTGCTCAGAGATGAAAAGTGCCAGCACTGAAAGCTGTTGCTAGCCAGCACCCTTCTTTGGAAGCGCTTTTGTAGCCCTAAGAACACTGGGGCTCTGGGCTTCTCTACCCACCAAACGTCACGGTCATTCTCTTTCCGTCTCGTAGACACGAGCTGGGAAATTGCAAACGTCGAGCAATTGCTCAGAGATGAAAAGTGCCAGCACTGAAAGCTGTTGCTAGCCAGCACCCTTCCTTGGAAGCGCTTTTGTAGCCCTAAGAACACTGGGGCTCTGCGCTTCTCTAGCCACCAAACGTCACGGTCATTCTCTTTCCATCTCGTAGACACGAGCTGGGAAATTGCAAACGTCGAGCAATTGCTCAGAGATGAAAAGTGCCAGCACTGAAAGCTGTTGCTAGCCAACACCCTTCCTTGGAAACGCTTTCACAGGCGCAGCAACACTGGGGCTTTGCGCTTCTCTACCCACCAAACGTCACGGTCATTCTCTTTCCGTCTCATAGACACGAGCTGAGAAATTGTAAACGTCGAGCAATTGCTCAGAGATGAAAAGTGCCAGCACTGAAAGCTGTTGCTAGCCAGCCCCCTTCCTTGGAAGCGCTTTTGTAGCCCTAAGAACACTGGGGCTCTGGGCTTCTCTAGCCACCTCATCTTCTGCTCATCCTCTCGCACAGTCTAAAGAGAGCTCAGGTGAGAAATTTCAAACGTCGAGCAATTGCTCAGAGATGAAAAGTGCCAGCACTGAAAGCTGTTGCTAGCCAGCACCCTTCCTTGGAAGCGCTTTCACAGGCGCAGCAACACTGGGGCTTTGCTCTTCTCTAACCACCGAACGTGACGGTCACTATCTCTCCGACTCGTAGACACGAGCTGAGAAATTGCAAACGTCGAGCAATTGCTCAGAGATGAAAAGTGCCAGCACTGAAAGCTGTTGCTAGCCAGCACCCTTCCTTGGAAGTGCTTTCACAGGCGCAGCAACACTGGGGCTTTGCGCTTCTCTAGCCACCAAACGTCACAGTCATTCTCTGTCCGTCTCGTAGACACGAACTGAGAAATTGCAAACGTCGAGCAATTGCTCAGAGATGAAAAGTGCCAGCACTGAAAGCTGTTGCTAGCCAGCACCCTTCCTTGGAAGCGCTTTTGTAGCCCTAAGAACAGTGGGGCTCTGGGCTTCTCTAGCCACCTCATCTTCTGCTCATCCTCTCGCGCAGTCTAAAGAGAGCTCAGGTGAGAAATTGCAAACGTCGAGCAATTGCTCAGAGATGAAAAGTGCCAGCACTGAAAGCTGTTGCTAGCCAGCACCCTTCCTTGAAGCGCTTTTGTAGCCCTAAGAACACTGGGGCTCTGGGCTTCTCTACCCACCAAAAGTCACGGTCATTCTCTTTCCGTCTCGTAGACACGAGCTGGGAAATTGCAAACGTCGAGCAATTGCTCAGAGATGAAAAGTGCCAGCACTGAAAGCTGTTGCTAGCCAGCACCCTTCCTTGGAAGCGCTTTCACAGGCGCAGCAACACTGGGGCTTTGCGCTTCTCTAACCACCAAACGTCACGGTCACTTTCTCTCTGTCTCGTAGACACGAGCTGAGAAATTGCAAACGTCGAGCAATTGCTCAGAGATGAAAAGTGCCAGCACTGAAAGCTGCTGCTAGCCAGCACCCTTCCTTGAAGCGCTTTTGTAGCCCTAAGAACACTGGGGCTCTGCGCTTCTCTAGCCACCAAACGTCACGGTCATTCTCTTTCCGTCTCGTAGACACGAGCTGGGAAATTGCAAACGTCGAGCAATTGCTCAGAGATGAAAAGTGCCAGCACTGAAAGCTGTTGCTAGCCAGCACCCTTCCTTGGAAGCGCTTTCACAGGCGCAGCAACACTGGGGCTTTGCGCTTCTCTAGCCACCAAACGTCACGGTCATTCTCTTTCTGTCTCGTAGACACGAGCTGAGAAAATGCAAACGTCGAGCAATTGCTCAGAGATGAAAAGTGCCAGCACTGAAAGCTGTTGCTAGCCAGCACCCTACCTTGGAAGCGCTTTCACAGGCGCAGCAACACTGGGGCTTTGCGCTTCTCTAGCCACCAAACGTCACGGTCATTCTCTTTCCGACTCGTAGACACGAGTTGAGAAATTGCAAACGTCGAGCAATTGCTCAGAGATGAAAAGTGCCAGCACTGAAAGCTGTTGCTAGCCAGCACCCTTCCTTGGAAGCGCTTTCACAGGCGCAGCAACACTGGGGCTTTGCGCTTCTCTAACCACCAAACGTCACGGTCATTCTCTTTCCGTCTCGTAGACACGAGCTGAGAAATTGCAAACGTCGAGCAATTGCTCAGAGATGAAAAGTGCCAGCACTGAAAGCTGTTGCTAGCCAGCACCCTACCTTGGAAGCGCTTTCACAGGCGCAGCAACACTGGGACTTTACGCTTCTCTACCCACCAAACGTCACGGTCATTCTCTTTCCGACTCGTAGACACGAGTTGAGAAATTGCAAACGTCGAGCAATTGCTCAGAGATGAAAAGTGCCAGCACTGGAAGCTGTTGCTAGCCAGCACCCTTCCTTGGAAGCGTTTTTGTAGGTCTAAGAACAGTGGCGCTCTGGGCTTCTCTAGCCACCTCATCTTCTGCTCATCCTCTCGCGCAGTCTAAAGAGAGCTCAGGTGAGAAATTGCAAACGTCGAGCAATTGCTCAGAGATGAAAAGTGCCAGCACTGAAAGCTGTTGCTAGCCAGCACCCTTCCTTGGAAGCGCTTTCACAGGCGCAGCAACACTGGGGCTTTGCGCTTCTCTACCCACCAAACGTCACGGTCATTCTCTTTCTGTCTCGTAGACACGAGCTGAGAAAATGCAAACGTCGAGCAATTGCTCAGAGATGAAAAGTGCCAGCACTGAAAGCTGTTGCTAGCCAGCACCCTACCTTGGAAGCGCTTTCACAGGCGCAGCAACACTGGGGCTTTGCGCTTCTCTAGCCACCAAACGTCACGGTCATTCTCTTTCCGACTCGTAGACACGAGTTGAGAAATTGCAAACGTCGAGCAATTGCTCAGAGATGAAAAGTGCCAGCACTGAAAGCTGTTGCTAGCCAGCACCCTTCCTTGGAAGTGCTTTCACAGGCGCAGCAACACTGGGGCTTTGCGCTTCTCTACCCACCAAACGTCACAGTCATTCTCTGTCCGTCTTGTAGACACGAACTGAGAAATTGCAAACGTCGAGCAATTGCTCAGAGATGAAAAGTGCCAGCACTGAAAGCTGTTGCTAGCCAGCCCCCTTTCTTGGATGCGCTTTTGTAGGCCTAAGAACACTGGGGCTCTGGCCTTCTCTAGCCACCTCATCTTCTGCTCATCCTCTCGCGCAGTCTAAAGAGAGCTCAGGTGAGAAATTGCAAACGTCGAGCAATTGCTCAGAGATGAAAAGTGCCAGCACTGAAAGCTGTTGCTAGCCAGCACCCTTCCTTGGAAGCGCTTTCACACGCGCAGCAACACTGGGGCTTTGCGCTTCTCTAACCAGCAAACGTCACAGTCATTCTTTTTCCGTCTCGTAGACACGAGCTGAGAAATTGCAAACGTCGAGCAATTGCTCAGAGATGAAAAGTGCCAGCACTGAAAGCTGTTGCTAGCCAGCACCCTTCCTTGGAAGCGCTTTTGTAGCCCTAAGAACACTGGGGCTCTGGGCTTCTCTAGCCACCTCATCTTCTGCTCATCCTCTCGCGCAGTCTAAAGAGAGCTCAGGTGAGAAATTGCAAACGTCGAGCAATTGCTCAGAGATGAAAAGTGCCAGCACTGAAAGCTGTTGCTAGCCAGCACCCTTCCTTGGAAGCGCTTTTGTAGCCCTAAGAACACTGGGGCTATGGGCTTCTCTAGCCACCTCATCTTCTGCTCATCCTCTCGCGCAGTCTAAAGAGAGCTCAGGTGAGAAATTGCAAACGTCGAGCAATTGCTCAGAGATGAAAAGTGCCAGCACTGAAAGCTGTTGCTAGCCAGCACCCTACCTTGGAAGCGCTTTCACACGCGCAGCAACACTGGGGCTTTGCGCTTCTCTAGCCACCAAACGTCACGGTCATTCTCTTTCCGACTTGTAGACACGAGTTGAGAAATTGCAAACGTCGAGCAATTGCTCAGAGATGAAAAGTGCCAGCACTGAAAGCTGTTGCTAGCCAGCACCCTTCCTTGGAAGCGCTTTCACAGGCGCAGCAACACTGGGGCTTTGCGCTTCTCTACCCACCAAACGTCACGGTCATTCTTTTTCCGACTCGTAGACACGAGCTGAGAAATTGCAAACGTCGAGCAATTGCTGAGAGATGAAAAGTGCCAGCACTGAAAGCTGTTGCTAGCCAGCCCCCTTCCTTGGAAGCGCTTTTGTAGCCCTAAGAACACTGGGGCTCTGGGCTTCTCTAGCCACCTCATCTTCTGCTCATTCTCTCGCGCAGTCTAAAGAGAGCTCAGGTGAGAAATTGCAAACGTCGAGCAATTGCTCAGAGATGAAAAGTGCCAGCACTGAAAGCTGTTGCTAGCCAGCACCCTTCCTTGGAAGCGCTTTTGTAGCCCTAAGAACACTGGGGCTATGGGCTTCTCTAGCCACCTCATCTTCTGCTCATCCTCTCGCGCAGTCTAAAGAGAGCTCAGGTGAGAAATTGCAAACGTCGAGCAATTGCTCAGAGATGAAAAGTGCCAGCACTGAAAGCTGTTGCTAGCCAGCACCCTTCCTTGGAAGTGCTTTCACAGGCGCAGCAACACTGGGGCTTTGCGCTTCTCTACCCACCAAACGTCACAGTCATTCTCTGTCCGTCTTGTAGACACGAACTGAGAAATTGCAAACGTCGAGCAATTGCTCAGAGATGAAAAGTGCCAGCACTGAAAGCTGTTGCTAGCCAGCACCCTTTCTTGGATGCGCTTTTGTAGCCCTAAGAACACTGGGGCTCTGGGCTTCTCTAGCCACCTCATCTTCTGCTCATCCTCTCGCGCAGTCTAAAGAGAGCTCAGGTGAGAAATTGCAAACGTCGAGCAATTGCTCAGAGATGAAAAGTGCCAGCACTGAAAGCTGTTGCTAGCCAGCACCCTTCCTTGGAAGCGCTTTCACAGGCGCAGCAACACTGGGGCTTTGCGCTTCTCTAGCCACCAAACGTCACGGTCATTCTCTTTCCGACTCGTAGACACGAGCTGAGAAATTGCAAACATCGAGCAATTGCTCAGAGATGAAAAGTGCCAGCACTGAAAGCTGTTGCTAGCCAGCACCCTACCTTGGAAGCGCTTTCACAGGCGCAGCAACACTGGGACTTTACGCTTCTCTACCCACCAAACGTCACGGTCATTCTCTTTCCGACTCGTAGACACGAGTTGAGAAATTGCAAACGTCGAGCAATTGCTCAGAGAGGAAAAGTGCCAGCACTGAAAGCTGTTGCTAGCCAGCCCCCTTCCTTGGAAGCGCTTTTGTAGGCCTAAGAACAGTGGCGCTCTGGGCTTCTCTAGCCACCTCATCTTCTGCTCATCCTCTCGCGCAGTCTAAAGAGAGCTCAGGTGAGAAATTGCAAACGTCGAGCAATTGCTCAGAGATGAAAAGTGCCAGCACTGAAAGCTGTTGCTAGCCAGCACCCTTCCTTGGAAGCGCTTTTGTAGCCCTAAGAACACTGGGGCTCTGGCCTTCTCTAGCCACCTCATCTTCTGCTCATCCTCTCGCGCAGTCTAAAGAGAGCTCAGGTGAGAAATTGCAAACGTCGAGCAATTGCTCAGAGATGAAAAGTGCCAGCACTGAAAGCTGTTGCTAGCCAGCACCCTTCTTTGGAAGCGCTTTTGTAGCCCTAAGAACACTGGGGCTCTGGGCTTCTCTACCCACCAAACGTCACGGTCATTCTCTTTCCGTCTCGTAGACACGAGCTGGGAAATTGCAAACGTCGAGCAATTGCTCAGAGATGAAAAGTGCCAGCACTGAAAGCTGTTGCTAGCCAGCACCCTTCCTTGGAAGCGCTTTTGTAGCCCTAAGAACACTGGGGCTCTGCGCTTCTCTAGCCACCAAACGTCACGGTCATTCTCTCTCCATCTCGTAGACACGAGCTGGGAAATTGCAAACGTCGAGCAATTGCTCAGAGATGAAAAGTGCCAGCACTGAAAGCTGTTGCTAGCCAACACCCTTCCTTGGAAACGCTTTCACAGGCGCAGCAACACTGGGGCTTTGCGCTTCTCTACCCACCAAACGTCACGGTCATTCTCTTTCCGTCTCATAGACACGAGCTGAGAAATTGTAAACGTCGAGCAATTGCTCAGAGATGAAAAGTGCCACCACTGAAAGCTGTTGCTAGCCAGCCCCCTTCCTTGGAAGCGCTTTTGTAGCCCTAAGAACACTGGGGCTCTGGGCTTCTCTAGCCACCTCATCTTCTGCTCATCCTCTCGCACAGTCTAAAGAGAGCTCAGGTGAGAAATTTCAAACGTCGAGCAATTGCTCAGAGATGAAAAGTGCCAGCACTGAAAGCTGTTGCTAGCCAGCACCCTTCCTTGGAAGCGCTTTCACAGGCGCAGCAACACTGGGGCTTTGCTCTTCTCTAACCACCGAACGTGACGGTCACTATCTCTCCGACTCGTAGACACGAGCTGAGAAATTGCAAACGTCGAGCAATTGCTCAGAGATGAAAAGTGCCAGCACTGAAAGCTGTTGCTAGCCAGCACCCTTCCTTGGAAGTGCTTTCACAGGCGCAGCAACACTGGGGCTTTGCGCTTCTCTAGCCACCAAACGTCACAGTCATTCTCTGTCCGTCTCGTAGACACGAACTGAGAAATTGCAAACGTCGAGCAATTGCTCAGAGATGAAAAGTGCCAGCACTGAAAGCTGTTGCTAGCCAGCACCCTTCCTTGGAAGCGCTTTTGTAGCCCTAAGAACAGTGGGGCTCTGGGCTTCTCTAGCCACCTCATCTTCTGCTCATCCTCTCGCGCAGTCTAAAGAGAGCTCAGGTGAGAAATTGCAAACGTCGAGCAATTGCTCAGAGATGAAAAGTGCCAGCACTGAAAGCTGTTGCTAGCCAGCACCCTTCCTTGAAGCGCTTTTGTAGCCCTAAGAACACTGGGGCTCTGGGCTTCTCTACCCACCAAAAGTCACGGTCATTCTCTTTCCGTCTCGTAGACACGAGCTGGGAAATTGCAAACGTCGAGCAATTGCTCAGAGATGAAAAGTGCCAGCACTGAAAGCTGTTGCTAGCCAGCACCCTTCCTTGGAAGCGCTTTCACAGGCGCAGCAACACTGGGGCTTTGCGCTTCTCTAACCACCAAACGTCACGGTCACTTTCTCTCTGTCTCGTAGACACGAGCTGAGAAATTGCAAACGTCGAGCAATTGCTCAGAGATGAAAAGTGCCAGCACTGAAAGCTGCTGCTAGCCAGCACCCTTCCTTGAAGCGCTTTTGTAGCCCTAAGAACACTGGGGCTATGGGCTTCTCTAGCCACCAAACGTCACGGTCATTCTCTTTCCGTCTCGTAGACACGAGCTGGGAAATTGCAAACGTCGAGCAATTGCTCAGAGATGAAAAGTGCCAGCACTGAAAGCTGTTGCTAGCCAGCACCCTTCCTTGGAAGCGCTTTCACAGGCGCAGCAACACTGGGGCTTTGCGCTTCTCTAGCCACCAAACGTCACGGTCATTCTCTTTCTGTCTCGTAGACACGAGCTGAGAAAATGCAAACGTCGAGCAATTGCTCAGAGATGAAAAGTGCCAGCACTGAAAGCTGTTGCTAGCCAGCACCCTACCTTGGAAGCGCTTTCACAGGCGCAGCAACACTGGGGCTTTGCGCTTCTCTAGCCACCAAACGTCACGGTCATTCTCTTTCCGACTCGTAGACACGAGTTGAGAAATTGCAAACGTCGAGCAATTGCTCAGAGATGAAAAGTGCCAGCACTGAAAGCTGTTGCTAGCCAGCACCCTTCCTTGGAAGCGCTTTCACAGGCGCAGCAACACTGGGGCTTTGCGCTTCTCTAACCACCAAACGTCACGGTCATTCTTTTTCCGTCTCGTAGACACGAGCTGAGATATTGCAAACGTCGAGCAATTGCTCAGAGATGAAAAGTGCCAGCACTGAAAGCTGTTGCTAGCCAGCACCCTTCCTTGGAAGCGCTTTTGTAGCCCTAAGAACGGTGGCGCTCTGGGCTTCTCTAGCCACCTCATCTTCTGCTCATCCTCTCGCGCAGTCTAAAGAGAGCTCAGGTGAGAAATTGCAAACGTCGAGCAATTGCTCAGAGATGAAAAGTGCCAGCACTGAAAGCTGTTGCTAGCCAGCACCCTTCCTTGGAAGCGCTTTTGTAGCCCTAAGAACACTGGGGTTCTGGCCTTCTCTAGCCACCTCATCTTCTGCTCATCCTCTCGCGCACTGTAAAGAGAGCTCAGGTGAGAAATTGCAAACGTCGAGCAATTGCTCAGAGATGAAAAGTGCCAGCACTGAAAGCTGTTGCTAGCCAGCACCCTTCCTTGGAAGCGCTTTTGTAGCCCTAAGAACACTGGGGCTCTGGGCTTCTCTACCCACCAAACGTCACGGTCATTCTCTTTCCGTCTCGTAGACACGAGCTGGGAAATTGCAAACGTCGAGCAATTGCTCAGAGATGAAAAGTGCCAGCACTGAAAGCTGTTGCTAGCCAGCACCCTTCCTTGGAAGTGCTTTCACATGCGCAGCAACACTGGGGCTTTGCGCTTCTCTAACCACCAAACGTCACAGTCACTTTCTCTCTGTCTCGTAGAAACGAGCTAAGAAATTGCAAACGTCGAGCAATTGCTCAGAGATGAAAAGTGCCAGCACTGAAAGCTGTTGCTAGCCAGCACCCTTCCTTGAAGCGCTTTTGTAGCCCTAAGAACACTGGGGCTCTGCGCTTCTCTAGCCACCAAACGTCACGGTCATTCCCTTTCCGTCTCGTAGACACGAGCTGGGAAATTGCAAACGTCGAGCAATTGCTCAGAGATGAAAAGTGCCAGCACTGAAAGCTGTTGCTAGCCAGCACCCTTCCTTGGGAGCGCTTTCACAGGCGCAGCAACACTGGGGCTTTGCGCTTCTCTACCGACCAAACGTCACGGTCATTCTCTGTCCGTCTCGTAGACACGAGCTGAGAAATTGTAAACGTCGAGCAATTGCTCAGAGATGAAAAGTGCCAGCACTGAAAGCTGTTGCTAGCCAGCCCCCTTCCTTGGAAGCGCTTTTGTAGCCCTAAGAACACTGGGGCTCTGGGCTTCTCTAGCCACCTCATCTTCTGCTCATCCTCTCGCGCAGTCTAAAGAGAGCTCAGGTGAGAAATTGCAAACGTCGAGCAATTGCTCAGAGATGAAAAGTGCCAGCACTGAAAGCTGTTGCTAGCCAGCACCCTTCCTTGGAAGCGCTTTCACAGGCGCAGCAACACTGGGGCTTTGCGCTTCTCTACCCACCAAACGTCACGGTCACTATCTCTCCGTCTCGTAGACACGAGCTGAGAAATTGCAAACGTCGAGCAATTGCTCAGAGATGAAAAGTGCCAGCACTGAAAGCTGTTGCTAGCCAGCACCCTTCCTTGGAAGTGCTTTCACAGGCGCAGCAACACTGGGGTTTTGCGCTTCTCTAGCCACCAAACGTCACAGTCATTCTCTGTCCGTCTCGTAGACACGAACTGAGAAATTGCAAACGTCGAGCAATTGCTCAGAGAGGAAAAGTGCCAGCACTGAAAGCTGTTGCTAGCCAGCACCCTTCCTTGGAAGCGCTTTTGTAGCCCTAAGAACACTGGGGCTATGGGCTTCTCTAGCCACCTCATCTTCTGCTCATCCTCTCGCGCAGTCTAAAGAGAGCTCAGGTGAGAAATTGCAAACGTCGAGCAATTGCTCAGAGATGAAAAGTGCCAGCACTGAAAGCTGTTGCTAGCCAGCACCCTTCTTTGGAAGCGCTTTTGTAGCCCTAAGAACACTGGGGCTCTGGGCTTCTCTACCCACCAAAAGTCACGGTCATTCTCTTTCCGTCTCGTAGACACGAGCTGGGAAATTGCAAACGTCGAGCAATTGCTCAGAGATGAAAAGTGCCAGCACTGAAAGCTGTTGCTAGCCAGCACCCTTCCTTGGAAGCGCTTTCACACGCGCAGCAACACTGCGGCTTTGCGCTTCTCTAACCACCAAACGTCACGGTCACTTTCTCTCTGTCTCGTAGAAAAGAGCTGAGAAATTGCAAACGTCGAGCAGTTGCTCAGAGATGAAAAGTGCCAGCACTGGAAGCTGCTGCTAGCCAGCACCCTTCCTTGAAGCGCTTTTGTAGCCCTAAGAACACTGGGGCTCTGCGCTTCTCTAGCCACCAAACGTCACGGTCATTCTCTTTCCGTCTCGTAGACACGAGCTGGGAAATTGCAAACGTCGAGCAATTGCTCAGAGATGAAAAGTGCCAGCACTGAAAGCTGTTGCTAGCCAGCACCCTTCCTTGGAAGCGCTTTCACAGGCGCAGCAACACTGGGGCTTTGCGTTTCTCTAGCCACCAAACGTCACGGTCATTCTCTTTCTGTCTCGTAGACACGAGCTGAGAAAATGCAAACGTCGAGCAATTGCTCAGAGATGAAAAGTGCCAGCACTGAAAGCTGTTGCTAGCCAGCACCCTACCTTGGAAGCGCTTTCACAGGCGCAGCAACACTGGGGCTTTGCGCTTCTCTACCCACCAAACGTCACGGTCATTCTCTTTCCGACTCGTAGACACGAGTTGAGAAATTGCAAACGTCGAGCAATTGCTCAGAGATGAAAAGTGCCAGCACTGAAAGCTGTTGCTAGCCAGCACCCTTCCTTGGAAGCGCTTTCACAGGCGCAGCAACACTGGGGCTTTGCGCTTCTCTACCCACCAAACGTCACGGTCATTCTTTTTCCGTCTCGTAGACACGAGCTGAGATATTGCAAACGTCGAGCAATTGCTCAGAGATGAAAAGTGCCAGCACTGAAAGCTGTTGCTAGCCAGCACCCTTCCTTGGAAGCGCTTTTGTAGCCCTAAGAACAGTGGCGCTCTGGGCTTCTCTAGCCACCTCATCTTCTGCTCATCCTCTCGCGCAGTCTAAAGAGAGCTCAGGTGAGAAATTGCAAACGTCCAGCAATTGCTCAGAGATGAAAAGTGCCAGCACTGAAAGCTGTTGCTAGCCAGCACCCTTCCTTGGAAGCGCTTTTGTAGCCCAAAGAACATTGGGGCTCTGGGCTTCTCTAGCCACCTCATCTTCTGCTCATCCTCTCGCGCAGTCTAAAGAGAGCTCAGGTGAGAAATTGCAAACGTCGAGCAATTGCTCAGAGATGAAAAGTGCCAGCACTGAAAGCTGCTGCTAGCCAGCACCCTTCCCTGAAGCGCTTTTGTAGCCCTAAGAACACTGGGGCTTTGCGCTTCTCTAGCCACCAAACGTCACGGTCATTCTCTTTCCGTCTCGTAGACACGAGCTGGGAAATTGCAAACGTCGAGCAATTGCTCAGAGATGAAAAGTGCCAGCACTGAAAGCTGTTGCTAGCCAGCACCCTTCCTTGGAAGCGCTTTCACAGGCGCAGCAACACTGGGACTTTGCGCTTCTCTACCCACCAAACGTCACGGTCATTCTCTTTCTGTCTCGTAGACACGAGCTGAGAAAATGCAAACGTCGAGCAATTGCTCAGAGATGAAAAGTGCCAGCACTGAAAGCTGTTGCTAGCCAGCACCCTACCTTGGAAGCGCTTTCACAGGCGCAGCAACACTGGGGCTTTGCGCTTCTCTAGCCACCAAACGTCACGGTCATTCTCTTTCCGACTCGTAGACACGAGTTGAGAAATTGCAAACGTCGAGCAATTGCTCAGAGATGAAAAGTGCCAGCACTGAAAGCTGTTGCTAGCCAGCACCCTTCCTTGGAAGCGCTTTCACAGGCGCAGCAACACTGGGGCTTTGCGCTTCTCTAACCACCGAACGTGACGGTCACTATCTCTCCGACTCGTAGACACGAGCTGAGAAATTGCAAACGTCGAGCAATTGCTCAGAGATGAAAAGTGCCAGCACTGAAAGCTGTTGCTAGCCAGCACCCTTCCTTGGAAGTGCTTTCACAGGCGCAGCAACACTGGGGCTTTGCGCTTCTCTAGCCACCAAACGTCACAGTCATTCTCTGTCCGTCTCGTAGACACGAACTGAGAAATTGCAAACGTCGAGCAATTGCTCAGAGATGAAAAGTGCCAGCACTGAAAGCTGTTGCTAGCCAGCACCCTTCCTTGGAAGCGCTTTTGTAGCCCTAAGAACAGTGGGGCTCTGGGCTTCTCTAGCCACCTCATCTTCTGCTCATCCTCTCGCGCAGTCTAAAGAGAGCTCAGGTGAGAAATTGCAAACGTCGAGCAATTGCTCAGAGATGAAAAGTGCCAGCACTGAAAGCTGTTGCTAGCCAGCACCCTTCCTTGAAGCGCTTTTGTAGCCCTAAGAACACTGGGGCTCTGGGCTTCTCTACCCACCAAAAGTCACGGTCATTCTCTTTCCGTCTCGTAGACACGAGCTGGGAAATTGCAAACGTCGAGCAATTGCTCAGAGATGAAAAGTGCCAGCACTGAAAGCTGTTGCTAGCCAGCACCCTTCCTTGGAAGCGCTTTCACAGGCGCAGCAACACTGGGGCTTTGCGCTTCTCTAACCACCAAACGTCACGGTCACTTTCTCTCTGTCTCGTAGACACGAGCTGAGAAATTGCAAACGTCGAGCAATTGCTCAGAGATGAAAAGTGCCAGCACTGAAAGCTGCTGCTAGCCAGCACCCTTCCTTGAAGCGCTTTTGTAGCCCTAAGAACACTGGGGCTCTGCGCTTCTCTAGCCACCAAACGTCACGGTCATTCTCTTTCCGTCTCGTAGACACGAGCTGGGAAATTGCAAACGTCGAGCAATTGCTCAGAGATGAAAAGTGCCAGCACTGAAAGCTGTTGCTAGCCAGCACCCTTCCTTGGAAGCGCTTTCACAGGCGCAGCAACACTGGGGCTTTGCGCTTCTCTAGCCACCAAACGTCACGGTCATTCTCTTTCTGTCTCGTAGACACGAGCTGAGAAAATGCAAACGTCGAGCAATTGCTCAGAGATGAAAAGTGCCAGCACTGAAAGCTGTTGCTAGCCAGCACCCTACCTTGGAAGCGCTTTCACAGGCGCAGCAACACTGGGGCTTTGCGCTTCTCTAGCCACCAAACGTCACGGTCATTCTCTTTCCGACTCGTAGACACGAGTTGAGAAATTGCAAACGTCGAGCAATTGCTCAGAGATGAAAAGTGCCAGCACTGAAAGCTGTTGCTAGCCAGCACCCTTCCTTTGAAGCGCTTTCACAGGCGCAGCAACACTGGGGCTTTGCGCTTCTCTAACCACCAAACGTCACGGTCATTCTTTTTCCGTCTCGTAGACACGAGCTGAGATATTGCAAACGTCGAGCAATTGCTCAGAGATGAAAAGTGCCAGCACTGAAAGCTGTTGCTAGCCAGCACCCTTCCTTGGAAGCGCTTTTGTAGCCCTAAGAACACTGGGGCTCTGGGCTTCTCTAGCCACCTCATCTTCTGCTCATCCTCTCGCGCAGTCTAAAGAGAGCTCAGGTGAGAAATTGCAAACGTCGAGCAATTGCTCAGAGATGAAAAGTGCCAGCACTGAAAGCTCTTGCTAGCCAGCACCCTTCCTTGGAAGCGCTTTTGTAGCCCTAAGAACACTGGGGTTCTGGCCTTCTCTAGCCACCTCATCTTCTGCTCATCCTCTCGCGCACTGTAAAGAGAGCTCAGGTGAGAAATTGCAAACGTCGAGCAATTGCTCAGAGATGAAAAGTGCCAGCACTGAAAGCTGTTGCTAGCCAGCACCCTTCCTTGGAAGCGCTTTTGTAGCCCTAAGAACACTGGGGCTCTGGGCTTCTCTACCCACCAAACGTCACGGTCATTCTCTTTCCGTCTCGTAGACACGAGCTGGGAAATTGCAAACGTCGAGCAATTGCTCAGAGATGAAAAGTGCCAGCACTGAAAGCTGTTGCTAGCCAGCACCCTTCCTTGGAAGCGCTTTCACATGCGCAGCAACACTGGGGCTTTGCGCTTCTCTAACCACCAAACGTCACGGTCACTTTCTCTCTGTCTCGTAGAAACGAGCTAAGAAATTGCAAACGTCGAGCAATTGCTCAGAGATGAAAAGTGCCAGCACTGAAAGCTGTTGCTAGCCAGCACCCTTCCTTGAAGCGCTTTTGTAGCCCTAAGAACACTGGGGCTCTGCGCTTCTCTAGCCACCAAACGTCACGGTCATTCTCTTTCCGTCTCGTAGACACGAGCTGGGAAATTGCAAACGTCGAGCAATTGCTCAGAGATGAAAAGTGCCAGCACTGAAAGCTGTTGCTAGCCAGCACCCTTCCTTGGAAGCGCTTTCACAGGCGCAGCAACACTGGGGCTTTGCGCTTCTCTACCCACCAAACGTCACAGTCATTCTCTGTCCGTCTCGTAGACACGAGCTGAGAAATTGTAAACGTCGAGCAATTGCTCAGAGATGAAAAGTGCCAGCACTGAAAGCTGTTGCTAGCCAGCCCCCTTCCTTGGAAGCGCTTTTGTAGCCCTAAGAACACTGGGGCTCTGGGCTTCTCTAGCCACCTCATCTTCTGCTCATCCTCTCGCGCAGTCTAAAGAGAGCTCAGGTGAGAAATTGCAAACGTCGAGCAATTGCTCAGAGATGAAAAGTGCCAGCACTGAAAGCTGTTGCTAGCCAGCACCCTTCCTTGGAAGTGCTTTCACAGGCGCAGCAACACTGGGGCTTTGCGCTTCTCTAGCCACCAAACGTCACAGTCATTCTCTGTCCGTCTCGTAGACACGAACTGAGAAATTGCAAACGTCGAGCAATTGCTCAGAGATGAAAAGTGCCAGCACTGAAAGCTGTTGCTAGCCAGCACCCTTCCTTGGAAGCGCTTTTGTAGCCCTAAGAACACTGGGGCTATGGGCTTCTCTAGCCACCTCATCTTCTGCTCATCCTCTCGCGCAGTCTAAAGAGAGCTCAGGTGAGAAATTGCAAACGTCGAGCAATTGCTCAGAGATGAAAAGTGCCAGCACTGAAAGCTGTTGCTAGCCAGCACCCTTCTTTGGAAGCGCTTTTGTAGCCCTAAGAACACTGGGGCTCTGGGCTTCTCTACCCACCAAAAGTCACGGTCATTCTCTTTCCGTCTCGTAGACACGAGCTGGGAAATTGCAAACGTCGAGCAATTGCTCAGAGATGAAAAGTGCCAGCACTGAAAGCTGTTGCTAGCCAGCACCCTTCCTTGGAAGCGCTTTCACAGGCGCAGCAACACTGCGGCTTTGCGCTTCTCTAACCACCAAACGTCACGGTCACTTTCTCTCTGTCTCGTAGAAAAGAGCTGAGAAATTGCAAACGTCGAGCAATTGCTCAGAGATGAAAAGTGCCAGCACTGAAAGCTGCTGCTAGCCAGCACCCTTCCTTGAAGCGCTTTTGTAGCCCTAAGAACACTGGGGCTCTGCGCTTCTCTAGCCACCAAACGTCACGGTCATTCTCTTTCAGTCTCGTAGACACGAGCTGGGAAATTGCAAACGTCGAGCAATTGCTCAGAGATGAAAAGTGCCAGCACTGAAAGCTGTTGCTAGCCAGCACCCTTCCTTGGAAGCGCTTTCACACGCGCAGCAACACTGGGGCTTTGCGCTTCTCTAGCTACCAAACGTCACGGTCATTCTCTTTCTGTCTCGTAGACACGAGCTGAGAAAATGCAAACGTCGAGCAATTGCTCAGAGATGAAAAGTGCCAGCACTGAAAGCTGTTGCTAGCCAGCACCCTACCTTGGAAGCGCTTTCACAGGCGCAGCAACACTGGGGCTTTGCGCTTCTCTAGCCACCAAACGTCACGGTCATTCTCTTTCCGACTCGTAGACACGAGTTGAGAAATTGCAAACGTCGAGCAATTGCTCAGAGATGAAAAGTGCCAGCACTGAAAGCTGTTGCTAGCCAGCACCCTTCCTTGGAAGCGCTTTCACAGGCGCAGCAACACTGGGGCTTTGCGCTTCTCTACCCACCAAACGTCACGGTCATTCTTATTCCGTCTCGTAGACACGAGCTGAGATATTGCAAACGTCGAGCAATTGCTCAGAGATGAAAAGTGCCAGCACTGAAAGCTGTTGCTAGCCAGCACCCTTCCTTGGAAGCGCTTTTGTAGCCCTAAGAACAGTGGGTCTCTGGGCTTCTCTAGCCACCTCATCTTCTGCTCATCCTCTCGCGCAGTCTAAAGAGAGCTCAGGTGAGAAATTGCAAACGTCCAGCAATTGCTCAGAGATGAAAAGTGCCAGCACTGAAAGCTGTTGCTAGCCAGCACCCTTCCTTGGAAGCGCTTTTGTAGCCCAAAGAACATTGGGGCTCTGGGCTTCTCTAGCCACCTCATCTTCTGCTCATCCTCTCGCGCAGTCTAAAGAGAGCTCAGGTGAGAAATTGCAAACGTCGAGCAATTGCTCAGAGATGAAAAGTGCCAGCACTGAAAGCTGCTGCTAGCCAGCACCCTTCCTTGAAGCGCTTTTGTAGCCCTAAGAACACTGGGGCTCTGCGCTTCTCTACCCACCAAACGTCACGGTCATTCTCTTTCCGTCTCGTAGACACGAGCTGGGAAATTGCAAACGTCGAGCAATTGCTCAGAGATGAAAAGTGCCAGCACTGAAAGCTGTTGCTAGCCAGCACCCTTCCTTGGAAGCGCTTTCACAGGCGCAGCAACACTGGGACTTTGCGCTTCTCTACCCACCAAACGTCACGGTCATTCTCTTTCTGTCTCGTAGACACGAGCTGAGAAAATGCAAACGTCGAGCAATTGCTCAGAGATGAAAAGTGCCAGCACTGAAAGCTGTTGCTAGCCAGCAGCCTACCTTGGAAGCGCTTTCACAGGCGCAGCAACACTGGGGCTTTGCGCTTCTCTAGCCACCAAACGTCACGGTCATTCTCTTTCCGACTCGTAGACACGAGTTGAGAAATTGCAAACGTCGAGCAATTGCTCAGAGATGAAAAGTGCCAGCACTGAAAGCTGTTGCTAGCCAGCACCCTTCCTTGGAAGCGCTTTCACAGGCGCAGCAACACTGGGGCTTTGCGCTTCTCTAACCACCGAACGTGACGGTCACTATCTCTCCGACTCGTAGACACGAGCTGAGAAATTGCAAACGTCGAGCAATTGCTCAGAGATGAAAAGTGCCAGCACTGAAAGCTGTTGCTAGCCAGCACCCTTCCTTGGAAGTGCTTTCACAGGCGCAGCAACACTGGGGCTTTGCGCTTCTCTACCCACCAAACGTCACAGTCATTCTCTGTCCGTCTCGTAGACACGAACTGAGAAATTGCAAACGTCGAGCAATTGCTCAGAGATGAAAAGTGCCAGCACTGAAAGCTGTTGCTAGCCAGCACCCTTCCTTGGAAGCGCTTTTGTAGCCCTAAGAACAGTGGGGCTCTGGGCTTCTCTAGCCACCTCATCTTCTGCTCATCCTCTCGCGCAGTCTAAAGAGAGCTCAGGTGAGAAATTGCAAACGTCGAGCAATTGCTCAGAGATGAAAAGTGCCAGCACTGAAAGCTGTTGCTAGCCAGCACCCTTCCTTGAAGCGCTTTTGTAGCCCTAAGAACACTGGGGCTCTGGGCTTCTCTACCCACCAAAAGTCACGGTCATTCTCTTTCCGTCTCGTAGACACGAGCTGGGAAATTGCAAACGTCGAGCAATTGCTCAGAGATGAAAAGTGCCAGCACTGAAAGCTGTTGCTAGCCAGCACCCTTCCTTGGAAGCGCTTTCACAGGCGCAGCAACACTGGGGCTTTGCGCTTCTCTAACCACCAAACGTCACGGTCACTTTCTCTCTGTCTCGTAGACACGAGCTGAGAAATTGCAAACGTCGAGCAATTGCTCAGAGATGAAAAGTGCCAGCACTGAAAGCTGCTGCTAGCCAGCACCCTTCCTTGAAGCGCTTTTGTAGCCCTAAGAACACTGGGGCTCTGCGCTTCTCTAGCCACCAAACGTCACGGTCATTCTCTTTCCGTCTCGTAGACACGAGCTGGGAAATTGCAAACGTCGAGCAATTGCTCAGAGATGAAAAGTGCCAGCACTGAAAGCTGTTGCTAGCCAGCACCCTTCCTTGGAAGCGCTTTCACAGGCGCAGCAACACTGGGGCTTTGCGCTTCTCTAGCCACCAAACGTCACGGTCATTCTCTTTCTGTCTCGTAGACACGAGCTGAGAAAATGCAAACGTCGAGCAATTGCTCAGAGATGAAAAGTGCCAGCACTGAAAGCTGTTGCTAGCCAGCACCCTACCTTGGAAGCGCTTTCACAGGCGCAGCAACACTGGGGCTTTGCGCTTCTCTAGCCACCAAACGTCACGGTCATTCTCTTTCCGACTCGTAGACACGAGTTGAGAAATTGCAAACGTCGAGCAATTGCTCAGAGATGAAAAGTGCCAGCACTGAAAGCTGTTGCTAGCCAGCACCCTTCCTTGGAAGCGCTTTCACAGGCGCAGCAACACTGGGGCTTTGCGCTTCTCTAACCACCAAACGTCACGGTCATTCTTTTTCCGTCTCGTAGACACGAGCTGAGATATTGCAAACGTCGAGCAATTGCTCAGAGATGAAAAGTGCCAGCACTGAAAGCTGTTGCTAGCCAGCACCCTTCCTTGGAAGCGCTTTTGTAGCCCTAAGAACGGTGGCGCTCTGGGCTTCTCTAGCCACCTCATCTTCTGCTCATCCTCTTGCGCAGTCTAAAGAGAGCTCAGGTGAGAAATTGCAGACGTCGAGCAATTGCTCAGAGATGAAAAGTGCCAGCACTGAAAGCTGTTGCTAGCCAGCACCCTTCCTTGGAAGCGCTTTTGTAGCCCTAAGAACACTGGGGTTCTGGCCTTCTCTAGCCACCTCATCTTCTGCTCATCCTCTCGCGCACTGTAAAGAGAGCTCAGGTGAGAAATTGCAAACGTCGAGCAATTGCTCAGAGATGAAAAGTGCCAGCACTGAAAGCTGTTGCTAGCCAGCACCCTTCCTTGGAAGCGCTTTTGTAGCCCTAAGAACACTGGGGCTCTGGGCTTCTCTACCCACCAAACGTCACGGTCATTCTCTTTCCGTCTCGTAGACACGAGCTGGGAAATTGCAAACGTCGAGCAATTGCTCAGAGATGAAAAGTGCCAGCACTGAAAGCTGTTGCTAGCCAGCACCCTTCCTTGGAAGTGCTTTCACATGCGCAGCAACACTGGGGCTTTGCGCTTCTCTAACCACCAAACGTCACGGTCACTTTCTCTCTGTCTCGTAGAAACGAGCTAAGAAATTGCAAACGTCGAGCAATTGCTCAGAGATGAAAAGTGCCAGCACTGAAAGCTGTTGCTAGCCAGCACCCTTCCTTGAAGCGCTTTTGTAGCCCTAAGAACACTGGGGCTCTGCGCTTCTCTAGCCACCAAACGTCACGGTCATTCTCTTTCCGTCTCGTAGACACGAGCTGGGAAATTGCAAACGTCGAGCAATTGCTCAGAGATGAAAAGTGCCAGCACTGAAAGCTGTTGCTAGCCAGCACCCTTCCTTGGAAGCGCTTTCACAGGCGCAGCAACACTGGGGCTTTGCGCTTCTCTACCCACCAAACGTCACGGTCATTCTCTGTCCGTCTCGTAGACACGAGCTGAGAAATTGTAAACGTCGAGCAATTGCTCAGAGATGAAAAGTGCCAGCACTGCAAGCTGTTGCTAGCCAGCCCCCTTCCTTGGAAGCGCTTTTGTAGCCCTAAGAACACTGGGGCTCTGGGCTTCTCTAGCCACCTCATCTTCTGCTCATCCTCTCGCGCAGTCTAAAGAGAGCTCAGGTGAGAAATTGCAAACGTCGAGCAATTGCTCAGAGATGAAAAGTGCCAGCACTGAAAGCTGTTGCTAGCCAGCACCCTTCCTTGGAAGCGCTTTCACAGGCGCAGCAACACTGGGGCTTTGCGCTTCTCTACCCACCAAACGTGACGGTCACTATCTCTCCGACTCGTAGACACGAGCTGAGAAATTGTAAACGTCGAGCAATTGCTCAGAGATGAAAAGTGCCACCACTGAAAGCTGTTGCTAGCCAGCACCCTTCCTTGGAAGCGCTTTTGTAGCCCTAAGAACACTGGGGCTCTGGGCTTCTCTAGCCACCTCATCTTCTGCTCATCCTCTCGCGCAGTCTAAAGAGAGCTCAGGTGAGAAATTGCAAACGTCGAGCAATTGCTCAGAGATGAAAAGTGCCAGCACTGAAAGCTGCTGCTAGCCAGCACCCTTCCTTGAAGCGCTTTTGTAGCCCTAAGAACACTGGGGCTCTGCGCTTCTCTAGCCACCAAACGTCACGGTCATTCTCTTTCCGTCTCGTAGACACGAGCTGGGAAATTGCAAACGTCGAGCAATTGCTCAGAGATGAAAAGTGCCAGCACTGAAAGCTGTTGCTAGCCAGCACCCTTCCTTGGAAGCGCTTTCACAGGCGCAGCAACACTGGGACTTTGCGCTTCTCTAGCCACCAAACGTCACGGTCATTCTCTTTCTGTCTCGTAGACACGAGCTGAGAAAATGCAAACGTCGAGCAATTGCTCAGAGATGAAAAGTGCCAGCACTGAAAGCTGTTGCTAGCCAGCACCCTACCTTGGAAGCGCTTTCACAGGCGCAGCAACACTGGGGCTTTGCGCTTCTCTAGCCACCAAACGTCACGGTCATTCTCTTTCCGACTCGTAGACACGAGTTGAGAAATTGCAAACGTCGAGCAATTGCTCAGAGATGAAAAGTGCCAGCACTGAAAGCTGTTGCTAGCCAGCACCCTTCCTTGGAAGCGCTTTCACAGGCGCAGCAACACTGGGGCTTTGCGCTTCTCTACCCACCAAACGTCACGGTCATTCTTTTTCCGTCTCGTAGACACGAGCTGAGAAATTGCAAACGTCGAGCATTTGCTGAGAGATGAAAAGTGCCAGCACTGAAAGCTGTTGCTAGCCAGCACCCTTCCTTGGAAGCGCTTTTGTAGCCCTAAGAACACTGGGGCTCTGGGCTTCTCTAGCCACCTCATCTTCTGCTCATCCTCTCGCGCAGTCTAAAGAGAGCTCAGGTGAGAAATTGCAGACGTCGAGCAATTGCTCAGAGATGAAAAGTGCCAGCACTGAAAGCTGTTGCTAGCCAGCACCCTTCCTTGGAAGCGCTTTTGTAGCCCAAAGAACATTGGGGCTCTGGGCTTCTCTAGCCACCTCATCTTCTGCTCATCCTCTCGCGCAGTCTAAAGAGAGCTCAGGTGAGAAATTGCAAACGTCGAGCAATTGCTCAGAGATGAAAAGTGCCAGCACTGAAAGCTGTTGCTAGCCAGCACCCTTCTTTGGAAGCGCTTTTGTAGCCCTAAGAACACTGGGGCTCTGGGCTTCTCTACCCACCAAACGTCACGGTCATTCTCTTTCCGTCTCGTAGACACGAGTTGAGAAATTGCAAACGTCGAGCAATTGCTCAGAGATGAAAAGTGCCAGCACTGAAAGCTGTTGCTAGCCAGCACCCTTCCTTGGAAGCGCTTTCACACGCGCAGCAACACTGGGGCTTTGCGCTTCTCTACCCACCAAACGTCACGGTCACTTTCTCTCTGTCTCGTAGAAACGAGCTGAGAAATTGCAAACGTCGAGCAATTGCTCAGAGATGAAAAGTGCCAGCACTGAAAGCTGTTGCTAGCCAGCACCCTTCCTTGAAGCGCTTTTGTAGCCCTAAGAACACTGGGGCTCTGGGCTTCTCTAGCCACCTCATCTTCTGCTCATCCTCTCGCGCAGTCTAAAGAGAGCTCAGGTGAGAAATTGCAGACGTCGAGCAATTGCTCAGAGATGAAAAGTGCCAGCACTGAAAGCTGTTGCTAGCCAGCACCCTTCCTTGGAAGCGCTCTTGTAGCCCTAAGAACAGTGGGGCTCTGGGCTTCTCTAGCCACCTCATCCTCTGCTCATCCTCTCGCGCAGTCTAAAGAGAGCTCAGGTGAGAAATTGCAAACGTCGAGCAATTGCTCAGAGATGAAAAGTGCCAGCACTGAAAGCTGTTGCTAGCCAGCACCCTTCTTTGGAAGCGCTTTTGTAGCCCTAAGAACACTGGGGCTCTGGGCTTCTCTACCCACCAAACGTCACGGTCATTCTCTTTCCGTCTCGTAGACACGAGCTGGGAAATTGCAAACGTCGAGCAATTGCTCAGAGATGAAAAGTGCCAGCACTGAAAGCTGTTGCTAGCCAGCACCCTTCCTTGGAAGCGCTTTCACACGCGCAGCAACACTGGGGCTTTGCGCTTCTCTAACCAACAAACGTCACGGTCACTTTCTCTCTGTCTCGTAGAAACGAGCTGAGAAATTGCAAACGTCGAGCAATTGCTCACAGATGAAAAGTGCCAGCACTGAAAGCTGTTGCTAGACAGCACCCTTCCTTGAAGCGCTTTTGTAGCCCTAAGAACACTGGGGCTCTGGGCTTCTCTAGCCACCAAACGTCACGGTCATTCTCTTTCCGTCTCGTAGACACGAGCTGGGAAATTGCAAACGTCAAGCAATTGCTCAGAGATGAAAAGTGCCAGCACTGAAAGCTGTTGCTAGCCAGCACCCTTCCTTGGAAACGCTTTCACAGGCGCAGCAACACTGGGGCTTTGCGCTTCTCTACCCACCAAACGTCACAGTCATTCTCTGTCCGTCTCGTAGACACGAACTGAGAAATTGTAAACGTCGAGCAATTGCTCAGAGATGAAAAGTGCCAGCACTGAAAGCTGTTGCTAGCCAGCCCCCTTCCTTGGAAGCGCTTTTGTAGCCCTAAGAACACTGGGGCTCTGGGCTTCTCTAGCCACCTCATCTTCTGCTCATCCTCTCGCGCAGTCTAAAGAGAGCTCAGGTGAGAAATTGCAAACGTCGAGCAATTGCTCAGAGATGAAAAGTGCCAGCACTGAAAGCTGTTGCTAGCCAGCACCCTTCCTTGGAAGCGCTTTCACACGCGCAGCAAAACTGGGGCTTTGCGCTTCTCTAACCACCAAACGTGACGGTCACTATCTCTCCGACTCGTAGACACGAGCTGAGAAATTGCAAACGTCGAGCAATTGCTCAGAGATGAAAAGTGCCAGCACTGAAAGCTGTTGCTAGCCAGCACCCTTCTTTGGAAGCGCTTTTGTAGCCCTAAGAACACTGGGGCTCTGGGCTTCTCTACCCACCAAAAGTCACGGTCATTCTCTTTCCGTCTCGTAGACACGAGCTGAGAAATTGCAAACGTCGAGCAATTGCTCAGAGATGAAAAGTGCCAGCACTGAAAGCTGTTGCTAGCCAGCACCCTTCCTTGGAAGCGCTTTCACAGGCGCAGCAACACTGGGGCTTTGCGCTTCTCTAACCACCAAACGTCACGGTCAATTTCTCTCTGTCTCGTAGAAACGAGCTGAGAAATTGCAAACGTCGAGCAATTGCTCAGAGATGAAAAGTGCCAGCACTGAAAGCTGTTGCTAGCCAGCACCCTTCCTAGGAAGCGCTTTCACAGGCGCAGCAACACTGGGGCTTTGCGCTTCTCTACCCACCAAACGTCACGGTCACTATCTCTCCGACTCGTAGACACGAGCTGAGAAATTGCAAACGTCGAGCAATTGCTCAGAGATGAAAAGTGCCAGCACTGAAAGCTGTTGCTAGCCAGCACCCTTCCTTGGAAGTGCTTTCACAGGCGCAGCAACACTGGGGCTTTGCGCTTCTCTACCCACCAAACGTCACGGTCATTCTCTGTCCGTCTCGTAGACACGAGCTGAGAAATTGCAAACGTCGAGCAATTGCTCAGAGATGAAAAGTGCCAGCACTGAAAGCTGTTGCTAGCCAGCCCCCTTCCTTGGAAGCGCTTTTGTAGCCCTAAGAACACTGGGGCTCTGGCCTTCTCTAGCCACCTCATCTTCTGCTCATCCTCTCGCGCAGTCTAAAGAGAGCTCAGGTGAGAAATTGCAAATGTCGAGCAATTGCTCAGAGATGAAAAGTGCCAGCACTGAAAGCTGTTGCTAGCCAGCACCCTTCCTTGGAAGCGCTTTCACAGGCGCAGCAACACTGGGGCTTTGCGCTTCTCTAACCACCAAACGTCACGGTCACTATCTCTCCGTCTCGTAGAAACGAGTTGAGAAATTGCAAATGTCGAGCAATTGCTCAGAGATGAAAAGTGCCAGCACTGAAAGCTGCTGCTAGCCAGCACCCTTCCTTGGAAGCGCTTTCACAGGTGCAGCAACACTGGGGCTTTGCGCTTCTCTAGCCACCAAACGTCACGGTCATTCTCCTTCCGACTCGTAGACACGAGCTGAGAAATTGCAAACGTCGAGCAATTGCTCAGAGATGAAAAGTGCCAGCACTGAAAGCTGTTGCTAGCCAGCACCCTTCCTTGGAAGCGCTTTCACAGGCGCAGCAACACTGGGGCTTTGCGCTTCTCTACCCACCAAACGTCACAGTCACTATCTCTCCGTCTCGTAGACACGAGTTGAGAAATTGCAAACGTCGAGCAATTGCTCAGAGATGAAAAGTGCCAGCACTGAAAGCTGTTGTTAGCCAGCACCCTTCCTTGGAAGCGCTTTTGTAGCCCTAAGAACACTGGGGCTCTGGCCTTCTCTAGCCACCTCATCTTCTGCTCATCCTCTCGCGCAGTCTAAAGAGAGCTCAGGTGAGAAATTGCAAACGTTGAGCAATTGCTCAGAGATGAAAAGTGCCAGCACTGAAAGCTGTTGCTAGCCAGCCCCCTTCCTTGGAAGCGCTTTTGTAGCCCTAAGAACACTGGGGCTCTGGGCTTCTCTAGCCACCTCATCTTCTGCTCATCCTCTCGCGCAGTCTAAAGAGAGCTCAGGTGAGAAATTGCAAACGTCGAGCAATTGCTCAGAGATGAAAAGTGCCAGCACTGAAAGATGTTGCTAGCCAGCACCCTTCCTTGGAAGCGCTTTCACAGGCGCAGCAACACTGGGGCTTTGCGCTTCTCTAACCACCAAACGTGACGGTCATTCTCTTTCCGACTCGTAGACACGAGCTGAGAAATTGCAAACGTCGAGCAATTGCTCAGAGATGAAAAGTGCCAGCACTGAAAGCTGTTGCTAGCCAGCACCCTTCCTTGGAAGCGCTTTCACAGGCGCAGCAACACTGGGGCTTTGCGCTTCTCTAGCCACCAAACGTCACGGTCACTATCTCTCCGACTCGTAGACACGAGCTGAGAAATTGCAAACGTCGAGCAATTGCTCAGAGATGAAAAGTGCCAGCACTGAAAGCTGTTGCTAGCCAGCACCCTTCCTTGGAAGCGCTTTCACAGGCGCAGCAACACTGGGGCTTTGCACTTCTCTACCCACCAAACGTCACAGTCATTCTCTGTCCGTCTCGTAGACACGAGCTGAGAAATTGCAAACGTTGAGCAATTGCTCAGAGATGAAAAGTGCCAGCACTGAAAGCTGTTGCTAGCCAGCACCCTTCCTTGGAAGCGCTTTTGTAGCCCTAAGAACACTGGGGTTCTGGGCTTCTCTAGCCATCTAAACTTCTGCTCATCCTCTCACGCAGTCTAAAGAGATCTCAGGTGAGAAATTGCAAACGTTCAGCAATTGCTCAGAGATGAAAAGTGCCAGCACTGAAAGCTGTTGCTAGCCAGCACCCTTCCTTGGAAGCGCTTTCACAGGCGCAGCAACACTGGGGCTTTGCGCTTCCCTACCCACCAAACGTCACGGTCATTCTCTTTCCGTCTCGTAGACACGAGCTGGGAAATTGCAAACGTCGAGCAATTGCTCAGAGATGAAAAGTGCCAGCACTGAAAGCTGTTGCTAGCCAGCACCCTTCCTTGGAAACGCTTTCACAGGCGCAGCAACACTGGGGTTTTGCGCTTCGCGCTTCTCTACCCACCAAACGTCACGGTCATTCTCTGTCCATCTCGTAGACACGAGCTGAGAAATTGCAAACGTCGAGCAATTGCTCAGAGATGAAAAGTGCCAGCACTGAAAGCTGTTGCTAGGCAGCACCCTTCCTTGGAAGCGCTTTTGTAGCCCAAAGATCATTGGGGCTCTGGGCTTCTCTAGCCACCTCATCTTCTGCTCATCCTCTCGCGCAGTCTAAAGAGAGCTCAGGTGAGAAATTGCAAACGTCGAGCAATTGCTCAGAGATGAAAAGTGCCAGCACTGAAAGCTGTTGCTAGCCAGCACCCTTCCTTGGAAGTGCTTTCACACGTGCAGCAACACTGGGGCTTTGCGCTTCTCTACCCACCAAACGTCACGGTCATTCTCTTTCCGTCTCGTAGACACGAGCTGAGAAATTGCAAACGTCGAGCAATTGCTCAGAGAGGAAAAGTGCCAGCACTGAAAGCTGTTGCTAGCCAGCACCCTTCCTTGGAAGCGCTTTTGTAGCCCTAAGAACACTGGGGCTCTGGCCTTCTCTAGCCACCTCATCTTCTGCTCATCCTCTCGCGCAGTCTAAAGAGAGCTCAGGTGAGAAATTGCAAACGTCGAGCAATTGCTCAGAGATGAAAAGTGCCAGCACTGAAAGCTGTTGCTAGCCAGCCCCCTACCTTGGAAGCGCTTTCACAGGCGCAGCAACACTGGGGCTTTGCGCTTCTCTAGCCACCAAACGTCACGGTCATTCTCTTTCAGACTCGTAGACACGGGTTGAGAAATTGCAAACGTCGAGCAATTGCTCAGAGATGAAAAGTGCCAGCACTGAAAGCTGTTGCTAGCCAGCACCCTTCCTTGGAAGCGCTTTCACAGGCGCAGCAACACTGGGGCTTTGCGCTTCTCTACCCACCAAACGTCACGGTCATTCTCTGTCCGTCTCGTAGACACGAGCTGAGAAATTGCAAACGTCGAGCAATTGCTCAGAGATGAAAAGTGCCAGCACTGAAAGCTGTTGCTAGCCAGCACCCTTCCTTGGAAGCGCTTTTGTAGCCCAAAGATCATTGGGGCTCTGGGCTTCTCTAGCCACCTCATCTTCTGCTCATCCTCTCGCGCAGTCTAAAGAGAGCTCAGGTGAGAAATTGCAAACGTCGAGCAATTGCTCAGAGATGAAAAGTGCCAGCACTGAAAGCTGTTGCTAGCCAGCGCCCTTCCTTGGAAGCGCTTTTGTAGCCCAAAGAACATTGGGGCTCTGGGCTTCTCTAGCCACCTCATCTTCTGCTCATCCTCTCGCGCAGTCTAAAGAGAGCTCAGGTGAGAAATTGCAAACGTCGAGCAATTGCTCAGAGATGAAAAGTGCCAGCACTGAAAGCTGTTGCTAGCCAGCACCCTTCCTTGGAAGCGCTTTCACAGGCGCAGCAACACTGGGGCTTTGCGCTTCTCTAACCACCAAACATCACGGTCACTATCTCTCCGTCTCGTAGAAACGAGTTGAGAAATTGCAAACGTCGAGCAATTGCTCAGAGATGAAAAGTGCCAGCACTGAAAGCTGCTGCTAGCCAGCACTCTTGCTTGGAAGCGCTTTCACAGGCGCAGCAACACTGGGGCTTTGCGCTTCTCTACCCACCAAACGTCACGGTCATTCTCCTTCCGACTCGTAGACACGAGCTGAGAAATTGCAAATGTCGAGCAATTGCTCAGAGATGAAAAGTGCCAGCACTGAAAGCTGTTGCTAGCCAGCCCCCTTCCTTGGAAGCGCTTTTGTAGCCCTAAGAACACTGGGGCTCTGGGCTTCTCTAGCCACCTCATCTTCTGCTCATCCTCTCGCGCAGTCTAAAGAAAGCTCAGGTGAGAAATTGCAAATGTCGAGCAATTGCTCAGAGATGAAAAGTGCCAGCACTGAAAGCTGTTGCTAGCCAGCCCCCTTCCTTGGAAGCGCTTTCACACGCGCAGCAACACTGGGGCTTTGCGCTTCTCTACCCACCGAACCTTACGGTCATTCTCTTTCCGTCACGTAGTCACGAGCTGAGAAATTGCAAACGTCGAGCAATTGCTCAGAGATGAAAAGTGCCAGCACTGAAAGCTGTTGCTAGCCAGCACCCTTCCTTGGAAGCGCTTTTGTAGCCCTAAGAACATTGGGGCTCTGGGCTTCTCTAGCCACCTCATCTTCTGCTCATCCTCTCGCGCAGTCTAAAGAGAGCTCAGGTGAGAAATTGCAAACGTCGAGCAATTGCTCAGAGATGAAAAGTGCCAGCACTGAAAGCTGTTGCTAGCCAGCACCCTTCCTTGGAAGCGCTTTCACAGGCGCAGCAACACTGGGGCTTTGCGCTTCTCTAACCACCAAACGTCACGGTCACTATCTCTCCGTCTCGTAGAAACGAGTTGAGAAATTGCAAACGTCGAGCAATTGCTCAGAGATGAAAAGTGCCAGCACTGAAAGCTGCTGCTAGCCAGCACCCTTCCTTGGAAGCGCTTTCACAGGCGCAGCAACACTGGGGCTTTGCGCTTCTCTACCCACCAAACGTCACGGTCATTCTCTTTCCGACTCGTAGACACGAGCTGAGAAATTGCAAACGTCGAGCAATTGCTCAGAGATGAAAAGTGCCACCACTGAAAGCTGCTGCTAGCCAGCACCCTTCCTTGGAAGCGCTTTCACAGGCGCAGCAACACTGGGGCTTTGCGCTTCTCTAACCACCAAACGTCACAGTCACTATCTCTCCGTCTCGTAGACACGAGCCGAGAAATTGCAAACGTCGAGCAATTGCTCAGAGGTGAAAAGTGCCAGCACTGAAAGCTGTTGCTAGCCAGCACCCTTCCTTGGAAGCGCTTTTGTAGCCCAAAGATCATTGGGGCTCTGGGCTTCTCTAGCCACCTCATCTTCTGCTCATCCTCTCGCGCAGTCTAAAGAGAGCTCAGGTGAGAAATTGCAAACGTCGAGCAATTGCTCAGAGGTGAAAAGTGCCAGCACTGAAAGCTGTTGCTAGCCAGCCCCCTTCCTTGGAAGCGCTTTTGTAGCCCAAAGAACAGTGGGGCTCTGGGCTTCTCTAGCCACCTAATCTTCTGCTCATCCTCTCGCGCAGTCTAAAGAGAGCTCAGGTGAGAAATTGCAAACGTCGAGCAATTGCTGAGAGATGCAAAGGGCCAGCACTGAAAGCTGTTGCTAGCCAGCACCCTTCCTTGGAAGCGCTTTTGTAGCCCTAAGAACAGTGGGGCTCTGGGCTTCTCTAGCCACCTCATCTTCTGCTCATCCTCTCGCGCAGTCTAAAGAGAGCTCAGGTGAGAAATTGCAAACGTCGAGCAATTGCTCAGAGATGAAAAGTGCCAGCACTGAAAGCTGTTGCTAGCCAGCACCCTTGCTTGGAAGCGCTTTCACAGGCGCAGCAACACTGGGGCTTTGCGCTTCTCTAACCACCAAACGTCACGGTCACTATCTCTCCGTCTCGTAGAAACGAGTTGAGAAATTGCAAACGTCGAGCAATTGCTCAGAGATGAAAAGTGCCAGCACTGAAAGCTGTTGCTAGCCAGCACCCTTCCTTGGAAGCGCTTTCACAGGCGCAGCAACACTGGGGCTTTGCGCTTCTCTAGCCACCAAACGTCACGGTCATTCTCTGTCCGTCTCGTAGACACGAGCTGAGAAATTGCAAACGTCGAGCAATTGCTCAGAGATGAAAAGTGCCAGCACTGAAAGCTGTTGCTAGCCAGCACCCTTCCTTGGAAGCGCTTTCACAGGCGCAGCAACACTGGGGCTTTGCGCTTCTCTACCCACCAAACGTCACAGTCACTATCTCTCCGTCTCGTAGACACGAGTTGAGAAATTGCAAACGTCGAGCAATTGCTCAGAGATGAAAAGTGCCAGCACTGAAAGCTGTTGCTAGCCAGCACCCTTCCTTGAAGCGCTTTTGTAGCCCTAAGAACACTGGGGCTCTGGCCTTCTCTAGCCACCTCATCTTCTGCTCATCCTCTCGCGCAGTCTAAAGAGAGCTCAGGTGAGAAATTGCAAATGTCGAGCAATTGCTCAGAGATGAAAAGTGCCAGCACTGAAAGCTGTTGCTAGCCAGCCCCCTTCCTTGGAAGCGCTTTCACAGGCGCAGCAACACTGGGGCTTTGCGCTTCTCTACCCACCAAACGTCACGGTCATTCTCTTTCCGTCTCGTAGACACGAGCTGAGAAATTGCAAACGTCGAGCAATTGCTCAGAGATGAAAAGTGCCAGCACTGAAAGCTGTTGCTAGCCAGCACCCTTCCTTGGAAGCGCTTTTGTAGCCCTAAGAACACTGGGGCTCTGGGCTTCTCTAGCCACCTCATCTTCTGCTCATCCTCTCGCGCAGTCTAAAGAGAGCTCAGGTGAGAAATTGCAAACGTCGAGCAATTGCTCAGAGATGAAAAGTGCCAGCACTGAAAGCTGTTGCTAGACAGCACCCTTCCTTGAAGCGCTTTTGTAGCCCTAAGAACACTGGGGCTCTGCGCTTCTCTAGCCACCAAACGTCACGGTCATTCTCTTTCCGTCTCGTAGACACGAGCTGGGAAATTGCAAACGTCGAGCAATTGCTCAGAGATGAAAAGTGCCAGCACTGAAAGCTGTTGCTAGCCAGCACCCTTCCTTGGAAGCGCTTTCACAGGCGCAGCAACACTGGGGCTTTGCGCTTGTCTACCCACCAAACGCCACGGTCATTCTCTGTCCGTCTCGTAGACACGAGCTGAGAAATTGCAAACGTCGAGCAATTGCTCAGAGATGAAAAGTGCCAGCACTGAAAGCTGTTGCTAGCCAGCACCCTTCCTTGGAAGCGCTTTTGTAGCCCAAAGATCATTGGGGCTCTGGGCTTCTCTAGCCACCTCATCTTCTGCTCATCCTCTCGCGCAGTCTAAAGAGAGCTCAGGTGAGAAATTGCAAACGTCGAGCAATTGCTCAGAGATGAAAAGTGCCAGCACTGAAAGCTGTTGCTAGCCAGCCCCCTTCCTTGGAACCGCTTTTGTAGCCCTAAGAACACTGGGGCTCTGGCCTTCTCTAGCCACCTCATCTTCTGCTCATCCTCTCGCGCAGTCTAAAGAGAGCTCAGGTGAGAAATTGCAAACGTCGAGCAATTGCTGAGAGATGCAAAGGGCCAGCACTGAAAGCTCTTGCTAGCCAGCCCCCTTCCTTGGAAGCGCTTTTGTAGCCCTAAGAACACTGGGGCTCTGGGCTTCTCTAGCCACCTCATCTTCTGCTCATCCTCTCGCGCAGTCTAAAGAGAGCTCAGGTGAGAAATTGCAAACGTCCAGCAATTGCTCAGAGATGAAAAGTGCCAGCACTGAAAGCTGTTGCTAGCCAGCACCCTTCCTTGGAAGCGCTTTCACAGGCGCAGCAACACTGGGGCTTTGCGCTTCTCTACCCACCAAACGTCACAGTCATTCTCTTTCCGTCTCGTAGACACGAGCTGAGAAATTGCAAACGTCGAGCAATTGCTCAGAGATGAAAAGGGCCAGCACTGAAAGCTGTTGCTAGCCAGCCCCCTTCCTTGGAAGCGCTTTTGTAGCCCTAAGAACACTGGGGCTCTGGCCTTCTCTAGCCACCTCATCTTCTGCTCATCCTCTCGCGCAGTCTAAAGAGAGCTCAGGTGAGAAATTGCAAACGTCGAGCAATTGCTCAGAGATGAAAAGTGCCAGCACTGAAACCTGTTGCTAGCCAGCACCCTCCTTTGGAAGCGCTTTTGTAGCCCTAAGAACACTGGGGCTTTGCGCTTCTCTACCCACCAAACGTCACGGTCATTCTCTTTCCGTCTCGTAGACACGAGCTGGGAAATTGCAAACGTCGAGCAATTGCTCAGAGATGAAAAGTGCCAGCACTGAAAGCTGTTGCTAGCCAGCACCCTTCCTTGGAAGCGCTTTCACAGGCGCAGCAAAACTGGGGCATTGCGCTTCTCTAACCACCAAACGTCACGGTCACTTTCTCTCTGTCTCGTAGAAACGAGCTGAGAAATTGCAAACGTCGAGCAATTGCTCAGAGAGGAAAAGTGCCAGCACTGAAAGCTGTTGCTAGCCAGCACCCTTCCTTGAAGCGCTTTTGTAGGCCTAAGAACACTGGGTGTCTGCGCTTCTCTAGCCACCAAACGTCACGGTCATTCTCTTTACGTCTCGTAGACACGAGCTGGGAAATTGCAAACGTCAAGCAATTGCTCAGCGATGAAAAGTGCCAGCACTGAAAGCTGTTGCTAGCCAGCACCCTTCCTTGGAAGCGCTTTCACAGGCGCAGCAACACTGGGTCTTTGCGCTTCTCTACCCACCAAACGCCACGGTCATTCTCTTTCCGTCTCGTAGACACGAGCTGAGAAATTGCAAACGTCGACCAATTGCTCAGAGATGAAAAGTGCCAGCACTGAAAGCTGTTGCTAGCCAGCACCCTTCCTTGGAAGCGCTTTTGTAGCCCAAAGATCATTGGGGCTCTGGCCTTCTCTAGCCACCTCATCTTCTGCTCATCCTCTCGCGCAGTCTAAAGAGAGCTCAGGTGAGAAATTGCAAACGTCGAGCAATTGCTCAGAGATGAAAAGTGCCAGCACTGAAAGCTGTTGCTAGCCAGCACCCTTCCTTGGAAGCGCTTTTGTAGCCCTAAGAACACTGGGGCTCTGGCCTTCTCTAGCCACCTCATCTTCTGCTCATCCTCTCGCGCAGTCTAAAGAGAGCTCAGGTGAGAAATTGCAAACGTCGAGCAATTGCTCAGAGATGCAAAGGGCCAGCACTGAAAGCTCTTGCTAGCCAGCACCCTTGCTTGGAAGCGCTTTTGTAGCCCTAAGAACACTGGGTCTCTGGGCTTCTCTAGCCACCTCATCTTCTGCTCATCCTCTCGCGCAGTCTAAAGAGAGCTCAGGTGAGAAATTGCAAACGTCGAGCAATTGCTGAGAGATGAAAAGTGCCAGCACTGAAAGCTGTTGCTAGCCAGCACCCTTCCTTGGAAACGCTTTCACAGGCGCAGCAACACTGGGGCTTTGCGCTTCTCTAGCCACCAAACGTCACGGTCATTCTATGTCCGTCTCGTAGACACGAGCTGAGAAATTGTAAACGTCGAGCAATTGCTCAGAGATGAAAAGTGCCAGCACTGAAAGCTGTTGCTAGCCAGCACCCTTCCTTGGAAGCGCTTTTGTAGCCCTAAGAACACTGGGGCTCTGGGCTTCTCTAGCCACCTCATCTTCTGCTCATCCTCTCGCGCAGTCTAAAGAGAGCTCAGGTGAGAAATTGCAAACGTCGAGCAATTGCTCAGAGATGAAAAGTGCCAGCACTGAAAGCTGTTGCTAGCCAGCACCCTTCCTTGGAAGTGCTTTCACAGGCGCAGCAACACTGGGGCTTTGCGCTTCTCTACCCACCAAACGTCACAGTCATTCTCTTTCCGTCTCGTAGACACGAGTTGAGAAATTGCAAACGTCGAGCAATTGCTCAGAGATGAAAAGTGCCAGCACTGAAAGCTGTTGCTAGCCAGCACCCTTCCTTGGAAGCGCTTTTGTAGGCCTAAGAACCCTGGGGCTCTGGCCTTCTCTAGCCACCTCATCTTCTGCTCATCCTCTCGCGCAGTCTAAAGAGAGCTCAGGTGAGAAATTGCAAACGTCCAGCAATTGCTCAGAGATGAAAAGTGCCAGCACTAAAAGCTGTTGCTAGCCAGCACCGTTCCTTGGAAGTGCTTTCACACGCGCAGCAACACCGGGGCTTTGCGCTTCTCTAGCCACCAAACGTCATGGTCATTCTCTTTCCGTCTCGTAGACACGAGCTGAGAAATTGCAAACGTCGAGCAATTGCTCAGAGATGAAAAGTGCCAGCACTGAAAGATGTTGCTAGCCAGCACCCTTCCTTGGAAGCGCTTTTGTAGCCCTAAGAACACTGGGGCTCTGGGCTTCTCTAGCCACCTCATCTTCTGCTCATCCTCTCGCGCAGTCTAAAGAGAGCTCAGGTGAGAAATTGCAAACGTCGAGCAATTGCTCAGAGATGAAAAGTGCCAGCACTGAAAGCTGTTGCTAGCCAGCACCCTTCCTTGGAAGCGCTTTCACAGGCGCAGCAACACTGGGGCTTTGCGCTTCTCTAGCCACCAAACGTGACGGTCATTCTCTTCCCGACTCGTAGACACGAGCTGAGAAATTGCAAACGTCGAGCAATTGCTCAGAGATGAAAAGTGCCAGTACTGAAAGCTGTTGCTAGCCAGCACCCTACCTTGGAAGCGCTTTCACAGGCGCAGCAACACTGGGGCTTTGCGCTTCTCTACCCACCAAACGTCACGGTCATTCTCTGTCCGTCTCGTAGACACGAGCTGAGAAATTGTAAACGTCGAGCAATTGCTCAGAGATGAAAAGTGCCAGCACTGAAAGCTGTTGCTAGCCAGCCCCCTTCCTTGGAAACGCTTTTGTAGCCCAAAGATCATTGGGGCTCTGGGCTTCTCTAGCCACCTCATCTTCTGCTCATCCTCTCGCGCAGTCTAAAGAGAGCTCAGGTGAGAAATTGCAAACGTCGAGCAATTGCTGAGAGATGAAAAGTGCCAGCACTGAAAGCTGTTGCTAGCCAGCGCCCTTCTTTGGAAGCGTTTTTGTAGCCCAAAGATCATTGGGGCTCTGGGCTTCTCTAGCCACCTCATCTTCTGCTCATCCTCTCGCGCAGTCTAAAGACAGCTCAGGTGAGAAATTGCAAACGTCGAGCAATTGCTCAGAGATGAAAAGGGCCAGCACTGAAAGCTCTTGCTAGCCAGCACCCTTGCTTGGAAGCGCTTTTGTAGCCCTAAGAACACTGGGGCTCTGGCCTTCTCTAGCCACCTCATCTTCTGCTCATCCTCTCGCGCAGTCTAAAGAGAGCTCAGGTGAGAAATTGCAAATGTCGAGCAATTGCTCAGAGATGAAAAGTGCCAGCACTGAAAGCTGTTGCTAGCCAGCACCCTTCCTTGGAAGTGCTTTCACAGGCGCAGCAACACTGGGGCTTTGCGCTTCTCTAGCCACCAAACGTCACGGTCATTCTCTTTCCGTCTCGTAGACACGAGTTGAGAAATTGCAAACGTCGAGCAATTGCTCAGAGATGAAAAGTGCCAGCACTGAAAGCTGTTGCTAGCCAGCACCCTTCCTTGGAAGCGCTTTCACAGGCGCAGCAACACTGGGGCTTTGCGCTTCTCTAACCACCAAACGTCACGGTCACTATCTCTCCGTCTCGTAGACACGAGTTGAGAAATTGCAAACGTCGAGCAATTGCTCAGAGATGAAAAGTGCCAGCACTGAAAGCTGTTGCTAGCCAGCACCCTTCCTTGGAAGCGCTTTCACAGGCGCAGCAACACTGGGGCTTTGCGCTTCTCTAGCCACCAAACGTCACGGTCATTCTATTTCCGACTAGTAGACACGAGCTGAGAAATTGCAAACGTCGAGCAATTGCTCAGAGATGAAAAGTGCCAGCACTGAAAGCTGTTGCTAGCCAGCACCCTTCCTTGGAAGCGCTTTCACAGGTGCAGCAACACTGGGGCTTTGCGCTTCTCTACCCACCAAACGTCACGGTCACTATCTCTCCGACTCGTAGACACGAGTTGAGAAATTGCAAACGTCGAGCAATTGCTCAGAGATGAAAAGTGCCAGCACTGAAAGCTGTTGCTAGCCAGCCCCCTTCCTTGGAAGCGCTTTTGTAGCCCTAAGAACACTGGGGCTCTGGCCTTCTCTAGCCACCTCATCTTCTGCTCATCCTCTCGCGCAGTCTAAAGAGAGCTCAGGTGAGAAATTGCAAATGTCGAGCAATTGCTCAGAGATGAAAAGTGCCAGCACTGAAAGCTGTTGCTAGCCAGCCCCCTTCCTTGGAAGCGCTTTCACACGCGCAGCAACACTGGGGCTTTGCGCTTCTCTAGCCACCAAACGTCACAGTCATTCTCTGTCCGTCTCGTAGACACGAGTTGAGAAATTGCAAACGTCGAGCAATTGCTCACAGATGAAAAGTGCCAGCACTGAAAGCTGTTGCTAGCCAGCACCCTTCCTTGGAAGCGCTTTTGTAGCCCTAAGAACACTGGGGCTCTGGGCTTCTCTAGCCACCTCATCTTCTGCTCATCCTCTCGCGCAGTCTAAAGAGAGCTCAGGTGAGAAATTGCAAACGTCGAGCAATTGCTCAGAGATGAAAAGTGCCAGCACTGAAAGCTGTTGCTAGCCAGCACCCTTCCTTGGAAGTGCTTTCACAGGCGCAGCAACACTGGGGCTTTGCGCTTCTCTAACCACCAAACGTGACGGTCATTCTCTTTCCGTCTCGTAGACACGAGCTGGGAAATTGCAAACGTCGAGCAATTGCTCAGAGATGAAAAGTGCCAGTACTGAAAGCTGTTGCTAGCCAGCACCCTTCCTTGGAAGCGCTTTCACAGGCGCAGCAAAACTGGGGCTTTGCGCTTCTCTAGCCACCAAACGTCACGGTCAATTTCTCTCTGTCTAGTAGAAACGAGCTGAGAAATTGCAAACGTCGAGCAATTGCTCAGAGATGAAAAGTGCCAGCACTGAAAGCTGTTGCTAGCCAGCACCCTTGCTTGGAAGTGCTTTCACAGGCGCAGCAACACTGGGGCTTTGCGCTTCTCTAGCCACCAAACGTCACGGTCATTCTCTGTCCGTCTCGTAGACACGAACTGAGAAATTGCAAACGTCGAGCAATTGCTCATAGATGAAAAGTGCCAGCACTGAAAGCTGTTGCTAGCCAGCCCCCTTCCTTGGAAGCGCTTTTGTAGGCCTAAGAACACTGGGGCTCTGGGCTTCTCTAGCCACCTCATCTTCTGCTCATCCTCTCGCGCAGTCTAAAGAGAGCTCAGGTGAGAAATTGCAAACGTCGAGCAATTGCTGAGAGATGAAAAGTGCCAGCACTGAAAGCTGTTGCTAGCCAGCACCCTTCCTTGGAAGTGCTTTCACACGCGCAGCAACACTGGGGCTTTGCGCTTCTCTAGCCACCAAACGTCACGGTCATTCTCTTTCCGTCTCGTAGACACGAGTTGAGAAATTGCAAACGTCGAGCAATTGCTCAGAGATGAAAAGTGCCAGCACTGAAAGCTGTTGCTAGCCAGCACCCTTCCTTGGAAGCGCTTTCACAGGCGCAGCAACACTGGGGCTTTGCGCTTCTCTAACCACCAAACGTCACGGTCACTATCTCTCCGTCTCGTAGACACGAGTTGAGAAATTGCAAACGTCGAGCAATTGCTCAGAGATGAAAAGTGCCAGCACTGAAAGCTGTTGCTAGCCAGCACCCTTCCTTGGAAGCGCTTTCACAGGTGCAGCAACACTGGGGCTTTGCGCTTCTCTAGCCACCAAACGTCACGGTCATTCTATTTCCGACTCGTAGACACGAGCTGAGAAATTGCAAACGTCGAGCAATTGCTCAGAGATGAAAAGTGCCAGCACTGAAAGCTGTTGCTAGCCAGCACCCTTCCTTGGAAGCGCTTTCACAGGTGCAGCAACACTGGGGCTTTGCGCTTCTCTACCCACCAAACGTCACGGTCACTATCTCTCCGACTCGTAGACACGAGTTGAGAAATTGCAAACGTCGAGCAATTGCTCAGAGATGAAAAGTGCCAGCACTGAAAGCTGTTGCTAGCCAGCACCCTTCTTTGGAAGCGCTTTTGTAGCCCTAAGAACACTGGGGCTCTGGGCTTCTCTAGCCACCTCATCTTCTGCTCATCCTCTCGCGCAGTCTAAAGAGAGCTCAGGTGAGAAATTGCAAATGTCGAGCAATTGCTCAGAGATGAAAAGTGCCAGCACTGAAAGCTGTTGCTAGCCAGCCCCCTTCCTTGGAAGCGCTTTCACACGCGCAGCAACACTGGGGCTTTGCGCTTCTCTACCCACCAAACGTCACAGTCATTCTCTGTCCGTCTCGTAGACACGAACTGAGAAATTGCAAACGTCGAGCAATTGCTCAGAGATGAAAAGTGCCAGCACTGAAAGCTGTTGCTAGCCAGCCCCCTTCCTTGGAAGCGCTTTTGTAGCCCTAAGAACACTGGGGCTCTGGGCTTCTCTAGCCACCTCATCTTCTGCTCATCCTCTCGCGCAGTCTAAAGAGAGCTCAGGTGAGAAATTGCAAACGTCGAGCAATTGCTCAGAGATGAAAAGTGCCAGCACTGAAAGCTGTTGCTAGCCAGCACCCTTCCTTGGAAGCGCTTTCACAGGCGCAGCAACACTGGGGCTTTGCGCTTCTCTAACCACCAAACGTGACGGTCATTCTCTTCCCGACTCGTAGACACGAGCTGAGAAATTGCAAACGTCGAGCAATTGCTCAGAGATGAAAAGTGCCAGCACTGAAAGCTGTTGCTAGCCAGCACCCTTCCTTGGAAGCGCTTTCACAGGCGCAGCAACACTGGGGCTTTGCGCTTCTCTACCCACCAAACGTCACGGTCATTCTCTTTCCGACTCGTAGACACGAGTTGAGAAATTGCAAACGTCGAGCAATTGCTCAGAGATGAAAAGTGCCAGCACTGAAAGCTGTTGCTAGCCAGCACCCTTCCTTGGAAGCGCTTTCACAGGCGCAGCAACACTGGGGCTTTGCGCTTCTCTACCCACCAAACGTCACGGTCATTCTCTGTCCGTCTCGTAGACACGAGCTGAGAAATTGTAAACGTCGAGCAATTGCTCAGAGATGAAAAGTGCCAGCACTGAAAGCTGTTGCTAGCCAGCCCCCTTCCTTGGAAACGCTTTTGTAGCCCAAAGATCATTGGGGCTCTGGGCTTCTCTAGCCACCTCATCTTCTGCTCATCCTCTCGCGCAGTCTAAAGAGAGCTCAGGTGAGAAATTGCAAACGTCGAGCAATTGCTGAGAGATGAAAAGTGCCAGCACTGAAAGCTGTTGCTAGCCAGCGCCCTTCTTTGGAAGCGTTTTTGTAGCCCAAAGATCATTGGGGCTCTGGGCTTCTCTAGCCACCTAATCTTCTGCTCATCCTCTCGCGCAGTCTAAAGAGAGCTCAGGTGAGAAATTGCAAACGTCGAGCAATTGCTCAGAGATGAAAAGGGCCAGCACTGAAAGCTCTTGCTAGCCAGCACCCTTGCTTGGAAGCGCTTTTGTAGCCCTAAGAACACTGGGGCTCTGGCCTTCTCTAGCCACCTCATCTTCTGCTCATCCTCTCGCGCAGTCTAAAGAGAGCTCAGGTGAGAAATTGCAAATGTCGAGCAATTGCTCAGAGATGAAAAGTGCCAGCACTGAAAGCTGTTGCTAGCCAGCACCCTTCCTTGGAAGCGCTTTCACAGGCGCAGCAACACTGGGGCTTTGCGCTCTCTAACCACCAAACGTCACGGTCACTATCTCTCCGTCTCGTAGAAACGAGTTGAGAAATTGCAAACGTCGAGCAATTGCTGAGAGATGAAAAGTGCCAGCACTGAAAGCTGCTGCTAGCCAGCACCCTTCCTTGGAAGCGCTTTCACAGGTGCAGCAACACTGGGGCTTTGCGCTTCTCTAGCCACCAAACGTCACGGTCATTCTCTTTCCGACTCGTAGACACGAGCTGAGAAATTGCAAACGTCGAGCAATTGCTCAGAGATGAAAAGTGCCAGCACTGAAAGCTGCTGCTAGCCAGCACCCTTCCTTGGAAGCGCTTTCACAGGCGCAGCAACACTGGGGCTTTGCGCTTCTCTACCCACCAAACGTCACAGTCACTATCTCTCCATCTCGTAGACACGAGTTGAGAAATTGCAAACGTCGAGCAATTGCTCAGAGATGAAAAGTGCCAGCACTGAAAGCTGTTGCTAGCCAGCACCCTTCCTTGGAAGCGCTTTTGTAGCCCTAAGAACACTGGGGCTCTGGCCTTCTCTAGCCACCTCATCTTCTGCTCATCCTCTCGCGCAGTCTAAAGAGAGCTCAGGTGAGAAATTGCAAACGTCGAGCAATTGCTCAGAGATGAAAAGTGCCAGCACTGAAAGCTGTTGCTAGCCAGCACCCTTCTTTGGAAGCGCTTTTGTAGCCCTAAGAACACTGGGGCTCTGGCCTTCTCTACCCACCAAACGTCACGGTCATTCTCTTTCCGTCTCGTAGACACGAGCTGAGAAATTGCAAACGTCGAGCAATTGCTCAGAGATGAAAAGTGCCAGCACTGAAAGCTGTTGCTAGCCAGCACCCTTGCTCGGAAGCGCTTTCACAGGCGCAGCAAAACTGGGGCTTTGCGCTTCTCTAACCACCAAACATCACGGTCAATTTCTCTCTGTCTCGTAGAAACGAGCTGAGAAATTGCAAACGTCGAGCAATTGCTCAGAGATGAAAAGTGCCAGCACTGAAAGCTGTTGCTAGCCAGCACCCTTCCTTGGAAGTGCTTTCACAGGCGCAGCAACACTGGGGCTTTGCGCTTCTCTAGCCACCAAACGTCACGGTCATTCTCTTTCCGTCTCGTAGACACGAACTGAGAAATTGCAAACGTCGAGCAATTGCTCAGAGATGAAAAGTGCCAGCACTGAAAGCTGTTGCTAGCCAGCACCCTTCCTTGGAAGCGCTTTTGTAGCCCTAAGAACACTGGGGCTCTGGCCTTCTCTAGCCACCTCATCTTCTGCTCATCCTCTCGCGCAGTCTAAAGAGAGCTCAGGTGAGAAATTGCAAACGTCGAGCAATTGCTCAGAGATGAAAAGTGCCAGCACTGAAAGCTGTTGCTAGCCAGCACCCTTCCTTGGAAGTGCTTTCACACGCGCAGCAACACTGGGGCTTTGCGCTTCTCTACCCACCAAACGTCACGGTCATTCTCTTTCCGTCTCGTAGACACGAGTTGAGAAATTGCAAACGTCGAGCAATTGCTCAGAGATGAAAAGTGCCAGCACTGAAAGCTGTTGCTAGCCAGCACCCTACCTTGGAAGCGCTTTCACAGGCGCAGCAACACTGGGGCTTTGCGCTTCTCTAACCACCAAACGTCACGGTCACTATCTCTCCGTCTCGTAGAAACGAGTTGAGAAATTGCAAACGTCGAGCAATTGCTCAGAGATGAAAAGTGCCAGCACTGAAAGCTGCTGCTAGCCAGCACCCTTCCTTGGAAGCGCTTTCACAGGTGCAGCAACACTGGGGCTTTGCGCTTCTCTACCCACCAAACGTCACGGTCATTCTCTTTCCGACTCGTAGACACGAGCTGAGAAATTGCAAACGTCGAGCAATTGCTCAGAGATGAAAAGTGCCAGCACTGAAAGCTGTTGCTAGCCAGCACCCTTCCTTGGAAGCGCTTTCACAGGCGCAGCAACACTGGGGCTTTGCGCTTCTCTACCCACCAAACGTCACAGTCACTATCTCTCCGTCTCGTAGACACAAGTTGAGAAATTGCAAACGTCGAGCAATTGCTCAGAGATGAAAAGTGCCAGCACTGAAAGCTGTTGCTAGCCAGCCCCCTTCCTTGGAAGCGCTTTTGTAGCCCTAAGAACACTGGGGCTCTGGGCTTCTCTAGCCACCTCATCTTCTGCTCATCCTCTCGCGCAGTCTAAAGAGAGCTCAGGTGAGAAATTGCAAATGTCGAGCAATTGCTCAGAGAGGAAAAGTGCCAGCACTGAAAGCTGTTGCTAGCCAGCCCCCTTCCTTGGAAGCGCTTTCACACGCGCAGCAACACTGGGGCTTTGCGCTTCTCTAGCCACCAAACGTCACGGTCATTCTCTTTCCGACTCGTAGACACGAGCTGAGAAATTGCAAACGTCGAGCAATTGCTCAGAGATGAAAAGTGCCAGCACTGAAAGCTGTTGCTAGCCAGCACCCTTCCTTGGAAGCGCTTTCACAGGCGCAGCAACACTGGGGCTTTGCGCTTCTCTACCCACCAAACGTCACAGTCACTATCTCTCCGTCTCGTAGACACGAGTTGAGAAATTGCAAACGTCGAGCAATTGCTCAGAGATGAAAAGTGCCAGCACTGAAAGCTGTTGCTAGCCAGCCCCCTTCCTTGGAAGCGCTTTTGTAGCCCTAAGAACACTGGGGCTCTGGCCTTCTCTAGCCACCTCATCTTCTGCTCATCCTCTCGCGCAGTCTAAAGAGAGCTCAGGTGAGAAATTGCAAACGTCGAGCAATTGCTCAGAGATGAAAAGTGCCAGCACTGAAAGCTGTTGCTAGCCAGCACCCTTCCTTGGAAGTGCTTTCACACGCGCAGCAACACTGGGGCTTTGCGCTTCTCTAGCCACCAAACGTCACGGTCATTCTCTTTCCGTCTCGTAGACACGAGTTGAGAAATTGCAAACGTCGAGCAATTGCTCAGAGATGAAAAGTGCCAGCACTGAAAGCTGTTGCTAGCCAGCACCCTACCTTGGAAGCGCTTTCACAGGCGCAGCAACACTGGGGCTTTGCGCTTCCCTACCCACCAAACGTCACGGTCATTCTCTTTCCGTCTCGTAGACACGAGCTGGGAAATTGCAAACGTCGAGCAATTGCTCAGAGATGAAAAGTGCCAGCACTGAAAGCTGTTGCTAGCCAGCACCCTTCCTTGGAAACGCTTTCACAGGCGCAGCAACACTGGGGCTTTGCGCTTCTCTACCCACCAAACGTCACGGTCATTCTCTGTCCATCTCGTAGACACGAGCTGAGAAATTGCAAACGTCGAGCAATTGCTCAGAGATGAAAAGTGCCAGCACTGAAAGCTGTTGCTAGGCAGCACCCTTCCTTGGAAGCGCTTTTGTAGCCCAAAGATCATTGGGGCTCTGGGCTTCTCTAGCCACCTCATCTTCTGCTCATCCTCTCGCGCAGTCTAAAGAGAGCTCAGGTGAGAAATTGCAAACGTCGAGCAATTGCTCAGAGATGAAAAGTGCCAGCACTGAAAGCTGTTGCTAGCCAGCACCCTTCCTTGGAAGTGCTTTCACACGTGCAGCAACACTGGGGCTTTGCGCTTCTCTACCCACCAAACGTCACGTTCATTCTCTTTCCGTCTCGTAGACACGAGCTGAGAAATTGCAAACGTCGAGCAATTGCTCAGAGAGGAAAAGTGCCAGCACTGAAAGCTGTTGCTAGCCAGCACCCTTCCTTGGAAGCGCTTTTGTAGCCCTAAGAACACTGGGGCTCTGGGCTTCTCTAGCCACCTCATCTTCTGCTCATCCTCTCGCGCACTCTAAAGAGAGCTCAGGTGAGAAATTGCAAACGTCGAGCAATTGCTCAGAGATGAAAAGTGCCAGCACTGAAAGCTGTTGCTAGCCAGCCCCCTACCTTGGAAGCGCTTTCACAGGCGCAGCAACACTGGGGCTTTGCGCTTCTCTAGCCACCAAACGTCACGGTCATTCTCTTTCAGACTCGTAGACACGGGTTGAGAAATTGCAAACGTCGAGCAATTGCTCAGAGATGAAAAGTGCCAGCACTGAAAGCTGTTGCTAGCCAGCACCCTTCCTTGGAAGCGCTTTCACAGGCGCAGCAACACTGGGGCTTTGCGCTTCTCTACCCACCAAACGTCACGGTCATTCTCTGTCCGTCTCGTAGACACGAGCTGAGAAATTGCAAACGTCGAGCAATTGCTCAGAGATGAAAAGTGCCAGCACTGAAAGCTGTTGCTAGCCAGCACCCTTCCTTGGAAGCGCTTTTGTAGCCCAAAGATCATTGGGGCTCTGGGCTTCTCTAGCCACCTCATCTTCTGCTCATCCTCTCGCGCAGTCTAAAGAGAGCTCAGGTGAGAAATTGCAAACGTCGAGCAATTGCTCAGAGATGAAAAGTGCCAGCACTGAAAGCTGTTGCTAGCCAGCGCCCTTCCTTGGAAGCGCTTTTGTAGCCCAAAGAACATTGGGGCTCTGGGCTTCTCTAGCCATCTAAACTTCTGCTCATCCTCTCGCGCAGTCTAAAGAGAGCTCAGGTGAGAAATTGCAAACGTCCAGCAATTGCTCAGAGATGAAAAGTGCCAGCACTGAAAGCTGTTGCTAGCCAGCACCCTTCCTTGGAAGCGCTTTCACAGGCGCAGCAACACTGGGGCTTTGCGCTTCTCTAACCACCAAACATCACGGTCACTATCTCTCCGTCTCGTAGAAACGAGTTGAGAAATTGCAAACGTCGAGCAATTGCTCAGAGATGAAAAGTGCCAGCACTGAAAGCTGCTGCTAGCCAGCACTCTTGCTTGGAAGCGCTTTCACAGGCGCAGCAACACTGGGGCTTTGCGCTTCTCTACCCACCAAACGTCACGGTCATTCTCCTTCCGACTCGTAGACACGAGCTGAGAAATTGCAAATGTCGAGCAATTGCTCAGAGATGAAAAGTGCCAGCACTGAAAGCTGTTGCTAGCCAGCCCCCTTCCTTGGAAGCGCTTTTGTAGCCCTAAGAACACTGGGGCTCTGGGCTTCTCTAGCCACCTCATCTTCTGCTCATCCTCTCGCGCAGTCTAAAGAGAGCTCAGGTGAGAAATTGCAAATGTCGAGCAATTGCTCAGAGATGAAAAGTGCCAGCACTGAAAGCTGTTGCTAGCCAGCCCCCTTCCTTGGAAGCGCTTTCACACGCGCAGCAACACTGGGGCTTTGCGCTTCTCTACCCACCAAACCTTACGGTCATTCTCTTTCCGTCTCGTAGTCACGAGCTGAGAAATTGCAAACGTCGAGCAATTGCTCAGAGATGAAAAGTGCCAGCACTGAAAGCTGTTGCTAGCCAGCACCCTTCCTTGGAAGCGCTTTTGTAGCCCTAAGAACACTGGGGCTCTGGGCTTCTCTAGCCACCTCATCTTCTGCTCATCCTCTCGCGCAGTCTAAAGAGAGCTCAGGTGAGAAATTGCAAACGTCGAGCAATTGCTCAGAGATGAAAAGTGCCAGCACTGAAAGATGTTGCTAGCCAGCACCCTTCCTTGGAAGCGCTTTCACAGGCGCAGCAACACTGGGTCTTTGCGCTTCTCTAACCACCAAACGTGACGGTCATTCTCTTTCCGACTCGTAGACACGAGTTGAGAAATTGCAAACGTCGAGCAATTGCTCAGAGATGAAAAGTGCCAGCACTGAAAGCTGCTGCTAGCCAGCACCCTTCCTTGGAAGCGCTTTCACAGGCGCAGCAACACTGGGGCTTTGCGCTTCTCTACCCACCAAACGTCACGGTCATTCTCTTTCCGACTCGTAGACACGAGCTGAGAAATTGCAAACGTCGAGCAATTGCTCAGAGATGAAAAGTGCCACCACTGAAAGCTGCTGCTAGCCAGCACCCTTCCTTGGAAGCGCTTTCACAGGCGCAGCAACACTGGGGCTTTGCGCTTCTCTAACCACCAAACGTCACAGTCACTATCTCTCCGTCTCGTAGACATGAGCCGAGAAATTGCAAACGTCGAGCAATTGCTCAGAGGTGAAAAGTGCCAGCACTGAAAGCTCTTGCTAGCCAGCACCCTTCCTTGGAAGCGCTTTTGTAGCCCAAAGATCATTGGGGCTCTGGGCTTCTCTAGCCACCTCATCTTCTGCTCATCCTCTCGCGCAGTCTAAAGAGAGCTCAGGTGAGAAATTGCAAACGTCGAGCAATTGCTCAGAGGTGAAAAGTGCCAGCACTGAAAGCTGTTGCTAGCCAGCCCCCTTCCTTGGAAGCGCTTTTGTAGCCCAAAGAACAGTGGGGCTCTGGGCTTCTCTAGCCACCTAATCTTCTGCTCATCCTCTCGCGCAGTCTAAAGAGAGCTCAGGTGAGAAATTGCAAACGTCGAGCAATTGCTGAGAGATGCAAAGGGCCAGCACTGAAAGCTCTTGCTAGCCAGCACCCTTCCTTGGAAGCGCTTTTGTAGCCCTAAGAACAGTGGGGCTCTGCGCTTCTCTAGCCACCTCATCTTCTGCTCATCCTCTCGCGCAGTCTAAAGAGAGCTCAGGTGAGAAATTGCAAACGTCGAGCAATTGCTCAGAGATGAAAAGTGCCAGCACTGAAAGCTGTTGCTAGCCAGCACCCTTGCTTGGAAGCGCTTTCACAGGCGCAGCAACACTGGGGCTTTGCGCTTCTCTAACCACCAAACGTCACGGTCACTATCTCTCCGTCTCGTAGAAACGAGTTGAGAAATTGCAAACGTCGAGCAATTGCTCAGAGATGAAAAGTGCCAGCACTGAAAGCTGTTGCTAGCCAGCACCCTTCCTTGGAAGCGCTTTCACAGGCGCAGCAACACTGGGGCTTTGCGCTTCTCTAGCCACCAAACGTCACGGTCATTCTCTGTCCGTCTCGTAGACACGAGCTGAGAAATTGCAAACGTCGAGCAATTGCTCAGAGATGAAAAGTGCCAGCACTGAAAGCTGTTGCTAGCCAGCACCCTTCCTTGGAAGCGCTTTTGTAGCCCAAAGATCATTGGGGCTCTGGGCTTCTCTAGCCACCTCATCTTCTGCTCATCCTCTCGCGCAGTCTAAAGAGAGCTCAGGTGAGAAATTGCAAACGTCGAGCAATTGCTCAGAGATGAAAAGTGCCAGCACTGAAAGCTGTTGCTAGCCAGCGCCCTTCCTTGGAAGCGCTTTTGTAGCCCAAAGAACATTGGGGCTCTGGGCTTCTCTAGCCATCTAAACTTCTGCTCATCCTCTCGCGCAGTCTAAAGAGAGCTCAGGTGAGAAATTGCAAACGTCCAGCAATTGCTCAGAGATGAAAAGTGCCAGCACTGAAAGCTGTTGCTAGCCAGCACCCTTCCTTGGAAGCGCTTTCACAGGCGCAGCAACACTGGGGCTTTGCGCTTCTCTAACCACCAAACATCACGGTCACTATCTCTCCGTCTCGTAGAAACGAGTTGAGAAATTGCAAACGTCGAGCAATTGCTCAGAGATGAAAAGTGCCAGCACTGAAAGCTGCTGCTAGCCAGCACTCTTGCTTGGAAGCGCTTTCACAGGCGCAGCAACACTGGGGCTTTGCGCTTCTCTACCCACCAAACGTCACGGTCATTCTCCTTCCGACTCGTAGACACGAGCTGAGAAATTGCAAATGTCGAGCAATTGCTCAGAGATGAAAAGTGCCAGCACTGAAAGCTGTTGCTAGCCAGCCCCCTTCCTTGGAAGCGCTTTTGTAGCCCTAAGAACACTGGGGCTCTGGGCTTCTCTAGCCACCTCATCTTCTGCTCATCCTCTCGCGCAGTCTAAAGAGAGCTCAGGTGAGAAATTGCAAATGTCGAGCAATTGCTCAGAGATGAAAAGTGCCAGCACTGAAAGCTGTTGCTAGCCAGCCCCCTTCCTTGGAAGCGCTTTCACACGCGCAGCAACACTGGGGCTTTGCGCTTCTCTACCCACCAAACCTTACGGTCATTCTCTTTCCGTCTCGTAGTCACGAGCTGAGAAATTGCAAACGTCGAGCAATTGCTCAGAGATGAAAAGTGCCAGCACTGAAAGCTGTTGCTAGCCAGCACCCTTCCTTGGAAGCGCTTTTGTAGCCCTAAGAACACTGGGGCTCTGGGCTTCTCTAGCCACCTCATCTTCTGCTCATCCTCTCGCGCAGTCTAAAGAGAGCTCAGGTGAGAAATTGCAAACGTCGAGCAATTGCTCAGAGATGAAAAGTGCCAGCACTGAAAGATGTTGCTAGCCAGCACCCTTCCTTGGAAGCGCTTTCACAGGCGCAGCAACACTGGGTCTTTGCGCTTCTCTAACCACCAAACGTGACGGTCATTCTCTTTCCGACTCGTAGACACGAGTTGAGAAATTGCAAACGTCGAGCAATTGCTCAGAGATGAAAAGTGCCAGCACTGAAAGCTGCTGCTAGCCAGCACCCTTCCTTGGAAGCGCTTTCACAGGCGCAGCAACACTGGGGCTTTGCGCTTCTCTACCCACCAAACGTCACGGTCATTCTCTTTCCGACTCGTAGACACGAGCTGAGAAATTGCAAACGTCGAGCAATTGCTCAGAGATGAAAAGTGCCACCACTGAAAGCTGCTGCTAGCCAGCACCCTTCCTTGGAAGCGCTTTCACAGGCGCAGCAACACTGGGGCTTTGCGCTTCTCTAACCACCAAACGTCACAGTCACTATCTCTCCGTCTCGTAGACATGAGCCGAGAAATTGCAAACGTCGAGCAATTGCTCAGAGGTGAAAAGTGCCAGCACTGAAAGCTGTTGCTAGCCAGCACCCTTCCTTGGAAGCGCTTTTGTAGCCCAAAGATCATTGGGGCTCTGGGCTTCTCTAGCCACCTCATCTTCTGCTCATCCTCTCGCGCAGTCTAAAGAGAGCTCAGGTGAGAAATTGCAAACGTCGAGCAATTGCTCAGAGGTGAAAAGTGCCAGCACTGAAAGCTGTTGCTAGCCAGCCCCCTTCCTTGGAAGCGCTTTTGTAGCCCAAAGAACAGTGGGGCTCTGGGCTTCTCTAGCCACCTAATCTTCTGCTCATCCTCTCGCGCAGTCTAAAGAGAGCTCAGGTGAGAAATTGCAAACGTCGAGCAATTGCTGAGAGATGCAAAGGGCCAGCACTGAAAGCTCTTGCTAGCCAGCACCCTTCCTTGGAAGCGCTTTTGTAGCCCTAAGAACAGTGGGGCTCTGCGCTTCTCTAGCCACCTCATCTTCTGCTCATCCTCTCGCGCAGTCTAAAGAGAGCTCAGGTGAGAAATTGCAAACGTCGAGCAATTGCTCAGAGATGAAAAGTGCCAGCACTGAAAGCTGTTGCTAGCCAGCACCCTTGCTTGGAAGCGCTTTCACAGGCGCAGCAACACTGGGGCTTTGCGCTTCTCTAACCACCAAACGTCACGGTCACTATCTCTCCGTCTCGTAGAAACGAGTTGAGAAATTGCAAACGTCGAGCAATTGCTCAGAGATGAAAAGTGCCAGCACTGAAAGCTGTTGCTAGCCAGCACCCTTCCTTGGAAGCGCTTTCACAGGCGCAGCAACACTGGGGCTTTGCGCTTCTCTAGCCACCAAACGTCACGGTCATTCTCTGTCCGTCTCGTAGACACGAGCTGAGAAATTGCAAACGTCGAGCAATTGCTCAGAGATGAAAAGTGCCAGCACTGAAAGCTGTTGCTAGCCAGCACCCTTCCTTGGAAGCGCTTTCACAGGCGCAGCAACACTGGGGCTTTGCGCTTCTCTACCCACCAAACGTCACAGTCACTATCTCTCCGTCTCGTAGACACGAGTTGAGAAATTGCAAACGTCGAGCAATTGCTCAGAGATGAAAAGTGCCAGCACTGAAAGCTGTTGCTAGCCAGCACCCTTCCTTGAAGCGCTTTTGTAGCCCTAAGAACACTGGGGCTCTGGCCTTCTCTAGCCACCTCATCTTCTGCTCATCCTCTCGCACAGTCTAAAGAGAGCTCAGGTGAGAAATTGCAAACGTCGAGCAATTGCTCAGAGATGAAAAGTGCCAGCACTGAAACCTGTTGCTAGCCAGCACCCTCCTTTGGAAGCGCTTTTGTAGCCCTAAGAACACTGGGGCTTTGCGCTTCTCTACCCACCAAACGTCACGGTCATTCTCTTTCCGTCTCGTAGACACGAGCTGGGAAATTGCAAACGTCGAGCAATTGCTCAGAGATGAAAAGTGCCAGCACTGAAAGCTGTTGCTAGCCAGCACCCTTCCTTGGAAGCGCTTTCACAGGCGCAGCAACACTGGGGCATTGCGCTTCTCTAACCACCAAACGTCACGGTCACTTTCTCTCTGTCTCGTAGAAACGAGCTGAGAAATTGCAAACGTCGAGCAATTGCTCAGAGAGGAAAAGTGCCAGCACTGAAAGCTGTTGCTAGCCAGCACCCTTCCTTGAAGCGCTTTTGTAGCCCTAAGAACACTGGGGCTCTGCGCTTCTCTAGCCACCAAACGTCACGGTCATTCTCTTTCCGTCTAGTAGACACGAGCTGGGAAATTGCAAACGTCGAGCAATTGCTCAGAGATGAAAAGTGCCAGCACTGAAAGCTGTTGCTAGCCAGCACCCTTCCTTGGAAGCGCTTTCACAGGCGCTGCAACACTGGGGCTTTGCGCTTGTCTACCCACCAAACGCCACGGTCATTCTCTGTCCGTCTCGTAGACACGAGCTGAGAAATTGCAAACGTCGAGCAATTGCTCAGAGATGAAAAGTGCCAGCACTGAAAGCTGTTGCTAGACAGCACCCTTCCTTGGAAGCGCTTTTGTAGCCCAAAGATCATTGGGGCTCTGGCCTTCTCTAGCCACCTCATCTTCTGCTCATCCTCTCGCGCAGTCTAAAGAGAGCTCAGGTGAGAAATTGCAAACGTCGAGCAATTGCTCAGAGATGAAAAGTGCCAGCACTGAAAGCTGTTGCTAGCCAGCCCCCTTCCTTGGAAGCGCTTTTGTAGCCCTAAGAACACTGGGGCTCTGGCCTTCTCTAGCCACCTCATCTTCTGCTCATCCTCTCGCGCAGTCTAAAGAGAGCTCAGGTGAGAAATTGCAAACGTCGAGCAATTGCTGAGAGATGCAAAGGGCCAGCACTGAAAGCTCTTGCTAGCCAGCCCCCTTCCTTGGAAGCGCTTTTGTAGCCCTAAGAACACTGGGGCTCTGGGCTTCTCTAGCCACCTCATCTTCTGCTCATCCTCTCGCGCAGTCTAAAGAGAGCTCAGGTGAGAAATTGCAAACGTCGAGCAATTGCTCAGAGATGAAAAGTGCCAGCACTGAAAGCTGTTGCTAGCCAGCACCCTACCTTGGAAGCGCTTTCACAGGCGCAGCAACACTGGGGCTTTGCGCTTCTCTAGCCACCAAACGTCACGGTCATTCTCTTTCCGACTTGTAGACACGAGTTGAGAAATTGCAAACGTCGAGCAATTGCTCAGAGATGAAAAGTGCCAGCACTGAAAGCTGTTGCTAGCCAGCACCCTTGCTTGGAAGCGCTTTCACAGGCGCAGCAACACTGGGGCTTTGCGCTTCTCTACCCACCAAACGTCACAGTCATTCTCTGTCCGTCTCGTAGACACGAGCTGAGAAATTGCAAACGTCGAGCAATTGCTCAGAGATGAAAAGGGCCAGCACTGAAAGCTGTTGCTAGCCAGCACCCTTCCTTGGAAGCGCTTTTGTAGCCCTAAGAACACTGGGGCTCTGGCCTTCTCTAGCCACCTCATCTTCTGCTCATCCTCTCGCGCAGTCTAAAGAGAGCTCAGGTGAGAAATTGCAAACGTCGAGCAATTGCTCAGAGATGAAAAGTGCCAGCACTGAAACCTGTTGCTAGCCAGCACCCTCCTTTGGAAGCGCTTTTGTAGCCCTAAGAACACTGGGGCTTTGCGCTTCTCTACCCACCAAACGTCACGGTCATTCTCTTTCCGTCTCGTAGACACGAGCTGGGAAATTGCAAACGTCGAGCAATTGCTCAGAGATGAAAAGTGCCAGCACTGAAAGCTGTTGCTAGCCAGCACCCTTCCTTGGAAGCGCTTTCACAGGCGCAGCAAAACTGGGGCTTTGCGCTTCTCTAACCACCAAACGTCACGGTCACTTTCTCTCTGTCTCGTAGAAACGAGCTGAGAAATTGCAAACGTCGAGCAATTGCTCAGAGAGGAAAAGTGCCAGCACTGAAAGCTGTTGCTAGCCAGCACCCTTCCTTGGAAGCGCTTTTGTAGCCCTAAGAACACTGGGGCTCTGGCCTTCTCTAGCCACCTCATCTTCTGCTCATCCTCTCGCGCAGTCTAAAGAGAGCTCAGGTGAGAAATTGCAAACGTCGAGCAATTGCTCAGAGATGAAAAGTGCCAGCACTGAAAGCTGTTGCTAGCCAGCACCCTTCTTTGGAAGCGCTTTTGTAGCCCTAAGAACACTGGGGCTCTGGCCTTCTCTACCCACCAAACGTCACGGTCATTCTCTTTCCGTCTCGTAGACACGAGCTGAGAAATTGCAAACGTCGAGCAATTGCTCAGAGATGAAAAGTGCCAGCACTGAAAGCTGTTGCTAGCCAGCACCCTTGCTCGGAAGCGCTTTCACAGGCGCAGCAAAACTGGGGCTTTGCGCTTCTCTAACCACCAAACATCACGGTCAATTTCTCTCTGTCTCGTAGAAACGAGCTGAGAAATTGCAAACGTCGAGCAATTGCTCAGAGATGAAAAGTGCCAGCACTGAAAGCTGTTGCTAGCCAGCACCCTTCCTTGGAAGTGCTTTCACAGGCGCAGCAACACTGGGGCTTTGCGCTTCTCTAGCCACCAAACGTCACGGTCATTCTCTTTCCGTCTCGTAGACACGAACTGAGAAATTGCAAACGTCGAGCAATTGCTCAGAGATGAAAAGTGCCAGCACTGAAAGCTGTTGCTAGCCAGCACCCTTCCTTGGAAGCGCTTTTGTAGCCCTAAGAACACTGGGGCTCTGGCCTTCTCTAGCCACCTCATCTTCTGCTCATCCTCTCGCGCAGTCTAAAGAGAGCTCAGGTGAGAAATTGCAAACGTCGAGCAATTGCTCAGAGATGAAAAGTGCCAGCACTGAAAGATGTTGCTAGCCAGCACCCTTCCTTGGAAGTGCTTTCACACGCGCAGCAACACTGGGGCTTTGCGCTTCTCTAGCCACCAAACGTCACGGTCATTCTCTTTCCGTCTCGTAGACACGAGTTGAGAAATTGCAAACGTCGAGCAATTGCTCAGAGATGAAAAGTGCCAGCACTGAAAGCTGTTGCTAGCCAGCACCCTACCTTGGAAGCGCTTTCACAGGCGCAGCAACACTGGGGCTTTGCGCTTCTCTAACCACCAAACGTCACGGTCACTATCTCTCCGTCTCGTAGAAACGAGTTGAGAAATTGCAAACGTCGAGCAATTGCTCAGAGATGAAAAGTGCCAGCACTGAAAGCTGCTGCTAGCCAGCACCCTTCCTTGGAAGCGCTTTCACAGGTGCAGCAACACTGGGGCTTTGCGCTTCTCTACCCACCAAACGTCACGGTCATTCTCTTTCCGACTCGTAGACACGAGCTGAGAAATTGCAAACGTCGAGCAATTGCTCAGAGATGAAAAGTGCCAGCACTGAAAGCTGTTGCTAGCCAGCACCCTTCCTTGGAAGCGCTTTCACAGGCGCAGCAACACTGGGGCTTTGCGCTTCTCTACCCACCAAACGTCACAGTCACTATCTCTCCGTCTCGTAGACACGAGTTGAGAAATTGCAAACGTCGAGCAATTGCTCAGAGATGAAAAGTGCCAGCACTGAAAGCTGTTGCTAGCCAGCACCCTTCCTTGGAAGTGCTTTCACAGGCGCAGCAACAATGGGGCTTTGCGCTTCTCTAGCCACCAAACGTCACAGTCATTCTCTGTCCGTCTCGTAGACATGAACTGAGAAATTGCAAACGTCGAGCAATTGCTCAGAGATGAAAAGTGCCAGCACTGAAAGCTGTTGCTAGCCAGCCCCCTTCCTTGGAAGCGCTTTTGTAGCCCTAAGAACACTGGGGCTCTGGGCTTCTCTAGCCACCTCATCTTCTGCTCATCCTCTCGCGCAGTCTAAAGAGAGCTCAGGTGAGAAATTGCAAATGTCGAGCAATTGCTCAGAGAGGAAAAGTGCCAGCACTGAAAGCTGTTGCTAGCCAGCCCCCTTCCTTGGAAGCGCTTTCACAGGCGCAGCAACACTGGGGCTTTGCGCTTCTCTAGCCACCAAACGTCACGGTCATTCTCTTTCCGACTCGTAGACACGAGCTGAGAAATTGCAAACGTCGAGCAATTGCTCAGAGATGAAAAGTGCCAGCACTGAAAGCTGTTGCTAGCCAGCACCCTTCCTTGGAAGCGCTTTCACAGGCGCAGCAACACTGGGGCTTTGCGCTTCTCTACCCACCAAACGTCACAGTCACTATCTCTCCGTCTCGTAGACACGAGTTGAGAAATTGCAAACGTCGAGCAATTGCTCAGAGATGAAAAGTGCCAGCACTGAAAGCTGTTGCTAGCCAGCACCCTTCCTTGGAAGCGCTTTTGTAGCCCTAAGAACACTGGGGCTCTGGCCTTCTCTAGCCACCTCATCTTCTGCTCATCCTCTCGCGCAGTCTAAAGAGAGCTCAGGTGAGAAATTGCAAACGTCGAGCAATTGCTCAGAGATGAAAAGTGCCAGCACTGAAAGCTGTTGCTAGCCAGCACCCTTCCTTGGAAGTGCTTTCACACGCGCAGCAACACTGGGGCTTTGCGCTTCTCTACCCACCAAACGTCACGGTCATTCTCTTTCCGTCTCGTAGACACGAGCTGAGAAATTGCAAACGTCGAGCAATTGCTCAGAGAGGAAAAGTGCCAGCACTGAAAGCTGTTGCTAGCCAGCACCCTTCCTTGGAAGCGCTTTTGTAGCCCTAAGAACACTGGGGCTCTGGGCTTCTCTAGCCACCTCATCTTCTGCTCATCCTCTCGCGCACTCTAAAGAGAGCTCAGGTGAGAAATTGCAAACGTCGAGCAATTGCTCAGAGATGAAAAGTGCCAGCACTGAAAGCTGTTGCTAGCCAGCCCCCTACCTTGGAAGCGCTTTCACAGGCGCAGCAACACTGGGGCTTTGCGCTTCTCTAGCCACCAAACGTCACGGTCATTCTCTTTCAGACTCGTAGACACGGGTTGAGAAATTGCAAACGTCGAGCAATTGCTCAGAGATGAAAAGTGCCAGCACTGAAAGCTGTTGCTAGCCAGCACCCTTCCTTGGAAGCGCTTTCACAGGCGCAGCAACATTGGGGCTTTGCGCTTCTCTACCCACCAAACGTCACGGTCATTCTCTGTCCGTCTCGTAGACACGAGCTGAGAAATTGCAAACGTCGAGCAATTGCTCAGAGATGAAAAGTGCCAGCACTGAAAGCTGTTGCTAGCCAGCACCCTTCCTTGGAAGCGCTTTTGTAGCCCAAAGATCATTGGGGCTCTGGGCTTCTCTAGCCACCTAATCTTCTGCTCATCCTCTCGCGCAGTCTAAAGAGAGCTCAGGTGAGAAATTGCAAACGTCGAGCAATTGCTCAGAGATGAAAAGTGCCAGCACTGAAAGCTGTTGCTAGCCAGCGCCCTTCCTTGGAAGCGCTTTTGTAGCCCAAAGAACATTGGGGCTCTGGGCTTCTCTAGCCATCTAAACTTCTGCTCATCCTCTCGCGCAGTCTAAAGAGAGCTCAGGTGAGAAATTGCAAACGTCCAGCAATTGCTCAGAGATGAAAAGTGCCAGCACTGAAAGCTGTTGCTAGCCAGCACCCTTCCTTGGAAGCGCTTTCACAGGCGCAGCAACACTGGGGCTTTGCGCTTCTCTAACCACCAAACATCACGGTCACTATCTCTCCGTCTCGTAGAAACGAGTTGAGAAATTGCAAACGTCGAGCAATTGCTCAGAGATGAAAAGTGCCAGCACTGAAAGCTGCTGCTAGCCAGCACTCTTGCTTGGAAGCGCTTTCACAGGCGCAGCAACACTGGGGCTTTGCGCTTCTCTACCCACCAAACGTCACGGTCATTCTCCTTCCGACTCGTAGACACGAGCTGAGAAATTGCAAATGTCGAGCAATTGCTCAGAGATGAAAAGTGCCAGCACTGAAAGCTGTTGCTAGCCAGCCCCCTTCCTTGGAAGCGCTTTTGTAGCCCTAAGAACACTGGGGCTCTGGGCTTCTCTAGCCACCTCATCTTCTGCTCATCCTCTCGCGCAGTCTAAAGAGAGCTCAGGTGAGAAATTGCAAATGTCGAGCAATTGCTCAGAGATGAAAAGTGCCAGCACTGAAAGCTGTTGCTAGCCAGCCCCCTTCCTTGGAAGCGCTTTCACACGCGCAGCAACACTGGGGCTTTGCGCTTCTCTACCCACCAAACCTTACGGTCATTCTCTTTCCGTCTCGTAGTCACGAGCTGAGAAATTGCAAACGTCGAGCAATTGCTCAGAGATGAAAAGTGCCAGCACTGAAAGCTGTTGCTAGCCAGCACCCTTCCTTGGAAGCGCTTTTGTAGCCCTAAGAACACTGGGGCTCTGGGCTTCTCTAGCCACCTCATCTTCTGCTCATCCTCTCGCGCAGTCTAAAGAGAGCTCAGGTGAGAAATTGCAAACGTCGAGCAATTGCTCAGAGATGAAAAGTGCCAGCACTGAAAGATGTTGCTAGCCAGCACCCTTCCTTGGAAGCGCTTTCACAGGCGCAGCAACACTGGGTCTTTGCGCTTCTCTAACCACCAAACGTGACGGTCATTCTCTTTCCGACTCGTAGACACGAGTTGAGAAATTGCAAACGTCGAGCAATTGCTCAGAGATGAAAAGTGCCAGCACTGAAAGCTGCTGCTAGCCAGCACCCTTCCTTGGAAGCGCTTTCACAGGCGCAGCAACACTGGGGCTTTGCGCTTCTCTACCCACCAAACGTCACGGTCATTCTCTTTCCGACTCGTAGACACGAGCTGAGAAATTGCAAACGTCGAGCAATTGCTCAGAGATGAAAAGTGCCACCACTGAAAGCTGCTGCTAGCCAGCACCCTTCCTTGGAAGCGCTTTCACAGGCGCAGCAACACTGGGGCTTTGCGCTTCTCTAACCACCAAACGTCACAGTCACTATCTCTCCGTCTCGTAGACATGAGCCGAGAAATTGCAAACGTCGAGCAATTGCTCAGAGGTGAAAAGTGCCAGCACTGAAAGCTGTTGCTAGCCAGCACCCTTCCTTGGAAGCGCTTTTGTAGCCCAAAGATCATTGGGGCTCTGGGCTTCTCTAGCCACCTCATCTTCTGCTCATCCTCTCGCGCAGTCTAAAGAGAGCTCAGGTGAGAAATTGCAAACGTCGAGCAATTGCTCAGAGGTGAAAAGTGCCAGCACTGAAAGCTGTTGCTAGCCAGCCCCCTTCCTTGGAAGCGCTTTTGTAGCCCAAAGAACAGTGTGGCTCTGGGCTTCTCTAGCCACCTAATCTTCTGCTCATCCTCTCGCGCAGTCTAAAGAGAGCTCAGGTGAGAAATTGCAAACGTCGAGCAATTGCTGAGAGATGCAAAGGGCCAGCACTGAAAGCTGTTGCTAGCCAGCACCCTTCCTTGGAAGCGCTTTTGTAGCCCTAAGAACAGTGGGGCTCTGGGCTTCTCTAGCCACCTCATCTTCTGCTCATCCTCTCGCGCAGTCTAAAGAGAGCTCAGGTGAGAAATTGCAAACGTCGAGCAATTGCTCAGAGATGAAAAGTGCCAGCACTGAAAGCTGTTGCTAGCCAGCACCCTTGCTTGGAAGCGCTTTCACAGGCGCAGCAACACTGGGGCTTTGCGCTTCTCTAACCACCAAACGTCACGGTCACTATCTCTCCGTCTCGTAGAAACGAGTTGAGAAATTGCAAACGTCGAGCAATTGCTCAGAGATGAAAAGTGCCAGCACTGAAAGCTGTTGCTAGCCAGCACCCTTCCTTGGAAGCGCTTTCACAGGCGCAGCAACACTGGGGCTTTGCGCTTCTCTAGCCACCAAACGTCACGGTCATTCTCTGTCCGTCTCGTAGACACGAGCTGAGAAATTGCAAACGTCGAGCAATTGCTCAGAGATGAAAAGTGCCAGCACTGAAAGCTGTTGCTAGCCAGCACCCTTCCTTGGAAGCGCTTTCACAGGCGCAGCAACACTGGGGCTTTGCGCTTCTCTACCCACCAAACGTCACAGTCACTATCTCTCCGTCTCGTAGACACGAGTTGAGAAATTGCAAACGTCGAGCAATTGCTCAGAGATGAAAAGTGCCAGCACTGAAAGCTGTTGCTAGCCAGCACCCTTCCTTGAAGCGCTTTTGTAGCCCTAAGAACACTGGGGCTCTGGCCTTCTCTAGCCACCTCATCTTCTGCTCATCCTCTCGCGCAGTCTAAAGAGAGCTCAGGTGAGAAATTGCAAACGTCGAGCAATTGCTCAGAGATGAAAAGTGCCAGCACTGAAACCTGTTGCTAGCCAGCACCCTCCTTTGGAAGCGCTTTTGTAGCCCTAAGAACACTGGGGCTTTGCGCTTCTCTACCCACCAAACGTCACGGTCATTCTCTTTCCGTCTCGTAGACACGAGCTGGGAAATTGCAAACGTCGAGCAATTGCTCAGAGATTAAAAGTGCCAGCACTGAAAGCTGTTGCTAGCCAGCACCCTTCCTTGGAAGCGCTTTCACAGGCGCAGCAACACTGGGGCATTGCGCTTCTCTAACCACCAAACGTCACGGTCACTTTCTCTCTGTCTCGTAGAAACGAGCTGAGAAATTGCAAACGTCGAGCAATTGCTCAGAGAGGAAAAGTGCCAGCACTGAAAGCTGTTGCTAGCCAGCACCCTTCCTTGAAGCGCTTTTGTAGCCCTAAGAACACTGGGGCTCTGCGCTTCTCTAGCCACCAAACGTCACGGTCATTCTCTTTCCGTCTAGTAGACACGAGCTGGGAAATTGCAAACGTCGAGCAATTGCTCAGAGATGAAAAGTGCCAGCACTGAAAGCTGTTGCTAGCCAGCACCCTTCCTTGGAAGCGCTTTCACAGGCGCTGCAACACTGGGGCTTTGCGCTTGTCTACCCACCAAACGCCACGGTCATTCTCTGTCCGTCTCGTAGACACGAGCTGAGAAATTGCAAACGTCGAGCAATTGCTCAGAGATGAAAAGTGCCAGCACTGAAAGCTGTTGCTAGACAGCACCCTTCCTTGGAAGCGCTTTTGTAGCCCAAAGATCATTGGGGCTCTGGCCTTCTCTAGCCACCTCATCTTCTGCTCATCCTCTCGCGCAGTCTAAAGAGAGCTCAGGTGAGAAATTGCAAACGTCGAGCAATTGCTCAGAGATGAAAAGTGCCAGCACTGAAAGCTGTTGCTAGCCAGCCCCCTTCCTTGGAAGCGCTTTTGTAGCCCTAAGAACACTGGGGCTCTGGCCTTCTCTAGCCACCTCATCTTCTGCTCATCCTCTCGCGCAGTCTAAAGAGAGCTCAGGTGAGAAATTGCAAACGTCGAGCAATTGCTGAGAGATGCAAAGGGCCAGCACTGAAAGCTCTTGCTAGCCAGCCCCCTTCCTTGGAAGCGCTTTTGTAGCCCGAAGAACACTGGGGCTCTGGCCTTCTCTAGCCACCTCATCTTCTGCTCATCCTCTCGCGCAGTCTAAAGAGAGCTCAGGTGAGAAATTGCAAACGTCCAGCAATTGCTCAGAGATGAAAAGTGCCAGCACTGAAAGCTGTTGCTAGCCAGCACCCTTGCTTGGAAGCGCTTTCACAGGCGCAGCAACACTGGGGCTTTGCGCTTCTCTACCCACCAAACGTCACAGTCATTCTCTGTCCGTCTCGTAGACACGAGCTGAGAAATTGCAAACGTCGAGCAATTGCTCAGAGATGAAAAGGGCCAGCACTGAAAGCTGTTGCTAGCCAGCCCCCTTCCTTGGAAGCGCTTTTGTAGCCCTAAGAACACTGGGGCTCTGGCCTTCTCTAGCCACCTCATCTTCTGCTCATCCTCTCGCGCAGTCTAAAGAGAGCTCAGGTGAGAAATTGCAAACGTCGAGCAATTGCTCAGAGATGAAAAGTGCCAGCACTGAAACCTGTTGCTAGCCAGCACCCTCCTTTGGAAGCGCTTTTGTAGCCCTAAGAACACTGGGGCTTTGCGCTTCTCTACCCACCAAACGTCACGGTCATTCTCTTTCCGTCTCGTAGACACGAGCTGGGAAATTGCAAACGTCGAGCAATTGCTCAGAGATGAAAAGTGCCAGCACTGAAAGCTGTTGCTAGCCAGCACCCTTCCTTGGAAGCGCTTTCACAGGCGCAGCAAAACTGGGGCATTGCGCTTCTCTAACCACCAAACGTCACGGTCACTTTCTCTCTGTCTCGTAGAAACGAGCTGAGAAATTGCAAACGTCGAGCAATTGCTCAGAGAGGAAAAGTGCCAGCACTGAAAGCTGTTGCTAGCCAGCACCCTTCCTTGAAGCGCTTTTGTAGCCCTAAGAACACTGGGTGTCTGCGCTTCTCTAGCCACCAAACGTCACGGTCATTCTCTTTACGTCTCGTAGACACGAGCTGGGAAATTGCAAACGTCAAGCAATTGCTCAGCGATGAAAAGTGCCAGCACTGAAAGCTGTTGCTAGCCAGCACCCTTCCTTGGAAGCGCTTTCACAGGCGCAGCAACACTGGGTCTTTGCGCTTCTCTACCCACCAAACGCCACTGTCATTCTCTTTCCGTCTCGTAGACACGAGCTGAGAAATTGCAAACGTCGACCAATTGCTCAGAGATGAAAAGTGCCAGCACTGAAAGCTGTTGCTAGCCAGCACCCTTCCTTGGAAGCGCTTTTGTAGCCCAAAGATCATTGGGGCTCTGGCCTTCTCTAGCCACCTCATCTTCTGCTCATCCTCTCGCGCAGTCTAAAGAGAGCTCAGGTGAGAAATTGCAAACGTTGAGCAATTGCTCAGAGATGAAAAGTGCCAGCACTGAAAGCTGTTGCTAGCCAGCCCCCTTCCTTGGAAGCGCTTTTGTAGCCCTAAGAACACTGGGGCTCTGGCCTTCTCTAGCCACCTCATCTTCTGCTCATCCTCTCGCGCAGTCTAAAGAGAGCTCAGGTGAGAAATTGCAAACGTCGAGCAATTGCTGAGAGATGCAAAGGGCCAGCACTGAAAGCTCTTGCTAGCCAGCACCCTTGCTTGGAAGCGCTTTTGTAGCCCTAAGAACACTGGGTCTCTGGGCTTCTCTAGCCACCTCATCTTCTGCTCATCCTCTCGCGCAGTCTAAAGAGAGCTCAGGTGAGAAATTGCAAACGTCGAGCAATTGCTGAGAGATGAAAAGTGCCAGCACTGAAAGCTGTTGCTAGCCAGCACCCTTCCTTGGAAACGCTTTCACAGGCGCAGCAACACTGGGGCTTTGCGCTTCTCTAGCCACCAAACGTCACGGTCATTCTATGTCCGTCTCGTAGACACGAGCTGAGAAATTGTAAACGTCGAGCAATTGCTCAGAGATGAAAAGTGCCAGCACTGAAAGCTGTTGCTAGCCAGCACCCTTCCTTGGAAGCGCTTTTGTAGCCCTAAGAACACTGGGGCTCTGGGCTTCTCTAGCCACCTCATCTTCTGCTCATCCTCTCGCGCAGTCTAAAGAGAGCTCAGGTGAGAAATTGCAAACGTCGAGCAATTGCTCAGAGATGAAAAGTGCCAGCACTGAAAGCTGTTGCTAGCCAGCACCCTTGCTTGGAAGTGCTTTCACAGGCGCAGCAACACTGGGGCTTTGCGCTTCTCTACCCACCAAACGTCACAGTCATTCTCTTTCCGTCTCGTAGACACGAGTTGAGAAATTGCAAACGTCGAGCAATTGCTCAGAGATGAAAAGTGCCAGCACTGAAAGCTGTTGCTAGCCAGCACCCTTCCTTGGAAGCGCTTTTGTAGGCCTAAGAACACTGGGGCTCTGGGCTTCTCTAGCCACCTCATCTTCTGCTCATCCTCTCGCGCAGTCTAAAGAGAGCTCAGGTGAGAAATTGCAAACGTCCAGCAATTGCTCAGAGATGAAAAGTGCCAGCACTAAAAGCTGTTGCTAGCCAGCACCCTTCCTTGGAAGTGCTTTCACACGCGCAGCAACACTGGGGCTTTGCGCTTCTCTAGCCACCAAACGTCATGGTCATTCTCTTTCCGTCTCGTAGACACGAGCTGAGAAATTGCAAACGTCGAGCAATTGCTCAGAGAGGAAAAGTGCCAGCACTGAAAGATGTTGCTAGCCAGCACCCTTCCTTGGAAGCGCTTTTGTAGCCCTAAGAACACTGGGGCTCTGGGCTTCTCTAGCCACCTCATCTTCTGCTCATCCTCTCGCGCAGTCTAAAGAGAGCTCAGGTGAGAAATTGCAAACGTCGAGCAATTGCTCAGAGATGAAAAGTGCCAGCACTGAAAGCTGTTGCTAGCCAGCACCCTTCCTTGGAAGCGCTTTCACAGGCGCAGCAACACTGGGGCTTTGCGCTTCTCTAACCACCAAACGTGACGGTCATTCTCTTCCCGACTCGTAGACACGAGCTGAGAAATTGCAAACGTCGAGCAATTGCTCAGAGATGAAAAGTGCCAGTACTGAAAGCTGTTGCTAGCCAGCCCCCTTCCTTGGAAACGCTTTTGTAGCCCAAAGATCATTGGGGCTCTGGGCTTCTCTAGCCACCTCATCTTCTGCTCATCCTCTCGCGCAGTCTAAAGAGAGCTCAGGTGAGAAATTGCAAACGTCGAGCAATTGCTGAGAGATGAAAAGTGCCAGCACTGAAAGCTGTTGCTAGCCAGCGCCCTTCTTTGGAAGCGTTTTTGTAGCCCAAAGATCATTGGGGCTCTGGGCTTCTCTAGCCACCTCATCTTCTGCTCATCCTCTCGCGCAGTCTAAAGACAGCTCAGGTGAGAAATTGCAAACGTCGAGCAATTGCTCAGAGATGAAAAGGGCCAGCACTGAAAGCTCTTGCTAGCCAGCACCCTTCCTTGGAAGCGCTTTTGTAGCCCTAAGAACACTGGGGCTCTGGCCTTCTCTAGCCACCTCATCTTCTGCTCATCCTCTCGCGCAGTCTAAAGAGAGCTCTGGTGAGAAATTGCAAATGTCGAGCAATTGCTCAGAGATGAAAAGTGCCAGCACTGAAAGCTGTTGCTAGCCAGCACCCTTCCTTGGAAGCGCTTTCACAGGCGCAGCAACACTGGGGCTTTGCGCTTCTCTAACCACCAAACGTCACGGTCACTATCTCTCCGTCTCGTAGAAACGAGTTGAGAAATTGCAAACGTCGAGCAATTGCTCAGAGATGAAAAGTGCCAGCACTGAAAGCTGCTGCTAGCCAGCACCCTTCCTTGGAAGCGCTTTTGTAGCCCTAAGAACACTGGGGCTCTGGCCTTCTCTAGCCACCTAATCTTCTGCTCATCCTCTCGCGCAGTCTAAAGAGAGCTCAGGTGAGAAATTGCAAACGTCGAGCAATTGCTCAGAGATGAAAAGTGCCAGCACTGAAAGCTGTTGCTAGCCAGCACCCTTCTTTGGAAGCGCTTTTGTAGCCCTAAGAACACTGGGGCTCTGGCCTTCTCTACCCACCAAACGTCACGGTCATTCTCTTTCCGTCTCGTAGACACGAGCTGGGAAATTGCAAACGTCGAGCAATTGCTCAGAGATGAAAAGTGCCAGTACTGAAAGCTGTTGCTAGCCAGCACCCTTCCTTGGAAGCGCTTTCACAGGCGCAGCAAAACTGGGGCTTTGCGCTTCTCTAGCCACCAAACGTCACGGTCAATTTCTCTCTGTCTAGTAGAAACGAGCTGAGAAATTGCAAACGTCGAGCAATTGCTCAGAGATGAAAAGTGCCAGCACTGAAAGCTGTTGCTAGCCAGCACCCTTCCTTGGAAGTGCTTTCACAGGCGCAGCAACACTGGGGCTTTGCGCTTCTCTAGCCACCAAACGTCACGGTCATTCTCTGTCCGTCTCGTAGACACGAACTGAGAAATTGCAAACGTCGAGCAATTGCTCATAGATGAAAAGTGCCAGCACTGAAAGCTGTTGCTAGCCAGCACCCTTCCTTGGAAGCGCTTTTGTAGGCCTAAGAACACTGGGGCTCTGGCCTTCTCTAGCCACCTCATCTTCTGCTCATCCTCTCGCGCAGTCTAAAGAGAGCTCAGGTGAGAAATTGCAAACGTCCAGCAATTGCTCAGAGATGAAAAGTGCCAGCACTGAAAGCTGTTGCTAGCCAGCACCCTTCCTTGGAAGTGCTTTCACACGCGCAGCAACACTGGGGCTTTGCGCTTCTCTAGCCACCAAACGTCACGGTCATTCTCTTTCCGTCTCGTAGACACGAGTTGAGAAATTGCAAACGTCGAGCAATTGCTCAGAGATGAAAAGTGCCAGCACTGAAAGCTGTTGCTAGCCAGCACCCTTCCTTGGAAGCGCTTTCACAGGCGCAGCAACACTGGGGCTTTGCGCTTCTCTAACCACCAAACGTCACGGTCACTATCTCTCCGTCTCGTAGACACGAGTTGAGAAATTGCAAACGTCGAGCAATTGCTCAGAGATGAAAAGTGCCAGCACTGAAAGCTGTTGCTAGCCAGCACCCTTCCTTGGAAGCGCTTTCACAGGTGCAGCAACACTGGGGCTTTGCGCTTCTCTAGCCACCAAACGTCACGGTCATTCTATTTCCGACTCGTAGACACGAGCTGAGAAATTGCAAACGTCGAGCAATTGCTCAGAGATGAAAAGTGCCAGCACTGAAAGCTGTTGCTAGCCAGCACCCTTCCTTGGAAGCGCTTTCACAGGTGCAGCAACACTGGGGCTTTGCCCTTCTCTACCCACCAAACGTCACGGTCACTATCTCTCCGACTCGTAGACACGAGTTGAGAAATTGCAAACGTCGAGCAATTGCTCAGAGATGAAAAGTGCCAGCACTGAAAGCTGTTGCTAGCCAGCCCCCTTCCTTGGAAGCGCTTTTGTAGGCCTAAGAACACTGGGGCTCTGGGCTTCTCTAGCCACCTCATCTTCTGCTCATCCTCTCGCGCAGTCTAAAGAGAGCTCAGGTGAGAAATTGCAAATGTCGAGCAATTGCTCAGAGATGAAAAGTGCCAGCACTGAAAGCTGTTGCTAGCCAGCCCCCTTCCTTGGAAGCGCTTTCACACGCGCAGCAACACTGGGGCTTTGCGCTTCTCTAGCCACCAAACGTCACAGTCATTCTCTGTCCGTCTCGTAGACACGAACTGAGAAATTGCAAACGTCGAGCAATTGCTCAGAGATGAAAAGTGCCAGCACTGAAAGCTGTTGCTAGCCAGCACCCTTCCTTGGAAGCGCTTTTGTAGCCCTAAGAACACTGGGGCTCTGGGCTTCTCTAGCCACCTCATCTTCTGCTCATCCTCTCGCGCAGTCTAAAGAGAGCTCAGGTGAGAAATTGCAAACGTCGAGCAATTGCTCAGAGATGAAAAGTGCCAGCACTGAAAGATGTTGCTAGCCAGCACCCTTCCTTGGAAGCGCTTTTGTAGCCCTAAGAACACTGGGGCTCTGGGCTTCTCTAGCCACCTCATCTTCTGCTCATCCTCTCGCGCAGTCTAAAGAGAGCTCAGGTGAGAAATTGCAAACGTCGAGCAATTGCTCAGAGATGAAAAGTGCCAGCACTGAAAGCTGTTGCTAGCCAGCACCCTTCCTTGGAAGCGCTTTCACAGGCGCAGCAACACTGGGGCTTTGCGCTTCTCTAACCACCAAACGTGACGGTCATTCTCTTTCCGTCTCGTAGACACGAGCTGGGAAATTGCAAACGTCGAGCAATTGCTCAGAGATGAAAAGTGCCAGTACTGAAAGCTGTTGCTAGCCAGCACCCTTCCTTGGAAGCGCTTTCACAGGCGCAGCAAAACTGGGGCTTTGCGCTTCTCTAGCCACCAAACGTCACGGTCAATTTCTCTCTGACTAGTAGAAACGAGCTGAGAAATTGCAAACGTCGAGCAATTGCTCAGAGATGAAAAGTGCCAGCACTGAAAGCTGTTGCTAGCCAGCACCCTTGCTTGGAAGTGCTTTCACAGGCGCAGCAACACTGGGGCTTTGCGCTTCTCTAGCCACCAAACGTCACAGTCATTCTCTGTCCGTCTCGTAGACACGAACTGAGAAATTGCAAACGTCGAGCAATTGCTCATAGATGAAAAGTGCCAGCACTGAAAGCTGTTGCTAGCCAGCACCCTTCCTTGGAAGCGCTTTTGTAGGCCTAAGAACACTGGGGCTCTGGCCTTCTCTAGCCACCTCATCTTCTGCTCATCCTCTCGCGCAGTCTAAAGAGAGCTCAGGTGAGAAATTGCAAACGTCGAGCAATTGCTGAGAGATGAAAAGTGCCAGCACTGAAAGCTGTTGCTAGCCAGCACCCTTCCTTGGAAGTGCTTTCACACGCGCAGCAACACTGGGGCTTTGCGCTTCTCTAGCCACCAAACGTCACGGTCATTCTCTTTCCGTCTCGTAGACACGAGTTGAGAAATTGCAAACGTCGAGCAATTGCTCAGAGATGAAAAGTGCCAGCACTGAAAGCTGTTGCTAGCCAGCACCCTTCCTTGGAAGCGCTTTCACAGGCGCAGCAACACTGGGGCTTTGCGCTTCTCTAACCACCAAACGTCACGGTCACTATCTCTCCGTCTCGTAGACACGAGTTGAGAAATTGCAAACGTCGAGCAATTGCTCAGAGATGAAAAGTGCCAGCACTGAAAGCTGTTGCTAGCCAGCACCCTTCCTTGGAAGCGCTTTCACAGGTGCAGCAACACTGGGGCTTTGCGCTTCTCTAGCCACCAAACGTCACGGTCATTCTATTTCCGACTCGTAGACACGAGCTGAGAAATTGCAAACGTCGAGCAATTGCTCAGAGATGAAAAGTGCCAGCACTGAAAGCTGTTGCTAGCCAGCACCCTTCCTTGGAAGCGCTTTCACAGGTGCAGCAACACTGGGGCTTTGCGCTTCTCTACCCACCAAACGTCACGGTCACTATCTCTCCGACTCGTAGACACGAGTTGAGAAATTGCAAACGTCGAGCAATTGCTCAGAGATGAAAAGTGCCAGCACTGAAAGCTGTTGCTAGCCAGCCCCCTTCCTTGGAAGCGCTTTTGTAGCCCTAAGAACACTGGGGCTCTGGGCTTCTCTAGCCACCTCATCTTCTGCTCATCCTCTCGCGCAGTCTAAAGAGAGCTCAGGTGAGAAATTGCAAATGTCGAGCAATTGCTCAGAGATGAAAAGTGCCAGCACTGAAAGCTGTTGCTAGCCAGCCCCCTTCCTTGGAAGCGCTTTCACACGCGCAGCAACACTGGGGCTTTGCGCTTCTCTAGCCACCAAACGTCACAGTCATTCTCTGTCCGTCTCGTAGACACGAACTGAGAAATTGCAAACGTCGAGCAATTGCTCAGAGATGAAAAGTGCCAGCACTGAAAGCTGTTGCTAGCCAGCCCCCTTCCTTGGAAGCGCTTTTGTAGCCCTAAGAACACTGGGGCTCTGGGCTTCTCTAGCCACCTCATCTTCTGCTCATCCTCTCGCGCAGTCTAAAGAGAGCTCAGGTGAGAAATTGCAAACGTCGAGCAATTGCTCAGAGATGAAAAGTGCCAGCACTGAAAGATGTTGCTAGCCAGCACCCTTCCTTGGAAGCGCTTTCACAGGCGCAGCAACACTGGGGCTTTGCGCTTCTCTAACCACCAAACGTGACGGTCATTCTCTTCCCGACTCGTAGACACGAGCTGAGAAATTGCAAACGTCGAGCAATTGCTCAGAGATGAAAAGTGCCAGCACTGAAAGCTGTTGCTAGCCAGCACCCTTCCTTGGAAGCGCTTTCACAGGCGCAGCAACACTGGGGCTTTGCGCTTCTCTACCCACCAAACGTCACGGTCATTCTCTTTCCGACTCGTAGACACGAGTTGAGAAATTGCAAACGTCGAGCAATTGCTCAGAGATGAAAAGTGCCAGCACTGAAAGCTGTTGCTAGCCAGCACCCTTCCTTGGAAGCGCTTTCACAGGCGCAGCAACACTGGGGCTTTGCGCTTCTCTACCCACCAAACGTCACGGTCATTCTCTGTCCGTCTCGTAGACACGAGCTGAGAAATTGTAAACGTCGAGCAATTGCTCAGAGATGAAAAGTGCCAGCACTGAAAGCTGTTGCTAGCCAGCCCCCTTCCTTGGAAACGCTTTTGTAGCCCAAAGATCATTGGGGCTCTGGGCTTCTCTAGCCACCTCATCTTCTGCTCATCCTCTCGCGCAGTCTAAAGAGAGCTCAGGTGAGAAATTGCAAACGTCGAGCAATTGCTCAGAGATGAAAAGTGCCAGCACTGAAAGCTGTTGCTAGCCAGCGCCCTTCTTTGGAAGCGTTTTTGTAGCCCAAAGATCATTGGGGCTCTGGGCTTCTCTAGCCACCTAATCTTCTGCTCATCCTCTCGCGCAGTCTAAAGAGAGCTCAGGTGAGAAATTGCAAACGTCGAGCAATTGCTCAGAGATGAAAAGGGCCAGCACTGAAAGCTCTTGCTAGCCAGCACCCTTCCTTGGAACCGCTTTTGTAGCCCTAAGAACACTGGGGCTCTGGCCTTCTCTAGCCACCTCATCTTCTGCTCATCCTCTCGCGCAGTCTAAAGAGAGCTCAGGTGAGAAATTGCAAATGTCGAGCAATTGCTCAGAGATGAAAAGTGCCAGCACTGAAAGCTGTTGCTAGCCAGCACCCTTCCTTGGAAGCGCTTTCACAGGCGCAGCAACACTGGGGCTTTGCGCTTCTCTAACCACCAAACGTCACGGTCACTATCTCTCCGTCTCGTAGAAACGAGTTGAGAAATTGCAAACGTCGAGCAATTGCTCAGAGATGAAAAGTGCCAGCACTGAAAGCTGCTGCTAGCCAGCACCCTTCCTTGGAAGCGCTTTCACAGGTGCAGCAACACTGGGGCTTTGCGCTTCTCTAGCCACCAAACGTCACGGTCATTCTCTTTCCGACTCGTAGACACGAGCTGAGAAATTGCAAACGTCGAGCAATTGCTCAGAGATGAAAAGTGCCAGCACTGAAAGCTCATGCTAGCCAGCACCCTTCCTTGGAAGCGCTTTCACAGGCGCAGCAACACTGGGGCTTTGCGCTTCTCTACCCACCAAACGTCACAGTCACTATCTCTCCATCTCGTAGACACGAGTTGAGAAATTGCAAACGTCGAGCAATTGCTCAGAGATGAAAAGTGCCAGCACTGAAAGCTGTTGCTAGCCAGCACCCTTCCTTGGAAGCGCTTTTGTAGCCCTAAGAACACTGGGGCTCTGGCCTTCTCTAGCCACCTCATCTTCTGCTCATCCTCTCGCGCAGTCTAAAGAGAGCTCAGGTGAGAAATTGCAAACGTCGAGCAATTGCTCAGAGATGAAAAGTGCCAGCACTGAAACCTGTTGCTAGCCAGCACCCTTCTTTGGAAGCGCTTTTGTAGCCCTAAGAACACTGGGGCTCTGGCCTTCTCTACCCACCAAACGTCACGGTCATTCTCTTTCCGTCTCGTAGACACGAGCTGAGAAATTGCAAACGTCGAGCAATTGCTCAGAGATGAAAAGTGCCAGCACTGAAAGCTGTTGCTAGCCAGCACCCTTGCTCGGAAGCGCTTTCACAGGCGCAGCAAAACTGGGGCTTTGCGCTTCTCTAACCACCAGACATCACGGTCAATTTCTCTCTGTCTCGTAGAAACGAGCTGAGAAATTGCAAACGTCGAGCAATTGCTCAGAGATGAAAAGTGCCAGCACTGAAAGCTGTTGCTAGCCAGCACCCTTCCTTGGAAGTGCTTTCACAGGCACAGCAACACTGGGGCTTTGCGCTTCTCTACCCACCAAACGTCACGGTCATTCTCTTTCCGTCTCGTAGACACGAACTGAGAAATTGCAAACGTCGAGCAATTGCTCAGAGATGAAAAGTGCCAGCACTGAAAGCTGTTGCTAGCCAGCACCCTTCCTTGGAAGCGCTTTTGTAGCCCTAAGAACACTGGGGCTCTGGCCTTCTCTAGCCACCTCATCTACTGCTCATCCTCTCGCGCAGTCTAAAGAGAGCTCAGGTGAGAAATTGCAAACGTCGAGCAATTGCTCAGAGATGAAAAGTGCCAGCACTGAAAGCTGTTGCTAGCCAGCACCCTTCCTTGGAAGTGCTTTCACACGCGCAGCAACACTGGGGCTTTGCGCTTCTCTAGCCACCAAACGTCACGGTCATTCTCTTTCCGTCTCGTAGACACGAGTTGAGAAATTGCAAACGTCGAGCAATTGCTCAGAGATGAAAAGTGCCAGCACTGAAAGCTGTTGCTAGCCAGCACCCTACCTTGGAAGCGCTTTCACAGGCGCAGCAACACTGGGGCTTTGCGCTTCTCTAACCACCAAACGTCACGGTCACTATCTCTCCATCTCGTAGAAACGAGTTGAGAAATTGCAAACGTCGAGCAATTGCTCAGAGATGAAAAGTGCCAGCACTGAAAGCTGCTGCTAGCCAGCACCCTTCCTTGGAAGCGCTTTCACAGGTGCAGCAACACTGGGGCTTTGCGCTTCTCTACCCACCAAACGTCACGGTCATTCTCTTTCCGACTCGTAGACACGAGCTGAGAAATTGCAAACGTCGAGCAATTGCTCAGAGATGAAAAGTGCCAGCACTGAAAGCTGTTGCTAGCCAGCACCCTTCCTTGGAAGCGCTTTCACAGGCGCAGCAACACTGGGGCTTTGCGCTTCTCTACCCACCAAACGTCACAGTCACTATCTCTCCGTCTCGTAGACACGAGTTGAGAAATTGCAAACGTCGAGCAATTGCTCAGAGATGAAAAGTGCCAGCACTGAAAGCTGTTGCTAGCCAGCCCCCTTCCTTGGAAGCGCTTTTGTAGCCCTAAGAACACTGGGGCTCTGGGCTTCTCTAGCCACCTCATCTTCTGCTCATCCTCTCGCGCAGTCTAAAGAGAGCTCAGGTGAGAAATTGCAAATGTCGAGCAATTGCTCAGAGAGGAAAAGTGCCAGCACTGAAAGCTGTTGCTAGCCAGCCCCCTTCCTTGGAAGCGCTTTCACACGCGCAGCAACACTGGGGCTTTGCGCTTCTCTAGCCACCAAACGTCACAGTCATTCTCTGTCCGTCTCGTAGACACGAACTGAGAAATTGCAAACGTCGAGCATTTGCTCAGAGATGAAAAGTGCCAGCACTGAAAGCTGCTGCTAGCCAGCACCCTTCCTTGGAAGCGCTTTCACAGGTGCAGCAACACTGGGGCTTTGCGCTTCTCTAGCCACCAAACGTCACGGTCATTCTCTTTCCGACTCGTAGACACGAGCTGAGAAATTGCAAACGTCGAGCAATTGCTCAGAGATGAAAAGTGCCAGCACTGAAAGCTGCTGCTAGCCAGCACCCTTCCTTGGAAGCGCTTTCACAGGCGCAGCAACACTGGGGCTTTGCGCTTCTCTACCCACCAAACGTCACAGTCACTATCTCTCCGTCTCGTAGACACGAGTTGAGAAATTGCAAACGTCGAGCAATTGCTCAGAGATGAAAAGTGCCAGCACTGAAAGCTGTTGCTAGCCAGCCCCCTTCCTTGGAAGCGCTTTTGTAGCCCTAAGAACACTGGGGCTCTGGCCTTCTCTAGCCACCTCATCTTCTGCTCATCCTCTCGCGCAGTCTAAAGAGAGCTCAGGTGAGAAATTGCAAACGTCGAGCAATTGCTCAGAGATGAAAAGTGCCAGCACTGAAAGCTGTTGCTAGCCAGCACCCTTCCTTGGAAGTGCTTTCACACGCGCAGCAACACTGGGGCTTTGCGCTTCTCTAGCCACCAAACGTCACGGTCATTCTCTTTCCGTCTCGTAGACACGAGTTGAGAAATTGCAAACGTCGAGCAATTGCTCAGAGATGAAAAGTGCCAGCACTGAAAGCTGTTGCTAGCCAGCACCCTACCTTGGAAGCGCTTTCACAGGCGCAGCAACACTGGGGCTTTGCGCTTCTCTAACCACCAAACGTCACGGTCACTATCTTTCCGTCTCGTAGACACGAGTTGAGAAATTGCAAACGTCGAGCAATTGCTCAGAGATGAAAAGTGCCAGCACTGAAAGCTGCTGCTAGCCAGCACCCTTCCTTGGAAGCGCTTTCACACGCGCAGCAACACTGGGGCTTTGCGCTTCTCTACCCACCAAACGTCACGGTCATTCTCTTTCCGACTCGTAGACACGAGCTGAGAAATTGCAAACGTCGAGCAATTGCTCAGAGATGAAAAGTGCCAGCACTGAAAGCTGTTGCTAGCCAGCACCCTTCCTTGGAAGCGCTTTCACAGGCGCAGCAACACTGGGGCTTTGCGCTTCTCTACCCACCAAACGTCACAGTCACTATCTCTCCGTCTCGTAGACACGAGTTGAGAAATTGCAAACGTCGAGCAATTGCTCAGAGATGAAAAGTGCCAGCACTGAAAGCTGTTGCTAGCCAGCCCCCTTCCTTGGAAGCGCTTTTGTAGCCCTAAGAACACTGGGGCTCTGGCCTTCTCTAGCCACCTCATCTTCTGCTCATCCTCTCGCGCAGTCTAAAGAGAGCTCAGGTGAGAAATTGCAAATGTCGAGCAATTGCTCAGAGAGGAAAAGTGCCAGCACTGAAAGCTGTTGCTAGCCAGCCCCCTTCCTTGGAAGCGCTTTCACACGCGCAGCAACACTGGGGCTTTGCGCTTCTCTAGCCACCAAACGTCACAGTCATTCTCTGTCCGTCTCGTAGACACGAACTGAGAAATTGCAAACGTCGAGCAATTGCTCAGAGATGAAAAGTGCCAGCACTGAAAGCTGTTGCTAGCCAGCCCCCTTCCTTGGAAGCGCTTTTGTAGCCCTAAGAACACTGGGGCTCTGGGCTTCTCTAGCCACCTCGTCTTCTGCTCATCCTCTCGCGCAGTCTAAAGAGAGCTCAGGTGAGAAATTGCAAACGTCGAGCAATTGCTCAGAGATGAAAAGTGCCAGCACTGAAAGCTGTTGCTAGCCAGCACCCTTCTTTGGAAGCGCTTTTGTAGCCCTAAGAACACTGGGGCTCTGGGCTTCTCTACCCACCAAACGTCACGGTCATTCTCTTTCCGTCTCGTAGACACGAGCTGGGAAATTGCAAACGTCGAGCAATTGCTCAGAGATGAAAAGTGCCAGCACTGAAAGATGTTGCTAGCCAGCACCCTTCCTTGGAAGCGCTTTCACAGGCGCAGCAAAACTGGGGCTTTGCGCTTCTCTAACCACCAAACATCACGGTCAATTTCTCTCTGTCTCGTAGAAACGAGCTGAGAAATTGCAAACGTAGAGCAATTGCTCAGAGATGAAAAGTGCCAGCACTGAAAGCTGTTGCTAGCCAGCACCCTTGCTTGGAAGTGCTTTCACAGGCGCAGCAACACTGGGGCTTTGCGCTTCTCTAGCCACCAAACGTCACGGTCATTCTCTTTCCGTCTCGTAGACACGAACTGAGAAATTGCAAACGTCGAGCAATTGCTGAGAGATGAAAAGTGCCAGCACTGAAAGCTGTTGCTAGCCAGCCCCCTTCCTTGGAAGCGCTTTTGTAGCCCTAAGAACACTGGGGCTCTGGGCTTCTCTAGCCACCTCATCTTCTGCTCATCCTCTCGCGCAGTCTAAAGAGAGCTCAGGTGAGAAATTGCAAACGTCGAGCAATTGCTCAGAGATGAAAAGTGCCAGCACTGAAAGCTGTTGCTAGCCAGCACCCTTCCTTGGAAGTGCTTTCACACGCGCAGCAACACTGGGGCTTTGCGCTTCTCTAGCCACCAAACGTCACGGTCATTCTCTTTCCGTCTCGTAGACACGAGTTGAGAAATTGCAAACGTCGAGCAATTGCTCAGAGATGAAAAGTGCCAGCACTGAAAGCTGTTGCTAGCCAGCACCCTACCTTGGAAGCGCTTTCACAGGCGCAGCAACACTGGGGCTTTGCGCTTCTCTAGCCACCAAACGTCACGGTCACTATCTCTCCGTCTCGTAGAAACGAGTTGAGAAATTGCAAACGTCGAGCAATTGCTCAGAGATGAAAAGTGCCAGCACTGAAAGCTGCTGCTAGCCAGCACCCTTCCTTGGAAGCGCTTTCACAGGTGCAGCAACACTGGGGCTTTGCGCTTCTCTAACCACCAAACGTCACGGTCATTCTCTTTCCGACTCGTAGACACGAGCTGAGAAATTGCAAACGTCGAGCAATTGCTCAGAGATGAAAAGTGCCAGCACTGAAAGCTGTTGCTAGCCAGCACCCTTCCTTGGAAGCGCTTTCACAGGCGCAGCAACACTGGGGCTTTGCGCTTCTCTACCCACCAAACGTCACAGTCACTATCTCTCTGTCTCGTAGACACGAGTTGAGAAATTGCAAACGTCAAGCAATTGCTCAGAGATGAAAAGTGCCAGCACTGAAAGCTGTTGCTAGCCAGCCCCCTTCCTTGGAAGCGCTTTTGTAGCCCTAAGAACACTGGGGCTCTGGGCTTCTCTAGCCACCTCATCTTCTGCTCATCCTCTCGCGCAGTCTAAAGAGAGCTCAGGTGAGAAATTGCAAATGTCGAGCAATTGCTCAGAGAGGAAAAGTGCCAGCACTGAAAGCTGTTGCTAGCCAGCCCCCTTCCTTGGAAGCGCTTTCACAGGCGCAGCAACACTGGGGCTTTGCGCTTCTCTACCCACCAAACGTCACAGTCATTCTCTGTCCGTCTCGTAGACACGAACTGAGAAATTGCAAACGTAGAGCAATTGCTCACAGATGAAAAGTGCCAGCACTGAAAGCTGTTGCTAGCCAGCCCCCTTCCTTGGAAGCGCTCTTGTAGCCCAAAGAACACTGGGGCTCTGGGCTTCTCTAGCCACCTAATCTTCTGCTCATCCTCTCGCGCAGTCTAAAGAGAGCTCAGGTGAGAAATTGCAAACGTCGAGCAATTGCTCAGACAGGAAAAGTGGCAGCACTGAAAGCTGTTGCTAGCCAGCACCCTTCCTTGGAAGCGCTTTTGTAGCCCTAAGAACACTGGGGCTCTGGCCTTCTCTAGCCACCTCATCTTCTGCTCATCCTCTCGCACAGTCTAAAGAGAGCTCAGGTGAGAAATTGCAAACGTCGAGCAATTGCTCAGAGATGAAAAGTGCCAGCACTGAAAGCTGTTGCTAGCCAGCACCCTTCCTTGGAAGTGCTTTCAGACACGCAGCAACACTGGGGCTTTGCGCTTCTCTAGCCACCAAACGTCACGGTCATTCTCTTTCCGTCTCGTAGACACGAGTTGAGAAATTGCAAACGTCGAGCAATTGCTCAGAGATGAAAAGTGTCAGCACTGAAAGCTGTTGCTAGCCAGCACCCTACCTTGGAAGCGCTTTCACAGGCGCAGCAACACTGGGGCTTTGCGCTTCTCTAACCACCAAACGTCACGGTCACTATCTCTCCGTCTCGTAGAAACGAGTTGAGAAATTGCAAACGTCGAGCAATTGCTCAGAGATGAAAAGTGCCAGCACTGAAAGCTGCTGCTAGCCAGCACCCTTCCTTGGAAGCGCTTTCACAGGTGCAGCAACACTGGGGCTTTGCGCTTCTCTAGCCACCAAACGTCACGGTCATTCTCTTTCCGACTCGTAGACACGAGCTGAGAAATTGCAAACGTCGAGCAATTGCTCAGAGATGAAAAGTGCCAGCACTGAAAGCTGCTGCTAGCCAGCACCCTTGCTTGGAAGTGCTTTCACAGGCGCAGCAACACTGGGGCTTTGCGCTTCTCTAGCCACCAAACGTCACAGTCACTATCTCTCCGTCTCGTAGACACGAGTTGAGAAATTGCAAACGTCGAGCAATTGCTCAGAGAGGAAAAGTGCCAGCACTGAAAGCTGTTGCTAGCCAGCACCCTTCCTTGGAAGCGCTTTTGTAGCCCTAAGAACACTGGGGCTCTGGCCTTCTCTAGCCACCTCATCTTCTGCTCATCCTCTCGCGCAGTCTAAAGAGAGCTCAGGTGAGAAATTGCAAACGTCGAGCAATTGCTCAGAGATGAAAAGTGCCAGCACTGAAAGCTGTTGCTAGCCAGCACCCTTCTTTGGAAGCGCTTTTGTAGCCCTAAGAACACTGGGGCTCTGGCCTTCTCTACCCACCAAACGTCACGGTCATTCTCTTTCCGTCTCGTAGACACGAGCTGAGAAATTGCAAACGTCGAGCAATTGCTCAGAGATGAAAAGTGCCAGCACTGAAAGCTGTTGCTAGCCAGCACCCTTGCTCGGAAGCGCTTTCACAGGCGCAGCAAAACTGGGGCTTTGCGCTTCTCTAACCACCAAACATCACGGTCAATTTCTCTCTGTCTCGTAGAAACGAGCTGAGAAATTGCAAACGTCGAGCAATTGCTCAGAGATGAAAAGTGCCAGCACTGAAAGCTGTTGCTAGCCAGCACCCTTCCTTGGAAGTGCTTTCACAGGTGCAGCAACACTGGGGCTTTGCGCTTCTCTAGCCACCAAACGTCACGGTCATTCTCTTTCCGTCTCGTAGACACGAACTGAGAAATTGCAAACGTCGAGCAATTGCTCAGAGATGAAAAGTGCCAGCACTGAAAGCTGTTGCTAGCCAGCACCCTTCCTTGGAAGCGCTTTTGTAGCCCTAAGAACACTGGGGCTCTGGCCTTCTCTAGCCACCTCATCTTCTGCTCATCCTCTCGCGCAGTCTAAAGAGAGCTCAGGTGAGAAATTGCAAACGTCGAGCAATTGCTCAGAGATGAAAAGTGCCAGCACTGAAAGCTGTTGCTAGCCAGCACCCTTCCTTGGAAGTGCTTTCACACGCGCAGCAACACTGGGGCTTTGCGCTTCTCTAGCCACCAAACGTCACGGTCATTCTCTTTCCGTCTCGTAGACACGAGTTGAGAAATTGCAAACGTCGAGCAATTGCTCAGAGATGAAAAGTGCCAGCACTGAAAGCTGTTGCTAGCCAGCACCCTACCTTGGAAGCGCTTTCACAGGCGCAGCAACACTGGGGCTTTGCGCTTCTCTAACCACCAAACGTCACGGTCACTATCTCTCCGTCTCGTAGAAACGAGTTGAGAAATTGCAAACGTCGAGCAATTGCTCAGAGATGAAAAGTGCCAGCACTGAAAGCTGCTGCTAGCCAGCACCCTTCCTTGGAAGCGCTTTCACAGGTGCAGCAACACTGGGGCTTTGCGCTTCTCTACCCACCAAACGTCACGGTCATTCTCTTTCCGACTCGTAGACACGAGCTGAGAAATTGCAAACGTCGAGCAATTGCTCAGAGATGAAAAGTGCCAGCACTGAAAGCTGTTGCTAGCCAGCACCCTTCCTTGGAAGCGCTTTCACAGGCGCAGCAACACTGGGGCTTTGCGCTTCTCTACCCACCAAACGTCACAGTCACTATCTCTCCGTCTCGTAGACACGAGTTGAGAAATTGCAAACGTCGAGCAATTGCTCAGAGATGAAAAGTGCCAGCACTGAAAGCTGTTGCTAGCCAGCCCCCTTCCTTGGAAGCGCTTTTGTAGCCCTAAGAACACTGGGGCTCTGGCCTTCTCTAGCCACCTCATCTTCTGCTCATCCTCTCGCGCAGTCTAAAGAGAGCTCAGGTGAGAAATTGCAAATGTCGAGCAATTGCTCAGAGAGGAAAAGTGCCAGCACTGAAAGCTGTTGCTAGCCAGCCCCCTTCCTTGGAAGCGCTTTCACACGCGCAGCAACACTGGGGCTTTGCGCTTCTCTAGCCACCAAACGTCACAGTCATTCTCTGTCCGTCTCGTAGACACGAACTGAGAAATTGCAAACGTCGAGCAATTGCTCAGAGATGAAAAGTGCCAGCACTGAAAGCTGTTGCTAGCCAGCCCCCTTCCTTGGAAGCGCTTTTGTAGCCCTAAGAACACTGGGGCTCTGGGCTTCTCTAGCCACCTCGTCTTCTGCTCATCCTCTCGCGCAGTCTAAAGAGAGCTCAGGTGAGAAATTGCAAACGTCGAGCAATTGCTCAGAGATGAAAAGTGCCAGCACTGAAAGCTGTTGCTAGCCAGCACCCTTCTTTGGAAGCGCTTTTGTAGCCCTAAGAACACTGGGGCTCTGGGCTTCTCTACCCACCAAACGTCACGGTCATTCTCTTTCCGTCTCGTAGACACGAGCTGGGAAATTGCAAATGTCGAGCAATTGCTCAGAGATGAAAAGTGCCAGCACTGAAAGCTGTTGCTAGCCAGCACCCTTCCTTGGAAGCGCTTTCACAGGCGCAGCAAAACTGGGGCTTTGCGCTTCTCTAACCACCAAACATCACGGTCAATTTCTCTCTGTCTCGTAGAAACGAGCTGAGAAATTGCAAACGTAGAGCAATTGCTCAGAGATGAAAAGTGCCAGCACTGAAAGCTGTTGCTAGCCAGCACCCTTGCTTGGAAGTGCTTTCACAGGCGCAGCAACACTGGGGCTTTGCGCTTCTCTAGCCACCAAACGTCACGGTCATTCTCTTTCCGTCTCGTAGACACGAACTGAGAAATTGCAAACGTCGAGCAATTGCTCAGAGATGAAAAGTGCCAGCACTGAAAGCTGTTGCTAGCCAGCCCCCTTCCTTGGAAGCGCTTTTGTAGCCCTAAGAACACTGGGGCTCTGGCCTTCTCTAGCCACCTCATCTTCTGCTCATCCTCTCGCGCAGTCTAAAGAGAGCTCAGGTGAGAAATTGCAAACGTCGAGCAATTGCTCAGAGATGAAAAGTGCCAGCACTGAAAGCTGTTGCTAGCCAGCACCCTTCCTTGGAAGTGCTTTCACAGGCGCAGCAACACTGGGGCTTTGCGCTTCTCTAGCCACCAAACGTCACGGTCATTCTCTTTCCGTCTCGTAGACACGAGTTGAGAAATTGCAAACGTCGAGCAATTGCTCAGAGATGAAAAGTGCCAGCACTGAAAGCTGTTGCTAGCCAGCACCCTTCCTTGGAAGCGCTTTCACAGGCGCAGCAACACTGGGGCTTTGCGCTTCTCTAACCACCAAACGTCACGGTCACTATCTCTCCGTCTCGTAGAAACGAGTTGAGAAATTGCAAACGTCGAGCAATTGCTCAGAGATGAAAAGTGCCAGCACTGAAAGCTGCTGCTAGCCAGCACCCTTCCTTGGAAGCGCTTTCACAGGCGCAGCAACACTGGGGCTTTGCGCTTCTCTACCCACCAAACGTCACGGTCATTCTCTTTCCGACTCGTAGACACGAGCTGAGAAATTGCAAACGTCGAGCAATTGCTCAGAGATGAAAAGTGCCAGCACTGAAAGCTGTTGCTAGCCAGCACCCTTCCTTGGAAGCGCTTTCACAGGCGCAGCAACACTGGGGCTTTGCGCTTCTCTACCCACCAAACGTCACAGTCACTATCTCTCCGTCTCGTAGACACGAGTTGAGAAATTGCAAACGTCGAGCAATTGCTCAGAGATGAAAAGTGCCAGCACTGAAAGCTGTTGCTAGCCAGCCCCCTTCCTTGGAAGCGCTTTTGTAGCCCTAAGAACACTGGGGCTCTGGCCTTCTCTAGCCACCTCATCTTCTGCTCATCCTCTCGCGCAGTCTAAAGAGAGCTCAGGTGAGAAATTGCAAATGTCGAGCAATTGCTCAGAGATGAAAAGTGCCAGCACTGAAAGCTGTTGCTAGCCAGCACCCTTCCTTGGAAGCGCTTTTGTAGCCCTAAGAACACTGGGGCTCTGGCCTTCTCTAGCCACCTCATCTTCTGCTCATCCTCTCGCACAGTCTAAAGAGAGCTCAGGTGAGAAATTGCAAACGTCGAGCAATTGCTCAGAGATGAAAAGTGCCAGCACTGAAAGCTGTTGCTAGCCAGCACCCTTCCTTGGAAGTGCTTTCAGACGCGCAGCAACACTGGGGCTTTGCGCTTCTCTAGCCACCAAACGTCACTGTCATTCTCTGTCCGTCTCGTAGACACGAGTTGAGAAATTGCAAACGTCGAGCAATTGCTCAGAGATGAAAAGTGCCAGCACTGAAAGCTGTTGCTAGCCAGCACCCTACCTTGGAAGCGCTTTCACAGGCGCAGCAACACTGGGGCTTTGCGCTTCTCTAGCCACCAAACGTCACGGTCATTCTCTTTCCGACTCGTAGACACGAGTTGAGAAATTGCAAACGTCGAGCAATTGCTCAGAGATGAAAAGTGCCAGCACTGAAAGCTGTTGCTAGCCAGCACCATTCCTTGGAAGCGCTTTCACAGGCGCAGCAACACTGGGGTAATGCGCTTCTCTACCCACCAAACGTCACGGTCATTCTCTGTCCGTCTCGTAGACACGAGCTGAGAAATTGTAAACGTCGAGCAATTTCTCAGAGATAAAAAGTGCCAGCACTGAAAGCTGTTGCTAGCCAGCACCCTTCCTTGGAAGCGCTTTTGTAGCCCTAAGAACACTGGGGCTCTGGGCTTCTCTAGCCACCTAATCTTCTGCTCATCCTCTCGCGCAGTCTAAAGAGAGCTCAGGTGAGAAATTGCAAACGTCGAGCAATTGCTCAGAGATGAAAAGTGCCAGCACTGAAAGCTGTTGCTAGCCAGCACCCTTCTTTGGAAGCGCTTTTGTAGCCCTAAGAACACTGGGGCTCTGGCCTTCTCTACCCACCAAACGTCACGGTCATTCTCTTTCCGTCTCGTAGACACGAGCTGAGAAATTGCAAACGTCGAGCAATTGCTCAGAGATGAAAAGTGCCAGCACTGAAAGCTGTTGCTAGCCAGCACCCTTGCTCGGAAGCGCTTTCACAGGCGCAGCAAAACTGGGGCTTTGCGCTTCTCTAACCACCAAACATCACGGTCAATTTCTCTCTGTCTCGTAGAAACGAGCTGAGAAATTGCAAACGTCGAGCAATTGCTCAGAGATGAAAAGTGCCAGCACTGAAAGCTGTTGCTAGCCAGCACCCTTCCTTGGAAGTGCTTTCACAGGCGCAGCAACACTGGGGCTTTGCGCTTCTCTAGCCACCAAACGTCACGGTCATTCTCTTTCCGTCTCGTAGACACGAACTGAGAAATTGCAAACGTCGAGCAATTGCTCAGAGATGAAAAGTGCCAGCACTGAAAGCTGTTGCTAGCCAGCCCCCTTCCTTGGAAGCGCTTTTGTAGCCCTAAGAACACTGGGGCTCTGGCCTTCTCTAGCCACCTCATCTTCTGCTCATCCTCTCGCGCAGTCTAAAGAGAGCTCAGGTGAGAAATTGCAAACGTCGAGCAATTGCTCAGAGATGAAAAGTGGCAGCACTGAAAGCTGTTGCTAGCCAGCACCCTTCCTTGGAAGTGCTTTCACACGCGCAGCAACACTGGGGCTTTGCGCTTCTCTAGCCACCAAACGTCACGGTCATTCTCTTTCCGACTCGTAGACACGAGCTGAGAAATTGCAAACGTCGAGCAATTGCTCAGAGATGAAAAGTGCCAGCACTGAAAGCTGTTGCTAGCCAGCACCCTTCCTTGGAAGCGCTTTCACAGGCGCAGCAACACTGGGGCTTTGCGCTTCTCTACCCACCAAACGTCACAGTCACTATCTCTCCGTCTCGTAGACACGAGTTGAGAAATTGCAAACGTCGAGCAATTGCTCAGAGATGAAAAGTGCCAGCACTGAAAGCTGTTGCTAGCCAGCCCCCTTCCTTGGAAGCGCTTTTGTAGCCCTAAGAACACTGGGGCTCTGGGCTTCTCTAGCCACCTCATCTTCTGCTCATCCTCTCGCGCAGTCTAAAGAGAGCTCAGGTGAGAAATTGCAAATGTCGAGCAATTGCTCAGAGAGGAAAAGTGCCAGCACTGAAAGCTGTTGCTAGCCAGCCCCCTTCCTTGGAAGCGCTTTCACACGCGCAGCAACACTGGGGCTTTGCGCTTCTCTAGCCACCAAACGTCACAGTCATTCTCTGTCCGTCTCGTAGACACGAACTGAGAAATTGCAAACGTCGAGCAATTGCTCAGAGATGAAAAGTGCCAGCACTGAAAGCTGTTGCTAGCCAGCCCCCTTCCTTGGAAGCGCTTTTGTAGCCCTAAGAACACTGGGGCTCTGGGCTTCTCTAGCCACCTCGTCTTCTGCTCATCCTCTCGCGCAGTCTAAACAGAGCTCAGGTGAGAAATTGCAAACGTCGAGCAATTGCTCAGAGATGAAAAGTGCCAGCACTGAAAGCTGTTGCTAGCCAGCACCCTTCTTTGGAAGCGCTTTTGTAGCCCTAAGAACAGTGGGGCTCTGGGCTTCTCTACCCACCAAACGTCACGGTCATTCTCTTTCCGTCTCGTAGACACGAGCTGGGAAATTGCAAACGTCGAGCAATTGCTCAGAGATGAAAAGTGCCAGCACTGAAAGCTGTTGCTAGCCAGCACCCTTCCTTGGAAGCGCTTTCACAGGCGCAGCAAAACTGGGGCTTTGCGCTTCTCTAGCCACCAAACGTCACGGTCAATTTCTCTCTGTCTCGTAGAAACGAGCTGAGAAATTGCAAACGTAGAGCAATTGCTCAGAGATGAAAAGTGCCAGCACTGAAAGCTGTTGCTAGCCAGCCCCCTTCCTTGGAAGCGCTTTTGTAGCCCTAAGAACACTGGGGCTCTGGGCTTCTCTAGCCACCTCATCTTCTGCTCATCCTCTCGCGCAGTCTAAAGAGAGCTCAGGTGAGAAATTGCAAATGTCGAGCAATTGCTCAGAGAGGAAAAGTGCCAGCACTGAAAGCTGTTGCTAGCCAGCCCCCTTCCTTGGAAGCGCTTTCACACGCGCAGCAACACTGGGGCTTTGCGCTTCTCTACCCACCAAACGTCACAGTCATTCTCTGTCCGTCTCGTAGACACGAACTGAGAAATTGCAAACGTCGAGCAATTGCTCAGAGATGAAAAGTGCCAGCACTGAAAGCTGTTGCTAGCCAGCCCCCTTCCTTGGAAGCGCTTTTGTAGCCCTAAGAACACTGGGGCTCTGGGCTTCTCTAGCCACCTCGTCTTCTGCTCATCCTCTCGCGCAGTCTAAAGAGAGCTCAGGTGAGAAATTGCAAACGTCGAGCAATTGCTCAGAGATGAAAAGTGCCAGCACTGAAAGCTGTTGCTAGCCAGCACCCTTCTTTGGAAGCGCTTTTGTAGCCCTAAGAACACTGGGGCTCTGGGCTTCTCTACCCACCAAACGTCACGGTCATTCTCTTTCCGTCTCGTAGACACGAGCTGGGAAATTGCAAACGTCGAGCAATTGCTCAGAGATGAAAAGTGCCAGCACTGAAAGCTGTTGCTAGCCAGCACCCTTCCTTGGAAGCGCTTTCACAGGCGCAGCAAAACTGGGGCTTTGCGCTTCTCTAACCACCAAACATCACGGTCAATTTCTCTCTGTCTCGTAGAAACGAGCTGAGAAATTGCAAACGTAGAGCAATTGCTCAGAGATGAAAAGTGCCAGCACTGAAAGCTGTTGCTAGCCAGCACCCTTCCTTGGAAGTGCTTTCACAGGCGCAGCAACACTGGGGCTTTGCGCTTCTCTACCCACCAAACGTCACGGTCATTCTCTTTCCGTCTCGTAGACACGAACTGAGAAATTGCAAACGTCGAGCAATTGCTCAGAGATGAAAAGTGCCAGCACTGAAAGCTGTTGCTAGCCAGCCCCCTTCCTTGGAAGCGCTTTTGTAGCCCTAAGAACACTGGGGCTCTGGCCTTCTCTAGCCACCTCATCTTCTGCTCATCCTCTCGCGCAGTCTAAAGAGAGCTCAGGTGAGAAATTGCAAACGTCGAGCAATTGCTCAGAGATGAAAAGTGCCAGCACTGAAAGCTGTTGCTAGCCAGCACCCTTCCTTGGAAGTGCTTTCACAGGCGCAGCAACACTGGGGCTTTGCGCTTCTCTAGCCACCAAACGTCACGGTCATTCTCTTTCCGTCTCGTAGACACGAGTTGAGAAATTGCAAACGTCGAGCAATTGCTCAGAGATGAAAAGTGCCAGCACTGAAAGCTGTTGCTAGCCAGCACCCTACCTTGGAAGCGCTTTCACAGGCGCAGCAACACTGGGGCTTTGCGCTTCTCTAACCACCAAACGTCACGGTCACTATCTCTCCGTCTCGTAGAAACGAGTTGAGAAATTGCAAACGTCCAGCAATTGCTCAGAGATGAAAAGTGCCAGCACTGAAAGCTGCTGCTAGCCAGCACCCTTCCTTGGAAGCGCTTTCACAGGCGCAGCAACACTGGGGCTTTGCGCTTCTCTAGCCACCAAACGTCACGGTCATTCTCTTTCCGACTCGTAGACACGAGCTGAGAAATTGCAAACGTCGAGCAATTGCTCAGAGATGAAAAGTGCCAGCACTGAAAGCTGTTGCTAGCCAGCACCCTTCCTTGGAAGCGCTTTCACAGGCGCAGCAACACTGGGGCTTTGCGCTTCTCTACCCACCAAACGTCACAGTCACTATCTCTCCGTCTCGTAGACACGAGTTGAGAAATTGCAAACGTCGAGCAATTGCTCAGAGATGAAAAGTGCCAGCACTGAAAGCTGTTGCTAGCCAGCCCCCTTCCTTGGAAGCGCTTTTGTAGCCCTAAGAACACTGGGGCTCTGGCCTTCTCTAGCCACCTCATCTTCTGCTCATCCTCTCGCGCAGTCTAAAGAGAGCTCAGGTGAGAAATTGCAAATGTCGAGCAATTGCTCAGAGATGAAAAGTGCCAGCACTGAAAGCTGTTGCTAGCCAGCACCCTTCCTTGGAAGCGCTTTTGTAGCCCTAAGAACACTGGGGCTCTGGCCTTCTCTAGCCACCTCATCTTCTGCTCATCCTCTCGCACAGTCTAAAGAGAGCTCAGGTGAGAAATTGCAAACGTCGAGCAATTGCTCAGAGATGAAAAGTGCCAGCACTGAAAGCTGTTGCTAGCCAGCACCCTTCCTTGGAAGTGCTTTCAGACGCGCAGCAACACTGGGGCTTTGCGCTTCTCTAGCCACCAAACGTCACTGTCATTCTCTGTCCGTCTCGTAGACACGAGTTGAGAAATTGCAAACGTCGAGCAATTGCTCAGAGATGAAAAGTGCCAGCACTGAAAGCTGTTGCTAGCCAGCACCCTACCTTGGAAGCGCTTTCACAGGCGCAGCAACACTGGGGCTTTGCGCTTCTCTACCCACCAAACGTCACGGTCATTCTCTTTCCGACTCGTAGACACGAGTTGAGAAATTGCAAACGTCGAGCAATTGCTCAGAGATGAAAAGTGCCAGCACTGAAAGCTGTTGCTAGCCAGCACCATTCCTTGGAAGCGCTTTCACAGGCGCAGCAACACTGGGGTAATGCGCTTCTCTACCCACCAAACGTCACGGTCATTCTCTGTCCGTCTCGTAGACACGAGCTGAGAAATTGTAAACGTCGAGCAATTTCTCAGAGATAAAAAGTGCCAGCACTGAAAGCTGTTGCTAGCCAGCACCCTTCCTTGGAAGCGCTTTTGTAGCCCTAAGAACACTGGGGCTCTGGGCTTCTCTAGCCACCTAATCTTCTGCTCATCCTCTCGCGCAGTCTAAAGAGAGCTCAGGTGAGAAATTGCAAACGTCGAGCAATTGCTCAGAGATGAAAAGTGCCAGCACTGAAAGCTGTTGCTAGCCAGCACCCTTCTTTGGAAGCGCTTTTGTAGCCCTAAGAACACTGGGGCTCTGGCCTTCTCTACCCACCAAACGTCACGGTCATTCTCTTTCCGTCTCGTAGACACGAGCTGAGAAATTGCAAACGTCGAGCAATTGCTCAGAGATGAAAAGTGCCAGCACTGAAAGCTGTTGCTAGCCAGCACCCTTGCTCGGAAGCGCTTTCACAGGCGCAGCAAAACTGGGGCTTTGCGCTTCTCTAACCACCAAACATCACGGTCAATTTCTCTCTGTCTCGTAGAAACGAGCTGAGAAATTGCAAACGTCGAGCAATTGCTCAGAGATGAAAAGTGCCAGCACTGAAAGCTGTTGCTAGCCAGCACCCTTCCTTGGAAGTGCTTTCACAGGCGCAGCAACACTGGGGCTTTGCGCTTCTCTAGCCACCAAACGTCACGGTCATTCTCTTTCCGTCTCGTAGACACGAACTGAGAAATTGCAAACGTCGAGCAATTGCTCAGAGATGAAAAGTGCCAGCACTGAAAGCTGTTGCTAGCCAGCCCCCTTCCTTGGAAGCGCTTTTGTAGCCCTAAGAACACTGGGGCTCTGGCCTTCTCTAGCCACCTCATCTTCTGCTCATCCTCTCGCGCAGTCTAAAGAGAGCTCAGGTGAGAAATTGCAAACGTCGAGCAATTGCTCAGAGATGAAAAGTGGCAGCACTGAAAGCTGTTGCTAGCCAGCACCCTTCCTTGGAAGTGCTTTCACACGCGCAGCAACACTGGGGCTTTGCGCTTCTCTAGCCACCAAACGTCACGGTCATTCTCTTTCCGTCTCGTAGACACGAGTTGAGAAATTGCAAACGTCGAGCAATTGCTCAGAGATGAAAAGTGCCAGCACTGAAAGCTGTTGCTAGCCAGCACCCTTGCTTGGAAGCGCTTTCACAGGCGCAGCAACACTGGGGCTTTGCGCTTCTCTAACCACCAAACGTCACGGTCACTATCTCTCCGTCTCGTAGAAACGAGTTGAGAAATTGCAAACGTCGAGCAATTGCTCAGAGATGAAAAGTGCCAGCACTGAAAGCTGCTGCTAGCCAGCACCCTTCCTTGGAAGCGCTTTCACAGGTGCAGCAACACTGGGGCTTTGCGCTTCTCTACCCACCAAACGTCACGGTCATTCTCTTTCCGACTCGTAGACACGAGCTGAGAAATTGCAAACGTCGAGCAATTGCTCAGAGATGAAAAGTGCCAGCACTGAAAGCTGTTGCTAGCCAGCACCCTTCCTTGGAAGCGCTTTCACAGGCGCAGCAACACTGGGGCTTTGCGCTTCTCTACCCACCAAACGTCACAGTCACTATCTCTCCGTCTCGTAGACACGAGTTGAGAAATTGCAAACGTCGAGCAATTGCTCAGAGATGAAAAGTGCCAGCACTGAAAGCTGTTGCTAGCCAGCCCCCTTCCTTGGAAGCGCTTTTGTAGCCCTAAGAACACTGGGGCTCTGGGCTTCTCTAGCCACCTCATCTTCTGCTCATCCTCTCGCGCAGTCTAAAGAGAGCTCAGGTGAGAAATTGCAAATGTCGAGCAATTGCTCAGAGAGGAAAAGTGCCAGCACTGAAAGCTGTTGCTAGCCAGCCCCCTTCCTTGGAAGCGCTTTCACACGCGCAGCAACACTGGGGCTTTGCGCTTCTCTAGCCACCAAACGTCACAGTCATTCTCTGTCCGTCTCGTAGACACGAACTGAGAAATTGCAAACGTCGAGCAATTGCTCAGAGATGAAAAGTGCCAGCACTGAAAGCTGTTGCTAGCCAGCCCCCTTCCTTGGAAGCGCTTTTGTAGCCCTAAGAACACTGGGGCTCTGGCCTTCTCTAGCCACCTCGTCTTCTGCTCATCCTCTCGCGCAGTCTAAAGAGAGCTCAGGTGAGAAATTGCAAACGTCGAGCAATTGCTCAGAGATGAAAAGTGCCAGCACTGAAAGCTGTTGCTAGCCAGCACCCTTCTTTGGAAGCGCTTTTGTAGCCCTAAGAACAGTGGGGCTCTGGGCTTCTCTACCCACCAAACGTCACGGTCATTCTCTTTCCGTCTCGTAGACACGAGCTGGGAAATTGCAAACGTCGAGCAATTGCTCAGAGATGAAAAGTGCCAGCACTGAAAGCTGTTGCTAGCCAGCACCCTTCCTTGGAAGCGCTTTCACAGGCGCAGCAAAACTGGGGCTTTGCGCTTCTCTAACCACCAAACATCACGGTCAATTTCTCTCTGTCTCGTAGAAACGAGCTGAGAAATTGCAAACGTAGAGCAATTGCTCAGAGATGAAAAGTGCCAGCACTGAAAGCTGTTGCTAGCCAGCACCCTTGCTTGGAAGTGCTTTCACAGGCGCAGCAACACTGGGGCTTTGCGCTTCTCTAGCCACCAAACGTCACGGTCATTCTCTTTCCGTCTCGTAGACACGAACTGAGAAATTGCAAACGTCGAGCAATTGCTCAGAGATGAAAAGTGCCAGCACTGAAAGCTGTTGCTAGCCAGCCCCCTTCCTTGGAAGCGCTTTTGTAGCCCTAAGAACACTGGGGCTCTGGCCTTCTCTAGCCACCTCATCTTCTGCTCATCCTCTCGCGCAGTCTAAAGAGAGCTCAGGTGAGAAATTGCAAACGTCGAGCAATTGCTCAGAGATGAAAAGTGCCAGCACTGAAAGCTGTTGCTAGCCAGCAACCTTCCTTGGAAGTGCTTTCACAGGCGCAGCAACACTGGGGCTTTGCGCTTCTCTAGCCACCAAACGTCACGGTCATTCTCTTTCCGTCTCGTAGACACGAGTTGAGAAATTGCAAACGTCGAGCAATTGCTCAGAGATGAAAAGTGCCAGCACTGAAAGCTGTTGCTAGCCAGCACCCTACCTTGGAAGCGCTTTCACAGGCGCAGCAACACTGGGGCTTTGCGCTTCTCTAACCACCAAACGTCACGGTCACTATCTCTCCGTCTCGTAGAAACGAGTTGAGAAATTGCAAACGTCGAGCAATTGCTCAGAGATGAAAAGTGCCAGCACTGAAAGCTGCTGCTAGCCAGCACCCTTCCTTGGAAGCGCTTTCACAGGCGCAGCAACACTGGGGCTTTGCGCTTCTCTACCCACCAAACGTCACGGTCATTCTCTTTCCGACTCGTAGACACGAGCTGAGAAATTGCAAACGTCGAGCAATTGCTCAGAGATGAAAAGTGCCAGCACTGAAAGCTGTTGCTAGCCAGCACCCTTCCTTGGAAGCGCTTTCACAGGCGCAGCAACACTGGGGCTTTGCGCTTCTCTACCCACCAAACGTCACAGTCACTATCTCTCCGTCTCGTAGACACGAGTTGAGAAATTGCAAACGTCGAGCAATTGCTCAGAGATGAAAAGTGCCAGCACTGAAAGCTGTTGCTAGCCAGCCCCCTTCCTTGGAAGCGCTTTTGTAGCCCTAAGAACACTGGGGCTCTGGCCTTCTCTAGCCACCTCATCTTCTGCTCATCCTCTCGCGCAGTCTAAAGAGAGCTCAGGTGAGAAATTGCAAATGTCGAGCAATTGCTCAGAGATGAAAAGTGCCAGCACTGAAAGCTGTTGCTAGCCAGCACCCTTCCTTGGAAGCGCTTTTGTAGCCCTAAGAACACTGGGGCTCTGGCCTTCTCTAGCCACCTCATCTTCTGCTCATCCTCTCGCACAGTCTAAAGAGAGCTCAGGTGAGAAATTGCAAACGTCGAGCAATTGCTCAGAGATGAAAAGTGCCAGCACTGAAAGCTGTTGCTAGCCAGCACCCTTCCTTGGAAGTGCTTTCAGACGCGCAGCAACACTGGGGCTTTGCGCTTCTCTAGCCACCAAACGTCACTGTCATTCTCTGTCCGTCTCGTAGACACGAGTTGAGAAATTGCAAACGTCGAGCAATTGCTCAGAGATGAAAAGTGCCAGCACTGAAAGCTGTTGCTAGCCAGCACCCTACCTTGGAAGCGCTTTCACAGGCGCAGCAACACTGGGGCTTTGCGCTTCTCTACCCACCAAACGTCACGGTCATTCTCTTTCCGACTCGTAGACACGAGTTGAGAAATTGCAAACGTCGAGCAATTGCTCAGAGATGAAAAGTGCCAGCACTGAAAGCTGTTGCTAGCCAGCACCATTCCTTGGAAGCGCTTTCACAGGCGCAGCAACACTGGGGTAATGCGCTTCTCTACCCACCAAACGTCACGGTCATTCTCTGTCCGTCTCGTAGACACGAGCTGAGAAATTGTAAACGTCGAGCAATTTCTCAGAGATGAAAAGTGCCAGCACTGAAAGCTGTTGCTAGCCAGCACCCTTCCTTGGAAGCGCTTTTGTAGCCCTAAGAACACTGGGGCTCTGGGCTTCTCTAGCCACCTCGTCTTCTGCTCATCCTCTCGCGCAGTCTAAAGAGAGCTCAGGTGAGAAATTGCAAACGTCGAGCAATTGCTCAGAGATGAAAAGTGCCAGCACTGAAAGCTGTTGCTAGCCAGCACCCTTCTTTGGAAGCGCTTTTGTAGCCCTAAGAACACTGGGGCTCTGGCCTTCTCTACCCACCAAACGTCACGGTCATTCTCTTTCCGTCTCGTAGACACGAGCTGGGAAATTGCAAACGTCGAGCAATTGCTCAGAGATGAAAAGTGCCAGCACTGAAAGCTGTTGCTAGCCAGCACCCTTCCTTGGAAGCGCTTTCACAGGCGCAGCAAAACTGGGGCTTTGCGCTTCTCTAACCACCAAACATCACGGTCAATTTCTCTCTGTCTCGTAGAAACGAGCTGAGAAATTGCAAACGTAGAGCAATTGCTCAGAGATGAAAAGTGCCAGCACTGAAAGCTGTTGCTAGCCAGCACCCTTGCTTGGAAGTGCTTTCACAGGCGCAGCAACACTGGGGCTTTGCGCTTCTCTAGCCACCAAACGTCACGGTCATTCTCTTTCCGTCTCGTAGACACGAACTGAGAAATTGCAAACGTCGAGCAATTGCTCAGAGATGAAAAGTGCCAGCACTGAAAGCTGTTGCTAGCCAGCCCCCTTCCTTGGAAGCGCTTTTGTAGCCCTAAGAACACTGGGGCTCTGGCCTTCTCTAGCCACCTCATCTTCTGCTCATCCTCTCGCGCAGTCTAAAGAGAGCTCAGGTGAGAAATTGCAAACGTCGAGCAATTGCTCAGAGATGAAAAGTGCCAGCACTGAAAGCTGTTGCTAGCCAGCACCCTTCCTTGGAAGTGCTTTCACAGGCGCAGCAACACTGGGGCTTTGCGCTTCTCTAGCCACCAAACGTCACGGTCATTCTCTTTCCGTCTCGTAGACACGAGTTGAGAAATTGCAAACGTCGAGCAATTGCTCAGAGATGAAAAGTGCCAGCACTGAAAGCTGTTGCTAGCCAGCACCCTACCTTGGAAGCGCTTTCACAGGCGCAGCAACACTGGGGCTTTGCGCTTCTCTAACCACCAAACGTCACGGTCACTATCTCTCCGTCTCGTAGAAACGAGTTGAGAAATTGCAAACGTCGAGCAATTGCTCAGAGATGAAAAGTGCCAGCACTGAAAGCTGCTGCTAGCCAGCACCCTTCCTTGGAAGCGCTTTCACAGGCGCAGCAACACTGGGGCTTTGCGCTTCTCTACCCACCAAACGTCACGGTCATTCTCTTTCCGACTCGTAGACACGAGCTGAGAAATTGCAAACGTCGAGCAATTGCTCAGAGATGAAAAGTGCCAGCACTGAAAGCTGTTGCTAGCCAGCACCCTTCCTTGGAAGCGCTTTCACAGGCGCAGCAACACTGGGGCTTTGCGCTTCTCTACCCACCAAACGTCACAGTCACTATCTCTCCGTCTCGTAGACACGAGTTGAGAAATTGCAAACGTCGAGCAATTGCTCAGAGATGAAAAGTGCCAGCACTGAAAGCTGTTGCTAGCCAGCCCCCTTCCTTGGAAGCGCTTTTGTAGCCCTAAGAACACTGGGGCTCTGGCCTTCTCTAGCCACCTCATCTTCTGCTCATCCTCTCGCGCAGTCTAAAGAGAGCTCAGGTGAGAAATTGCAAATGTCGAGCAATTGCTCAGAGATGAAAAGTGCCAGCACTGAAAGCTGTTGCTAGCCAGCACCCTTCCTTGGAAGCGCTTTTGTAGCCCTAAGAACACTGGGGCTCTGGCCTTCTCTAGCCACCTCATCTTCTGCTCATCCTCTCGCACAGTCTAAAGAGAGCTCAGGTGAGAAATTGCAAACGTCGAGCAATTGCTCAGAGATGAAAAGTGCCAGCACTGAAAGCTGTTGCTAGCCAGCACCCTTCCTTGGAAGTGCTTTCAGACGCGCAGCAACACTGGGGCTTTGCGCTTCTCTAGCCACCAAACGTCACTGTCATTCTCTGTCCGTCTCGTAGACACGAGTTGAGAAATTGCAAACGTCGAGCAATTGCTCAGAGATGAAAAGTGCCAGCACTGAAAGCTGTTGCTAGCCAGCACCCTACCTTGGAAGCGCTTTCACAGGCGCAGCAACACTGGGGCTTTGCGCTTCTCTACCCACCAAACGTCACGGTCATTCTCTTTCCGACTCGTAGACACGAGTTGAGAAATTGCAAACGTCGAGCAATTGCTCAGAGATGAAAAGTGCCAGCACTGAAAGCTGTTGCTAGCCAGCACCATTCCTTGGAAGCGCTTTCACAGGCGCAGCAACACTGGGGTAATGCGCTTCTCTACCCACCAAACGTCACGGTCATTCTCTGTCCGTCTCGTAGACACGAGCTGAGAAATTGTAAACGTCGAGCAATTTCTCAGAGATAAAAAGTGCCAGCACTGAAAGCTGTTGCTAGCCAGCACCCTTCCTTGGAAGCGCTTTTGTAGCCCTAAGAACACTGGGGCTCTGGGCTTCTCTAGCCACCTAATCTTCTGCTCATCCTCTCGCGCAGTCTAAAGAGAGCTCAGGTGAGAAATTGCAAACGTCGAGCAATTGCTCAGAGATGAAAAGTGCCAGCACTGAAAGCTGTTGCTAGCCAGCACCCTTCTTTGGAAGCGCTTTTGTAGCCCTAAGAACACTGGGGCTCTGGCCTTCTCTACCCACCAAACGTCACGGTCATTCTCTTTCCGTCTCGTAGACACGAGCTGAGAAATTGCAAACGTCGAGCAATTGCTCAGAGATGAAAAGTGCCAGCACTGAAAGCTGTTGCTAGCCAGCACCCTTGCTCGGAAGCGCTTTCACAGGCGCAGCAAAACTGGGGCTTTGCGCTTCTCTAACCACCAAACATCACGGTCAATTTCTCTCTGTCTCGTAGAAACGAGCTGAGAAATTGCAAACGTCGAGCAATTGCTCAGAGATGAAAAGTGCCAGCACTGAAAGCTGTTGCTAGCCAGCACCCTTCCTTGGAAGTGCTTTCACAGGCGCAGCAACACTGGGGCTTTGCGCTTCTCTAGCCACCAAACGTCACGGTCATTCTCTTTCCGTCTCGTAGACACGAACTGAGAAATTGCAAACGTCGAGCAATTGCTCAGAGATGAAAAGTGCCAGCACTGAAAGCTGTTGCTAGCCAGCCCCCTTCCTTGGAAGCGCTTTTGTAGCCCTAAGAACACTGGGGCTCTGGCCTTCTCTAGCCACCTCATCTTCTGCTCATCCTCTCGCGCAGTCTAAAGAGAGCTCAGGTGAGAAATTGCAAACGTCGAGCAATTGCTCAGAGATGAAAAGTGGCAGCACTGAAAGCTGTTGCTAGCCAGCACCCTTCCTTGGAAGTGCTTTCACACGCGCAGCAACACTGGGGCTTTGCGCTTCTCTAGCCACCAAACGTGACGGTCATTCTCTTTCCGTCTCGTAGACACGAGTTGAGAAATTGCAAACGTCGAGCAATTGCTCAGAGATGAAAAGTGCCAGCACTGAAAGCTGTTGCTAGCCAGCACCCTACCTTGGAAGCGCTTTCACAGGCGCAGCAACACTGGGGCTTTGCGCTTCTCTAACCACCAAACGTCACGGTCACTATCTCTCCGTCTCGTAGAAACGAGTTGAGAAATTGCAAACGTCGAGCAATTGCTCAGAGATGAAAAGTGCCAGCACTGAAAGCTGCTGCTAGCCAGCACCCTTCCTTGGAAGCGCTTTCACAGGTGCAGCAACACTGGGGCTTTGCGCTTCTCTAGCCACCAAACGTCACGGTCATTCTCTTTCCGACTCGTAGACACGAGCTGAGAAATTGCAAACGTCGAGCAATTGCTCAGAGATGAAAAGTGCCAGCACTGAAAGCTGTTGCTAGCCAGCACCCTTCCTTGGAAGCGCTTTCACAGGCGCAGCAACACTGGGGCTTTGCGCTTCTCTACCCACCAAACGTCACAGTCACTATCTCTCCGTCTCGTAGACACGAGTTGAGAAATTGCAAACGTCGAGCAATTGCTCAGAGATGAAAAGTGCCAGCACTGAAAGCTGTTGCTAGCCAGCCCCCTTCCTTGGAAGCGCTTTTGTAGCCCTAAGAACACTGGGGCTCTGGGCTTCTCTAGCCACCTCATCTTCTGCTCATCCTCTCGCGCAGTCTAAAGAGAGCTCAGGTGAGAAATTGCAAATGTCGAGCAATTGCTCAGAGAGGAAAAGTGCCAGCACTGAAAGCTGTTGCTAGCCAGCCCCCTTCCTTGGAAGCGCTTTCACACGCGCAGCAACACTGGGGCTTTGCGCTTCTCTAGCCACCAAACGTCACAGTCATTCTCTGTCCGTCTCGTAGACACGAACTGAGAAATTGCAAACGTCGAGCAATTGCTCAGAGATGAAAAGTGCCAGCACTGAAAGCTGTTGCTAGCCAGCCCCCTTCCTTGGAAGCGCTTTTGTAGCCCTAAGAACACTGGGGCTCTGGGCTTCTCTAGCCACCTCGTCTTCTGCTCATCCTCTCGCGCAGTCTAAACAGAGCTCAGGTGAGAAATTGCAAACGTCGAGCAATTGCTCAGAGATGAAAAGTGCCAGCACTGAAAGCTGTTGCTAGCCAGCACCCTTCTTTGGAAGCGCTTTTGTAGCCCTAAGAACAGTGGGGCTCTGGGCTTCTCTACCCACCAAACGTCACGGTCATTCTCTTTCCGTCTCGTAGACACGAGCTGGGAAATTGCAAACGTCGAGCAATTGCTCAGAGATGAAAAGTGCCAGCACTGAAAGCTGTTGCTAGCCAGCACCCTTCCTTGGAAGCGCTTTCACAGGCGCAGCAAAACTGGGGCTTTGCGCTTCTCTACCCACCAAACGTCACGGTCAATTTCTCTCTGTCTCGTAGAAACGAGCTGAGAAATTGCAAACGTAGAGCAATTGCTCAGAGATGAAAAGTGCCAGCACTGAAAGCTGTTGCTAGCCAGCACCCTTGCTTGGAAGTGCTTTCACAGGTGCAGCAACACTGGGGCTTTGCGCTTCTCTAGCCACCAAACGTCACGGTCATTCTCTTTCCGTCTCGTAGACACGAACTGAGAAATTGCAAACGTCGAGCAATTGCTCAGAGATGAAAAGTGCCAGCACTGAAAGCTGTTGCTAGCCAGCCCCCTTCCTTGGAAACGCTTTTGTAGCCCTAAGAACACTGGGGCTCTGGCCTTCTCTAGCCACCTCATCTTCTGCTCATCCTCTCGCGCAGTCTAAAGAGAGCTCAGGTGAGAAATTGCAAACGTCCAGCAATTGCTCAGAGATGAAAAGTGCCAGCACTGAAAGCTGTTGCTAGCCAGCACCCTTCCTTGGAAGTGCTTTCACAGGCGCAGCAACACTGGGGCTTTGCGCTTCTCTAGCCACCAAACGTCACGGTCATTCTCTTTCCGTCTCGTAGACACGAGTTGAGAAATTGCAAACGTCGAGCAATTGCTCAGAGATGAAAAGTGCCAGCACTGAAAGCTGTTGCTAGCCAGCACCCTACCTTGGAAGCGCTTTCACAGGCGCAGCAACACTGGGGCTTTGCGCTTCTCTAACCACCAAACGTCACGGTCACTATCTCTCCGTCTCGTAGAAACGAGTTGAGAAATTGCAAACGTCGAGCAATTGCTCAGAGATGAAAAGTGCCAGCACTGAAAGCTGCTGCTAGCCAGCACCCTTCCTTGGAAGCGCTTTCACAGGTGCAGCAACACTGGGGCTTTGCGCTTCTCTACCCACCAAACGTCACGGTCATTCTCTTTCCGACTCGTAGACACGAGCTGAGAAATTGCAAACGTCGAGCAATTGCTCAGAGATGAAAAGTGCCAGCACTGAAAGCTGTTGCTAGCCAGCACCCTTCCTTGGAAGCGCTTTCACAGGCGCAGCAACACTGGGGCTTTGCGCTTCTCTAGCCACCAAACGTCACAGTCACTATCTCTCCGTCTCGTAGACACGAGTTGAGAAATTGCAAACGTCGAGCAATTGCTCAGAGATGAAAAGTGCCAGCACTGAAAGCTGTTGCTAGGCAGCACCCTTCCTTGGAAGCGCTTTCACAGGCGCAGCAACACTGGGGCTTTGCGCTTCTCTACCCACCAAACGTCACAGTCACTATCTCTCCGTCTCGTAGACACGAGTTGAGAAATTGCAAACGTCGAGCAATTGCTCAGAGAGGAAAAGTGCCAGCACTGAAAGCTGTTGCTAGCCAGCCCCCTTCCTTGGAAGCGCTTTTGTAGCCCTAAGAACACTGGGGCTCTGGCCTTCTCTAGCCACCTCATCTTCTGCTCATCCTCTCGCGCAGTCTAAAGAGAGCTCAGGTGAGAAATTGCAAATGTCGAGCAATTGCTCAGAGATGAAAAGTGCCAGCACTGAAAGCTGTTGCTAGCCAGCACCCTTCCTTGGAAGCGCTTTTGTAGCCCTAAGAACACTGGGGCTCTGGCCTTCTCTAGCCACCTCATCTTCTGCTCATCCTCTCGCACAGTCTAAAGAGAGCTCAGGTGAGAAATTGCAAACGTCGAGCAATTGCTCAGAGATGAAAAGTGCCAGCACTGAAAGCTGTTGCTAGCCAGCACCCTTCCTTGGAAGTGCTTTCAGACGCGCAGCAACACTGGGGCTTTGCGCTTCTCTAGCCACCAAACGTCACTGTCATTCTCTGTCCGTCTCGTAGACACGAGTTGAGAAATTGCAAACGTCGAGCAATTGCTCAGAGATGAAAAGTGCCAGCACTGAAAGCTGTTGCTAGCCAGCACCCTACCTTGGAAGCGCTTTCACAGGCGCAGCAACACTGGGGCTTTGCGCTTCTCTACCCACCAAACGTCACGGTCATTCTCTTTCCGACTCGTAGACACGAGTTGAGAAATTGCAAACGTCGAGCAATTGCTCAGAGATGAAAAGTGCCAGCACTGAAAGCTGTTGCTAGCCAGCACCATTCCTTGGAAGCGCTTTCACAGGCGCAGCAACACTGGGGTAATGCGCTTCTCTACCCACCAAACGTCACGGTCATTCTCTGTCCGTCTCGTAGACACGAGCTGAGAAATTGTAAACGTCGAGCAATTTCTCAGAGATAAAAAGTGCCAGCACTGAAAGCTGTTGCTAGCCAGCACCCTTCCTTGGAAGCGCTTTTGTAGCCCTAAGAACACTGGGGCTCTGGGCTTCTCTAGCCACCTAATCTTCTGCTCATCCTCTCGCGCAGTCTAAAGAGAGCTCAGGTGAGAAATTGCAAACGTCGAGCAATTGCTCAGAGATGAAAAGTGCCAGCACTGAAAGCTGTTGCTAGCCAGCACCCTTCTTTGGAAGCGCTTTTGTAGCCCTAAGAACACTGGGGCTCTGGCCTTCTCTACCCACCAAACGTCACGGTCATTCTCTTTCCGTCTCGTAGACACGAGCTGAGAAATTGCAAACGTCGAGCAATTGCTCAGAGATGAAAAGTGCCAGCACTGAAAGCTGTTGCTAGCCAGCACCCTTGCTCGGAAGCGCTTTCACAGGCGCAGCAAAACTGGGGCTTTGCGCTTCTCTAACCACCAAACATCACGGTCAATTTCTCTCTGTCTCGTAGAAACGAGCTGAGAAATTGCAAACGTCGAGCAATTGCTCAGAGATGAAAAGTGCCAGCACTGAAAGCTGTTGCTAGCCAGCACCCTTCCTTGGAAGTGCTTTCACAGGCGCAGCAACACTGGGGCTTTGCGCTTCTCTAGCCACCAAACGTCACGGTCATTCTCTTTCCGTCTCGTAGACACGAACTGAGAAATTGCAAACGTCGAGCAATTGCTCAGAGATGAAAAGTGCCAGCACTGAAAGCTGTTGCTAGCCAGCCCCCTTCCTTGGAAGCGCTTTTGTAGCCCTAAGAACACTGGGGCTCTGGCCTTCTCTAGCCACCTCATCTTCTGCTCATCCTCTCGCGCAGTCTAAAGAGAGCTCAGGTGAGAAATTGCAAACGTCGAGCAATTGCTCAGAGATGAAAAGTGGCAGCACTGAAAGCTGTTGCTAGCCAGCACCCTTCCTTGGAAGTGCTTTCACACGCGCAGCAACACTGGGGCTTTGCGCTTCTCTAGCCACCAAACGTGACGGTCATTCTCTTTCCGTCTCGTAGACACGAGTTGAGAAATTGCAAACGTCGAGCAATTGCTCAGAGATGAAAAGTGCCAGCACTGAAAGCTGTTGCTAGCCAGCACCCTACCTTGGAAGCGCTTTCACAGGCGCAGCAACACTGGGGCTTTGCGCTTCTCTAACCACCAAACGTCACGGTCACTATCTCTCCGTCTCGTAGAAACGAGTTGAGAAATTGCAAACGTCGAGCAATTGCTCAGAGATGAAAAGTGCCAGCACTGAAAGCTGCTGCTAGCCAGCACCCTTCCTTGGAAGCGCTTTCACAGGTGCAGCAACACTGGGGCTTTGCGCTTCTCTACCCACCAAACGTCACGGTCATTCTCTTTCCGACTCGTAGACACGAGCTGAGAAATTGCAAACGTCGAGCAATTGCTCAGAGATGAAAAGTGCCAGCACTGAAAGCTGTTGCTAGCCAGCACCCTTCCTTGGAAGCGCTTTCACAGGCGCAGCAACACTGGGGCTTTGCGCTTCTCTACCCACCAAACGTCACAGTCACTATCTCTCCGTCTCGTAGACACGAGTTGAGAAATTGCAAACGTCGAGCAATTGCTCAGAGATGAAAAGTGCCAGCACTGAAAGCTGTTGCTAGCCAGCCCCCTTCCTTGGAAGCGCTTTTGTAGCCCTAAGAACACTGGGGCTCTGGGCTTCTCTAGCCACCTCATCTTCTGCTCATCCTCTCGCGCAGTCTAAAGAGAGCTCAGGTGAGAAATTGCAAATGTCGAGCAATTGCTCAGAGAGGAAAAGTGCCAGCACTGAAAGCTGTTGCTAGCCAGCCCCCTTCCTTGGAAGCGCTTTCACACGCGCAGCAACACTGGGGCTTTGCGCTTCTCTAGCCACCAAACGTCACAGTCATTCTCTGTCCGTCTCGTAGACACGAACTGAGAAATTGCAAACGTCGAGCAATTGCTCAGAGATGAAAAGTGCCAGCACTGAAAGCTGTTGCTAGCCAGCCCCCTTCCTTGGAAGCGCTTTTGTAGCCCAAAGAACACTGGGGCTCTGGGCTTCTCTAGCCACCTCGTCTTCTGCTCATCCTCTCGCGCAGTCTAAAGAGAGCTCAGGTGAGAAATTGCAAACGTCGAGCAATTGCTCAGAGATGAAAAGTGCCAGCACTGAAAGCTGTTGCTAGCCAGCACCCTTCTTTGGAAGCGCTTTTGTAGCCCTAAGAACAGTGGGGCTCTGGGCTTCTCTACCCACCAAACGTCACGGTCATTCTCTTTCCGTCTCGTAGACACGAGCTGGGAAATTGCAAACGTCGAGCAATTGCTCAGAGATGAAAAGTGCCAGCACTGAAAGCTGTTGCTAGCCAGCACCCTTCCTTGGAAGCGCTTTCACAGGCGCAGCAAAACTGGGGCTTTGCGCTTCTCTACCCACCAAACGTCACGGTCAATTTCTCTCTGTCTCGTAGAAACGAGCTGAGAAATTGCAAACGTAGAGCAATTGCTCAGAGATGAAAAGTGCCAGCACTGAAAGCTGTTGCTAGCCAGCACCCTTGCTTGGAAGTGCTTTCACAGGTGCAGCAACACTGGGGCTTTGCGCTTCTCTAGCCACCAAACGTCACGGTCATTCTCTTTCCGTCTCGTAGACACGAACTGAGAAATTGCAAACGTCGAGCAATTGCTCAGAGATGAAAAGTGCCAGCACTGAAAGCTGTTGCTAGCCAGCCCCCTTCCTTGGAAACGCTTTTGTAGCCCTAAGAACACTGGGGCTCTGGCCTTCTCTAGCCACCTCATCTTCTGCTCATCCTCTCGCGCAGTCTAAAGAGAGCTCAGGTGAGAAATTGCAAACGTCGAGCAATTGCTCAGAGATGAAAAGTGCCAGCACTGAAAGCTGTTGCTAGCCAGCACCCTTCCTTGGAAGTGCTTTCACAGGCGCAGCAACACTGGGGCTTTGCGCTTCTCTAGCCACCAAACGTCACGGTCATTCTCTTTCCGTCTCGTAGACACGAGTTGAGAAATTGCAAACGTCGAGCAATTGCTCAGAGATGAAAAGTGCCAGCACTGAAAGCTGTTGCTAGCCAGCACCCTACCTTGGAAGCGCTTTCACAGGCGCAGCAACACTGGGGCTTTGCGCTTCTCTAACCACCAAACGTCACGGTCACTATCTCTCCGTCTCGTAGAAACGAGTTGAGAAATTGCAAACGTCGAGCAATTGCTCAGAGATGAAAAGTGCCAGCACTGAAAGCTGCTGCTAGCCAGCACCCTTCCTTGGAAGCGCTTTCACAGGTGCAGCAACACTGGGGCTTTGCGCTTCTCTACCCACCAAACGTCACGGTCATTCTCTTTCCGACTCGTAGACACGAGCTGAGAAATTGCAAACGTCGAGCAATTGCTCAGAGATGAAAAGTGCCAGCACTGAAAGCTGTTGCTAGCCAGCACCCTTCCTTGGAAGCGCTTTCACAGGCGCAGCAACACTGGGGCTTTGCGCTTCTCTAGCCACCAAACGTCACAGTCACTATCTCTCCGTCTCGTAGACACGAGTTGAGAAATTGCAAACGTCGAGCAATTGCTCAGAGATGAAAAGTGCCAGCACTGAAAGCTGTTGCTAGCCAGCACCCTTCCTTGGAAGCGCTTTTGTAGCCCTAAGAACACTGGGGCTCTGGCCTTCTCTAGCCACCTCATCTTCTGCTCATCCTCTCGCGCAGTCTAAAGAGAGCTCAGGTGAGAAATTGCAAATGTCGAGCAATTGCTCAGAGAGGAAAAGTGCCAGCACTGAAAGCTGTTGCTAGCCAGCACCCTTCCTTGGAAGCGCTTTCACAGGCACAGCAACACTGGGGCTTTGCGCTTCTCTAGCCACCAAACGTCACAGTCATTCTCTGTCCGTCTCGTAGACACGAACTGAGAAATTGCAAACGTCGAGCAATTGCTCACAGATGAAAAGTGCCAGCACTGAAAGCTGTTGCTAGCCAGCCCCCTTCCTTGGAAGCGCTTTTGTAGCCCAAAGAACACTGGGGCTCTGGGCTTCTCTAGCCACCTCATCTTCTGCTCATCCTCTCGCGCAGTCTAAAGAGAGCTCAGGTGAGAAATTGCAAACGTCGAGCAATTGCTCAGAGATGAAAAGTGCCAGCACTGAAAGCTGTTGCTAGCCAGCACCCTTCTTTGGAAGCGCTTTTGTAGCCCTAAGAACAGTGGGGCTCTGGGCTTCTCTACCCACCAAACGTCACGGTCATTCTCTTTCCGTCTCGTAGACACGAGCTGGGAAATTGCAAACGTCGAGCAATTGCTCAGAGATGAAAAGTGCCAGCACTGAAAGCTGTTGCTAGCCAGCACCCTTCCTTGGAAGCGCTTTCACAGGCGCAGCAAAACTGGGGCTTTGCGCTTCTCTAACCACCAAACATCACGGTCAATTTCTCTCTGTCTCGTAGAAACGAGCTGAGAAATTGCAAACGTCGAGCAATTGGTCAGAGAGGAAAAGTGCCAGCACTGAAAGCTGTTGTTAGCCAGCACCCTTGCTTGGAAGTGCTTTCACAGGCGCAGCAACACTGGGGCTTTGCGCTTCTCTAGCCACCAAACGTCACGGTCATTCTCTGTCCGTCTCGTAGACACGAACTGAGAAATTGCAAACGTCGAGCAATTGCTCAGAGATGAAAAGTGCCAGCACTGAAAGCTGTTGCTAGCCAGCACCCTTCCTTGGAAGCGCTTTTGTAGCCCTAAGAACACTGGGGCTCTGGCCTTCTCTAGCCACCTCATCTTCTGCTCATCCTCTCGCGCAGTCTAAAGAGAGCTCAGGTGAGAAATTGCAAACGTCGAGCAATTGCTCAGAGATGAAAAGTGCCAGCACTGAAAGCTGTTGCTAGCCAGCACCCTTCCTTGGAAGTGCTTTCACAGGCGCAGCAACACTGGGGCTTTGCGCTTCTCTAGCCACCAAACGTCACGGTCATTCTCTTTCCGTCTCGTAGACACGAGTTGAGAAATTGCAAATGTCGAGCAATTGCTCAGAGATGAAGAGTGCCAGCACTGAAAGCTGTTGCTAGCCAGCACCCTACCTTGGAAGCGCTTTCACACGCGCAGCAACACTGGGGCTTTGCGCTTCTCTAACCACCAAACGTCACGGTCACTATCTCTCCGTCTCGTAGACACGAGTTGAGAAATTGCAAACGTCGAGCAATTGCTCAGAGATGAAAAGTGCCAGCACTGAAAGCTGCTGCTAGCCAGCACCATTCCTTGGAAGCGCTTTCACAGGCGCAGCAACACTGGGGCTTTGCGCTTCTCTAGCCACCAAACGTGACGGTCATTCTCTTTCCGACTCGTAGACACGAGCTGAGAAATTGCAAACGTCGAGCAATTGCTCAGAGATGAAAAGTGCCAGCACTGAAAGCTGTTGCTAGCCAGCACCCTTCCTTGGAAGCGCTTTCACAGGCGCAGCAACACTGGGGCTTTGCGCTTCTCTACCCACCAAACGTCACAGTCATTCTCTGTCCGTCTCGTAGACACGAGCTGAGAAATTGCAAACGTCGAGCAATTGCTCAGAGATGAAAAGTGCCAGCACTGAAAGCTGTTGCTAGCCAGCCCCCTTCCTTGGAAGCGCTTTTGTAGCCCTAAGAACACTGGGGCTCTGGCCTTCTCTAGCCACCTCATCTTCTGCTCATCCTCTCGCGCAGTCTAAAGAGAGCTCAGGTGAGAAATTGCAAACGTCGAGCAATTGCTCAGACAGGAAAAGTGGCAGCACTGAAAGCTGTTGCTAGCCAGCACCCTTCCTTGGAAGCGCTTTTGTAGCCCTAAGAACACTGGGGCTCTGGCCTTCTCTAGCCACCTCATCTTCTGCTCATCCTCTCGCACAGTCTAAAGAGAGCTCAGGTGAGAAATTGCAAACGTCGAGCAATTGCTCAGAGATGAAAAGTGCCAGCACTGAAAGCTGTTGCTAGCCAGCACCCTTCCTTGGAAGTGCTTTCAGACGCGCAGCAACACTGGGGCTTTGCGCTTCTCTAGCCACCAAACGTCACGGTCATTCTCTTTCCGTCTCGTAGACACGAGTTGAGAAATTGCAAACGTCAAGCAATTGCTCAGAGATGAAAAGTGCCAGCACTGAAAGCTGTTGCTAGCCAGCACCCTACCTTGGAAGCGCTTTCACAGGCGCAGCAACACTGGGGCTTTGTGCTTCTCTACCCACCAAACGTCACGGTCATTCTCTTTCCGACTCGTAGACACGAGTTGAGAAATTGCAAACGTCGAGCAATTGCTCAGAGAGGAAAAGTGCCAGCACTGAAAGCTGTTGCTAGCCAGCACCATTCCTTGGAAGCGCTTTCACAGGCGCAGCAACACTGGGGCTTTGCGCTTCCCTACCCACCAAACGTCACGGTCATTCTCTGTCCGTCTCGTAGACACGAGCTGAGAAATTGTAAACGTCGAGCAATTGCTCAGAGATGAAAAGTGCCAGCACTGAAAGCTGTTGCTAGCCAGCACCCTTCCTTGGAAGCGCTTTTGTAGCCCAAAGATCGTTGGGGCTCTGGGCTTCTCTAGCCACCTCATCTACTGCTCATCCTCTCGCGCAGTCTAAAGAGAGCTCAGGTGAGAAATTGCAAACGTCGAGCAATTGCTGAGAGATGAAAAGTGCCAGCACTGAAAGCTCTTGCTAGCCAGCGCCCTTCCTTAGAAGCGCTTTTGTAGCCCAAAGAACATTGGGGCTCTGGGCTTCTCTAGCCACCTAATCTTCTGCTCATCCTCTCGCGCAGTCTAAAGAGAGCTCAGGTGAGAAATTGCAAACGTCGAGCAATTGCTCAGAGATGAAAAGGGCCAGCACTGAAAGCTCTTGCTAGCCAGCACCCTTCCTTGGAAGCGCTTTTGTAGCCCTAAGAACACTGGGGCTCTGGCCTTCTCTAGCCACCTCATCTTCTGCTCATCCTCTCGCGCAGTCTAAAGAGAGCTCAGGTGAGAAATTGCAAATGTCGAGCAATTGCTCAGAGAGGAAAAGTGCCAGCACTGAAAGCTGTTGCTAGCCAGCACCCTTCCTTGGAAGCGCTTTCACAGGCGCAGCAACACTGGGGCTTTTCGCTTCTCTAACCACCAAACGTCACAGTCAATCTCTGTCCGTCTCGTAGAAACGAGTTGAGAAATTGCAAACGTCGAGCAATTGCTCAGAGATGAAAAGTGCCAGCACTGAAAGCTGTTGCTAGCCAGCACCCTTCCTTGGAAGCGCTTTCACAGGTGCAGCAACACTGGGGCTTTGCGCTTCTCTAGCCACCAAACGTCACGGTCATTCTCTTTCCGACTCGTAGACACGAGCTGAGAAATTGCAAACGTCGAGCAATTGCTCAGAGATGAAAAGTGCCAGCACTGAAAGCTGTTGCTAGCCAGCACCCTTCTTTGGAAGCGCTTTTGTAGCCCTAAGAACACTGGGGCTCTGGGCTTCTCTAGCCACCTCATCTTCTGCTCATCCTCTCGCGCAGTCTAAAGAGAGCTCAGGTGAGAAATTGCAAACGTCGAGCAATTGCTCAGAGATGAAAAGTGCCAGCACTGAAAGCTGTTGCTAGCCAGCACCCTTCCTTGGAAGCGCTTTCACAGGCGCAGCAACACTGGGGCTTTGCGCTTCTCTAACCACCAAACGTGACGGTCACTATCTCTCCGACTCGTAGACACGAGCTGAGAAATTGCAAACGTCGAGCAATTGCTCAGAGATGAAAAGTGCCAGCACTGAAAGCTGTTGCTAGCCAGCACCCTTCCTTGGAAGCGCTTTCACAGGCGCAGCAACACTGGGGCTTTGCGCTTCTCTAGCCACCAAACATCACGGTCATTCTCTGTCCGTCTCGTAGACACGAGCTGAGAAATTGCAAACGTCGAGCAATTGCTCAGAGATGAAAAGTGCCAGCACTGAAAGCTGTTGCTAGCCAGCCCCCTTCCTTGGAAGCGCTTTTGTAGCCCTAAGAACACTGGGGCTCTGGGCTTCTCTAGCCACCTCATCTTCTGCTCATCCTCTCGCGCACTCTAAAGAGAGCTCAGGTGAGAAATTGCAAACGTCGAGCAATTGCTCAGAGAGGAAAAGTGCCAGCACTGAAAGCTGTTGCTAGCCAGCACCCTTCTTTGGAAGCGCTTTTGTAGCCCTAAGAACACTGGGGCTCTGGGCTTCTCTACCCACCAAAGGTCACGGTCATTCTCTTTCCGTCTCGTAGAAACGAGCTGGGAAATTGCAAACGTCGAGCAATTGCTCAGAGATGAAAAGTGCCAGCACTGAAAGCTGTTGCTAGCCAGCACCCTTCCTTGGAAGCGCTTTCACAGGTGCAGCAAAACTGGGGCTTTGCGCTTCTCTACCCACCAAACGTCACGGTCAATTTCTCTCTGTCTCGTAGAAACGAGCTGAGAAATTGCAAACGTCGAGCAATTGCTCAGAGATGAAAAGTGCCAGCACTGAAAGCTGTTGCTAGCCAGCACCCTTCCTTGAAGCGCTTTTGTAGCCCTAAGAACACTGGGGCTCTGCGCTTCTCTAGCCACCAAACGTCACGGTCATTCTCTTTCCGTCTCGTAGACACGAGCTGAGAAATTGTAAACGTCGAGCAATTGCTCAGAGATGAAAAGTGCCAGCACTGAAAGCTGTTGCTAGCCAGCACCCTTCCTTGGAAGCGCTTTTGTAGCCCAAAGATCATTGGGGCTCTGGGCTTCTCTAGCCACCTCATCTACTGCTCATCCTCTCGCGCAGTCTAAAGAGAGCTCAGGTGAGAAATTGCAAACGTCGAGCAATTGCTGAGAGATGAAAAGTGCCAGCACTGAAAGCTCTTGCTAGCCAGCGCCCTTCCTTAGAAGCGCTTTTGTAGCCCAAAGAACATTGGGGCTCTGGGCTTCTCTAGCCACCTAATCTTCTGCTCATCCTCTCGCGCAGTCTAAAGAGAGCTCAGGTGAGAAATTGCAAACGTCGAGCAATTGCTCAGAGATGAAAAGGGCCAGCACTGAAAGCTCTTGCTAGCCAGCACCCTTCCTTGGAAGCGCTTTTGTAGCCCTAAGAACACTGGGGCTCTGGCCTTCTCTAGCCACCTCATCTTCTGCTCATCCTCTCGCGCAGTCTAAAGAGAGCTCAGGTGAGAAATTGCAAATGTCGAGCAATTGCTCAGAGAGGAAAAGTGCCAGCACTGAAAGCTGTTGCTAGCCAGCACCCTTCCTTGGAAGCGCTTTCACAGGCGCAGCAACACTGGGGCTTTTCGCTTCTCTAACCACCAAACGTCACAGTCAATCTCTGTCCGTCTCGTAGAAACGAGTTGAGAAATTGCAAACGTCGAGCAATTGCTCAGAGATGAAAAGTGCCAGCACTGAAAGCTGTTGCTAGCCAGCACCCTTCCTTGGAAGCGCTTTCACAGGTGCAGCAACACTGGGGCTTTGCGCTTCTCTAGCCACCAAACGTCACGGTCATTCTCTTTCCGACTCGTAGACACGAGCTGAGAAATTGCAAACGTCGAGCAATTGCTCAGAGATGAAAAGTGCCAGCACTGAAAGCTGTTGCTAGCCAGCACCCTTCTTTGGAAGCGCTTTTGTAGCCCTAAGAACACTGGGGCTCTGGCCTTCTCTAGCCACCTCATCTTCTGCTCATCCTCTCGCGCAGTCTAAAGAGAGCTCAGGTGAGAAATTGCAAACGTCGAGCAATTGCTCAGAGATGAAAAGTGCCAGCACTGAAAGCTGTTGCTAGCCAGCACCCTTCCTTGGAAGCGCTTTCACAGGCGCAGCAACACTGGGGCTTTGCGCTTCTCTAACCACCAAACGTGACGGTCACTATCTCTCCGACTCGTAGACACGAGCTGAGAAATTGCAAACGTCGAGCAATTGCTCAGAGATGAAAAGTGCCAGCACTGAAAGCTGTTGCTAGCCAGCACCCTTCCTTGGAAGTGCTTTCACAGGCGCAGCAACACTGGGGCTTTGCGCTTCTCTAGCCACCAAACATCACGGTCATTCTCTGTCCGTCTCGTAGACACGAGCTGAGAAATTGCAAACGTCGAGCAATTGCTCAGAGATGAAAAGTGCCAGCACTGAAAGCTGTTGCTAGCCAGCCCCCTTCCTTGGAAGCGCTTTTGTAGCCCTAAGAACACTGGGGCTCTGGGCTTCTCTAGCCACCTCATCTTCTGCTCATCCTCTCGCGCAGTCTAAAGAGAGGTCAGGTGAGAAATTGCAAACGTCGAGCAATTGCTCAGAGAGGAAAAGTGCCAGCACTGAAAGCTGTTGCTAGCCAGCACCCTTCTTTGGAAGCGCTTTTGTAGCCCTAAGAACACTGGGGCTCTGGGCTTCTCTACCCACCAAAGGTCACGGTCATTCTCTTTCCGTCTCGTAGAAACGAGCTGAGAGATTGCAAACGTCGAGCAATTGCTCAGAGATGAAAAGTGCCAGCACTGAAAGCTGTTGCTAGCCAGCACCCTTCCTTGGAAGCGCTTTCACAGGCGCAGCAAAACTGGGGCTTTGCGCTTCTCTAGCCACCAAACGTCACGGTCAATTTCTCTCTGTCTCGTAGAAACGAGCTGAGAAATTGCAAACGTCGAGCAATTGCTCAGAGATGAAAAGTGCCAGCACTGAAAGCTGTTGCTAGCCAGCACCCTTCCTTGAAGCGCTTTTGTAGCCCTAAGAACACTGGGGCTCTGCGCTTCTCTAGCCACCAAACGTCACGGTCATTCTCTTTCCGTCTCGTAGACACGAGCTGAGAAATTGCAAACGTCGAGCAATTGCTCAGAGATGAAAAGTGCCAGCACTGAAAGCTGTTGCTAGACAGCACCCTTCCTTGGAAGCGCTTTCACAGGCGCACCAACACTGGGGCTTTGCGCTTCTCTACCCACCAAACGTCACGGTCATTCTCTGTCCGTCTCGTAGACACGAACTGAGAAATTGTAAACGTCGAGCAATTGCTCAGAGATGAAAAGTGCCAGCACTGAAAGCTGTTGCTAGCCAGCACCCTTCCTTGGAAGCGCTTTTGTAGCCCAAAGATCATTGGGGCTCTGGGCTTCTCTAGCCACCTCATCTTCTGCTCATCCTCTCGCGCAGTCTAAAGAGAGCTCAGGTGAGAAATTGCAAACGTCGAGCAATTGCTCAGAGAGGAAAAGTGCCAGCACTGAAAGCTGTTGCTAGCCAGCCCCCTTCCTTGGAAGCGCTTTTGTAGCCCAAAGATCATTGGGGCTCTGGGCTTCTCTAGCCACCTTATCTTCTGCTCATCCTCTCGCGCAGTCTAAAGAGAGCTCAGGTGAGAAATTGCAAACGTCGAGCAATTGCTGAGAGATGCAAAGGGCCAGCACTGAAAGCTCTTGCTAGCCAGCACCCTTCCTTGGAAGCGCTTTTGTAGCCCTTAGAACAGTGGGGCTCTGGGCATCTCTAGCCACCTCATCTTCTGCTCATCCTCTCGCGCAGTCTAAAGAGAGCTCAGGTGAGAAATTGCAAACGTCGAGCAATTGCTGAGAGATGAAAAGTGCCAGCACTGAAAGCTGTTGCTAGCCAGCACCCTTCCTTGGAAGCGCTTTCACAAGCGCAGCAACACTGGGGCTTTGCGCTTCTCTAACCACCAAACATCACGGTCACTATCTCTCCGTCTCGTAGAAACGAGTTGAGAAATTGCAAACGTCGAGCAATTGCTCAGAGATGAAAAGTGCCAGCACTGAAAGCTGTTGCTAGCCAGCACCCTTCCTTGGAAGCGCTTTCACAGGTGCAGCAACACTGGGGCTTTGCGCTTCTCTAGACACCAAACGTCACGGTCATTCTCTTTCCGACTCGTAGACACGAGCAGAGAAATTGCAAACGTCGAGCAATTGCTCAGAGATGAAAAGTGCCAGCACTGAAAGCTGTTGCTAGCCAGCACCCTTCCTTGGAAGTGCTTTCACAGGCGCAGCAACACTGGGGCTTTGCGCTTCTCTAGCCACCAAACATCACGGTCATTCTCTGTCCGTCTCGTAGACACGAGCTGAGAAATTGCAAACGTCGAGCAATTGCTCAGAGATGAAAAGTGCCAGCACTGAAAGCTGTTGCTAGCCAGCCCCCTTCCTTGGAAGCGCTTTTGTAGCCCTAAGAACACTGGGGCTCTGGGCTTCTCTACCCACCAAACGTCACGGTCATTCTCTTTCCGTCTCGTAGACACGAGCTGGGAAATTGCAAACGTCGAGCAATTGCTCAGAGATGAAAAGTGCCAGCACTGAAAGCTGTTGCTAGCCAGCACCCTTCCTTGGAAGCGCTTTCACAGGCGCAGCAAAACTGGGGCTTTGCGCTTCTCTAACCACCAAACATCACGGTCAATTTCTCTCTGTCTCGTAGAAACGAGCTGAGAAATTGCAAACGTCGAGCAATTGCTCAGAGATGAAAAGTGCCAGCACTGAAAGCTGTTGCTAGCCAGCACCCTTGCTTGGAAGTGCTTTCACAGGCGCAGCAACACTGGGGCTTTGCGCTTCTCTAGCCACCAAACGTCACGGTCATTCTCTTTCCGTCTCGTAGACACGAACTGAGAAATTGCAAACGTCGAGCAATTGCTCAGAGATGAAAAGTGCCAGCACTGAAAGCTGTTGCTAGCCAGCACCCTTCCTTGGAAGCGCTTTTGTAGCCCTAAGAACACTGGGGCTCTGGCCTTCTCTAGCCACCTCATCTTCTGCTCATCCTCTCGCGCAGTCTAAAGAGAGCTCAGGTGAGAAATGGCAAACGTCGAGCAATTGCTCAGAGATGAAAAGTGCCAGCACTGAAAGCTGTTGCTAGCCAGCACCCTTCCTTGGAAGTGCTTTCACACGCGCAGCAACACTGGGGCTTTGCGCTTCTCTAGCCACCAAACGTCACGGTCATTCTCTTTCCGTCTCGTAGACACGAGTTGAGAAATTGCAAACGTCGAGCAATTGCTCAGAGATGAAAAGTGCCAGCACTGAAAGCTGTTGCTAGCCAGCACCCTACCTTGGAAGCGCTTTCACAGGCGCAGCAACACTGGGGCTTTGCGCTTCTCTACCCACCAAACGTCACGGTCACTATCTCTCCGTCTCGTAGAAACGAGTTGAGAAATTGCAAACGTCGAGCAATTGCTCAGAGATGAAAAGTGCCAGCACTGAAAGCTGCTGCTAGCCAGCACCCTTCCTTGGAAGCGCTTTCACAGGTGCAGCAACACTGGGGCTTTGCGCTTCTCTACCCACCAAACGTCACGGTCATTCTCTTTCCGACTCGTAGACACGAGTTGAGAAATTGCAAATGTCGAGCAATTGCTCAGAGATGAAAAGTGCCAGCACTGAAAGCTGCTGCTAGCCAGCACCCTTCCTTGGAAGCGCTTTCACAGGCGCAGCAACACTGGGGCTTTGAGCTTCTCTACCCACCAAACGTCACGGTCATTCTCTTACGGTCTCGTAGACACAAGCTGAGAAATTGCAAACGTCGAGCAATTGGTCAGAGAGGAAAAGTGCCAGCACTGAAAGCTGTTGCTAGCCAGCACCCTTCCTTGGAAGTGCTTTTGTAGCCCTAAGAACACTGGGGCTCTGGCCTTCTCTAGCCACCTCATCTTCTGCTCATCCTCTCGCGCAGTCTAAAGAGAGCTCAGGTGAGAAATTGCAAACGTCGAGCAATTGCTGAGAGATGAAAAGTGCCAGCACTGAAAGCTGTTGCTAGCCAGCACCCTTCCTTGGAAGCGCTTTTGTAGCCCTAAGAACACTGGGGCTCTGGCCTTCTCTAGCCACCTCATCTTCTGCTCATCCTCTCGCGCAGTCTAAAGAGAGCTCAGGTGAGAAATTGCAAATGTCGAGCAATTGCTCAGAGAGGAAAAGTGCCAGCACTGAAAGCTGTTGCTAGCCAGCACCCTTCCTTGGAAGCGCTTTCACAGGCGCAGCAACACTGGGGCTTTTCGCTTCTCTACCCACCAAACGTCACGGTCAATTTCTCTCTGTCTCGTAGAAACGAGCTGAGAAATTGCAAACGTCGAGCAATTGCTCAGAGATGAAAAGTGCCAGCACTGAAAGCTGTTGCTAGCCAGCACCCTTCCTTGAAGCGCTTTTGTAGCCCTAAGAACACTGGGGCTCTGCGCTTCTCTAGCCACCAAACGTCACGGTCATTCTCTTTCCGTCTCGTAGACACGAGCTGAGAAATTGCAAACGTCGAGCAATTGCTCAGAGATGAAAAGTGCCAGCACTGAAAGCTGTTGCTAGCCAGCACCCTTCCTTGGAAGCGCTTTCACAGGCGCACCAACACTGGGGCTTTGCGCTTCTCTACCCACCAAACGTCACGGTCATTCTCTGTCCGTCTCGTAGACACGAACTGAGAAATTGTAAACGTCGAGCAATTGCTCAGAGATGAAAAGTGCCAGCACTGAAAGCTGTTGCTAGCCAGCACCCTTCCTTGGAAGCGCTTTTGTAGCCCAAAGATCATTGGGGCTCTGGGCTTCTCTAGCCACCTCATCTTCTGCTCATCCTCTCGCGCAGTCTAAAGAGAGCTCAGGTGAGAAATTGCAAACGTCGAGCAATTGCTCAGAGAGGAAAAGTGCCAGCACTGAAAGCTGTTGCTAGCCAGCCCCCTTCCTTGGAAGCGCTTTTGTAGCCCAAAGATCATTGGGGCTCTGGGCTTCTCTAGCCACCTTATCTTCTGCTCATCCTCTCGCGCAGTCTAAAGAGAGCTCAGGTGAGAAATTGCAAACGTCGAGCAATTGCTGAGAGATGCAAAGGGCCAGCACTGAAAGCTCTTGCTAGCCAGCACCCTTCCTTGGAAGCGCTTTTGTAGCCCTAAGAACACTGGGGCTCTGTGCTTCTATAGCCACCTCATCTTCTGCTCATCCTCTCGCGCAGTCTAAAGAGAGCTCAGGTGAGAAATTGCAAACGTCGAGCAATTGCTCAGAGAGGAAAAGTGCCAGCACTGAAAGCTGTTGCTAGCCAGCACCCTTCCTTGGAAGCGCTTTCACAAGCGCAGCAACACTGGGGCTTTGCGCTTCTCTAACCACCAAACATCACGGTCACTATCTCTCCGTCTCGTAGAAACGAGTTGAGAAATTGCAAACGTCGAGCAATTGCTCAGAGATGAAAAGTGCCAGCACTGAAAGCTGTTGCTAGCCAGCACCCTTCCTTGGAAGCGCTTTCACAGGTGCAGCAACACTGGGGCTTTGCGCTTCTCTAGCCACCAAACGTCACGGTCATTCTCTTTCCGACTCGTAGACACGAGCTGAGAAATTGCAAACGTCGAGCAATTGCTCAGAGATGAAAAGTGCCAGCACTGAAAGCTGTTGCTAGCCAGCACCCTTCCTTGGAAGCGCTTTTGTAGCCCTAAGAACACTGGGGCTCTGGGCTTCTCTAGCCACCTCATCTTCTGCTCATCCTCTCGCGCAGTCTAAAGAGAGCTCAGGTGAGAAATTGCAAACGTCGAGCAATTGCTGAGAGATGCAAAGGGCCAGCACTGAAAGCTCTTGCTAGCCAGCACCCTTCCTTGGAAGCGCTTTTGTAGCCCTTAGAACACTGGGGCTCTGGGCTTCTCTAGCCACCTCATCTTCTGCTCATCCTCTCGCGCAGTCTAAAGAGAGCTCAGGTGAGAAATTGCAAACGTCGAGCAATTGCTCAGAGAGGAAAAGTGCCAGCACTGAAAGCTGTTGCTAGCCAGCACCCTTCCTTGGAAGCGCTTTCACAAGCGCAGCAACACTGGGGCTTTGCGCTTCTCTAACCACCAAACGTCACGGTCACTATCTCTCCGTCTCGTAGAAACGAGTTGAGAAATTGCAAACGTCGAGCAATTGCTCAGAGATGAAAAGTGCCAGCACTGAAAGCTGCTGCTAGCCAGCACCCTTCCTTGGAAGCGCTTTCACAGGCGCAGCAACACTGGGGCTTTGCGCTTCTCTAGCCACCAAACGTCACGGTCATTCTCTTTCCGACTCGTAGACACGAGCTGAGAAATTGCACACGTCGAGCAATTGCTCAGAGATGAAAAGTGCCAGCACTGAAAGCTGTTGCTAGCCAGCACCCTTCCTTGGAAGCGCTTTCACAGGCGCAGCAACACTGGGGCTTTGCGCTTCTCTACCCACCAAACGTCACAGTCACTATCTCTCCGTCTCGTAGACACGAGTTGAGAAATTGCAAACGTCGAGCAATTGCTCAGAGATGAAAAGTGCCAGCACTGAAAGCTGTTGCTAGCCAGCACCCTTCCTTGAAGCGCTTTTGTAGCCCTAAGAACACTGGGGCTCTGGGCTTCTCTAGCCACCTCATCTTCTGCTCATCCTCTCGCGCAGTCTAAAGAGAGCTCAGGTGAGAAATTGCAAATGTCGAGCAATTGCTCAGAGATGAAAAGTGCCAGCACTGAAAGCTGTTGCTAGCCAGCACCCTTCCTTGGAAGTGCTTTCACAGGCGCAGCAACACTGGGGCTTTGCGCTTCTCTAGCCACCAAACGTCACGGTCATTCTCTTTCCGTCTCGTAGACACGAGCTGAGAAATTGCAAACGTCGAGCAATTGCTCAGAGAGGAAAAGTGCCAGCACTGAAAGCTGTTGCTAGCCAGCACCCTTCCTTGGAAGCGCTTTTGTAGCCCTAAGAACACTGGGGCTCTGGCCTTCTCTAGCCACCTCATCTTCTGCTCATCCTCTCGCGCAGTCTAAAGAGAGCTCAGGTGAGAAATTGCAAACGTTGAGCAATTGCTCAGAGATGAAAAGTGCCAGCACTGAAAGATGTTGCTAGCCAACACCCTTGCTTGGAAGCGCTTTCACACGCGAAGCAACACTGGGGCTTTGCGCTTCTCTAACCACCAAACGTCACGGTCATTCTCTTTCCGTCTCGTAGACACGAGTGGAGAAATTGCAAACGTCGAGCAATTGCTCAGAGATGAAAAGTGCCAGCACTGAAAGCTGTTGCTAGCCAGCACCCTTCCTTGGAAGCGCTTTCACAGGCGCAGCAACACTGGGGCTTTGCGCTTCTCTACCCACCAAACGTCACAGTCATTCTCTTTCCGACTCGTAGACACGAGTTGAGAAATTGCAAACGTCGAGCAATTGCTCAGAGAGGAAAAGTGCCAGCACTGAAAGCTGTTGCTAGCCAGCACCCTTCCTTGGAAGCGCTTTCACAGGCGCAGCAACACTGGGGTTTTGCGCTTCTCTACCCACCAAACGTCACGGTCACTATCTCTCCGTCTCGTAGACACGAGTTGAGAAATTGCAAACGTCGAGCAATTGCTCAGAGATGAAAAGTGCCAGCACTGAAAGCTGTTGCTAGCCAGCACCCTTCCTTGGAAGCGCTTTTGTAGCCCTAAGAACACTGGGGCTCTGGGCTTCTCTAGCCACCTCATCTTCTGCTCATCCTCTCGCGCAGTCTAAAGAGAGCTCAGGTGAGAAATTGCAATTGTCGAGCAATTGCTGAGAGATGAAAAGTGCCAGCACTGAAAGCTGTTGCTAGCCAGCACCCTTCCTTGAAGCGCTTTTGTAGCCCAAAGAACATTGGGGCTCTGGGCTTCTCTAGCCACCTCATCTTCTGCTCATCCTCTCGCGCAGTCTAAAGAGAGCTCAGGTGAGAAATTGCAAACGTCGAGCAATTGCTCAGAGATGAAAAGTGCCAGCACTGAAAGCTGTTGCTAGCCAGCACCCTTCCTTGGAAGCGCTTTTGTAGCCCTAAGAACACTGGGGCTCTGGCCTTCTCTACCCACCAAACGTCACGGTCATTCTCTTTCCATCTCGTAGACACGAGCTGGGAAATTGCAAACGTCGAGCAATTGCTCAGAGATGAAAAGTGCCAGCACTGAAAGCTGTTGCTAGCCAGCACCCTTCCTTGGAAGCGCTTTCACAGGCGCAGCAAAACTGGGGCTTTGCGCTTCTCTACCCACCAAACGTGACGGTCACTTTCTCTCTGTCTCGTAGACACGAGCTGGGAAATTGCAAACGTCGAGCAATTGCTCAGAGATGAAAAGTGCCAGCACTGAAAGCTGTTGCTAGCCAGCACCCTTCCTTGGAAGCGCTTTCACAGGCGCAGCAACACTGGGGCTTTGCGCTTCTCTAACCACCAAACGTCACGGTCACTTTCTCTCCGTCTCGTAGACACGAGTTGAGAAATTGCAAACGTCGAGCAATTGGTCAGAGATGAAAAGTGCCAGCACTGAAAGCTGTTGCTAGCCAGCACCCTTCCTTGGAAGCGCTTTTGTAGCCCTAAGAACAGTGGGGCTCTGGGCTTCTCTAGCCACCTCATCTTCTGCTCATCCTCTCGCGCAGTCTAAAGAGAGCTCAGGTGAGAAATTGCAAACGTCGAGCAATTGCTCAGAGATTAAAAGTGCCAGCACTGAAAGCTGTTGCTAGCCAGCCCCCTTCCTTGGAAGCGCTTTCACAGGCGCAGCAACACTGGGGCTTTGCGCTTCTCTAGCCACCAAACGTCACGGTCATTCTCTTTCCGTCTCGTAGACACGAGCTGAGAAATTGCAAACGTCGAGCAATTGCTCAGAGATGAAAAGTGCCAGCACTGAAAGCTGTTGCTAGCCAGCACCCTTCCTTGGAAGCGCTTTTGTAGCCCTAAGAACACTGGGGCTCTGGGCTTCTCTAGCCACCTCATCTTCTGCTCATCCTCTCGCGCAGTCTAAAGAGAGCTCAGGTGAGAAATTGCAAACGTCGAGCAATTGCTCAGAGATTAAAAGTGCCAGCACTGAAAGCTGTTGCTAGCCAGCACCCTTCCTTGAAGCGCTTTTGTAGCCCTAAGAACACTGGGGCTCTGCGCTTCTCTAGCCACCAAACGTCACGGTCATTCTCTTTCCGTCTCGTAGACACGAGCTGAGAAATTGCAAACGTCGAGCAATTGCTCAGAGATGAAAAGTGCCAGCACTGAAAGCTGTTGCTAGACAGCACCCTTCCTTGGAAGCGCTTTCACAGGCGCACCAACACTGGGGCTTTGCGCTTCTCTACCCACCAAACGTCACGGTCATTCTCTGTCCGTCTCGTAGACACGAACTGAGAAATTGTAAACGTCGAGCAATTGCTCAGAGATGAAAAGTGCCAGCACTGAAAGCTGTTGCTAGCCAGCACCCTTCCTTGGAAGCGCTTTTGTAGCCCAAAGATCATTGGGGCTCTGGGCTTCTCTAGCCACCTCATCTTCTGCTCATCCTCGCGCGCAGTCTAAAGAGAGCTCAGGTGAGAAATTGCAAACGTCGAGCAATTGCTCAGAGAGGAAAAGTGCCAGCACTGAAAGCTGTTGCTAGCCAGCCCCCTTCCTTGGAAGCGCTTTTGTAGCCCAAAGATCATTGGGGCTCTGGCCTTCTCTAGCCACCTCATCTTCTGCTCATCCTCTCGCACAGTCTAAAGAGAGCTCAGGTGAGAAATTGCAAACATCGAGCAATTGCTCAGAGATGAAAAGTGCCAGCACTGAAAGCTGTTGCTAGCCAGCACCCTTCCTTGGAAGTGCTTTCAGACGCGCAGCAACACTGGGGCTTTGCGCTTCTCTAGCCACCAAACGTCACGGTCATTCTCTTTCCGTCTCGTAGACACGAGTTGAGAAATTGCAAACGTCGAGCAATTGCTCAGAGATGAAAAGTGCCAGCACTGAAAGCTGTTGCTAGCCAGCACCCTACCTTGGAAGCGCTTTCACAGGCGCAGCAACACTGGGGCTTTGCGCTTCTCTAGCCACCAAACGTCACGGTCATTCTCTTTCCGACTCGTAGACACGAGTTGAGAAATTGCAAACGTCGAGCAATTGCTCAGAGATGAAAAGTGCCAGCACTGAAAGCTGTTGCTAGCCAGCACCATTCCTTGGAAGCGCTTTCACAGGCGCAGCAACACTGGGGCTTTGCGCTTCTCTACCCACCAAACGTCACGGTCATTCTCTGTCCGTCTCGTAGACACGAGCTGAGAAATTGTAAACGTCGAGCAATTGCTCAGAGATAAAAAGTGCCAGCACTGAAAGCTGTTGCTAGCCAGCGCCCTTCCTTAGAAGCGCTTTTGTAGCCCAAAGAACATTGGGGCTCTGGGCTTCTCTAGCCACCTAATCTTCTGCTCATCCTCTCGCGCAGTCTAAAGAGAGCTCAGGTGAGAAATTGCAAACGTCGAGCAATTGCTGAGAGATGAAAAGTGCCAGCACTGAAAGCTGTTGCTAGCCAGCGCCCTTCCTTAGAAGCGCTTTTGTAGCCCAAAGAACATTGGGGCTCTGGGCTTCTCTAGCCACCTAATCTTCTGCTCATCCTCTCGCGCAGTCTAAAGAGAGCTCAGGTGAGAAATTGCAAACGTCGAGCAATTGCTCAGAGATGAAAAGGGCCAGCACTGAAAGCTCTTGCTAGCCAGCACCCTTCATTGGAAGCGCTTTTGTAGCCCAAAGAACATTGGGGCTCTGGCCTTCTCTAGCCACCTCATCTTCTGCTCATCCTCTCGCGCAGTCTAAAGAGAGCTCAGGTGAGAAATTGCAAATGTCGAGCAATTGCTCAGAGAGGAAAAGTGGCAGCACTGAAAGCTGTTGCTAGCCAGCACCCTTCCTTGGAAGCGCTTTCACAGGCGCAGCAACACTGGGGCTTTTCGCTTCTCTAACCACCAAACGTCACGGTCACTTTCTCTCCGTCTCGTAGAAACGAGTTGAGAAATTGCAAACGTCGAGCAATTGCTCAGAGATGAAAAGTGCCAGCACTGAAAGCTGTTGCTAGCCAGCACCCTTCCTTGGAAGCGCTTTCACAGGTGCAGCAACACTGGGGCTTTGCGCTTCTCTAGCCACCAAACGTCACGGTCATTCTCTTTCCGACTCGTAGACACGAGCTGAGAAATTGCAAACGTCGAGCAATTGCTCAGAGATGAAAAGTGCCAGCACTGAAAGCTGTTGCTAGCCAGCACCCTTCTTTGGAAGCGCTTTTGTAGCCCTAAGAACACTGGGGCTCTGGGCTTCTCTAGCCACCTCATCTTCTGCTCATCCTCTCGCGCAGTCTAAAGAGAGCTCAGGTGAGAAATTGCAAACGTCGAGCAATTGCTCAGAGATGAAAAGTGCCAGCACTGAAAGCTGTTGCTAGCCAGCACCCTTCCTTGGAAGCGCTTTCACAGGCGCAGCAACACTGGGGCTTTGCGCTTCTCTAACCACCAAACGTGACGGACACTATCTCTCCGACTCGTAGACACGAGCAGAGAAATTGCAAACGTCGAGCAATTGCTCAGAGATGAAAAGTGCCAGCACTGAAAGCTGTTGCTAGCCAGCACCCTTCCTTGGAAGTGCTTTCACAGGCGCAGCAACACTGGGGCTTTGCGCTTCTCGAGCCACCAAACATCACGGTCATTCTCTGTCCGTCTCGTAGACACGAGCTGAGAAATTGCAAACGTCGAGCAATTGCTCAGAGATGAAAAGTGCCAGCACTGAAAGCTGTTGCTAGCCAGCCCCCTTCCTTGGAAGCGCTTTTGTAGCCCTAAGAACACTGGGGCTCTGGCCTTCTCTAGCCACCTCATCTTCTGCTCATCCTCTCGCGCAGTCTAAAGAGAGCTCAGGTGAGAAATTGCAAACGTCGAGCAATTGCTCAGAGATGAAAAGTGCCAGCACTGAAAGCTGTTGCTAGCCAGCACCCTTCTTTGGAAGCGCTTTTGTAGCCCTAAGAACACTGGGGCTCTGGGCTTCTCTACCCACCAAACGTCACGGTCATTCTCTTTCCGACTCGTAGAAACGAGCTGGGAAATTGCAAACGTCGAGCAATTGCTCAGAGATGAAAAGTGCCAGCACTGAAAGCTGTTGCTAGCCAGCACCCTTCCTTGGAAGCGCTTTCACAGGCGCAGCAAAACTGGGGCTTTGCGCTTCTCTACCCACCAAACGTCACGGTCAATTTCTCTCTGTCTCGTAGAAACGAGCTGAGAAATTGCAAACGTCGAGCAATTGCTCAGAGATGAAAAGTGCCAGCACTGAAAGCTGTTGCTAGCCAGCACCCTTCCTTGAAGCGCTTTTGTAGCCCTAAGAACACTGGGGCTCTGCGCTTCTCTAGCCACCAAACGTCACGGTCATTCTCTTTCCGTCTCGTAGACACGAGCTGAGAAATTGCAAACGTCGAGCAATTGCTCAGAGATGAAAAGTGCCAGCACTGAAAGCTGTTGCTAGACAGCACCCTTCCTTGGAAGCGCTTTCACAGGCGCACCAACACTGGGGCTTTGCGCTTCTCTACCCACCAAACGTCACGGTCATTCTCTGTCCGTCTCGTAGACACGAACTGAGAAATTGTAAACGTCGAGCAATTGCTCAGAGATGAAAAGTGCCAGCACTGAAAGCTGTTGCTAGCCAGCACCCTTCCTTGGAAGCGCTTTTGTAGCCCAAAGAACATTGGGGCTCTGGGCTTCTCTAGCCACCTCATCTTCTGCTCATCCTCTCGCGCAGTCTAAAGAGAGCTCAGGTGAGAAATTGCAAACGTCGAGCAATTGCTCAGAGAGGAAAAGTGCCAGCACTGAAAGCTGTTGCTAGCCAGCCCCCTTCCTTGGAAGCGCTTTTGTAGCCCAAAGATCATTGGGGCTCTGGGCTTCTCTAGCCACCTCATCTTCTGCTCATCCTCTCGCGCAGTCTAAAGAGAGCTCAGGTGAGAAATTGCAAACGTCGAGCAATTGCTGAGAGATGCAAAGGGCCAGCACTGAAAGCTCTTGCTAGCTAGCACCCTTCCTTGGAAGCGCTTTTGTAGCCCTTAGAACACTGGGGCTCTGGGCTTCTCTAGCCACCTCATCTTCTGCTCATCCTCTCGCGCAGTCTAAAGAGAGCTCAGGTGAGAAATTGCAAACGTCGAGCAATTGCTCAGAGAGGAAAAGTGCCAGCACTGAAAGCTGTTGCTAGCCAGCACCCTTCCTTGGAAGCGCTTTCACAAGCGCAGCAACACTGGGGCTTTGCGCTTCTCTAACCACCAAACGTCACGGTCACTATCTCTCCGTCTCGTAGAAACGAGTTGAGAAATTGCAAACGTCGAGCAATTGCTCAGAGATGAAAAGTGCCAGCACTGAAAGCTGCTGCTAGCCAGCACCCTTCCTTGGAAGCGCTTTCACAGGCGCAGCAACACTGGGGCTTTGCGCTTCTCTAGCCACCAAACGTCACGGTCATTCTCTTTCCGACTCGTAGACACGAGCTGAGAAATTGCAAACGTCGAGCAATTGCTCAGAGATGAAAAGTGCCAGCACTGAAAGCTGTTGCTAGCCAGCACCCTTCCTTGGAAGCGCTTTCACAGGCGCAGCAACACTGGGGCTTTGCGCTTCTCTACCCACCAAACGTCACAGTCACTATCTCTCCGTCTCGTAGACACGAGTTGAGAAATTGCAAACGTCGAGCAATTGCTCAGAGATGAAAAGTGCCAGCACTGAAAGCTGTTGCTAGCCAGCACCCTTCCTTGAAGCGCTTTTGTAGCCCTAAGAACACTGGGGCTCTGGGCTTCTCTAGCCACCTCATCTTCTGCTCATCCTCTCGCGCAGTCTAAAGAGAGCTCAGGTGAGAAATTGCAAATGTCGAGCAATTGCTCAGAGATGAAAAGTGCCAGCACTGAAAGCTGTTGCTAGCCAGCACCCTTCCTTGGAAGTGCTTTCACAGGCGCAGCAACACTGGGGCTTTTCGCTTCTCTAGCGACCAAACGTCACGGTCATTCTCTTTCCGTCTCGTAGACACGAGCTGGGAAATTGCAAACGTCGAGCAATTGCTCAGAGAGGAAAAGTGCCAGCACTGAAAGCTGTTGCTAGCCAGCCCCCTTCCTTGGAAGCGCTTTTGTAGCCCTAAGAACACTGGGGCTCTGGCCTTCTCTAGCCACCTCATCTTCTGCTCATCCTCTCGCGCAGTCTAAAGAGAGCTCAGGTGAGAAATTGCAAACGTCGAGCAATTGCTCAGAGATGAAAAGTGCCAGCACTGAAAGCTGTTGCTAGCCAGCACCCTTCTTTGGAAGCGCTTTTGTAGCCCTAAGAACACTGGGGCTCTGGGCTTCTCTACCCACCAAACGTCACGGTCATTCTCTTTCCGACTCGTAGAAACGAGCTGGGAAATTGCAAACGTCGAGCAATTGCTCAGAGATGAAAAGTGCCAGCACTGAAAGCTGTTGCTAGCCAGCACCCTTCCTTGGAAGCGCTTTCACAGGCGCAGCAAAACTGGGGCTTTGCGCTTCTCTACCCACCAAACGTCACGGTCAATTTCTCTCTGTCTCGTAGAAACGAGCTGAGAAATTGCAAACGTCGAGCAATTGCTCAGAGATGAAAAGTGCCAGCACTGAAAGCTGTTGCTAGCCAGCACCCTTCCTTGAAGCGCTTTTGTAGCCCTAGAGAACACTGGGGCTCTGCGCTTCTCTAGCCACCAAACGTCACGGTCATTCTCTTTCCGTCTCGTAGACACGAGCTGAGAAATTGCAAACGTCGAGCAATTGCTCAGAGATGAAAAGTGCCAGCACTGAAAGCTGTTGCTAGACAGCACCCTTCCTTGGAAGCGCTTTCACAGGCGCACCAACACTGGGGCTTTGCGCTTCTCTACCCACCAAACGTCACGGTCATTCTCTGTCCGTCTCGTAGACACGAACTGAGAAATTGTAAACGTCGAGCAATTGCTCAGAGATGAAAAGTGCCAGCACTGAAAGCTGTTGCTAGCCAGCACCCTTCCTTGGAAGCGCTTTTGTAGCCCTTAGAACACTGGGGCTCTGGGCTTCTCTAGCCACCTCATCTTCTGCTCATCCTCTCGCGCAGTCTAAAGAGAGCTCAGGTGAGAAATTGCAAACGTCGAGCAATTGCTCAGAGAGGAAAAGTGCCAGCACTGAAAGCTGTTGCTAGCCAGCCCCCTTCCTTGGAAGCGCTTTTGTAGCCCAAAGATCATTGGGGCTCTGGGCTTCTCTAGCCACCTCATCTTCTGCTCATCCTCTCGCGCAGTCTAAAGAGAGCTCAGGTGAGAAATTGCAAACGTCGAGCAATTGCTGAGAGATGCAAAGGGCCAGCACTGAAAGCTCTTGCTAGCTAGCACCCTTCCTTGGAAGCGCTTTTGTAGCCCTTAGAACACTGGGGCTCTGGGCTTCTCTAGCCACCTCATCTTCTGCTCATCCTCTCGCGCAGTCTAAAGAGAGCTCAGGTGAGAAATTGCAAACGTCGAGCAATTGCTCAGAGAGGAAAAGTGCCAGCACTGAAAGCTGTTGCTAGCCAGCACCCTTCCTTGGAAGCGCTTTCACAAGCGCAGCAACACTGGGGCTTTGCGCTTCTCTAACCACCAAACGTCACGGTCACTATCTCTCCGTCTCGTAGAAACGAGTTGAGAAATTGCAAACGTCGAGCAATTGCTCAGAGATGAAAAGTGCCAGCACTGAAAGCTGCTGCTAGCCAGCACCCTTCCTTGGAAGCGCTTTCACAGGCGCAGCAACACTGGGGCTTTGCGCTTCTCTAGCCACCAAACGTCACGGTCATTCTCTTTCCGACTCGTAGACACGAGCTGAGAAATTGCAAACGTCGAGCAATTGCTCAGAGATGAAAAGTGCCAGCACTGAAAGCTGTTGCTAGCCAGCACCCTTCCTTGGAAGCGCTTTCACAGGCGCAGCAACACTGGGGCTTTGCGCTTCTCTACCCACCAAACGTGACGGTCACTATCTCTCCGTCTCGTAGACACGAGTTGAGAAATTGCAAACGTCGAGCAATTGCTCAGAGATGAAAAGTGCCAGCACTGAAAGCTGTTGCTAGCCAGCACCCTTCCTTGAAGCGCTTTTGTAGCCCTAAGAACACTGGGGCTCTGGCCTTCTCTAGCCACCTCATCTTCTGCTCATCCTCTCGCGCAGTCTAAAGAGAGCTCAGGTGAGAAATTGCAAATGTCGAGCAATTGCTCAGAGATGAAAAGTGCCAGCACTGAAAGCTGTTGCTAGCCAGCACCCTTCCTTGGAAGTGCTTTCACAGGCGCAGCAACACTGGGGCTTTGCGCTTCTCTAGCCACCAAACGTCACGGTCATTCTCTTTCCGTCTCGTAGACACGAGCTGAGAAATTGCAAACGTCGAGCAATTGCTCAGAGAGGAAAAGTGCCAGCACTGAAAGCTGTTGCTAGCCAGCACCCTTCCTTGGAAGCGCTTTTGTAGCCCTAAGAACACTGGGGCTCTGGCCTTCTCTAGCCACCTCATCTTCTGCTCATCCTCTCGCGCAGTCTAAAGAGAGCTCAGGTGAGAAATTGCAAACGTCGAGCAATTGCTCAGAGATGAAAAGTGCCAGCACTGAAAGATGTTGCTAGCCAACACCCTTGCTTGGAAGCGCTTTCACACGCGAAGCAACACTGGGGCTTTGCGCTTCTCTAACCACCAAACGTCACGGTCATTCTCTTTCCGACTCGTAGACACGAGTGGAGAAATTGCAAACGTCGAGCAATTGCTCAGAGATGAAAAGTGCCAGCACTGAAAGCTGTTGCTAGCCAGCACCCTTCCTTGGAAGCGCTTTCACAGGCGCAGCAACACTGGGGCTTTGCGCTTCTCTACCCACCAAACGTCACAGTCATTCTCTTTCCGACTCGTAGACACGAGTTGAGAAATTGCAAACGTCGAGCAATTGCTCAGAGAGGAAAAGTGCCAGCACTGAAAGCTGTTGCTAGCCAGCACCCTTCCTTGGAAGCGCTTTCACAGGCGCAGCAACACTGGGGTTTTGCGCTTCTCTACCCACCAAACGTCACGGTCACTATCTCTCCGTCTCGTAGACACGAGTTGAGAAATTGCAAACGTCGAGCAATTGCTCAGAGATGAAAAGTGCCAGCACTGAAAGCTGTTGCTAGCCAGCACCCTTCCTTGGAACCGCTTTTGTAGCCCTAAGAACACTGGGGCTCTGGGCTTCTCTAGCCACCTCATCTTCTGCTCATCCTCTCGCGCAGTCTAAAGAGAGCTCAGGTGAGAAATTGCAATTGTCGAGCAATTGCTGAGAGATGAAAAGTGCCAGCACTGAAAGCTGTTGCTAGCCAGCACCCTTCCTTGGAAGCGCTTTTGTAGCCCAAAGAACATTGGGGCTCTGGGCTTCTATAGCCACCTCATCTTCTGCTCATCCTCTCGCGCAGTCTAAAGAGAGCTCAGGTGAGAAATTGCAAACGTCGAGCAATTGCTCAGAGATGAAAAGTGCCAGCACTGAAAGCTGTTGCTAGCCAGCACCCTTCTTTGGAAGCGCTTTTGTAGCCCTAAGAACACTGGGGCTCTGGGCTTCTCTACCCACCAAACGTAACGGTCATTCTCTTTCCATCTCGTAGACACGAGCTGGGAAATTGCAAACGTCGAGCAATTGCTCAGAGATGAAAAGTGCCAGCACTGAAAGCTGTTGCTAGCCAGCACCCTTCCTTGGAAGCGCTTTCACAGGCGCAGCAAAACTGGGGCTTTGCGCTTCTCTACCCACCAAACGTCACGGTCACTTTCTCTCTGTCTCGTAGACACGAGCTGGGAAATTGCAAACGTCGAGCAATTGCTCAGAGATGAAAAGTGCCAGCACTGAAAGCTGTTGCTAGCCAGCACCCTTCCTTGGAAGCGCTTTCACAGGCGCAGCAACACTGGGGCTTTGCGCTTCTCTAACCACCAAACGTCACGGTCACTTTCTCTCCGTCTCGTAGACACGAGTTGAGAAATTGCAAACGTCGAGCAATTGGTCAGAGATGAAAAGTGCCAGCACTGAAAGCTGTTGCTAGCCAGCACCCTTCCTTGAAGCGCTTTTGTAGCCCTAAGAACAGTGGGGCTCTGGGCTTCTCTAGCCACCTCATCTTCTGCTCATCCTCTCGCGCAGTCTAAAGAGAGCTCAGGTGAGAAATTGCAAACGTCGAGCAATTGCTCAGAGATTAAAAGTGCCAGCACTGAAAGCTGTTGCTAGCCAGCCCCCTTCCTTGGAAGCGCTTTCACAGGCGCAGCAACACTGGGGCTTTGCGCTTCTCTAGCCACCAAACGTCACGGTCATTCTCTTTCCGTCTCGTAGACACGAGCTGAGAAATTGCAAACGTCGAGCAATTGCTCAGAGATGAAAAGTGCCAGCACTGAAAGCTGTTGCTAGCCAGCACCCTTGCTTGGAAGCGCTTTTGTAGCCCTAAGAACACTGGGGCTCTGGGCTTCTCTAGCCACCTCATCTTCTGCTCATCCTCTCGCGCAGTCTAAAGAGAGCTCAGGTGAGAAATTGCAAACGTCGAGCAATTGCTCAGAGATGAAAAGTGCCAGCACTGAAAGCTGTTGCTAGCCAGCACCCTTCCTTGGAAGCGCTTTCACAGGCGCAGCAACACTGGGGCTTTGCGCTTCTCTAACCACCAAACGTGACGGTCATTCTCTTTCCGACTCGTAGACACGAGTTGAGAAATTGCAAACGTCGAGCAATTGCTCAGAGATGAAAAGTGCCAGCACTGAAAGCTGTTGCTAGCCAGCACCCTACCTTGGAAGCGCTTTCACAGGCGCAGCAACACTGGGGCTTTGCGCTTCTCTACCCGCCAAACGTGACGGTCACTATCTCTCCGACTCGTAGACACGAGTTGAGAAATTGCAAACGTCGAGCAATTGCTGAGAGATGAAAAGTGCCAGCACTGAAAGCTGTTGCTAGCCAGCACCCTTCTTTGGAAGTGCTTTCACAGGCGCAGCAACACTGGGGCTTTGCGCTTCTCTAACCACCAAACATCACGGTCATTCTCTTTCCGTCTCGTAGACACGAGCTGAGAAATTGCAAACGTCGAGCAATTGCTCAGAGATGAAAAGTGCCAGCACTGAAAGCTGTTGCTAGCCAGCACCCTTCCTTGGAACCGCTTTTGTAGCCCTAAGAACACTGGGGCTCTGGGCTTCTCTAGCCACCTCATCTTCTGCTCATCCTCTCGCGCACTCTAAAGAGAGCTCAGGTGAGAAATTGCAAACGTCGAGCAATTGCTCAGAGATGAAAAGTGCCAGCACTGAAAGCTGTTGCTAGCCAGCACCCTCCTTTGGAAGCGCTTTTGTAGCCCTTAGATCACTGGGGCTTTGCGCTTCTCTAGCCACCAAACGTCACGGTCATTCTCTTTCCGTCTCGTAGACACGAGCTGAGAAATTGCAAACGTCGAGCAATTGCTCAGAGATGAAAAGTGCCAGCACTGAAAGCTGTTGCTAGCCAGCACCCTTCCTTGGAAGCGCTTTCACAGGCGCAGCAAAACTGGGGCTTTGCGCTTCTCTAACCACCAAACGTCACGGTCACTTTCTCTCTGTCTCGTAGAAACGAGCTGAGAAATTGCAAACGTCGAGCAATTGCTCAGAGATGAAAAGTGCCAGCACTGAAAGCTGTTGCTAGCCAGCACCCTTCCTTGGAAGCGCTTTTGTAGCCCTAAGAACACTGGGGCTCTGGGCTTCTCTAGCCACCTCATCTTCTGCTCATCCTCTCGCGCAGTCTAAAGAGAGCTCAGGTGAGAAATTGCAAACGTCGAGCAATTGCTCAGAGATGAAAAGTACCAGCACTGAAAGCTGTTGCTAGCCAGCACCCTTCCTTGGAAGCGCTTTTGTAGCCCAAAGAACATTGGGGCTCTGGGCTTCTCTAGCCACCTCATCTTCTGCTCATCCTCTCGCGCAGTCTAAAGAGAGCTCAGGTGAGAAATTGCAAACGTCGAGCAATTGCTCAGAGATGAAAAGTGCCAGCACTGAAAGCTGTTGCTAGCCAGCCCCCTTCCTTGGAAGCGCTCTTGTAGCCCTAAGAACACTGGGGCTCTGGGCTTCTCTAGCCACCTCATCCTCTGCTCATCCTCTCGCGCAGTCTAAAGAGAGCTCAGGTGAGAAATTGCAAACGTCGAGCAATTGCTCAGAGATGAAAAGTGCCAGCACTGAAAGCTGTTGCTAGCCAGCACCATTCCTTGGAAACGCTTTTGTAGCCCTAAGAACACTGGGGCTTTGCGCTTCTCTAGCCACCAAACGTCACGGTCATTCTCTTTCCGTCTCGTAGACACGAGCTGAGAAATTGCAAACGTCGAGCAATTGCTCAGAGATGAAAAGGGCCAGCACTGAAAGCTGTTGCTAGCCAGCCCCCTTCCTTGGAAGCGCTTTTGTAGCCCAAAGATCATTGGGGCTCTGGGCTTCTCTAGCCACCTCATCTTCTGCTCATCCTCTCGCGCAGTCTAAAGAGAGCTCAGGTGAGAAATTGCAAACGTCGAGCAATTGCTCAGAGATGAAAAGTGCCAGCACTGAAAGCTGTTGCTAGCCAGCACCCTTCCTTGGAAGCGCTTTCACAGGCGCAGCAACACTGGGGCTTTGCGCTTCTCTACCCACCAAACGTGACGGTCACTATCTCTCCGACTCGTAGACACGAGTTGAGAAATTGCAAACGTCGAGCAATTGCTCAGAGATGAAAAGTGCCAGCACTGAAAGCTGTTGCTAGCCAGCACCCTTCCTTGGAAGTGCTTTCACAGGCGCAGCAACACTGGGGCTTTGCGCTTCTCTAGCCACCAAACATCACGGTCATTCTCTTTCCGTCTCGTAGACACGAACTGAGAAATTGCAAACGTCGAGCAATTGCTCAGAGATGAAAAGTGCCAGCACTGAAAGCTGTTGCTAGCCAGCACCCTTCCTTGGAAGCGCTTTTGTAGCCCAAAGATCATTGGGGCTCTGGGCTTCTCTAGCCACCTCATCTTCTGCTCATCCTCTCGCGCAGTCTAAAGAGAGATCAGGTGAGAAATTGCAAACGTCGAGCAATTGCTCAGAGATGAAAAGGGCCAGCACTGAAAGCTGTTGCTAGCCAGCACCCTTCCTTGGAAGCGCTTTTGTAGCCCTAAGAACACTGGGTCTCTGGGCTTCTCTAGCCACCTCATCTTCTGCTCATCCTCTCGCGCAGTCTAAAGAGAGCTCAGGTGAGAAATTGCAAATGTCGAGCAATTGCTCAGAGATGAAAAGGGCCAGCACTGAAAGCTGTTGCTAGCCAGCACCCTTCCTTGGAAGCGCTTTCACACGCGCAGCAACACTGGGGCTTTGCGCTTCTCTAACCACCAAACGTCACGGTCACTATCTCTCCGTCTCGTAGAAACGAGTTGAGAAATTGCAAACGTCGAGCAATTGCTCAGAGATGAAAAGTGCCAGCACTGAAAGCTGTTGCTAGCCAGCACCCTTCCTTGGAAGCGCTTTCACAGGTGCAGCAACACTGGGGCTTTGCGCTTCTCTAGCCACCAAACGTCACGGTCATTCTCTGTCCGACTCGTAGACACGAGCTGAGAAATTGCAAACGTCGAGCAATTGCTCAGAGATGAAAAGTGCCAGCACTGAAAGCTGTTGCTAGCCAGCACCCTTCCTTGGAAGCGCTTTTGTAGGCCTAAGAACACTGGGGCTTTGCGCTTCTCTAACCACCAAACGTCACGGTCACTATCTCTCCGTCTCGTAGACACGAGTTGAGAAATTGCAAACGTCGAGCAATTGCTCAGAGATGAAAAGTGCCAGCACTGAAAGCTGTTGCTAGTGAGCACCCTTCCTTGGAAGCGCTTTCACAGGCGCAGCAACACTGGGGCTTTGCGCTTCTCTACCCACCAAACGTAGCGGTCATTCTCTTTCCGACTCGTAGACACGAGTTGAGAAATTGCAAACATCGAGCAATTGCTGAGAGATGAAAAGTGCCAGCACTGAAAGCTGTTGCTAGCCAGCACCCTTCCTTGGAAGCGCTTTTGTAGCCCAAAGATCATTGGGGCTCTGGGCTTCTCTAGCCACCTCATCTTCTGCTCATCCTCTCGCGCAGTCTAAAGAGAGATCAGGTGAGAAATTGCAAACGTCGAGCAATTGCTCAGAGATGAAAAGTGCCAGCACTGAAAGCTGTTGCTAGCCAGCACCCTTCCTTGGAAGCGCTTTTGTAGCCCTAAGAACACTGGGTCTCTGGGCTTCTCTAGCCACCTCATCTTCTGCTCATCCTCTCGCGCAGTCTAAAGAGAGCTCAGGTGAGAAATTGCAAATGTCCAGCAATTGCTCAGAGATGAAAAGTGCCAGCACTGAAAGCTGTTGCTAGCCAGCACCCTTCCTTGGAAGCGCTTTCACACGCGCAGCAACACTGGGGCTTTGCGCTTCTCTAACCACCAAACGTCACGGTCACTATGTCTCCGTCTCGTAGAAACGAGTTGAGAAATTGCAAACGTCGAGCAATTGCTCAGAGATGAAAAGTGCCAGCACTGAAAGCTGTTGCTAGCCAGCACCCTTCCTTGGAAGCGCTTTCACAGGTGCAGCAACACTGGGGCTTTGCGCTTCTCTAGCCACCAAACGTCACGGTCATTCTCTGTCCGACTCGTAGACACGAGCTGAGAAATTGCAAACGTCGAGCAATTGCTCAGAGATGAAAAGTGCCAGCACTGAAAGCTGTTGCTAGCCAGCACCCTTCCTTGGAAGCGCTTTTGTAGGCCTAAGAACACTGGGGCTTTGCGCTTCTCTACCCACCAAACGTCACGGTCACTATCTCTCCGTCTCGTAGACACGAGTTGAGAAATTGCAAACGTCGAGCAATTGCTCAGAGATGAAAAGTGCCAGCACTGAAAGCTGTTGCTAGTGAGCACCCTTCCTTGGAAGCGCTTTCACAGGCGCAGCAACACTGGGGCTTTGCGCTTCTCTACCCACCAAACGTAGCGGTCATTCTCTTTCCGACTCGTAGACACGAGCTGAGAAATTGCAAACATCGAGCAATTGCTGAGAGATGAAAAGTGCCAGCACTGAAAGCTGTTGCTAGCCAGCACCCTTCCTTGGAAGCGCTTTTGTAGCCCAAAGATCATTGGGGCTCTGGGCTTCTCTAGCCACCTCATCTTCTGCTCATCCTCTCGCGCAGTCTAAAGAGAGATCAGGTGAGAAATTGCAAACGTCGAGCAATTGCTCAGAGATGAAAAGGGCCAGCACTGAAAGCTGTTGCTAGCCAGCACCCTTCCTTGGAAGCGCTTTTGTAGCCCTAAGAACACTGGGTCTCTGGGCTTCTCTAGCCACCTCATCTTCTGCTCATCCTCTCGCGCAGTCTAAAGAGAGCTCAGGTGAGAAATTGCAAATGTCCAGCAATTGCTCAGAGATGAAAAGTGCCAGCACTGAAAGCTGTTGCTAGCCAGCACCCTTCCTTGGAAGCGCTTTCACACGCGCAGCAACACTGGGGCTTTGCGCTTCTCTAACCACCAAACGTCACGGTCACTATGTCTCCGTCTCGTAGAAACGAGTTGAGAAATTGCAAACGTCGAGCAATTGCTCAGAGATGAAAAGTGCCAGCACTGAAAGCTGTTGCTAGCCAGCACCCTTCCTTGGAAGCGCTTTCACAGGTGCAGCAACACTGGGGCTTTGCGCTTCTCTAGCCACCAAACGTCACGGTCATTCTCTGTCCGACTCGTAGACACGAGCTGAGAAATTGCAAACGTCGAGCAATTGCTCAGAGATGAAAAGTGCCAGCACTGAAAGCTGTTGCTAGTCAGCACCCTTCCTTGGAAGTGCTTTCACAGGCGCAGCAACACTGGGGCTTTGCGCTTCTCTACCCACCAAACGTCACAGTCACTATCTCTCCGTCTCGTAGACACGAGTTGAGAAATTGCAAACGTCGAGCAATTGGTCAGAGAGGAAAAGTGCCAGCACTGAAAGCTGTTGCTAGCCAGCACCCTTCTTTGGAAGCGCTTTTGTAGCCCTAAGAACACTGGGGCTCTGGGCTTCTCTAGCCACCTCATCTTCTGCTCATCCTCTCGCGCAGTCTAAAGAGAGCTCAGGTGAGAAATTGCAAACGTCGAGCAATTGCTCAGAGAGGAAAAGTGCCAGCACTGAAAGCTGTTGCTAGCCAGCCCCCTTCCTTGGAAGCGCTTTCACAGGCGCTGCAACACTGGGGCTTTGCGCTTCTCTAACCACCAAACGTGACGGTCACTATCTCTCCGACTCGTAGACACGAGCAGAGAAATTGCAAACGTCGAGCAATTGCTCAGAGATGAAAAGTGCCAGCACTGAAAGCTGTTGCTAGCCAGCACCCTTCCTTGGAAGTGCTTTCACAGGCGCAGCAACACTGGGGCTTTGCGCTTCTCTAGCCACCAAACATCACGGTCATTCTCTGTCCGTCTCGTAGACACGAGCTGAGAAATTGCAAACGTCGAGCAATTGCTCAGAGATGAAAAGTGCCAGCACTGAAAGCTGTTGCTAGCCAGCCCCCTTCCTTGAAGCGCTTTTGTAGCCCTAAGAACACTGGGGCTCTGGCCTTCTCTAGCCACCTCATCTTCTGCTCATCCTCTCGCGCAGTCTAAAGAGAGCTCAGGTGAGAAATTCCAAACGTCGAGCAATTGCTCAGAGATGAAAAGTGCCAGCACTGAAAGCTGTTGCTAGCCAGCACCCTTCTTTGGAAGCGCTTTTGTAGCCCTAAGAACACTGGGGCTCTGGGCTTCTCTACCCACCAAACGTCACGGTCATTCTCTTTCCGTCTCGTAGAAACGAGCTGGGAAATTGCAAACGTCGAGCAATTGCTCAGAGATGAAAAGTGCCAGCACTGAAAGCTGTTGCTAGCCAGCACCCTTCCTTGGAAGCGCTTTCACAGGCGCAGCAAAACTGGGGCTTTGCGCTTCTCTACCCACCAAACGTCACGGTCAATTTCTCTCTGTCTCGTAGAAACGAGCTGAGAAATTGCAAACGTCGAGCAATTGCTCAGAGATGAAAAGTGCCAGCACTGAAAGCTGTTGCTAGCCAGCACCCTTCCTTGAAGCGCTTTTGTAGCCCTAAGAACACTGGGGCTCTGCGCTTCTCTAGCCACCAAACGTCACGGTCATTCTCTTTCCGTCTCGTAGACACGAGCTGAGAAATTGCAAACGTCGAGCAATTGCTCAGAGATGAAAAGTGCCAGCACTGAAAGATGTTGCTAGACAGCACCCTTCCTTGGAAGCGCTTTCACAGGCGCAGCAACACTGGGGCTTTGCGCTTCTCTACCCACCAAACGTCACGGTCATTCTCTGTCCGTCTCGTAGACACGAACTGAGAAATTGTAAACGTCGAGCAATTGCTCAGAGATGAAAAGTGCCAGCACTGAAAGCTGTTGCTAGCCAGCACCCTTCCTTGGAAGCGCTTTTGTAGCCCAAAGATCATTGGGGCTCTGGGCTTCTCTAGCCACCTCATCTTCTGCTCATCCTCTCGCGCAGTCTAAAGAGAGCTCAGGTGAGAAATTGCAAACGTCGAGCAATTGCTCAGAGAGGAAAAGTGCCAGCACTGAAAGCTGTTGCTAGCCAGCCCCCTTCCTTGGAAGCGCTTTTGTAGCCCAAAGATCATTGGGGCTCTGGGCTTCTCTAGCCACCTCATCTTCTGCTCATCCTCTCGCGCAGTCTAAAGAGAGCTCAGGTGAGAAATTGCAAACGTCGAGCAATTGCTGAGAGATGCAAAGGGCCAGCACTGAAAGCTGTTGCTAGCCAGCACCCTTCCTTGGAAGCGCTTTTGTAGCCCTTAGAACACTGGGGCTCTGGGCTTCTCTAGCCACCTCATCTTCTGCTCATCCTCTCGCGCAGTCTAAAGAGAGCTCAGGTGAGAAATTGCAAACGTCGAGCAATTGCTGAGAGATGAAAAGTGCCAGCACTGAAAGCTGTTGCTAGCCAGCACCCTTCCTTGGAAGCGCTTTCACAAGCGCAGCAACACTGGGGCTTTGCGCTTCTCTAACCACCAAACGTCACGGTCACTATCTCTCCGTCTCGTAGAAACGAGTTGAGAAATTGCAAACGTCGAGCAATTGCTCAGAGATGAAAAGTGCCAGCACTGAAAGCTGCTGCTAGCCAGCACCCTTCCTTGGAAGCGCTTTCACAGGCGCAGCAACACTGGGTCTTTGCGCTTCTCTAGCCACCAAACGTCACGGTCATTCTCTTTCCGACTCGTAGACACGAGCTGAGAAATTGCAAACGTCGAGCAATTGCTCAGAGATGAAAAGTGCCAGCACTGAAAGCTGTTGCTAGCCAGCACCCTTCCTTGGAAGCGCTTTCACAGGCGCAGCAACACTGGGGCTTTGCGCTTCTCTACCCACCAAACGTCACAGTCACTATCTCTCCGTCTCGTAGACACGAGTTGAGAAATTGCAAACGTCGAGCAATTGCTCAGAGATGAAAAGTGCCAGCACTGAAAGCTGTTGCTAGCCAGCACCCTTCCTTGAAGCGCTTTTGTAGCCCTAAGAACACTGGGGCTCTGGGCTTCTCTAGCCACCTCATCTTCTGCTCATCCTCTCGCGCAGTCTAAAGAGAGCTCAGGTGAGAAATTGCAAATGTCGAGCAATTGCTCAGAGATGAAAAGTGCCAGCACTGAAAGCTGTTGCTAGCCAGCACCCTTCCTTGGAAGTGCTTTCACAGGCGCAGCAACACTGGGGCTTTGCGCTTCTCTAGCCACCAAACGTCACGGTCATTCTCTTTCCGTCTCGTAGACACGAGCTGAGAAATTGCAAACGTCGAGCAATTGCTCAGAGATGAAAAGTGCCAGCACTGAAAGCTGTTGCTAGCCAGCACCCTTCCTTGGAAGCGCTTTTGTAGCCCTAAGAACACTGGGGCTCTGGGCTTCTCTAGCCACCTCATCTTCTGCTCATCCTCTCGCGCAGTCTAAAGAGAGCTCAGGTGAGAAATTGCAAACGTCGAGCAATTGCTCAGAGATGAAAAGTGCCAGCACTGAAAGATGTTGCTAGCCAGCACCCTTGCTTGGAAGCGCTTTCACACGCGCAGCAACACTGGGGCTTTGCGCTTCTCTAACCACCAAACGTCACGGTCATTCTCTTTCCGACTCGTAGACACGAGTGGAGAAATTGCAAACGTCGAGCAATTGCTCAGAGATGAAAAGTGCCAGCACTGAAAGCTGTTGCTAGCCAGCACCCTTCCTTGGAAGCGCTTTCACAGGCGCAGCAACACTGGGGCTTTGCGCTTCTCTACCCACCAAACGTCACAGTCATTCTCTTTCCGACTCGTAGACACGAGTTGAGAAATTGCAAACGTCGAGCAATTGCTCAGAGAGGAAAAGTGCCAGCACTGAAAGCTGTTGCTAGCCAGCACCCTTCCTTGGAAGCGCTTTCACAGGCGCAGCAACACTGGGGTTTTGCGCTTCTCTACCCACCAAACGTCACGGTCACTATCTCTCCGTCTCGTAGACACGAGTTGAGAAATTGCAAACGTCGAGCAATTGCTCAGAGATGAAAAGTGCCAGCGCTGAAAGCTGTTGCTAGCCAGCACCCTTCCTTGGAAGCGCTTTTGTAGCCCTAAGAACACTGGGGCTCTGGGCTTCTCTAGCCACCTCATCTTCTGCTCATCCTCTCGCGCAGTCTAAAGAGAGCTCAGGTGAGAAATTGCAATTGTCGAGCAATTGCTGAGAGATGAAAAGTGCCAGCACTGAAAGCTGTTGCTAGCCAGCACCCTTCCTTGGAAGCGCTTTTGTAGCCCAAAGAACATTGGGGCTCTGGGCTTCTATAGCCACCTCATCTTCTGCTCATCCTCTCGCGCAGTCTAAAGAGAGCTCAGGTGAGAAATTGCAAACGTCGAGCAATTGCTCAGAGATGAAAAGTGCCAGCACTGAAAGCTGTTGCTAGCCAGCACCCTTCTTTGGAAGCGCTTTTGTAGCCCTAAGAACACTGGGGCTCTGGCCTTCTCTACCCACCAAACGTCACGGTCATTCTCTTTCCATCTCGTAGACACGAGCTGGGAAATTGCAAACGTCGAGCAATTGCTCAGAGATGAAAAGTGCCAGCACTGAAAGCTGTTGCTAGCCAGCACCCTTCCTTGGAAGCGCTTTCACAGGCGCAGCAACACTGGGGCTTTGCGCTTCTCTACCCACCAAACGTCACGGTCACTTTCTCTCTGTCTCGTAGACACGAGCTGGGAAATTGCAAACGTCGAGCAATTGCTCAGAGATGAAAAGTGCCAGCACTGAAAGCTGTTGCTAGCCAGCACCCTTCCTTGAAGCGCTTTTGTAGCCCTAAGAACACTGGGGCTCTGGCCTTCTCTAGCCACCTCATCTTCTGCTCATCCTCTCGCGCAGTCTAAAGAGAGCTCAGGTGAGAAATTGCAAACGTCGAGCAATTGCTCAGAGATGAAAAGTGCCAGCACTGAAAGCTGTTGCTAGCCAGCACCCTCCTTTGGAAGCGCTTTTGTAGCCCTAAGATCACTGGGGCTTTGCGCTTCTCTAGCCACCAAACGTCACGGTCATTCTCTTTCCGTCTCGTAGACACGAGCTGAGAAAATGCAAACGTCGAGCAATTGCTCAGAGATGAAAAGTGCCAGCACTGAAAGCTGTTGCTAGCCAGCACCCTTCCTTGGAAGCGCTTTCACAGGCGCAGCAAAACTGGGGCTTTGCGCTTCTCTAACCACCAAACGTCACGGTCACTTTCTCTCTGTCTCGTAGACACGAGCTGGGAAATTGCAAACGTCGAGCAATTGCTCAGAGATGAAAAGTGCCAGCACTGAAAGCTGTTGCTAGCCAGCACCCTTCCTTGGAAGCGCTTTCACAGGCGCAGCAACACTGGGGCTTTGCGCTTCTCTACCCACCAAACGCCACGGTCATTCTCTGTCCGTCTCGTAGACACGAGCTGAGAAATTGCAAACGTCGAGCAATTGCTGAGAGAGGAAAAGTGCCAGCACTGAAAGCTGTTGCTAGCCAGCACCCTTCCTTGGAAGCGCTTTTGTAGCCCTAAGAACACTGGGGCTCTGGCCTTCTCTAGCCACCTCATCTTCTGCTCATCCTCTCGCGCAGTCTAAAGAGAGCTCAGGTGAGAAATTGCAAACGTCGAGCAATTGCTCAGAGATGAAAAGTGCCAGCACTGAAAGCTGTTGCTAGCCAGCACCCTTCCTTGGAAGCGCTTTCACAGGCGCAGCAACACTGGCGCTTTGCGCTTCTCTAACCACCAAACGTCACGGTCATTCTCTTTCCGACTCGTAGACACGAGTTGAGAAATTGCAAACGTCGAGCAATTGCTCAGAGATGAAAAGTGCCAGCACTGAAAGCTGTTGCTAGCCAGCACCCTTCCTTGGAAGCGCTTTCACAGGCGCAGCAACACTGGGGCTTTGCGCTTCTCTACCCACCAAACGTCACGGTCATTCTTTTTCCGTCTCGTAGACACGAGCTGAGAAATTGCAAACGTCGAGCAATTGCTCAGAGATGAAAGTGCCAGCACTGAAAGCTGTTGCTAGCCAGCACCCTTCCTTGGAAGCGCTTTTGTAGCCCTAAGAACACTGCGGCTCTGGGCTTCTCTAGCCACCTCATCTTCTGCTCATCCTCTCGCGCAGTCTAAAGAGAGCTCAGGTGAGAAATTGCAAACGTCGAGCAATTGCTCAGAGATGAAAAGTGCCAGCACTGAAAGCTGTTGCTAGCCAGCACCCTTCCTTGGAAGCGCTTTTGTAGCCCAAAGAACATTGGGGCTCTGGGCTTCTCTAGCCACCTCATCTTCTGCTCATCCTCTCGCGCACTCTAAAGAGAGCTGAGGTGAGAAATTGCAAACGTCGAGCAATTGCTGAGAGATGAAAAGTGCCAGCACTGAAAGCTGTTGCTAGCCAGCCCCCTTCCTTGGAAGCGCTCTTGTAGCCCTAAGAACAGTGGGGCTCTGGGCTTCTCTAGCCACCTCATCCTCTGCTCATCCTCTCGCGCAGTCTAAAGAGAGCTCAGGTGAGAAATTGCAAACGTCGAGCAATTGCTCAGAGATGAAAAGTGCCAGCACTGAAAGCTGTTGCTAGCCAGCACCATTCCTTGGAAACGCTTTTGTAGCCCTAAGAACACTGGGGCTTTGCGCTTCTCTAGCCACCAAACTTCACGGTCATTCTCTGTCCGTCTCGTAGACACGAGCTGAGAAATTGTAAACGTCGAGCAATTGCTCAGAGATGAAAAGGGCCAGCACTGAAAGCTGTTGCTAGCCAGCCCCCTTCCTTGGAAGCGCTTTTGTAGCCCAAAGATCATTGGGGCTCTGGGCTTCTCTAGCCACCTCATCTTCTGCTCATCCTCTCGCGCAGTCTAAAGAGAGCTCAGGTGAGAAATTGCAAACGTCGAGCAATTGCTCAGAGATGAAAAGTGCCAGCACTGAAAGCTGTTGCTAGCCAGCACCCTTCCTTGGAAGCGCTTTCACAGGCGCAGCAACACTGGCGCTTTGCGCTTCTCTAACCACCAAACGTCACGGTCATTCTCTTTCCGACTCGTAGACACGAGTTGAGAAATTGCAAACGTCGAGCAATTGCTCAGAGATGAAAAGTGCCAGCACTGAAAGCTGTTGCTAGCCAGCACCCTTCCTTGGAAGCGCTTTCACAGGCGCAGCAACACTGGGGCTTTGCGCTTCTCTACCCACCAAACGTCACGGTCATTCTTTTTCCGTCTCGTAGACACGAGCTGAGAAATTGCAAACGTCGAGCAATTGCTCAGAGATGAAAGTGCCAGCACTGAAAGCTGTTGCTAGCCAGCACCCTTCCTTGGAAGCGCTTTTGTAGCCCTAAGAACACTGCGGCTCTGGGCTTCTCTAGCCACCTCATCTTCTGCTCATCCTCTCGCGCAGTCTAAAGAGAGCTCAGGTGAGAAATTGCAAACGTCGAGCAATTGCTCAGAGATGAAAAGTGCCAGCACTGAAAGCTGTTGCTAGCCAGCACCCTTCCTTGGAAGCGCTTTTGTAGCCCAAAGAACATTGGGGCTCTGGGCTTCTCTAGCCACCTCATCTTCTGCTCATCCTCTCGCGCACTCTAAAGAGAGCTCAGGTGAGAAATTGCAAACGTCGAGCAATTGCTGAGAGATGAAAAGTGCCAGCACTGAAAGCTGTTGCTAGCCAGCCCCCTTCCTTGGAAGCGCTCTTGTAGCCCTAAGAACAGTGGGGCTCTGGGCTTCTCTAGCCACCTCATCCTCTGCTCATCCTCTCGCGCAGTCTAAAGAGAGCTCAGGTGAGAAATTGCAAACGTCGAGCAATTGCTCAGAGATGAAAAGTGCCAGCACTGAAAGCTGTTGCTAGCCAGCACCATTCCTTGGAAACGCTTTTGTAGCCCTAAGAACACTGGGGCTTTGCGCTTCTCTAGCCACCAAACTTCACGGTCATTCTCTGTCCGTCTCGTAGACACGAGCTGAGAAATTGTAAACGTCGAGCAATTGCTCAGAGATGAAAAGGGCCAGCACTGAAAGCTGTTGCTAGCCAGCCCCCTTCCTTGGAAGCGCTTTTGTAGCCCAAAGATCATTGGGGCTCTGGGCTTCTCTAGCCACCTCATCTTCTGCTCATCCTCTCGCGCAGTCTAAAGAGAGCTCAGGTGAGAAATTGCAAACGTCGAGCAATTGCTCAGAGATGAAAAGTGCCAGCACTGAAAGCTGTTGCTAGCCAGCACCCTTCCTTGGAAGCGCTTTCACAGGCGCAGCAACACTGGGGCTTTGCGCTTCTCTACCCACCAAACGTGACGGTCACTATCTCTCCGACTCGTAGACACGAGTTGAGAAATTGCAAACGTCGAGCAATTGCTCAGAGATGAAAAGTGCCAGCACTGAAAGCTGTTGCTAGCCAGCACCCTTCCTTGGAAGTGCTTTCACAGGCGCAGCAACACTGGGGCTTTGCGCTTCTCTAGCCACCAAACGTCACGGTCATTCTCTTTCCGTCTCGTAGACACGAGTTGAGAAATTGCAAACGTCGAGCAATTGCTCAGAGATGAAAAGTGCCAGCACTGAAAGCTGTTGCTAGCCAGCACCCTTCCTTGGAAGCGCTTTTGTAGCCCAAAGATCATTGGGGCTCTGGGCTTCTCTAGCCACCTCATCTTCTGCTCATCCTCTCGCGCAGTCTAAAGAGAGATCAGGTGAGAAATTGCAAACGTCGAGCAATTGCTCAGAGATGAAAAGGGCCAGCACTGAAAGCTGTTGCTAGCCAGCACCCTTCCTTGGAAGCGCTTTTGTAGCCCTAAGAACACTGGGTCTCTGGGCTTCTCTAGCCACCTCATCTTCTGCTCATCCTCTCGCGCAGTCTAAAGAGAGCTCAGGTGAGAAATTGCAAATGTCGAGCAATTGCTCAGAGATGAAAAGTGCCAGCACTGAAAGCTGTTGCTAGCCAGCACCCTTCCTTGGAAGCGCTTTCACACGCGCAGCAACACTGGGGCTTTGCGCTTCTCTAACCACCAAACGTCACGGTCACTATGTCTCCGTCTCGTAGAAACGAGTTGAGAAATTGCAAACGTCGAGCAATTGCTCAGAGATGAAAAGTGCCAGCACTGAAAGCTGTTGCTAGCCAGCACCCTTCCTTGGAAGCGCTTTCACAGGTGCAGCAACACTGGGGCTTTGCGCTTCTCTAGCCACCAAACGTCACGGTCATTCTCTGTCCGACTCGTAGACACGAGCTGAGAAATTGCAAACGTCGAGCAATTGCTCAGAGATGAAAAGTGCCAGCACTGAAAGCTGTTGCTAGCCAGCACCCTTCCTTGGAAGTGCTTTCACAGGCGCAGCAACACTGGGGCTTTGCGCTTCTCTACCCACCAAACGTCACAGTCACTATCTCTCCGTCTCGTAGACACGAGTTGAGAAATTGCAAACGTCGAGCAATTGGTCAGAGAGGAAAAGTGCCAGCACTGAAAGCTGTTGCTAGCCAGCACCCTTCCTTGGAAGCGCTTTTGTAGCCCTAAGAACACTGGGGCTCTGGGCTTCTCTAGCCACCTCATCTTCTGCTCATCCTCTCGCGCAGTCTAAAGAGAGCTCAGGTGAGAAATTGCAAATGTCGAGCAATTGCTCAGAGAGGAAAAGTGCCAGCACTGAAAGCTGTTGCTAGCCAGCACCCTTCCTTGGAAGTGCTTTCACACGCGCAGCAACACTGGGGCTTTGCGCTTCTCTACCCACCAAACGTCACAGTCATTCTCTGTCCGTCTCGTAGACACGAACTGAGAAATTGCAAACGTCGAGCAATTGCTCACAGATGAAAAGTGCCAGCACTGAAAGCTGTTGCTAGCCAGCCCCCTTCCTTGGAAGCGCTTTTGTAGCCCTAAGAACACTGGGGCTCTGGGCTTCTCTAGCCACCTCATCTTCTGCTCATCCTCTCGCGCAGTCTAAAGAGAGCTCAGGTGAGAAATTGCAAACGTCGAGCAATTGCTCAGAGATGAAAAGTGCCAGCACTGAAAGCTGTTGCTAGCCAGCACCCTTCCTTGGAAGCGCTTTAGTAGCCCTAAGAACACTGGGGCTCTGGGCTTCTCTACCCACCAAACGTCACGGTCATTCTCTTTCCGTCTCGTAGACACGAGCTGGGAAATTGCAAACGTCGAGCAATTGCTCAGAGATGAAAAGTGCCAGCACTGAAAGCTGTTGCTAGCCAGCACCCTTGCTTGGAAGCGCTTTCACAGGCGCAGCAACACTGGGGCTTTGCGCTTCTCTAGCCACCAAACATCACGGTCATTCTCTTTCCGACTCGTAGACACGAGCTGAGAAATTGCAAATGTCGAGCAATTGCTCAGAGATGAAAAGTGCCAGCACTGAAAGCTGCTGCTAGCCAGCACCCTTCCTTGGAAGCGCTTTCACAGGCGCAGCAACACTGGGACTTTGCGCTTCTCTAGCCACCAAACGTCACAGTCACTAGCTCTCCGTCTCGTAGACACGAGTTGAGAAATTGCAAACGTCGAGCAATTGCTCAGAGATGAAAAGTGCCAGCACTGAAAGCTGTTGCTAGCCAGCACCCTTCCTTGGAAGCGCTTTTGTAGCCCTAAGAACACTGGGGCTCTGCGCTTCTCTAGCCACCAAACGTCACGGTCATTCTCTTTCCGTCTCGTAGACACGAGCTGGGAAATTGCAAACGTCGAGCAATTGCTCAGAGATGAAAAGTGCCAGCACTGAAAGCTGTTGCTAGCCAGCACCCTTCCTTGGAAACGCTTTCACAGGCGCAGCAACACTGGGGCTTTGCGCTTCTCTACCCACCAAACGTCACGGTCATTCTCTGTCCGTCTCGTAGACACGAGCTGAGAAATTGTAAACGTCGAGCAATTGCTCAGAGATGAAAAGGGCCAGCACTGAAAGCTGTTGCTAGCCAGCCCCCTTCCTTGGAAGCGCTTTTGTAGCCCAAAGATCATTGGGGCTCTGGGCTTCTCTAGCCACCTCATCTTCTGCTCATCCTCTCGCGCAGTCTAAAGAGAGCTCAGGTGAGAAATTGCAAATGTCGAGCAATTCCTCAGAGATGAAAAGTGCCAGCACTGAAAGCTGTTGCTAGCCAGCCCCCTTCCTTGGAAGCGCTTTCACAGGCGCAGCAACACTGGGGCTTTGCGCTTCTCTAGCCACCAAACGTCACGGTCATTCTCTGTCCGACTCGTAGACACGAGCTGAGAAATTGCAAACGTCGAGCAATTGGTCAGAGAGGAAAAGTGCCAGCACTGAAAGCTGTTGCTAGCCAGCACCCTTCCTTGGAAGCGCTTTCACAGGTGCAGCAACACTGGGGCTTTGCGCTTCTCTACCCACCAAACGTCACAGTCACTATCTCTCCGTCTCGTAGACACGAGTTGAGAAATTGCAAACGTCGAGCAATTGGTCAGAGAGGAAAAGTGCCAGCACTGAAAGCTGTTGCTAGCCAGCACCCTTCCTTGGAAGCGCTTTTGTAGCCCTAAGAACACTGGGGCTCTGGCCTTCTCTAGCCACCTCATCTTCTGCTCATCCTCTCGCGCAGTCTAAAGAGAGCTCAGGTGAGAAATTGCAAATGTCGAGCAATTCCTCAGAGATGAAAAGTGCCAGCACTGAAAGCTGTTGCTAGCCAGCCCCCTTCCTTGGAAGCGCTTTCACAGGCGCAGCAACACTGGGGCTTTGCGCTTCTCTACCCACCAAACGTCACAGTCATTCTCTGTCCGTCTCGTAGACACGAACTGAGAAATTGCAAACGTCGAGCAATTGCTCACAGATGAAAAGTGCCAGCACTGAAAGCTGTTGCTAGCCAGCCCCCTTCCTTGGAAGCGCTTTTGTAGCCCTAAGAACACTGGGTCTCTGGGCTTCTCTAGCCACCTAATATTCTGCTCATCCTCTCGCGCAGTCTAAAGAGAGCTCAGGTGAGAAATTGCAAACGTCGAGCAATTGCTCAGAGATGAAAAGTGCCAGCACTGAAAGCTGTTGCTAGCCAGCACCCTTCTTTGGAAGCGCTTTAGTAGCCCTAAGAACACTGGGGCTCTGGCCTTCTCTACCCACCAAACGTCACGGTCATTCTCTTTCCGTCTCGTAGACACGAGCTGGGAAATTGCAAACGTCGAGCAATTGCTCAGAGATGAAAAGTGCCAGCACTGAAAGCTGTTGCTAGCCAGCACCCTTCCTTGGAAGCGCTTTCACAGGCGCAGCAAAACTGGGGCTTTGCGCTTCTCTAACCACCAAACGTCACGGTCAATTTCTCTCTGTCTCGTAGAAACGAGCTGAGAAATTGCAAACGTCGAGCAATTGCTCAGAGATGAAAAGTGCCAGCACTGAAAGCTGTTGCTAGCCAGCACCCTTCCTTGGAAGCGCTTTCACAGGCGCAGCAACACTGGGGCTTTGCGCTTCTCTAACCACCAAACGTCACGGTCACTATCTCTCCGTCTCGTAGACACGAGTTGAGAAATTGCAAACGTCGAGCAATTGCTCAGAGATGAAAAGTGCCAGCACTGAAAGCTGCTGCTAGCCAGCACCCTTCCTTGGAAGCGCTTTCACAGGCGCAGCAACACTGGGGCTTTGCGCTTCTCTAGCCACCAAACGTCACGGTCATTCTCTTTCCGACTCGTAGACACGAGCTGAGAAATTGCAAATGTCGAGCAATTGCTCAGAGATGAAAAGTGCCAGCACTGAAAGCTGCTGCTAGCCAGCACCCTTCCTTGGAAGCGCTTTCATAGGCGCAGCAACACTGGGGCTTTGCGCTTCTCTAGCCACCAAACGTCACAGTCACTAGCTCTCCGTCTCGTAGACACGAGTTGAGAAATTGCAAACGTCGAGCAATTGCTCAGAGATGAAAAGTGCCAGCACTGAAAGCTGCTGCTAGCCAGCACCCTTCCTTGGAAGCGCTTTCACAGGTGCAGCAACACTGGGGCTTTGCGCTTCTCTAGCCACCAAACGTCACGGTCATTCTCTGTCCGACTCGTAGACACGAGCTGAGAAATTGCAAACGTCAAGCAATTGCTCAGAGATGAAAAGTGCCACCACTGAAAGCTGTTGCTAGCCAGCACCCTTCCTTGGAAGCGCTTTCACAGGCGCAGCAACACTGGGGCTTTGCGCTTCTCTACCCACCAAACGTCACAGTCACTATCTCTCCGTCTCGTAGACACGAGTTGAGAAATTGCAAACGTCGAGCAATTGCTCAGAGATGAAAAGTGCCAGCACTGAAAGCTGTTGTTAGCCAGCACCCTTCCTTGGAAGCGCTTTTGTAGCCCTAAGAACACTGGGGCTCTGGCCTTCTCTAGCCACCTCATCTTCTGCTCATCCTCTCGCGCAGTCTAAAGAGAGCTCAGGTGAGAAATTGCAAACGTCGAGCAATTGCTCAGAGAGGAAAAGTGCCAGCACTGAAAGCTGTTGCTAGCCAGCACCCTTCCTTGGAAGCGCTTTCACAGGCGCAGCAACACTGGGGCTTTGCGCTTCTCTACCCACCAAACGTCACAGTCATTCTCTGTCCGTCTCGTAGACACGAACTGAGAAATTGCAAACGTCGAGCAATTGCTCAGAGATGAAAAGTGCCAGCACTGAAAGCTGTTGCTAGCCAGCCCCCTTCCTTGGAAGCGCTTTTGTAGCCCTAAGAACACTGGGGCTCTGGCCTTCTCTACCCACCAAACGTCACGGTCATTCTCTTTCCGTCTCGTAGACACGAGCTGGGAAATTGCAAACGTCGAGCAATTGCTCAGAGATGAAAAGTGCCAGCACTGAAAGCTGTTGCTAGCCAGCACCCTTCCTTGGAAGCGCTTTCACAGGCGCAGCAACACTGGGGCTTTGCGCTTCTCTACCCACCAAACGTCACGGTCAATTTCTCTCTGTCTCGTAGAAACGAGCTGAGAAATTGCAAACGTCGAGCAATTGCTCAGAGATGAAAAGTGCCAGCACTGAAAGCTGTTGCTAGCCAGCACCCTTCCTTGGAAGTGCTTTCACACGCGCAGCAACACTGGGGCTTTGCGCTTCTCTACCCACCAAACGTCACGGTCATTCTCTGTCCGTCTCGTAGACACGAGCTGAGAAATTGCAAACGTCGAGCAATTGCTGAGAGATGAAAAGTGCCAGCACTGAAAGCTGTTGCTAGCCAGCCCCCTTCCTTGGAAGCGCTTTTGTAGCCCTAAGAACACTGGGGCTCTGCGCTTCTCTAGCCACCTCATCTTCTGCTCATCCTCTCGCGCAGTCTAAAGAGAGCTCAGGTGAGAAATTGCAAACGTCGAGCAATTGCTCAGAGATGAAAAGTGCCAGCACTGAAAGCTGTTGCTAGCCAGCACCCTTCCTTGGAAGTGCTTTCACACGCGCAGCAACACTGGGGCTTTGCGCTTCTCTAGCCACCAAACGTCACGGTCATTCTCTTTCCGTCTCGTAGACACGAGCTGAGAAATTGCAAACGTCGAGCAATTGCTCAGAGATGAAAAGTGCCAGCACTGAAAGCTGTTGCTAGCCAGCACCCTTCCTTGGAAGCGCTTTTGTAGCCCTAAGAACATTGGGGCTCTGGGCTTCTCTAGCCACCTCATCTTCTGCTCATCCTCTCGCACAGTCTAAAGAGAGCTCAGGTGAGAAATTGCAAACGTCGAGCAATTGCTCAGAGAGGAAAAGTGCCAGCACTGAACGATGTTGCTAGCCAGCACCCTTCCTTGGAAGCGCTTTTGTAGGCCTAAGAACACTGGGGCTCTGGGCTTCTCTAGCCACCTCATCTTCTGCTCATCCTCTCGCGCAGTCTAAAGAGAGCTCAGGTGAGAAATTGCAGTTGTCGAGCAATTGCTGAGAGATGAAAAGTGCCAGCACTGAAAGCTGTTGCTAGCCAGCACCCTTCCTTGGAAGCGCTTTCACAGGCGCAGCAACACTGGGGCTTTGCGCTTCTCTAACCACCAAACGTCACGGTCACTATCTCTCCGTCTCGTAGACACGAGTTGAGAAATTGCAAACGTCGAGCAATTGCTCAGAGATGAAAAGTGCCAGCACTGAAAGATGTTGCTAGCCAGCACCCTTCCTTGGAAGCGCTTTCACAGGTGCAGCAACACTGGGGCTTTGCGCTTCTCTAGCCACCAAACGTCACGGTCATTCTCTTTCCGACTCGTAGACACGAGCTGAGAAATTGCAAATGTCGAGCAATTGCTCAGAGATGAAAAGTGCCAGCACTGAAAGCTGCTGCTAGCCAGCACCCTTCCTTGGAAGCGCTTTCACAGGCGCAGCAACACTGGGGCTTTGCGCTTCTCTACCCACCAAACGTCACAGTCACTATCTCTCCGTCTCGTAGACACGAGTTGAGAAATTGCAAACGTCGAGCAATTGCTCAGAGATGAAAAGTGCCAGCACTGAAAGCTGTTGCTAGCCAGCACCCTTCCTTGGAAGCGCTTTTGTAGCCCTAAGAACACTGGGGCTCTGGCCTTCTCTAGCCACCTCATCTTCTGCTCATCCTCTCGCGCAGTCTAAAGAGAGCTCAGGTGAGAAATTGCAAATGTCGAGCAATTGCTCAGAGATGAAAAGTGCCAGCACTGAAAGCTGTTGCTAGCCAGCACCCTTCCTTGGAAGCGCTTTCACACGCGCAGCAACACTGGGGCTTTGCGCTTCTCTAGCCACCAAACGTCACGGTCATTCTCTTTCCGTCTCGTAGACACAAGCTGAGAAATTGCAAACGTCGAGCAATTGCTCAGAGATGAAAAGTGCCAGCACTGAAAGCTGTTGCTAGCCAGCACCCTTCCTTGGAAGCGCTTTCACACGCGCAGCAACACTGGGGCTTTGCGCTTCTCTAGCCACCAAACGTGACGGTCATTCTCCTTCCGACTCGTAGACACGAGTTGAGAAATTGCAAACGTCGAGCAATTGCTCAGAGATGAAAAGTGTCAGCACTGAAAGCTGTTGCTAGCCAGCCCCCTTCCTTGGAAGCGCTTTCACTGGCGCAGCAACACTGGGGCTTTGCGCTTCTCTACCCACCAAACGTCACGGTCATTCTCTTTCCGTCTCGTAGACACGAGCTGAGAAATTGCAAACGTCGAGCAATTGCTCAGAGATGAAAAGTGCCAGCACTGAAAGCTGTTGCTAGCCAGCACCCTTCCTCGGAAGCGCTTTTGTAGCCCTAAGAACACTGGGGCTCTGGCCTTCTCTAGCCACCTCATCTTCTGCTCATCCTCTCGCGCACTCTAAAGAGAGCTCAGGTGAGAAATTGCAAACGTCGAGCAATTGCTCAGAGAGGAAAAGTGCCAGCACTGAAAGCTGTTGCTAGCCAGCACCCTTCCTTGGAAGCGCTTTCACAGGCGCAGCAACACTGGGGCTTTGCGCTTCTCTAACCACCAAACGTGACGGTCATTCTCTGTCCGTCTCGTAGACACGAGTTGAGAAATTGCAAACGTCCAGCAATTGCTCAGAGATGAAAAGTGCCAGCACTGAAAGCTGTTGCTAGCCAGCACCCTACCTTGGAAGCGCTTTCACAGGCGCAGCAACACTGGAGCTTTGCGCTTCTCTACCCACCAAACGTCACGGTCATTCTCTTTCCGACTCGTAGACACGAGTTGAGGAATTGCAAACGTCGAGCAATTGCTCAGAGATGAAAAGTGCCAGCACTGAAAGCTGTTGCTAGCCAGCACCCTTCCTTGGAAGCGCTTTTGTAGCCGAAAGATCATTGGGGCTTTGCGCTTCTCTAGCCACCTCATCTTCTGCTCATCCTCTCGCGCAGTCTAAAGAGAGCTCAGGTGAGAAATTGCAAACGTCGAGCAATTGCTCAGAGAGGAAAAGTGCCAGCACTGAAAGCTGTTGCTAGCCAGCACCCTTCCTTGGAAGCGCTTTCACAGGCGCAGCAACACTGGGGCTTTGCGCTTCTCTAACCACCAAACGTCACGGTCACTATCTCTCCGTCTCGTAGACACGAGTTGAGAAATTGCAAACGTCGAGCAATTGCTCAGAGATGAAAAGTGCCAGCACTGAAAGCTGCTGCTAGCCAGCACCCTTCCTTGGAAGCGCTTTCACAGGTGCAGCAACACTGGGGCTTTGCGCTTCTCTAGCCACCAAACGTCACGGTCATTCTCTTTCCGACTCGTAGACACGAGCTGAGAAATTGCAAATGTCGAGCAATTGCTCAGAGATGAAAAGTGCCAGCACTGAAAGCTGCTGCTAGCCAGCACCCTTCCTTGGAAGCGCTTTCACAGGCGCAGCAACACTGGGGCTTTGCGCTTCTCTACCCACCAAACGTCACGGTCACTATCTCTCCGTCTCGTAGACACGAGCTGAGAAATTGCAAACGTCGAGCAATTGCTCAGAGATGAAAAGTGCCAGCACTGAAAGCTGTTGCTAGCCAGCACCCTTCCTTGGAAGCGCTTTTGTAGCCCTAAGAACACTGGGGCTCTGGCCTTCTCTAGCCACCTCATCTTCTGCTCATCCTCTCGCGCAGTCTAAAGAGAGCTCAGGTGAGAAATTGCAAATGTCGAGCAATTGCTCAGAGATGAAAAGTGCCAGCACTGAAAGCTGTTGCTAGCCAGCACCATTCCTTGGAAACGCTTTCACAGGCGCAGCAACACTGGGGCTTTGCGCTTCTCTAGCCACCAAACTTCACGGTCATTCTCTGTCCGTCTCGTAGACACGAGCTGAGAAATTGTAAACGTCGAGCAATTGCTCAGAGATGAAAAGGGCCAGCACTGAAAGCTGTTGCTAGCCAGCACCCTTCCTTGGAAGCGCTTTTGTAGCCCAAAGATCATTGGGGCTCTGGCCTTCTCTAGCCACCTCATCTTCTGCTCATCCTCTCGCGCACTCTAAAGAGAGCTGAGGTGAGAAATTGCAAACGTCGAGCAATTGCTCAGAGATGAAAAGTGCCAGCACTGAAAGCTGTTGCTAGCCAGCGCCCTTCCTTGGAAGCGCTTTTGTAGCCCAAAGAACATTGGGGCTCTGGGCTTCTCTAGCCACCTAATCTTCTGCTCATCCTCTCGCGCAGTCTAAAGAGAGCTCAGGTGAGAAATTGCAAACGTCGAGCAATTGCTCAGAGATGAAAAGGGCCAGCACTGAAAGCTCTTGCTAGCCAGCACCCTTCCTTGGAAGCGCTTTTGTAGCCCTAAGAACACTGGGGCTCTGGGCTTCTCTAGCCACCTCATCTTCTGCTCATCCTCTCGCGCAGTCTAAAGAGAGCTCAGGTGAGAAATTGCAAATGTCGAGCAATTGCTCAGAGATGAAAAGTGCCAGCACTGAAGGCTGTTGCTAGCCAGCACCCTTCCTTGGAAGCGCTTTCACAGGCGCAGCAACACTGGGGCTTTGCGCTTCTCTACCCACCAAACGTCACGGTCACTATCTCTCCGTCTCGTAGACACGAGTTGAGAAATTGCAAACGTCGAGCAATTGCTCAGAGATGAAAAGTGCCAGCACTGAAAGCTGTTGCTAGCCAGCACCCTTCCTTGGAAGCGCTTTCACAGGTGCAGCAACACTGGGGCTTTGCGCTTCTCTAGCCACCAAACGTCACGGTCATTCTCTGTCCGACTCGTAGACACGAGCTGAGAAATTGCAAACGTCAAGCAATTGCTCAGAGATGAAAAGTGCCACCACTGAAAGCTGTTGCTAGCCAGCACCCTTCCTTGGAAGCGCTTTCACAGGCGCAGCAACACTGGGGCTTTGCGCTTCTCTACCCACCAAACGTCACAGTCACTATCTCTCCGTCTCGTAGACACGAGTTGAGAAATTGCAAACGTCGAGCAATTGCTCAGAGATGAAAAGTGCCAGCACTGAAAGCTGTTGTTAGCCAGCACCCTTCCTTGGAAGCGCTTTTGTAGCCCTAAGAACACTGGGGCTCTGGCCTTCTCTAGCCACCTCATCTTCTGCTCATCCTCTCGCGCAGTCTAAAGAGAGCTCAGGTGAGAAATTGCAAACGTCGAGCAATTGCTCAGAGAGGAAAAGTGCCAGCACTGAAAGCTGTTGCTAGCCAGCACCCTTCCTTGGAAGCGCTTTCACAGGCGCAGCAACACTGGGGCTTTGCGCTTCTCTACCCACCAAACGTCACAGTCATTCTCTGTCCGTCTCGTAGACACGAACTGAGAAATTGCAAACGTCGAGCAATTGCTCAGAGATGAAAAGTGCCAGCACTGAAAGCTGTTGCTAGCCAGCCCCCTTCCTTGGAAGCGCTTTTGTAGCCCTAAGAACACTGGGGCTCTGGCCTTCTCTACCCACCAAACGTCACGGTCATTCTCTTTCCGTCTCGTAGACACGAGCTGGGAAATTGCAAACGTCGAGCAATTGCTCAGAGATGAAAAGTGCCAGCACTGAAAGCTGTTGCTAGCCAGCACCCTTCCTTGGAAGCGCTTTCACAGGCGCAGCAACACTGGGGCTTTGCGCTTCTCTACCCACCAAACGTCACGGTCAATTTCTCTCTGTCTCGTAGAAACGAGCTGAGAAATTGCAAACGTCGAGCAATTGCTCAGAGATGAAAAGTGCCAGCACTGAAAGCTGTTGCTAGCCAGCACCCTTCCTTGGAAGTGCTTTCACACGCGCAGCAACACTGGGGCTTTGCGCTTCTCTACCCACCAAACGTCACGGTCATTCTCTGTCCGTCTCGTAGACACGAGCTGAGAAATTGCAAACGTCGAGCAATTGCTGAGAGATGAAAAGTGCCAGCACTGAAAGCTGTTGCTAGCCAGCCCCCTTCCTTGGAAGCGCTTTTGTAGCCCTAAGAACACTGGGGCTCTGCGCTTCTCTAGCCACCTCATCTTCTGCTCATCCTCTCGCGCAGTCTAAAGAGAGCTCAGGTGAGAAATTGCAAACGTCGAGCAATTGCTCAGAGATGAAAAGTGCCAGCACTGAAAGCTGTTGCTAGCCAGCACCCTTCCTTGGAAGTGCTTTCACACGCGCAGCAACACTGGGGCTTTGCGCTTCTCTAGCCACCAAACGTCACGGTCATTCTCTTTCCGTCTCGTAGACACGAGCTGAGAAATTGCAAACGTCGAGCAATTGCTCAGAGATGAAAAGTGCCAGCACTGAAAGCTGTTGCTAGCCAGCACCCTTCCTTGGAAGCGCTTTTGTAGCCCTAAGAACATTGGGGCTCTGGGCTTCTCTAGCCACCTCATCTTCTGCTCATCCTCTCGCACAGTCTAAAGAGAGCTCAGGTGAGAAATTGCAAACGTCGAGCAATTGCTCAGAGAGGAAAAGTGCCAGCACTGAACGATGTTGCTAGCCAGCACCCTTCCTTGGAAGCGCTTTTGTAGGCCTAAGAACACTGGGGCTCTGGGCTTCTCTAGCCACCTCATCTTCTGCTCATCCTCTCGCGCAGTCTAAAGAGAGCTCAGGTGAGAAATTGCAGTTGTCGAGCAATTGCTGAGAGATGAAAAGTGCCAGCACTGAAAGCTGTTGCTAGCCAGCACCCTTCCTTGGAAGCGCTTTCACAGGCGCAGCAACACTGGGGCTTTGCGCTTCTCTAACCACCAAACGTCACGGTCACTATCTCTCCGTCTCGTAGACACGAGTTGAGAAATTGCAAACGTCGAGCAATTGCTCAGAGATGAAAAGTGCCAGCACTGAAAGATGTTGCTAGCCAGCACCCTTCCTTGGAAGCGCTTTCACAGGTGCAGCAACACTGGGGCTTTGCGCTTCTCTAGCCACCAAACGTCACGGTCATTCTCTTTCCGACTCGTAGACACGAGCTGAGAAATTGCAAATGTCGAGCAATTGCTCAGAGATGAAAAGTGCCAGCACTGAAAGCTGCTGCTAGCCAGCACCCTTCCTTGGAAGCGCTTTCACAGGCGCAGCAACACTGGGGCTTTGCGCTTCTCTACCCACCAAACGTCACAGTCACTATCTCTCCGTCTCGTAGACACGAGTTGAGAAATTGCAAACGTCGAGCAATTGCTCAGAGATGAAAAGTGCCAGCACTGAAAGCTGTTGCTAGCCAGCACCCTTCCTTGGAAGCGCTTTTGTAGCCCTAAGAACACTGGGGCTCTGGCCTTCTCTAGCCACCTCATCTTCTGCTCATCCTCTCGCGCAGTCTAAAGAGAGCTCAGGTGAGAAATTGCAAATGTCGAGCAATTGCTCAGAGATGAAAAGTGCCAGCACTGAAAGCTGTTGCTAGCCAGCACCCTTCCTTGGAAGCGCTTTCACACGCGCAGCAACACTGGGGCTTTGCGCTTCTCTAGCCACCAAACGTCACGGTCATTCTCTTTCCGTCTCGTAGACACAAGCTGAGAAATTGCAAACGTCGAGCAATTGCTCAGAGATGAAAAGTGCCAGCACTGAAAGCTGTTGCTAGCCAGCACCCTTCCTTGGAAGCGCTTTCACACGCGCAGCAACACTGGGGCTTTGCGCTTCTCTAGCCACCAAACGTGACGGTCATTCTCCTTCCGACTCGTAGACACGAGTTGAGAAATTGCAAACGTCGAGCAATTGCTCAGAGATGAAAAGTGTCAGCACTGAAAGCTGTTGCTAGCCAGCCCCCTTCCTTGGAAGCGCTTTCACTGGCGCAGCAACACTGGGGCTTTGCGCTTCTCTACCCACCAAACGTCACGGTCATTCTCTTTCCGTCTCGTAGACACGAGCTGAGAAATTGCAAACGTCGAGCAATTGCTCAGAGATGAAAAGTGCCAGCACTGAAAGCTGTTGCTAGCCAGCACCCTTCCTCGGAAGCGCTTTTGTAGCCCTAAGAACACTGGGGCTCTGGCCTTCTCTAGCCACCTCATCTTCTGCTCATCCTCTCGCGCACTCTAAAGAGAGCTCAGGTGAGAAATTGCAAACGTCGAGCAATTGCTCAGAGAGGAAAAGTGCCAGCACTGAAAGCTGTTGCTAGCCAGCACCCTTCCTTGGAAGCGCTTTCACAGGCGCAGCAACACTGGGGCTTTGCGCTTCTCTAACCACCAAACGTGACGGTCATTCTCTGTCCGTCTCGTAGACACGAGTTGAGAAATTGCAAACGTCCAGCAATTGCTCAGAGATGAAAAGTGCCAGCACTGAAAGCTGTTGCTAGCCAGCACCCTACCTTGGAAGCGCTTTCACAGGCGCAGCAACACTGGAGCTTTGCGCTTCTCTACCCACCAAACGTCACGGTCATTCTCTTTCCGACTCGTAGACACGAGTTGAGGAATTGCAAACGTCGAGCAATTGCTCAGAGATGAAAAGTGCCAGCACTGAAAGCTGTTGCTAGCCAGCACCCTTCCTTGGAAGCGCTTTTGTAGCCGAAAGATCATTGGGGCTTTGCGCTTCTCTAGCCACCTCATCTTCTGCTCATCCTCTCGCGCAGTCTAAAGAGAGCTCAGGTGAGAAATTGCAAACGTCGAGCAATTGCTCAGAGAGGAAAAGTGCCAGCACTGAAAGCTGTTGCTAGCCAGCCCCCTTCCTTGGAAGCGCTTTCACAGGCGCAGCAACACTGGGGCTTTGCGCTTCTCTAACCACCAAACGTCACGGTCACTATCTCTCCGTCTCGTAGACACGAGTTGAGAAATTGCAAACGTCGAGCAATTGCTCAGAGATGAAAAGTGCCAGCACTGAAAGCTGCTGCTAGCCAGCACCCTTCCTTGGAAGCGCTTTCACAGGTGCAGCAACACTGGGGCTTTGCGCTTCTCTAGCCACCAAACGTCACGGTCATTCTCTTTCCGACTCGTAGACACGAGCTGAGAAATTGCAAATGTCGAGCAATTGCTCAGAGATGAAAAGTGCCAGCACTGAAAGCTGCTGCTAGCCAGCACCCTTCCTTGGAAGCGCTTTCACAGGCGCAGCAACACTGGGGCTTTGCGCTTCTCTACCCACCAAACGTCACGGTCACTATCTCTCCGTCTCGTAGACACGAGTTGAGAAATTGCAAACGTCGAGCAATTGCTCAGAGATGAAAAGTGCCAGCACTGAAAGCTGTTGCTAGCCAGCACCCTTCCTTGGAAGCGCTTTTGTAGCCCTAAGAACACTGGGGCTCTGGCCTTCTCTAGCCACCTCATCTTCTGCTCATCCTCTCGCGCAGTCTAAAGAGAGCTCAGGTGAGAAATTGCAAATGTCGAGCAATTGCTCAGAGATGAAAAGTGCCAGCACTGAAAGCTGTTGCTAGCCAGCACCATTCCTTGGAAACGCTTTCACAGGCGCAGCAACACTGGGGCTTTGCGCTTCTCTAGCCACCAAACTTCACGGTCATTCTCTGTCCGTCTCGTAGACACGAGCTGAGAAATTGTAAACGTCGAGCAATTGCTCAGAGATGAAAAGGGCCAGCACTGAAAGCTGTTGCTAGCCAGCCCCCTTCCTTGGAAGCGCTTTTGTAGCCCAAAGATCATTGGGGCTCTGGCCTTCTCTAGCCACCTCATCTTCTGCTCATCCTCTCGCGCACTCTAAAGAGAGCTGAGGTGAGAAATTGCAAACGTCGAGCAATTGCTCAGAGATGAAAAGTGCCAGCACTGAAAGCTGTTGCTAGCCAGCGCCCTTCCTTGGAAGCGCTTTTGTAGCCCAAAGAACATTGGGGCTCTGGGCTTCTCTAGCCACCTAATCTTCTGCTCATCCTCTCGCGCAGTCTAAAGAGAGCTCAGGTGAGAAATTGCAAACGTCGAGCAATTGCTCAGAGATGAAAAGGGCCAGCACTGAAAGCTCTTGCTAGCCAGCACCCTTCCTTGGAAGCGCTTTTGTAGCCCTAAGAACACTGGGGCTCTGGGCTTCTCTAGCCACCTCATCTTCTGCTCATCCTCTCGCGCAGTCTAAAGAGAGCTCAGGTGAGAAATTGCAAATGTCGAGCAATTGCTCAGAGATGAAAAGTGCCAGCACTGAAGGCTGTTGCTAGCCAGCACCCTTCCTTGGAAGCGCTTTCACAGGCGCAGCAACACTGGGGCTTTGCGCTTCTCTACCCACCAAACGTCACGGTCACTATCTCTCCGTCTCGTAGACACGAGTTGAGAAATTGCAAACGTCGAGCAATTGCTCAGAGATGAAAAGTGCCAGCACTGAAAGCTGTTGCTAGCCAGCACCCTTCCTTGGAAGCGCTTTCACAGGTGCAGCAACACTGGGGCTTTGCGCTTCTCTAGCCACCAAACGTCACGGTCATTCTCTGTCCGACTCGTAGACACGAGCTGAGAAATTGCAAACGTCAAGCAATTGCTCAGAGATGAAAAGTGCCACCACTGAAAGCTGTTGCTAGCCAGCACCCTTCCTTGGAAGCGCTTTCACAGGCGCAGCAACACTGGGGCTTTGCGCTTCTCTACCCACCAAACGTCACAGTCACTATCTCTCCGTCTCGTAGACACGAGTTGAGAAATTGCAAACGTCGAGCAATTGCTCAGAGATGAAAAGTGCCAGCACTGAAAGCTGTTGTTAGCCAGCACCCTTCCTTGGAAGCGCTTTTGTAGCCCTAAGAACACTGGGGCTCTGGCCTTCTCTATCCACCTCATCTTCTGCTCATCCTCTCGCGCAGTCTAAAGAGAGCTCAGGTGAGAAATTGCAAACGTCGAGCAATTGCTCAGAGAGGAAAAGTGCCAGCACTGAAAGCTGTTGCTAGCCAGCACCCTTCCTTGGAAGCGCTTTCACAGGCGCAGCAACACTGGGGCTTTGCGCTTCTCTACCCACCAAACGTCACAGTCATTCTCTGTCCGTCTCGTAGACACGAACTGAGAAATTGCAAACGTCGAGCAATTGCTCAGAGATGAAAAGTGCCAGCACTGAAAGCTGTTGCTAGCCAGCCCCCTTCCTTGGAAGCGCTTTTGTAGCCCTAAGAACACTGGGGCTCTGGCCTTCTCTACCCACCAAACGTCACGGTCATTCTCTTTCCGTCTCGTAGACACGAGCTGGGAAATTGCAAACGTCGAGCAATTGCTCAGAGATGAAAAGTGCCAGCACTGAAAGCTGTTGCTAGCCAGCACCCTTCCTTGGAAGCGCTTTCACAGGCGCAGCAACACTGGGGCTTTGCGCTTCTCTACCCACCAAACGTCACGGTCAATTTCTCTCTGTCTCGTAGAAACGAGCTGAGAAATTGCAAACGTCGAGCAATTGCTCAGAGATGAAAAGTGCCAGCACTGAAAGCTGTTGCTAGCCAGCACCCTTCCTTGGAAGTGCTTTCACACGCGCAGCAACACTGGGGCTTTGCGCTTCTCTACCCACCAAACGTCACGGTCATTCTCTGTCCGTCTCGTAGACACGAGCTGAGAAATTGCAAACGTCGAGCAATTGCTGAGAGATGAAAAGTGCCAGCACTGAAAGCTGTTGCTAGCCAGCCCCCTTCCTTGGAAGCGCTTTTGTAGCCCTAAGAACACTGGGGCTCTGCGCTTCTCTAGCCACCTCATCTTCTGCTCATCCTCTCGCGCAGTCTAAAGAGAGCTCAGGTGAGAAATTGCAAACGTCGAGCAATTGCTCAGAGATGAAAAGTGCCAGCACTGAAAGCTGTTGCTAGCCAGCACCCTTCCTTGGAAGTGCTTTCACACGCGCAGCAACACTGGGGCTTTGCGCTTCTCTAGCCACCAAACGTCACGGTCATTCTCTTTCCGTCTCGTAGACACGAGCTGAGAAATTGCAAACGTCGAGCAATTGCTCAGAGATGAAAAGTGCCAGCACTGAAAGCTGTTGCTAGCCAGCACCCTTCCTTGGAAGCGCTTTTGTAGCCCTAAGAACATTGGGGCTCTGGGCTTCTCTAGCCACCTCATCTTCTGCTCATCCTCTCGCACAGTCTAAAGAGAGCTCAGGTGAGAAATTGCAAACGTCGAGCAATTGCTCAGAGAGGAAAAGTGCCAGCACTGAACGATGTTGCTAGCCAGCACCCTTCCTTGGAAGCGCTTTTGTAGGCCTAAGAACACTGGGGCTCTGGGCTTCTCTAGCCACCTCATCTTCTGCTCATCCTCTCGCGCAGTCTAAAGAGAGCTCAGGTGAGAAATTGCAGTTGTCGAGCAATTGCTGAGAGATGAAAAGTGCCAGCACTGAAAGCTGTTGCTAGCCAGCACCCTTCCTTGGAAGCGCTTTCACAGGCGCAGCAACACTGGGGCTTTGCGCTTCTCTAACCACCAAACGTCACGGTCACTATCTCTCCGTCTCGTAGACACGAGTTGAGAAATTGCAAACGTCGAGCAATTGCTCAGAGATGAAAAGTGCCAGCACTGAAAGATGTTGCTAGCCAGCACCCTTCCTTGGAAGCGCTTTCACAGGTGCAGCAACACTGGGGCTTTGCGCTTCTCTAGCCACCAAACGTCACGGTCATTCTCTTTCCGACTCGTAGACACGAGCTGAGAAATTGCAAATGTCGAGCAATTGCTCAGAGATGAAAAGTGCCAGCACTGAAAGCTGCTGCTAGCCAGCACCCTTCCTTGGAAGCGCTTTCACAGGCGCAGCAACACTGGGGCTTTGCGCTTCTCTACCCACCAAACGTCACAGTCACTATCTCTCCGTCTCGTAGACACGAGTTGAGAAATTGCAAACGTCGAGCAATTGCTCAGAGATGAAAAGTGCCAGCACTGAAAGCTGTTGCTAGCCAGCACCCTTCCTTGGAAGCGCTTTTGTAGCCCTAAGAACACTGGGGCTCTGGCCTTCTCTAGCCACCTCATCTTCTGCTCATCCTCTCGCGCAGTCTAAAGAGAGCTCAGGTGAGAAATTGCAAATGTCGAGCAATTGCTCAGAGATGAAAAGTGCCAGCACTGAAAGCTGTTGCTAGCCAGCACCCTTCCTTGGAAGCGCTTTCACACGCGCAGCAACACTGGGGCTTTGCGCTTCTCTAGCCACCAAACGTCACGGTCATTCTCTTTCCGTCTCGTAGACACAAGCTGAGAAATTGCAAACGTCGAGCAATTGCTCAGAGATGAAAAGTGCCAGCACTGAAAGCTGTTGCTAGCCAGCACCCTTCCTTGGAAGCGCTTTCACACGCGCAGCAACACTGGGGCTTTGCGCTTCTCTAGCCACCAAACGTGACGGTCATTCTCCTTCCGACTCGTAGACACGAGTTGAGAAATTGCAAACGTCGAGCAATTGCTCAGAGATGAAAAGTGTCAGCACTGAAAGCTGTTGCTAGCCAGCCCCCTTCCTTGGAAGCGCTTTCACTGGCGCAGCAACACTGGGGCTTTGCGCTTCTCTAGCCACCAAACGTCACGGTCATTCTCTTTCCGTCTCGTAGACACGAGCTGAGAAATTGCAAACGTCGAGCAATTGCTCAGAGATGAAAAGTGCCAGCACTGAAAGCTGTTGCTAGCCAGCACCCTTCCTCGGAAGCGCTTTTGTAGCCCTAAGAACACTGGGGCTCTGGCCTTCTCTAGCCACCTCATCTTCTGCTCATCCTCTCGCGCACTCTAAAGAGAGCTCAGGTGAGAAATTGCAAACGTCGAGCAATTGCTCAGAGAGGAAAAGTGCCAGCACTGAAAGCTGTTGCTAGCCAGCACCCTTCCTTGGAAGCGCTTTCACAGGCGCAGCAACACTGGGGCTTTGCGCTTCTCTAACCACCAAACGTGACGGTCATTCTCTGTCCGTCTCGTAGACACGAGTTGAGAAATTGCAAACGTCCAGCAATTGCTCAGAGATGAAAAGTGCCAGCACTGAAAGCTGTTGCTAGCCAGCACCCTACCTTGGAAGCGCTTTCACAGGCGCAGCAACACTGGAGCTTTGCGCTTCTCTACCCACCAAACGTCACGGTCATTCTCTTTCCGACTCGTAGACACGAGTTGAGGAATTGCAAACGTCGAGCAATTGCTCAGAGATGAAAAGTGCCAGCACTGAAAGCTGTTGCTAGCCAGCACCCTTCCTTGGAAGCGCTTTTGTAGCCCAAAGATCATTGGGGCTCTGGGCTTCTCTAGCCACCTCATCTTCTGCTCATCCTCTCGCGCAGTCTAAAGAGAGCTCAGGTGAGAAATTGCAAACGTCGAGCAATTGCTGAGAGATGAAAAGTGCCAGCACTGAAAGCTGTTGCTAGCCAGCGCCCTTCCTTGGAAGCGCTTTTGTAGCCCTAAGAACATTGGGGCTCTGGGCTTCTCTAGCCACCTAATCTTCTGCTCATCCTCTCGCGCAGTCTAAAGAGAGCTCAGGTGAGAAATTGCAAACGTCGAGCAATTGCTCAGAGATGAAAAGTGCCAGCACTGAAAGCTGTTGCTAGCCAGCACCCTTCCTTGGAAGCGCTTTTGTAGCCGAAAGATCATTGGGGCTCTGGGCTTCTCTAGCCACCTCATCTTCTGCTCATCCTCTCGCGCAGTCTAAAGAGAGCTCAGGTGAGAAATTGCAAACGTCGAGCAATTGCTCAGAGAGGAAAAGTGCCAGCACTGAAAGCTGTTGCTAGCCAGCCCCCTTCCTTGGAAGCGCTTTCACAGGCGCAGCAACACTGGGGCTTTGCGCTTCTCTAACCACCAAACGTCACGGTCACTATCTCTCCGTCTCGTAGACACGAGTTGAGAAATTGCAAACGTCGAGCAATTGCTCAGAGATGAAAAGTGCCAGCACTGAAAGCTGCTGCTAGCCAGCACCCTTCCTTGGAAGCGCTTTCACAGGTGCAGCAACACTGGGGCTTTGCGCTTCTCTAGCCACCAAACGTCACGGTCATTCTCTTTCCGACTCGTAGACACGAGCTGAGAAATTGCAAATGTCGAGCAATTGCTCAGAGATGAAAAGTGCCAGCACTGAAAGCTGCTGCTAGCCAGCACCCTTCCTTGGAAGCGCTTTCACAGGCGCAGCAACACTGGGGCTTTGCGCTTCTCTACCCACCAAACGTCACGGTCACTATCTCTCCGTCTCGTAGACACGAGTTGAGAAATTGCAAACGTCGAGCAATTGCTCAGAGATGAAAAGTGCCAGCACTGAAAGCTGTTGCTAGCCAGCACCCTTCCTTGGAAGCGCTTTTGTAGCCCTAAGAACACTGGGGCTCTGGCCTTCTCTAGCCACCTCATCTTCTGCTCATCCTCTCGCGCAGTCTAAAGAGAGCTCAGGTGAGAAATTGCAAATGTCGAGCAATTGCTCAGAGATGAAAAGTGCCAGCACTGAAAGCTGTTGCTAGCCAGCACCCTTCCTTGGAAGCGCTTTCACACGCGCAGCAACACTGGGGCTTTGCGCTTCTCTAGCCACCAAACGTCACGGTCATTCTCTTTCCGTCTCGTAGACACAAGCTGAGAAATTGCAAACGTCGAGCAATTGCTCAGAGAGGAAAAGTGCCAGCACTGAAAGCTGTTGCTAGCCAGCACCCTTCCTTGGAAGCGCTTTCACATGCGCAGCAACACTGGGGCTTTGCGCTTCTCTAGCCACCAAACGTGACGGTCATTCTCCTTCCGACTCGTAGACACGAGTTGAGAAATTGCAAACGTCGAGCAATTGCTCAGAGATGAAAAGTGTCAGCACTGAAAGCTGTTGCTAGCCAGCCCCCTTCCTTGGAAGCGCTTTCACAGGCGCACAAACACTGGGGCTTTGCGCTTCTCTAGCCACCAAACGTGACGGTCACTATCTGTCCGACTCGTAGACACGAGCAGAGAAATTGCAAACGTCGAGCAATTGCTCAGAGATGAAAAGTGCCAGCACTGAAAGCTGTTGCTAGCCAGCACCCTTCCTTGGAAGCGCTTTCACAGGCGCAGCAACACTGGGGCTTTGCACTTCTCTAACCATCAAACGTCACGGTCACTATCTCTCCGTCTCGTAGAAACGAGTTGAGAAATTGCAAACGTCGAGCAATTGCTCAGAGATGAAAAGTGCCAGCACTGAAAGCTGTTGCTAGCCAGCACCATTCCTTGGAAGCGCTTTCACAGGCGCAGCAACACTGGGGCTTTGCGCTTCTCTACCCACCAAACGTCACAGTCATTTTCTTTCCGACTCGTAGACACGAGTTGAGAAATTGCAAACGTCGAGCAATTGCTCAGAGATGAAAAGTGCCAGCACTGAAAGCTGTTGCTAGCCAGCACCCTTCCTTGGAAGCGCTTTTGTAGCCCTAAGAACACTGCGGCTCTGGGCTTCTCTAGCCACCTCATCTTCTGCTCATCCTCTCGCGCAGTCTAAAGAGAGCTCAGGTGAGAAATTGCAAACGTCGAGCAATTGCTCAGAGATGAAAAGTGCCAGCACTGAAAGCTGTTGCTAGCCAGCACCCTTCTTTGGAAGCGCTTTTGTAGCCCTAAGAACACTGGGGCTCTGGGCTTCTCTACCCACCAAACGTCACGGTCATTCTCTTTCCATCTCGTAGACACGAGCTGGGAAATTGCAAAAGTCGAGCAATTGCTCAGAGATGAAAAGTGCCAGCACTGAAAGCTGTTGCTAGCCAGCACCCTTCCTTGGAAGCGCTTTCACAGGCGCAGCAAAACTGGGGCTTTGCGCTTCTCTAACCACCAAACGTCACGGTCACTTTCTCTCTGTCTCGTAGAAACGAGCTGGGAAATTGCAAACGTCGAGCAATTGCTCAGAGATGAAAAGTGCCAGCACTGAAAGCTGTTGCTAGCCAGCACCCTTCCTTGAAGCGCTTTTGTAGCCCTAAGAACACTGGGGCTCTGCGCTTCTCTAGCCACCAAACGTCACGGTCATTCTATTTCCGTCTCGTAGACACGAGCTGGGAAATTGCAAACGTCAAGCAATTGCTCAGAGATGAAAAGTGCCAGCACTGAAAGCTGTTGCTAGCCAGCACCCTTCCTTGGAAGCGCTTTCACACGCGCAGCAACACTGGGGCTTTGCGCTTCTCTAGCCACCAAACGTCACAGTCATTCTCTGTCCGTCTCGTAGACACGAGCTGAGAAATTGTAAACGTCGAGCAATTGCTCAGAGATGAAAAGTGCCAGCACTGAAAGCTGTTGCTAGCCAGCACCCTTCCTTGGAAGCGCTTTTGTAGCCCAAAGAACATTGGGGCTCTGGGCTTCTCTAGCCACCTCATCTTCTGCTCATCCTCTCGCGCAGTCTAAAGAGAGCTCAGGTGAGAAATTGCAAACGTCGAGCAATTGCTCAGAGAGGAAAAGTGCCAGCACTGAAAGCTGTTGCTAGCCAGCGCCCTTCCTTGGAAGCGCTTTTGTAGCCCAAAGAACATTGGGGCTCTGGGCTTCTCTAGCCACCTCATCTTCTGCTCATCCTCTCGCGCAGTCTAAAGAGAGCTCAGGTGAGAAATTGCAAACGTCGAGCAATTGCTCAGAGATGAAAAGGGCCAGCACTGAAAGCTCTTGCTAGCCAGCACCCTTGCTTGGAAGCGCTTTTGTAGCCCTAAGAACACTGGGGCTCTGCGCTTCTCTAGCCACCTCATCTTCTGCTCATCCTCTCGCGCAGTCTAAAGAGAGCTCAGGTGAGAAATTGCAAACGTCGAGCAATTGCTCAGAGATGAAAAGTGCCAGCACTGAAAGCTGTTGCTAGCCAGCACCCTTCCTTGGAAGCGCTTTCACAGGCGCAGCAACACTGGGGCTTTGCGCTTCTCTAACCATCAAACGTCACGGTCACTATCTCTCCGTCTCGTAGAAACGAGTTGAGAAATTGCAAACGTCGAGCAATTGCTGAGAGATGAAAAGTGCCAGCACTGAAAGCTGCTGCTAGCCAGCACCATTCCTTGGAAGCGCTTTCACAGGCGCAGCAACACTGGGGCTTTGCGCTTCTCTAGCCACCAAACGTCACGGTCATTCTCTTTCCGACTCGTAGACACGAGCTGAGAAATTGCAAACGTCGAGCAATTGCTCAGAGATGAAAAGTGCCAGCACTGAAAGCTGTTGCTAGCCAGCACCCTTCCTTGGAAGCGCTTTCACAGGCGCAGCAACACTGGGGCTTTGCGCTTCTCTAACCACCAAACGTGACGGTCATTCTCTGTCCGTCTCGTAGACACGAGTTGAGAAATTGCAAACGTCCAGCAATTGCTGAGAGATGAAAAGTGCCAGCACTGAAAGCTGTTGCTAGCCAGCACCCTACCTTGGAAGCGCTTTCACAGGCGCAGCAACACTGGAGCTTTGCGCTTCTCTACCCACCAAACGTCACGGTCATTCTCTTTCCGACTCGTAGACACGAGTTGAGGAATTGCAAACGTCGAGCAATTGCTCAGAGATGAAAAGTGCCAGCACTGAAAGCTGTTGCTAGCCAGCACCCTTCCTTGGAAGCGCTTTTGTAGCCCAAAGATCATTGGGGCTCTGGGCTTCTCTAGCCACCTCATCTACTGCTCATCCTCTCGCGCAGTCTAAAGAGAGCTCAGGTGAGAAATTGCAAACGTCGAGCAATTGCTGAGAGATGAAAAGTGCCAGCACTGAAAGCTGTTGCTAGCCAGCGCCCTTCCTTGGAAGCGCTTTTGTAGCCCTAAGAACATTGGGGCTCTGGGCTTCTCTAGCCACCTAATCTTCTGCTCATCCTCTCGCGCAGTCTAAAGAGAGCTCAGGTGAGAAATTGCAAACGTCGAGCAATTGCTCAGAGATGAAAAGTGCCAGCACTGAAAGCTGTTGCTAGCCAGCACCCTTCCTTGGAAGCGCTTTTGTAGCCGAAAGATCATTGGGGCTCTGGGCTTCTCTAGCCACCTCATCTTCTGCTCATCCTCTCGCGCAGTCTAAAGAGAGCTCAGGTGAGAAATTGCAAACGTCGAGCAATTGCTCAGAGAGGAAAAGTGCCAGCACTGAAAGCTGTTGCTAGCCAGCCCCCTTCCTTGGAAGCGCTTTCACAGGCGCAGCAACACTGGGGCTTTGCGCTTCTCTAACCACCAAACGTCACGGTCACTATCTCTCCGTCTCGTAGACACGAGTTGAGAAATTGCAAACGTCGAGCAATTGCTCAGAGATGAAAAGTGCCAGCACTGAAAGCTGCTGCTAGCCAGCACCCTTCCTTGGAAGCGCTTTCACAGGTGCAGCAACACTGGGGCTTTGCGCTTCTCTAGCCACCAAACGTCACGGTCATTCTCTTTCCGACTCGTAGACACGAGCTGAGAAATTGCAAATGTCGAGCAATTGCTCAGAGATGAAAAGTGCCAGCACTGAAAGCTGCTGCTAGCCAGCACCCTTCCTTGGAAGCGCTTTCACAGGCGCAGCAACACTGGGGCTTTGCGCTTCTCTACCCACCAAACGTCACGGTCACTATCTCTCCGTCTCGTAGACACGAGTTGAGAAATTGCAAACGTCGAGCAATTGCTCAGAGATGAAAAGTGCCAGCACTGAAAGCTGTTGCTAGCCAGCACCCTTCCTTGGAAGCGCTTTTGTAGCCCTAAGAACACTGGGGCTCTGGGCTTCTCTAGCCACCTCATCTTCTGCTCATCCTCTCGCGCAGTCTAAAGAGAGCTCAGGTGAGAAATTGCAAATGTCGAGCAATTGCTCAGAGATGAAAAGTGCCAGCACTGAAAGCTGTTGCTAGCCAGCACCCTTCCTTGGAAGCGCTTTCACAGGCGCAGCAACACTGGGGCTTTGCGCTTCTCTAGCCACCAAACGTCACGGTCATTCTCTTTCCGTCTCGTAGACACAAGCTGAGAAATTGCAAACGTCGAGCAATTGCTCAGAGAGGAAAAGTGCCAGCACTGAAAGCTGTTGCTAGCCAGCACCCTTCCTTGGAAGCGCTTTCACATGCGCAGCAACACTGGGGCTTTGCGCTTCTCTAGCCACCAAACGTGACGGTCATTCTCCTTCCGACTCGTAGACACGAGTTGAGAAATTGCAAACGTCGAGCAATTGCTCAGAGATGAAAAGTGTCAGCACTGAAAGCTGTTGCTAGCCAGCCCCCTTCCTTGGAAGCGCTTTCACAGGCGCACAAACACTGGGGCTTTGCGCTTCTCTAGCCACCAAACGTGACGGTCACTATCTGTCCGACTCGTAGACACGAGCAGAGAAATTGCAAACGTCGAGCAATTGCTCAGAGATGAAAAGTGCCAGCACTGAAAGCTGTTGCTAGCCAGCACCCTTCCTTGGAAGCGCTTTCACAGGCGCAGCAACACTGGGGCTTTGCACTTCTCTAACCATCAAACGTCACGGTCACTATCTCTCCGTCTCGTAGAAACGAGTTGAGAAATTGCAAACGTCGAGCAATTGCTCAGAGATGAAAAGTGCCAGCACTGAAAGCTGTTGCTAGCCAGCACCATTCCTTGGAAGCGCTTTCACAGGCGCAGCAACACTGGGGCTTTGCGCTTCTCTACCCACCAAACGTCACAGTCATTTTCTTTCCGACTCGTAGACACGAGTTGAGAAATTGCAAACGTCGAGCAATTGCTCAGAGATGAAAAGTGCCAGCACTGAAAGCTGTTGCTAGCCAGCACCCTTCCTTGGAAGCGCTTTTGTAGCCCTAAGAACACTGCGGCTCTGGGCTTCTCTAGCCACCTCATCTTCTGCTCATCCTCTCGCGCAGTCTAAAGAGAGATCAGGTGAGAAATTGCAAACGTCGAGCAATTGCTCAGAGATGAAAAGTGCCAGCACTGAAAGCTGTTGCTAGCCAGCACCCTTCTTTGGAAGCGCTTTTGTAGCCCTAAGAACACTGGGGCTCTGGGCTTCTCTACCCACCAAACGTCACGGTCATTCTCTTTCCATCTCGTAGACACGAGCTGGGAAATTGCAAAAGTCGAGCAATTGCTCAGAGATGAAAAGTGCCAGCACTGAAAGCTGTTGCTAGCCAGCACCCTTCCTTGGAAGCGCTTTCACAGGCGCAGCAAAACTGGGGCTTTGCGCTTCTCTAACCACCAAACGTCACGGTCACTTTCTCTCTGTCTCGTAGAAACGAGCTGGGAAATTGCAAACGTCGAGCAATTGCTCAGAGATGAAAAGTGCCAGCACTGAAAGCTGTTGCTAGCCAGCACCCTTCCTTGAAGCGCTTTTGTAGCCCTAAGAACACTGGGGCTCTGCGCTTCTCTAGCCACCAAACGTCACGGTCATTCTCTTTCCGTCTCGTAGACACGAGCTGGGAAATTGCAAACGTCAAGCAATTGCTCAGAGATGAAAAGTGCCAGCACTGAAAGCTGTTGCTAGCCAGCACCCTTCCTTGGAAGCGCTTTCACACGCGCAGCAACACTGGGGCTTTGCGCTTCTCTAGCCACCAAACGTCACAGTCATTCTCTGTCCGTCTCGTAGACACGAGCTGAGAAATTGTAAACGTCGAGCAATTGCTCAGAGATGAAAAGTGCCAGCACTGAAAGCTGTTGCTAGCCAGCACCCTTCCTTGGAAGCGCTTTTGTAGCCCAAAGAACATTGGGGCTCTGGGCTTCTCTAGCCACCTCATCTTCTGCTCATCCTCTCGCGCAGTCTAAAGAGAGCTCAGGTGAGAAATTGCAAACGTCGAGCAATTGCTCAGAGAGGAAAAGTGCCAGCACTGAAAGCTGTTGCTAGCCAGCGCCCTTCCTTGGAAGCGCTTTTGTAGCCCAAAGAACATTGGGGCTCTGGGCTTCTCTAGCCACCTCATCTTCTGCTCATCCTCTCGCGCAGTCTAAAGAGAGCTCAGGTGAGAAATTGCAAACGTCGAGCAATTGCTCAGAGATGAAAAGGGCCAGCACTGAAAGCTCTTGCTAGCCAGCACCCTTGCTTGGAAGCGCTTTTGTAGCCCTAAGAACACTGGGGCTCTGGCCTTCTCTAGCCACCTCATCTTCTGCTCATCCTCTCGCGCAGTCTAAAGAGAGCTCAGGTGAGAAATTGCAAACGTCGAGCAATTGCTCAGAGATGAAAAGTGCCAGCACTGAAAGCTGTTGCTAGCCAGCACCCTTCCTTGGAAGCGCTTTCACAGGCGCAGCAACACTGGGGCTTTGCGCTTCTCTAACCATCAAACGTCACGGTCACTATCTCTCCGTCTCGTAGAAACGAGTTGAGAAATTGCAAACGTCGAGCAATTGCTGAGAGATGAAAAGTGCCAGCACTGAAAGCTGCTGCTAGCCAGCACCCTTCCTTGGAAGCGCTTTCACAGGCGCAGCAACACTGGGGCTTTGCGCTTCTCTAGCCACCAAACGTCACGGTCATTCTCTTTCCGACTCGTAGACACGAGCTGAGAAATTGCAAACGTCGAGCAATTGCTCAGAGATGAAAAGTGCCAGCACTGAAAGCTGTTGCTAGCCAGCACCCTTCCTTGGAAGCGCTTTCACAGGCGCAGCAACACTGGGGCTTTGCGCTTCTCTAACCACCAAACGTGACGGTCATTCTCTGTCCGTCTCGTAGACACGAGTTGAGAAATTGCAAACGTCCAGCAATTGCTCAGAGATGAAAAGTGCCAGCACTGAAAGCTGTTGCTAGCCAGCACCCTACCTTGGAAGCGCTTTCACAGGCGCAGCAACACTGGAGCTTTGCGCTTCTCTACCCACCAAACGTCACGGTCATTCTCTTTCCGACTCGTAGACACGAGTTGAGGAATTGCAAACGTCGAGCAATTGCTCAGAGATGAAAAGTGCCAGCACTGAAAGCTGTTGCTAGCCAGCACCCTTCCTTGGAAGCGCTTTTGTAGCCCAAAGATCATTGGGGCTCTGGGCTTCTCTAGCCACCTCATCTACTGCTCATCCTCTCGCGCAGTCTAAAGAGAGCTCAGGTGAGAAATTGCAAACGTCGAGCAATTGCTGAGAGATGAAAAGTGCCAGCACTGAAAGCTGTTGCTAGCCAGCGCCCTTCCTTGGAAGCGCTTTTGTAGCCCTAAGAACATTGGGGCTCTGGGCTTCTCTAGCCACCTAATCTTCTGCTCATCCTCTCGCGCAGTCTAAAGAGAGCTCAGGTGAGAAATTGCAAACGTCGAGCAATTGCTCAGAGATGAAAAGTGCCAGCACTGAAAGCTGTTGCTAGCCAGCACCCTTCCTTGGAAGCGCTTTTGTAGCCGAAAGATCATTGGGGCTCTGGGCTTCTCTAGCCACCTCATCTTCTGCTCATCCTCTCGCGCAGTCTAAAGAGAGCTCAGGTGAGAAATTGCAAACGTCGAGCAATTGCTCAGAGAGGAAAAGTGCCAGCACTGAAAGCTGTTGCTAGCCAGCCCCCTTCCTTGGAAGCGCTTTCACAGGCGCAGCAACACTGGGGCTTTGCGCTTCTCTAACCACCAAACGTCACGGTCACTATCTCTCCGTCTCGTAGACACGAGTTGAGAAATTGCAAACGTCGAGCAATTGCTCAGAGATGAAAAGTGCCAGCACTGAAAGCTGCTGCTAGCCAGCACCCTTCCTTGGAAGCGCTTTCACAGGTGCAGCAACACTGGGGCTTTGCGCTTCTCTAGCCACCAAACGTCACGGTCATTCTCTTTCCGACTCGTAGACACGAGCTGAGAAATTGCAAATGTCGAGCAATTGCTCAGAGATGAAATGTGCCAGCACTGAAAGCTGCTGCTAGCCAGCACCCTTCCTTGGAAGCGCTTTCACAGGCGCAGCAACACTGGGGCTTTGCGCTTCTCTACCCACCAAACGTCACGGTCACTATCTCTCCGTCTCGTAGACACGAGTTGAGAAATTGCAAACGTCGAGCAATTGCTCAGAGATGAAAAGTGCCAGCACTGAAAGCTGTTGCTAGCCAGCACCCTTCCTTGGAAGCGCTTTTGTAGCCCTAAGAACACTGGGGCTCTGGGCTTCTCTAGCCACCTCATCTTCTGCTCATCCTCTCGCGCAGTCTAAAGAGAGCTCAGGTGAGAAATTGCAAATGTCGAGCAATTGCTCAGAGATGAAAAGTGCCAGCACTGAAAGCTGTTGCTAGCCAGCACCCTTCCTTGGAAGCGCTTTCACACGCGCAGCAACACTGGGGCTTTGCGCTTCTCTAGCCACCAAACGTCACGGTCATTCTCTTTCCGTCTCGTAGACACAAGCTGAGAAATTGCAAACGTCGAGCAATTGCTCAGAGAGGAAAAGTGCCAGCACTGAAAGCTGTTGCTAGCCAGCACCCTTCCTTGGAAGCGCTTTCACATGCGCAGCAACACTGGGGCTTTGCGCTTCTCTAGCCACCAAACGTGACGGTCATTCTCCTTCCGACTCGTAGACACGAGTTGAGAAATTGCAAACGTCGAGCAATTGCTCAGAGATGAAAAGTGTCAGCACTGAAAGCTGTTGCTAGCCAGCCCCCTTCCTTGGAAGCGCTTTCACAGGCGCACAAACACTGGGGCTTTGCGCTTCTCTAGCCACCAAACGTGACGGTCACTATCTGTCCGACTCGTAGACACGAGCAGAGAAATTGCAAACGTCGAGCAATTGCTCAGAGATGAAAAGTGCCAGCACTGAAAGCTGTTGCTAGCCAGCACCCTTCCTTGGAAGCGCTTTCACAGGCGCAGCAACACTGGGGCTTTGCACTTCTCTAACCATCAAACGTCACGGTCACTATCTCTCCGTCTCGTAGAAACGAGTTGAGAAATTGCAAACGTCGAGCAATTGCTCAGAGATGAAAAGTGCCAGCACTGAAAGCTGTTGCTAGCCAGCACCATTCCTTGGAAGCGCTTTCACAGGCGCAGCAACACTGGGGCTTTGCGCTTCTCTACCCACCAAACGTCACAGTCATTTTCTTTCCGACTCGTAGACACGAGTTGAGAAATTGCAAACGTCGAGCAATTGCTCAGAGATGAAAAGTGCCAGCACTGAAAGCTGTTGCTAGCCAGCACCCTTCCTTGGAAGCGCTTTTGTAGCCCTAAGAACACTGCGGCTCTGGGCTTCTCTAGCCACCTCATCTTCTGCTCATCCTCTCGCGCAGTCTAAAGAGAGATCAGGTGAGAAATTGCAAACGTCGAGCAATTGCTCAGAGATGAAAAGTGCCAGCACTGAAAGCTGTTGCTAGCCAGCACCCTTCTTTGGAAGCGCTTTTGTAGCCCTAAGAACACTGGGGCTCTGGGCTTCTCTACCCACCAAACGTCACGGTCATTCTCTTTCCATCTCGTAGACACGAGCTGGGAAATTGCAAAAGTCGAGCAATTGCTCAGAGATGAAAAGTGCCAGCACTGAAAGCTGTTGCTAGCCAGCACCCTTCCTTGGAAGCGCTTTCACAGGCGCAGCAAAACTGGGGCTTTGCGCTTCTCTAACCACCAAACGTCACGGTCACTTTCTCTCTGTCTCGTAGAAACGAGCTGGGAAATTGCAAACGTCGAGCAATTGCTCAGAGATGAAAAGTGCCAGCACTGAAAGCTGTTGCTAGCCAGCACCCTTCCTTGAAGCGCTTTTGTAGCCCTAAGAACACTGGGGCTCTGCGCTTCTCTACCCACCAAACGTCACGGTCATTCTCTTTCCGTCTCGTAGACACGAGCTGGGAAATTGCAAACGTCAAGCAATTGCTCAGAGATGAAAAGTGCCAGCACTGAAAGCTGTTGCTAGCCAGCACCCTTCCTTGGAAGCGCTTTCACACGCGCAGCAACACTGGGGCTTTGCGCTTCTCTAGCCACCAAACGTCACAGTCATTCTCTTTCTGTCTCGTAGACACGAGCTGAGAAATTGCAAACGTCGAGCAATTGCTCAGAGATGAAAAGTGCCAGCACTGAAAGCTGTTGCTAGCCAGCACCCTTCCTTGGAAGCGCTTTTGTAGCCCAAAGAACATTGGGGCTCTGGGCTTCTCTAGCCACCTCATCTTCTGCTCATCCTCTCGCGCAGTCTAAAGAGAGCTCAGGTGAGAAATTGCAAACGTCGAGCAATTGCTCAGAGATGAAAAGGGCCAGCACTGAAAGCTGTTGCTAGCCAGCACCCTTGCTTGGAAGCGCTTTTGTAGCCCTAAGAACACTGGGGCTCTGGCCTTCTCTAGCCACCTCATCTTCTGCTCATCCTCTCGCGCAGTCTAAAGAGAGCTCAGGTGAGAAATTGCAAACGTCGAGCAATTGCTCAGAGATGAAAAGTGCCAGCACTGAAAGCTGTTGCTAGCCAGCACCCTTCCTTGGAAGCGCTTTCACAGGCGCAGCAACACTGGGGCTTTGCGCTTCTCTAACCATCAAACGTCACGGTCACTATCTCTCCGTCTCGTAGAAACGAGTTGAGAAATTGCAAACGTCGAGCAATTGCTGAGAGATGAAAAGTGCCAGCACTGAAAGCTGCTGCTAGCCAGCACCCTTCCTTGGAAGCGCTTTCACAGGCGCAGCAACACTGGGGCTTTGCGCTTCTCTAGCCACCAAACGTCACGGTCATTCTCTTTCCGACTCGTAGACACGAGCTGAGAAATTGCAAACGTCGAGCAATTGCTCAGAGATGAAAAGTGCCAGCACTGAAAGCTGTTGCTAGCCAGCACCCTTCCTTGGAAGCGCTTTCACAGGCGCAGCAACACTGGGGCTTTGCGCTTCTCTAGCCACCAAACGTCACGGTCACTTTCTCTCCGTCTCGTAGACACGAGTTGAGAAATTGCAAACGTCGAGCAATTGCTCAGAGATGAAAAGTGCCAGCACTGAAAGCTGTTGCTAGCCAGCCCCCTTCCTTGAAGCGCTTTTGTAGCCCTAAGAACACTGGGGCTCTGGCCTTCTCTAGCCACCTCATCTTCTGCTCATCCTCTCGCGCAGTCTAAAGAGAGCTCAGGTGAGAAATTGCAAACGTCGAGCAATTGCTCAGAGATGAAAAGTGCCAGCACTGAAAGCTGTTGCTAGCCAGCCCCCTTCCTTGGAAGCGCTTTCACACGCGCAGCAACACTGGGGCTTTGCGCTTCTCTAGCCACCAAACGTCACGGTCATTCTCTTCCCGACTCGTAGACACGAACTGAGAAATTGCAAACGTCGAGCAATTGCTGAGAGATGAAAAGTGCCAGCACTGAAAGCTGTTGCTAGCCAGCCCCCTTCCTTGGAAGCGCTTTTGTAGCCCTAAGAACAGTGGGGCTCTGGGCTTCTCTAGCCACCTAATCTTCTGCTCATCCTCTCGCGCAGTCTAAAGAGAGCTCAGGTGAGAAATTGCAAACGTCCAGCAATTGCTCAGAGATGAAAAGTGCCAGCACTGAAAGCTGTTGCTAGCCAGCCCCCTTCCTTGGAAGCACTTTCACAGGCGCAGCAACACTGGGGCTTTGCGCTTCTCTACCCACCAAACGTCACAGTCATTCTCTGTCCGTCTCGTAGACACGAGTTGAGAAATTGCAAATGTCGAGCAATTGCTCAGAGATGAAAAGTGCCAGCACTGAAAGCTGTTGCTAGCCTGCACTCTTCCTTGGAAGCGCTTTTGTAGCCCTAAGAACACTGGGGCTCTGGGCTTCTCTAGCCACCTCATCTTCTGCTCATCCTCTCGCGCAGTCTAACGAGAGCTCAGGTGAGAAATTGCAAACGTCGAGCAATTGCTCAGAGATGAAAAGTGCCAGCACTGAAACCTGTTGCTAGCCATCACCCTCCTTTGGAAGCGCTTTTGTAGCCCTAAGAACACTGGGGCTTTGCGCTTCTCTAGCCACCAAACGTGACGGTCATTCTCTGTCCGTCTCGTAGACACGAGCTGAGAAATTGCAAACGTCGAGCAATTGCTCAGAGATGAAAAGTGCCAGCACTGAAAGCTGTTGCTAGCCAGCACCCTTCCTTGGAAGCGCTTTCACAGGCGCAGCAACACTGGGGCTTTGCGCTTCTCTAACCACCAAACGTCACGGTCACTTTCTCTCTGTCTCGTAGAAACGAGCTGAGAAATTGCAAACGTCGAGCAATTGCTCAGAGATGAAAAGTGCCAGCACTGAAAGCTGTTGCTAGCCAGCACCCTTCCTTGAAGCGCTTTTGTAGCCCTAAGAACAGTGGGGCTCTGCGCTTCTCTAGCCACCAAACGTCACGGTCATTCTCTTTCCGTCTTGTAGACACGAGCTGGGAAATTGCAAACGTCGAGCAATTGCTGAGAGATGAAAAGTGCCAGCACTGAAAGCTGTTGCTAGCCAGCACCCTTCCTTGGAAGCGCTTTCACAGGCGCAGCAACACTGGGGCTTTGCGCTTCTCTACCCACCAAACGTCACGGTCATTCTCTGTCCGTCTCGTAGACACGAGCTGAGAAATTGCAAACGTCGAGCAATTGCTCAGAGATGAAAAGTGCCAGCACTGAAAGCTGTTGCTAGCCAGCACCCTTCCTTGGAAGCGCTTTTGTAGCCCTAAGAACACTGGGGCTCTGGGCTTCTCTAGCCACCTCATCTTCTGCTCATCCTCTCGCGCAGTCTAAAGAGAGCTCAGGTGAGAAATTGCAAACGTCGAGCAATTGCTCAGAGATGAAAAGTGCCAGCACTGAAAGATGTTGCTAGCCAGCACCCTTCCTTGGAAGCGCTTTCACAGGCGCAGCAACACTGGGGCTTTGCGCTTCTCTAACCACCAAACGTGACGGTCATTCTCTTTCCGACTCGTAGACACGAGTTGAGAAATTGCAAACGTCGAGCAATTGCTCAGAGATGAAAAGTGCCAGCACTGAAAGCTGTTGCTAGCCAGCACCCTTCCTTGGAAGCGCTTTCACAGGCGCAGCAACACTGGGGCTTTGCGCTTCTCTACCCACCAAACGTCACGGTCATTCTTTTTCCGTCTCGTAGACACGAGCTGAGAAATTGCAAACGTCGAGCAATTGCTCAGAGATGAAAGTGCCAGCACTGAAAGCTGTTGCTAGCCAGCACCCTTCCTTGGAAGCGCTTTTGTAGCCCTAAGAACACTGGGGCTCTGGGCTTCTCTAGCCACCTCATCTTCTGCTCATCCTCTCGCGCACTCTAAAGAGAGCTCAGGTGAGAAATTGCAAACGTCGAGCAATTGCTCAGAGATGAAAAGTGCCAGCACTGAAAGCTGTTGCTAGCCAGCCCCCTTCCTTGGAAGCACTTTCACAGGCGCAGCAACACCGGGGCTCTGGGCTTCTCTAGCCACCAAACATCACGGTCATTCTCTGTCCGTCTCGTAGACACGAACTGAGAAATTGCAAACGTCGAGCAATTGCTGAGAGATGAAAAGTGCCAGCACTGAAAGCTGTTGCTAGCCAGCACCCTTCCTTGGAAGCGCTTTTGTAGCCCTAAGAACACTGGGGCTCTGGGCTTCTCTAGCCACCTCATCTTCTGCTCATCCTCTCGCGCAGCCTAAAGAGAGCTCAGGTGAGAAATTGCAAACGTCGAGCAATTGCTCAGAGATGAAAAGTGCCAGCACTGAAACCTGTTGCTAGCCAGCACCCTCCTTTGGAAGCGCTTTTGTAGCCCTAAGAACACTGGGGCTCTGGGCTTCTCTAGCCACCAAACGTCACGGTCATTCTCTTTCCGTCTCGTAGACACGAGCTGAGAAATTGCAAACGTCGAGCAATTGCTGAGAGATGAAAAGTGCCAGCACTGAAAGCTGTTGCTAGCCAGCACCCTTCCTTGGAAGCGCTTTCACAGGCGCAGCAAAACTGGGGCTTTGCGCTTCTCTACCCACCAAACTTCACGGTCAATTTCTCTCTGTCTCGTAGAAACGAGCTGAGAAATTGCAAACGTCGAGCAATTGCTCAGAGATGAAAAGTGCCAGCACTGAAAGCTGTTGCTAGCCAGCACCCTTCCTTGAAGCGCTTTTGTAGCCCTAAGAACACTGGGGCATTGCGCTTCTCTACCCACCAAACGTCACAGTCATTCTCTGTCCGTCTCGTAGACACGAACTGAGAAATTGCAAACGTCGAGCAATTGCTCACAGATGAAAAGTGCCAGCACTGAAAGCTGTTGCTAGCCAGCACCCTTCCTTGGAAGCGCTTTTGTAGCCCTTAGAACACTGGGGCTCTGGGCTTCTCTAGCCACCTCATCTTCTGCTCATCCTCTCGCGCAGTCTAAAGAGAGCTCAGGTGAGAAATTGCAAACGTCGAGCAATTGCTCAGAGATGAAAAGTGCCAGCACTGAAAGCTGTTGCTAGCCAGCACCCTTCCTTGGAAGCGCTTTTGTAGCCCTAAGAACACTGGGGCTCTGGGCTTCTCTAGCCACCAAACGTCACGGTCATTCTCTTTCCGTCTCGTAGACACGAGCTGGGAAATTGCAAATGTCGAGCAATTGCTCAGAGATGAAAAGTGCCAGCACTGAAAGCTGTTGCTAGCCAGCACCATTCCTTGTAAACGCTTTCACAGGCGCAGCAACACTGGGGCTTTGCGCTTCTCTACCCACCAAACGTCACGGTCGTTCTCTGTCCGTCTCGTAGACACGAGCTGAGAAATTGCAAACGTCGAGCAATTGCTCAGAGATGAAAAGGGCCAGCACTGAAAGCTGTTGCTAGCCAGCCCCCTTCCTTGGAAGCGCTTTTGTAGCCGTAAGAACAGTGGGGCTCCGGGCTTCTCTAGCCACCTCATCCTCTGCTCATCCTCTCGCGCAGTCTAAAGAGAGCTCAGGTGAGAAATTGCAAACGTCGAGCAATTGCTCAGAGAGGAAAAGTGCCAGCACTGAAAGCTGTTGCTAGCCAGCACCCTTCCTTGGAAGCGCTTTTGTAGCCCTAAGAACACTGGGGCTCTGCACTTCTCTAGCCACCAAACGTCACGGTCATTCTCTTTCCGTCTCGTAGACACGAGCTGGGAAATTGCAAACGTCGAGCAATTGCTCAGAGATGAAAAGTGCCAGCACTGAAAGCTGTTGCTAGCCAGCACCATTCCTTGGAAACGCTTTCACAGGCGCAGCAACACTGGGGCTTTGCGCTTCTCTAGCCACCAAACTTCATGGTCATTCTCTGTCCGTCTCGTAGACACGAGCTGAGAAATTGTAAACGTCGAGCAATTGCTCAGAGATGAAAAGTGCCAGCACTGAAAGCTGTTGCTAGCCAGCACCCTTCCTTGGAAGCGCTTTTGTAGCCCTAAGAACACTGGGGCTCTGGCCTTCTCTAGCCACCTCATCTTCTGCTCATCCTCTCGCGCAGTCTAAAGAGAGCTCAGGTGAGAAATTGCAAACGTCGAGCAATTGCTCAGAGATGAAAAGTGCCAGCACTGAAAGCTGTTGCTAGCCAGCCCCCTTCCTTGGAAGCGCTTTCACACGCGCAGCAACACTGGGGCTTTGCGCTTCTCTAGCCACCAAACGTCACGGTCATTCTCTTCCCGACTCGTAGACACGAACTGAGAAATTGCAAACGTCGAGCAATTGCTGAGAGATGAAAAGTGCCAGCACTGAAAGCTGTTGCTAGCCAGCCCCCTTCCTTGGAAGCGCTTTTGTAGCCCTAAGAACAGTGGGGCTCTGGGCTTCTCTAGCCACCTAATCTTCTGCTCATCCTCTCGCGCAGTCTAAAGAGAGCTCAGGTGAGAAATTGCAAACGTCCAGCAATTGCTCAGAGATGAAAAGTGCCAGCACTGAAAGCTGTTGCTAGCCAGCCCCCTTCCTTGGAAGCACTTTCACAGGCGCAGCAACACTGGGGCTTTGCGCTTCTCTACCCACCAAACGTCACAGTCATTCTCTGTCCGTCTCGTAGACACGAGTTGAGAAATTGCAAATGTCGAGCAATTGCTCAGAGATGAAAAGTGCCAGCACTGAAAGCTGTTGCTAGCCTGCACTCTTCCTTGGAAGCGCTTTTGTAGCCCTAAGAACACTGGGGCTCTGGGCTTCTCTAGCCACCTCATCTTCTGCTCATCCTCTCGCGCAGTCTAACGAGAGCTCAGGTGAGAAATTGCAAACGTCGAGCAATTGCTCAGAGATGAAAAGTGCCAGCACTGAAACCTGTTGCTAGCCATCACCCTCCTTTGGAAGCGCTTTTGTAGCCCTAAGAACACTGGGGCTTTGCGCTTCTCTAGCCACCAAACGTGACGGTCATTCTCTGTCCGTCTCGTAGACACGAGCTGAGAAATTGCAAACGTCGAGCAATTGCTCAGAGATGAAAAGTGCCAGCACTGAAAGCTGTTGCTAGCCAGCACCCTTCCTTGGAAGCGCTTTCACAGGCGCAGCAACACTGGGGCTTTGCGCTTCTCTAACCACCAAACGTCACGGTCACTTTCTCTCTGTCTCGTAGAAACGAGCTGAGAAATTGCAAACGTCGAGCAATTGCTCAGAGATGAAAAGTGCCAGCACTGAAAGCTGTTGCTAGCCAGCACCCTTCCTTGAAGCGCTTTTGTAGCCCTAAGAACAGTGGGGCTCTGCGCTTCTCTAGCCACCAAACGTCACGGTCATTCTCTTTCCGTCTTGTAGACACGAGCTGGGAAATTGCAAACGTCGAGCAATTGCTGAGAGATGAAAAGTGCCAGCACTGAAAGCTGTTGCTAGCCAGCACCCTTCCTTGGAAGCGCTTTCACAGGCGCAGCAACACTGGGGCTTTGCGCTTCTCTACCCACCAAACGTCACGGTCATTCTCTGTCCGTCTCGTAGACACGAGCTGAGAAATTGCAAACGTCGAGCAATTGCTCAGAGATGAAAAGTGCCAGCACTGAAAGCTGTTGCTAGCCAGCACCCTTCCTTGGAAGCGCTTTTGTAGCCCTAAGAACACTGGGGCTCTGGGCTTCTCTAGCCACCTCATCTTCTGCTCATCCTCTCGCGCAGTCTAAAGAGAGCTCAGGTGAGAAATTGCAAACGTCGAGCAATTGCTCAGAGATGAAAAGTGCCAGCACTGAAAGATGTTGCTAGCCAGCACCCTTCCTTGGAAGCGCTTTCACAGGCGCAGCAACACTGGGGCTTTGCGCTTCTCTAACCACCAAACGTGACGGTCATTCTCTTTCCGACTCGTAGACACGAGTTGAGAAATTGCAAACGTCGAGCAATTGCTCAGAGATGAAAAGTGCCAGCACTGAAAGCTGTTGCTAGCCAGCACCCTTCCTTGGAAGCGCTTTCACAGGCGCAGCAACACTGGGGCTTTGCGCTTCTCTACCCACCAAACGTCACGGTCATTCTTTTTCCGTCTCGTAGACACGAGCTGAGAAATTGCAAACGTCGAGCAATTGCTCAGAGATGAAAGTGCCAGCACTGAAAGCTGTTGCTAGCCAGCACCCTTCCTTGGAAGCGCTTTTGTAGCCCTAAGAACACTGGGGCTCTGGGCTTCTCTAGCCACCTCATCTTCTGCTCATCCTCTCGCGCACTCTAAAGAGAGCTCAGGTGAGAAATTGCAAACGTCGAGCAATTGCTCAGAGATGAAAAGTGCCAGCACTGAAAGCTGTTGCTAGCCAGCCCCCTTCCTTGGAAGCACTTTCACAGGCGCAGCAACACCGGGGCTCTGGGCTTCTCTAGCCACCAAACATCACGGTCATTCTCTGTCCGTCTCGTAGACACGAACTGAGAAATTGCAAACGTCGAGCAATTGCTGAGAGATGAAAAGTGCCAGCACTGAAAGCTGTTGCTAGCCAGCACCCTTCCTTGGAAGCGCTTTTGTAGCCCTAAGAACACTGGGGCTCTGGGCTTCTCTAGCCACCTCATCTTCTGCTCATCCTCTCGCGCAGCCTAAAGAGAGCTCAGGTGAGAAATTGCAAACGTCGAGCAATTGCTCAGAGATGAAAAGTGCCAGCACTGAAACCTGTTGCTAGCCAGCACCCTCCTTTGGAAGCGCTTTTGTAGCCCTAAGAACACTGGGGCTCTGGGCTTCTCTAGCCACCAAACGTCACGGTCATTCTCTTTCCGTCTCGTAGACACGAGCTGAGAAATTGCAAACGTCGAGCAATTGCTGAGAGATGAAAAGTGCCAGCACTGAAAGCTGTTGCTAGCCAGCACCCTTCCTTGGAAGCGCTTTCACAGGCGCAGCAAAACTGGGGCTTTGCGCTTCTCTACCCACCAAACTTCACGGTCAATTTCTCTCTGTCTCGTAGAAACGAGCTGAGAAATTGCAAACGTCGAGCAATTGCTCAGAGATGAAAAGTGCCAGCACTGAAAGCTGTTGCTAGCCAGCACCCTTCCTTGAAGCGCTTTTGTAGCCCTAAGAACACTGGGGCATTGCGCTTCTCTACCCACCAAACGTCACAGTCATTCTCTGTCCGTCTCGTAGACACGAACTGAGAAATTGCAAACGTCGAGCAATTGCTCACAGATGAAAAGTGCCAGCACTGAAAGCTGTTGCTAGCCAGCACCCTTCCTTGGAAGCGCTTTTGTAGCCCTTAGAACACTGGGGCTCTGGGCTTCTCTAGCCACCTCATCTTCTGCTCATCCTCTCGCGCAGTCTAAAGAGAGCTCAGGTGAGAAATTGCAAACGTCGAGCAATTGCTCAGAGATGAAAAGTGCCAGCACTGAAAGCTGTTGCTAGCCAGCACCCTTCCTTGGAAGCGCTTTTGTAGCCCTAAGAACACTGGGGCTCTGGGCTTCTCTAGCCACCAAACGTCACGGTCATTCTCTTTCCGTCTCGTAGACACGAGCTGGGAAATTGCAAATGTCGAGCAATTGCTCAGAGATGAAAAGTGCCAGCACTGAAAGCTGTTGCTAGCCAGCACCATTCCTTGTAAACGCTTTCACAGGCGCAGCAACACTGGGGCTTTGCGCTTCTCTACCCACCAAACGTCACGGTCGTTCTCTGTCCGTCTCGTAGACACGAGCTGAGAAATTGCAAACGTCGAGCAATTGCTCAGAGATGAAAAGGGCCAGCACTGAAAGCTGTTGCTAGCCAGCCCCCTTCCTTGGAAGCGCTTTTGTAGCCGTAAGAACAGTGGGGCTCCGGGCTTCTCTAGCCACCTCATCCTCTGCTCATCCTCTCGCGCAGTCTAAAGCGAGCTCAGGTGAGAAATTGCAAACGTCGAGCAATTGCTCAGAGATGAAAAGTGCCAGCACTGAAAGCTGTTGCTAGCCAGCACCCTTCCTTGGAAGCGCTTTTGTAGCCCTAAGAACACTGGGGCTCTGCACTTCTCTAGCCACCAAACGTCACGGTCATTCTCTTTCCGTCTCGTAGACACGAGCTGGGAAATTGCAAACGTCGAGCAATTGCTCAGAGATGAAAAGTGCCAGCACTGAAAGCTGTTGCTAGCCAGCACCATTCCTTGGAAACGCTTTCACAGGCGCAGCAACACTGGGGCTTTGCGCTTCTCTAGCCACCAAACTTCATGGTCATTCTCTGTCCGTCTCGTAGACACGAGCTGAGAAATTGTAAACGTCGAGCAATTGCTCAGAGATGAAAAGGGCCAGCACTGAAAGCTGTTGCTAGCCAGCCCCCTTCCTTGGAAGCGCTTTTGTAGCCGAAAGATCATTGGGGCTCTGGGCTTCTCTAGCCACCTCATCTTCTGCTCATCCTCTCGCGCAGTCTAAAGAGAGCTCAGGTGAGAAATTGCAAACGTCGAGCAATTGCTCAGAGAGGAAAAGTGCCAGCACTGAAAGCTGTTGCTAGACAGCACCCTTCCTTGGAAGCGCTTTCACAGGCGCAGCAACACTGGGTCTTTGCGCTTCTCTACCCACCAAACGTGACGGTCACTATCTCTCCGACTCGTAGACACGAGTTGAGAAATTGCAAACGTCGAGCAATTGCTCAGAGATGAAAAGTGCCAGCACTGAAAGCTGTTGCTAGCCAGCACCCTTCCTTGGAAGTGCTTTCACAGGCGCAGCAACACTGGGGCTTTGCGCTTCTCTACCCACCAAACGTCACGGTCATTCTCTTTCCGTCTCGTAGACACGAACTGAGAAATTGCAAACGTCGAGCAATTGCTCAGAGATGAAAAGTGCCAGCACTGAAAGCTGTTGCTAGCCAGCACCCTTCCTTGGAAGCGCTTTTGTAGCCCAAAGATCATTGGGGCTCTGGGCTTCTCTAGCCACCTCATCTTCTGCTCATCCTCTCGCGCAGTCTAAAGAGAGCTCAGGTGAGAAATTGCAAACGTCGAGCAATTGCTCAGAGATGAAAAGTGCCAGCACTGAAAGCTGTTGCTAGCCAGCCCCCTTCCTTGGAAGCGCTTTTGTAGCCCTAAGAACACTGGGGCTCTGGGCTTCTCTAGCCACCTCATCTTCTGCTCATCCTCTCGCGCAGTCTAAAGAGAGCTCAGGTGAGAAATTGCAAACGTCGAGCAATTGCTCAGAGATGAAAAGGGCCAGCACTGAAAGCTGTTGCTAGCCAGCCCCCTTCCTTGGAAGCGCTTTTGTAGCCCTAAGAACACTGGGGCTCTGGGCTTCTCTAGCCACCTCATCTTCTGCTCATCCTCTCGCGCAGTCTAAAGAGAGCTCAGGTGAGAAATTGCAAATGTCGAGCAATTGCTCAGAGATGAAAAGTGCCAGCACTGAAAGCTGTTGCTAGCCAGCACCCTTCCTTGGAAGCGCTTTCACAGGCGCAGCAACACTGGGGCTTTGCGCTTCTCTAACCACCAAACGTCACGGTCACTATCTCTCCGTCTAGTAGACACGAGCTGAGAAATTGCAAACGTCGAGCAATTGCTCAGAGATGAAAAGTGCCAGCACTGAAAGCTGTTGCTAGCCAGCACCCTTCCTTGGAAGCGCTTTAACTGGTGCAGCAACACTGGGGCTTTGCGCTTCTCTAGCCACCAAACGTCACGGTCATTCTCTGTCCGACTCGTAGACACGAGCTGAGAAATTGCAAACGTCGAGCAATTGCTCAGAGATGAAAAGTGCCAGCACTGAAAGCTGTTGCTAGCCAGCACCCTTCCTTGGAAGCGCTTTCACAGGCGCAGCAACACTGGGGCTTTGCGCTTCTCTACCCACCAAACGTCACAGTCATTCTCTGTCCATCTCGTAGAAACGAGCTGAGAAATTGCAAACGTCGAGCAATTGCTCACAGATGAAAAGTGCCAGCACTGAAAGCTGTTGCTAGCCAGCCCCCTTCCTTGGAAGCGCTTTTGTAGCCCTAAGAACACTGGGGCTCTGGGCTTCTCTAGCCACCTCATCTTCTGCTCATCCTCTCGCGCAGTCTAAAGAGAGCTCAGGTGAGAAATTGCAAACGTCGAGCAATTGCTCAGAGATGAAAAGTGCCAGCACTGAAAGCTGTTGCTAGCCAGCACCCTTCCTTGGAAGCGCTTTCACAGGCGCAGCAACACTGGGGCTTTGCGCTTCTCTAACCACCAAACGTCACGGTCACTTTCTCTCTGTCTCGTAGAAACGAGCTGAGAAATTGCAAACGTCGAGCAATTGCTCAGAGATGAAAAGTGCCAGCACTGAAAGCTGTTGCTAGCCAGCACCCTTCCTTGAAGCGCTTTTGTAGCCCTAAGAACACTGGGGCTCTGCGCTTCTCTAGCCACCAAACGTCACGGTCATTCTCTTTCCGTCTTGTAGACACGAGCTGGGAAATTGCAAACGTCGAGCAATTGCTCAGAGATGAAAAGTGCCAGCACTGAAAGCTGTTGCTAGCCAGCACCCTTCCTTGGAAGCGCTTTCACAGGCGCAGCAACACTGGGGCTTTGCGCTTCTCTACCCACCAAACGCCACGGTCATTCTCTGTCCGTCTCGTAGACACGAGCTGAGAAATTGCAAACGTCGAGCAATTGCTCAGAGATGAAAAGTGCCAGCACTGAAAGCTGTTGCTAGCCAGCACCCTTCCTTGGAAGCGCTTTTGTAGCCCTAAGAACACTGGGGCTCTGGGCTTCTCTAGCCACCTCATCTTCTGCTCATCCTCTCGCGCAGTCTAAAGAGAGCTCAGGTGAGAAATTGCAAACGTCGAGCAATTGCTCAGAGATGAAAAGTGCCAGCACTGAAAGATGTTGCTAGCCAGCACCCTTCCTTGGAAGCGCTTTCACAGGCGCAGCAACACTGGGGCTTTGCGCTTCTCTAACCACCAAACGTGACGGTCATTCTCTTTCCGACTCGTAGACACGAGTTGAGAAATTGCAAACGTCGAGCAATTGCTCAGAGATGAAAAGTGCCAGCACTGAAAGCTGTTGCTAGCCAGCACCCTTCCTTGGAAGCGCTTTCACAGGCGCAGCAACACTGGGGCTTTGCGCTTCTCTACCCACCAAACGTCACGGTCATTCTTTTTCCGTCTCGTAGACACGAGCTGAGAAATTGCAAACGTCGAGCAATTGCTCAGAGATGAAAGTGCCAGCACTGAAAGCTGTTGCTAGCCAGCACCCTTCCTTGGAAGCGCTTTTGTAGCCCTAAGAACACTGGGGCTCTGGGCTTCTCTAGCCACCTCATCTTCTGCTCATCCTCTCGCGCACTCTAAAGAGAGCTCAGGTGAGAAATTGCAAACGTCGAGCAATTGCTCAGAGATGAAAAGTGCCAGCACTGAAAGCTGTTGCTAGCCAGCCCCCTTCCTTGGAAGCACTTTCACAGGCGCAGCAACACCGGGGCTCTGGGCTTCTCTAGCCACCAAACATCACGGTCATTCTCTGTCCGTCTCGTAGACACGAACTGAGAAATTGCAAACGTCGAGCAATTGCTGAGAGATGAAAAGTGCCAGCACTGAAAGCTGTTGCTAGCCAGCACCCTTCCTTGGAAGCGCTTTTGTAGCCCTAAGAACACTGGGGCTCTGGGCTTCTCTAGCCACCTCATCTTCTGCTCATCCTCTCGCGCAGCCTAAAGAGAGCTCAGGTGAGAAATTGCAAACGTCGAGCAATTGCTCAGAGATGAAAAGTGCCAGCACTGAAACCTGTTGCTAGCCAGCACCCTCCTTTGGAAGCGCTTTTGTAGCCCTAAGAACACTGGGGCTCTGGGCTTCTCTAGCCACCAAACGTCACGGTCATTCTCTTTCCGTCTCGTAGACACGAGCTGAGAAATTGCAAACGTCGAGCAATTGCTGAGAGATGAAAAGTGCCAGCACTGAAAGCTGTTGCTAGCCAGCACCCTTCCTTGGAAGCGCTTTCACAGGCGCAGCAAAACTGGGGCTTTGCGCTTCTCTACCCACCAAACTTCACGGTCAATTTCTCTCTGTCTCGTAGAAACGAGCTGAGAAATTGCAAACGTCGAGCAATTGCTCAGAGATGAAAAGTGCCAGCACTGAAAGCTGTTGCTAGCCAGCACCCTTCCTTGAAGCGCTTTTGTAGCCCTAAGAACACTGGGGCATTGCGCTTCTCTACCCACCAAACGTCACAGTCATTCTCTGTCCGTCTCGTAGACACGAACTGAGAAATTGCAAACGTCGAGCAATTGCTCACAGATGAAAAGTGCCAGCACTGAAAGCTGTTGCTAGCCAGCACCCTTCCTTGGAAGCGCTTTTGTAGCCCTTAGAACACTGGGGCTCTGGCCTTCTCTAGCCACCTCATCTTCTGCTCATCCTATCGCGCAGTCTAAAGAGAGCTCAGGTGAGAAATTGCAAACGTCGAGCAATTGCTCAGAGATGAAAAGTGCCAGCACTGAAAGCTGTTGCTAGCCAGCACCCTTCCTTGGAAGCGCTTTTGTAGCCCTAAGAACACTGGGGCTCTGGGCTTCTCTAGCCACCAAACGTCACGGTCATTCTCTTTCCGTCTCGTAGACACGAGCTGGGAAATTGCAAATGTCGAGCAATTGCTCAGAGATGAAAAGTGCCAGCACTGAAAGCTGTTGCTAGCCAGCACCATTCCTTGTAAACGCTTTCACAGGCGCAGCAACACTGGGGCTTTGCGCTTCTCTACCCACCAAACGTCACGGTCGTTCTCTGTCCGTCTCGTAGACACGAGCTGAGAAATTGCAAACGTCGAGCAATTGCTCAGAGATGAAAAGGGCCAGCACTGAAAGCTGTTGCTAGCCAGCCCCCTTCCTTGGAAGCGCTTTTGTAGCCGTAAGAACAGTGGGGCTCCGGGCTTCTCTAGCCACCTCATCCTCTGCTCATCCTCTCGCGCAGTCTAAAGAGAGCTCAGGTGAGAAATTGCAAACGTCGAGCAATTGCTCAGAGATGAAAAGTGCCAGCACTGAAAGCTGTTGCTAGCCAGCACCCTTCCTTGGAAGCGCTTTTGTAGCCCTAAGAACACTGGGGCTCTGCACTTCTCTAGCCACCAAACGTCACGGTCATTCTCTTTCCGTCTCGTAGACACGAGCTGGGAAATTGCAAACGTCGAGCAATTGCTCAGAGATGAAAAGTGCCAGCACTGAAAGCTGTTGCTAGCCAGCACCATTCCTTGGAAACGCTTTCACAGGCGCAGCAACACTGGGGCTTTGCGCTTCTCTAGCCACCAAACTTCATGGTCATTCTCTGTCCGTCTCGTAGACACGAGCTGAGAAATTGTAAACGTCGAGCAATTGCTCAGAGATGAAAAGGGCCAGCACTGAAAGCTGTTGCTAGCCAGCCCCCTTCCTTGGAAGCGCTTTTGTAGCCGAAAGATCATTGGGGCTCTGGGCTTCTCTAGCCACCTCATCTTCTGCTCATCCTCTCGCGCAGTCTAAAGAGAGCTCAGGTGAGAAATTGCAAACGTCGAGCAATTGCTCAGAGAGGAAAAGTGCCAGCACTGAAAGCTGTTGCTAGACAGCACCCTTCCTTGGAAGCGCTTTCACAGGCGCAGCAACACTGGGTCTTTGCGCTTCTCTACCCACCAAACGTGACGGTCACTATCTCTCCGACTCGTAGACACGAGTTGAGAAATTGCAAACGTCGAGCAATTGCTCAGAGATGAAAAGTGCCAGCACTGAAAGCTGTTGCTAGCCAGCACCCTTCCTTGGAAGTGCTTTCACAGGCGCAGCAACACTGGGGCTTTGCGCTTCTCTACCCACCAAACGTCACGGTCATTCTCTTTCCGTCTCGTAGACACGAACTGAGAAATTGCAAACGTCGAGCAATTGCTCAGAGATGAAAAGTGCCAGCACTGAAAGCTGTTGCTAGCCAGCACCCTTCCTTGGAAGCGCTTTTGTAGCCCAAAGATCATTGGGGCTCTGGGCTTCTCTAGCCACCTCATCTTCTGCTCATCCTCTCGCGCAGTCTAAAGAGAGCTCAGGTGAGAAATTGCAAACGTCGAGCAATTGCTCAGAGATGAAAAGTGCCAGCACTGAAAGCTGTTGCTAGCCAGCCCCCTTCCTTGGAAGCGCTTTTGTAGCCCAAAGAACAGTGGGGCTCTGGGCTTCTCTAGCCACCTCATCTTCTGCTCATCCTCTCGCGCAGTCTAAAGAGAGCTCAGGTGAGAAATTGCAAACGTCGAGCAATTGCTCAGAGATGAAAAGGGCCAGCACTGAAAGCTGTTGCTAGCCAGCCCCCTTCCTTGGAAGCGCTTTTGTAGCCCTAAGAACACTGGGGCTCTGGGCTTCTCTAGCCACCTCATCTTCTGCTCATCCTCTCGCGCAGTCTAAAGAGAGCTCAGGTGAGAAATTGCAAATGTCGAGCAATTGCTCAGAGATGAAAAGTGCCAGCACTGAAAGCTGTTGCTAGCCAGCACCCTTCCTTGGAAGCGCTTTCACAGGCGCAGCAACACTGGGGCTTTGCGCTTCTCTAACCACCAAACGTCACGGTCACTATCTCTCCGTCTAGTAGACACGAGCTGAGAAATTGCAAACGTCGAGCAATTGCTCAGAGATGAAAAGTGCCAGCACTGAAAGCTGTTGCTAGCCAGCACCCTTCCTTGGAAGCGCTTTAACTGGTGCAGCAACACTGGGGCTTTGCGCTTCTCTAGCCACCAAACGTCACGGTCATTCTCTGTCCGACTCGTAGACACGAGCTGAGAAATTGCAAACGTCGAGCAATTGCTCAGAGATGAAAAGTGCCAGCACTGAAAGCTGTTGCTAGCCAGCACCCTTCCTTGGAAGCGCTTTCACAGGCGCAGCAACACTGGGGCTTTGCGCTTCTCTACCCACCAAACGTCACAGTCATTCTCTGTCCATCTCGTAGACACGAACTGAGAAATTGCAAACGTCGAGCAATTGCTCACAGATGAAAAGTGCCAGCACTGAAAGCTGTTGCTAGCCAGCCCCCTTCCTTGGAAGCGCTTTTGTAGCCCTAAGAACACTGGGGCTCTGAGCTTCTCTAGCCACCTCATCTTCTGCTCATCCTCTCGCGCAGTCTAAAGAGAGCTCAGGTGAGAAATTGCAAACGTCGAGCAATTGCTCAGAGATGAAAAGTGCCAGCACTGAAAGCTGTTGCTAGCCAGCACCCTTCTTTGGAAGCGCTTTTGTAGCCCTAAGAACACTGGGGCTCTGGCCTTCTCTAGCCACCAAACGTCACGGTCACTATCTCTCCGTCTCGTAGACACGAGCTGGGAAATTGCAAACGTCGAGCAATTGCTCAGAGATGAAAAGTGCCAGCACTGAAAGCTGTTGCTAGCCAGCACCCTTCCTTGGAAGCGCTTTCACAGGCGCAGCAAAACTGGGGCTTTGCGCTTCTCTAACCACCAAACGTCACGGTCAATTTCTCTCTGTCTCGTAGAAACGAGCTGAGAAATTGCAAACGTCGAGCAATTGCTCAGAGATGAAAAGTGCCAGCACTGAAAGCTGTTGCTAGCCAGCACCCTTCCTTGGAAGTGCTTTCACAGGCGCAGCAACACTGGGGCTTTGCGCTTCTCTAGCCACCAAACGTCACGGTCATTCTCTGTCCGTCTCGTAGACACGAGCTGAGAAATTGCAAACGTCGAGCAATTGGTCAGAGATGAAAAGTGCCAGCACTGAAAGCTGTTGCTAGCCAGCACCCTTCCTTGGAAGCGCTTTTGTAGCCCTAAGAACAGTGGGGCTCTGGGCTTCTCTAGCCACCTCATCTTCTGCTCATCCTCTCGCGCAGTCTAAAGAGAGCTCAGGTGAGAAATTGCAAACGTCCAGCAATTGCTCAGAGATGAAAAGTGCCAGCACTGAAAGCTGTTGCTAGCCAGCACCCTTCCTTGGAAGCGCTTTCACAGGCGCAGCAACACTGGGGCTTTGCGCTTCTCTAGCCACCAAACGTCACGGTCATTCTCTTTCCGTCTCGTAGACACGAGCTGAGAAATTGCAAACGTCGAGCAATTGCTCAGAGAGGAAAAGTGCCAGCACTGAAAGCTGTTGCTAGCCAGCCCCCTTCCTTGGAAGCGCTTTTGTAGCCCTAAGAACACTGGGGCTCTGGCCTTCTCTAGCCACCTCATCTTCTGCTCATCCTCTCGCGCAGTCTAAAGAGAGCTCAGGTGAGAAATTGCAAACGTCGAGCAATTGCTCAGAGAGGAAAAGTGCCAGCACTGAAAGATGTTGCTAGCCAGCACCCTTCCTTGGAAGCGCTTTCACAGGCGCAGCAACACTGGGGCTTTGCGCTTCTCTAACCACCAAACGTGACGGTCATTCTCTGTCCGTCTCGTAGACACGAGTTGAGAAATTGCAAACGTCGAGCAATTGCTCAGAGATGAAAAGTGCCAGCACTGAAAGCTGTTGCTAGCCAGCACCCTTCCTTGGAAGCGCTTTCACAGGCGCAGCAACACTGGGGCTTTGCGCTTCTCTACCCACCAAACGTCACGGTCATTCTCTTTCCGACTCGTAGACACGAGTTGAGAAATTGCAAACGTCGAGCAATTGCTCAGAGATGAAAAGTGCCAGCACTGAAAGCAGTTGCTAGCCAGCACCCTTCCTTGGAAGCGCTTTTGTAGCCCAAAGATCATTGGGGCTCTGGGCTTCTCTAGCCACCTCATCTTCTGCTCATCCTCTCGCGCAGTCTAAAGAGAGCTCAGGTGAGAAATTGCAAACGTCGAGCAATTGCTCAGAGATGAAAAGTGCCAGCACTGAAAGCTGTTGCTAGCCAGCCCCCTTCCTTGGAAGCGCTTTTGTAGCCCTAAGAACATTGGGGCTCTGGGCTTCTCTAGCCACCTAATCTTCTGCTCATCCTCTCGCGCAGTCTAAAGAGAGCTCAGGTGAGAAATTGCAAACGTCGAGCAATTGCTCAGAGATGAAAAGGGCCAGCACTGAAAGCTGTTGCTAGCCAGCACCCTTCCTTGGAAGCGCTTTTGTAGCCCTAAGAACACTGGGGCTCTGGCCTTCTCTAGCCACCTCATCTTCTGCTCATCCTCTCGCGCAGTCTAAAGAGAGCTCAGGTGAGAAATTGCAAATGTCGAGCAATTGCTCAGAGATGAAAAGTGCCAGCACTGAAAGCTGTTGCTAGCCAGCACCCTTCCTTGGAAGCGCTTTCACAGGCGCAGCAACACTGGGGCTTTGCGCTTCTCTAACCACCAAACGTCACGGTCACTATCTCTCCGTCTCGTAGACACGAGCTGAGAAATTGCAAACGTCGAGCAATTGCTGAGAGATGAAAAGTGCCAGCACTGAAAGCTGTTGCTAGCCAGCACCCTTCCTTGGAAGCGCTTTCACAGGTGCAGCAACACTGGGGCTTTGCGCTTCTCTAGCCACCAAACGTCACGGTCATTCTCTGTCCGACTCGTAGACACGAGCTGAGAAATTGCAAACGTCGAGCAATTGCTCAGAGATGAAAAGTGCCAGCACTGAAAGCTGTTGCTAGACAGCACCCTTCCTTGGAAGCGCTTTCACAGGCGCAGCAACACTGGGGCTTTGCGCTTCTCTAACCACCAAACGTCACAGTCACAATCTCTCCGTCTCGTAGACACGAGCTGAGAAATTGCAAACGTCGAGCAATTGCTCAGAGATGAAAAGTGCCAGCACTGAAAGCTGTTGCTAGCCAGCACCCTTCCTTGGAAGCGCTTTTGTAGCCCTAAGAACACTGGGGCTCTGGGCTTCTCTAGCCACCTCATCTTCTGCTCATCCTCTCGCGCAGTCTAAAGAGAGCTCAGGTGAGAAATTGCAAATGTCGAGCAATTGCTCAGAGAGGAAAAGTGCCAGCACTGAAAGCTGTTGCTAGCCAGCCCCCTTCCTTGGAAGCGCTTTCACACGCGCAGCAACACTGGGGCTTTGCGCTTCTCTACCCACCAAACGTCACAGTCATTCTCTTTCCGTCTCGTAGACACGAACTGAGAAATTGCAAACGTCGAGCAATTGCTCACAGATGAAAAGTGCCAGCACTGAAAGCTGTTGCTAGCCAGCACCCTTCCTTGGAAGCGCTTTTGTAGCCCTAAGAACACTGGGGCTCTGGCCTTCTCTAGCCACCTCATCTTCTGCTCAGCCTCTCGCGCAGTCTAAAGAGAGCTCAGGTGAGAAATTGCAAACGTCGAGCAATTGCTCAGAGATGAAAAGTGCCAGCACTGAAAGCTGTTGCTAGCCAGCACCCTTCTTTGGAAGCGCTTTTGTAGCCCTAAGAACACTGGGGCTCTGGGCTTCTCTACCCACCAAACGTCACGGTCACTATCTCTCCGTCTCGTAGACACGAGCTGGGAAATTGCAAACGTCGTGCAATTGCTCAGAGATGAAAAGTGCCAGCACTGAAAGCTGTTGCTAGCCAGCACCCTTCCTTGGAAGCGCTTTCACAGGCGCAGCAACACTGGGGCTTTGCGCTTCTCTAGCCACCAAACGTCACGGTCAATTTCTCTCTGTCTCGTAGAAACGAGCTGAGAAATTGCAAACGTCGAGCAATTGCTCAGAGATGAAAAGTGCCAGCACTGAAAGCTGTTGCTAGCCAGCCCCCTTCCTTGGAAGTGCTTTCACAGGCGCAGCAACACTGGGGCTTTGCGCTTCTCTACCCACCAAACGTCACGGTCATTCTCTGTCCGTCTCGTAGACACGAGTTGAGAAATTGCAAACGTCGAGCAATTGCTCAGAGATGAAAAGTGCCAGCACTGAAAGCTGTTGCTAGCCAGCCCCCTTCCTTGGAAGCGCTTTTGTAGCCCTAAGAACACTGGGGCTCTGGCCTTCTCTAGCCACCTCATCTTCTGCTCATCCTCTCGCGCAGTCTAAAGAGAGCTCAGGTGAGAAATTGCAAACGTCCAGCAATTGCTCAGAGATGAAAAGTGCCAGCACTGAAAGCTGTTGCTAGCCAGCACCCTTCCTTGGAAGTGCTTTCACACGCGCAGCAACACTGGGGCTTTGCGCTTCTCTAGCCACCAAACGTCACGGTCATTCTCTTTCCGTCTCGTAGACACGAGCTGAGAAATTGTAAACGTCGAGCAATTGCTCAGAGATGAAAAGTGCCAGCACTGAAAGCTGTTGCTAGCCAGCACCCTTCCTTGGAAGCGCTTTTGTAGCCCTAAGAACACTGGGGCTCTGGCCTTCTCTAGCCACCTCATCTTCTGCTCATCCTCTCGCGCAGTCTAAAGAGAGCTCAGGTGAGAAATTGCAAACGTTGAGCAATTGCTCAGAGATGAAAAGTGCCAGCACTGAAAGCTGTTGCTAGCCAGAACCCTTCTTTGGAAGTGCTTTTGTAGCCCTAAGAACACTGGGGCTCTGGGCTTCTCTAACCACCAAACGTCACGGTCACTATCTCTCCGTCTCGTAGACACGAGCTGGGAAATTGCAAACGTCGTGCAATTGCTCAGAGATGAAAAGTGCCAGCACTGAAAGCTGTTGCTAGCCAGCACCCTTCCTTGGAAGCGCTTTCACAGGCGCAGCAACACTGGGGCTTTGCGCTTCTCTAACCACCAAACGTCACGGTCAATTTCTCTCTGTCTCGTAGAAACGAGCTGAGAAATTGCAAACGTTGAGCAATTGCTCAGAGATGAAAAGTGCCAGCACTGAAAGCTGTTGCTAGCCAGCCCCCTTCCTTGGAAGTGCTTTCACAGGCGCAGCAACACTGGGGCTTTGCGCTTCTCTAGCCACCAAACGTCACGGTCATTCTCTGTCCGTCTCGTAGACACGAGTTGAGAAATTGCAAACGTCGAGCAATTGCTCAGAGATGAAAAGTGCCAGCACTGAAAGCTGTTGCTAGCCAGCCCCCTTCCTTGGAAGCGCTTTTGTAGCCCTAAGAACACTGGGGCTCTGGCCTTCTCTAGCCACCTCATCTTCTGCTCATCCTCTCGCGCAGTCTAAAGAGAGCTCAGGTGAGAAATTGCAAACGTCCAGCAATTGCTCAGAGATGAAAAGTGCCAGCACTGAAAGCTGTTGCTAGCCAGCACCCTTCCTTGGAAGTGCTTTCACACGCGCAGCAACACTGGGGCTTTGCGCTTCTCTAGCCACCAAACGTCACGGTCATTCTCTTTCCGTCTCGTAGACACGAGCTGAGAAATTGTAAACGTCGAGCAATTGCTCAGAGATGAAAAGTGCCAGCACTGAAAGCTGTTGCTAGCCAGCCCCCTTCCTTGGAAGCGCTTTTGTAGCCCTAAGAACACTGGGGCTCTGGCCTTCTCTAGCCACCTCATCTTCTGCTCATCCTCTCGCGCAGTCTAAAGAGAGCTCAGGTGAGAAATTGCAAACGTTGAGCAATTGCTCAGAGAGGAAAAGTGCCAGCACTGAAAGATGTTGCTAGCCAGCACCCTTCCTTGGAAGCGCTTTCACAGGCGCAGCAACACTGGGGCTTTGCGCTTCTCTAACCACCAAACGTGACGGTCATTCTCTGTCCGTCTCGTAGACACGAGTTGAGAAATTGCAAACGTCGAGCAATTGCTCAGAGATGAAAAGTGCCAGCACTGAAAGCTGTTGCTAGCCAGCACCCTACCTTGGAAGCGCTTTCACAGGCGCAGCAACACTGGGGCTTTGCGCTTCTCTACCCACCAAACGTCACGGTCATTCTCTTTCCGACTCGTAGACACGAGTTGAGAAATTGCAAACGTCGAGCAATTGCTCAGAGATGAAAAGTGCCAGCACTGAAAGCTGTTGCTAGCCAGCCCCCTTCCTTGGAAGCGCTTTCACAGGCGCAGCAACACTGGGGCTTTGCGCTTCTCTACCCACCAAACGTCACGGTCATTCTCTGTCCGTCTCGTAGACACGAGCTGAGAAATTGCAAACGTCGAGCAATTGCTCAGAGATGAAAAGTGCCAGCACTGAAAGCTGTTGCTAGCCAGAACCCTTCCTTGGAAGCGCTTTTGTAGCCCAAAGATCATTGGGGCTCTGGGCTTCTCTAGCCACCTCATCTTCTGCTCATCCTCTCGCGCAGTCTAAAGACAGCTCAGGTGAGAAATTGCAAACGTCGAGCAATTGCTCAGAGATGAAAAGTGCCAGCACTGAAAGCTGTTGCTAGCCAGCCCCCTTCCTTGGAAGCGCTTTTGTAGCCCAAAGAACACTGGGGCTCTGGCCTTCTCTAGCCACCTCATCTTCTGCTCATCCTCTCGCGCAGTCTAAAGAGAGCTCAGGTGAGAAATTGCAAATGTCGAGCAATTGCTCAGAGAGGAAAAGTGCCAGCACTGAAAGCTGTTGCTAGCCAGCACCCTTCCTTGGAAGCGCTTTCACAGGCGCAGCAACACTGGGGCTTTGCGCTTCTCTAACCACCAAACGTCACGGTCACTATCTCTCCGTCTCGTAGACACGAGTTGAGAAATTGCAAACGTCGAGCAATTGCTCAGAGATGAAAAGTGCCAGCACTGAAAGCTGCTGCTAGCCAGCACCCTTCCTTGGAAGCGCTTTCACAGGTGCAGCAACACTGGGGCTTTGCGCTTCTCTAGCCACCAAACGTCACGGTCATTCTCTTTCCGACTCGTAGACACGAGCTGAGAAATTGCAAATGTCGAGCAATTGCTCAGAGATGAAAAGTGCCAGCACTGAAAGCTGCTGCTAGCCAGCACCCTTCCTTGGAAGCGCTTTCACAGGCGCAGCAACACTGGGGCTTTGCGCTTCTCTACCCACCAAACGTCACAGTCACTATCTCTCCGTCTCGTAGACACGAGTTGAGAAATTGCAAACGTCGAGCAATTGCTCAGAGATGAAAAGTGCCAGCACTGAAAGCTGTTGCTAGCCAGCACCCTTCCTTGGAAGCGCTTTTGTAGCCCTAAGAACACTGGGGCTCTGGCCTTCTCTAGCCACCTCATCTTCTGCTCATCCTCTCGCGCAGTCTAAAGAGAGCTCAGGTGAGAAATTGCAAATGTCGAGCAATTGCTCAGAGATGAAAAGTGCCAGCACTGAAAGCTGTTGCTAGCCAGCACCCTTCCTTGGAAGCGCTTTCACACGCGCAGCAACACTGGGGCTTTGCGCTTCTCTAGCCACCAAACGTGACGGTCACTATCTCTCCGACTCGTAGACACGAGCAGAGAAATTGCAAACGTCGAGCAATTGCTCAGAGATGAAAAGTGCCAGCACTGAAAGCTGCTGCTAGCCAGCACCCTTCCTTGGAAGCGCTTTCACAGGCGCAGCAACACTGGGGCTTTGCGCTTCTCTAGCCACCAAACGTCACGGTCATTCTCTTTCCGACTCGTAGACACGAGTTGAGAAATTGCAAACGTCGAGCAATTGCTCAGAGATGAAAAGTGTCAGCACTGAAAGCTGTTGCTAGCCAGCACCCTTCCTTGGAAGCGCTTTCACACGCGCAGCAACACTGGGGCTTTGCGCTTCTCTACCCACCAAACGTCACAGTCACTATCTCTCCGTCTCGTAGAAACGAGTTGAGAAATTGCAAACGTCGAGCAATTGCTCAGAGATGAAAAGTGCCAGCACTGAAAGCTGTTGCTAGCCAGCACCCTTCCTTGGAAGCGCTTTTGTAGCCCTAAGAACACTGGGGCTCTGCGCTTCTCTACCCACCTCATCTTCTGCTCATCCTCTCGCGCAGTCTAAAGAGAGCTCAGGTGAGAAATTGCAAATGTCGAGCAATTGCTCAGAGAGGAAAAGTGCCAGCACTGAAAGCTGTTGCTAGACAGCACCCTTCCTTGGAAGCGCTTTCACAGGCGCAGCAACACTGGGGCTTTGCGCTTCTCTAGCCACCAAACGTCACGGTCATTCTCTGTCCGTCTCGTAGACACGAGCTGAGAAATTGCAAACGTCGAGCAATTGCTGAGAGATGAAAAGTGCCAGCACTGAAAGCTGTTGCTAGCCAGCCCCCTTCCTTGGAAGCGCTTTTGTAGCCCTAAGAACACTGCGGCTCTGGGCTTCTCTAGCCACCTCATCTTCTGCTCATCCTCTCGCGCAGTCTAAAGAGAGCTCAGGTGAGAAATTGCAAACGTCGAGCAATTGCTCAGAGATGAAAAGTGCCAGCACTGAAAGCTGTTGCTAGCCAGCACCCTTCTTTGGAAGCGCTTTTGTAGCCCTAAGAACAGTGGGGCTCTGGGCTTCTCTACCCACCAAACGTCACGGTCATTCTCTTTCCGTCTCGTAGACACGAGCTGGGAAATTGCAAACGTCGAGCAATTGCTCAGAGATGAAAAGTGCCAGCACTGAAAGCTGTTGCTAGCCAGCACCCTTCCTTGGAAGCGCTTTCACAGGCGCAGCAAAACTGGGTCTTTGCGCTTCTCTAACCACCAAACGTCACGGTCAATTTCTCTCTGTCTCGTAGAAACGAGCTGAGAAATTGCAAACGTCGAGCAATTGCTCACAGATGAAAAGTGCCAGCACTGAAAGCTGTTGCTAGCCAGCACCCTTCCTTGAAGCGCTTTTGTAGCCCTAAGAACACTGGGGCTCTGCGCTTCTCTACCCACCAAACGTCACGGTCATTCTCTTTCCGTCTCGTAGACCCGAGCTGGGAAATTGCAAACGTCGAGCAATTGCTCAGAGATGAAAAGTGCCAGCACTGAAAGCTGTTGCTAGCCAGCACCCTTCCTTGGAAGCGCTTTCACAGGCGCAGCAACACTGGGGCTTTGCGCTTCTCTACCCACCAAACGTCACGGTCATTCTCTGTCCGTCTCGTAGACACGAACTGAGAAATTGTAAACGTCGAGCAATTGCTCAGAGATGAAAAGTGCCAGCACTGAAAGCTGTTGCTAGCCAGCACCCTTCCTTGGAAGCGCTTTTGTAGCCCAAAGATCATTGGGGCTCTGGGCTTCTCTAGCCACCTCATCTTCTGCTCATCCTCTCGCGCAGTCTAAAGAGAGCTCAGGTGAGAAATTGCAAACGTCGAGCAATTGCTCAGAGATGAAAAGTGCCAGCACTGAAAGCTGTTGCTAGCCAGCCCCCTTCCTTGGAAGCGCTTTTGTAGCCCAAAGAACATTGGGGCTCTGGGCTTCTCTAGCCACCTCATCTTCTGCTCATCCTCTCGCGCAGTCTAAAGAGAGCTCAGGTGAGAAATTGCAAACGTTGAGCAATTGCTGAGAGATGCAAAGGGCCAGCACTGAAAGCTCTTGCTAGCCAGCCCCCTTGCTTGGAAGCGCTTTTGTAGCCCTAAGAACACTGGGGCTCTGGGCTTCTCTAGCCACCTCATCTTCTGCTCATCCTCTCGCGCAGTCTAAAGAGAGCTCAGGTGAGAAATTGCAAACGTCGAGCAATTGCTGAGAGATGAAAAGTGCCAGCACTGAAAGCTGTTGCTAGCCAGCCCCCTTCCTTGGAAGCGCTTTCACAGGCGCAGCAACACTGGGGCTTTGCGCTTCTCTAACCACCAAACGTCACGGTCACTATCTCTCCGTCTCGTAGAAACGAGTTGAGAAATTGCAAACGTCGAGCAATTGCTCAGAGATGAAAAGTGCCAGCACTGAAAGCTGCTGCTAGCCAGCACCCTTCCTTGGAAGCGCTTTCACTGGCGCAGCAACACTGGGGCTTTGAGCTTCTCTAGCCACCAAACCTCACGGTCATTCTCTTTCCGACTCGTAGACACGAGCTGAGAAATTGCAAACGTCGAGCAATTGCTCAGAGATGAAAAGTGTCAGCACTGAAAGCTGTTGCTAGCCAGCACCCTTCCTTGGAAGCGCTTTCACAGGCGCAGCAACACTGGGGCTTTGCGCTTCTCTACCCACCAAACGTCACAGTCACTATCTCTCCGTCTCGTAGACACGAGTTGAGAAATTGCAAACGTCGAGCAATTGCTCAGAGATGAAAAGTGCCAGCACTGAAAGCTGTTGCTAGCCAGCACCCTTCCTTGGAAGCGCTTTTGTAGCCCTAAGAACACTGGGGCTCTGGGCTTCTCTAGCCACCTCATCTTCTGCTCATCCTCTCGCGCAGTCTAAAGAGAGCTCAGGTGAGAAATTGCAAATGTCGAGCAATTGCTCAGAGAGGAAAAGTGCCAGCACTGAAAGCTGTTGCTAGCCAGCACCCTTCCTTGGAAGCGCTTTCACAGGCGCAGCAACACTGGGGCTTTGCGCTTCTCTAGCCACCAAACGTCACGGTCATTCTCTTTCCGTCTCGTAGACACGAGCTGAGAAATTGCAAACGTTAAGCAATTGCTCAGAGAGGAAAAGTGCCAGCACTGAAAGCTGTTGCTAGCCAGCCCCCTTCCTTGGAAGCGCTTTTGTAGCCCTAAGAACACTGGGGCTCTGGCCTTCTCTAGCCACCTCATCTTCTGCTCATCCTCTCGCGCAGTCTAAAGAGAGCTCAGGTGAGAAATTGCAAACGTCGAGCAATTGCTGAGAGATGCAAAGGGCCAGCACTGAAAGCTCTTGCTAGCCAGCACCCTTGCTTGGAAGCGCTTTTGTAGGCCTAAGAACACTGGGGCTCTGGCCTTCTCTAGCCACCTCATCTTCTGCTCATCCTCTCGCGCAGTCTAAAGAGAGCTCAGGTGAGAAATTGCAAACGTCGAGCAATTGCTGAGAGATGAAAAGTGCCAGCACTGAAAGCTGTTGCTAGCCAGCACCCTTCCTTGGAAGCGCTTTCACAGGCGCAGCAACACTGGGGCTTTGCGCTTCTCTAACCACCAAACGTCACGGTCACTATCTCTCCGTCTCGTAGAAACGAGTTGAGAAATTGCAAACGTCGAGCAATTGCTCAGAGATGAAAAGTGCCAGCACTGAAAGCTGCTGCTAGCCAGCACCCTTCCTTGGAAGCGCTTTCACAGGCGCAGCAACACTGGGGCTTTGCGCTTCTCTAGCCACCAAACATCACGGTCATTCTCTTTCCGACTCGTAGACACGAGCTGAGAAATTGCAAACGTCGAGCAATTGCTCAGAGATGAAAAGTGCCAGCACTGAAAGCTGTTGCTAGCCAGCACCCTTCCTTGGAAGCGCTTTCACAGGCGCAGCAACACTGGGGCTTTGCGCTTCTCTACCCACCAAACGTCACGGTCACTTTCTCTCTGTCTCGTAGACACGAGTTGAGAAATTGCAAACGTCGAGCAATTGCTCAGAGATGAAAAGTGCCAGCACTGAAAGCTGTTGCTAGCCAGCCCCCTTCCTTGGAAGCGCTTTTGTAGCCCTAAGAACACTGGGGCTCTGGCCTTCTCTAGCCACCTCATCTTCTGCTCATCCTCTCGCGCAGTCTAAAGAGAGCTCAGGTGAGAAATTGCAAACGTCGAGCAATTGCTCAGAGATGAAAAGTGCCAGCACTGAAAGCTGTTGCTAGCCAGCACCCTTCTTTGGAAGTGCTTTTGTAGCCCTAAGAACACTGGGGCTCTGGGCTTCTCTACCCACCAAACGTCACGGTCACTATCTCTCCGTCTCGTAGACACGAGCTGGGAAATTGCAAACGTCGTGCAATTGCTCAGAGATGAAAAGTGCCAGCACTGAAAGCTGTTGCTAGCCAGCACCCTTCCTTGGAAGCGCTTTCACAGGCGCACCAACACTGGGGCTTTGCGCTTCTCTAACCACCAAACGTCACGGTCAATTTCTCTCTGTCTCGTAGAAACGAGCTGAGAAATTGCAAACGTCGAGCAATTGCTCAGAGATGAAAAGTGCCAGCACTGAAAGCTGTTGCTAGCCAGCCCCCTTCCTTGGAAGTGCTTTCACAGGCGCAGCAACACTGGGGCTTTGCGCTTCTCTACCCACCAAACGTCACGGTCATTCTCTGTCCGTCTCGTAGACACGAGTTGAGAAATTGCAAACGTCGAGCAATTGCTCAGAGATGAAAAGTGCCAGCACTGAAAGCTGTTGCTAGCCAGCCCCCTTCCTTGGAAGCGCTTTTGTAGCCCTAAGAACACTGGGGCTCTGGCCTTCTCTAGCCACCTCATCTTCTGCTCATCCTCTCGCGCAGTCTAAAGAGAGCTCAGGTGAGAAATTGCAAACGTCCAGCAATTGCTCAGAGATGAAAAGTGCCAGCACTGAAAGCTGTTGCTAGCCAGCACCCTTCCTTGGAAGTGCTTTCACACGCGCAGCAACACTGGGGCTTTGCGCTTCTCTAGCCACCAAACGTCACAGTCATTCTCTTTCCGTCTCGTAGACACGAGCTGAGAAATTGTAAACGTCGAGCAATTGCTCAGAGATGAAAAGTGCCAGCACTGAAAGCTGTTGCTAGCCAGCCCCCTTCCTTGGAAGCGCTTTTGTAGCCCTAAGAACACTGGGGCTCTGGCCTTCTCTAGCCACCTCATCTTCTGCTCATCCTCTCGCGCAGTCTAAAGAGAGATCAGGTGAGAAATTGCAAACGTTGAGCAATTGCTCAGAGAGGAAAAGTGCCAGCACTGAAAGAAGTTGCTAGCCAGCACCCTTCCTTGGAAGCGCTTTCACAGGCGCAGCAACACTGGGGCTTTGCGCTTCTCTAACCACCAAACGTGACGGTCATTCTCTGTCCGTCTCGTAGACACGAGTTGAGAAATTGCAAACGTCGAGCAATTGCTCAGAGATGAAAAGTGCCAGCACTGAAAGCTGTTGCTAGCCAGCACCCTACCTTGGAAGCGCTTTCACAGGCGCAGCAACACTGGGGCTTTGCGCTTCTCTACCCACCAAACGTCACGGTCATTCTCTTTCCGACTCGTAGACACGAGTTGAGAAATTGCAAACGTCGAGCAATTGCTCAGAGATGAAAAGTGCCAGCACTGAAAGCTGTTGCTAGCCAGCACCCTTCCTTGGAAGCGCTTTCACAGGCGCAGCAACACTGGGGCTTTGCGCTTCTCTAGCCACCAAACGTCACGGTCATTCTCTGTCCGTCTCGTAGACACGAGCTGAGAAATTGTAAACGTCGAGCAATTGCTCAGAGATGAAAAGTGCCAGCACTGAAAGCTGTTGCTAGCCAGAACCCTTCCTTGGAAGCGCTTTTGTAGCCCAAAGATCATTGGGGCTCTGGGCTTCTCTAGCCACCTCATCTACTGCTCATCCTCTCGCGCAGTCTAAAGAGAGCTCAGGTGAGAAATTGCAAACGTCGAGCAATTGCTCAGAGATGAAAAGTGCCAGCACTGAAAGCTGTTGCTAGCCAGCCCCCTTCCTTGGAAGCGCTTTTGTAGCCCAAAGAACACTGGGGCTCTGGCCTTCTCTAGCCACCTCATCTTCTGCTCATCCTCTCGCGCAGTCTAAAGAGAGCTCAGGTGAGAAATTGCAAACGTCGAGCAATTGCTCAGAGATGAAAAGTGCCAGCACTGAAAGCTGTTGCTAGCCAGCACCCTTCCTTGGAAGCGCTTTCACAGGCGCAGCAACACTGGGGCTTTGCGCTTCTCTAACCACCAAACGTCACGGTCACTATCTCTCCGTCTCGTAGACACGAGTTGAGAAATTGCAAACGTCGAGCAATTGCTCAGAGATGAAAAGTGCCAGCACTGAAAGCTGCTGCTAGCCAGCACCCTTCCTTGGAAGCGCTTTCACAGGTGCAGCAACACTGGGGCTTTGCGCTTCTCTAGCCACCAAACGTCACGGTCATTCTCTTTCCGACTCGTAGACACGAGCTGAGAAATTGCAAATGTCGAGCAATTGCTCAGAGATGAAAAGTGCCAGCACTGAAAGCTGCTGCTAGCCAGCACCCTTCCTTGGAAGCGCTTTCACAGGCGCAGCAACACTGGGGCTTTGCGCTTCTCTACCCACCAAACGTCACAGTCACTATCTCTCCGTCTCGTAGACACGAGTTGAGAAATTGCAAACGTCGAGCAATTGCTCAGAGATGAAAAGTGCCAGCACTGAAAGCTGTTGCTAGCCAGCCCCCTTCCTTGGAAGCGCTTTTGTAGCCCTAAGAACACTGGGGCTCTGGCCTTCTCTAGCCACCTCATCTTCTGCTCATCCTCTCGCGCAGTCTAAAGAGAGCTCAGGTGAGAAATTGCAAACGTCGAGCAATTGCTCAGAGATGAAAAGTGCCAGCACTGAAAGCTGTTGCTAGCCAGCACCCTTCCTTGGAAGCGCTTTCACACGCGCAGCAACACTGGGGCTTTGCGCTTCTCTAGCCACCAAACGTGACGGTCACTATCTCTCCGACTCGTAGACACGAGCAGAGAAATTGCAAACGTCGAGCAATTGCTCAGAGATGAAAAGTGCCAGCACTGAAAGCTGCTGCTAGCCAGCACCCTTCCTTGGAAGCGCTTTCACAGGCGCAGCAACACTGGGGCTTTGCGCTTCTCTAGCCACCAAACGTCACGGTCATTCTCTTTCCGACTCGTAGACACGAGTTGAGAAATTGCAAACGTCGAGCAATTGCTCAGAGATGAAAAGTGTCAGCACTGAAAGCTGTTGCTAGCCAGCCCCCTTCCTTGGAAGTGCTTTCACAGGCGCAGCAACACTGGGGCTTTGCGCTTCTCTACCCACCAAACGTCACGGTCATTCTCTGTCCGTCTCGTAGACACGAGTTGAGAAATTGCAAACGTCGAGCAATTGCTCAGAGATGAAAAGTGCCAGCACTGAAAGCTGTTGCTAGCCAGCCCCCTTCCTTGGAAGCGCTTTTGTAGCCCTAAGAACACTGGGGCTCTGGCCTTCTCTAGCCACCTCATCTTCTGCTCATCCTCTCGCGCAGTCTAAAGAGAGCTCAGGTGAGAAATTGCAAACGTCCAGCAATTGCTCAGAGATGAAAAGTGCCAGCACTGAAAGCTGTTGCTAGCCAGCACCCTTCCTTGGAAGTGCTTTCACACGCGCAGCAACACTGGGGCTTTGCGCTTCTCTAGCCACCAAACGTCACAGTCATTCTCTTTCCGTCTCGTAGACACGAGCTGAGAAATTGTAAACGTCGAGCAATTGCTCAGAGATGAAAAGTGCCAGCACTGAAAGCTGTTGCTAGCCAGCCCCCTTCCTTGGAAGCGCTTTTGTAGCCCTAAGAACACTGGGGCTCTGGCCTTCTCTAGCCACCTCATCTTCTGCTCATCCTCTCGCGCAGTCTAAAGAGAGATCAGGTGAGAAATTGCAAACGTTGAGCAATTGCTCAGAGAGGAAAAGTGCCAGCACTGAAAGAAGTTGCTAGCCAGCACCCTTCCTTGGAAGCGCTTTCACAGGCGCAGCAACACTGGGGCTTTGCGCTTCTCTAACCACCAAACGTGACGGTCATTCTCTGTCCGTCTCGTAGACACGAGTTGAGAAATTGCAAACGTCGAGCAATTGCTCAGAGATGAAAAGTGCCAGCACTGAAAGCTGTTGCTAGCCAGCACCCTACCTTGGAAGCGCTTTCACAGGCGCAGCAACACTGGGGCTTTGCGCTTCTCTACCCACCAAACGTCACGGTCATTCTCTTTCCGACTCGTAGACACGAGTTGAGAAATTGCAAACGTCGAGCAATTGCTCAGAGATGAAAAGTGCCAGCACTGAAAGCTGTTGCTAGCCAGCACCCTTCCTTGGAAGCGCTTTCACAGGCGCAGCAACACTGGGGCTTTGCGCTTCTCTAGCCACCAAACGTCACGGTCATTCTCTGTCCGTCTCGTAGACACGAGCTGAGAAATTGTAAACGTCGAGCAATTGCTCAGAGATGAAAAGTGCCAGCACTGAAAGCTGTTGCTAGCCAGAACCCTTCCTTGGAAGCGCTTTTGTAGCCCAAAGATCATTGGGGCTCTGGGCTTCTCTAGCCACCTCATCTACTGCTCATCCTCTCGCGCAGTCTAAAGAGAGCTCAGGTGAGAAATTGCAAACGTCGAGCAATTGCTCAGAGATGAAAAGTGCCAGCACTGAAAGCTGTTGCTAGCCAGCCCCCTTCCTTGGAAGCGCTTTTGTAGCCCAAAGAACACTGGGGCTCTGGCCTTCTCTAGCCACCTCATCTTCTGCTCATCCTCTCGCGCAGTCTAAAGAGAGCTCAGGTGAGAAATTGCAAACGTCGAGCAATTGCTCAGAGATGAAAAGTGCCAGCACTGAAAGCTGTTGCTAGCCAGCACCCTTCCTTGGAAGCGCTTTCACAGGCGCAGCAACACTGGGGCTTTGCGCTTCTCTAACCACCAAACGTCACGGTCACTATCTCTCCGTCTCGTAGACACGAGTTGAGAAATTGCAAACGTCGAGCAATTGCTCAGAGATGAAAAGTGCCAGCACTGAAAGCTGCTGCTAGCCAGCACCCTTCCTTGGAAGCGCTTTCACAGGCGCAGCAACACTGGGGCTTTGCGCTTCTCTAGCCACCAAACGTCACGGTCATTCTCTTTCCGACTCGTAGACACGAGCTGAGAAATTGCAAATGTCGAGCAATTGCTCAGAGATGAAAAGTGCCAGCACTGAAAGCTGCTGCTAGCCAGCACCCTTCCTTGGAAGCGCTTTCACAGGCGCAGCAACACTGGGGCTTTGCGCTTCTCTACCCACCAAACGTCACAGTCACTATCTCTCCGTCTCGTAGACACGAGTTGAGAAATTGCAAACGTCGAGCAATTGCTCAGAGATGAAAAGTGCCAGCACTGAAAGCTGTTGCTAGCCAGCCCCCTTCCTTGGAAGCGCTTTTGTAGCCCTAAGAACACTGGGGCTCTGGCCTTCTCTAGCCACCTCATCTTCTGCTCATCCTCTCGCGCAGTCTAAAGAGAGCTCAGGTGAGAAATTGCAAACGTCGAGCAATTGCTCAGAGATGAAAAGTGCCAGCACTGAAAGCTGTTGCTAGCCAGCACCCTTCCTTGGAAGCGCTTTCACACGCGCAGCAACACTGGGGCTTTGCGCTTCTCTAGCCACCAAACGTGACGGTCACTATCTCTCCGACTCGTAGACACGAGCAGAGAAATTGCAAACGTCGAGCAATTGCTCAGAGATGAAAAGTGCCAGCACTGAAAGCTGCTGCTAGCCAGCACCCTTCCTTGGAAGCGCTTTCACAGGCGCAGCAACACTGGGGCTTTGCGCTTCTCTAGCCACCAAACGTCACGGTCATTCTCTTTCCGACTCGTAGACACGAGTTGAGAAATTGCAAACGTCGAGCAATTGCTCAGAGATGAAAAGTGTCAGCACTGAAAGCTGTTGCTAGCCAGCACCCTTCCTTGGAAGCGCTTTCACAGGCGCAGCAACACTGGGGCTTTGCGCTTCTCTACCCACCAAACGTCACAGTCACTATCTCTCCGTCTCGTAGACACGAGTTGAGAAATTGCAAACGTCGAGCAATTGCTCAGAGATGAAAAGTGCCAGCACTGAAAGCTGTTGCTAGCCAGCACCCTTCCTTGGAAGCGCTTTTGTAGCCCTAAGAACACTGGGGCTCTGCGCTTCTCTACCCACCTCATCTTCTGCTCATCCTCTCGCGCAGTCTAAAGAGAGCTCAGGTGAGAAATTGCAAATGTCGAGCAATTGCTCAGAGAGGAAAAGTGCCAGCACTGAAAGCTGTTGCTAGACAGCACCCTTCCTTGGAAGCGCTTTCACAGGCGCAGCAACACTGGGGCTTTGCGCTTCTCTAGCCACCAAACGTCACGGTCATTCTCTTTCCGTCTCGTAGACACGAGCTGAGAAATTGCAAACGTCGAGCAATTGCTGAGAGATGAAAAGTGCCAGCACTGAAAGCTGTTGCTAGCCAGCCCCCTTCCTTGGAAGCGCTTTTGTAGCCCTAAGAACACTGCGGCTCTGGGCTTCTCTAGCCACCTCATCTTCTGCTCATCCTCTCGCGCAGTCTAAAGAGAGCTCAGGTGAGAAATTGCAAACGTCGAGCAATTGCTCAGAGATGAAAAGTGCCAGCACTGAAAGCTGTTGCTAGCCAGCACCCTTCTTTGGAAGCGCTTTTGTAGCCCTAAGAACAGTGGGGCTCTGGGCTTCTCTACCCACCAAACGTCACGGTCATTCTCTTTCCGTCTCGTAGACACGAGCTGGGAAATTGCAAACGTCGAGCAATTGCTCAGAGATGAAAAGTGCCAGCACTGAAAGCTGTTGCTAGCCAGCACCCTTCCTTGGAAGCGCTTTCACAGGCGCAGCAAAACTGGGTCTTTGCGCTTCTCTAACCACCAAACGTCACGGTCAATTTCTCTCTGTCTCGTAGAAACGAGCTGAGAAATTGCAAACGTCGAGCAATTGCTCAGAGATGAAAAGTGCCAGCACTGAAAGCTGTTGCTAGCCAGCACCCTTCCTTGAAGCGCTTTTGTAGCCCTAAGAACACTGGGGCTCTGCGCTTCTCTACCCACCAAACGTCACGGTCATTCTCTTTCCGTCTCGTAGACCCGAGCTGGGAAATTGCAAACGTCGAGCAATTGCTCAGAGATGAAAAGTGCCAGCACTGAAAGCTGTTGCTAGCCAGCCCCCTTCCTTGGAAGCGCTTTCACAGGCGCAGCAACACTGGGGCTTTGCGCTTCTCTACCCACCAAACGTCACGGTCATTCTCTGTCCGTCTCGTAGACACGAACTGAGAAATTGTAAACGTCGAGCAATTGCTCAGAGATGAAAAGTGCCAGCACTGAAAGCTGTTGCTAGCCAGCACCCTTCCTTGGAAGCGCTTTTGTAGCCCAAAGATCATTGGGGCTCTGGGCTTCTCTAGCCACCTCATCTTCTGCTCATCCTCTCGCGCAGTCTAAAGAGAGCTCAGGTGAGAAATTGCAAACGTCGAGCAATTGCTGAGAGATGAAAAGTGCCAGCACTGAAAGCTGTTGCTAGCCAGCCCCCTTCCTTGGAAGCGCTTTTGTAGCCCAAAGAACATTGGGGCTCTGGGCTTCTCTAGCCACCTCATCTTCTGCTCATCCTCTCGCGCAGTCTAAAGAGAGCTCAGGTGAGAAATTGCAAACGTCGAGCAATTGCTGAGAGATGCAAAGGGCCAGCACTGAAAGCTCTTGCTAGCCAGCCCCCTTGCTTGGAAGCGCTTTTGTAGCCCTAAGAACACTGGGGCTCTGGGCTTCTCTAGCCACCTCATCTTCTGCTCATCCTCTCGCGCAGTCTAAAGAGAGCTCAGGTGAGAAATTGCAAACGTCGAGCAATTGCTGAGAGATGAAAAGTGCCAGCACTGAAAGCTGTTGCTAGCCAGCCCCCTTCCTTGGAAGCGCTTTCACAGGCGCAGCAACACTGGGGCTTTGCGCTTCTCTAACCACCAAACGTCACGGTCACTATCTCTCCGTCTCGTAGAAACGAGTTGAGAAATTGCAAACGTCGAGCAATTGCTCAGAGATGAAAAGTGCCAGCACTGAAAGCTGCTGCTAGCCAGCACCCTTCCTTGGAAGCGCTTTCACACGCGCAGCAACACTGGGGCTTTGAGCTTCTCTAGCCACCAAACCTCACGGTCATTCTCTTTCCGACTCGTAGACACGAGCTGAGAAATTGCAAACGTCGAGCAATTGCTCAGAGATGAAAAGTGTCAGCACTGAAAGCTGTTGCTAGCCAGCACCCTTCCTTGGAAGCGCTTTCACAGGCGCAGCAACACTGGGGCTTTGCGCTTCTCTAGCCACCAAACGTCACAGTCACTATCTCTCCGTCTCGTAGACACGAGTTGAGAAATTGCAAACGTCGAGCAATTGCTCAGAGATGAAAAGTGCCAGCACTGAAAGCTGTTGCTAGCCAGCACCCTTCCTTGGAAGCGCTTTTGTAGCCCTAAGAACACTGGGGCTCTGGGCTTCTCTAGCCACCTCATCTTCTGCTCATCCTCTCGCGCAGTCTAAAGAGAGCTCAGGTGAGAAATTGCAAATGTCGAGCAATTGCTCAGAGAGGAAAAGTGCCAGCACTGAAAGCTGTTGCTAGCCAGCACCCTTCCTTGGAAGCGCTTTCACAGGCGCAGCAACACTGGGGCTTTGCGCTTCTCTAGCCACCAAACGTCACGGTCATTCTCTTTCCGTCTCGTAGACACGAGCTGAGAAATTGCAAACGTTAAGCAATTGCTCAGAGAGGAAAAGTGCCAGCACTGAAAGCTGTTGCTAGCCAGCCCCCTTCCTTGGAAGCGCTTTTGTAGCCCTAAGAACACTGGGGCTCTGGCCTTCTCTAGCCACCTCATCTTCTGCTCATCCTCTCGCGCAGTCTAAAGAGAGCTCAGGTGAGAAATTGCAAACGTCGAGCAATTGCTGAGAGATGCAAAGGGCCAGCACTGAAAGCTCTTGCTAGCCAGCACCCTTGCTTGGAAGCGCTTTTGTAGGCCTAAGAACACTGGGGCTCTGGGCTTCTCTAGCCACCTCATCTTCTGCTCATCCTCTCGCGCAGTCTAAAGAGAGCTCAGGTGAGAAATTGCAAACGTCGAGCAATTGCTGAGAGATGAAAAGTGCCAGCACTGAAAGCTGTTGCTAGCCAGCACCCTTCCTTGGAAGCGCTTTCACAGGCGCAGCAACACTGGGGCTTTGCGCTTCTCTAACCACCAAACGTCACGGTCACTATCTCTCCGTCTCGTAGAAACGAGTTGAGAAATTGCAAACGTCGAGCAATTGCTCAGAGATGAAAAGTGCCAGCACTGAAAGCTGCTGCTAGCCAGCACCCTTCCTTGGAAGCGCTTTCACAGGCGCAGCAACACTGGGGCTTTGCGCTTCTCTAGCCACCAAACGTCACGGTCATTCTCTTTCCGACTCGTAGACACGAGCTGAGAAATTGCAAACGTCGAGCAATTGCTCAGAGATGAAAAGTGCCAGCACTGAAAGCTGTTGCTAGCCAGCACCCTTCCTTGGAAGCGCTTTCACAGGCGCAGCAACACTGGGGCTTTGCGCTTCTCTACCCACCAAACGTCACGGTCACTTTCTCTCTGTCTCGTAGACACGAGTTGAGAAATTGCAAACGTCGAGCAATTGCTCAGAGATGAAAAGTGCCAGCACTGAAAGCTGTTGCTAGCCAGCCCCCTTCCTTGGAAGCGCTTTTGTAGCCCTAAGAACACTGGGGCTCTGGCCTTCTCTAGCCACCTCATCTTCTGCTCATCCTCTCGCGCAGTCTAAAGAGAGCTCAGGTGAGAAATTGCAAACGTCGAGCAATTGCTCAGAGATGAAAAGTGCCAGCACTGAAAGCTGTTGCTAGCCAGCACCCTTCCTTGGAAGCGCTTTCACAGGCGCAGCAACACTGGGGCTTTGCGCTTCTCTAACCACCAAACGTGACGGTCATTCTCTTCCCGACTCGTAGACACGAGTTGAGAAATTGCAAACGTCGAGCAATTGCTCAGAGATGAAAAGTGCCAGCACTGAAAGCTGTTGCTAGCCAGCACCCTACCTTGGAAGCGCTTTCACAGGCGCAGTAACACTGGGGCTTTGCGCTTCTCTAGCCACCAAACGTCACGGTCATTCTCTGTCCGTCTCGTAGACACGAGCTGAGAAATTGCAAACGTCGAGCAATTGCTCACAGATGAAAAGTGCCAGCACTGAAAGCTGTTGCTAGCCAGCACCCTTCCTTGGAAGCGCTTTTGTAGCCCAAAGATCATTGGGGCTCTGGGCTTCTCTAGCCACCTCATCTTCTGCTCATCCTCTCGCGCAGTCTAAAGAGAGCTCAGGTGAGACATTGCAAACGTCGAGCAATTGCTGAGAGATGAAAAGTGCCAGCACTGAAAGCTGTTGCTAGCCAGCGCCCTTCCTTGGAAGCGCTTTTGTAGCCCAAAGAGCATTGGGGCTCTGGGCTTCTCTAGCCACCTCATCTTCTGCTCATCCTCTCGCGCAGTCTAAAGAGAGCTCAGGTGAGAAATTGCAAACGTCGAGCAATTGCTGAGAGATGCAAAGGGCCAGCACTGAAAGCTGTTGCTAGCCAGCCCCCTTCCTTGGAAGCGCTTTTGTAGCCCTAAGAACACTGGGGCTCTGGCCTTCTCTAGCCACCTCATCTTCTGCTCATCCTCTCGCGCAGTCTAAAGAGAGCTCAGGTGAGAAATTGCAAACGTCGAGCAATTGCTCAGAGATGAAAAGTGCCAGCACTGAAAGCTGTTGCTAGCCAGCCCCCTTCCTTGGAAGCGCTTTCACAGGCGCAGCAACACTGGGGCTTTGCGCTTCTCTAGCCACCAAACGTCACGGTCATTCTCTTTCCGTCTCGTAGACACGAGCTGAGAAATTGCAAACGTCGATCAATTGCTCAGAGATGAAAAGTGCCAGCACTGAAAGCTGTTGCTAGCCAGCACCCTTCCTTGGAAGCGCTTTTGTAGGCCTAAGAACACTGGGGCTCTGGGCTTCTCTAGCCACCTCATCTTCTGCTCATCCTCTCGCGCACTCTAAAGAGAGCTCAGGTGATAAATTGCAAACGTCGAGCAATTGCTCAGAGATGAAAAGTGCCAGCACTGAAAGCTGTTGCTAGCCAGGACGCTTCCTTGGAAGCGCTTTCACAGGCGCAGTAACACTGGGGCTTTGCGCTTCTCTACCCACCAAACGTCACGGTCATTCTCTGTCCGTCTCGTAGACACGAGCTGAGAAATTGTAAACGTCGAGCAATTGCTCAGAGATGAAAAGTGCCAGCGCTGAAAGCTGTTGCTAGCCAGCACCCTTCCTTGGAAGCGCTTTTGTAGCCCAAAGATCATTGGGGCACTGGGCTTCTCTAGCCACCTCATCTTCTGCTCATCCTCTCGCACAGTCTAAAGAGAGCTCAGGTGAGAAATTGCAAACGTCGAGCAATTGCTGAGAGATGAAAAGTGCCAGCACTGAAAGCTGTTGCTAGCCAGCGCCCTTCCTTGGAAGCGCTTTTGTAGCCCAAAGAACATTGGGGCTCTGGGCTTCTCTAGCCACCTAATCTTCTGCTCATCCTCTCGCGCAGTCTAAAGAGAGCTCAGGTGAGAAATTGCAAACGTCGAGCAATTGCTGAGAGATGAAAAGGGCCAGCACTGAAAGCTGCTGCTAGCCAGCACCCTTCCTTGGAAGCGCTTTCACAGGCGCAGCAACACTGGGGCTTTGAGCTTCTCTAGCCACCAAACCTCACGGTCATTCTCTTTCCGACTCGTAGACACGAGCTGAGAAATTGCAAACGTCGAGCAATTGCTCAGAGAGGAAAAGTGCCAGCACTGAAAGCTGTTGCTAGCCAGCACCCTTCCTTGGAAGCGCTTTCACAGGCGCAGCAACACTGGGGCTTTGCGCTTCTCTACCCACCAAACGTCACAGTCACTATCTCTCCGTCTCGTAGACACGAGTTGAGTAATTGCAAACGTCGAGCAATTGCTGAGAGATGAAAAGTGCCAGCACTGAAAGCTGTTGCTAGCCAGCACCCTTCCTTGGAAGCGCTTTTGTAGCCCTAAGAACACTGGGGCTCTGGCCTTCTCTAGCCACCTCATCTTCTGCTCATCCTCTCGCGCAGTCTAAAGAGAGCTCAGGTGAGAAATTGCAAATGTCGAGCAATTGCTCAGAGAGGAAAAGTGCCAGCACTGAAAGCTGTTGCTAGCCAGCACCCTTCCTTGGAAGCGCTTTCACAGGCGCAGCAACACTGGGGCTTTGCGCTTCTCTAGCCACCAAACGTCACGGTCATTCTCTTTCCGTCTCGTAGACACGAGCTGAGAAATTGCAAACGTTAAGCAATTGCTCAGAGAGGAAAAGTGCCAGCACTGAAAGCTGTTGCTAGCCAGCCCCCTTCCTTGGAAGCGCTTTTGTAGCCCTAAGAACACTGGGGCTCTGGCCTTCTCTAGCCACCTCATCTTCTGCTCATCCTCTCGCGCAGTCTAAAGAGAGCTCAGGTGAGAAATTGCAAACGTCGAGCAATTGCTGAGAGATGAAAAGGGCCAGCACTGAAAGCTCTTGCTAGCCAGCACCCTTCCTTGGAAGCGCTTTTGTAGCCCTAAGAACACTGGGGCTCTGGCCTTCTCTAGCCACCTCATCTTCTGCTCATCCTCTCGCGCAGTCTAAAGAGAGCTCAGGTGAGAAATTGCAAACGTCGAGCAATTGCTGAGAGATGAAAAGTGCCAGCACTGAAAGCTCTTGCTAGCCAGCACCCTTCCTTGGAAGCGCTTTCACAGGCGCAGCAACACTGGGGCTTTGCGCTTCTCTAACCACCAAACGTCACGGTCAGTATCTCTCCGTCTCGTAGAAACGAGTTGAGAAATTGCAAACGTCGAGCAATTGCTCAGAGATGAAAAGTGCCAGCACTGAAAGCTGCTGCTAGCCAGCACCCTTCCTTGGAAGCGATTTCACAGGCGCAGCAACACTGGGGCTTTGCGCTTCTCTAGCCACCAAACGTCACGGTCATTCTCTTTCCGACTCGTAGACACGAGCTGAGAAATTGCAAACGTCGAGCAATTGCTGAGAGATGAAAAGTGCCAGCACTGAAAGCTGTTGCTAGCCAGCACCCTTCCTTGGAAGCGCTTTCACAGGCGCAGCAACACTGGGGCTTTGCGCTTCTCTACCCACCAAACGTCACGGTCACTTTCTCTCTGTATCGTAGACACGAGTTGAGAAATTGCAAACGTCGAGCAATTGCTCAGAGATGAAAAGTGCCAGCACTGAAAGCTGTTGCTAGCCAGCACCCTTCCTTGGAAGCGCTTTTGTAGCCCTAAGAACACTGGGGCTCTGGCCTTCTCTAGCCACCTCATCTTCTGCTCATCCTCTCGCGCAGTCTAAAGAGAGCTCAGGTGAGAAATTGCAAACGTCGAGCAATTGCTCAGAGATGAAAAGTGCCAGCACTGAAAGCTGTTGCTAGCCAGCACCCTTCCTTGGAAGCGCTTTCACAGGCGCAGCAACACTGGGGCTTTGCGCTTCTCTAACCACCAAACGTGACGGTCATTCTCTTCCCGACTCGTAGACACGAGTTGAGAAATTGCAAACGTCGAGCAATTGCTCACAGATGAAAAGTGCCAGCACTGAAAGCTGTTGCTAGCCAGCACCCTACCTTGGAAGCGCTTTCACAGGCGCAGTAACACTGGGGCTTTGCGCTTCTCTAGCCACCAAACGTCACGGTCATTCTCTGTCCGTCTCGTAGACACGAGCTGAGAAATTGTAAACGTCGAGCAATTGCTCAGAGATGAAAAGTGCCAGCACTGAAAGCTGTTGCTAGCCAGCACCCTTCCTTGGAAGCGCTTTTGTAGCCCAAAGATCATTGGGGCTCTGGGCTTCTCTAGCCATCTCATCTTCTGCTCATCCTCTCGCACAGTCTAAAGAGAGCTCAGGTGAGACATTGCAAACGTCGAGCAATTGCTGAGAGATGAAAAGTGCCAGCACTGAAAGCTGTTGCTAGCCAGCACCCTTCCTTGGAAGCGCTTTTGTAGCCCAAAGAACATTGGGGCTCTGGGCTTCTCTAGCCACCTCATCTTCTGCTCATCCTCTCGCGCAGTCTAAAGAGAGCTCAGGTGAGAAATTGCAAACGTCGAGCAATTGCTGAGAGATGAAAAGTGCCAGCACTGAAAGCTGTTGCTAGCCAGCACCCTTCCTTGGAAGCGCTTTTGTAGCCCTAAGAACACTGGGGCTCTGGCCTTCTCTAGCCACCTCATCTTCTGCTCATCCTCTCGCGCAGTCTAAAGAGAGCTCAGGTGAGAAATTGCAAACGTCGAGCAATTGCTGAGAGATGAAAAGTGCCAGCACTGAAAGCTCTTGCTAGCCAGCACCCTTCCTTGGAAGCGCTTTCACAGGCGCAGCAACACTGGGGCTTTGCGCTTCTCTAACCACCAAACGTCACGGTCAGTATCTCTCCGTCTCGTAGAAACGAGTTGAGAAATTGCAAACGTCGAGCAATTGCTCAGAGATGAAAAGTGCCAGCACTGAAAGCTGCTGCTAGCCAGCACCCTTCCTTGGAAGCGATTTCACAGGCGCAGCAACACTGGGGCTTTGCGCTTCTCTAGCCACCAAACGTCACGGTCATTCTCTTTCCGACTCATAGACACGAGTTGAGAAATTGCAAACGTCGAGCAATTGCTGAGAGATGAAAAGTGCCAGCACTGAAAGCTGTTGCTAGCCAGCACCCTTCCTTGGAAGCGCTTTCACAGGCGCAGCAACACTGGGGCTTTGCGCTTCTCTACCCACCAAACGTCACGGTCACTTTCTCTCTGTCTCGTAGACACGAGTTGAGAAATTGCAAACGTCGAGCAATTGCTCAGAGATGAAAAGTGCCAGCACTGAAAGCTGTTGCTAGCCAGCACCCTTCCTTGGAAGCGCTTTTGTAGCCCTAAGAACACTGGGGCTCTGGCCTTCTCTAGCCACCTCATCTTCTGCTCATCCTCTCGCGCAGTCTAAAGAGAGCTCAGGTGAGAAATTGCAAACGTCGAGCAATTGCTCAGAGATGAAAAGTGCCAGCACTGAAAGCTGTTGCTAGCCAGCACCCTTCCTTGGAAGCGCTTTCACAGGCGCAGCAACACTGGGGCTTTGCGCTTCTCTAACCACCAAACGTGACGGTCATTCTCTTCCCGACTCGTAGACACGAGTTGAGAAATTGCAAACGTCGAGCAATTGCTCACAGATGAAAAGTGCCAGCACTGAAAGCTGTTGCTAGCCAGCACCCTACCTTGGAAGCGCTTTCACAGGCGCAGTAACACTGGGGCTTTGCGCTTCTCTAGCCACCAAACGTCACGGTCATTCTCTGTCCGTCTCGTAGACACGAGCTGAGAAATTGTAAACGTCGAGCAATTGCTCAGAGATGAAAAGTGCCAGCACTGAAAGCTGTTGCTAGCCAGCACCCTTCCTTGGAAGCGCTTTTGTAGCCCAAAGATCATTGGGGCTCTGGGCTTCTCTAGCCATCTCATCTTCTGCTCATCCTCTCGCACAGTCTAAAGAGAGCTCAGGTGAGACATTGCAAACGTCGAGCAATTGCTGAGAGATGAAAAGTGCCAGCACTGAAAGCTGTTGCTAGCCAGCACCCTTCCTTGGAAGCGCTTTTGTAGCCCAAAGAACATTGGGGCTCTGGGCTTCTCTAGCCACCTCATCTTCTGCTCATCCTCTCGCGCAGTCTAAAGAGAGCTCAGGTGAGAAATTGCAAACGTCGAGCAATTGCTGAGAGATGAAAAGTGCCAGCACTGAAAGCTGTTGCTAGCCAGCACCCTTCCTTGGAAGCGCTTTTGTAGCCCTAAGAACACTGGGGCTCTGGCCTTCTCTAGCCACCTCATCTTCTGCTCATCCTCTCGCGCAGTCTAAAGAGAGCTCAGGTGAGAAATTGCAAATGTCGAGCAATTGCTGAGAGAGGAAAAGTGCCAGCACTGAAAGCTGTTGCTAGCCAGCACCCTTCCTTGGAAGTGCTTTCACACGCGCAGCAACACTGGGGCTTTGCGCTTCTCTAGCCACCAAACGTCACGGTCATTCTCTTTCCGTCTCGTAGACACGAGCTGAGAAATTGCAAACGTTAAGCAATTGCTCAGAGAGGAAAAGTGCCAGCACTGAAAGCTGTTGCTAGCCAGCCCCCTTCCTTGGAAGCGCTTTTGTAGCCCTAAGAACACTGGGGCTCTGGCCTTCTCTAGCCACCTCATCTTCTGCTCATCCTCTCGCGCAGTCTAAAGAGAGCTCAGGTGAGAAATTGCAAACGTCGAGCAATTGCTGAGAGATGAAAAGGGCCAGCACTGAAAGCTCTTGCTAGCCAGCACCCTTCCTTGGAAGCGCTTTTGTAGCCCTAAGAACACTGGGGCTCTGGGCTTCTCTAGCCACCTCATCTTCTGCTCATCCTCTCGCGCAGTCTAAAGAGAGCTCAGGTGAGAAATTGCAAACGTCGAGCAATTGCTCAGAGATGAAAAGTGCCAGCACTGAAAGCTGTTGCTAGCCAGCACCCTTCCTTGGAAGCGCTTTCACAGGCGCAGCAACACTGGGGCTTTGCGCTTCTCTACCCACCAAACGTCACGGTCATTCTCTTTCCGACTCGTAGACACGAGCTGAGAAATTGCAAACGTCGAGCAATTGCTCAGAGATGAAAAGTGCCAGCACTGAAAGCTGTTGCTAGCCAGCACCCTTCCTTGGAAGCGCTTTCACAGGCGCAGCAACACTGGGGCTTTGCGCTTCTCTACCCACCAAACGTCACGGTCACTTTCTCTCTGTCTCGTAGACACGAGTTGAGAAATTGCAAACGTCGAGCAATTGCTCAGAGATGAAAAGTGCCAGCACTGAAAGCTGTTGCTAGCCAGCCCCCTTCCTTGGAAGCGCTTTTGTAGCCCTAAGAGCACTGGGGCTCTGGCCTTCTCTAGCCACCTCATCTTCTGCTCATCCTCTCGCGCAGTCTAAAGAGAGCTCAGGTGAGAAATTGCAAACGTCGAGCAATTGCTCAGAGATGAAAAGTGCCAGCACTGAAAGCTGTTGCTAGCCAGCACCCTTCCTTGGAAGCGCTTTCACAGGCGCAGCAACACTGGGGCTTTGCGCTTCTCTAACCACCAAACGTGACGGTCATTCTCTTCCCGACTCGTAGACACGAGTTGAGAAATTGCAAACGTCGAGCAATTGCTCAGAGATGAAAAGTGCCAGCACTGAAAGCTGTTGCTAGCCAGCACCCTACCTTGGAAGCGCTTTCACAGGCGCAGTAACACTGGGGCTTTGCGCTTCTCTAGCCACCAAACGTCACGGTCATTCTCTGTCCGTCTCGTAGACACGAGCTGAGAAATTGCAAACGTCGAGCAATTGCTCACAGATGAAAAGTGCCAGCACTGAAAGCTGTTGCTAGCCAGCACCCTTCCTTGGAAGCGCTTTTGTAGCCCAAAGATCATTGGGGCTCTGGGCTTCTCTAGCCACCTCATCTTCTGCTCATCCTCTCGCGCAGTCTAAAGAGAGCTCAGGTGAGACATTGCAAACGTCGAGCAATTGCTGAGAGATGAAAAGTGCCAGCACTGAAAGCTGTTGCTAGCCAGCGCCCTTCCTTGGAAGCGCTTTTGTAGCCCAAAGAGCATTGGGGCTCTGGGCTTCTCTAGCCACCTCATCTTCTGCTCATCCTCTCGCGCAGTCTAAAGAGAGCTCAGGTGAGAAATTGCAAACGTCGAGCAATTGCTGAGAGATGAAAAGGGCCAGCACTGAAAGCTGTTGCTAGCCAGCCCCCTTCCTTGGAAGCGCTTTTGTAGCCCTAAGAACACTGGGGCTCTGGCCTTCTCTAGCCACCTCATCTTCTGCTCATCCTCTCGCGCAGTCTAAAGAGAGCTCAGGTGAGAAATTGCAAACGTCGAGCAATTGCTCAGAGATGAAAAGTGCCAGCACTGAAAGCTGTTGCTAGCCAGCCCCCTTCCTTGGAAGCGCTTTCACAGGCGCAGCAACACTGGGGCTTTGCGCTTCTCTAGCCACCAAACGTCACGGTCATTCTCTTTCCGTCTCGTAGACACGAGCTGAGAAATTGCAAACGTCGATCAATTGCTCAGAGATGAAAAGTGCCAGCACTGAAAGCTGTTGCTAGCCAGCACCCTTCCTTGGAAGCGCTTTTGTAGGCCTAAGAACACTGGGGCTCTGGGCTTCTCTAGCCACCTCATCTTCTGCTCATCCTCTCGCGCACTCTAAAGAGAGCTCAGGTGATAAATTGCAAACGTCGAGCAATTGCTCAGAGATGAAAAGTGCCAGCACTGAAAGCTGTTGCTAGCCAGGACGCTTCCTTGGAAGCGCTTTCACAGGCGCAGTAACACTGGGGCTTTGCGCTTCTCTACCCACCAAACGTCACGGTCATTCTCTGTCCGTCTCGTAGACACGAGCTGAGAAATTGTAAACGTCGAGCAATTGCTCACAGATGAAAAGTGCCAGCGCTGAAAGCTGTTGCTAGCCAGCACCCTTCCTTGGAAGCGCTTTTGTAGCCCAAAGATCATTGGGGCACTGGGCTTCTCTAGCCACCTCATCTTCTGCTCATCCTCTCGCACAGTCTAAAGAGAGCTCAGGTGAGAAATTGCAAACGTCGAGCAATTGCTGAGAGATGAAAAGTGCCAGCACTGAAAGCTGTTGCTAGCCAGCGCCCTTCCTTGGAAGCGCTTTTGTAGCCCAAAGAACATTGGGGCTCTGGGCTTCTCTAGCCACCTAATCTTCTGCTCATCCTCTCGCGCAGTCTAAAGAGAGCTCAGGTGAGAAATTGCAAACGTCGAGCAATTGCTGAGAGATGAAAAGGGCCAGCACTGAAAGCTGCTGCTAGCCAGCACCCTTCCTTGGAAGCGCTTTCACAGGCGCAGCAACACTGGGGCTTTGAGCTTCTCTAGCCACCAAACCTCACGGTCATTCTCTTTCCGACTCGTAGACACGAGCTGAGAAATTGCAAACGTCGAGCAATTGCTCAGAGAGGAAAAGTGCCAGCACTGAAAGCTGTTGCTAGCCAGCACCCTTCCTTGGAAGCGCTTTCACAGGCGCAGCAACACTGGGGCTTTGCGCTTCTCTACCCACCAAACGTCACAGTCACTATCTCTCCGTCTCGTAGACACGAGTTGAGTAATTGCAAACGTCGAGCAATTGCTCAGAGATGAAAAGTGCCAGCACTGAAAGCTGTTGCTAGCCAGCACCCTTCCTTGGAAGCGCTTTTGTAGCCCTAAGAACACTGGGGCTCTGGCCTTCTCTAGCCACCTCATCTTCTGCTCATCCTCTCGCGCAGTCTAAAGAGAGCTCAGGTGAGAAATTGCAAATGTCGAGCAATTGCTGAGAGAGGAAAAGTGCCAGCACTGAAAGCTGTTGCTAGCCAGCACCCTTCCTTGGAAGCGCTTTCACAGGCGCAGCAACACTGGGGCTTTGCGCTTCTCTAGCCACCAAACGTCACGGTCATTCTCTTTCCGTCTCGTAGACACGAGCTGAGAAATTGCAAACGTTAAGCAATTGCTCAGAGAGGAAAAGTGCCAGCACTGAAAGCTGTTGCTAGCCAGCCCCCTTCCTTGGAAGCGCTTTTGTAGCCCTAAGAACACTGGGGCTCTGGCCTTCTCTAGCCACCTCATCTTCTGCTCATCCTCTCGCGCAGTCTAAAGAGAGCTCAGGTGAGAAATTGCAAACGTCGAGCAATTGCTGAGAGATGAAAAGGGCCAGCACTGAAAGCTCTTGCTAGCCAGCACCCTTCCTTGGAAGCGCTTTTGTAGCCCTAAGAACACTGGGGCTCTGGCCTTCTCTAGCCACCTCATCTTCTGCTCATCCTCTCGCGCAGTCTAAAGAGAGCTCAGGTGAGAAATTGCAAACGTCGAGCAATTGCTGAGAGATGAAAAGTGCCAGCACTGAAAGCTCTTGCTAGCCAGCACCCTTCCTTGGAAGCGCTTTCACAGGCGCAGCAACACTGGGGCTTTGCGCTTCTCTAACCACCAAACGTCACGGTCACTATCTCTCCGTCTCGTAGAAACGAGTTGAGAAATTGCAAACGTCGAGCAATTGCTCAGAGATGAAAAGTGCCAGCACTGAAAGCTGCTGCTAGCCAGCACCCTTCCTTGGAAGCGATTTCACAGGCGCAGCAACACTGGGGCTTTGCGCTTCTCTAGCCACCAAACGTCACGGTCATTCTCTTTCCGACTCGTAGACACGAGCTGAGAAATTGCAAACGTCGAGCAATTGCTGAGAGATGAAAAGTGCCAGCACTGAAAGCTGTTGCTAGCCAGCACCCTTCCTTGGAAGCGCTTTCACAGGCGCAGCAACACTGGGGCTTTGCGCTTCTCTACCCACCAAACGTCACGGTCACTTTCTCTCTGTCTCGTAGACACGAGTTGAGAAATTGCAAACGTCGAGCAATTGCTCAGAGATGAAAAGTGCCAGCACTGAAAGCTGTTGCTAGCCAGCCCCCTTCCTTGGAAGCGCTTTTGTAGCCCTAAGAACACTGGGGCTCTGGCCTTCTCTAGCCACCTCATCTTCTGCTCATCCTCTCGCGCAGTCTAAAGAGAGCTCAGGTGAGAAATTGCAAACGTCGAGCAATTGCTCAGAGATGAAAAGTGCCAGCACTGAAAGCTGTTGCTAGCCAGCACCCTTCCTTGGAAGCGCTTTCACAGGCGCAGCAACACTCGGGCTTTGCGCTTCTCTAACCACCAAACGTGACGGTCATTCTCTTCCCGACTCGTAGACACGAGTTGAGAAATTGCAAACGTCGAGCAATTGCTCACAGATGAAAAGTGCCAGCACTGAAAGCTGTTGCTAGCCAGCACCCTACCTTGGAAGCGCTTTCACAGGCGCAGTAACACTGGGGCTTTGCGCTTCTCTAGCCACCAAACGTCACGGTCATTCTCTGTCCGTCTCGTAGACACGAGCTGAGAAATTGTAAACGTCGAGCAATTGCTCAGAGATGAAAAGTGCCAGCACTGAAAGCTGTTGCTAGCCAGCACCCTTCCTTGGAAGCGCTTTTGTAGCCCAAAGATCATTGGGGCTCTGGGCTTCTCTAGCCACCTCATCTTCTGCTCATCCTCTCGCACAGTCTAAAGAGAGCTCAGGTGAGACATTGCAAACGTCGAGCAATTGCTGAGAGATGAAAAGTGCCAGCACTGAAAGCTGTTGCTAGCCAGCGCCCTTCCTTGGAAGCGCTTTTGTAGCCCAAAGAACATTGGGGCTCTGGGCTTCTCTAGCCACCTCATCTTCTGCTCATCCTCTCGCGCAGTCTAAAGAGAGCTCAGGTGAGAAATTGCAAACGTCGAGCAATTGCTGAGAGATGAAAAGTGCCAGCACTGAAAGCTGTTGCTAGCCAGCACCCTTCCTTGGAAGCGCTTTTGTAGCCCTAAGAACACTGGGGCTCTGGCCTTCTCTAGCCACCTCATCTTCTGCTCATCCTCTCGCGCAGTCTAAAGAGAGCTCAGGTGAGAAATTGCAAATGTCGAGCAATTGCTGAGAGAGGAAAAGTGCCAGCACTGAAAGCTGTTGCTAGCCAGCACCCTTCCTTGGAAGCGCTTTCACAGGCGCAGCAACACTGGGGCTTTGCGCTTCTCTAGCCACCAAACGTCACGGTCATTCTCTTTCCGTCTCGTAGACACGAGCTGAGAAATTGCAAACGTTAAGCAATTGCTCAGAGAGGAAAAGTGCCAGCACTGAAAGCTGTTGCTAGCCAGCCCCCTTCCTTGGAAGCGCTTTTGTAGCCCTAAGAACACTGGGGCTCTGGCCTTCTCTAGCCACCTCATCTTCTGCTCATCCTCTCGCGCAGTCTAAAGAGAGCTCAGGTGAGAAATTGCAAACGTCGAGCAATTGCTGAGAGATGAAAAGGGCCAGCACTGAAAGCTCTTGCTAGCCAGCACCCTTCCTTGGAAGCGCTTTTGTAGCCCTAAGAACACTGGGGCTCTGGGCTTCTCTAGCCACCTCATCTTCTGCTCATCCTCTCGCGCAGTCTAAAGAGAGCTCAGGTGAGAAATTGCAAACGTCGAGCAATTGCTCAGAGAGGAAAAGTGCCAGCACTGAAAGCTGTTGCTAGCCAGCACCCTTCCTTGGAAGCGCTTTCACAGGCGCAGCAACACTGGGGCTTTGCGCTTCTCTACCCACCAAACGTCACGGTCACTTTCTCTCTGTCTCGTAGACACGAGTTGAGAAATTGCAAACGTCGAGCAATTGCTCAGAGATGAAAAGTGCCAGCACTGAAAGCTGTTGCTAGCCAGCCCCCTTCCTTGGAAGCGCTTTTGTAGCCCTAAGAACACTGGGGCTCTGGCATTCTCTAGCCACCTCATCTTCTGCTCATCCTCTCGCGCAGTCTAAAGAGAGCTCAGGTGAGAAATTGCAAACGTCGAGCAATTGCTCAGAGATGAAAAGTGCCAGCACTGAAAGCTGTTGCTAGCCAGCACCCTTCCTTGGAAGCGCTTTCACAGGCGCAGCAACACTGGGGCTTTGCGCTTCTCTAACCACCAAACGTGACGGTCATACTCTTCCCGACTCGTAGACACGAGTTGAGAAATTGCAAACGTCGAGCAATTGCTCACAGATGAAAAGTGCCAGCACTGAAAGCTGTTGCTAGCCAGCACCCTTCCTTGGAAGCGCTTTCACAGGCGCAGTAACACTGGGGCTTTGCGCTTCTCTAGCCACCAAACGTCACGGTCATTCTCTGTCCGTCTCGTAGACACGAGCTGAGAAATTGTAAACGTCGAGCAATTGCTCACAGATGAAAAGTGCCAGCACTGAAAGCTGTTGCTAGCCAGCACCCTTCCTTGGAAGCGCTTTTGTAGCCCAAAGATCATTGGGGCTCTGGGCTTCTCTAGCCACCTCATCTTCTGCTCATCCTCTCGCGCAGTCTAAAGAGAGCTCAGGTGAGACATTGCAAACGTCGAGCAATTGCTGAGAGATGAAAAGTGCCAGCACTGAAAGCTGTTGCTAGCCAGCACCCTTCCTTGGAAGCGCTTTTGTAGCCCAAAGAACACTGGGGCTCTGGGCTTCTCTAGCCACCTCATCTTCTGCTCATCCTCTCGCGCAGTCTAAAGAGCTCAGGTGAGAAATTGCAAACGTCGAGCAATTGCTGAGAGATGAAAAGTGCCAGCACTGAAAGCTGTTGCTAGCCAGCCCCCTTCCTTGGAAGCGCTTTTGTAGCCCTAAGAACACTGGGGCTCTGGCCTTCTCTAGCCACCTCATCTTCTGCTCATCCTCTCGCGCAGTCTAAAGAGAGCTCAGGTGAGAAATTGCAAACGTCGAGCAATTGCTCAGAGATGAAAAGTGCCAGCACTGAAAGCTGTTGCTAGCCAGCACCCTTCCTTGGAAGCGCTTTCACAGGCGCAGCAACACTGGGGCTTTGCGCTTCTCTAGCCACCAAACGTCACGGTCACTATCTCTTTCCGTCTCGTAGACACGAGCTGAGAAATTGCAAACGTCGAGCAATTGCTCAGAGATGAAAAGTGCCAGCACTGAAAGCTGTTGCTAGCCAGCACCCTTCCTTGGAAGCGCTTTTGTAGGCCTAAGAACACTGGGGCTCTGGGCTTCTCTAGCCACCTAATCTTCTGCTCATCCTCTCGCGCAGTCTAAAGAGAGCTCAGGTGAGAAATTGCAAACGTCGAGCAATTGCTCAGAGATGAAAAGTGCCAGCACTGAAAGCTGTTGCTAGCCAGCACCCTTCCTTGGAAGCGCTTTCACAGGCGCAGTAACACTGGGGCTTTGCGCTTCTCTACCCACCAAACGTCACGGTCATTCTCTGTCCGTCTCGTAGACACGAGCTGAGAAATTGTAAACGTCGAGCAATTGCTCACAGATGAAAAGTGCCAGCGCTGAAAGCTGTTGCTAGCCAGCACCCTTCCTTGGAAGCGCTTTTGTAGCCCTAAGAACACTGGGGCTCTGGGCTTCTCTAGCCACCTCATCTTCTGCTCATCCTCTCGCGCAGTCTAAAGAGAGCTCAGGTGAGAAATTGCAAACGTCGAGCAATTGCTCAGAGATGAAAAGTGCCAGCACTGAAAGCTGTTGCTAGCCAGCGCCCTTCCTTGGAAGCGCTTTTGTAGCCCAAAGAACATTGGGGCTCTGGGCTTCTCTAGCCACCTAATCTTCTGCTCATCCTCTCGCGCAGTCTAAAGAGAGCTCAGGTGAGAAATTGCAAACGTCGAGCAATTGCTGAGAGATGCAAAGGGCCAGCACTGAAAGCTGTTGCTAGCCAGCACCCTTGCTTGGAAGCGCTTTTGTAGCCCTAAGAACACTGGGGCTCTGGCCTTCTCTAGCCACCTCATCTTCTGCTCATCCTCTCGCGCAGTCTAAAGACAGCTCAGGTGAGAAATTGCAAACGTCGAGCAATTGCTCAGAGATGAAAAGTGCCAGCACTGAAAGCTGTTGCTAGCCAGCACCCTTCCTTGGAAGCGCTTTCACAGGCGCAGCAACACTGGGGCTTTGCACTTCTCTAACCACCAAACGTCACGGTCAATATCTCTCCGTCTCGTAGACACGAGTTGAGAAATTGCAAACGTCGAGCAATTGCTCAGAGATGAAAAGTGCCAGCACTGAAAGCTGTTGCTAGCCAGCACCCTTCCTTGGAAGCGCTTTCACAGGCGCAGCAACACTGGGGCTTTGCGCTTCTCTACCCACCAAACGTCACGGTCATTCTCTTTCCGACTCGTAGACACGAGCTGAGAAATTGCAAACATCGAGCAATTGCTGAGAGATGAAAAGTGCCAGCACTGAAAGCTGTTGCTAGCCAGCATCCTTCCTTGGAAGCGCTTTCACAGGCGCAGCAACACTGGGGCTTTGCGCTTCTCTACCCACCAAACGTCACGGTCACTATCTCTCTGACTCGTAGACACGAGCTGAGAAATTGCAAACGTCGAGCAATTGCTCAGAGATGAAAAGTGCCAGCACTGAAAGCTGTTGCTAGCCAGCCCCCTTCCTTGGAAGCGCTTTTGTAGCCCTAAGAACACTGGGGCTCTGGCGTTCTCTAGCCACCTCATCTTCTGCTCATCCTCTCGCGCAGTCTAAAGAGAGCTCAGGTGAGAAATTGCAAATGTCGAGCAATTGCTCAGAGATGAAAAGTGCCAGCACTGAAAGCTGTTGCTAGCCAGGACCCTTCCTTGGAAGCGCTTTCACAGGCGCAGCAACACTGGGGCTTTGCGCTTCTCTATCCACGAAACATCACGGTCACTATCTCTCCGACTCGTAGACACGAGCTGAGAAATTGCAAACGTCGAGCAATTGCTCAGAGATGAAAAGTGCCAGCACTGAAAGCTGTTGCTAGCCAGCACCCTTCCTTGGAAGCGCTTTTGTAGCCCTAAGAACACTGGGGCTCTGGCCTTCTCTAGCCATCTAAACTTCTGCTCATCCTCTCACGCAGTCTAAAGAGAGCTCAGGTGAGAAATTGCAAACGTTGAGCAATTGCTCAGAGATGAAAAGTGCCAGCACTGAAAGCTCTTGCTAGCCAGCACCCTTCCTTGGAAGCGCTTTCACAGGCGCAGCAACACTGGGGCTTTGCGCTTCATACCCACCAAACGTGACGGTCGTTCTCTGTCCGTCTCGTAGACACGAGCTGAGAAATTGCAAATGTCGAGCAATTGCTCAGAGATGAAAAGTGCCAGCACTGAAAGCTGTTGCTAGCCAGCCCCCTTCCTTGGAAGCGCTTTTGTAGCCCTAAGAACAGTGGGGTTCTGGGCTTTTCTAGCCACCTCATCTTCTGCTCATCCTCTCGCGCAGTCTAAAGAGAGCTCAGGTGAGAAATTGCAAACGTCGAGCAATTGCTCAGAGATGAAAAGTGCCAGCACTGAAAGCTGTTGCTAGCCAGCCCCCTTCCTTGGAAGCGCTTTTGTAGCCCTAAGAACACTGGGGCTCTGGCCTTCTCTAGCCACCTCATCTTCTGCTCATCCTCTCGCGCAGTCTAAAGAGAGCTCAGGTGAGAAATTGCAAATGTCGAGCAATTGCTCAGAGATGAAAAGTGCCAGCACTGAAAGCTGTTGCTAGCCAGGACCCTTCCTTGGAAGCGCTTTCACAGGCGCAGCAACACTGGGGCTTTGCGCTTCTCTACCCACCAAACATCACGGTCACTATCTCTCCGACTCGTAGACACGAGTTGAGAAATTGCAAACGTCGAGCAATTGCTCAGAGATGAAAAGTGCCAGCACTGAAAGCTGTTGCTAGCCAGCACCCTTCCTTGGAAGCGCTTTTGTAGGCCTAAGAACACTGGGGCTCTGGCCTTCTCTAGCCATCTAAACTTCTGCTCATCCTCTCACGCAGTCTAAAGAGAGCTCAGGTGAGAAATTGCAAACGTTGAGCAATTGCTCAGAGATGAAAAGTGCCAGCACTGAAAGCTCTTGCTAGCCAGCACCCTTCCTTGGAAGCGCTTTCACAGGCGCAGCAACACTGGGGCTTTGCGCTTCCCTACCCACCAAACGTGACGGTCGTTCTCTGTCCGTCTCGTAGACACGAGCTGAGAAATTGCAAATGTCGAGCAATTGCTCAGAGATGAAAAGTGCCAGCACTGAAAGCTGTTGCTAGCCAGCCCCCTTCCTTGGAAGCGCTTTTGTAGCCCTAAGAACAGTGGGGTTCTGGGCTTTTCTAGCCACCTCATCTTCTGCTCATCCTCTCGCGCAGTCTAAAGAGAGCTCAGGTGAGAAATTGCAAATGTCGAGCAATTGCTCAGAGATGAAAAGTGCCAGCACTGAAAGCTGTTGCTAGCCAGCACCCTTCCTTGGAAGCGCTTTTGTAGCCCAAAGAACACTGGGGCTCTGGCCTTCTCTAGCCACCTCATCTTCTGCTCATCCTCTCGCGCAGTCTAAAGAGAGCTCAGGTGAGAAATTGCAAACGTCGAGCAATTGCTCAGAGATGAAAAGGGCCAGCACTGAAAGCTGTTGCTAGCCAGCACCCTTCCTTGGAAGCGCTTTCACAGGCGCAGCAACACTGGGGCTTTGCGCTTCTCTACCCACCAAACGTCACGGTCATTCTCTGTCCGTCTCGTAGACACGAGCTGAGAAATTGCAAACGTCGAGCAATTGCTCAGAGATGAAAAGTGCCAGCACTGAAAGCTGTTGCTAGCCAGCACCCTTCCTTGGAAGCGCTTTTGTAGCCCTAAGAACACTGGGGCTCTGCCCTTCTCTAGCCACCTCATCTTCTGCTCATCCTCTCGCGCACTCTAAAGAGAGCTCAGGTGAGAAATTGCAAACGTCGAGCAATTGCTCAGAGATGAAAAGTGCCAGCACTGAAAGCTGTTGCTAGCCAGCCCCCTTCCTTGGAAGCGCTTTTGTAGCTCTAAGAACACTGGGGCTCTGCGCTTCTCTAGCCACCAAACGTCACGGTCATTCTCTTTCCATCTCGCAGACACGAGCTGAGAAATTGAAAACATCGAGGAATTGCTCAGAGATGAAAAGTGCCAGCACTGAAAGCTGTTGCTAGCCAGCACCCTTCCTTGGAAGCGCTTTCACAGGCGCTGCAACACTGGGGCTTTGCGCTTCTCTAGCCACCAAACGTCACTGTCATTCTCTGTCCGTCTCGTAGACAAGAGCTGAGAAATTGCAAACGTCGAGCAATTGCTCAGAGATGAAAAGCGCCAGCACTGAAAGCTGTTGCTAGCCAGCCCCCTTCCTTGGAAGCGCTTTTGTAGCCCTAAGAACACTGTGGCTCTGGGCTTCTCTAGCCACCTCCTCTTCTGCTCATCCTCTCGCGCAGTCTAAAGAGAGCTCAGGTGAGAAATTGCAAACGTCCAGGAATTGCTCAGAGGTGAAAAGTGCCAGCAATGAAAGCTGTTGCTAGCCAGCACCCTTTCTTGGAACCGCTTTTGTAGCCCTAAGAACACTGGGGCTCTGGCCTTCTCTAGCCACCTCATCTTCTGCTCATCCTCTCGCGCAGTCTAAAGAGAGCTCAGGTGAGAAATTGCAAACGTCGAGCAATTGCTCAGAGATGAAAAGTGCCAGCACTGAAAGATGTTGCTAGCCAGCACCCTTCCTTGGAAGCGCTTTCACACGCGCAGCAACACTGGGGCTTTGCGCTTCTCTAACCACCAAACGTCACGGTCATTCTCTTTCCGTCTCGTAGAGACGAGCTGAGAAATTGCAAACGTCGAGCAATTGCTCAGAGGTGAAAAGGGCCAGCACTGAAAGCTGTTGCTAGCCAGCACCCTTCCTTGGAAGCGCTTTTGTAGCCCTAAGAACACTGGGTCTCTGTGCTTCTCTAGCCACCTCATCTTCTGCTCATCCTCTCGCGCAGTCTAAAGAGAGCTCAGGTGAGAAATTGCAAACGTCGAGCAATTGCTCAGAGATGAAAAGTGCCAGCACTGAAAGCTGTTGCTAGCCAGCACCCTTCCTTGGAAGCGCTTTTGTAGCCCAAAGAACATTGGGGCTCTGGGCTTCTCTAGCCACCTCATCTTCTGCTCATCCTCTCGCGCAGTCTAAAGAGAGCTCAGGTGAGAAATTGCAAACGTCCAGCAATTGCTCAGAGATGAAAAGTGCCAGCACTGAAAGCTGTTGCTAGCCAGCACCCTACCTTGGAAGCGCTTTCACAGGCGCAGCAACACTGGGGCTCTGGGCTTCTCTAACCACCAAACGTCACGGTCATTCTCTTTCCGACTCGTAGACACGAGTTGAGAAATTGCAAACGTCGAGCAATTGCTCAGAGATGAAAAGTGCCAGCACTGAAACCTGTTGCTAGCCAGCACCCTTCCTTGGAAGCGCTTTTGTAGCCCTAAGAACACTGCGGCTCTGGGCTTCTCTAGCCACCTCATCTTCTGCTCATCCTCTCGCGCAGTCTAAAGAGAGCTCAGGTGAGAAATTGCAAATGTCGAGCAATTGCTCAGAGATGAAAAGTGCCAGCACTGAAAGCTGTTGCTAGCCAGCCCCCTTCCTTGGAAGCGCTTTCACACGCGCAGCAACACTGGGGCTTTGCGCTTCTCTAGCCACCAAACGTCACGGTCACTATCTCTCCGTCTCGTAGACACGAGCTGAGAAATTGCAAACGTCGAGCAATTGCTCAGAGATGAAAAGTGCCAGCACTGAAAGCTGTTGCTAGCCAGCACCCTTCCTTGGAAGCGCTTTTGTAGGCCTAAGAACATTGGGGCTCTGGCCTTCTCTAGCCACCTAATCTTCTGCTCATCCTCTCGCGCAGTCTAAAGAGAGCTCAGGTGAGAAATTGCAAACGTCGAGCAATTGCTCAGAGATGAAAAGTGCCAGCACTGAAAGCTGTTGCTAGCCAGCACCCTTCCTTGGAAGTGCTTTCACAGGCGCAGCAACACTGGGGCTTTGCGCTTCTCTAGCCACCAAACGTGACGGTCATTCTCTTCCCGACTCGTAGACACGAGTTGAGAAATTGCAAACGTCGAGCAATTGCTCAGAGATGAAAAGTGCCAGCACTGAAAGCTGTTGCTAGCCAGCACCCTACCTTGGAAGCGCTTTCACAGGCGCAGCAACACTGGGGCTTTGCGCTTCTCTAGCCACCAAACGTCACGGTCATTCTCTTTCCGACTCGTAGACACGAGTTGAGAAATTGCAAACATCGAGCAATTGCTGAGAGATGAAAAGTGCCAGCACTGAAAGCTGTTGCTAGCCAGCACCCTTCCTTGGAAGCGCTTTCACAGGCGCAGCAACACTGGGGCTTTGCGCTTCTCTACCCACCAAACGTCACGGTCATTCTTTTTCCGTCTCGTAGACACGAGCTGAGAAATTGCAAACGTCGAGCAATTGCTCAGAGATGAAAAGTGCCAGCACTGAAAGCTGTTGCTAGCCAGCCCCCTTCCTTGGAAGCGCTTTTGTAGCCCTAAGAACACTGCGGCTCTGGGCTTCTCTAGCCACCTCATCTTCTGCTCATCCTCTCGCGCAGTCTAAAGAGAGCTCAGGTGAGAAATTGCAAACGTCGAGCAATTGCTCAGAGATGAAAAGTGCCAGCACTGAAAGCTGTTGCTAGCCAGCACCCTTCCTTGGAAGCGCTTTTGTAGCCCAAAGAACATTGGGGCTCTGGGCTTCTATAGCCACCAAACGTCACGGTCATTCTCTTTCCGTCTAGTAGACACGAGCTGGGAAATTGCAAACGTCGAGCAATTGCTCAGAGATGAAAAGTGCCAGCACTGAAAGCTGTTGCTAGCCAGCACCCTTCCTTGGAAGCGCTTTCACAGGCGCAGCAACACTGGGGCTTTGCGCTTCTCTAACCACCAAACGTCACGGTCACTTTCTCTCTGTCTCGTAGACACGAGCTGAGAAATTGCAAACGTCGAGCAATTGCTCAGAGATGAAAAGTGCCAGCACTGAAAGCTGTTGCTAGCCAGCACCCTTCCTTGAAGCGCTTTTGTAGCCCTAAGAACACTGGGGCTCTGCGCTTCTCTAGCCACCAAACGTCACGGTCATTCTCTTTCCGACTCGTAGACACGAGCTGAGAAATTGCAAACGTCGAGCAATTGCTCAGAGATGAAAAGTGCCAGCACTGAAAGCTGTTGCTAGCCAGCACCCTTCCTTGGAAGCGCTTTCACAGGCGCAGTAACACTGGGGCTTTGCGCTTCTCTACCCACCAAACGTCACGGTCATTCTCTGTCCGTCTCGTAGACACGAGCTGAGAAATTGTAAACGTCGAGCAATTGCTCACAGATGAAAAGTGCCAGCACTGAAACCTGTTGCTAGCCAGCACCCTTCCTTGGAAGCGCTTTTGTAGGCCTAAGAACACTGCGGCTCTGGGCTTCTCTAGCCACCTCATCTTCTGCTCATCCTCTCGCACAGTCTAAAGAGAGCTCAGGTGAGAAATTGCAAACGTCGAGCAATTGCTCAGAGATGAAAAGTGCCAGCACTGAAAGCTGTTGCTAGCCAGCGCCCTTCCTTGGAAGCGCTTTTGTAGCCCAAAGAACATTGGGGCTCTGGGCTTCTCTAGCCACCTCATCTTCTGCTCATCCTCTCGCGCAGTCTAAAGAGAGCTCAGGTGAGAAATTGCAAACGTCGAGCAATTGCTGAGAGATGAAAAGGGCCAGCACTGAAAGCTCTTGCTAGCCAGCACCCTTGCTTGGAAGCGCTTTTGTAGCCCTAAGAACACTGGGGCTCTGGCCTTCTCTAGCCACCTCATCTTCTGCTCATCCTCTCGCGCAGTCTAAAGAGAGCTCAGGTGAGAAATTGCAAACGTCGAGCAATTGCTCAGAGATGAAAAGTGCCAGCACTGAAAGCTGTTGCTAGCCAGCACCCTTCCTTGGAAGCGCTTTCACAGGCGCAGCAACACTGGGGCTTTGCACTTCTCTAACCACCAAACATCACGGTCACTATCTCTCCGTCTCGTAGACACGAGTTGAGAAATTGCAAACGTCGAGCAATTGCTCAGAGATGAAAAGTGCCAGCACTGAAAGCTGTTGCTAGCCAGCACCCTTCCTTGGAAGCGCTTTCACAGGCGCAGCAACACTGGGGCTCTGGGCTTCTCTACCCACCAAACGTCACGGTCATTCTCTTTCCGACTCGTAGAGACGAGCTGAGAAATTGCAAACGTCGAGCAATTGCTCAGAGATGAAAAGTGCCAGCACTGAAAGCTGTTGCTAGCCAGCACCCTTCCTTGGAAGCGCTTTTGTAGCCCTAAGAACACTGCGGCTCTGGGCTTCTCTAGCCACCTCATCTTCTGCTCATCCTCTCGCGCAGTCTAAAGAGAGCTCAGGTGAGAAATTGCAAACGTCGAGCAATTGCTCAGAGATGAAAAGTGCCAGCACTGAAAGCTGTTGCTAGCCAGCCCCCTTCCTTGGAAGCGCTTTTGTAGGTCTAAGAACACTGGGGCTCTGCGCTTCTCTAGCCACCAAACGTCACGGTCATTCTCTTTCCATCTCGCAGACACGAGCTGAGAAATTGAAAACATCGAGGAATTGCTCAGAGATGAAAAGTGCCAGCACTGAAAGCTGTTGCTAGCCAGCACCCTTCCTTGGAAGCGCTTTCACAGGCGCTGCAACACTGGGACTTTGCGCTTCTCTAGCCACCAAACGTCACTGTCATTCTCTGTCCGTCTCGTAGACACGAGCTGAGAAATTGCAAACGTCGAGCAATTGCTCAGAGATGAAAAGCGCCAGCACTGAAAGCTGTTGCTAGCCAGCACCCTTCCTTGGAAGCGCTTTTGTAGCCCTAAGAACATTGGGGCTCTGGGCTTCTCTAGCCACCTCCTCTTCTGCTCATCCTCTCGCGCAGTCTAAAGAGAGCTCAGGTGAGAAATTGCAAACGTCGAGCAATTGCTCAGAGATGAAAAGTGCCAGCACTGAAAGATGTTGCTAGCCAGCACCCTTCCTTGGAAGCGCTTTCACACGCGCAGCAACACTGGGGCTTTGCGCTTCTCTAACCACCAAACGTCACGGTCATTCTTTTTCCGTCTCGTAGACACGAGCTGAGAAATTGCAAACGTCGAGCAATTGCTCAGAGATGAAAAGTGCCAGCACTGAAAGATGTTGCTAGCCAGCACCCTTCCTTGGAAGCGCTTTTGTAGCCCTAAGAACACTGGGTCTCTGTGCTTCTCTAGCCACCTCATCTTCTGCTCATCCTCTCGCGCAGTCTAAAGAGAGCTCAGGTGAGAAATTGCAAACGTCCAGCAATTGCTCAGAGATGAAAAGTGCCAGCACTGAAAGCTGTTGCTAGCCAGCACCCTTCCTTGGAAGCGCTTTTGTAGCCCAAAGAACATTGGGGCTCTGGCCTTCTCTAGCCACCTCATCTTCTGCTCATCCTCTCGCGCAGTCTAAAGAGAGCTCAGGTGAGAAATTGCAAACGTCGAGCAATTGCTCAGAGATGAAAAGTGCCAGCACTGAAAGCTGTTGCTAGCCAGCACCCTTCCTTTGAAGCGCTTTCACAGGCGCAGCAACACTGGGGCTTTGCGCTTCTCTAACCACCAAACGTCACGGTCACTTTCTCTCTGTCTCGTAGACACGAGCTGAGAAATTGCAAACGTCGAGCAATTGCTCAGAGATGAAAAGTGCCAGCACTGAAAGCTGTTGCTAGACAGCACCCTTCCTTGGAAGCGCTTTTGTAGCCCTAAGAACACTGGGCTCTGCGCTTCTCTAGCGACCAAACGTCACGGTCATTCTCTTTCCGTCTCGTAGACACGAGCTGGGAAATTGCAAACGTCGAGCAATTGCTCAGAGATGAAAAGTGCCAGCACTGAAAGCTGTTGCTAGCCAGCACCCTTCCTTGGAAGCGCTTTCACAGGCGCAGCGACACTGGGGCTTTGCGCTTCTCTACCCACCAAACGTCACGGTCACTATCTCTCCGTCTCGTAGACACGAGCTGAGAAATTGCAAACGTCGAGCAATTGCTCAGAGATGAAAAGTGCCAGCACTGAAAGCTGTTGCTAGCCAGCACCCTTCCTTGGAAGCGCTTTCACAGGCGCAGCAACACTGGGGCTTTGCGCTTCTCTACCCACCAAACGTCACGGTCATTCTCTTTCCGACTCGTAGAGACGAGCTGAGAAATTGCAAACATCGAGCAATTGCTGAGAGATGAAAAGTGCCAGCACTGAAAGCTGTTGCTAGCCAGCCCCCTTCCTTGGAAGCGCTTTTGTAGCCCTAAGAACACTGCGGCTCTGGGCTTCTCTAGCCACCTCCTCTTCTGCTCATCCTCTCGCGCAGTCTAAAGAGAGCTCAGGTGAGAAATTGCAAACGTCGAGCAATTGCTGAGAGATGAAAAGTGCCAGCACTGAAAGCTGTTGCTAGCCAGCCCCCTTCCTTGGAAGCGCTTTTGTAGCTCTAAGAACACTGGGGCTCTGCGCTTCTCTAACCACCAAACGTCACGGTCATTCTCTTTCCATCTCGCAGACACGAGCTGAGAAATTGAAAACATCGAGGAATTGCTCAGAGATGAAAAGTGCCAGCACTGAAAGCTGTTGCTAGCCAGCACCCTTCCTTGGAAGCGCTTTCACACGCGCAGCAACACTGGGGCTTTGCGCTTCTCTACCCACCAAACGTCACGGTCATTCTTTTTCCGTCTCGTAGACACGAGCTGAGAAATTGCAAACGTCGAGCAATTGCTCAGAGATGAAAAGTGCCAGCACTGAAAGCTGTTGCTAGCCAGCCCCCTTCCTTGGAAGCGCTTTTGTAGCCCTAAGAACACTGGGTCTCTGTGCTTCTCTAGCCACCTCATCTTCTGCTCATCCTCTCGCGCAGTCTAAAGAGAGCTCAGGTGAGAAATTGCAAACGTCGAGCAATTGCTCAGAGATGAAAAGTGCCTGCACTGAAAGCTGTTGCTAGCCAGCACCCTTCCTTGGAAGCGCTTTTGTAGCCCTAAGAACATTGGGGCTCTGGGCTTCTCTAGCCACCTCATCTTCTGCTCATCCTCTCGCGCAGTCTAAAGAGAGCTCAGGTGAGAAATTGCAAACGTCGAGCAATTGCTCAGAGATGAAAAGTGCCAGCACTGAAAGCTGTTGCTAGCCAGCACCCTTCCTTGGAAGCGCTTTTGTAGCCCTAAGAACACTGGGGCTCTGCGCTTCTCTAGCGACCAAACGTCACGCTCATTCTCTTTCCGTCTCGTAGACACGAGCTCGGAAATTGCAAACGTCGAGCAATTGCTCAGAGATGAAAAGTGCCAGCACTGAAAGCTGTTGCTAGCCAGCACCCTTCCTTGGAAGCGCTTTCACAGGCGCAGCAACACTGGGGCTTTGCGCTTCTCTAACCACCAAACGTCACGGTCACTATCTCTCCGTCTCGTAGACACGAGCTGAGAAATTGCAAACGTCGAGCAATTGCTCAGAGATGAAAAGTGCCAGCACTGAAAGCTGTTGCTAGCCAGCACCCTTCCTTGGAAGCGCTTTTGTAGCCCTAAGAACACTGGGGCTCTGGCCTTCTCTAGCCACCTCATCTTCTGCTCATCCTCTCGCGCAGTCTAAAGAGAGCTCAGGTGAGAAATTGCAAACGTCGAGCAATTGCTGAGAGATGAAAAGTGCCAGCACTGAAAGATGTTGCTAGCCAGCACCCTTCCTTGGAAGCGCTTTCACAGGCGCAGCAACACTGGGGCTTTGCGCTTCTCTAACCACCAAACGTGACGGTCATTCACTTTCCGACTCGTAGACACGAGTTGAGAAATTGCAAACGTCGAGCAATTGCTGAGAGATGAAAAGTGCCAGCACTGAAAGCTGTTGCTAGCCAGCACCCTACCTTGGAAGCGCTTTCACAGGCGCAGCAACACTGGGGCTCTGGGCTTCTCTAGCCACCAAACGTCACGGTCATTCTCTTTCCGACTCGTAGACACGAGTTGAGAAATTGCAAACGTCGAGCAATTGCTGAGAGATGAAAAGTGCCAGCACTGAAAGCTGTTGCTAGCCAGCACCCTTCCTTGGAAGCGCTTTCACAGGCGCAGCAACACTGGGGCTTTGCGCTTCTCTAGCCACCAAACGTCACGGTCATTCTTTTTCCGTCTCGTAGACACGAGCTGAGAAATTGCAAACGTCGAGCAATTGCTCAGAGATGAAAAGTGCCAGCACTGAAAGCTGTTGCTAGCCAGCACCCTTCCTTGGAAGCGCTTTCACACGCGCAGCAACACTGGGGCTTTGCGCTTCTCTAGCCACCAAACGTCACGGTCATTCTCTTTCCGTCTCGTAGACACGAGCTGAGAAATTGCAAACGTCGAGCAATTGCTCAGAGAGGAAAAGTGCCAGCACTGAAAGCTGTTGCTAGCCAGCACCCTTCCTTGGAAGCGCTTTTGTAGGCCTAAGAACACTGGGGCTCTGGCCTTCTCTAGCCACCTCATCTTCTGCTCATCCTCTCGCGCAGTCTAAAGAGAGCTCAGGTGAGAAATTGCAAACGTCGAGCAATTGCTCAGAGATGAAAAGTGCCAGCACTGAAAGCTGTTGCTAGCCAGCACCCTTCCTTGGAAGTGCTTTCACAGGCGCAGCAACACTGGGGCTTTGCGCTTCTCTAACCACCAAACGTGACGGTCATTCTCTTCCCGACTCGTAGACACGAGTTGAGAAATTGCAAACGTCGAGCAATTGCTCAGAGATGAAAAGTGCCAGCACTGAAAGCTGTTGCTAGCCAGCACCCTACCTTGGAAGCGCTTTCACAGGCGCAGCAACACTGGGGCTTTGCGCTTCTCTAGCCACCAAACGTCACGGTCATTCTCTTTCCGACTCGTAGACACGAGTTGAGAAATTGCAAACATCGAGCAATTGCTCAGAGATGAAAAGTGCCAGCACTGAAAGCTGTTGCTAGCCAGCACCCTTCCTTGGAAGCGCTTTCACAGGCGCAGCAACACTGGGGCTTTGCGCTTCTCTAACCACCAAACGTCACGGTCATTCTTTTTCCGTCTCGTAGACACGAGCTGAGAAATTGCAAACGTCGAGCAATTGCTCAGAGATGAAAAGTGCCAGCACTGAAAGCTGTTGCTAGCCAGCACCCTTCCTTGGAAGCGCTTTTGTAGCCCTAAGAACACTGGGGCTCTGGCCTTCTCTAGCCACCTCATCTTCTGCTCATCCTCTCGCGCAGTCTAAAGAGAGCTCAGGTGAGAAATTGCAAACGTCGACCAATTGCTCAGAGATGAAAAGTGCCAGCACTGAAAGCTGTTGCTAGCCAGCACCCTTCCTTGGAAGCGCTTTCACAGGCGCAGCAACACTGGGGCTTTGCACTTCTCTAACCACCAAACGTCACGGTCACTATCTCTCCGTCTCGTAGACACGAGTTGAGAAATTGCAAACGTCGAGCAATTGCTCAGAGATGAAAAGTGCCAGCACTGAAAGCTGTTGCTAGCCAGCACCCTTCCTTGGAAGCGCTTTCACAGGCGCAGCAACACTGGGGCTTTGCGCTTCTCTACCCACCAAACGTCACGGTCATTCTCTTTCCGACTCGTAGAGACGAGCTGAGAAATTGCAAACATCGAGCAATTGCTGAGAGATGAAAAGTGCCAGCACTGAAAGCTGTTGCTAGCCAGCACCCTTCCTTGGAAGCGCTTTCACAGGCGCAGCAACACTGGGACTTTGCGCTTCTCTACCCACCAAACGTCACGGTCACTATCTCTCTGACTCGTAGACACGAGCTGAGAAATTGCAAACGTCGAGCAATTGCTCAGAGATGAAAAGTGCCAGCACTGAAAGCTGTTGCTAGCCAGCACCCTTCCTTGGAAGCGCTTTTGTAGGCCTAAGAACACTGGGGCTCTGGGCTTCTCTAGCCACCTCATCTTCTGCTCATCCTCTCGCGCAGTCTAAAGAGAGCTCAGGTGAGAAATTGCAAATGTCGAGCAATTGCTGAGAGAAGAAAAGTGCCAGCACTGAAAGCTGTTGCTAGCCAGCACCCTTCCTTGGAAGCGCTTTCACAGGCGCAGCAACACTGGGGCTTTGCGCTTCTCTAGCCACCAAACATCACGGTCACTATCTCTCCGACTCGTAGACACGAGTTGAGAAATTGCAGACGTCGAGCAATTGCTCAGAGATGAAAAGTGCCAGCACTGAAAGCTGTTGCTAGCCAGCCCCCTTCCTTGGAAGCGCTTTTGTAGCCCTAAGAACACTGGGGCTCTGGGCTTCTCTAGCCATCTAAACTTCTGCTCATCCTCTCACGCAGTCTAAAGAGAGCTCAGGTGAGAAATGGCAAACGTCGAGCAATTGCTCAGAGATGAAAAGTGCCAGCACTGAAAGCTGTTGCTAGCCAGCACCCTTCCTTGGAAGCGCTTTCACAGGCGCAGCAACACTGGGGCTTTGCGCTTCCCTACCCAACAAACGTGACGGTCATTCTCTGTCCGTCTCGTAGACACGAGCTGAGAAATTGCAAACGTCGAGCAATTGCTCAGAGATGAAAAGTGCCAGCACTGAAAGCTGTTGCTAGCCAGCACCCTTCCTTGGAAGCGCTTTTGTAGCCCTAAGAACAGTTGGGTTCTGGGCTTTTCTAGCCACCTCATCTTCTGCTCATCCTCTCGCGCAGTCTAAAGAGAGCTCAGGTGAGAAATTGCAAACGTCGAGCAATTGCTCAGAGATGAAAAGTACCAGCACTGAAAGCTGTTGCTAGCCAGCGCCCTTCCTTGGAAGCGCTTTTGTAGCCCAAAGAACACTGGGGCTCTGGCCTTCTCTAGCCACCTCATCTTCTGCTCATCCTCTCGCGCAGTCTAAAGAGAGCTCAGGTGAGAAATTGCAAACGTCGAGCAATTGCTCAGAGATGAAAAGTGCCAGCACTGAAAGCTGTTGCTAGCCAGCACCCTTCCTTGGAAGCGCTTTCACAGGCACAGCAACACTGGGGCTTTGCGCTTCTCTACCCACCAAACGTCACGGTCATTCTCTGTCCGTCTCGTAGACACGAGCTGAGAAATTGCAAACGTCGAGCAATTGCTCAGAGATGAAAAGTGCCAGCACTGAAAGCTGTTGCTAGCCAGCCCCCTTCCTTGGAAGCGCTTTTGTAGCTCTAAGAACACTGGGGCTCTGCACTTCTCTAGCCACCAAACGTCACGGTCATTCTCTTTCCATCTCGCAGACACGAGCTGAGAAATTGAAAACATCGAGGAATTGCTCAGAGATGAAAAGTGCCAGCACTGAAAGCTGTTGCTAGCCAGCACCCTTCCTTGGAAGCGCTTTCACAGGCGCTGCAACTCTGGGGCTTTGCGCTTCTCTAGCCACCAAACGTCACTGTCATTCTCTGTCCGTCTCGTAGACACGAGCTGAGAAATTGCAAACGTCGAGCAATTGCTCAGAGATGAAAAGCGCCAGCACTGAAAGCTGTTGCTAGCCAGCCCCCTTCCTTGGAAGCGCTTTTGTAGCCCTAAGAACAGTGGGGCTCTGGGCTTCTCTAGCCACCTCCTCTTCTGCTCATCCTCTCGCGCAGTCTAAAGAGAGCTCAGGTGAGAAATTGCAAACGTCCAGGAATTGCTCAGAGGTGAAAAGTGCCAGCACTGAAAGCTGTTGCTAGCCAGCACCCTTCCTTGGAAGCGCTTTTGTAGCCCTAAGAACACTGGGGCTCTGGCCTTCTCTAGCCACCTCATCTTCTGCTCATCCTCTCGCGCAGTCTAAAGAGAGCTCAGGTGAGAAATTGCAAACGTCGAGCAATTGCTCAGAGATGAAAAGTGCCAGCACTGAAAGCTGTTGCTAGCCAGCCCCCTTCCTTGGAAGCGCTTTTGTAGCCCAAAGAACATTGGGGCTCTGGGCTTCTCTAGCCACCTCATCTTCTGCTCATCCTCTCGCGCACTCTAAAGAGAGCTCAGGTGAGAAATTGCAAACGTCGAGCAATTGCTCAGAGATGAAAAGTGCCAGCACTGAAAGCTGTTGCTAGCCAGCACCCTTCCTTGGAACCGCTTTCACAGGCGCAGCAACACTGGGGCTTTGCGCTTCTCTAACCACCAAACGTCACGGTCACTTTCTCTCTGTCTCGTAGAAACGAGCTGAGAAATTGCAAACGTCGAGCAATTGCTGAGAGATGAAAAGTGCCAGCACTGAAAGCTGTTGCTAGCCAGCACCCTTCCTTGGAAGCGCTTTTGTAGCCCTAAGAACACTGGGGCTCTGCGCTTCTCTAGCGACCAAACGTCACGGTCATTCTCTTTCCGTCTCGTAGACACGAGCTGGGAAATTGCAAACGTCGAGCAATTGCTCAGAGATGAAAAGTGCCAGCACTGAAAGCTGTTGCTAGCCAGCACCCTTCCTTGGAAGCGCTTTCACAGGCGCAGCAACACTGGGGCTTTGCGCTTCTCTAACCACCAAACGTCACGGTCACTATCTCTCCGTCTCGTAGACACGAGTTGAGAAATTGCAAACGTCGAGCAATTGCTCAGAGATGAAAAGTGCCAGCACTGAAAGCTGTTGCTAGCCAGCACCCTTCCTTGGAAGCGCTTTCACAGGCGCAGCAACACTGGGGCTTTGCGCTTCTCTAGCCACCAAACATCACGGTCATTCTCTTTCCGACTCGTAGACACGAGCTGAGAAATTGCAAACGTCGAGCAATTGCTGAGAGATGAAAAGTGCTAGCACTGAAAGCTGTTGCTAGCCAGCCCCCTTCCTTGGAAGCGCTTTTGTAGCCCTAAGAACACTGGGTCTCTGTGCTTCTCTAGCCACCTCATCTTCTGCTCATCCTCTCGCGCAGTCTAAAGAGAGCTCAGGTGAGAAATTGCAAACGTCGAGCAATTGCTCAGAGATGAAAAGTGCCAGCACTGAAACCTGTTGCTAGCCAGCACCCTTCTTTGGAAGTGCTTTTGTAGCCCTAAGAACTCTGGGGCTCTGGGCTTCTCTAACCACCAAACGTCACGGTCATTCTCTTTCCGTCTCGTAGACACGAGCTGGGAAATTGCAAACGTCGAGCAATTGCTCAGAGATGAAAAGTGCCAGCACTGAAAGCTGTTGCTAGCCAGCACCCTTCCTTGGAAGCGCTTTCACAGGCGCAGCAACACTGGGGCTTTGCGCTTCTCTACCCACCAAACGTCACGGTCACTTTCTCTCTGTCTCGTAGACACGAGCTGAGAAATTGCAAACGTCGAGCAATTGCTCAGAGATGAAAAGTGCCAGCACTGAAAGCTGTTGCTAGCCAGCCCCCTTCCTTGGAAGCGCTTTTGTAGCCCAAAGAACATTGGGGCTCTGGGCTTCTCTAGCCACCTCATCTTCTGCTCATCCTCTCGCGCAGTCTAAAGAGAGCTCAGGTGAGAAATTGCAAACGTCGAGCAATTGCTCAGAGATGAAAAGTGCCAGCACTGAAAGCTGTTGCTAGCCAGCGCCCTTCCTTGGAAGCGCTTTTGTAGCCCTAAGAACATTGGGTGTCTGTGCTTCTCTAGCCACCTCATCTTCTGCTCATCCTCTCGCGCACTCTAAAGAGAGTTCAGGTGAGAAATTGCAAACGTCGAGCAATTGCTCAGAGATGAAAAGTGCCAGCACTGAAAGCTGTTGCTAGCCAGCACCCTTCCTTGGAAGCGCTTTCACAGGCGCAGCAACACTGGGGCTTTGCGCTTCTCTAACCACCAAACGTCACGGTCACTATCTCTCCGTCTCGTAGACACGAGTTGAGAAATTGCAAACGTCGAGCAATTGCTCAGAGATGAAAAGTGCCAGCACTGAAAGCTGTTGCTAGCCAGCACCCTTCCTTGGAAGCGCTTTCACAGGCGCAGCAACACTGGGGCTTTGCGCTTCTCTAGCCACCAAACGTCACAGTCATTCTCTTTCCGACTCGTAGACACGAGCTGAGAAATTGCAAACATCGAGCAATTGCTGAGAGATGAAAAGTGCCAGCACTGAAAGCTGTTGCTAGCCAGCACCCTTCCTTGGAAGCGCTTTCACAGGCGCAGCAACACTGGGGCTTTGCGCTTCTCTACCCACCAAACGTCACGGTCACTATCTCTCCGTCTCGTAGACACGAGCTGAGAAATTGCAAACGTCGAGCAATTGCTCAGAGATGAAAAGTGCCAGCACTGAAAGCTGTTGCTAGCCAGCCCCCTTCCTTGGAACCGCTTTTGTAGCCCTAAGAACACTGGGGCTCTGGGCTTCTCTAGCCACCTCATCTTCTGCTCATCCTCTCGCGCTGTCTAAAGAGAGCTCAGGTGAGAAATTGCAAACGTCGAGCAATTGCTCAGAGATGAAAAGTGCCAGCACTGAAAGCTGTTGCTAGCCAGCACCCTTCCTTGGAAGCGCTTTCACAGGCGCAGCAACACTGGGGCTTTGCGCTTCTCTAGCCACCAAACGTCACGGTCACTATCTCTCCGACTCGTAGACACGAGCTGAGAAATTGCAAACGTCGAGCAATTGCTCAGAGATGAAAAGTGCCAGCACTGAAAGCTGTTGCTAGCCAGCACCCTTCCTTGGAAGCGCTTTTGTAGCCCTAAGAACACTGGGGTTCTGGTCTTCTCTAGCCATCTAAACTTCTGCTCATCCTCTCACGCAGTCTAAAGAGAGCTCAGGTGAGAAATTGCAAACGTCGAGCAATTGCTCAGAGATGAAAAGTGCCAGCACTGAAAGCTGTTGCTAGCCAGCACCCTTCCTTGGAAGCGCTTTCACAGGCGCAGCAACACTGGGGCTTTGCGCTTCTCTACCCACCAAACGTCACAGTCATTCTCTGTCCGTCTCGTAGACACGAGCTGAGAAATTGCAAACGTCGAGCAATTGCTCAGAGATGAAAAGTGCCAGCACTGAAAGCTGTTGCTAGCCAGCCCCCTTCCTTGGAAGCGCTTTTGTAGCCCTAAGAACACTGGGGCTCTGGGCTTCTCTAGCCACCTCATGTTCTGCTCATCCTCTCGCGCAGTCTAAAGAGAGCTCAGGTGAGAAATTGCAAACGTCGAGCAATTGCTGAGAGATGAAAAGTGCCAGCACTGAAAGCTGTTGCTAGCCAGCACCCTTCCTTGGAAGCGCTTTCACAGGCACAGCAACACTGGGGCTTTGCGCTTCTCTACCCACCAAACGTTACGGTCATTCTCTGTCCGTCTCGTAGACACGAGCTGAGAAATTGCAAACGTCGAGCAATTGCTCAGAGATGAAAAGTGCCAGCACTGAAAGCTGTTGCTAGCCAGCACCCTTCCTTGGAAGCGCTTTTGTAGCCCTAAGAACAGTGGGGCTCTGGGCTTCTATAGCCACCTCATCTTCTGCTCATCCTCTCGCGCACTCTAAAGAGAGCTCAGGTGAGAAATTGCAAACGTCGAGCAATTGCTGAGAGATGAAAAGTGCCAGCACTGAAAGCTGTTGCTAGCCAGCCCCCTTCCTTGGAAGCGCTTTTGTAGCTCTAAGAACACTGGGGCTCTGCGCTTCTCTAGCCACCAAACGTCACGGTCATTCTCTTTCCATCTCGCAGACACGAGCTGAGAAATTGAAAACATCGAGGAATTGCTCAGAGATGAAAAGTGCCAGCACTGAAAGCTGTTGCTAGCCAGCACCCTTCCTTGGAAGCGCTTTCACAGGCGCTGCAACTCTGGGGCTTTGCGCTTCTCTAGCCACCAAACGTCACTGTCATTCTCTGTCCGTCTCGTAGACACGAGTTGAGAAATTGCAAACGTCGAGCAATTGCTCAGAGATGAAAAGCGCCAGCACTGAAAGCTGTTGCTAGCCAGCCCCCTTCCTTGGAAGCGCTTTTGTAGCCCTAAGAACAGTGGGGCTCTGGGCTTCTCTAGCCACCTCCTCTTCTGCTCATCCTCTCGCGCAGTCTAAAGAGAGCTCAGGTGAGAAATTGCAAACGTCCAGGAATTGCTCAGAGGTGAAAAGTGCCAGCACTGAAAGCTGTTGCTAGCCAGCACCCTTCCTTGGAAGCGCTTTTGTAGCCCTAAGAACACTGGGGCTCTGGCCTTCTCTAGCCACCTCATCTTCTGCTCATCCTCTCGCGCAGTCTAAAGAGAGCTCAGGTGAGAAATTGCAAATGTCGAGCAATTGCTCAGAGATGAAAAGTGCCAGCACTGAAAGCTGTTGCTAGCCAGCACCCTTCCTTGGAAGCGCTTTCACACGCGCAGCAACACTGGGGCTTTGCGCTTCTCTACCCACCAAACGTCACGGTCATTCTCTTTCCGTCTCGTAGACACGAGCTGCGAAATTGCAAACGTCGAGCAATTGCTGAGAGAGGAAAAGTGCCAGCACTGAAAGCTGTTGCTAGCCAGCACCCTTCCTTGGAAGCGCTTTTGTAGCCCTAAGAACAGTGGGGCTCTGGGCTTCTCTAGCCACCTCATCTTCTGCTCATCCTCTCGCGCAGTCTAAAGAGAGCTCAGGTGAGAAATTGCAAACGTCGAGCAATTGCTCAGAGATGAAAAGTGCCAGCACTGAAAGCTGTTGCTAGCCAGCACCCTTCCTTGGAAGCGCTTTCACAGGCGCAGCAACACTGGGGCTTTGCGCTTCTCTAACCACCAAACGTCACGGTCATTCTTTTTCCGTCTCGTAGACACGAGCTGAGAAATTGCAAACGTCGAGCAATTGCTCAGAGATGAAAAGTGCCAGCACTGAAAGCTGTTGCTAGCCAGCACCCTTCCTTGGAAGCGCTTTTGTAGCCCAAAGAACATTGGGGCTCTGGGCTTCTCTAGCCACCTCATCTTCTGCTCATCCTCTCGCGCAGTCTAAAGAGAGCTCAGGTGAGAAATTGCAAACGTCGAGCAATTGCTGAGAGATGAAAAGTGCCAGCACTGAAAGCTGTTGCTAGCCAGCACCCTTCCTTGGAACCGCTTTCACAGGCGCAGCAACACTGGGGCTTTTCGCTTCTCTAGCGACCAAACGTCACGGTCATTCTCTTTCCGTCTCGTAGACACGAGCTGGGAAATTGCAAACGTCGAGCAATTGCTCAGAGATGAAAAGTGCCAGCACTGAAAGCTGTTGCTAGCCAGCACCCTTCCTTGGAAGCGCTTTCACAGGCGCAGCAACACTGGGGCTTTGCGCTTCTCTAACCACCAAACGTCACGGTCACTATCTCTCCGTCTCGTAGACACGAGTTGAGAAATTGCAAACGTCGAGCAATTGCTCAGAGATGAAAAGTGCCAGCACTGAAAGCTGTTGCTAGCCAGCACCCTTCCTTGGAAGCGCTTTTGTAGCCCAAAGAACATTGGGGCTCTGGGCTTCTCTAGCCACCTCATCTTCTGCTCATCCTCTCGCGCAGTCTAAAGAGAGCTCAGGTGAGAAATTGCAAACATCGAGCAATTGCTCAGAGATGAAAAGTGCCAGCACTGAAAGCTGTTGCTAGCCAGCGCCCTTCCTTGGAAGCGCTTTTGTAGCCCAAAGAACATTGGGTGTCTGTGCTTCTCTAGCCACCTCATCTTCTGCTCATCCTCTCGCGCACTCTAAAGAGAGCTCAGGTGAGAAATTGCAAACGTCGAGCAATTGCTGAGAGATGAAAAGTGCCAGCACTGAAAGCTGTTGCTAGCCAGCACCCTTCCTTGGAAGCGCTTTCACAGGCGCAGCAACACTGGGGCTTTGCGCTTCTCTAACCACCAAACGTCATGGTCACTATCTCTCCGTCTCGTAGACACGAGTTGAGAAATTGCAAACGTCGAGCAATTGCTCAGAGATGAAAAGTGCCAGCACTGAAAGCTGTTGCTAGCCAGCACCCTTCCTTGGAAGCGCTTTCACAGGCGCAGCAACACTGGGGCTTTGCGCTTCTCTAGCCACCAAACGTCACAGTCATTCTCTTTCCGACTCGTAGACACGAGTTGAGAAATTGCAAACATCGAGCAATTGCTGAGAGATGAAAAGTGCCAGCACTGAAAGCTGTTGCTAGCCAGCACCCTTCCTTGGAAGCGCTTTCACACGCGCAGCAACACTGGGGCTTTGCGCTTCTCTAACCACCAAACGTCACGTTCACTATCTCTCCGTCTCGTAGACACGAGTTGAGAAATTGCAAACGTCGAGCAATTGCTCAGAGATGAAAAGTGCCAGCACTGAAAGCTGTTGCTAGCCAGCCCCCTTCCTTGGAACCGCTTTTGTAGCCCTAAGAACACTGGGGCTCTGGGCTTCTCTAGCCACCTCATCTTCTGCTCATCCTCTCGCGCAGTCTAAAGAGAGCTCAGGTGAGAAATTGCAAATGTCGAGCAATTGCTCAGAGATGAAAAGTGCCAGCACTGAAAGCTGTTGCTAGCCAGCACCCTTCCTTGGAAGCGCTTTCACAGGCGCAGCAACACTGGGGCTTTGCGCTTCTCTAGCCACCAAACGTGACGGTCACTATCTCTCCGACTCGTAGACACGAGCTGAGAAATTGCAAACGTCGAGCAATTGCTCAGAGATGAAAAGTGCCAGCACTGAAAGCTGTTGCTAGCCAGCCCCCTTCCTTGGAAGCGCTTTTGTAGCCCTAAGAACACTGGGGTTCTGGTCTTCTCTAGCCATCTAAACTTCTGCTCATCCTCTCACGCAGTCTAAAGAGAGCTCAGGTGAGAAATTGCAAACGTTGAGCAATTGCTCAGAGATGAAAAGTGCCAGCACTGAAAGCTGTTGCTAGCCAGCACCCTTCCTTGGAAGCGCTTTCACAGGCGCAGCAACACTGGGGCTTTGCGCTTCCCTACCCACCAAACGTCACAGTCATTCTCTGTCCGTCTCGTAGACACGAGCTGAGAAATTGCAAACGTCGAGCAATTGCTCAGAGATGAAAAGTGCCAGCACTGAAAGCTGTTGCTAGCCAGCACCCTTCCTTGGAAGCGCTTTTTTAGCCCTAAGAACACTGGGGCTCTGCCCTTCTCTAGCCACCTCATCTTCTGCTCATCCTCTCGCGCACTCTAAAGAGAGCTCAGGTGAGAAATTGCAAACGTCGAGCAATTGCTCAGAGATGAAAAGTGCCAGCACTGAAAGCTGTTGCTAGCCAGCACCCTTCCTTGGAAGCGCTTTCACAGGCACAGCAACACTGGGGCTTTGCGCTTCTCTAGCCACCAAACGTCACGGTCACTATCTCTCCGTCTCGTAGACACGAGTTGAGAAATTGCAAACGTCGAGCAATTGCTCAGAGATGAAAAGTGCCAGCACTGAAAGCTGTTGCTAGCCAGCACCCTTCCTTGGAAGCGCTTTTGTAGCCCTAAGAACAGTGGGGCTCTGGGCTTCTATAGCCACCTCATCTTCTGCTCATCCTCTCGCGCAGTCTAAAGAGAGCTCAGGTGAGAAATTGCAAACGTCGAGCAATTGCTGAGAGATGAAAAGTGCCAGCACTGAAAGCTGTTGCTAGCCAGCCCCCTTCCTTGGAAGCGCTTTTGTAGCTCTAAGAACACTGGGGCTCTGCGCTTCTCTAGCCACCAAACGTCACGGTCATTCTCTTTCCATCTCGCAGACACGAGCTGAGAAATTGAAAACATCGAGGAATTGCTCACAGATGAAAAGTGCCAGCACTGAAAGCTGTTGCTAGCCAGCACCCTTCCTTGGAAGCGCTTTCACAGGCGCTGCAACTCTGGGGCTTTGCGCTTCTCTAGCCACCAAACGTCACTGTCATTCTCTGTCCGTCTCGTAGACACGAGCTGAGAAATTGCAAACGTCGAGCAATTGCTCAGAGATGAAAAGCGCCAGCACTGAAAGCTGTTGCTAGCCAGCCCCCTTCCTTGGAAGCGCTTTTGTAGCCCTAAGAACAGTGGGGCTCTGGGCTTCTCTAGCCACCTCATCTTCTGCTCATCCTCTCGCGCAGTCTAAAGAGAGCTCAGGTGAGAAATTGCAAACGTCCAGGAATTGCTCAGAGGTGAAAAGTGCCAGCACTGAAAGCTGTTGCTAGCCAGCACCCTTCCTTGGAAGCGCTTTTGTAGCCCTAAGAACACTGGGGCTCTGGCCTTCTCTAGCCACCTCATCTTCTGCTCATCCTCTCGCGCAGTCTAAAGAGAGCTCAGGTGAGAAATTGCAAATGTCGAGCAATTGCTCAGAGATGAAAAGTGCCAGCACTGAAAGCTGTTGCTAGCCAGCACCCTTCCTTGGAAGCGCTTTCACAGGCGCAGCAACACTGGGGCTTTGCGCTTCTCTACCCACCAAACGTCACGGTCATTCTCTTTCCGTCTCGTAGACACGAGCTGAGAAATTGCAAACGTCGAGCAATTGCTGAGAGAGGAAAAGTGCCAGCACTGAAAGCTGTTGCTAGCCAGCACCCTTCCTTGGAAGCGCTTTTGTAGCCCTAAGAACAGTGGGGCTCTGGGCTTCTCTAGCCACCTCATCTTCTGCTCATCCTCTCGCGCAGTCTAAAGAGAGCTCAGGTGAGAAATTGCAAACGTCGAGCAATTGCTCAGAGAGGAAAAGTGCCAGCACTGAAAGCTGTTGCTAGCCAGCACCCTTCCTTGGAAGCGCTTTCACAGGCGCAGCAACACTGGGGCTTTGCGCTTGTCTAACCACCAAACGTGACGGTCATTCTTTTTCCGTCTCGTAGACACGAGCTGAGAAATTGCAAACGTCGAGCAATTGCTCAGAGATGAAAAGTGCCAGCACTGAAAGCTGTTGCTAGCCAGCCCCCTTCCTTGGAAGCGCTTTTGTAGCCCTAAGAACACTGGGGCTCTGGCCTTCTCTAGCCACCTCATCTTCTGCTCATCCTCTCGCGCAGTCTAAAGAGAGCTCAGGTGAGAAATTGCAAACGTCGAGCAATTGCTCAGAGATGAAAAGTGCCAGCACTGAAAGCTGTTGCTAGCCAGCCCCCTTCCTTGGAAGCGCTTTTGTAGGCCTAAGAACACTGGGGCTCTGGGCTTCTCTAGCCACCTCATCTTCTGCTCATCCTCTCGCGCAGTCTAAAGAGAGCTCAGGTGAGAAATTGCAAACGTCGAGCAATTGCTGAGAGATGAAAAGTGCCAGCACTGAAAGCTGTTGCTAGCCAGCACCCTTCCTTGGAACCGCTTTCACAGGCGCAGCAACACTGGGGCTTTGCGCTTCTCTAGCCACCAAACATCACGGTCATTCTCTGTCCGTCTCGTAGACACGAGCTGAGAAATTGCAAACGTCGAGCAATTGCTCAGAGATGAAAAGTGCCAGCACTGAAAGCTCTTGCTAGCCAGCACCCTTCCTTGGAAGCGCTTTTTTAGCCCTAAGAACACTGGGGCTCTGGGCTTCTCTAGCCACCTCATGTTCTGCTCATCCTCTCGCGCAGTCTAAAGAGAGCTCAGGTGAGAAATTGCAAACGTCGAGCAATTGCTCAGAGATGAAAAGTGCCAGCACTGAAAGCTGTTGCTAGCCAGCACCCTTCCTTGGAAGCGCTTTCACTGGCGCAGCAACACTGGGGCTTTGCGCTTCCCTACCCACCAAACGTCACAGTCATTCTCTGTCCGTCTCGTAGACACGAGCTGAGAAATTGCAAACGTCGAGCAATTGCTCAGAGATGAAAAGTGCCAGCACTGAAAGCTGTTGCTAGCCAGCACCCTTCCTTGGAAGCGCTTTTTTAGCCCTAAGAACACTGGGGCTCTGGGCTTCTCTAGCCACCTCATCTTCTGCTCATCCTCTCGCGCAGTCTAAAGAGAGCTCAGGTGAGAAATTGCAAACGTCGAGCAATTGCTCAGAGATGAAAAGTGCCAGCACTGAAAGCTGTTGCTAGCCAGCCCCCTTCCTTGGAAGCGCTTTTGTAGGCCTAAGAACACTGGGGCTCTGGGCTTCTCTAGCCACCTCATCTTCTGCTCATCCTCTCGCGCAGTCTAAAGAGAGCTCAGGTGAGAAATTGCAAACGTCGAGCAATTGCTCAGAGATGAAAAGTGCCAGCACTGAAAGCTCTTGCTAGCCAGCACCCTTCCTTGGAAGCGCTTTCACAGGCGCAGCAACACTGGGGCTTTGCGCTTCTCTAGCCACCAAACATCACGGTCATTCTCTGTCCGTCTCGTAGACACGAGCTGAGAAATTGCAAACGTCGAGCAATTGCTCAGAGATGAAAAGTGCCAGCACTGAAAGCTGTTGCTAGCCAGCCCCCTTCCTTGGAAGCGCTTTTGTAGCCCTAAGAACACTGGGGCTCTGGGCTTCTCTAGCCACCTCATCTTCTGCTCATCCTCTCGCGCAGTCTAAAGAGAGCTCAGGTGAGAAATTGCAAACGTCGAGCAATTGCTCAGAGGTGAAAAGTGCCAGCACTGAAAGCTGTTGCTAGCCAGCACCCTTCCTTGGAAGCGCTTTTGTAGCTCTAAGAACACTGGCGCTCTGCGCTTCTCTAGCCACCAAACGTCACGGTCATTCTCTTTCCGTCTCGTAGACACGAGATGAGAAATTGCAAACGTCGAGCAATTGCTCAGAGATGAAAAGTGCCAGCACTGAAAGCTGTTGCTAGCCAGCACCCTTCCTTGGAAGCGCTTTCACAGGCGCAGCAACACTGGGGCTTTGCGCTTCTCTAACCACCAAACGTCACGGTCACTATCTCTCCGTCTCGTAGACACGAGTTGAGAAATTGCAAACGTCGAGCAATTGCTCAGAGATGAAAAGTGCCAGCACTGAAAGCTGTTGCTAGTGAGCACCCTTCCTTGGAAGCGCTTTCACAGGCGCAGCAACACTGGGGCTTTGCGCTTCTCTACCCACCAAACGTCACGGTCACTTTCTCTCTGTCTCGTAGACACGAGCTGAGAAATTGCAAACGTCGAGCAATTGCTCAGAGATGAAAAGTGCCAGCACTGAAAGCTGTTGCTAGCCAGCACCCTTCCTTGGAAGCGCTTTTGTAGCCCAAAGAACACTGGGGCTCTGGCCTTCTCTAGCCACCTCATCTTCTGCTCATCCTCTCGCGCAGTCTAAAGAGAGCTCAGGTGAGAAATTGCAAACGTCGAGCATTTGCTGAGAGATGAAAAGTGCCAGCACTGAAAGCTGTTGCTAGCCAGCGCCCTTCCTTGGAAGCGCTTTTGTAGCCCTAAGAACATTGGGTGTCTGTGCTTCTCTAGCCACCTCATCTTCTGCTCATCCTCTCGCGCAGTCTAAAGAGAGCTCAGGTGAGAAATTGCAAACGTCGAGCAATTGCTCAGAGATGAAAAGTGCCAGCACTGAAAGCTGTTGCTAGCCAGCACCCTTCCTTGGAAGCGCTTTCACAGGCGCAGCAACACTGGGGCTTTGCGCTTCTCTAACCACCAAACGTCACGGTCACTATCTCTCCGTCTCGTAGACACGAGTTGAGAAATTGCAAACGTCGAGCAATTGCTCAGAGATGAAAAGTGCCAGCACTGAAAGCTGTTGCTAGCCAGCACCCTTCCTTGGAAGCGCTTTCACAGGCGCAGCAACAATGGGGCTTTGCGCTTCTCTAGCCACCAAACGTCACAGTCATTCTCTTTCCGACTCGTAGACACGAGCTGAGAAATTGCAAACATCGAGCAATTGCTGAGAGATGAAAAGTGCCAGCACTGAAAGCTGTTGCTAGCCAGCACCCTTCCTTGGAAGCGCTTTCACACGCGCAGCAACACTGGGGCTTTGCGCTTCTCTAACCACCAAACGTCACGGTCACTATCTCTCCGTCTCGTAGACACGAGTTGAGAAATTGCAAACGTCGAGCAATTGCTCAGAGATGAAAAGTGCCAGCACTGAAAGCTGTTGCTAGCCAGCCCCCTTCCTTGGAACCGCTTTTGTAGCCCTAAGAACACTGGGGCTCTGGGCTTCTCTAGCCACCTCATCTTCTGCTCATCCTCTCGCGCAGTCTAAAGAGAGCTCAGGTGAGAAATTGCAAATGTCGAGCAATTGCTCAGAGATGAAAAGTGCCAGCACTGAAAGCTGTTGCTAGCCAGCACCCTTCCTTGGAAGCGCTTTCACAGGCGCAGCAACACTGGGGCTTTGCGCTTCTCTAGCCACCAAACGTGACGGTCACTATCTCTCCGACTCGTAGACACGAGCTGAGAAATTGCAAACGTCGAGCAATTGCTCAGAGATGAAAAGTGCCAGCACTGAAAGCTGTTGCTAGCCAGCCCCCTTCCTTGGAAGCGCTTTTGTAGCCCTAAGAACACTGGGGTTCTGGTCTTCTCTAGCCATCTAAACTTCTGCTCATCCTCTCACGCAGTCTAAAGAGAGCTCAGGTGAGAAATTGCAAACGTTGAGCAATTGCTCAGAGAGGAAAAGTGCCAGCACTGAAAGCTGTTGCTAGCCAGCACCCTTCCTTGGAAGCGCTTTCACTGGCGCAGCAACACTGGGGCTTTGCGCTTCCCTACCCACCAAACGTCACAGTCATTCTCTTTCCGTCTCGTAGACACGAGCTGAGAAATTGCAAACGTCGAGCAATTGCTCAGAGATGAAAAGTGCCAGCACTGAAAGCTGTTGCTAGCCAGCACCCTTCCTTGGAAGCGCTTTTTTAGCCCTAAGAACACTGGGGCTCTGGGCTTCTCTAGCCACCTCATGTTCTGCTCATCCTCTCGCGCAGTCTAAAGAGAGCTCAGGTGAGAAATTGCAAACGTCGAGCAATTGCTCAGAGATGAAAAGTGCCAGCACTGAAAGCTGTTGCTAGCCAGCCCCCTTCCTTGGAAGCGCTTTTGTAGGCCTAAGAACACTGGGGCTCTGGCCTTCTCTAGCCACCTCATCTTCTGCTCATCCTCTCGCGCAGTCTAAAGAGAGCTCAGGTGAGAAATTGCAAACGTCGAGCAATTGCTGAGAGATGAAAAGTGCCAGCACTGAAAGCTGTTGCTAGCCAGCACCCTTCCTTGGAAGCGCTTTCACAGGCGCAGCAACACTGGGGCTTTGCGCTTCTCTAGCCACCAAACATCACGGTCATTCTCTGTCCGTCTCGTAGACACGAGCTGAGAAATTGCAAACGTCGAGCAATTGCTCAGAGATGAAAAGTGCCAGCACTGAAAGCTGTTGCTAGCCAGCCCCCTTCCTTGGAAGCGCTTTTGTAGCCCTAAGAACACTGGGGCTCTGGGCTTCTCTAGCCACCTCATCTTCTGCTCATCCTCTCGCGCAGTCTAAAGAGAGCTCAGGTGAGAAATTGCAAACGTCGAGCAATTGCTCAGAGGTGAAAAGTGCCAGCACTGAAAGCTGTTGCTAGCCAGCACCCTTCCTTGGAAGCGCTTTTGTAGCTCTAAGAACACTGGCGCTCTGCGCTTCTCTAGCCACCAAACGTCACGGTCATTCTCTTTCCGTCTCGTAGACACGAGCTGGGAAATTGCAAACGTCGAGCAATTGCTCAGAGATGAAAAGTGCCAGCACTGAAAGCTGTTGCTAGCCAGCACCCTTCCTTGGAAGCGCTTTCACAGGCGCAGCAACACTGGGGCTTTGCGCTTCTCTAACCACCAAACGTCACGGTCACTATCTCTCCGTCTCGTAGACACGAGTTGAGAAATTGAAAACATCGAGGAATTGCTCAGAGATGAAAAGTGCCAGCACTGAAAGCTGTTGCTAGCCAGCACCCTTCCTTGGAAGCGCTTTCACAGGCGCAGCAACACTGGGGCTTTGCGCTTCTCTAGCCACCAAACATCACGGTCATTCTCTTCCCGACTCGTAGACACGAGCTGAGAAATTGCAAACGTCGAGCAATTGCTGAGAGATGAAAAGTGCCAGCACTGAAAGCTGTTGCTAGCCAGCCCCCTTCCTTGGAAGCGCTTTTGTAGCCCTAAGAACATTGGGGCTCTGTGCTTCTATAGCCACCTCATCTTCTGCTCATCCTCTCGCGCAGTCTAAAGAGAGCTCAGGTGAGAAATTGCAAACGTCGAGCAATTGCTCAGAGATGAAAAGTGCCAGCACTGAAACCTGTTGCTAGCCAGCACCCTTCTTTGGAAGTGCTTTTGTAGCCCTAAGAACTCTGGGGCTCTGGGCTTCTCTAACCACCAAACGTCACGGTCATTCTCTTTCCGTCTCGTACACACGAGCTGGGAAATTGCAAACGTCGAGCAATTGCTGAGAGATGAAAAGTGCCAGCACTGAAAGCTGTTGCTAGCCAGCACCCTTCCTTGGAAGCGCTTTCACAGGCACAGCAACACTGGGGCTTTGCGCTTCTCTAGCCACCAAACGTCACGGTCATTCTCTGTCCGTCTCGTAGACACGAGCTGAGAAATTGCAAACGTCGAGCAATTGCTCAGAGATGAAAAGTGCCAGCACTGAAAGCTGTTGCTAGCCAGCACCCTTCCTTGGAAGCGCTTTTGTAGCCCTAAGAACACTGGGGCTCTGGGCTTCTATAGCCACCTCATCTTCTGCTCATCCTCTCGCGCAGTCTAAAGAGAGCTCAGGTGAGAAATTGCAAACGTCGAGCAATTGCTCAGAGATGAAAAGTGCCAGCACTGAAAGCTGTTGCTAGCCAGCCCCCTTCCTTGGAAGCGCTTTCACAGGCGCAGCAACACTGGGGCTTTGCGCTTCTCTAGCCACCAAACGTCACGGTCATTCTCTTTCCGACTCGTAGACACGAGTTGAGAAATTGCAAACGTCGAGCAATTGCTCAGAGATGAAAAGTGCCAGCACTGAAAGCTGTTGCTAGCCAGCACCCTTCCTTGGAAGCGCTTTCACAGGCGCAGCAACACTGGGGCTTTGCGCTTCTCTACCCACCAAACGTCACGGTCATTCTCTTTCCGTCTCGTAGACACGAGTTGAGAAATTGCAAACGTCGAGCAATTGCTCAGAGATGAAAAGTGCCAGCACTGAAAGCTGTTGCTAGCCAGCCCCCTTCCTTGGAAGCGCTTTTGTAGGCCTAAGAACACTGGGGCTCTGGGCTTCTCTAGCCACCTCATCTTCTGCTCATCCTCTCGCGCAGTCTAAAGAGAGCTCAGGTGAGAAATTGCAAACGTCGAGCAATTGCTCAGAGATGAAAAGTGCCAGCACTGAAAGCTGTTGCTAGCCAGCGCCCTTCCTTGGAAGCGCTTTTGTAGCCCTAAGAACACTGCGGCTCTGGGCTTCTCTAGCCACCTCATCTTCTGCTCATCCTCTCGCGCAGTCTAAAGAGAGCTCAGGTGAGAAATTGCAAACGTCGAGCAATTGCTCAGAGATGAAAAGTGCCAGCACTGAAAGATGTTGCTAGCCAGCACCTTTCCTTGGAAGCGCTTTTGTAGCCCTAAGAACACTGGGGCTCTGGGCTTCTCTAACCACCAAACGTCACGGTCATTCTCTTTCCGTCTCGTAGACACGAGCTGGGAAATTGCAAACGTCGAGCAATTGCTCAGAGATGAAAAGTGCCAGCACTGAAAGCTGTTGCTAGCCAGCACCCTTCCTTGGAAGCGCTTTCACAGGCGCAGCAACACTGGGGCTTTGCGCTTCTCTAGCCACCAAACGTCACGGTCATTCTCTTTCCGACTCGTAGACACGAGTTGAGAAATTGCAAACGTCGAGCAATTGCTCAGAGATGAAAAGTGCCAGCACTGAAAGCTGTTGCTAGCCAGCACCCTTCCTTGGAAGCGCTTTCACAGGCGCAGCAACACTGGGGCTTTGCGCTTCTCTACCCACCAAACGTCACGGTCATCCTCTGTCCGTCTCGTAGACACGAGCTGAGAAATTGTAAACGTCGAGCAATTGCTCAGAGATGAAAAGTGCCAGCACTGAAAGCTGTTGCTAGCCAGCACCCTTCCTTGGAAGCGCTTTTGTAGGCCTAAGAACACTGGGGCTCTGGGCTTCTCTAGCCACCTCATCTTCTGCTCATCCTCTCGCGCAGTCTAAAGAGAGCTCAGGTGAGAAATTGCAAACGTCGAGCAATTGCTCAGAGATGAAAAGTGCCAGCACTGAAAGCTGTTGCTAGCCAGCACCCTTCCTTGGAAGCGCTTTTGTAGCCCAAAGAACATTGGGGCTCTGGGCTTCTCTAGCCACCTAATCTTCTGCTCATCCTCTCGCGCAGTCTAAAGAGAGCTCAGGTGAGAAATTGCAAACGTCGAGCAATTGCTCAGAGATGAAAAGTGCCAGCACTGAAAGCTGTTGCTAGCCAGCACCCTTCCTTGGAAGCGCTTTTGTAGCCCTAAGAACACTGGAGCTCTGGGCTTCTCTAGCCACCTCATCTTCTGCTCATCCTCTCGCGCAGTCTAAAGAGAGCTCAGGTGAGAAATTGCAAACGTCGAGCAATTGCTCAGAGATGAAAAGTGCCAGCACTGAAAGCTGTTGCTAGCCAGCACCCTTCCTTGGAAGCGCTTTTGTAGGCCTAAGAACACTGGGGCTTTGCGCTTCTCTACCCACCAAACGTCACGGTCACTATCTCTCCGTCTCGTAGACACGAGTTGAGAAATTGCAAACGTCGAGCAATTGCTCAGAGATGAAAAGTGCCAGCACTGAAAGCTGTTGCTAGCCAGCACCCTACCTTGGAAGCGCTTTCACAGGCGCAGCAACACTGGGGCTTTGCGCTTCTCTACCCACCAAACGTAGCGGTCATTCTCTTTCCGACTCGTAGACACGAGCTGAGAAATTGCAAACATCGAGCAATTGCTGAGAGATGAAAAGTGCCAGCACTGAAAGCTGTTGCTAGCCAGCACCCTTCCTTGGAAGCGCTTTTGTAGCCCTAAGAACACTGGGGCTCTGGCCTTCTCTAGCCACCTCATCTTCTGCTCATCCTCTCGCGCAGTCTAAAGAGAGTTCAGGTGAGAAATTGCAAACGTCGAGCAATTGCTCAGAGATGAAAAGTGCCAGCACTGAAAGCTGTTGCTAGCCAGCACCCTTCCTTGGAAGCGCTTTCACAGGCGCAGCAACACTGGGGCTTTGCCCTTCTCTAGCCACCAAACGTGACGGTCACTATCTCTCCGTCTCGTAGACACGAGCTGAGAAATTGCAAACGTCGAGCAATTGCTCAGAGATGAAAAGTGCCAGCACTGAAAGCTGTTGCTAGCCAGCACCCTTCCTTGGAAGCGCTTTTGTAGCCCTTAGAACACTGGGGCTCTGGGCTTCTCTAGCCACCTCATCTTCTGCTCATCCTCTCGCGCAGTCTAAAGAGAGCTCAGGTGAGAAATTGCAAACGTCGAGCAATTGCTCAGAGATGAAAAGTGCCAGCACTGAAAGCTGTTGCTAGCCAGTGCCCTTCCTTGGAAGCGCTTTTGTAGCCCAAAGAACATTGGGTGTCTGTGCTTCTCTAGCCACCTCATCTTCTGCTCATCCTCTCGCGCACTCTAAAGAGAGCTCAGGTGAGAAATTGCAAACGTCGAGCAATTGCTCAGAGATGAAAAGTGCCAGCACTGAAAGCTGTTGCTAGCCAGCACCCTTCCTTGGAAGCGCTTTCACACGCGCAGCAACACTGGGGCTTTGCGCTTCTCTAACCACCAAAAGTCACGGTCACTATCTCTCCGTCTCGTAGACACGAGCTGAGAAATTGCAAACGTCGAGCAATTGCTCAGAGATGAAAAGTGCCAGCACTGAAAGCTGTTGCTAGCCAGCACCCTTCCTTGGAACCGCTTTTGTAGCCCTAATAACACTGGGGCTCTGGGCTTCTCTAGCCATCTAAGCTTCTGCTCATCCTATCGCGCAGTGTAAAGAGAGCTCAGGTGAGAAATTGCAAATGTCGAGCAATTGCTCAGAGATGAAAAGTGCCAGCACTGAAAGCTGTTGCTAGCCAGCACCCTTCCTTGGAAGCGCTTTCACAGGCGCAGCAACACTGGGGCTTTGCGCTTCTCTAGCCACCAAACGTGACGGTCACTACCTCTCCGACTCGTAGACACGAGCTGAGAAATTGCAAACGTCGAGCAATTGCTCAGAGATGAAAAGTGCCAGCACTGAAAGCTGTTGCTAGCCAGCACCCTTCCTTGGAAGCGCTTTTGTAGCCCTAAGAACACTGGGGTTCTGGTTTCTCTAGCCATCTAAACTTCTGCTCATCCTCTCACGCAGTCTAAAGAGAGCTCAGGTGAGAAATTGCAAACGTTGAGCAATTGCTCAGAGAGGAAAAGTGCCAGCACTGAAAGCTCTTGCTAGCCAGCACCCTTCCTTGGAAGCGCTTTCACTGGCGCAGCAACACTGGGGCTTTGCGCTTCCCTACCCACCAAACGTCACAGTCATTCTCTGTCCGTCTCGTAGACACGAGCTGAGAAATTGCAAACGTCGAGCAATTGCTGAGAGATGAAAAGTGCCAGCACTGAAAGCTGTTGCTAGCCAGCACCCTTCCTTGGAAGCGCTTTTTTAGCCCTAAGAACACTGGGGCTCTGGCCTTCTCTAGCCACCTCATGTTCTGCTCATCCTCTCGCGCAGTCTAAAGAGAGCTCAGGTGAGAAATTGCAAACGTCGAGCAATTGCTCAGAGATGAAAAGTGCCAGCACTGAAAGCTGTTGCTAGCCAGCACCCTTCCTTGGAAGCGCTTTTGTAGCCCTAAGAACACTGGGGCTGTGGGCTTCTCTAGCCACCTCATCTTCTGCTCATCCTCTCGCGCAGTCTAAAGAGAGCTCAGGTGAGAAATTGCAAACGTCGAGCAATTGCTCAGAGATGAAAAGTGCCAGCACTGAAAGCTGTTACTAGCCAGCACCCTTCCTTGGAAGCGCTTTCACAGGCGCAGCAACACTGGGGCTTTGCGCTTCTCTAGCCACCAAACATCACGGTCATTCTCTGTCCGTCTCGTAGACACGAGCTGAGAAATTGCAAACGTCGAGCAATTGCTGAGAGATGAAAAGTGCCAGCACTGAAAGCTGTTGCTAGCCAGCACCCTTCCTTGGAAGCGCTTTTGTAGCCCTAAGAACACTGCGGCTCTGGGCTTCTCTAGCCACCTCATCTTCTGCTCATCCTCTCGCGCAGTCTAAAGAGAGCTCAGGTGAGAAATTGCAAACGTCGAGCAATTGCTCAGAGGTGAAAAGTGCCAGCACTGAAAGCTGTTGCTAGCCAGCACCCTTCCTTGGAAGCGCTTTTGTAGCTCTAAGAACAGTGGGGCTTTGCGCTTCTCTAGCCACCAAACGTCACGGTCATTCTCTTTCCATCTCGCAGACACGAGCTGAGAAATTGCAAACGTTGAGCAATTGCTCAGAGATGAAAAGTGCCAGCACTGAAAGCTGTTGCTAGCCAGCACCCTTCCTTGGAAGCGCTTTCACAGGCACAGCAACACTGGGGCTTTGCGCTTCTCTAGCCACCAAACGTCACGGTCATTCTCTGTCCGTCTCGTAGACACGAGCTGAGAAATTGCAAACGTCGAGCAATTGCTCAGAGATGAAAAGTGCCAGCACTGAAAGCTGTTGCTAGCCAGCACCCTTCCTTGGAAGCGCTTTTGTAGCCCTTAGAACACTGGGGCTCTGGCCTTCTCTAGCCACCTCATCTTCTGCTCATCCTCTCGCGCAGTCTAAAGAGAGCTCAGGTGAGAAATTGCAAACGTCGAGCAATTGCTCAGAGATGAAAAGTGCCAGCACTGAAAGCTGTTGCTAGCCAGCACCCTTCCTTGGAAGCGCTTTCACAGGCGCAGCAACACTGGGGCTTTTCGCTTCTCTAGCCACCAAACGTCACGGTCATTCTCTTTCCGACTCGTAGACACGAGTTGAGAAATTGCAAACGTCGAGCAATTGCTCAGAGATGAAAAGTGCCAGCACTGAAAGCTGTTGCTAGCCAGCACCCTTCCTTGGAAGCGCTTTCACAGGCGCAGCAACACTGGGGCTTTGCGCTTCTCTAGCCACCAAACGTCACGGTCATTCTCCTTCCGACTCGTAGACACGAGTTGAGAAATTGCAAACGTCGAGCAATTGCTCAGAGATAAAAAGTGCCAGCACTGAAAGCTGTTGCTAGCCAGGCCCCTTCCTTGGAAGCGCTTTTGTAGGCCTAAGAACACTGGGGCTCTGGCCTTCTCTAGCCACCTCATCTTCTGCTCATCCTCTCGCGCAGTCTAAAGAGAGCTCAGGTGAGCAATTGCAAACGTCGAGCAATTGCTCAGAGATGAAAAGTGCCAGCACTGAAAGCTGTTGCTAGCCAGCACCCTTCCTTGGAAGCGCTTTTGTAGCCCTAAGAACACTGCGGCTCTGGGCTTCTCTAGCCACCTCATCTTCTGCTCATCCTCTCGCGCAGTCTAAAGAGAGCTCAGGTGAGAAATTGCAAACGTCGAGCAATTGCTCAGAGATGAAAAGTGCCAGCACTGAAAGATGTTGCTAGCCAGCACCTTTCCTTGGAAGCGCTTTTGTAGCCCTAAGAACACTGGGGCTCTGGGCTTCTCTAACCACCAAACGTCACGGTCATTCTCTTTCCGACTCGTAGACACGAGTTGAGAAATTGCAAACGTCGAGCAATTGCTCAGAGATGAAAAGTGCCAGCACTGAAAGCTGTTGCTAGCCAGCACCCTTCCTTGGAAGCGCTTTCACAGGCGCAGCAACACTGGGGCTTTGCGCTTCTCTAACCACCAAACGTCACGGTCACTTTCTCTCTGTCTCGTAGACACGAGCTGAGAAATTGCAAACGTCGAGCAATTGCTCAGAGATGAAAAGTGCCAGCACTGAAAGCTGTTGCTAGCCAGCACTCTTCCTTGAAGCGCTTTTGTAGCCCTAAGAACAGTGGGGCTCTGCGCTTCTCTAGCCACCAAACGTCACGGTCATTCTCTTTCCGACTCGTAGACACGAGTTGAGAAATTGCAAACGTCGAGCAATTGCTCAGAGATGAAAAGTGCCAGCACTGAAAGCTGTTGCTAGCCAGCACCCTTCCTTGGAAGCGCTTTCACAGGCGCAGCAACACTGGGGCTTTGCGCTTCTCTAACCACCAAACGTCACGGTCATCCTCTGTCCGTCTCGTAGACACGAGCTGAGAAATTGTAAACGTCGAGCAATTGCTCAGAGATGAAAAGTGCCAGCACTGAAAGCTGTTGCTAGCCAGCACCCTTCCTTGGAAGCGCTTTTGTAGCCCTAAGAACACTGGGGCTCTGGGCTTCTCTAGCCACCTCATCTTCTGCTCATCCTCTCGCGCAGTCTAAAGAGAGCTCAGGTGAGAAATTGCAAACGTCGAGCAATTGCTCAGAGATGAAAAGTGCCAGCACTGAAAGCTGTTGCTAGCCAGCCCCCTTCCTTGGAAGCGCTTTTGTAGCCCAAAGAACATTGGGGCTCTGGGCTTCTCTAGCCACCTAATCTTCTGCTCATCCTCTCGCGCAGTCTAAAGAGAGCTCAGGTGAGAAATTGCAAACGTCGAGCAATTGCTGAGAGATGAAAAGTGCCAGCACTGAAAGCTGTTGCTAGCCAGCACCCTTGCTTGGAAGCGCTTTTGTAGCCCTAAGAACACTGGGGCTCTGGGCTTCTCTAGCCACCTCATCTTCTGCTCATCCTCTCGCGCAGTCTAAAGAGAGCTCAGGTGAGAAATTGCAAACGTCGAGCAATTGCTCAGAGATGAAAAGTGCCAGCACTGAAAGCTGTTGCTAGTGAGCACCCTTCCTTGGAAGCGCTTTCACAGGCGCAGCAACACTGGGGCTTTGCGCTTCTCTACCCAACAAACGTCGCGGTCATTCTCTTTCCGACTCGTAGACACGAGCTGAGAAATTGCAAACATCGAGCAATTGCTGAGAGATGAAAAGTGCCAGCACTGAAAGCTGTTGCTAGCCAGCACCCTTCCTTGGAAGCGCTTTCACAGGCGCAGCAACACTGGGGCTTTGCGCTTCTCTACCCACCAAACGTCACGGTCATTCTCTTTCCGTCTCGTAGACACGAGTTGAGAAATTGCAAACGTCGAGCAATTGCTGAGAGATGAAAAGTGCCAGCACTGAAAGCTGTTGCTAGCCAGCACCCTTCCTTGGAAGCGCTTTTGTAGCCCTAAGAACACTGGGGCTCTGGCCTTCTCTAGCCACCTCATCTTCTGCTCATCCTCTCGCGCACCCTAAAGAGAGCTCAGGTGAGAAATTGCAAACGTCGAGCAATTGCTGAGAGATGAAAAGTGCCAGCACTGAAAGCTGTTGCTAGCCAGCACCCTTCCTTGGAAGCGCTTTCACAGGCGCAGCAACACTGGGGCTTTGCGCTTCTCTACCCACCAAACGTGACGGTCACTATCTCTCCGTCTCGTAGACACGAGCTGAGAAATTGCAAACGTCGAGCAATTGCTCAGAGATGAAAAGTGCCAGCACTGAAAGCTGTTGCTAGCCAGCACCCTTCCTTGGACGCGCTTTTGTAGCCCTAAGAACACTGGGGTTCTGGGCTTCTCTAGCCATCTAAACTTCTGCTCATCCTCTCGCGCAGTCTAAAGAGAGCTCAGGTGAGAAATTGCAAACGTTGAGCAATTGCTCAGAGATGAAAAGTGCCAGCACTGAAAGCTGTTGCTAGCCAGCACCCTTCCTTGGAAGCGCTTTCACAGGCGCAGCAACACTGGGGCTTTGCGCTTCTCTAGCCACCAAACGTCACAGTCATTCTCTGTCCGTCTCGTAGACACAAGCTGAGAAATTGCAAACGTCGAGCAATTGCTCAGAGATGAAAAGTGCCAGCACTGAAAGCTGTTGCTAGCCAGCACCCTTCCTTGGAAGCGCTTTTGTAGCCCTTAGAACACTGGGGCTCTGGGCTTCTCTAGCCACCTCATCTTCTGCTCATCCTCTCGCGCAGTCTAAAGAGAGCTCAGGTGAGAAATTGCAAACGTCGAGCAATTGCTCAGAGATGAAAAGTGCCAGCACTGAAAGCTGTTGCTAGCCAGCACCCTTCCTTGGAAGCGCTTTCACAGGCGCAGCAACACTGGGGCTTTGCGCTTCTCTAGCCACCAAACGTCACGGTCATTCTCTTTCCGACTCGTAGACACGAGTTGAGAAATTGCAAACGTCGAGCAATTGCTCAGAGATGAAAAGTGCCAGCACTGAAAGCTGTTGCTAGCCAGCACCCTTCCTTTGAAGCGCTTTCACAGGCGCAGCAACACTGGGGCTTTGCGCTTCTCTAGCCACCAAACGTCACGGTCATTCTCCTTCCGACTCGTAGACACGAGTTGAGAAATTGCAAACGTCGAGCAATTGCTCAGAGATGAAAAGTGCCAGCACTGAAAGCTGTTGCTAGCCAGCACCCTTCCTTGGAAGCGCTTTTGTAGGCCTAAGAACACTGGGGCTCTGGGCTTCTCTAGCCACCTCATCTTCTGCTCATCCTCTCGCGCAGTCTAAAGAGAGCTCAGGTGAGAAATTGCAAACGTCGAGCAATTGCTCAGAGATGAAAAGTGCCAGCACTGAAAGCTGTTGCTAGCCAGCACCCTTCCTTGGAAGCGCTTTTGTAGCCCTAAGAACACTGGGGCTCTGGGCTTCTCTAGCCACCTCATCTTCTGCTCATCCTCTCGCGCAGTCTAAAGAGAGCTCAGGTGAGAAATTGCAAACGTCGAGCAATTGCTGAGAGATGAAAAGTGCCAGCACTGAAAGATGTTGCTAGCCAGCACCTTTCCTTGGAAGCGCTTTTGTAGCCCTAAGAACACTGGGGCTCTGGGCTTCTCTAACCACCAAACGTCACGGTCATTCTCTTTCCGACTCGTAGACACGAGTTGAGAAATTGCAAACGTCGAGCAATTGCTCAGAGATGAAAAGTGCCAGCACTGAAAGCTGTTGCTAGCCAGCACCCTTCCTTGGAAGCGCTTTCACAGGCGCAGCAACACTGGGGCTTTGCGCTTCTCTAACCACCAAACGTCACGGTCACTTTCTCTCTGTCTCGTAGACACGAGCTGAGAAATTGCAAACGTCGAGCAATTGCTCAGAGATGAAAAGTGCCAGCACTGAAAGCTGTTGCTAGCCAGCACTCTTCCTTGAAGCGCTTTTGTAGCCCTAAGAACAGTGGGGCTCTGCGCTTCTCTACCCACCAAACGTCACGGTCATTCTCTTTCCGACTCGTAGACACGAGTTGAGAAATTGCAAACGTCGAGCAATTGCTCAGAGATGAAAAGTGCCAGCACTGAAAGCTGTTGCTAGCCAGCACCCTTCCTTGGAAGCGCTTTCACAGGCGCAGCAACACTGGGGCTTTGCGCTTCTCTAACCACCAAACGTCACGGTCATTCTCTTTACGTCTCGTAGACACGAGCTGGGAAATTGCAAACGTCGAGCAATTGCTCAGCGATGAAAAGTGCCAGCACTGAAAGCTGTTGCTAGCCAGCACCCTTCCTTGGAAGCGCTTTTGTAGGCCTAAGAACACTGGGGCTCTGGGCTTCTCTAGCCACCTCATCTTCTGCTCATCCTCTCGCGCAGTCTAAAGAGAGCTCAGGTGAGAAATTGCAAACGTCGAGCAATTGCTCAGAGAGGAAAAGTGCCAGCACTGAAAGCTGTTGCTAGCCAGCCCCCTTCCTTGGAAGCGCTTTTGTAGCCCAAAGAACATTGGGTGTCTGGGCTTCTCTAGCCACCTAATCTTCTGCTCATCCTCTCGCGCAGTCTAAAGAGAGCTCAGGTTAGAAATTGCAAACGTCGAGCAATTGCTGAGAGATGAAAAGTGCCAGCACTGAAAGCTCTTGCTAGCCAGCACCCTTGCTTGGAAGCGCTTTTGTAGCCCTAAGAACACTGGGGCTCTGGGCTTCTCTAGCCACCTCATCTTCTGCTCATCCTCTCGCGCAGTCTAAAGAGAGCTCAGGTGAGAAATTGCAAACGTCCAGCAATTGCTCAGAGATGAAAAGTGCCAGCACTGAAAGCTGTTGCTAGTGAGCACCCTTCCTTGGAAGCGCTTTCACAGGCGCAGCAACACTGGGGCTTTGCGCTTCTCTACCCACCAAACGTCACGGTCATTCTCTTTCCGACTCGTAGACACGAGCTGAGAAATTGCAAACATCGAGCAATTGCTGAGAGATGAAAAGTGCCAGCACTGAAAGCTGTTGCTAGCCAGCACCCTTCCTTGGAAGCGCTTTCACAGGCGCAGCAACACTGGGGCTTTGCGCTTCTCTACCCACCAAACGTCACGGTCATTCTCTTTCCGTCTCGTAGACACGAGTTGAGAAATTGCAAACGTCGAGCAATTGCTGAGAGATGAAAAGTGCCAGCACTGAAAGCTGTTGCTAGCCAGCACCCTTCCTTGGAAGCGCTTTTGTAGCCCTAAGAACACTGGGGCTCTGGCCTTCTCTAGCCACCTCATCTTCTGCTCATCCTCTCGCGCACCCTAAAGAGAGCTCAGGTGAGAAATTGCAAACGTCGAGCAATTGCTGAGAGATGAAAAGTGCCAGCACTGAAAGCTGTTGCTAGCCAGCACCCTTCCTTGGAAGCGCTTTTGTAGGCCTAAGAACACTGGGGCTCTGGGCTTCTCTACCCACCAAACGTGACGGTCACTATCTCTCCGTCTCGTAGACACGAGCTGAGAAATTGCAAACGTCGAGCAATTGCTCAGAGATGAAAAGTGCCAGCACTGAAAGCTGTTGCTAGCCAGCACCCTTCCTTGGACGCGCTTTTGTAGCCCAAAGACCATTGGGGCTCTGTGCTTCTCTAGCTACCTCATCTTCTGCTCATCCTGTCGCGCAGTCTAAAGAGAGCTCAGGTGAGAAATTGCAAACGTCGAGCAATTGCTGAGAGATGAAAAGTGCCAGCACTGAAAGCTGTTGCTAGCCAGCACCCTTCCTTGGAAGCGCTTTTGTAGCCCTAAGAACACTGGGGCTCTGGGCTTCTCTAGCCACCTCATCTTCTGCTCATCCTCTCGCGCACCCTAAAGAGAGCTCAGGTGAGAAATTGCAAACGTCGAGCAATTGCTCAGAGATGAAAAGTGCCAGCACTGAAAGCTGTTGCTAGGCAGCACCCTTCCTTGGAAGCGCTTTTGTAGCCCTAAGAACACTGGGGCTCTGGGCTTCTCTAGCCACCTCATCTTCTGCTCATCCTCTCGCGCAGTCTAAAGAGAGCTCAGGTGAGAAATTGCAAACGTCCAGCAATTGCTCAGAGAGGAAAAGTGCCAGCACTGAAAGCTGTTGCTAGCCAGCACCCTTCCTTGAAGCGCTTTTGTAGCTCTAAGAACACTGGGGCTCTGCGCTTCTCTAGCCACCAAACGTCACGGTCATTCTCTTTCCGTCTCGTAGACACGAGCTGGGAAATTGCAAACGTCGAGCAATTGCTGAGAGATGAAAAGTGCCAGCACTGAAAGCTGTTGCTAGCCAGCCCCCTTCCTTGGAAGCGCTTTTGTAGCCCTAAGAACACTGGGGCTCTGGCCTTCTCTAGCCACCTCATCTTCTGCTCATCCTCTCGCGCAGTCTAAAGAGAGCTCAGGTTAGAAATTGCAAACGTCCAGGAATTGCTCAGAGGTGAAAAGTGCCAGCACTGAAAGCTGTTGCTAGCCAGCACCCTTCCTTGGAAGCGCTTTTGTAGCCCTAAGAACAGTGGGGTTCTGGGCTTCTCTAGCCACCTCATCTTCTGCTCATCCTCTCGCGCAGTCTAAAGAGAGCTCAGGTGAGAAATTGCAAACGTCGAGCAATTGCTCAGAGATGAAAAGTGCCAGCACTGAAAGCTGTTGCTAGCCAGCACCCTTCCTTGGAAGCGCTTTCACAGGCGCAGCAACACTGGGGCTTTGCGCTTCTCTAACCACCAAACGTCACGGTCATTCTCTTTCCGACTCGTAGACATGAGCTGAGAAATTGCAAACGTCGAGCAATTGCTCAGAGATGAAAAGTGCCAGCACTGAAAGCTGTTGCTAGCCAGCACCCTTCCTTGGAAGCGCTTTCACAGGCGCAGCAACACTGGGCCTTTGCGCTTCTCTACCCACCAAACGTCACGGTCACTATCTCTCCGTCTCGTAGACACGAGCTGAGAAATTGCAAACGTCGAGCAATTGCTCAGAGATGAAAAGTGCCAGCACTGAAAGCTGTTGCTAGCCAGCACCCTTCCTTGGAAGCGCTTTTGTAGCCCAAAGACCATTGGGGCTCTGTGCTTCTCTAGCTACCTCATCTTCTGCTCATCCTGTCGCGCAGTCTAAAGAGAGCTCAGGTGAGAAATTGCAAACGTCGAGCAATTGCTGAGAGATGAAAAGTGCCAGCACTGAAAGCTGTTGCTAGCCAGCACCCTTCCTTGGAAGCGCTTTTGTAGCCCTAAGAACACTGGGGCTCTGGGCTTCTCTAGCCACCTCATCTTCTGCTCATCCTCTCGCGCACCCTAAAGAGAGCTCAGGTGAGAAATTGCAAACGTCGAGCAATTGCTCAGAGATGAAAAGTGCCAGCACTGAAAGCTGTTGCTAGGCAGCACCCTTCCTTGGAAGCGCTTTTGTAGCCCTAAGAACACTGGGGCTCTGGGCTTCTCTAGCCACCTCATCTTCTGCTCATCCTCTCGCGCACTCTAAAGAGAGCTCAGGTGAGAAATTGCAAACGTCCAGCAATTGCTCAGAGAGGAAAAGTGCCAGCACTGAAAGCTGTTGCTAGCCAGCACCCTTCCTTGAAGCGCTTTTGTAGCTCTAAGAACACTGGGGCTCTGCGCTTCTCTAGCCACCAAACGTCACGGTCATTCTCTTTCCGTCTCGTAGACACGAGCTGGGAAATTGCAAACGTCGAGCAATTGCTGAGAGATGAAAAGGGCCAGCACTGAAAGCTGTTGCTAGCCAGCCCCCTTCCTTGGAAGCGCTTTTGTAGCCCTAAGAACAGTGGGGTTCTGGGCTTCTCTAGCCACCTCATCTTCTGCTCATCCTCTCGCGCAGTCTAAAGAGAGCTCAGGTGAGAAATTGCAAATGTCGAGCAATTGCTCAGAGATGAAAAGTGCCAGCACTGAAAGCTGTTGCTAGCCAGCACCCTTCCTTGGAAGCGCTTTCACACGCGAAGCAACACTGGGGCTTTGCGCTTCTCTACCCACCAAACGTCACGGTCATTCTCTTTCCGTCTCGTAGACACGAGCTGAGAAATTGCAAACGTCGAGCAATTGCTCAGAGATGAAAAGTGCCAGCACTGAAAGCTGTTGCTAGCCAGCACCCTTCCTTGGAAGCGCTTTTGTAGCCCAAAGATCATTGGAGCTCTGGGCTTCTCTAGCCACCTCATCTTCTGCTCATCCTCTCGCGCACTCTAAAGAGAGCTCAGGTGAGAAATTGCAAACGTCGAGCAATTGCTCAGAGATGAAAAGTGCCAGCACTGAAAGCTGTTGCTAGCCAGCACCCTTCTTTGGAAGCGCTTTTGTAGCTCTAAGAACAGTGGGGCTTTGCGCTTCTCTAGCCACCAAACGTCACGGTCATTCTCTTTCCATGTCGCAGACACGAGCTGAGAAATTGCAAACGTCGAGCAATTGCTCAGAGATGAAAAGTGCCAGCACTGAAAGCTGTTGCTAGCCAGCACCCTTCCTTGGAAGCGCTTTCACAGGCGCAGCAACACTGGGGCTTTGCGCTTCTCTAACCACCAAACGTGACGGTCATTCTCTTTCCGACTCGTAGACACGAGCTGAGAAATTGCAAACGTCGAGCAATTGCTCAGAGATGAAAAGTGCCAGCACTGAAAGCTGTTGCTAGCCAGCACCCTTCCTTGGAAGCGCTTTCACAGGCGCAGCAACACTGGGGCTTTCCGCTTCTCTACCCACCAAACGTCACGGTCATTCTCTGTCCGTCTCGTAGACACGAGCTGAGAAATTGCAAACGTCGAGCAATTGCTCAGAGATGAAAAGTGCCAGCACTGAAAGCTCTTGCTAGCCAGCACCCTTCCTTGGAAGCGCTTTTGTAGCCCTAAGAACACTGGGGCTCTGGCCTTCTCTAGCCACCTCATCTACTGCTCATCCTCTCGCGCAGTCTAAAGAGAGCTCAGGTGAGAAATTGCAAACGTCGAGCAATTGCTCAGAGATGAAAAGGGCCAGCACTGAAAGCTCTTGCTAGCCAGCCCCCTTCATTGGAAGCGCTTTTGTAGCCCTAAGAACACTGGGGCTCTGGGCTTCTCTAGCCACCTCATCTTCTGCTCATCCTCTCGCGCAGTCTAAAGAGAGCTCAGGTGAGAAATTGCAAACGTCGAGCAATTGCTCAGAGATGAAAAGTGCCAGCACTGAAAGCTGTTGCTAGCCAGCGCCCTTCCTTGGAAGCGCTTTCACACGCGCAGCAACACTGGGGCTTTGCGCTTCTCTACCCACCAAACGTCACGGTCATTCTCTTTCCGTCTCGTAGACACGAGCTGAGAAATTGCAAACGTCGAGCAATTGCTCAGAGATGAAAAGTGCCAGCACTGAAAGCTGTTGCTAGCCAGCACCCTTCCTTGGAAGCGCTTTTGTAGCCCAAAGATCATTGGGGCTCTGGGCTTCTCTAGCCACCTCATCTTCTGCTCATCCTCTCGCGCACTCTAAAGAGAGCTCAGGTGAGAAATTGCAAACGTCGAGCAATTGCTCAGAGGTGAAAAGTGCCAGCACTGAAAGCTGTTGCTAGCCAGCACCCTTCTTTGGAAGCGCTTTTGTAGCTCTAAGAACACTGGGGCTTTGCGCTTCTCTAGCCACCAAACGTCACGGTCATTCTCTTTCCATGTCGCAGACACGAGCTGAGAAATTGCAAACGTCGAGCAATTGCTCAGAGATGAAAAGTGCCAGCACTGAAAGCTGTTGCTAGCCAGCACCCTTCCTTGGAAGCGCTTTCACAGGCGCAGCAACACTGGGGCTTTGCGCTTCTCTAACCACCAAACGTGACGGTCATTCTCTTTCCGACTCGTAGACACGAGTTGAGAAATTGCAAACGTCGAGCAATTGCTCAGAGATGAAAAGTGCCAGCACTGAAAGCTGTTGCTAGCCAGCACCCTTCCTTGGAAGCGCTTTCACAGGCGCAGCAACACTGGGGCTTTGCGCTTCTCTACCCACCAAACGTCACGGTCATTCTCTGTCCGTCTCGTAGACACGAGCTGAGAAATTGCAAACGTCGAGCAATTGCTCAGAGATGAAAAGTGCCAGCACTGAAAGCTGTTGCTAGCCAGCACCCTTCCTTGGAAGCGCTTTTTTAGCCCTAAGAACACTGGGGCTCTGGCCTTCTCTAGCCACCTCATCTACTGCTCATCCTCTCGCGCAGTCTAAAGAGAGCTCAGGTGAGAAATTGCAAACGTCGAGCAATTGCTCAGAGAGGAAAAGTGCCAGCACTGAAAGCTGTTGCTAGCCAGCCCCCTTCCTTGGAAGCGCTTTTGTAGCCCTAAGAACACTGGGGCTCTGGGCTTCTCTAGCCACCTCATCTTCTGCTCATCCTCTCGCGCAGTCTAAAGAGAGCTCAGGGGAGAAATTGCAAACGTCGAGCAATTGCTGAGAGATGAAAAGTGCCAGCACTGAAAGCTGTTGCTAGCCAGCCCCCTTCCTTGGAAGCGCTTTTGTAGCCCAAAGAACATTGGGTGTCTGTGCTTCTCTAGCCACCTCATCTTCTGCTCATCCTCTCGCGCAGTCTAAAGAGAGCTCAGGTGAGAAATTGCAAACGTCGAGCAATTGCTCAGAGATGAAAAGTGCCAGCACTGAAAGCTGTTGCTAGCCAGCACCCTTCCTTGGAAGCGCTTTCACAGGCGCAGCAACACTGGGGCTTTGCGCTTCTCTAACCACCAAACATCACGGTCACTATCTCTCCGTCTCGTAAACACGAGTTGAGAAATTGCAAACGTCGAGCAATTGCTCAGAGATGAAAAGTGCCAGCACTGAAAGCTGTTGCTAGCCAGCACCCTTCCTTGGAAGCGCTTTCACAGGCGCAGCAACACTGGGGCTTTCCGCTTCTCTACCCACCAAACTTCACGGTCATTCTCTTTCCGACTCGTAGACACGAGCTGAGAAATTGCAAACATCGAGCAATTGCTGAGAGATGAAAAGTGCCAGCACTGAAAGCTGTTGCTAGCCAGCACCCTTCCTTTGAAGCGCTTTCACACGCGCAGCAACACTGGGGCTTTGCGCTTCTCTACCCACCAAACGTCACGGTCACTATCTCTCCGTCTCGTAGACACGAGTTGAGAAATTGCAAACGTCGAGCAATTGCTCAGAGATGAAAAGTGCCAGCACTGAAAGCTGTTGCTAGCCAGCACCCTTCCTTGGAACCGCTTTTGTAGCCCTAAGAACACTGGGGCTCTGGGCTTCTCTAGCCACCTCATCTTCTGCTCATCCTCTCGCGCAGTCTAAAGAGAGCTCAGGTGAGAAATTGCAAACGTCGAGCAATTGCTCAGAGATGAAAAGTGCCAGCACTGAAAGCTGTTGCTAGCCAGCGCCCTTCCTTGGAAGCGCTTTTGTAGCCCTAAGAACATTGGGTGTCTGTGCTTCTCTAGCCACCTCATCTTCTGCTCATCCTCTCGCGCAGTCTAAAGAGAGCTCAGGTTAGAAATTGCAAACGTCCAGGAATTGCTCAGAGGTGAAAAGTGCCAGCACTGAAAGCTGTTGCTAGCCAGCCCCCTTCCTTGGAAGCGCTTTTGTAGCCCTAAGAACAGTGGGGTTCTGGGCTTCTCTAGCCACCTCATCTTCTGCTCATCCTCTCGCGCAGTCTAAAGAGAGCTCAGGTGAGAAATTGCAAATGTCGAGCAATTGCTCAGAGATGAAAAGTGCCAGCACTGAAAGCTGTTGCTAGCCAGCCCCCTTCCTTGGAAGCGCTTTCACACGCGCAGCAACACTGGGGCTTTGCGCTTCTCTACCCACCAAACGTCACGGTCATTCTCTTTCCGTCTCGTAGACACGAGCTGAGAAATTGCAAACGTCGAGCAATTGCTCAGAGATGAAAAGTGCCAGCACTGAAAGATGTTGCTAGCCAGCACCCTTCTTTGGAAGCGCTTTTGTAGCCCAAAGATCATTGGGGCTCTGGGCTTCTCTAGCCACCTCATCTTCTGCTCATCCTCTCGCGCACTCTAAAGAGAGCTCAGGTGAGAAATTGCAAACGTCGAGCAATTGCTCAGAGGTGAAAAGTGCCAGCACTGAAAGCTGTTGCTAGCCAGCACCCTTCTTTGGAAGCGCTTTTGTAGCTCTAAGAACACTGGGGCTTTGCGCTTCTCTAGCCACCAAACGTCACGGTCATTCTCTTTCCATGTCGCAGACACGAGCTGAGAAATTGCAAACGTCGAGCAATTGCTCAGAGATGAAAAGTGCCAGCACTGAAAGCTGTTGCTAGCCAGCACCCTTCCTTGGAAGCGCTTTCACAGGCGCAGCAACACTGGGGCTTTGCGCTTCTCTAACCACCAAACGTGACGGTCATTCTCTTTCCGACTCGTAGACACGAGTTGAGAAATTGCAAACGTCGAGCAATTGCTCAGAGATGAAAAGTGCCAGCACTGAAAGCTGTTGCTAGCCAGCACCCTTCCTTGGAAGCGCTTTCACAGGCGCAGCAACACTGGGGCTTTGCGCTTCTCTACCCACCAAACGTCACGGTCATTCTCTGTCCGTCTCGTAGAGACGAGCTGAGAAATTGCAAACGTCGAGCAATTGCTCAGAGATGAAAAGTGCCAGCACTGAAAGCTCTTGCTAGCCAGCACCCTTCCTTGGAAGCGCTTTTGTAGCCCTAAGAACACTGGGGCTCTGGCCTTCTCTAGCCACCTCATCTACTGCTCGTCCTCTCGCGCAGTCTAAAGAGAGCTCAGGTGAGAAATTGCAAACGTCGAGCATTTGCTGAGAGATGAAAAGGGCCAGCACTGAAAGCTCTTGCTAGCCAGCCCCCTTCATTGGAAGCGCTTTTGTAGCCCTAAGAACACTGGGGCTCTGGGCTTCTCTAGCCACCTCATCTTCTGCTCATCCTCTCGCGCAGTCTAAAGAGAGCTCAGGTGAGAAATTGCAAACGTCGAGCAATTGCTCAGAGATGAAAAGTGCCAGCACTGAAAGCTGTTGCTAGCCAGCGCCCTTCCTTGGAAGCGCTTTTGTAGCCCAAAGAACATTGGGTGTCTGTGCTTCTCTAGCCACCTCATCTTCTGCTCATCCTCTCGCGCAGTCTAAAGAGAGCTCAGGTGAGAAATTGCAAACGTCGAGCAATTGCTGAGAGATGAAAAGTGCCAGCACTGAAAGCTGTTGCTAGCCAGCACCCTTCCTTGGAAGCGCTTTCACAGGCGCAGCAACACTGGGGCTTTGCGCTTCTCTAACCACCAAACATCACGGTCACTATCTCTCCGTCTCGTAAACACGAGTTGAGAAATTGCAAACGTCGAGCAATTGCTCAGAGATGAAAAGTGCCAGCACTGAAAGCTGTTGCTAGCCAGCACCCTTCCTTGGAAGCGCTTTCACAGGCGCAGCAACACTGGGGCTTTTCGCTTCTCTACCCACCAAACTTCACGGTCATTCTCTTTCCGACTCGTAGACACGAGCTGAGAAATTGCAAACATCGAGCAATTGCTGAGAGATGAAAAGTGCCAGCACTGAAAGCTGTTGCTAGCCAGCACCCTTCCTTTGAAGCGCTTTCACACGCGCAGCAACACTGGGGCTTTGCGCTTCTCTAACCACCAAACGTCACGGTCACTATCTCTCCGTCTCGTAGACACGAGTTGAGAAATTGCAAACGTCGAGCAATTGCTCAGAGATGAAAAGTGCCAGCACTGAAAGCTGTTGCTAGCCAGCACCCTTCCTTGGAACCGCTTTTGTAGCCCTAAGAACACTGGGGCTCTGGGCTTCTCTAGCCACCTCATCTACTGCTCATCCTCTCGCACAGTCTAAAGAGAGCTCAGGTGAGAAATTGCAAACGTCGAGCAATTGCTCAGAGGTGAAAAGTGCCAGCACTGAAAGCTGTTGCTAGCCAGCCCCCTTCTTTGGAAGCGCTTTTGTAGCTCTAAGAACACTGGGGCTTTGCGCTTCTCTAGCCACCAAACGTCACGGTCATTCTCTTTCCATGTCGCAGACACGAGCTGAGAAATTGCAAACGTCGAGCAATTGCTCAGAGATGAAAAGTGCCAGCACTGAAAGCTGTTGCTAGCCAGCACCCTTCCTTGGAAGCGCTTTTGTAGGCCTAAGAACACTGGGGCTTTGCGCTTCTCTAACCACCAAACGTGACGGTCATTCTCTTTCCGACTCGTAGACACGAGTTGAGAAATTGCAAACGTCGAGCAATTGCTCAGAGATGAAAAGTGCCAGCACTGAAAGCTGTTGCTAGCCAGCACCCTTCCTTGGAAGCGCTTTCACAGGCGCAGCAACACTGGGGCTTTGCGCTTCTCTACCCACCAAACGTCACGGTCATTCTCTTTCCGTCTCGTAGACACGAGCTGAGAAATTGCAAACGTCGAGCAATTGCTCAGAGATGAAAAGTGCCAGCACTGAAAGCTGTTGCTAGCCAGCACCCTTCCTTGGAAGCGCTTTTGTAGCCCTAAGAACACTGGGGCTCTGGCCTTCTCTAGCCACCTCATCTACTGCTCATCCTCTCGCGCAGTCTAAAGAGAGCTCAGGTGAGAAATTGCAAACGTCGAGCATTTGCTGAGAGATGAAAAGGGCCAGCACTGAAAGCTCTTGCTAGCCAGCCCCCTTCATTGGAAGCGCTTTTGTAGCCCTAAGAACACTGGGGCTCTGGGCTTCTCTAGCCACCTCATCTTCTGCTCATCCTCTCGCGCAGTCTAAAGAGAGCTCAGGTGAGAAATTGCAAACGTCGAGCAATTGCTCAGAGATGAAAAGTGCCAGCACTGAAAGCTGTTGCTAGCCAGCCCCCTTCCTTGGAACCGCTTTCACAGGCGCAGCAACACTGGGGCTTTGCGCTTCTCTAACCACCAAACATCACGGTCACTATCTCTCCGTCTCGTAGACACGAGTTGAGAAATTGCAAACGTCGAGCAATTGCTCAGAGATGAAAAGTGCCAGCACTGAAAGCTGTTGCTAGCCAGCACCCTTCCTTGGAAGCGCTTTCACAGGCGCAGCAACACTGGGGCTTTGCGCTTCTCTAACCACCAAACGTCACAGTCATTCTCTTTCCGACTCGTAGACACGAGCTGAGAAATTGCAAACATCGAGCAATTGCTGAGAGATGAAAAGTGCCAGCACTGAAAGCTGTTGCTAGCCAGCCCCCTTCCTTTGAAGCGCTTTCACACGCGCAGCAACACTGGGGCTTTGCGCTTCTCTAACCACCAAACGTCGCGGTCACTATCTCTCCGTCTCGTAGACACGAGTTGAGAAATTGCAAACGTCGAGCAATTGCTCAGAGATGAAAAGTGCCAGCACTGAAAGCTGTTGCTAGCCAGCACCCTTCCTTGGAACCGCTTTTGTAGCCCTAATAACACTGGGGCTCTGGCCTTCTCTAGCCACCTCATCTTCTGCTCATCCTCTCGCGCAGTCTAAAGAGAGCTCAGGTGAGAAACAGCAAATGTCGAGCAATTGCTCAGAGATGAAAAGTGCCAGCACTGAAAGATGTTGCTAGCCAGCACCCTTCCTTGGAAGCGCTTTCACAGGCGCAGCAACACTGGGGCTTTGCGCTTCTCTAGCCACCAAACGTGACGGTCACTATCTCTCCGAGTCGTAGACACGAGTTGAGAAATTGCAAACGTCGAGCAATTGCTCAGAGATGAAAAGTGCCAGCACTGAAAGCTGTTGCTAGCCAGCACCCTTCCTTGGAAGCGCTTTTTTAGCCCTAAGAACACTGGGGCTCTGCCCTTCTCTAGCCACCTCATCTTCTGCTCATCCTCTCGCGCAGTCTAAAGAGAGCTCAGGTGAGAAATTGCAAATGTCGAGCAATTGCTCAGAGATGAAAAGTGCCAGCACTGAAAGCTGTTGCTAGCCAGCCCCCTTCCTTGGAAGCGCTTTCACACGCGCAGCAACACTGGGGCTTTGCGCTTCTCTACCCACCAAACGTCACGGTCATTCTCTTTCCGTCTCGTAGACACGAGCTGAGAAATTGCAAACGTCGAGCAATTGCTCAGAGATGAAAAGTGCCAGCACTGAAAGATGTTGCTAGCCAGCACCCTTCTTTGGAAGCGCTTTTGTAGCCCAAAGATCATTGGGGCTCTGGGCTTCTCTAGCCACCTCATCTTCTGCTCATCCTCTCGCGCACTCTAAAGAGAGCTCAGGTGAGAAATTGCAAACGTCGAGCAATTGCTCAGAGGTGAAAAGTGCCAGCACTGAAAGCTGTTGCTAGCCAGCACCCTTCTTTGGAAGCGCTTTTGTAGCTCTAAGAACACTGGGGCTTTGCGCTTCTCTAGCCACCAAACGTCACGGTCATTCTCTTTCCATGTCGCAGACACGAGCTGAGAAATTGCAAACGTCGAGCAATTGCTCAGAGATGAAAAGTGCCAGCACTGAAAGCTGTTGCTAGCCAGCACCCTTCCTTGGAAGCGCTTTCACAGGCGCAGCAACACTGGGGCTTTGCGCTTCTCTAACCACCAAACGTGACGGTCATTCTCTTTCCGACTCGTAGACACGAGTTGAGAAATTGCAAACGTCGAGCAATTGCTCAGAGATGAAAAGTGCCAGCACTGAAAGCTGTTGCTAGCCAGCACCCTTCCTTGGAAGCGCTTTCACAGGCGCAGCAACACTGGGGCTTTGCGCTTCTCTACCCACCAAACGTCACGGTCATTCTCTGTCCGTCTCGTAGAGACGAGCTGAGA